>OY998231.1:11109942-12572442 GCA_963922035.1 Amblyjoppa proteus | reverse complement strand
CCCGAGATTGAGAAGTCGAAAAATTATAGTTTCGAAAATTCAAGGCACCAAAAGTAAATTCCCCTAAAGGGCAAATCTCCGAAAGCCGATGCTCCGAAAGACAAAGTCCCCGAAAACTGATTCTCTGAAAGACAAAATCCCCGAAAGTACTTTCTCCTAAAAAGCAAATCCTCGAATGTAGATTCTCCGAAAGGGCAAGTCTCCGAAAGTAGATTCACCGAAGGACAAAATCCCCGAACGTATATTCTCCGAATGTAAAAATCTAATTAGTGGCTAATTATACGTTTTTGTGCCATGTCAGACATTTTTGTGTTATCTTTCGAGACAACCATATTTCTGGTTTTTTGCCCTTCGGATTTTTGCCGTTCGGATTTTTTACCCGCCGAATTTTTGCCGTTCGGATTTTTTACCTTTCCGATTTCTGCCTTTCGGAGTTTTCACCTTTCGGATCTTTACTATTCGGATTTTTTATTTTTCGGTTTCTCAGCTTTCGTAGCTCAGAGTTGTCATTTTTATTACCGTTAGGAATTCTACATTGTTGATTTACTAGCTATTTGCATTTTTCCTCTTTCGGATGATTATTTTTCGACATATCTAGCTTTCGTGACACTCCGTTCGAAATATAAAATTCTCAAACAATAACTTATTCTAGAATAATTTTTTTTTGTATCATATCAAGTTCGGAGTTATAAGCTTTCCGATAATTGAGATTCGATTCTTGTTACTGTAGCATTTTCGTTGATCGGTATCGCTCTGATGGGGTTGGTTGTCTTTCTGATAGAAATCCATTCGCATTTTATTATTTCGGAACATCGACGCTTCTGTTTTGAAAATATCGGCAATCAGAATTTTCGGATTGTTTCAAGTCGTGAAAAAAAAAATCAATTATATAGCCGTTCTGAATATTCGCATTCGGGACTTTAACCCCACCCCGTTTTTTTTTTCTTTTCTTTTTTTCGATCGATTTAAAATCGATTAAAAAAAAATTAGAGTGAAAATAAAGATCAATAAATAAATCAGTCAATCTCAATCCTTTCCATCCAAGCGCGAAAGAACCAAATACGATGAAATAAAAAAACAAAAATAAATCACGATCCGAGCGGTCGAAATTTCGGCAAAATATATTGGCCGTATTCGCGATCTAAGCCGAATCTACGATAGTGGTTCGTAGAGAAGTGAGGTTTATTGCCAACGCCGAGACGTGCGGAGGGCGCGGTTCTGTATTTAAAAAAAAAAAATTTATTTTCGCATAAGCCAAGCGTGAGGGAATCGCCCGGGACGGAGAGAGACGGGAAACGGTGTCAGGCACGGTTCTCGCATTTCCAACTAGCAAAAATGTGTGATGCGAGAAAAAAGGGAAGAAAAAAAGGAAATGAAAAAAAAAAGAAAACTCCCCGACAGGTTTACTGCGCGAGCTCAAGGGAGAGTTTTATGGCCTGTACGCTCCTCCGTGTATGTTCGTGGATTAAAAAATGCACTCATCGCAATGCACATCCGAGCGCGGACATCGGCGCAGACCATTTCGAGCGAAGATCAAAGGACTTTTGTAATGGAAGAGTTCTCCTCTTTGCTCAAAGCTTATTGGTTCGTCAGTGTCTCTAATTAAAAAGAAAAAAAAAATATATATATGCATATGTTGAACTGTAATCGTATGTAATGTGCTGGCCGATTTTTGACCGTAGAGGTTTTTTTTTTTTTTTTTTTTTTTTTTTTTTTTTAGTCGAAACGTTTCAGGGAGTCACTCGAAGCTGAATGAAAATTTAATTCACTAAATTATGTGTACATACGCGGATGTAATGTCTGCGCATTCTCGTTCTGTGAATTTTTTTTTTTATTGAAAGGCAAAATCGAAAAAGGCAATTTTGAACCACAGATTTTATTTTATTTTTTTGTTTTAGTCGAAACGTTCCATGGGAAAGTCACTCTACGGTGAATTAAAATTTAATTCACAAAATTATGTGTACATACGCGGATGTAATTGTGCGCATTCTTGTTCTGTGAATTTTTGTTTTTTTGTTTTTGTTATTTTTGTTTTAATTGAAAGGCAAAATCGAAAAAGGCGATTTTGGACCACAGATTTTTATTTTTATTTTTTTTATTTAAGTCGAAACGTTCCACAGGAAAGGCACTCGAAGCTGAATAAAACTTTAATACGCAGAATTATGAGTACATACGCGGATGTAACGTGTTCCGTGAATTTTCGGCGAAATTCGCTGATGCAACTGGCTAAAAATAATATTGGAGTGAACGCATGTATATATATATATATATATAAAAAACAATATTCCAGTTTATTAACTGGAATATTGTTTAGAAATCATTGTTTTAATTGAAACGCAAAAAGGCAATACGAATCCTCTGTTATACAGTGAAAGCAGACGGTACTTTGTCGCTCCAAACACACTGAGCGACGCGGCTCTGGCCGATTTCGGACCACAAAGGAGGATAACAATTTTTTCCGAGAAAAACAAAAAACCTGCTCCAAACATTCAAAACGTTCCACAGAAAATGCACTCGGAGCCGAATAAAAATTAAATTCGCAGAATTAACTATACATAGACAGTCGTTATGGACCGTGAATTCTCGGTGAAATTCACTGACGCAACTGGCTAAAAATCCATAAATATTTTATAACTAAATAATAGTCACAACGTATAAAAAAATAAAAATAAAAAAAATAAAAAATCGACGGCCGACAAATAGTAAAAGTCCATTGTTTTAATTGAAAGGCAAAATCGAAAAAGGCAATACGAATCATCTGCTATATTCGAAAGCAGACATTTCCTTATCACTCCAGTACTGCCTTTCATGAATGCTTGGTCAGTTTTCCTCTAGCGAAGCTATTCAGATACGCGCACAGCGTTAGAGCCAGAGAATCGGTGTGACTGTCTCGAGACGAACGATTCGAAAAATGACCGTCAGCACTGAGGAGTGCAGCACGCTTGGCTAAGTTTCCCATTAATTAACCATTGAAAAATCCCATTGATTACCATTGACTATTCGTTGGATTCATTCAATGGGGCAATTCAATTCGGTAATGCCAATGGTATAATTACGACTTGTACTACCATTTAATATGGGGAAGAGCGAGGCAAATTGGGACGGTGGGGTAAAATGGGGCAGTGGAGGAAAACGCCATATTTCAATCATTTTTTGATGGGACAATGGGGTAAAATGGGACTGAAAGTCCGGATGTGTCAACAGGGCAAAATGGGGCATCCAAAAATTATTGGAAACTTGCGTTTTGCCCCATTGCCCCATTTTGCCCCGCTCTACCCTACCATTGAATTTCTCATTCGATTTCCCATTCGATATCGCATTCGATAGCCCACTCGATATCCCACTCGGTATCCCACTCGGTATCCCACTCGGTATCCCACTCGGTATCCCACTCGGTATCCCACTCGGTATCCCACTCGGTATCCCACTCGGTATCCCACTCGGTATCCCACTCGGTATCCCACTCGGTATCCCACTCGGTATCCCACTCGGTATCCCACTCGGTATCCCACTCGGTATCCCACTCGGTATCCCACTCGGTATCCCACTCGGTATCCCACTCGGTATCCCACTCGGTATCCCACTCGGTATCCCACTCGGTATCCCACTCGGTATCCCACTCGGTATCCCACTCGGTATCCCACTCGGTATCCCACTCGGTATCCCACTCGGTATCCCACTCGGTATCCCACTCGGTATCCCACTCGGTATCCCACTCGGTATCCCACTCGGTATCCCACTCGGTATCCCACTCGGTATCCCACTCGGTATCCCACTCGGTATCCCACTCGGTATCCCACTCGGTATCCCACTCGGTATCCCCCTCGGTATCCCCCTCGGTATCCCACTCGGTATCCCACTCGGTATCCCACTCGGTATCCCACTCGGTATCCCACTCGGTATCCCACTCGGTATCCCACTCGGTATCCCACTCGGTATCCCACTCGGTATCCCACTCGGTATCCCACTCGGTATCCCACTCGGTATCCCACTCGGTATCCCACTCGGTATCCCACTCGGTATCCCACTCGGTATCCCACTCGGTATCCCACTCGATATCCCACTCGATATCCCACTCGATATCCCACTCGATATCCCACTCGATATCCCATTCGATATCCCATTCGATATCCCATTCGATATCCCATTCGATATCCCATTCGATATATGATATTTTTATCCCGCTGGCAATTCCAGTCGCGGAAAATTAGGCTAAAAATAATTCCATCTCTTTTACACTGGCTAAATATGCAATACATTTTTTAAAAGTTGAAAATTAAAATTTGTATATGGCTGTCTCTTCAAAGTTGCAAATTGAAATTTTCATATAGCTTTCTCACAATGTTGATTTATTCGCAAAGCTTCCTCTATGAGAAAGAATTTTCTGTATTTTTGGCTTCCTCATAGAGGAAGCTTCACGAATAAAGGAACATTGTGAGAAAGCTATATGAAAATTTCAATTTTTAACTTTTGCGTGGAATCGACATGAAATTTTCAATTTTCATGTCGAGAAAGATTTTTCGGTATTTTTGCTTCCTCATAGAGAAAGCTTCGCCAATGAATGAACATTATGAGAAAGCGATATGAAAATTTCAATTTTCATATAGGACGTTAAGTTCTTCAGTCCCCGATTCGCTGGTTTTTTTTTTATTTTTTTACTATGAATTACCGCATTCGTTTTGTGGGTTCGAAAGATTGCTTTGAGTTATCTTCAGCTATAGGTTGTATTTTCGTTCGCCATTCTCTCGAGTTGTCGTCGTATGGTGGGTGCCGGATATTTGCATCTGCGATTCGTACATTGTATGCGTTGTTTGCGCACCGATTGGACATTCGGAATATGTGCGACCATTCTGTTTATTTTTTACACAACAAAAATTAATAACGTCAAATTACTTGAAAATAATTAATAATTTATTCGGGCTTCGATGAAATTAAAGGGCAATGTACTCAAACACTGAAACAGGGTCATTGACCTTTCTCGACGGAGCCGGTATGCGATAACAGCAGTTCGAGTGACTGTGGGGAAATGCAATGTAAACGAGCAGGATTTCTTATTCCGCACCGCTACTACGGTATGTCAGGAACATACGGAGTATCATATCAGTTCGCCGCAGTAAACAATCGTGGTAGACACTGATTCGTAGTCAATAACGAGACGGCGCAAACACCGAGTAGTAGTAGTAAACTCTGCGTAGGAGAGAGTCGGGCAAATGGGACAGTGAGGCAAAATGGGGCAATGGGGCAAAACGGGACAGTGGGGCAAAACGGGACAGTGGGGCAAAATGGGTCAATGGGGTAAAACGGGATAGCGGGGCAAAACGGGACAAATGGGACAGTGGGGGCAAAATGGGACAGTAGGGCTAAACGGCAAAGTGGGAAAAACGGAAAAATGGGACAAAACGGGACAATGGGGGAAAATGGGGCAGAATGGAATAGTAGGGCAAAACGGGACAGTAGGCAAAACGAAACAATGGGAAAAATGGGACAGCGGGGAAAATGGGTCAATGGGGCAGAATTGGACAGTGGGACAATGGGACAAAATAGGACAGTGGGGAAAAATAGTCCAAAATGGGACAGTGGGGGAAACGGGACAATGGGACAAAATAGGACAGTGGGGGAAAATAGTCCAAAATGGGACAGTGGGGGAAACGGGACAATGGGACAAAATTGGACAGTGGGGTAAACGGGACAATGGGAGAAAATAGGACAGTGGGGTAAACGGGACAATGGGACAAAATAGGACAGTGGGGAAAAATGGGACAAAATGGGACCGTGGGGCAAAACGGGACAGTGGGGTAAAACGGGACAATGGGGTAAAACGGGATATTCATTTGCTGCACTCGATAAGCGTTTCCTGAAAAAAAAATTAAATAATATATGGGACAAAGTGGATTCCTCTTGGATGGCAGTAAAAAATGATAAATTTGTATTTCGAAAAATGTTAATTTATCTTTCCAAAAAAAATTTAATTTATCGAAGTATTAAAAAAATTATGTAGGGCAAAATGGAGCGTTTTAGCAAAGCGTTACGCAGGCCAGTGGCCGCGATCGAGGTTTGCAATGAACTTCATTAAAATTTCATTGAATTTCGTTAAAAGTCCATTTTATCCCACGACATAAAAATATGTGCACGCATATACCAGTTTTACCATTACACCATTTTTTTTTTCTGCAGTAAAATGTTCATACATCGGTAAATGCTTCACGTTTCTCGCCGCTTCTGCAGTCGACGTGCATTTACTTGAGCTGTCAGAACCCTTCCAAGCGGTTTTTCCACGTCTCTCTCTTTTTTTTTATTATTATTCATCAAATTGAGAGATGGAAAAATCTTTGGAACGACGAGAGTAAGCAGGGATGGTTCGTCGGAAACGTGAAATATAACTGCGTATACAAAATCCATTTCAGCCATTTCGCCGTAAAATTATGTCCTGGACAGAGTATGTATGCTTCGCCTTATCGCATGGCGCAGAAAAAAAGAAAAAAAAAAAAAAAAACAGAATCGGCCAAAACTCGTTACAGTGAGCGCCGCCTCCGGGACACGCCGCGCTCGGGATTCGCCGGTCTGACTACAAATGTCGTACTACTGCATTTACGGATCGTCGTGCATTGCAATGTCAATATATATATATATGTTTGTCTGTGTGTGCGTCTACGCTAGTCGAGAGTAAAAATAGGGTAACGCTCCGAGAACAAGTCATTTTTCCGGTCTGACGTTTGAATTAGTATTCTGAAACTTTGCGGACGAGTTCATTGGAATTGTTGATGAATAAGAAAAATAACGCTAAAAATGGCATTTTACGCGGTTTCGGTATTTTTTTAAGATCGTTTGTAATGCCATGCGGTAGGAAAGTGCGGTGGTTAATTTTTGAGATGCCCATAGCGGAGGACGTAGCGAATGATTGAGGAAAATGAGGGAGCGACATGCAAATCGAATTGCAAGCTATTAAGGTGAAGTGAAACATGTTCTCTGCCGTTCTCTGTCGCTCGATCGTAAGACCAGTGCCACTATCTCTCTTACACTCGTGGCTCAGTCACGTGACTTTCACTTCAACCCAATGAAAAGTCTGAAAATTGCTAGAGTAAAACCTTCATTATCCGAAACTCGATAATACGAACCGGGGTAATACGAACCTCGATAATACGATCCCCGATAATACGAACCACGATAATACGAACCACGATAATACGAACCACGATAATACGAACCACGATAATACGAACCACGATAATACGAACCACGATAATACGAACCCTGATAATACGAACCACGATAATACGAACCCTGATAATACGAACCACGATAATACGGACCCCTGTAACACGTACCTCTATGATACGAACCTCTACGAGACGAACCTCTTTATAATACGAACCTCCTTATAATACGAACCTCCTTATAATACGAACCTCCTTATAATACGAACCTCCTTATAATACGAACCTCCTTATAATACGAACCTCCTTATAATACGAACCTCCTTATAATACGAACCTCCTTATAATACGAACCTCCTTCTAATACGAACCTCCTTATAACACGAACCTCCTTATAACACGAACCTTCTTATAACACGAACCGCCTCATAACACGAACCTCGTTATAACACGAACCTCCTTATAATACGAACCTCCTTATAATACGAACCTCCTTATAATACGAACCTCCTTATAATACGAACCTTCTTATAACACGAACCTTCTTATAACACGAACCTCCTCATAACACGAACCTCCTCATAACACGAACCTCCTCATAACACGAACCTCCTCATAACACGAACCTCCTCATAACACGAACCTCCTCATAACACGAACCTTCTTATAACACGAACCTCCTCATAACACGAACCCCGTTATAACACGAACCTCGTTATAACACGAACCTCGTTATAACACGAACCTCCTTATAACACGAACCTCCTTATAATACGAACCTCCTTATAATACGAACCTTCTTATAACACGAACCTTCTTATAACACGAAGCTTCTTATAACACGAACCTCCTCATAACACGAACCTCGTTATAACACGAACCTCCTTATAACATGAACCTCCTTATAACATGAACCTCCTTATAACACGAACCTCCTTATAACACGAACCTCCTTATAACACGAACCTCCTTATAACACGAACCTCCTTATAACACGAACCTCCTTATAACACGAACCTCCTTATAACACGAACCTCCTTATAACACGAACCTCTTTATAATACAAACCTCTATAATACGAACATCGATGATGCGAACTTCGATGGTGCGAACATCGATGATACGAAATATAGACAGTGAGGCTCGCCGTAGCAAGGGTCGCGCTCGTGTTCAAGCGTGACGAAGCGCACTTTTCCTCTTCCAGCGTCAATCCGCTTGCACAGCGGCTTTCCCAATCAGTTTGACCCACCCCAGCAGAGTGTGCTCAGAGACAGTTTCAATATCAAATCGTTTGAATCGTTTACATACGTACTTCCCACTGAAGGGGCTTCGAGATTTCGTTGATCAAAAGCGCGAAGCTCCGGCGTTCGCGGCAATTACAAAAAATTGACGACTTTATTTCACAGAACCCTTTACATAGAACTTCGATGTTGGAGATATGTTATAAATATGTTTTGAAGTTTACTGTGTGCCATTATTTCATTTATTACACTCGATGCGAAAATCGCAGTTTTACGCACGCGTGCGCAAAATCCTATTTTCACACCTTGTGAAGTGAAATTTCTTACAAAACTCGTGCGAAAAACTTTTTCTGAACTCGCGCGATGCGCAGCACTTGCCTTCGGCTCGTCCTGCAAAGTCACACTCGTCAGAAAAAATTTTATCGCACTAGTATCGTAAATAATTATTATTCGCAAAACTCCAGCTGTAAAAAAAGGAACGTCTCCAATTATTTGACTCTCTGACTATTTGTTTATTTGACAGACGAATCTTCGAATATAAAGAAGACTGTTGTGAATAGAACAGTAAAAACAAATTGATCGAACGTTTTTCGAAAAATAAAAAATAAAAAAAAATTACCAATTTATCTAAAAATTGTTGTTTCTGTATTTTATTTACTCCTCCGCCTCGATGCTCCGCTTTCCGGTTCTCCGAGCTTATTCCGCTCAGTCTTATTTTCTTAACCCTCATTCGTCTTCATCTACCTCTTCGCATCCAATTCCATTCTCTATTATTCTTTCTCGCTTGTAAGTTCCTTCTTCAATCTTCCCACGTCCTTCGAAACCGTGCTCCGTGCTCTCGTTCGTTTCACCTTTTTTTCTTTCGATTTCTCGCTTCCCCCAGACCTTATTTAAGACATCTAATTTTTGTTAAGATATTTATTTGTTCTTTTTTATTTTTGGCCTTCAACTATTTTACAAAACAAATTAGAACGAATGGCGAAGATTGTACGCTTCTATATTAAATAATATTTCAAACTGGACGATCTGCAAATGTCATGTTGCGACGGAAAGTGACGTCATACGGGAAAAACGTCACTTCCGGTCGAAAACTGATATTTGCAACATTAACATGGGAACTGAATCGAATGGTAAAATTCTAGAGAACCTTTAATGACACATCTGACTATTTATAATTGACGAGGAACGAGAATCGAGTCGACAAACACTAACGAATCACCCTTGGCAATGTTTTGCATTGGGCGATTAATGGTAATGAATGGTATCGAAAGGTAATCAATGGGATCCAAATGGAAATTCATGGGGAAAATTTGAAACGGTACTTTTTACCATTCATTCTTAATGGGACTCAACTGGCAAATCAGTGGGAAATTTTAAATGGTACGTTTACCATTCGTTGCCGATAGGAGACCAATGGCAATTACCTAGAAAAATTTCCCAGGTAGGTTAATTATGCTGGTTCTTTTTTTTCCCATTTGTAATTAATGGGAGTCCAATTCCAAATAATTGGGAAAATTCAATTGGTACTTTTTCTCATTCGTTATTAATGGGCTTTCACTGACAAGTCAATGGGACTACAAATGGTACTTTTTCTATTCGTTATTAATGGCACCATAACTTGGTCAGCTGAAACGGTATTTCTTACCATTCGGAATAAATGGAAACTGAATCGAACGGTAAAACGCTGGAGAATCTTTAATGGCCCGTCTAACTATTTAACGAATAGTTAATGGTAATTAACGGGAGACTTAACCAAGGGTAAACCAACAACGGGAAACTGAATGGCATATTAAATGGCAGTACAAGTGGAATGACATCATTGGCAAAACGCCATTAAATTATCTTTAACGAATACTTAATGGTAATCAATGGAATTTTCAATGGTTAATTAATGGAGACTAAGCCAAGGGTAGACCTCCAACGGGAAACTGAATGGCATATTGAATGGTATATTAAATGGCAGTACAAGTGGAATGACATCATTGGCAAAACTCCATTAAATTATCTTTAACGAATACTTAATGGTAATCAATGGAATTTTCAATGGTTAATTAATGGAGACTAAGCCAAGGGTAAACCTCCAACGGGAAACTGAATGGCACATTGAATGGTATATTAAATGGCAGTACAAGTGGAATGACATCATTGGCAAAACGCCATTAAATTACCTTTAACGAATACTTAATGGTAATCAATGGAATTTTCAATGGTTAATTAATGGAGACTAAGCCAAGGATAAACCTCCAACGGGAAACTGAATGGCACATTGAATGGTATATTAAATGGCAGTACAAGTGGAATGACATCATTGGCAAAACGCCATTAAATTACCTTTAACGAATACTTAATGGTAATCAATGGAATTTTCAATGGTTAATTAATGGAGACTAAGCCAAGGGTAAACCTCCAACGGGAAACTGAATGGCACATTGAATGGTATATTAAATGGCAGTACAAGTGGAATGACATCATTGGCAAAACGCCATTAAATTACCTTTAACGAATACTTAATGGTAATCAATGGAATTTTCAATGGTTAATTAATGGAGACTAAGCCAAGGATAAACCTCCAACGGGAAACTGAATGGCACATTGAATGGTATATTAAATGGCAGTACAAGTGGAATGACATCATTGGCAAAACGCCATTGAATTACCTTTAACGAATACTTAATGGTAATCAATGGAATTTTCAATGGTTAATTAATGGAGATTAAGCCAAGGGTAAACCTCCAACGGGAAACTGAATGGCACATTGAATGGTATGTTAAATGGCAGTACAAGTGGAATGACATCATTGGCAAAACGCCATTAAATTACCTTTAACGAATACTGAATGGTAATCAATGGAATTTTCAATGGTTAATTAATGGAGACTAAGCCAAGGGTAAACCTCCAACGGGAAACTGAATGGCACATTGAATGGTATATTAAATGGCAGTACAAGTGGAATGACATCATTGGCAAAACGCCATTAAATTACCTTTAACGAATACTTAATGGTAATCAATGGAATTTTCAATGGTTAATTAATGGAGACTAAGCCAAGGATAAACCTCCAACGGGAAACTGAATGGCACATTGAATGGTATATTAAATGGCAGTAAAAGTGGAATGACATCATTGGCAAAACGCCATTAAATTATCTTTAACGAATACTTAATGGTAATCAATGGGATTTTAGAGGTAATCAATGGGAGACTTAGCCAAGGGCTGACTTACGCCAATACTTCGCCGAGCTCTTGAGACGTTACATCGAAGTCGTGAGTCCAAGAGAATAATATCGAATAACCTGTTGAGAGGAGTTGAACGAATTCCGATGCGTCGCTTCAACGCCGAACGAATTACTTACAAACTAGATAGGGCTGTCGTAGTTCGTTAATGGTCGGAAGAAGTGTCGGGTAAGACGTCGGCGAGAGCGTCGCAGTGACGATAAAAAGTGTCGAGCTGCAATTGTGAGACGAGCGTTATTAACGGGCAAGTGAATTCCGAAGTTTTCGACAGGGGCATTAGCGCGCGAAGCGCATCAAATTCCGTAATTGCAAAAAAAGTCTCTTCGATCCGGACCATCCGGACCTACAATACGTCGCCGAGCTCGAGAGACGGCGCATCGACGTTGCAAGTCCAAGAGAATCATATCGATTTACCTGTTGAGAGAAGTTGAATTAAATCGGGTGCGGTGCTTCAATGTCGAACGAACGTGGTATATAGTACATCAGGCTGTCGTAGTTCGTTAATGGTCGGAAGAAGTTTCCGGTAGGACGTCACGGAGAGAGCGCAGAGAGGAAGATAAAACGTGTCGAGACGCCACGGTGAGACGAGCGTTATTAACGGGCAAGAGAATTATGAAGCTTCCATCAGCAGCATTAGCGCGTGAAACGCTTCAAATATCATAATTGTAAAAGTAAACCATTTTGTTTTTTTTTTTAACAGTCTAGTCCGGAATAAGTATTGTCGTGAAAGTATAGAGCAGAGACTATCGCTACAGGGAGGTATCAGTAGTGGAGATGTTGAAACAACAAGTTTAATACAAGTTGAGGATAAGCTGTCGATCATAACAAGCGGGACAAGCAAGGCAAGCGGAAGCAAAAGGAGGCACAAGGAAGCAAGGGAGCAACCGGAGGCAAAAAAAAGCAAGGAAGTAACCGGAGGCAAATGAAAGCAAGGAAGTAACCGGGGGCAAAAGAAAGTAATGGAGCAACCGGAGGCAAAAGAAAGGCAAGGAAGTAACCGGAGGCAAATGAAAGCAAGGAAGTAACCGGGGGCAAAAGAACGCAAGGAAGTAACTGGAGACAAAAGAAAGCAAGGGATCAACCGGAGGCAAAAGAGAGCAATGGAGCAACCGGAGGTAGAAGAAAGCAAGGACGCAACCGGAGGCAGAAGAAAGCAACGACGCAACCGGAGGCAAAAGAAAGCAAGGAAGTAACCGGAGGCAAATGAAAGCAAGGAAGTAACCGGGGGCAAAAGAAAGTAACGGAGCAACCGGAGGCAAAAGAAAGGCAAGGAAGTAACCGGAGGCAAATGAAAGCAAGGAAGTAACCGGGGGCAAAAGAACGCAAGGAAGTAACTGGAGACAAAAGAAAGCAAGGGATCAACCGGAGGCAAAAGAGAGCAATGGAGCAGCCGGAGGTAGAAGAAAGCAAGGACGCAACCGGAGGCAGAAGAAAGCAACGACGCAACCGGAGGCAAAAGAAAGCAAGGATGCTACCGGAGGCGAAAGAAAGCAAGGAAGCAACCGAAGGCAAAAGAAAGTAAGGATGTAACCGGAAGCAAAAGGAAGCAACCGGAGGCAAAAGAAAGCAAGGAAGTAAGCGGAGACAAAAGAAAGCAAGGAAGTAAGCGGAGACAAAAGAAAGCAGCGGAGCAACCGAAGGCAGAAGAAAGCAAGAACGCAACCGGAGGCAAAAGAAAGCAAGGATGCTACCGGAGGCAAAAGAAAGCAAGGAAGCAACCGGAGGCAAAAGAACGCAACAGAGCAACCGGAGGCAGACGAAAGCAAGGACGCAACCGGAGGCAGAACAAGGCAAGGAC
The DNA here is from genome assembly GCA_963922035.1 of Amblyjoppa proteus. Taxonomy (NCBI): domain Eukaryota; kingdom Metazoa; phylum Arthropoda; class Insecta; order Hymenoptera; family Ichneumonidae; genus Amblyjoppa; species Amblyjoppa proteus. The sequence continues at coordinate 12,559,016 of OY998231.1, read as the reverse complement.
GCAACCTGAGGCAAAAGAAAGTAAGGTTGCTACCGGAGGCAAAAAAGCAAGGATGTAACCGGAGGCAAAAGAAAGCAAGGAAGCAAGCGGAGGCAAAAGAAAGCAAGGAAGTAAGCGGAGACAAAAGAAAGCAAGGAAGTAAGCGGAGACAAAAGAAAGCAGCGGAGCAACCGAAGGCAGAAGAAAGCAAGAACGCAACCGGAGGCAAAAGAAAGCAAGGATGCTACCGGAGGCAAAAGAAAGCAAGGAAGCAACCGGAGGCAAAAGAACGCAACAGAGCAACCGGAGGCAGACGAAAGCAAGGACGCAACCGGAGGCAGAACAAGGCAAGGACGCAACCTGAGGCAAAAGAAAGTAAGGTTGCTACCGGAGGCAAAAAAGCAAGGATGTAACCGGAGGCAAAAGAAAGCAAGGAAGCAAGCGGAGGCAAAAGAAAGCAAGGAAGTAACTGGAGGCAAAAGAAAGCAAGGAAGTAACCGGAGGCAAAAGAACGCGCCGGGACAACCGGAGGCACAAGAAAGCAAGGATGTAACCGGAGGCAAAAGAACGCAACGGTGCAACCGGAGGCAAAAGAATGCAATGAAGTAACCGGAGGCAAAAGAAAGCAAGGAAGCAACTGGAGACAAAAGAAAGCAAGGAAGCAATCGGAGGCAATAGAAAGCAAGGAAACAACCGGAGTCAAAAGAAAGCAAGGAAACAGCCGGAGTCAAAAGAAAGCAAGGGAGCAACCGCAGGCGAAAGATCACAAGAAAGCAACCGGAGGCAAAAGAAAAAGAAACCAAAACTAGGTAATGACCCAAAGAAGCACAACGAGGCGAAAGAAGGCAAAGCCGCAGAAGGAGGCAGGAAGGCAAAAGGAGGCAAGGAGGCGAAAGGAAGCAACCGGAGGCGAAAGAAAGCGAGCAAGTAACCGGAGCCAACCGCGCGTAGATACGCAAAGCGGCAAACGGAATAAAGCGGACAAAAGGATCTAAACGGAAGCAAAAAGACACAAGGAAGCACAAACAGCTTAACAGACATACAGGTCGGCAGGTTGAAATTTGACTGAAAAAACGTCTCCGTATCTTCCGCCACTGCGAACTCAAGATACTCCCCAATCAAGCGCCGGATCCTCCGCTTCTGTTTTGTTTTGCCATTAAATCCAAAAATAAATCGCGCCATCGGGCTTTTCCGGCAAATTGACATTCACCTGCAGACGACGAAAAATCTCGCAAGACGTCTCGAGCCCGCGGCGGAAGAATAGACCGGTGAAGCGCCGGAGGCCGGATGCGCACAGCTAACAGAGAATTCCAACGGCAAGACCGAGCCGGAGGGGAAAAAAAAAAAACGCAGAAGACACGGAAAAAGAGACGGAGATCTCTTCGGCAAAGCCGGCAACCGTCGCGGTCGCCTGACTGCACGCGTGTTCGTGCTACTCGTCACGGTTGTGCGGTGCGGTTTTCGCCCTCGTCTCGCGCGTGTGCGCCGGACAAACGCGCCTCAGTCGGCTGCCGGACTCCGCGCGCGACACATCAAACGGCAGAGCTCTCGGGCGCGCGACGAGCCTTGCGACAACTATACGAAGCGTTCGTTTCGGACGCATGTGCTTCGTTATATGAAAATTTAATACAATTTCTTTAAAAAATTACCCGCTGCTGGTAATAAAGATAACTTTTGTATACATTTTTTTTTTTTTTATAATTAAATACTGTGGTGTTGGATCAAATTTTAATCGACCGGAGACTCGCGAACAGTGCGGCGATTTTGTCAGAGCTTTATAATAAATGGAATACACGCATCTGTTGGGGGAAAATTGTGGAATTCTCGAAGAGCTAAAATATTTTTTTTTCTTCTTTTTTACAAGTATTTTTTTATTATCACTTTTTACTATCAGTATGAATGGGATGAAATTTGAAGAAAAAAATTATGGAGTAATTTACTTGTGTTGTTGGAGTTTCGGCATAATTTTTGAATTCTTGTCACTTTTAAGGGCTGTTTAAAATTGAAAATGGAAATATACTTGTTATAATGTTGGAGGAAACTTGTGGAATTCTCAAAGACCTAAAATATATTTTTCTTCTTTTTCACAAGTATTTTTTTTATTATCATTTTTTATTATCAGTATGAAGGGGATGAAATTTGAAGAAAAAAATTATGGAGTAATCTACTTGTGTTGTTGAAGTTTCGGCATAATTTTTGAATTCTTGTCAATTTTTAGGGCTGTTTAAAATTGAAAATGGAAATATACTTATTATAATGTTGAGGGAAACTTGTGGAATTCTCAAAGACCTAAAATATATTTTTCTTCTTTTTCACAAGTATTTTTTTTATTATCATTTTTTATTATCAGTATGAAGGGGATGAAATTTGAAGAAAAAAATTATGGAGTAATTTACTTGTGTTGTTGGAGTTTCGGACTAATTTTTGAATTCTTGTCAATTTTAAGGGCTGTTTAAAATTGAAAATGGAAATATACTTGTTATAATGTTGGGGGAAACTTGTGGAATTCTCAAAGACCTAAAATATATTTTTCTTCTTTTTCACAAGTATTTTTTTTATTATCATTTTTTATTATCAGTATGAAGGGGATGAAATTTGAAGAAAAAAATTATGGAGTAATTTACTTGTGTTGTTGGAGTTTCGGACGAATTTTTGAATTCTTGTCAATTTTAAGGGCTGTTTAAAATTGAAAATGGAAATATACTTGTTATAATGTTGGGGGAAACTTGTGGAATTCTCAAAGACCTAAAATATATTTTTCTTCTTTTTTACAAGTATTTTTTTATTATCATTTTTTATTATCAGTATGAAGGGGATGAAATTTGAAGAAAAAAAATTATGGAGTAATTTACTTGTGTTGTTGGAGTTTCGGCATAATTTTTGAATTCTTGTCAGTTTTAAGGGCTGTTTAAAATTGAAAATGGAAATATACTTGTTATAATGTTCGGGGAAACTTGTGGAATTTTCAAAGACCTAAAATATATTTTTCTTCTTTTTTACAAGTATTTTTTTATTGTCATTTTTTATTATCAGTATGAAGGGGATGAAATTTGAAGAAAAAAATTATGGAGTAATTTACTTGTGTTGTTGGAGTTTCGGACTAATTTTTGAATTCTTGTCAATTTTAAGGGCTGTTTAAAATTGAAAATGGAAATATACTTGTTATAATGTTGGGGGAAACTTGTGGAATTCTCAAAGACCTAAAATATATTTTTCTTCTTTTTTACAAGTATTTTTTTATTATCATTTTTTATTATCAGTATGAAGGGGATGAAATTTGAAGAAAAAAATTATGGAGTAATTTACTTGTGTTGTTGGAGTTTCGGACTAATTTTTGAATTCTTGTCAATTTTAAGGGCTGTTTAAAATTGAAAATGGAAATATACTTGTTATAATGTTGGGGGAAACTTGTGGAATTCTCAAAGACCTAAAATATATTTTTCTTCTTTTTTACAAGTATTTTTTTATTATCATTTTTTATTATCAGTATGAAGTGGATGAAATTTGAAGAAAAAAATTATGGAGTAATTTACTTGTGTTGTTGGAGTTTCGGACTAATTTTTGAATTCTTGTCAATTTTAAGGGCTGTTTAAAATTGAAAATGGAAATATACTTGTTATAATGTTGGAGGAAACTTGTGGAATTCTCAAAGACCTAAAATATATTTTTCTTCTTTTTCACAAGTATTTTTTTTTCTTATCATTTTTTATTATCAGTACGAAGGGGATGGAATTTGAAGAAAAAAATTATGGAGTAATTTACTTGTGTTTCTTGTCAGTTTTAAGGGCTGTTTAAAATTGAAAATGGAAATATACTTATTATAATGTTATGTATGTAATAAAATATTATATTGCTGAACTATTAGAAGCTGTATTATACATGTTATATTTTATATAATATAGCTTCAAATATTATATCGTATATATTATATTTTATTATTATATATACATGTATTAGAAGATAGTCCATTTGATTTTTTTACTTTTGATTTTTCTTTATCACGGAAATTAAATACTGTGGTGTTGGATCAAATTTTAAGCGATCGGAGCTTCGCGAACAGTGCGGCAGTTTAAACAGAGCTTTATACAAATGGAATACACGCTTCTGTTGGGAGAAACTTGTGCAATTCTTCGAGGCCTAAGATATTAATTTTTTTTTTTATTCTCATTTTTTATTATCAGTATGGAGGGGATGAAATTTGAGAAAAAAAATTATGCTGTATTTTACTTGTGTTGTTGGAGTTTTAGCCTAATTTTTTTGAATTTTTATCAGTTTTAAGGGCTGTTTAAATTTCAAAATAAAAATATAAGTATTATAACGTTATATAACGTTATATATATAAGAAAATATTATATTGCTGAACTACGAAAGCTATAATATATGTATGTTACATTTTATTTTATATATGTACACTGTAAAAAAAATTTGTTTGAAAATTACTGAACAGTATTGGAAGCTTTTTTTACATAAATCCCTTCTGAAATTTCAAATACATATGCGTTGCAATTTTACAGTAAAATTAGTATTTTTTATGGAAATTTTTTTAAATTTCAGGCGAAAGATTTGTAAACTTAATATCTCGTATTGTAAATTTATAGTAAAAGTACATTAATGTTCAATTAATATAAATAATGTAAGGAAATTTCAATTTTCTGTAAATTAAATTTACACTTTTTTACAGAATATATATATATATATATATATATATATATTAGAAGATAGTCCATTAGTTCCTGTACTTTCGTACGCGAATGAATGGACTTCGGTACTTTTTATTACATCGAAAAAAGAAAAGAAAAAAAATTGTGAAAATAGTCGAAAAATAGTAAATTTTCGAAATTAGCGAATCAACTTTCGTCTCCTCCAACTTTCAATGCTTCCGCACACTGTTTAATCACCGCATTTTTCGCGGCTAAAATTGACTATTTTTCGCCACTTTTTGGCACGCTCATTGGTAAATTACAAATTAACTTGATAATTTTTGCAAAGATAAATTAATTTTCACTGGCTAACTTCTTTTACTTAAATTTTCTTACACCTGAATATTTTTAACGCAAATTTTTGTCTCAAGTTTAGAAATGTAAAACGGAGCGAAAAATTCCAAATTTCCGAGAACAAATGAGGCAAAAAAAAAAAATGGTGACCGATCGGGTAAATTTAATTTCGCGGATGACCCGAAGCGCGTAGGCGTCCGGCAGAAAATTTAATTTGCCTCCCGAGAAATATAACTCGGTGAAGAGAGTTTGTGACATGCGAATAGTTGGAAGTTTTTGCCGCGGGCCTCGTTGGCTCGGTTATATAGTACAGTGGGCACGACAAATTTATCGGCGGGGACGAAACATCGTCCGGGGCGGGGGGAGGGGGTAAAAGAGACAGAGGGGCGGGGGGGGGAGAGGGACGACAGAGGCGATGCATGGAGGTGATAAAAATATACCCGAAAAATCTCGGCATGCAGCCAAGTGGCCTCGAGAGCCTCGCATGAATATCGGATACGACTATGTGATAAGATAATTTCGGGGATGGAAATTCGAACGGTCAGTTATTTCGGACGTTGATTTCAGGGTTGAAGGCGGTATTTTTTTTTTTTTTTTTTCTTGATTTTTTTAACCCTTTCTCGGTGTCTCGAATTTTTTCGTCCGGAGGGATTTCGTTTAGTCATCCAAGATTGAAAATAAAAAAAAAAAAATGGTACTTTTTTTAAACCTTTGTTTGGGCAGATTTCAGTCCATTAAATAAAAAAATGTACTCGGTTTTGTTCTGGGGGTGTGAAATTTTCTCTTTATTTTTATCCCTTTCTTGGTGTCTCGAATTTTTTCGTCTCAACGGATTTCGTTTAGTCATTTAAGATCGGAAATAAACAACAACAAAAAAATGGTACTTTTTTAAAACCTTTTTTGGGTACCTTTCAGTACATTAAATAAAAAATGTACTCGGTTTTGCTCTGGGGGTGTGAAATTTCTCCTTATTTTTATCCCTTTCTTGGTATCTCGAATTTTTTCGTCTCAACGGATTTCGTTTAGTCATTTAAGATTGGAAATAAAAAATAAAAAAATGGTACTTCTTAAAACCTTTTTTGGGTACCTTTCAGTCCATTAAATAAAAAATGTACTCGGTTTTGCTCTGGGGTTGTGAAATTTTCTCTTTATTTTTAACCCTTTCTTGGTGTCTCGAATTTTTTCGACCCAACGGATTTCGTTTAGTCATCTAAGATTGGAAATTAAAAAAAAAAAATGGTAATTTTTAAAAACCTTTTTTGGGTACCTTTCAGTCCATTAAATAAAAAATGTACTCGGTTTTGCTCTGGGGGTGTGAAATTTTCTCTTTATTTTTATCCCTTTCTTGGTGTCTCGAATTTTTTCGTCTCAACGGATTTCGTTTAGTCATTTAAGATCGGAAATTAAAAAAAAAAAAAATGGTACTTCTTAAAACCTTTTTTGGGTACCTTTCAGTCCATTAAATAAAAAATGTACTCGGTTTTGCTCTGGGGTTGTGAAATTTTCTCTTTATTTTTAACCCTTTCTTGGTGTCTCGAATTTTTTCGTCCCAACGGATTTCGTTTAGTCATCTAAGATTGGAAATTAAAAAAAAAAAATGGTACTTTTTTAAAACCTTTTTTGGGTACCTTTCAGTCCATTAAATAAAAAATGTACTCGGTTTTGCTCTGGGGGTGTGAAATTTTCTCTTTATTTTTAACCCTTTCTTGGTGTCTCGAATTTTTTCGTCCCAACGGATTTCGTTTAGTCATCTAAGATTGGAAATTAAAAAAAAAAAAATGGTACTTTTTTAAAACCTTTTTTTGGGTAAATTTCAGTCCATTAAATAAAAAATGTACTCAGTTTTGTTCTCGGGGAGTGAAATTTTCTCGTCATTTTTAACCCTTTCTCGATATCTCGAATTTGTTTGTCCCAACGGATTTCGTTGAGTCATCATTGGAGTCAAGATTGGAAATTAATAATAAAAAAAATCGTACTTTTTAAAAACTTTTTTTGGGCGATTTTAGTGAATTAAAAAAAAATGTACTCAGTTTTGTTCTGGGCGTGTGAAATTTTCTTTTTATTTTTAACCCTTTCGCCGTATATCGATGGGAGTTTCGGAAGAAAGAAAAGTTTCCTCTATGACAACACAAAATATCAATACATTTTTTTAATGTTTCTTTGGGTAAACCATCGAAATCAATTTAAAAAAAAATATTTTCAATTTTGTTCTGACGGTGTGATTTAAAAAAAAAATCTTTTCTCCGTACCTCGAGCATAGTTTTTTTCATGCCAACAGATTTCGTCTAGCCATCTAAGATAGGTAATAAAAAAAAAATCCGTACTTTTTTTTAAGACAAATTTTTTAAAATGTCTCCAATTTTGTTCCGACGGCGTGATTTTTTTTTTTTTTACTCGTTTTCCGTACCGCGAGAGTATTTTTTTTTTCTAACTAACAGATTCCGTCTGTTCATCTAAGGTTTGAAGAAAAAAAATGCGTACCTTTTTAAAACCTTTTTCGCGTCCACCTTAGAGTTCAATTAAAAATAAATTCTGTTTATTTATTTATTTATTTATTTTTTCTGAAGGTGTGCATTTTTTTTAACCCTTTCACCGTATTTCGAGAATAATTTTTTTGTAGCTCCGCAAAGACCGTCTGGCCATTTTAGATGATAGATTTAAGATAAAAACACTTTTAACATTTTTCTGCAATCGATTCTTTATTCTTTTAAGTCGATCTCTCTTGACAACGTGTTGTATCGCTACTTTGCTTCTCAGCCTTATCGCGTTAACGCAAATGCATTTCCGTAGGATCAAAAAAAAAAATTTCATTAACCCACCAGAATACACATTTTATTTTGTTTTTGTTCGACAAAAAATGAAATACCATTTTCGATTTATCATAAAAATTGAACGGTAATTAATTTTTTGTTAAAACTCGTTGGATAATGCGGAGTAATATTTGAATTACCGTTTCGATAACAGAAAAATTACTCGATGACGAAATTAAATTAAATTAATTAATTTAATTGAAATAAAAAAAAATGAAATAAAAAAAAACAAATTTAAAATCGAACGATAATTAATTTTTCGTTAAAATTTGTTGAAAAATGCCGATTGACATTCGAATTACCGTCTCGAGTGCAGAAAAAATTATTCGGCGACAAAATAAAAAATAAAAAAATATAAATATAAAAAAAAAAAACAAGTGTAAATAATTTTGACTGGTTCGACATTTATCTGAAAATTTTGCGGCCCAAGTATAAGGTACGCTTGTTTTGCGATCGATTAAACTTGCGATTTGTCGCGTAATTTAATGAAAGCCGTTTGATGCTCGAGCGCGTTCATCAATTTTCGATCCGCCATTGCCGATCGGCCTGGCAAGGAAAAAAAAAAAAAAAAAAAAAAAATAATCATCATGCCGTCTCGGCTACTCGTGCTCCCGCATAATCAGTTTTGCCTCCGCGATATTAAAAAAAAAAAAAAAAAAAAAAAAAAAAAAAAAAAAAAAAATGTGAACATTATTTTCTTTCGTGTAAGCCGTAATTTCTAACACGAACCCTTCCGGCACAGCTGCTGGCGCGTGTACACTCGACACCGGGCCGTTGTGTTTGCTAAACGACTTCCGTGCCGGGCTGGCGCATTTTATTTTAACACAAAAGAGTGTCCCTGTGAAAAAGTCACTCTTCCACCGAGCCACCCCGTCGCCCTCTGGTCAACCCCTCTGTCTCTCCGCTGGGCGGCAGAAGCGGCAAAAAGCTCGCCTCGAGCGAATAAGCCAAAAGAAAAACATTCGAGCCGTTATAACGATCTAACGCTAAATACTACCGGTCGCGTTTATTGTGCGAACTTTTTTTTTTTTTTAATTTATTTATTTATTTTTTTATTTTTTTATTTTTTTTTTTTTTTTTAGGAATGTAACGCATTCCATCGGTGAAAAAATTCAACTCTCTACGATAAAAAAGTGTACGCAGTAACGAATCGGGAGGAATCGATTTGTTGTATTTTTCTATTTTTTAAATTATTTAGAAAAAATTATTTTTTTTTTTTAATATTTTTTTTTTATTGTTTAGCTTCAATTTTTTTTTGTAATTTTACTTAAAAAATCTTTTACTAAAGGAATGTAACTGTACAATAAAAAAATGTGCTCTGTCACGAATCGAGACGAATCGATTTATTGTATTTTTTTTCTATTTTTAATTATTTTATTTAACATTTTTTTTTTTTTTTAATTATTTACTTTATAAAATATTTTAATACAAAATTTTAACTGTGCAATAAAAAAATTTACTCAGTCACGAATCGAGACGAAACGACTTTTATTTTTATTTTATTTTTTTTCTATTTGTTATTTTACTTCTGAGAAATAATTTTGTCCTGTTTTCTTTTGTATTTTCTTTAGCAACCGTGTGCGGATAAGCTGAATGAAAAAACATTGGGAGTGTCATGACGATATAACGCTAAATATTATCGGTCGCATTTATTGTGCGAACTTTTTTTTTTTTTTTTTACTTATGTAACGCATTCCATCGATGAAAAAATTCAACTCTCTACATTGAAAAAGTGAACTCAGTAACGAATCGAGAGGAATCGATTTGTTGTATTTTTTTTTTCTATTTTTAATTATTCTATTAAAATTTTTTTTTTTATATTTTACTTAAAAAATATTTCATTATAAAAATTTAACTCCACAATAAAAAAAATTTACTCAGTAATGAATCGATTTTTTTTTCTATTTGTTATTATTTTACTTTTGAGAAATAATTTTGTCCTGTTCAGTTTTCCTTTTTTTTTTTTTTTTTTTTAGCAACTATGTGGCGATAAGCTAAAAGGAAAATTGGAGCCGTTATAACGATATAACACACGATTGTGCGAACTTTTTTTTTTTTACTTATGTAACGCATTTCATCGATGAAAAAATTCAACTCTCTACATTAAAAAAGTGAATTCAGTAACGAATCGAGAGGAATCGATTTGTTGTATTTTTTTTTCTATTTTTAATTATTCTATTAAAATTTTTTTTTTTTATATTTTACTTAAAAAATATTTCATTATAAAAATTTAACTCTACAATAAAAAAAATGTACTCAGTAACGAATCGATTTTTTTTTTCTATTTGTTATTATTTTACTTTTGAGAAATAATTTTGTCCTGTTCAGTTTTCCATTTTTTTTTTTTTTTTTTTTTTTTTAGCAACCATGTGGCGATAAGCTAAAAGGAAACATTGGAGCCGTTATAACGATATAACGCTAATTACTTGCGGTCGCGTTTATTGTGCGACCTTTTTTTTTTTACCAATGTATAACACATTCCATCGAAAAAAAACTCTCACTTCAACATCGATTCCTCTCAACGAGTCGAGAGGAATCGTTTTGTTGTATTTTTTTTTCTGTATTTAATTATTTTATTAAAAATTTTTTTAAATTATTTTACTTCAAAAATATTTTATAAAAAAAATGCATTTATACATAAAAATATCCGCAGTAATAAAAAAAATGTATTCAGTAACGAATCGAGATGAATCGATTTATAAAATGTACTCAGTAACGAATCGAGAGGAATCGACTTATTGGATTTTTTTTTCTACTTTTAATTATTTTACTTCAAAAAATTTACTTACAATTTTTTTGAGTGTCTACTTAAAAAATATTTTATTAAAAAAATTTAACGCTAAAAAAAAAAATTGATAACACAATTTTTTTCTGAACATTTTTTAATGTCACAATTTTTATAGTGCAATTTTTTTTCTCAATATTTTTTAAAGTCACTATTTTCATAACAATAATATACAAACGACGATACAAAAAAAAAAAAAAATCCAATATCTGAAATTGCATTCCGCGTGCACGTTATTTTTCTAGGGTCGGTGTTGATAACGTCGATTTCGTTGATGCGGTAGCGGGCAATTCAAATAATTGATCGGCAGCGATGAAGATGTAATTTTCCGAACGAAACGAGCTGACAAAGGTATAACATCCCCCCTTCGAACGATGGGTTATCGGTTTTCGATTTATCCCGCGTTTTAACACCTTTCCGGGCGTAACATCGAAGCGTGTGGACGCGGCTTGGTAAATCGGCGATGGAAGAGGCCGAAAGTGCTTCGCGATAACCATATCAGTTTTGTCTGGCGGCGTTTTTTTTTTTTTTAAATATATTACATCTCTCCTCATCTTGAACGATAGTTTGTCGGGTCCGCGAAATGTTTATCAAAGGAAATGTTTTTCCAATAGGACGAACAAATTGATAGGATCGGGAAAAGCTGGTCTCGCGTGAGGCAACCAAGTAATTTTGCTTCATATTTTTTTTTTCGGTCGCCGAGCGATCAATCCGATTTTCCTTTGAGGCACGTCAAAAGAGGATGTTTAACTGCATGTAAAAAAAATTGGGACAACTTCTGCGAATTCCGTTTCGAAGTTCGAGCCTGTAAGGTTCCAAGACCGAATTCGTTGAATGGCGTAACTGGTTGATTGTTCGTTTTTACTTTTTAATTTTTATTTCGGTTGTTCTATTGTCAATCAATTTTTCCTTTGGCTCATACCTGGAGATGGTGTTTAACTATGTGTAAAAAAATTGCGATACCTCTGGTCAATTTCATTTCTAAGTTTGAGCCTGTAACGTTCCAAGACCGAATTCGTTGAATGGCGTAACTGGTTGATTGTTCGTTTTTACTTTTTAATTTTTATTTCGGTTGTTCTATTGTCAATCAATTTTTCCTTTGGCTCATACCTGGAGATGGTGTTTAACTATGTGTAAAAAAATTGCGATACCTCTGGTCAATTTCATTTCTAAGTTTGAGCCTGTAACGTTCCAAGACCGAATTCGTTGAATGGCGTAACTGGTTGATTGTTCGTTTTTACTTTTTAATTTTTATTTCGGTTGTTCTATTGTCAATCAATTTTTCCTTTGGCTCATACCTGGAGATGGTGTTTAACTATGTGTAAAAAAATTGCGATACCTCTGGTCAATTTCATTTCTAAGTTTGAGCCTGTAACGTTCCAAGACCGAATTCGTTGAATGGCCTGACTGGTTGATTATCCGTTTTTACTTTTTAATTTTTATTTCGGTTGTTCTATTGTCAATCAATTTTTCCTTTGGCTCTTATATGGAGATGGTGTTTAACTATGTGTAAAAAAATTAGGATACCTCTGATCAATTCCATTTCTAAGTTTGAGCCTGTAACGTTCCAAGACCGAATTCGTTGAATGGCCTGACTGGTTGATTATCCGTTTTTACTTTTTAATTTTTATTTCGGTTGTTCTATTGTCAATCAATTTTTCCTTTGGCTCTTACATGGAGATGGTGTTTAACTGCGTGTAAAAAAATTGCGATATCTCTGATCAATTCCATTTCTAAGTTCGGGCCTGTGACGTTCCAAGACCGATTTCGTTGAATGGCCTGACTGGTTGATTGTCCGCTTTTACTTTTTAATTTTTATTCCTGTTGTTCTATTGTCAATCAATTTTTCCTTTGGCTCATATGTGGAGATGGTGTCTAACTACCTGTAAAAAAATTGCGATATCTCTGATGAATTCCTTTTTTAAGTTCGAGCCTGTAACGTTCCAAAATCGAATTCGTTCAACAGCTTACCTGGCTTGAATTCGTCAACTTTTAATTTTTAATTTTTATTTCTACCATACTATTATGAATAAATTTTTCCTTTGGCACACAACTAGACATGATCCTTGCCTACCCATAAAAAAAATCGCGAAACATCCACTCAATTTCATCTCCAAGTTCGAGCCTGCAACGTCCCACGCTCAACCGATAGCTACCCAATTTCTATTCCTCTACTTTTCAATTTTTATCTTCATTTCCACTGACCGAATCAAATTCCCCTTTGTCATGCACTCCCAGATCGTCTCCATCTACCCGCAAAAAAATCGCGACAACCCCAGTGCATGCCATTACAAAGTTGGAGCCGGTAACCTTGCACGTTCGAGTCTGTCTCAATTCGCCCCGGTCACCTCCTGCCGCCCAAGATTGCCATTCAACGCATTCTCCGATCGATTCTCCCCGCCCACAGGTGACTAAAACTTCGCTGAAGGATGTACTGGAAAATTTTTGCTCTCTCCCCTTCTCTCCATATCGCCGAGAGTCTCCACCAACCCAGACACGGCGGTACGACGTGAAAATGTGAAATATTCAAGTAACAAAAAAAAACAAAACAAAAAACCACCCTTAAAAAGTCTCAAAAAAAAACAAAAAAAACAAAAAAAATCTCTATCCGCAGATAGAAACAGTGCCGTTTATTGAATAAAAAAAAATCAGCCTCGAAGCCGGCGGAGGACTTTTTGTAAATAAATTGAACGAGCGAAGAACGATCCATCTTCTTTAACGACGGAAGAGCGCGAGGAGTATTCGGTGTGCAGTGCGCGTTCCTGTGTGTAAAAAAAAAAAGGGTAAAACCCAAATAAATCACCGCCGGGGGTTCTCCGAGTGTCCGGTCGAGAACTGAGATTGAGACGTTTCGGATAGCAAAAAAAAAAAAAAAAAAAAAAAAAAAAAGTTCGATAAGGTTCGAGGCGGGGAAGGTTAAGCGGGCAAGGGATAATTCCTACTGATCGTTCGATTTACGAGCGCCGCGCGTCTGCCGTGAAATTTCCTCGCGCTTCGGCATCAAATTTTAGTTTTTTTTTTTTTCGCGCTTCTTTTTTTTTTTTTTTTTTCATCTCGACTAACCTCGTCGAGCGAAGAGTGACTTTTCTTTTTTTTTTTTTCCTTCACTTCATCGCAGAACAAAAAATAACCAAGTGGCAGAGAGTGAAAAAAAAAAGAAGGATTAAAAAAAAAACGCTCTCGAGTGGCATAGAAGTGGTAACGGTTAATGAATGTGTATGCACCGGGTTCTTGTGATAGTGATAGTGAAATCGTGGGACGGAAGAGGTGCTCGATTTAAATACATAAATGTGCGAGGGGAGTCCACGATGGTGGCTCGGCTCCCGCAACAAGTTTTGCTTCTACTCGTACTCGGTGAGTTTTTTTTTTTTTTTTTTTTTTTTATCATTGTCATTATCATAATCTACACGCGATACGTAATTTTCCTGGATTCGACATTAAGGACGAACATCTCATGCACTTAAGGTAGCTCCAGCGAGTGGAGTTCGTTTCTCGTCGAAATTCGAGAAATTCGGGCAAGAATTCCAAACACTTCCCGATGTTAGATTTTTCTCGTTTTTTACACGAAAAAAATGTGCAAAAATCAAAATAAAGATAAAAATCTGAAAAAATTCATACGCATTCCGAAAAATGAACGAATCGTTTTCATAAAAAAAAAAAAAAAAATTTTGAGTTACCGCATATTTCGATGAACAATTTTTTTTTTTTTCAACAATTTGTTAGTAACATTTTGAAATTATTATTGTGCAAAATTAGTCTTTTTAGGGCCTGCAATATGTATGCATTTTTTCAGATTTTTATAACATCGGCAAGTGTTTGCAGACATTCAGGATGAACTTCTCATGTACTTAAGGTAGCTCCAGCGAGTGGAGTTCGTTTCTCGCCCAAATTCGAGAAATTCGGGCAAGAATTGCAAACACTTCCCAATGTTATAAAAATCAGAAAAAATTCATACTTATTAAAGGCACTGAAAAGACTAATTTTGCGTAATAATAATTTCAAAATGTTATTACCAAATTGTTGAAATAAAAAATTGTTCATCGAAATAAGCGGTAAGTCAACTTTTTTTTTTTTATGAAAATGATTCCGTCCATTTTTCGGAATACGTATGAATTTTTTCAGTTTTTTGTCTTCATTTAGATTTTTCTTGTTTTTTACACGAAAAAAATGTGCAAAAATCAAAATAAAGCTAAAAATCTGAAAAAAATTCACACGCATTCCGAAAAATGAACGAATCATTTTCGTTAAAAAAAATGTTGAGTTACCGCATATTTCGATGAACAATTTTTTTTTTTTTCAACAATTTGTTAGTAACATTTTGAAATAATTATTATGCAAAATTAGTCTTTTCAGGGCGTACAATAAGTATGCATTTTTTAAGATTTTTATAACATCGGGAAGTGTTTGCAATTCTTGCCCGAATTTCTCGAATTTAGATTAAATGAACACCACACAGTAAAAAAAAAATGTGTACTTTTTACAAAAAAAAATATTGTCCGCAAACGTCCACAATTTTTTATTTGTTAACTTTCTAGTTTTACAAACAAAAGTAAAAACTAAAATTGTCAATAGTAAAGGAAATAAAAGGACACGTTCGTGTATTCAAATAACTCACAATCAAGTTTGTCGCTTATTTAACAAAGTAATTTTTACGAAATTTCCCATTCCGATTTTACGAAATTATTTTTTACTTTGCACTCGCTGGAGCTACCTCAATAACGGACAAGAAGAGATTTTCATGCGCATCCCATTTAGGTTTTGCCGATCGAACCGTTGGCTAAGTACCTCATTAATTAACCACTGAAAATCCCATTGATTACCATTAGCTATTCGTTAAAGATAATTAATTTAAAGATACCTATAATTTAAAGATAAACAACGGGGTTTAATTATTTTTGGATTCCGTACTCGATAGTCAATAAATACTTGGGTAATGCGTACACTTTAAAAAAAAGGTGTATTTTTTACAAAAAAAAATATATATATATATATTGTCCACAAACACGTCGACAATGTTTGATTTGTCAATTTTTAAGTTTCGCAAACAAAAGTACAAACTAAAAATCGTCAATGACACAGGAAATAAAAGGACAGGTTCGTACATTCAAATAAATGACAAACAAGTTTGTCACTTATTTAACAAAATTATTTTTACGAAATTTTGCATTTCGATTTTACGAAATTATTTTTTACTTTGTACACTGAAAAAAAAAAAAAAATTCTCTTGCGGGCTGTCAAAGAAAACAAATATTTATATCAATCCTACTTCCAATCCTTAAAATTCCATATGATATTGAAACAATGACGGCAAGACTGTCAATGTGACATATTGTCGTTTCAATCCCGTATCGAGTTCTAAGAATTGAAAGTAGAATTGAAATAACAATTTTTTTTTTCTTTGGCAGCCCGCAAGCGAATTTTACTTGAGTCAATGATTTTTTTTTTGTGTAGACTGAATATGATCGCTTTGAGAGTTCTCGCAAGAGAGAACACATAAAATGTAAGAGAGTTGGGCAGTACTTAAATTTGATGAGTACTTATTTGGTACTTAAAGTACGGACTTAAAGTATCAAAGTACTTTTCGGCACTTAAAATACGGTCTTAAAGTATCAAAGTACTTTTCGGCACTTAAAGTACGGACGTAAAGTATCAAAGTACTTTTCGTCACTTAAAGCACGAACTTCAAGTATCTAAGTATTTTTCGGTACTTAAAGTACGGTCTTAAAGTATCGAAGTACTTTTCGGCATTTAAAGTACGTACTTAAAGTATCAAAGTACTTTTCGGTACTTAAAGTACGGTCTTGAAGTATCGAAGTACTTTTCGGCACTTAAAGTACGGACGTAAAGTATCAAAGTACTTTTCGTCACTTAAAGTACGAACTTAAAGTATCTAAGTACTTTTCGGTACTTACAGTACGGTCTTAAAGTATCGAAGTACTTTTCGTCACTTAAAGTACGAACTTCAAGTATCTAAGTATTTTTCGGTACTTAAAGTACGGTCTTAAAGTATCGAAGTACTTTTCGGCACTTAAAGTACGAACTTATGGTATCTAAGTACTTTTCGTCACTTAAAGTACGAACTTAAAGTATCTAAGTACTTTTCGGTACTTAAAGTACGGTCTTAAAGTATCGAAGTACTTTTCGGCACTTAAAGTACGTACTTAAAGTATCAAAGTACTTTTCGGCACTTAAAGTGCGCACGTAAAGTATCCAAGTACTTTTCGGTACTTTAAATACTATTATTGAGTACCAAGACCAAAGTACTTGTACAATTTTGAGCATAGCTTCCTCTTTGGGGAAGCTACGCTAAAAATTGTAATAAATGAGGAAACCGTGTGCAAAGTACTTTGCACCTCTTTCGTAACGTCAAAAAATGTCTGTCTCATAAAATTATTTTACTTCCAGCCCAGTGTTTTCTATTTAAATCCCAAAAATACGATTTTTCGTGCATAAAATCGGGACCTTTCTCACATTCGGCCACTGTACTAGATCCAAACGTCCCAGCTTTAGTTTTTATACATCCAGTCGACCTCCACTCACTACACCAAGGTCCAGTCGTCGTAGTCCAGTCAATTAGTCTGTTTTCATGGATTGAAAACGAAGAGTTTGGACTTTTGAAAAAATGTTCGCTCTGAACAGAGCCGTTTGATTTGAAAATTTCTCCCTAAATGTCGTACTTGTGGAATTCCGGCCCTTCCGATTAAGGAGAAAAAGAACTGTGTACTTGGTATTTTATGAAAGTACTTTAAGTACGGAAATCACTTTGTACTTAAAGTACTTGCGGTTCTTAGTACTCAGTACTTAGTACTGTGAGTACTTTTCGGTACTTAGTACTTTGTACTTTAAGTACTTAGTACTTCAAGTACTTTTCGGTACTTAGTACTTTAAGTACGCTTCGGTACTTAGTACTTTAAGTACTGTTCGGTACTTAGTACTTTAAGTACTGTTCGGTACTTAGTGCTTTAAGGACTTTACGGTACTTAGTACTTTAAGTACTTTTCGGTACTTTGCCCAGCTCTGGAATGGACCTGGACTTCGAATTGCCGCTAAAAAGTAGCGGTCAAAAGCTGCACATTATATTGACGAAATTTGTAATATTTTTTTTTACACGCGCCATCAGAATGTGATTTTAATTTTTTTGTGTGTAAATATTTTTAGGAAATCAGGGTAATTTCCTTTTGGGAAGTGACACAATTTTTTTTCTATTTTTTGCATTATATTCTACACGAACGCGAAATAAACCAATCTATCAGTCTATTATAATTATTCCGATTAATAATAATAAATATTAATAATAATTATAAATATAATTTAATGAAATGCCGCATTTGTTACCATATATGGTGCATATCCCACGAGCTTAGAATTTTGAAAAAAAAAATTAGACAGGTCTATAAAACATAATTCTAGAAACGTTTCGCAGTTCAAACTGAGACTAATTATTTAATTTTCTCGGAAACGGAGTCGCATGGGTTACGATATAGTATAAAATAGTTTGGGTGTATAGAAGTGCCGCGTGTGACTCCTTCTATATTTAGTCGAACGGCCGGGTTATGCGGATCGTTCGAAGAACGGATAACACACAGCCACTGTCGCCGTGTTCTAGATCTCGAGAACCTTCCACTGTGATCTGCTCTTTAATTTTTCCTCTTCTTTTCTTATGTCCGTCATTCCAAACGCAATTTATTAACTCTCGACGAATTCGAGGCTTTTAGCCGAGAGGGACAATAATAACAATTTTTAGGACGTGATTAGTGCAAATTACAAAAATACAAGGTGTTATGTAACGCACTTGGGTTTCTCCATACACGGGCAAGATCCGACTGTCTCACGACATTTTTTTCGGGCACCTTGATTATTTATTTCTCGATACGTTTTTGTAATCATTGTTAATACTATTCTGAAAGATTTGTAAGAACAAAATTCGGCTGATTTAGCATGTGTTACATATGATGAGTGAAATGTGTCTAGACTTTCGTGAAGCAATTTAAGTTTTATCTCCGAATCGTATTTTCCAATGTTTTCTGTTACTATTTGTTCCGGCGTTTGTCCCGAAAATAGAAATTGAAAATGCCACGGCCAATATTTCGCGGGATATGTGCCATCGATAGCTCCCCTTTCCCTATCAGTGACCCCCTTATCGCTGAAAGTGACCCTAATTTGCATATTATAAACCCAGTGTCCGTATAAGTAACCCGTATGACTGTAAATGCCTCCCCATCCTTATAAGTGGTCTCAAGGTCTCCTACTCTCCCCTTATTTCTATCACCACTATAAGTGACCCCATGTCCCTACAAACGGCTCCTATACACCTACAAGTGGTCGCAATATCCGTATTATGGGCCCCTATATTCCTATAAGTGACAGCCATATTCCTATAAGTAAACCCCTATCCATATAAGCAACACCTCTATCCCTACAGGCAACCCCAACATCCTTATTGTGGATCCCTGTCCCTATAAGTAACCCATCTATATCATCCCCCCCCCCCTCCACCCGCCCCTATAAGTGACCTCTCATTCCTATCAATGACCCCCATATCTCTATAAGTGACCCTCGTATCGCTAGACATAACACCCTACCATGCCTATAAGTAACGCTCCTAGTCCTGTACGTAACCCTAACATCCTTCTTGCGATCCCTGTCCATATACGTAACCCACCTATACCCCGTGCCCCTATACACCCTCCCACTATAAGTGACTCCATATCCATGTGTTACCCATACCCATATAAGCGACATTCATATCCTATATCCCTATAAGTCTCACCTATATCTCCATAAAGGACCCCCATATCCCTAGTCCCGCTATGTAATCTCATATCCATATGTGATCACATATCCATATGTTACCCATACCCATATGAGCGACATCGATAGCCCATATCTCTATAAGTCTCACCTATATCCCCATAAAGGACCCCCATATCCCTAGCCCCGCTATGTGACCTCATATCCATATGTGATCACATATCCATATAAGTGATGCCCTATTCGTATGTAAACCACATATCCACATAAGTGAGTCCCTATTCACATGTAATCCTTATCCATATAAGCAACCCCCATATCCTTACAAGTGACCCCTATATCCCTATAAGCAACAACTCTATTCCAACCCCCATTATCTGACTCGATATCCATATGTGACTATATTTCCATATAAGTGAGGCCCTATTCATATGTAACCCACATTCCTATAAATGACCCCCATATTCCTTATTCATGTGTAACCCACATTCCTATAAACGAACCCCATATCCCTATAAGTGACCCCCGTATTTCTATAAACAACATCCCTATTCTTATAAGTAACACCCCTATCCATATAAGTAACCCCAATATCCCTACCCTCGCTATGTGACTTCATATCCATATGTGACCATATATCCATATAAGTGAAGCCATATTCATATGTAATCCACATCCATACAAGCGACTTCCATATCCCTATAAGTGACCCCCAAATCCCTATGAATGACCCCCATATCCCAATAAGTGACCGCCTTCTCACTGACTCCGCATTATCGACCCTCACTACCTATCATTGACGCCCCCTCGCCGTTTCGAGTGATCCATAATTCAATGCGAGTCGACGAAACAGACATTTGAGCCCCGTCACGGTATGTCATTTGACTCCGACCAGCGTGTATCATCCGACCCTGGTGTCAGCTTGTGTGGTTCGGTGTAGCTCCGGGCTGAAATTATTTTTGTGCGGTAGAACAAAGTTTTTCTTTTTTTGTACCGAAGTTCCACAAAGCGAAGATAATAATTTTTCTGTCAGCGCAGTGCCCAACACCCTCGTCTCTCTCATCGTCCCGTGTCGCAAGGTAGCCGGATCTCCCCTCAAAGTTTTCTCTTTCTTTACTGTCAACCCTCGCGAGTTTGCTTTTCGACCAATTTCGTACATCAAAGCTCATTTTATTTTTATTTTCTTTTTAGAATCATAATTGGTCCTTTGACTTTTGCGGGCTGCTCGAAAGTCATGACGACCTTTCCTCGTCGGAATTTTGCCTTTCCCGATTGCTAATTACTCGCTCGAACGCTCGGGGCTGTTTTTTGAATTTCGAACGCGCGGCGAAACGCACAACGCCTTTTTAATAACCAAATGTGCGGCATTATATTTCGTAATGTCGTGTCGAACACGAGAGTTTAACGCGAACGAAAATTAACTTCAGGGGCAACAATTTGCAACGAACAACCAATTTCGATGTAGAGCGTTGCACAACAGGCAATCAAAAAAGACAGGCAATTTTCCGCGGTTCGGCGGGCGAAAAAGACCCTTGAGGCGAATTTCTCTCAACTGAAAGTGACGCCATATCGCGACGACGGTAACAATGAAAGTTCTGCAAATATGGATTCATGAATATTCACTCCGCTTGAGCGCGCAATGAGTTTCAACTCACGTTTTTCGACTTATTTTCGAGGGCTTCGAAAATAATAATTGATTTAAAAATGTCATTTCGTTCGGGAGCGACCGCTAATTGTCGCTTTCGATGCATCTGTCTTGGGAGTTTTTTTTTTGTCAAGTTATTGCTCGGATGAGACTACGAGCGAAACACAAATTTACGTTTAACGCTGGAGCGTTTGAATTTCCCGCCGCCGGCGCTCGTCGCGCCGCTCGCGGCACGCGCGTAGGACTGTACAGTTGAGCCGTCTTGGCCGGCTAAAAAATCTTATCCGGCTACATGAACATTATATTTTGGCCGGTCAAGATGGTTTGGCTGGCTAAAAATTAGCTGCAGTTTAGCCGGCTATTATTTTTTATTGTGAATTACAATGAAACTGATAAAATTAATAAGACATTTATCTTTGGCACATTACCTCTTGTATTTATTTATTTCTGTACTATTATTTGCTTCGATTCGACTATCTTTAAGATTTTCGAAATTTGATTCCCACGAACTAAACGCAGAAAAAAAAATGTATTCGAACCAAATAAAATTTATTTTGAGCAAATGGAATTGCTTATTTAAATATGGTCTTAATGGAGTTTTATTGAAATCCAATAAATTTTATTACAGTTAAATATCGCATATACTTGAATCAAATAAAAAATATCCTTGAGTCAAATAAAAATTTAATTAATTCAAATAAAAATATTCTAATAACCAATTTTATTGACGATTAATAAACTTTTTTTTTGGGTGTAATTTTTATAGCCAATATTATAAGAGTCAAACAAGTCGTTAACGTTGATATAAAACCCATGTGCGAATCGGGATATACTGCCAGAGTTACCAACACGGTCCAATACTAAAATGAGGTTGGTTGCCAAACGTTGTTCAGTAGTACCGTTACCGCACTGACTGACCAATGGCTTCATACTGGCCCAGCTCCGGCGACCAGTACTTACGGCATAACATAAATAGTACTTAGCCGACAGTCGTATGAGTATCGGGCATAGACTGGGCCGAGACTCGTCTTAGTACTGCCGAAAAAATGTCGTCACTACCAGTCCGACATGTAGAAAAGTACTGGCGTTACACTGCACGACACTAGAGATTAGTATTGGCTGAAGAATATGACCGACGCACGGCCAACAGTCGTCTTCCCGCGTAGGAAAAAGTCATATGGGAAAGGGTATTAAATTGTGTATGGGTTGAATATGGGGAATCGTATGGGAACGAATATGGGTTAAGTATAATCTGACTATGGGCTTTGTTCAGTTCCCACATTCATCCCATACACTTTTCCAGACAATTTGCCAGCTATCGGGTACGACCTCAAAAATTTTCACGCAATCGACCCCACACACTTTCCCAGACTCTTTCCCACCCATCGCGTACAGGTACAAAATTTTTTGTGTAATCAATCCCATTCTCTTTTCCAGACTCTTTCCCAACCATCGCGTACAACCTTCAAAAATTTCTATTAATGCGGTTGGTGGGAAAGAGTCTGAAACAGAGTATGGGATAGATAGACCGAACATTTTCGAGGCTGTATGCGATGACTGGGAAATAGTTTGGAAAAGTGTGTGGGGTTGATTGCATGAAAATGTTCGAGGTCGTACCGGATAGCTGGCAATGAGGCTGGAAAAGTGTATGGGATGAATGTGGGAACTGAACAAAGCCCATCATCAGATTATACTTCGCCCATCTTCGTTCCCATACGATTCCCCATATTCAACCCATACTCAATTTAGCTGCCGAAAAAATGTTGTCAGTACCAGTCCGACATGTGGAAAAGCACTGGCGTTACACTGCACGACACTAGAGATTAGTATTGTCTGAAGAATATGACCGACGCACGGCCAACAGTCGTCTTCCCACGTAGAGAAAAGTCATATGGGAAAGGGTATTAAATTGTGTATAGGTTGAATATGGGGAATCGTATGGGAACGAATATGGGTTAAATATAATCTGACTATGGGCTTTGTTCAGTTCCCACATTCATCCCATACACTTTTCCAGACAATTTGCCAGCTATCGGGTACGATTTCGAACATTTTCAGGCAATCAACCCCACACACTTTCCCAGACTCTTTCCCACCCATCGCGTACAGGCATTGGTACGCGATGGGTGGAATTGCATGAAAATGTTCGAGGTCGTACCCGATAGCTGGCAATGAGGCTGGAAAAGTGTATGGGATGAATGTGGGAACTGAACAAAGCCCGTAGTCAGATTATACTTCGCCCATTTTCGTTCCCATACGATTCCCCATATTCAACCCATACTCAATTTAATAGCCCTTTCCATACGACTTTTTTCTATGCGGGTTGCGATGATACTTTCGTTATTTTATGGGTGAACAAAGTGGACATTCGCCTATGACATCGAACGACTTTGGATCAGTATCCGCTAGCGATGTTCATCCAATGTTCAACACAAAATATCGGTAAACAACGAAATTTTGTTTCAATTTTCACGACTGCTGAATGCTTTTTTATTATCACACATTCCTTCATTATAGCTTTTATCTACAGTACTGTAGTGCTGAGAGTACAAGTTTCGCCAAGATTATTAATTAAAGTGTTAATAAAACAAACGATATAGTAAAACTAAGACAATTTAAAGCAATTGGTAAGTTAATATGATGTAGACGTGCAGTAGACGTGCGGCTTATATATAAGATTCGCAAAAAATTCTCCAAGATGAGCATAGCCGAGAGATAAGAGCGTCGACTAGTAATCCTGAGGTCACGGGTTCGAGTCCCCATTATCGACTAAAAAATGTATTCGAATGATTTCAATGCGGGAAGATATAAAGCAAATTGTAGAATGAGAAAAAAGTATTTAGGCGTCGCGCAGATTGACAAATATATATATATATTTTAATGCTTATTAATAATTTTTGTTCAACATTGGCGACATCGGCAGTCAACACTGGGCCAAGATCGTTTGATAACGTTGGGCCGATACTGGCGATTGAACTAAGGACCAATATGATCATTCCAAAGTCGGCCCAGTGTTAAGGCAGGGATGTTTCTGTACCTGCTCAGAACTGACCGCCAGTCCCGGCAATGTTGGCAACAGTACTGATCGCCAAGATATAGCCAATTTGTAATTCGCTCATGGGAAGTTAAAAATTGAAATTTTCATTGAAAGATTGAAAGTGTTAATAAAACAAGTTTCATTGAAAGATTGAAAGTGTTAATAAAACAAACGATATAGTAAAACTTAGATAATTTAAAGCAATTGGTAAGTTAATATGATATAGACGTGCAGTAGACGTGCGGCTTATATATAAGATTCGCAAAAAATCCTCCAAGATGAGCATAGCCGAGAGATAAGAGCGTCGACTAGTAATCCTGAGGTCACGGGTTCGAGTCCCCATTATCGACTAAAAAATGTATTCGAATGATTTCAATGTGGGAAGATATAAAGCAAATTGTAGAATGAGAAAAAAGTATTTAGGCGTCGCGCAGATTGACAAATATATATATATATTTTAATGCTTATTAATAATTTTTGTTCAACATTGGCGACATCGGCAGCCAACACTGGGCCAAGGTCGTTTGATAACGTTGGGCCGATACTGGCGATTGAACTAAGGACCAATATGATCATTCCAAAGTCGGCCCAGTGTTAAGGCAGGGATGTTTCTGTACCTGCTCAGAACTGACCGCCAGTCCCGGCAATGTTGGCAACAGTACTGATCGCCAAGACATAGCCAATTTGTAATTCGCTCATGGGAAGTTAAAAAATTGAAATTTTCATAAACGCTCTGAGTTTGTGGGGTTATGACGGTACGGCGGCCGATCCGACGGCCATAAAAATCACGACGTTGCCAAATTGTGTTTTCTTGTAAAAGCACATGACTTCAATTATAGTGAAATTTAAGATTTTGCTCCGCTATTTTCCGTATATAGCGAAGGTTTCGTTAAAAATAAAATTAGCGAATATTTAATCGAAGCGTATGCCGATCTTTATATGAGAAATTACACATGTCTGTGACCAATAGCAATAGTTATCCACGTGACTTCAAAGTACTGTAATAAGTATCTTAAGGTAGTCCTTGCGAAGACTTTTCACTTCGGATAAGTTTCAGATAAATGAGAGGAAATTGAAAACACGGTATAAAAATCTGAACAAAAAAAATCAAGGATATTAAAGGGGCTGAAAAGATTAATTTTGCATAATAACAATTCCAAAATGTTATTAACAAATTGATGAATAATAAAATTGCTCATCAAATCTCTCGGAAACCTAACTTTTTTTTTTTTTATGAAAGTGATTCGTTCGTTTTTCTGAATACATTGATTTTTTTAACATATATATTTTTTAAGATTTTAAAATACATTTTGAATTTTATGACTTTCTAGACATTTTCCCATGTAAAAAAATTATTTACTACTTTTTATGTACTAATTTTTATTTGCCACTTGGAAGGCATCGAAAAAAATACTCTTAACATTGGACTTTCAACTTTGAACGTTCCTTATTTTTCAAACACGAGATTTTTTGGGCCGATCGAAATTTTGATCGTTAGAAAAATGTTCATAATTTTTTATCAACCATTCACGATTTTTGTCGCAACGGCTTAGAGGGTAGCCAATTTAATCCGAACTTTTCCACTTTCATCCGCATTAGCCTAAATTTAATTTGACGCCAATCGACGAGCCGCGTCAAATTGCCAATTTCATTGAACGCCGGAGGGCTTACCTTGTTTCACGCATGTAAATCCGTGAGAACTCCAAACTGAGAAATTTTATCACTATTATATAATTTGAACGTATATAGTTGGCATTTTATATTTTTTTATAACCCTGTATAATGCTTTACGATGTTTCAAATTTTTATAATTTTTTATAATAATTATCATTATCCTTAATTACCTACAGTGAATCAAGAAGAATAAATGTTAAAACCCATGTGAAACCAATTTTTATTCCGTCTTCATTGATTTTTTTCCATGTTACAACTTTTGACTTTCGCCCATTTTCAGATGTGCAAATGAATAGACTTTTGTAACGGAATTTGATCCGACTATTTTTTTCCTAATAGCCTAATGTGTCCCCTGTAAAATGACCTTTGAAATTTCAAAATCGGACCATTTTTTAAAAAACGACAATTTTGTTTCACAAAAGTGAGGTTCTTGCAAATTTCCGTTACGTTTTGGACTTTAAGGGTGATTTTTACCCCCAAAACTTTAACAAAATCGAATTTGCCGCATACCATTCTCTTCCTTATGAAAAAACGAAGAGATTCATCGGCGGCAAAACCCATTTACTGCTCGTACCTTACCTTGTTTCACGCATGTAAATCCGTGAGAAGTCCAAACTGAGAAATTTTATCACTATAATATAATTTGAACGTATATAGTTGGCGTTTTATATTTTTTTATAACCCTGTATAATGCTTTACGATGTTTGAAATTTTTTTAATTTTATAATTTTTTATAATAATTATTATTATCCTTAATTACCTACAATGAATCAAGAAGAATAAATGTTAAAACCCATGTGAAACCAATTTTTATTCCGTCTTCATTGATTTTTTTCCATGTTACAACTTTTGACTTTCGCCCATTTTCAGATGTGCAAATGAATAGACTTTTTTAACGGAATACGATGCGACTATTTTTTTCCTAATATCCTAATGTGTCCCCTGTAAAATGACCTTTGAAATTTCAAAATCGGACCATTTTTTAAAAAACGACAATTTTGTTTCACAAAAGTGAGGTTCTTGCAAATTTCCGTTACGTTTTGGACTTTAAGGGTGATTTTTACACCAAAAACTTTAACAAAATCAAATCTGCCGCATACCATTCTCTTCCTTATGAAAAAACGAAGAGATTCATCGGCGGCAAAACCCATTTACTGCTCGTACCTTACCTTGTTTCACGCATGTAAATCCGTGAGAAGTCCAAACTGAGAAATTTTATCACTATAATATAATTTGAACGTATATAGTTGGCGTTTTATATTTTTTTATAACCCTGTATAATGCTTTACGATGTTTGAAATTTTTTTTATTTTATAATTTTTTATAATAATTATCATTATCCTTAATTACCTACAATGAATCAAGAAGAATAAATGTTAAAACCCATGTGAAACCAATTTTTATTCCGTCTTCATTGATTTTTTTCCATGTTACAACTTTTGACTTTCGCCCATTTTCAGATGTGCAAATGAATAGACTTTTTTAAGGGAATACGATGCGACTATTTTTTTCCTAATATCCTAATGTGTCCCCTGTAAAATGACCTTTGAAATTTCAAAATCGGACCATTTTTTAAAAAACGACAATTTTGTTTCACAAAAGTGAGGTTCTTGCAAATTTCCGTTACGTTTTGGACTTTAAGGGTGATTTTTACACCAAAAACTTTAACAAAATCAAATCTGCCGCATACCATTCTCTTCCTTATGAAAAAACGAAGAGATTCATCGGCGGCAAAACCCATTTACTGCTCGTACCTTACCTTGTTTCACGCATGTAAATCCGTGAGAAGTCCAAACTGAGAAATTTTATCACTATAATATAATTTGAACGTATATAGTTGGCGTTTTATATTTTTTTATAACCCTGTATAATGCTTTACGATGTTTGAAATTTTTTTAATTTTATAATTTTGTATAATAATTATCATTATCCTTAATTACCTACAATGAATCAAGAAGAATAAATGTTAAAACCCATGTGAAACCAATTTTTATTCCGTCTTCATTGATTTTTTTCCATGTTACAACTTTTGACTTTCGCCCATTTTCAGATGTGCAAATGAATAGACTTTTTTAACGGAATACGATGCGACTATTTTTTTCCTAATAGCCTAATGTGTCCCCTGTAAAATGACTTTTGACATTTGAAAATCGGACCATTTTTTAAAAAACTACAATTTTGTTTCACAAAAGTGAGGTTCTTGCAAATTTCCGTTACGTTTTGGACTTTAAGGGTGATTTTTATCACCAAAACTTTAACAAAATCAGATTTGCCGCATACCATTCTCTTCCTTATGAAAAAACGAAGAGATTCATCGGCGGCAAAACCCATTTACTGCTTGTGGGACCCTTGTACGTTGAAGAAACGCTTGGGGTACATATGTACCCCAGCATCAAAAGGTAGAAAAAAAAATGATAAGTAATATCATAAACAAAAATGATAAGTTCTACGGTTAAAAATCATCCGAGGTCGATCGAAAAAAGTGGTGCGGTTGATAAAGAAATTCGAAAAAAAAAAACAATTAATTTTCGTGTAAGAAAATTCGAAAATAAAAAATCGTATGAATAAAAAATTCAATCCGCATTAGCCTAAATTTAATTCGACTTAATTTTTTTTTTTCGGTACGTAAGAATCGCAGGTACCACTTTGGGATTTTTTTTTCAGAATCAAATTTCAAAAAACATTTGAGAGCTCGACCGAAAAAAATGGCCCAGTTGATAAAAAAAATTCTAAAAAAAAAAAAATTAATTTTCGTGTGAGAAAATTCTAAAAAAAAAAAAAACAAAATCGTACGATAGATAAAAAATTTGATTCGCATCAGCCTAAATTTAATTTGGTCGCCGATCGACGATCCGCGTCAAATTGCCAATTTCACTGAGCGCCGGAAGGCGCTCCGTTGTACTCTCGCTGTTTCGTCCATGTAAATCCGTGAGAGCTGTTTATCGCCGTTGCCGTCGCCGTTTATACTGCGGCTACTTGGGATTCACCGAATTCTCGGCCTGTCGGTGTAATCCGCAAATTGGCCGAACTCGGACAAACACACACACCCATTCCGGTTCACCGCACTATCGTTTATCGAGTGGCATGGCGGGGGGCGAAAGAGGGGT
Source organism: Amblyjoppa proteus (assembly GCA_963922035.1). Taxonomy (NCBI): domain Eukaryota; kingdom Metazoa; phylum Arthropoda; class Insecta; order Hymenoptera; family Ichneumonidae; genus Amblyjoppa; species Amblyjoppa proteus. The sequence continues at coordinate 12,530,234 of OY998231.1, read as the reverse complement.
AGGGGGGGCGGGGGGAGATGGAGTCACCGCAATCGCTTGTTGTGCATCAACGACCCACGAAGCGGGTATTTGTTCGCGGATTCGACGAACAGTGCCGATGAAAAGAAAAAAAAAAAAAAAAAAAAAAATGTACCGCGGTTCTAATCTCTCGTAAAATAGACGCTTTATCAAGCGAATACTTCATCACTTTCGTGCAGCCGTCGGAATTGTTTCTCTCGCGATTTATCGAGTGATAAAACTTGACGATTTCTAGTTTTTTTTTTTTTTTTTTTTTTTTTTCGTGAACTGGTTTTGGTTTTGTCGTCCGAGGCTTTCGTACCTAGTGTGGCTCTTATCATTATTGATCGGTGCTGGGCAAATACAACGAGTACTTGAAGACCGCATTGAAATATGACAGGGAGAAAATGAAATAATGTAGGCAAAAGATTTTTGTTACCTTAAGAAATTTTTATTTTTTTTTTGAAATTTGACGATACAAATATTTTTCGCTCGGGGCGATTTGCTACCGTAGAAGTAGTTACCACTTCTGTGCAGTTACTATTTGAATCTCGAGATTCAAATAGTAACTACACAGAGGTAGTAACTACTTACAGAGGAACTACTGTTGTCTCGAGTAGTAATTATTTATCTGTAGTAATTACGTATACGGGAACTACTGCCGTCTCGGGTAGTGACTACTTATCTGCAATAACTGCTTATGCATTAACTGCTGAATCCTGGAATAGAACTACTTATAAGTAGTCATTACTGATGCAGGAACTACCGGGTCCTCAGTAATAATTACTGACTGTTAAGGAGTAACTGCTAGAAAGTAGTGGCTACATGTATAGTGACTACTGCAATGCCAGTAGTGACTACTGAACCTCCAGTGGTCACTACTGTACCCCTAGTAGTTCTTTTCAGTGAGGGCTAATTGCCAGCAGTGAACTACTGCAAACTACGAGAATTCCCAGTAGTGAACTACTGGACACTGCGGGAATTCCCAGTACTGAATTACTGAAAACTACGCGAATTCCCAGTAGCGAACTACTAGACATTCATAGTAGTTTGGAATAGTTGGCTAGTCAGTAGTAATTAACTACTGAAAATACACGGTAATGTTCAGTAGTTAACTGCTCAAGACTTCGAGTAGTTTTCAGTAGCTAACTGCTCGAGACTTCGAGTAGTTTTCAGTGGTCCGCCATTTTAGCACTGGGCAGTAGTTCGGTAGTTTATTAGTAGTTAACTACTGGATACTGCCAGTAGATTTTGCAGTAGTTTTCAGTAGTTCTTTTCGGTGTGGTCAAATTCCCAGCAGTGAACTACTGGAAACGACGAGAATTCCCTGTAGTGAACTACTGAAAACGACGGGAATTCCCAGTAGCTAACTACTGGACATTCATAGTAGTTTGGAGTAGTTGACTACTCAGTAGTAGTTAACTACTGAAAATACCCGGTAATGTTCAGTAGTTAAGTGCTCAAGACTTCGAGTAGTTTTCAGTAGTCCGCCAATTTAGCACTGGGCAGTAGTTCAGTAGTTTATTAGTAGTTAACTACTGGATACTACCAGTAGATTTTGCAGTCGTTTTCAGTAGTTTTTTTCGTTGTGGTCAAATTCTCAGCAGTGAACTACTGGAAACTACGAGAATTCCCTGTAGTGAACTACTGAAAACGACGGGAATTCCCAGTAGCTATCTACTGGACATTCATAGTAGTTTGGAGTAGTTGACTACTCAGTAGTAGTTAACTACTGAAAATAACCGGTAATGTTCAGTAGTTAACTGCTCAAGACTTCGAGTAGTTTTCAGTAGTCCGCCAATTTAGCACTGGGCAGTAGTTCAGTAGTTTATTAGTAGTTAACTACTGGATACTGCCAGTAGATTTTGCAGTAGTTTTCAGTAGTTCTTTTCGGTGTGGTCAAATTCCCAGCAGTGAACTACTGGAAACGACGAGAATTCCCTGTAGTGAACTACTGAAAACGACGGGAATTCCCAGTAGCTAACTACTGGACATTTATAGTAGTTTGGAGTAGTTGACTACTCAGTAGTAGTTAACTACTGAAAATATCCGGTAATGTTCAGTAGTTAAGTGCTCAAGACTTCGAGTAGTTTTCAGTAGTCCGCCAATTTAGCACTGGGCAGTAGTTCAGTAGTTTATTAGTAGTTAACTACTGGATACTGCCAGTAGATTTTGCAGTAGTTTTCAGTAGTTCTTTTCGGTGTGGTCAAATTCCCAGCAGTGAACTACTGGAAACGACGAGAATTCCCTGTAGTGAACTACTGAAAACGACGGGAATTCCCAGTAACTAACTACTGGACATTTATAGTAGTTTGGAGTAGTTGACTACTCAGTAGTAGTTAACTACTGGAACTTCATAGTACTTTGGAGTAGTTAACTACTTGGGATATATAGTAGTTAACTACTCGGTAGTAGTTAACTACTCAAAATACCCAGTAACGTTCAGTAGTTAACTGCTCAAGACTCCGAGTAGTTTTCAGCTGTCCGCCAATTTAGCACTGGGTACTAAACTGGGTTGAGTAGTTCATTAGTAGCAAACTACTGGATACTGCCAGTAGTATTTTGCACTAGTTTTCAGTAGTTCTTTTCAATGAGGGAATTAATCTGTTAATTTCTCGTCAACTTTCGATGGTGCCCCAATTTACCATTGGACATTTTCCAATCGTTATCCCAATGGTGAATTTAAGGGTGCAGTCTAGTTCGGTTTTTACTGAGGAATTTGTGAACAAAAAAATTGTTATTACATATTTTTAAAAAATTGAAAAAACCCCAGCATGAAGCCGTAGAAAAAAAAAAACGTTTTCACGAAAATAAAGTCTTCTCTAGATCGCGGAAAAAAAATGTGGTGGTGAACAGAATAGCCGTTTCTTTTTCCTCTTTGAATACTTTTGCTCGACTTTTTTTTACTATCTTCTAACAAGTGCCACGAATACCACATACCAAATGCGCAGGCAGACAAAGTTTTGTAATCCAATGAAAAATTCGTCAGATTATTGTCTACAAATACGTGCCAAGGATTCCGGGATGGGAAAAATCCACTTTTCCGTCCTGTCCGTTGCTCCAATAACTCTTCAACGAGACTTCGGATAGCAACGAATCTTGCAAAATGTGAAATTTGCAGACCGAAAGTGCACTTTCGGTACTGAATAAACAAACAAGCAAACAAACAAATAAATAAATAAATAAATAAATAAATAAATAAATAAATAAATAAATAAATAAATGAATGAATGAATGAATGAATGAATGAATGAATGAATGAATGAATGAATGAATGAATGAATGAATGAATGAATGAATGAATGAATGAATGAATGAATGAATGAATGAATGAATGAATGAATGAATGAATGAATAAATGAATAAATAAATAAATAAATAAATTTATAAGTCGAGCGATAAAATTAGACTGCGATGTTCTGGTCGGGATTTTAAAAAAAATGTCCATCAACTCCGTCGGTAAATGAGCCTCATTAACATCACGACAACGAGCCCGTCGTCAAAAGCGAATGTGACTGGAAAGTCACGAGCTGCGTTTATACTCGAACCTCGCCTGGACAAAATTCGCCTGGAAAATCAAACAACTCGGGAGATCGCGGGACAAAGCCGTCGGAATGGAAACTGCAACAGCGTTACGGCTTTAAAAAAAAAAAAAAAAAAAAAAAAAAACGTTGATTGCTTATTCGAAATTACACTTGCCAAGGTGCCGCATTCGGGTGGGGAACTAAACGAGCGACGGTCGTTACTAGCCAGAGATATCAGCGTCGACCGGTGGCTTTCCCAAAGGCTTTTCGGGGATTTCCGCTATAAAGGCACCGCAATCACAGCGACCCTCTCCTGGTCTTCGTCTGGAGCTCCTCATTAAGCAGTCAAAACTTTGCGCCAAGTCTCGACCAAAATGGTGTTTCGACGGAAAAAGGTGTGTGCGCGAGGGATATCGCGTGACTAAAATTACAAAGGCGTGTCTTATCGGCTCGTGTACGGAAAATACGCCCTTATGGTTTGGGTCGTGAAATTTGTGACGCGGTATTGCTGATCAGCGACGAAGCTTTAACGGTACCACTTGCGAATTTCACTTCGCATAAGTTTCCGAGAATTCAGAGGCAATTGCATACACTTCTGGATGGTGTGAAAAACTGAAAAAAATCAAGCGCATATCAAAGGTGATGAGAAGATTAATTTTGCATAATAATAATTCGAAAATGTTATGAACAAATTGATGAAAAATAAAATTGTTCACCAAATATCCCGGAAAACTAACTTTCTTTTTAATATTATAATTATACTTTCATTTTTTCTTCTTCATAAAGGAAGCTTTGTTATGGTGAAAAAAAAAAAAAAAAAAAAAATTTCCGAGATTTTAATGAAAACGTATTCAGAATGTTCCAAAACATCGAAAAATCACTTTTAGAAAAATGTTCGGATGTGTGTGTGTGTGTGTGTGTGTGTGTGTGTGTGTGTGTGTGTGTGTGTGTGTGTGTGTGTGTGTGTGTGTGTGTGTGTGTGTGTGTGTGTGTGTGTGTGTGTGTGTGTGTGTGTGTGTGTGTGTGTGTGTGTGTGTGTGTGTGTGTGTGTGTGTGAATCGGACGCGAAAAATTCAAACCGCTATAACTCGAGAACGTCTCGACCGATCAAGCTGAAATTTGGCGTACATCATGTATGATCAATAGTCAACGTTTCGTCAAAATTTCATCCAAAAATATTCAGTTGTTTTCTTTTTTTGTACGCCATCTTTAATTTCTTCGATAATGTCTGTGCGCACTCTAGCGCTCGCAATTTCTTTAGCTATCGGACTAAAAACGCGTACATAGATGGAATATGATCGACCGAAGAACCCATTAAAATTTCAAGAGAATCGATCGAACCGTTCAAATTTTGTATCATTTTGAATTTTTTTTGGATTTTATGAAAAATGAGTACTTTCCTTTAAATGCAATTTTCCACAATAAATATTCATTTGTGATTAAGTTGAATACGATGCTGATGTTGGAAAAATTTTGAAAATTGAAATTTTCATATCGCTTCCTCATAAAAGTTGCATGTTGAAAGTTTGAAGTTGAAATTTTTATATCACTTTCTCATATTGGTCCTTTATTAGGATAGCATCCTCTATGAGGAAGCGAAAAATATAGTGAATTCTTTCTCATAGAAGGAGCTTTGCAAATAAAGGACCATCATGAGAAAGTGATATCAAAATTTCAACTTTCAACTTTTAACTTTCAACTTTTATGAGGAAGCGATATGAAAATTTCAATTTGAATGCGTATGAATTTTTTTAAGATTTTTACATTGACTTTGATTTTTCTTTTTTTTTTACATGGGAAAAACATGTAGAAAGTCAGAAAATTCAATGTGAATTTAAAAATCTGAAAAAATTCATACGTATTCAGAAAAATGAACGAATCATTTTCATTTTAAAAAAGGTTGTGAAAAAACACAAAAATCAAAACTTATTGAAAAATCTGAAAAAAATTCATACACGATCAGAAAAATGAACGAATCATTAAAAAAAAAAAATGTTTTTTCGGGAAATATGTCAACCAATTTTTTTCTCATCAATTTGTTAATGACATTTTGGAATTATTATTATGAAAAATTAATCTTTTCAGTACCTTTACTATGCATGAATTTTTTCAGATTTTTATACTATCGATAAGTCTTTGCAATTTTATCTCATTTTTCTCGAACTTATGCGAAATTAACACCAAGCGACAGGTAGTATGAGCGTATAGATTGACACCGCGTAAGACTCCGAGAGGATTGCTCACACTTGTCGATGGGATAAAAATCTGAAAAAAATTAAGCACATGGAAGACGTTGAGAAGATTGATTTTGCATAACAATCATTTCAAAATGTTATTAAGACATTAATGAAAAAAAATTGTTCAATAAACACCCGGAAACATAACTTTTTTTTGTGAAAATAATTTGTTAACTTTTCTCAATACGTATGAATTTTTTCACCGGAAAAAAAATAGAGGCAGCTTCCCTGAAAATCAATATTATTCAATATTATTCAATATTATTCAATATTATTCAATATTATTCAATATTATTCAATATTATTCAATATTATTCAATATTATTCAATATTATTCAATATTATTCAATATTATTCAATATTATTCAATATTATTCAATATTATTCAATATTATTCAATATTATTCAATATTATTCAATATTATTCAATATTATTCAATATTATTCACTATTATTCAATATTATTCAATATTATTTAATATTATTCAATATTATTATTTATCGTTAATTATTTGAATATTTTTGTAAGATTTTTTTAAGGCGGATTCATTTTTCAAGCCGTTTTTACGAGCGCGATCGCCAGTAAATAAATAAATTCAAAAATTCATTCAACCTCGAGCTCGCTAAAGCAGTCCGGAAATCCGAGCTCTCGAGAACTCGCGAAATAAAGTGTTCCACTACGAACGGTGCGATGAAAAAAAAATCCCATTATCCAGATAAAAATAACGCTGGACGGAGGAACGACCGGAAAGAGATTTGTGGTCATTGACGAAATTTTCTATTATGGAGTTGAGTGGTGATTTTTTTTTTTTTATTGTCGAAAAAGACGAACTCGGAAGGCGGTGCGGCGCATTGTATGATAGTGAATTGTACTTTCTCGCGAGTCGAGGTTCATAAAGCTTTTAATGCCAAGAAATTCTCGACGAGGAAGAGCGAGAGACTCGCGTTAAAAAAAAAAAGCGACTGCCTTCAGTTGGAATTTTTCGGTCTGGACGATTCCCTCTTCGCGGCTGAGAGTCCGGCACGTTTCGGTCTCATTTCCGTTATTTGCCTCGGTCTTCGTTATGGAGCGGAGAGATAGAATGGTCTGCACTGATTCATTACGATCTTAACCTGGTAACGAATGCGCCGCAGGAATTCGGACGGCGAGAGGCGAAGAAAAATCTCGCGGGGACGTGCGATAACGAACCTTCGGACCAGCTTTCGACGACTTATTCTGCGATGCTGTCGCCATCGCTGGAGAGAAATTAGCCGGATTTGTTGGTGGAAATCTTTTTTTTTTTTTTTTTTTTTTTTTAGGGCTTATATAAATTTATTCGAAGATTTAAAAAAAAATACTTTTATCAATTTGTTGATGAAATTGATTAGAGAGAGGGTTCCCAATTTTTTTGGGGATGGAGAAAGACGTGCCCTCGATGTGTGCCAAAGGGCAAATGGATTGATCGTAAGACGACGGAGATAAAAATTGGAATCCAAGATATGGAAACTTGTCAGGGTGATTTGAGACGTCTGACCTCGTAACGTCGCAAGCTCGAACTAGGAAACGGTACCGGGTAAGGGTGTAGGGATTTTTTTATAGACACATGAGAGACCTTTCTCGACGTGTGCCAAAGGGCCCTATTGATTCCACTTGTGATAATAGAGATAAAAAAATTAGAATGCGAGATCCCAGAATTGGTCAAGTTGACTCAAGCTGCAACCTCGCAAAGGTCGCAGGCTCGAACTAAGAAATGCAGTTGACTAAAGGTTTCCGGATTTTTTCTAAGGTAGATCAATATCCTTTCTCACCGTATGCCAAAGGACTAATTGATTCCGCATGTTTTAACAGAGATACAAAATTTAGAATGTGAGATCCCAAATTTGTCAAATTGACTTCAGCTGCAACGCCGCAAAGGTCGCAGTCTCGAACTAAGAAATGCAATTGGCTAATGGTTTCCGGATTTTTTTGAAGGTAGATCAATGCCCTTTCTCGACGTGTGCGAAAGGGCCAATTGATTCCACTTGTCATAACAGACATAAAAAAAATTAGAGTGTGAGATCCCAGAATTGGTCAAGTTGACTGAAGCTGCAACGTCGCAAAGGTCGCAGGCTCGAACTAAGAAATGCAGTTGACTAAAGGTTTCCGGATTTTTTCTAAGGTAGATCAATACCCTTTCTCACCGTATGCCAAAGGACTAATTAATTGCGCATGTTTTAACAGAGATACAAAATTTAGAATGTGAGATCCCAAATTTGTCAAATTGACTTCAGCTGCAACGCCGCAAAGGTCGCAGGCTCGAACTAAGAAATGAAGTTGGCTAAAGGTTTCCGGATTTTTTTTGAAGATAGATTAATGCCTTTTCTCAACGTGTACCAAAGGGCTATTTGATTCCACGTATCATAATAAAGGTAAAAAAAATTAGAATATATGATCATAAAATTCGTCAACTTGACTCAAGCTGCAACGTCGCAAAGGTCGCAGGCTCGAACTAAGAAATGGAGTTGGCTAAAGGTTTCCGGATTTTTTTGAAGGTAGATCAATACCCCTTCTCGACGTGTGCCAAACGCCAAATCGATTAATTCTACCATGCCGGAGATAAAAATAAAAACCTACAATCCAAAAACTGCTCCGAGCTGGCTTGACGCCGCTGATCTTGAAGCTGGCATGAAGCAGCCTGGAATTAAGAATTGGACCCGGCTAAACACTTTCGGATTTTTTTTTGTAGATAAGGTGAAAACCCTCCACAGATTTTCACCGCACCACAAATTGATAAGGCTCAGAAGTACGCAGATAAAAATTATAAAGTGAATTCCCACAGTGCCCCAGGTAACTCCGCTCTGCCCTACAACTTTATCACTAACTCTGCGAAGTTCTCGAGGGTTCCCTGTGCCAGCCTTTCACCCCCGATATCCACACACTCGCACGTATATCTATACAAATATCGGACAATTTATTGCTATGGGAATGAGAATTACAAGTCCCGTCAGTAATAATATTTCGCACTACATTTCGTACTATATATATGGCGTTTCTCTCGCGCAACAGTAAATTCTTGAGAAAATAGGCCATTGATCTTTTCCGTCGAGGCACACCTCGTAAATTTCAGTTCCTACTGATATTACAACACAGAATCGCTGAGTTATGAAACTTTTTTCTATTTATTTATTTTTATTTTTTATTTTTTATTTAATTTTTTGAGGAATTATTTAATAATAAAAATCGAAAAGGAGAATGAAAAAATTTAATCTCGGCTCTTTCATTCTTTCACCGGTTAGTTTCTTTTTTTTTTTTTTTATTTTTTTTATTTGCTTCAATATCACACGAAGGTTCCGCAACGGAGCCAGAAAACAATTTTCGCCATTCACGCTGCAATCTATTTCCTCTTTTTTTTTCTCGCAAATCTCACCCTGGTTTAATGCTCAGGTCACTGAGTTATTATATTTTACTTTATTTTTATTGCTTTATGTTGGTTTTTTTTTTTTTGTCAATTGATAAATACTGAAAAGGAACGAATAAATTTAATTTCTGGGGTTTCTATATATTTTATATTTTATATTATTTATTTATTTCTTTATATTTTATTATTATATTTATATTTATATTATTTTATATTTATTATTATTTTATTATTTATTTATTTTATATTTTATATTTTTATATATTTTTTTTTATGTAATTTCATATCAGACCGAAATTTTGTTGCTACAAGCCAGGTGCCAGAAAATTTGTGTGACCGGCGATGTTGCAACTACATTTATTATCTTTTTTTTTTTGTTTCTCAGAGATTAACAATTCTACGAAATTTACAACCTCCGATCGCTGAGTCCGAAATCTATTTTTTATTTGGTCAATTATTATCATTATATTTCATTTATTCAAAAATATTATTCAAATGTTTCAAATAATCATGAAATATAAGAAAAAAATTAAGTCGATTAATGTTCGCTATTCTTTTTTTCAATAAAATTTTCGTAATCGCGCCCCAAAATATTCTTCAAAAAAGTTTCAATTAAAAAAAAAAATAAATAAAGAAAATTATTCTATACTGCAACTTGGATTGCTAATTTGACTAATTATAAAAAAAAAAAAAAAAAAATTAAAGTTCTCAAAAAATGTCAGAAAGCTTGTTTTTTTAAACAATTTCTTGGAGAACAAATCTTCCTCCACGAGAAAGCGAAAGACCGAACAAATTTAATCTTCACTATTTCTTTATTTCCATTCCGAAGTTCCTTTTCTTCCAACTCCGTCGTCCGAAAATTTTTGTAACGGAGCCAAAAAACATTTCTGACCATTCACACAGCGACAACTTTTATTCTCTTTCGGTTAAATTCTTTTTAATGCTGCTGCAGCGTCGAGAGCAGATGAAATCTTGACGATTAATAGATCCTCGACGTCTAGCTTTTCTTCCTCGCTCTGTGCCACCCTTTCTCCTTTTCTCCTTCGTTTATTCGAGTATTCCAACGTTCGCTCGAACCCTCCCCCCCCCCACACACACACACACACACACACACACATGCACCGAGTCTTTTTGTTACCTCGCAGGATTTATTGTTCCTCCGAATTGCTTCCGGCGTATGCGGCCGCGGCCAATTCTGCATGTAGGCGTCGAATAAATCGTTCTCTCGTTCCCTCCGATTTTTTTTTCTTCTTATCATTCCGCCGGATTTCGCCACAGGCGACTGGACAATATCCGACGGTCTTCCGGGCTCGCTCTTGAGAATCTCCGACCGTTGAACGCAGTCTTTGCTCTAGAGTCGAGTCAGTGCAGTTCTGAGAGTACAAAAATTTGTTCGTCCATGTTTTAAAGGAGAACATTGTGGGAATCAAGATGGATCTGGTTTAAGTGAAAATTGAAACTTGTTAAATTCAGGTTTTTTATATTTTGAATTTTCGAATTTTCACTGAAATTGGAAGTGTTGAAATTTTGAGTTTCGATATTGGAACTGTTGATATTTTGAGTTTCGAAATTGGAACTGTTTAAATTTTGAGTTTCGAAATTGGAACTGTTGAAATTTTGAGTTTCGAAATTGTAACTGTTGAAATTTTGACTCTCGAAATTGTAACTGTTGAAATTTTGAGATTTGGAAATTGTAACTGTTGAAATTTTGAGATTCGAAATTGTAACTGTTGAAATTTTGACTTTCGAAAGTGGAACTGTTGAAATTTTGACTTTTGAAATTGGAACTGTTCAAATTTTTACTTTCGAAATTGGAACGGTTGAAATTTTGACTTTCGAAATTGGAACGGTTGAAATTTTGACTTTAGAAATTGTAACTGTTGAAATTTGTTCGTTTGTAATTTTAGCGTTTGGAATTTTAGCGTTTGGAATTTTAACCTTAGGAATTTTAACCTTAGGAATTTTAACCTTAGGAATTTTAACCTTAGGAATTTTAACCTTAGGAATTTTAACCTTAGGAATTTTAACCTTAGGAATTTTAACCTTAGGAATTTTAACCTTAGGAATTTTAACCTTAGGAATTTTAAACTTTGGAATTTTGACCTTTAGAATTTTAACCTTTGGAATTTTAACCTTTGGAATTTTAACCTTTGGAATTTTAACCTTTGGAATTTTAACTTTGGAATTTTAACCTTTGGAATTTTAACCTTTGGAATTTTAACCTTTGGAATTTTAACCTTTGGAATTTTAACCTTTGGAATTTTAACCTTTGGAATTTTAACCTTTGGAATTTTAACCTTTGGAATTTTAACCTTTGGAATTTTAACCTTAGGAATTTTAACCTTAGGAATTTTAACCTTAGGAATTTTAACCTTAGGAATTTTAACCTTAGGAATTTTAAACTTTGGAATTTTGACCTTTGGAATTTTGACCTTTGGAATTTTAACCTTTGGAATTTTAACCTTTGGAATTTTAACCTTTGGAATTTTAACCTTTGGAATTTTAACCTTTGGAATTTTAACCTTTGGAATTTTAACCTTTGGAATTTTAACCTTTGGAATTTTAACCTTTGGAATTTTAACCTTTGGAATTTTAACCTTTGGAATTGTAACCTTTGGAATTGTAACCTTTGGAATTGTAACCTTTGGAATTTTAACCTTTGGAATTTTAACCTTTGGAATTTCAACCTTTGGAATTTTAACCTTTGGAATTTTAACCTTTGGAATTTTAACCTTTGGAATTTCAACCTTTGGAATTTTAACCTTTGGAATTTTAACAATTAGAATTTCAACGTTCGGAATTTTACTTATGATATATTTTTTGAAATTTTAACTATTTTTGAATTCATGGATTTCGACATCCATTCACACTTCACTCCCGTGACCGTAGTGTCAGAACGTGAAGATGTTGTCAATTTTCTCCATAGAAAACTGGAAGAGCGAAATCACATGCACGTGACATTCGATTGTCACAAGTCGAGAGAAGGGCATTGACACGGTAAATTACGTTACCATGCGTGAAGAAATGTTCACGATGCTCCATTAGTATGCTCTTCCCCATCTCGTGTCTTCAATTTGACCTGTCACCGAGGCGTTTAGGCGCACCGTGAGAATTTCAAATTTGACTTTTCCACGTGGAAGCCTTGAATGCAAAGCAATTTCGACGAGTTATGAAAGGCCAGGCGAAAGCAACTGCGGAATCTCCGAGAGAGCATCCTGCGAGCATACACGTTGGTTGCACTCCAGCTCGTCGTGCACTTTTCTCCCCATGCACATCCGGTACTCTATGCATGGTTTTCTTTTTTCCTTTTCTCGTCCCACTCCTCGACTTACATGGCCTCACCCAATGGCAAGAGTGTTTCTGATACGAGTCGGTGTGCGAGTCGGTTCGAGAGGGTGGAGCAAAGTCCGTACAGATGGGTTGATAACCTCGGAAATGCCCAGAGATTTACTATTTGCATTTTCCATTTCCATTGGATCCATTTTTGGGTAGCCATTGTATTTTTTTTTTTTTTTTTTTTTTTTTTTAATGTGGAAACAGCTTCAAGGACTTCAAAGTAAAATATGGCGGGAATCTTTTTCTAGGTAGCCTGCACAATTGCGTTTGTTGTAATTGAAATTGTATGTGGAAACAGCTACTATAATTTTAGGTTCGGGTGGATATCAATTGGAGGCATGGAAACCTCTGAGGCTGGTAATGATCCAAGTTTCTTGATGATCTACTTAGAGAACCTCATGATCTCTCACCCCGATAGGGTGATTGTAATGTTTCTAAGTTGCCTATTGGTCCGAGTCACTAATTGCTATCCTGAGGGTCGAATGTTAAAACGTTAGTTTGGACCTAAGATCGCTCTTGAGATCGAAGTTAAAACCGAAGTTTGGGCTGTACTTCATTCCGTGGTTAAGATTTATCGTAAGTCAAGATCTATCCTAACCCGGGAAAAAAATTATCATACATGATCATGCATGGATCAGATCTGATTGATCATATCTGATCAGAGCAGAGAAATGACGAGATCCTGATCATATATGAACATATCTGATCATACTTGAACAGATCTGATCAGGTATGGTCACATCTAAAAAACATTATTCTAGCGACCATGGATAAACAGATCTGATCAGATATGATCATATCTGACACGAGATTTTGGCGAAAAAATTGTTAAAACACGATTTTAATTATGGGCTTTTCCATGAAACAACACGTTTCAAGGGGGAACCCACATTTGTATTGGAATTTGTGAAATAAAAGAAAAAAAAACAATAAATAAAAAAAAATCAGTATACGGGAATCGAACCCAGAACTACAGCGTGTTAAACCAAGTCACTTACCACTCGGTCACGAGGACTTTCGAAACAAGCGACTCGGATAACAAGGTATATAAGTGACGTCTGAAGGACAATTGGACTTTGAATATTTTTCTTTTCAGACGGTACTAAAGGATTTTTACTTCAACCATACCATTATTCCTTATGTGTTGCACGCGTGATACTTTGAAAATGTAATTGTCTTACCTTTATCGATACACATCATTCATGAGGATACGAAAATAAACTTGTTCAAATTTGACACCAGATAGTCTATACGTTCAGAGATGATTGATACACGATCAAATATGATCAGGTATGATCATATATGATCAGGTATGATCATATATGATCAGGTATGATCAGGTATGATCAGGTATGATCAGGTATGATCAGGTATGATCAGGTATGATCAGGTATGATTAGTATGTGATTAGGTATGATCAGGGATGATTAGTATATGATTAGGTATGATCAGGGATGATTAGTATATGATTAGGTATCATCAGGGATGATTACTATCTGATCAGATATGTTCATATATGATCAGATATAATTTCAAATAAGTACAACGCGATTATATATTATGAGATATGGTTCACGTACAATCTTGCATGCGTAGGTATGTTCAGATATGATCAGATATGAATTCATATCTGAACATATCTGATCATACGTGATCATATCTTACCATATATGAAAGACGACCTCATCGAGCATGGGTATATATGTTCATATCTGATCTGATCGTATTTTCATTTTCATCATTTTTTTCCGGGTTAAGTCAAGATGAATCCTGAGTCAAGATCTACCTTAAATCAAGACCTACCTTACGTCAAGATTCACCTTAAATCAAGATCTACCTTAAGTCAAGATTTACCTTAAGTCAAGATCTATCCTAAGTCAAGATCTACCTTAAGTCAAGATCTACCTTAAGTCAAGATCTACCTTAAGTCAAGATCTACCTTAAGTCAAGATCTACCTTAAGTCAAGATCTACCTTAATTCAAGATCTACCTTAAGTCAAGATCTACCTTAAGTCGAGATCTACCTTAAGTCAAGATCTACCTTAAGTCAAGATCTACCTTAAGTCAAGATCTACCTTAAGTCAAGATCTACCTTAAGTCAAGATCTACCTTAAGTCAAGATCTACCTTAAGTCAAGATCTACCTTAAGTCAAGATCTACCTTAAGTCAAGATCTACCTTAAGTCAAGATCTACCTTAAGTCAAGATCTACCTGAAGTCAAGATCTACCTTAAGTCAAGATCTACCTTAAGTCAAGATCTACCTTAAGTCAAGATCTACCTTAAGTCAAGATCTACCTTAATTCAAGATCTACCTTAAGTCAAGATCTACCTTAAGTCAAGATCTACCTTAAGTCAAGATCTACCTTAAGTCAAGATCTACCTTAAGTCAAGATCTACCTTAAGTCAAGATCTACCTTAAGTCAAGATCTACCTTAAGTCAAGATCTACCTTAAGTCAAGATCTACCTTAAGTCAAGATCTACCTTAAGTCAAGATCTACCTTAAGTCAAGATCTACCTTAAGTCAAGATCTACCTTAAGTCAAGATCTACCTTAAGTCAAGATCTACCTTAAGTCAAGATCTACCTTAAGTCAAGATCTACCTTAAGTCAAGATCTAGCTTAAGTTACGATCTATCCTAAGTCAATATATATCTTAAGTCAAGATCTGCCTTAAGTCAAGTTCTATCTTAAGTCAAGATCTATCTTAACGTAACATTACTCTCTTGGACCAAGAATCGCAATAAAAATAGAAAAATCCACCCGCTTCTAAAACTACTCAAGACGTATTCAGACACAATTTTAGTGCTTACTTACGACTTCTTTTACAAACCTTCACACTTAAAAATTAGACTACAAATGTTTTCTCATGAAGCGTTACGGCCAATCAAAGGAGACTTTAACTCCTCTGGACTTGTAAGTAACCTCCATAGAGTAACCAGTGTCCGGGATGACTCGTCGGTGTTCTCTGACCAGGCTGCGAAAAATTACCCTTTGTGCCGCCATGTCTATCCGCTTCTTTGAGCAGTTCGGAGAGTACTAAATTTGCGAAATCGCGAGCGAACACACAAACGGAAACAACCTCAAATTTATTCGCTCAACGTTGGATGGCGCGACGGAGCGGAAGGGGGGGGGGGGGGGGGGAAACGGAACGTGAAGATTTTCAAGGGCTCGGCGGAGCTTCTACTTTGGCATCCAGAACTCGTATTCGACGAACCCGTAATTTATGAGACCCCATTTGCTTTCCTTCGACCTCCACACGCCGTACACTTGCTTCCTCGTTTCGTTCGCCTGTGTTCCCAGCTCTCGTACCAATTATTTTTCGGCGTGGCTCGAATCCAAAGTAAACTGCACGCTCGGTAAAAGGCGAGGGAAGATATCGCATTCGCCTTTTGGATACGCGCGTGAAGTTACTGGAAATTT
Source organism: Amblyjoppa proteus (assembly GCA_963922035.1). Lineage (NCBI taxonomy): Eukaryota > Metazoa > Arthropoda > Insecta > Hymenoptera > Ichneumonidae > Amblyjoppa > Amblyjoppa proteus. Next base: position 12,514,342 of record OY998231.1, on the reverse strand, counting down.
GTTCCCCCGTATGAGCGAGCAGGGTGGCCCGATATTGAATCCAATCAGAAACAAAAAAAAGGGCTCCTTTCGTTGCCGATCGTGAGACGGCTACGCGTGACTTTCTCAGCCAGTTCAATTTGGTGTGGAGTTGCGTCGTGATGTAAAAAAAAAAAAAAAAAAAAAAAAAAAAAAATTGAGAAAAAATTATGAAAAATTTGAAAAAAGGTGCAAAGTAAATTGCATATGGCTCCCTCATTTATTATAATTTGGCGCGAAGCTTTCTCTACGAGGAAGTTAAGCGCAGGCAGGCAGGCGGACAGAAATGGGAAAATGCTTGTTTTTACATTCTGCATCATGCAAAACATTTTTTTTATACCGCAATCTGACTATCTAATTTTCGTGGAATTCCAATACTTTTTCTTATTAGATACTTCGTATGAGATGACAAAAGTAATACAAATAATGGAAGCTGAATGGGAAGAGATTTTCCGCTAATTAAAAAAAAAAAATTATTGGACTCACTCCAACGTAGTGTATCGTTTGTGGCCCCCATTGAACTAAAGCCTTTAGCTTGAATTAGGACTTGAATTAGGACTTGAATTAGGACTTGAATTAGGACTTGAATTAGGACTTGAATTAGGACTTGAATTAGGACTTGAATTAGGACGTGAATTAGAACTTGAATTAGAACTAGAATTAGGACTTAAATTAGGACTTGAATTAGAACTTGAATTAGAACTTGAATTAGAACTTGAATTAGAACTTGAATTAGAACTTGAATTGCAACTTGAATTGCAACTTGAATTGCAACTTGAATTGCAACTTGAATTGCAACTTGAATTGCAACTTGAATTGCAACTTGAATTACAACTTGAATTACAACTTGAATTACAACTTGAATTACAACTTGAATTACAACCTGAATTACAACTTGAATTACAACTTGAATTACAACTTGAATTACAACTTGAGTTACAACGTGAATTACAACTTGAATTACAACCTGAATTACAACTTGAATTACAACTTGAATTACAACTTGAATTACAACTTGAATTACAACTTGAATTACAACTTGAATTACAACTTGAATTACAACTTGAATTACAACTTGAATTACAACTTGAATTACAACTTGAATTACAACTTGAATTACAACTTGAATTACAACTTGAATTACAACTTGAATTACAACTTGAATTACAACTTGAATTACAACTTGAATTACAACTTGAATTACAACTTGAATTACAACTTGAATTACAACTTGAATTACAACTTGAATTACAACTTGAATTACAACTTGAATTACAACTTGAATTACAACTTTAATTACAACTTTAATTACAACTTGGATTACAAATTGAATTACAACTTGAATTACAACTTGAATTACAACCTGAATTACAACCTGAATTACAACTTGAATTACAACTTGAATTACAACTTGAATTACAACTTGAATCAGAACTTGAATCAGAACTTGAATCAGAACTTGAATCAGAACTTGAATCAGAACTTGAATCAGAACTTGAATCAGAACTTGAATCAGAACTTGAATCAGAACTTGAATCAGAACTTGAATCAGAACTTGAATCAGAACTTGAATCAGAACTTGAATCAGAACTTGAATCAGAACTTGAATCAGAACTTGAATCAGAACTTGAATCAGAACTTGAATCAGAACTTGAATCAGAACTTGAATCAGAACTTGAATCAGAACTTGAATCAGAACTTGAATCAGAACTTGAATCAGAACTTGAATCAGAACTTGAATCAGAACTTGAATCAGAACTTGAATCAGAACTTGAATCAGAACTTGAATCAGAACTTGAATCAGAACTTGAATCAGAACTTGAATCAGAACTTGAATCAGAACTTGAATCAGAACTTGAATCAGAACTTGAATCAGAACTTGAATCAGAACTTGAATCAGAACTTGAATCAGAACTTGAATCAGAACTTGAATCAGAACTTGAATCAGAACTTGAATCAGAACTTGAATCAGAACTTGAATCAGAACTTGAATCAGAACTTGAATCAGAACTTGAATCAGAACTTGAATCAGAACTTGAATCAGAACTTGAATCAGAACTTGAATCAGAACTTGAATCAGAACTTGAATCAGAACTTGAATCATTTCGTTGTTCCATTTTGGCCTCTTCAGAAAGAAAGCTATAATTACTTTAAAAATTAGAAGCTTATCATATACATTTACATACATATAAAAATATGAAGCGCAATGTAGTGCATAAAACCGGACCATCTTAAGGTAGCTATGTCGCTTCGCGCTCATTTCGCATAAGTTCGAGAAAAATGAGAGAAAATTGCAAGCACTTCTCGATGGTATAAAAATTTGAAAAAATTCATGCATATCAAAGGTACTGAAAAGATTAATTTTGCATAATAATAATTCCAAAATGTTATTAATAACCCAATCGAAGAATTAATTGTTTAACAAATTATCCGGCAGACGAACTTTTTTTTAACGAAAATGATTTGTTAATTTTTCTGATTACGTATGAATTTTTTCAGATTTTTCAGTCAACTTTGATTTTTTTGTTTCTTCACACATTTTTTCCATATATACAAAATAAAAATCAAAGTTGACTGAAAAATCTAAAAAAAATTCATACGTATTCAGAAAAATGAACGAAACATTTTCATTAAAAAAAAAAATTATATTGCCGGATAATTTGTGAAACAATTAATTTTTTGATTCATTTGTTAATAACACTTTTGAATTATTATTATGCAAAATCAATCTTTTCAGGACCTTTAATATGCATGAATTTTTTCAAATTTTTACACGATCGAGAAGTGCTTGTTCTTGGCCTTTTACAGTCAATTTCAAGTACTCGGACATTAAATAAATAAATAAATAAATAAATAAATAAATAAATAAACAAATAAAATCCCATAGAAACGAAGGTTCAAGTAAGAAAATAAACAACGCATATGAACGCTCGCCCGAAGACTGCAAGTGTATTCTCTTCGAGCGGCAGCGAAGCCATAAAGGGCGTAAAAAAGCCGCATAAATTGAAAGTTTACCGCAACAGCGAGGAGCAAGATAGCGGGCCGGGAGTTCTGGTCGAGCTTCGAAGGGGGTGCGAAGCCTCCGTTTTGGAGAGCGGAAAGAACTATACAGACATTCGCCGAAGGAGCGAAAGAGCCTTCCAGCACGTTTGGTGATGTTGCGCCCGTAGGGCGAGGGGTCGAATACGCCTGTCGATACAGCGTCATTTCCGGCGGTACGAGCTCACTTCCGGCCGGTAAATTCCGGTTGCACGGCACACTCGGCAGCCCGCAGCTTCGATCGTGCTTTCGCGAGCAAGCCGGTGTTAAGGGCGGGCGGGGGGGTTGAGAGGGCTTTTCCTCATCCCCCTACTCTGACACCCGTCTGGCGAAATTTTGCTCTCGCAGCCGGTCCAGCCGCGGCACGCACGCACCCCCTCCCGAACGCCCCTTTTGCATCGGCAGCTTTATCGTTTCGCGGGTTATTGTCGACGGCGGCGCGAGCGGCGCGGCCGTCGCTGCAGCGGCGGCAAACAATGTGCGAGCGTTGAGTTCTGAAAAGTTTTTCGAATGCGCAACGCGCAACCCATATTTGCATTGTAAACAAATGGAACTTTTAACTTGCTAAACGTATTCCGGGACAAGCTTTGTTGCGACCCTTTAGTTTCGGAAGCGTAATCACTTCGACGTTGAACGATCGCGCCGAGGACCACTGGAATGTTGGTTTTTATTCTCGGCGAAAAGGACATTGCGAAAAATTGTGAAAAGTAATGTCTCGGAACTTTTTCCAAGTTTGTTTCCCGAGAGTTTGCAACAATATCGAACTAATTTTGGACTATTAAGCAAAAAAAAAAAATAAATAAATAAAAAATGTGAAAATATCTCTTCCTCACGATGCGAGTTACTGTCAGTCGGCCCCTTGAAGGACTTAGAATAATCGGGTCGCGAGATATCTTCATATTGCTATATTGTAAGTGAGGAGACTTTCATCCCTGGGCGACCTAAGATACGTAACATGCATTTAGTATACTTAGAACACTTAGAACACTTAGAACACTTAGAACACTTAGAACACTTAGAACACTTAGAACACTTAGAACACTTAGAACACTTAGAACACTTAGAACACTTAGAACACTTAGAACACTTAGAACACTTAGAACACTTAGAACACTTAGAACACTTAGAACACTTAGAACACTTAGAACACTTAGAACACTTAGAACACTTAGAACACTTAGAACACTTAGAACACTTAGAACACTTAGAACACTTAGAACACTTAGAACACTTAGAACACTTAGAACACTTAGAACACTTAGAACACTTAGAACACTTAGAACACTTAGAACACTTAGAACACTTAGAACACTTAGAACACTTAGAACACTTAGAACACTTAGAATAATATTTACTTAGAGGACGTAGAATAATGTGTGCGTGGAATACTTAGAACGACATGCGTTTAGATTAGCACACGCTTAGAATACGTAGAATGCCATGCACTTAGAATACCATGTCCTTAGAATCCGTACGGTGTGAGGTACTTAGAATACTTATGACATCCTTGAACTGTCATGCTTGGGGGCTCTTGCGAACTACACTTGGGACCGTTTTTGGAGAAGGTTCTCAACCGGAGGGGGAGTTTTAGAACACTTGGAATTATGTGCATGTGCTTAGAAAGCGTAGAATAACTTAGTGCAAATAAAGCTGGGAGACTCCTGCGTGAATTGACAAATAATTGATACCTGGGAGCGGATTCTTCGAAAACTTAGTGTATTTAGAGATTAGCGCGTTTCATTGAGAGACTCTTAATACCGGGACAGAATTTTTAGGAACCGGGACGGTTATCAGGAATGTTTTTATCTGTAGGAGACTTATGATGCATGGAATAATATATACTTAGAATACTTAGAATACTTAAAATGACTTGTGCGATTAGGGCTGAGGTGGAGGCGCTCTTAGGTGGATGGATAATAATTGGCAGCCGGGAGTGGAACCTTGTGGGACTTAGAATAATCGGAGCTTGGAAGGCCTTTTTGTTTTTACGCAATTTCAGTGAACCGAACCATTAGCCTGCACGCCCTTTCCCTCGGTCCTCCCGCGTCTCTCGACAAGCCGCTTGATTTATTTCAGTCGTGACAAGAAAAGTGTAATGAAAGCACCGGAATTCGTCTCACTGCTTTTTTTCCGGTTTTTTACGCCCATTTTATTTACATAGTCGTATTCACTGCTTTCTTTTACGGAATGGTGAAAAACAGAAATAACGGCGACCGGAATTACGTGAAGAATTTCGTTTGGAATTTTTCTTCCTCACGTAGAGCTTTGTGCGCAAAGTATATAGTAGAATGGAATCAGGCAAAACGAACTATTTTTACGTATGCTCCCGGTTTACAATCTGCAGTTTTACAAAGATCATAATTTTTTTACATGTTTTTTTTCTCGTGTTATTGTAGATTAATGTATTACGCCTGAATTTGAACTTGAACTTGATTTTGAACTTGAAGTAGAACTTGAATCAGAACATGAATTAGAACATGAATTAGAACATGAATTAGAACATGAATTGGAACATGAATTGGAACATGATTTGGAACATGATTTGGAACATGAATTGGAACATGAATTGGAACATGAATTGGAACATGACTTGGAACATGACTTGGAACATGAATTGGAACATGAATTGGAACATGAATTGGAACATGAATTGGAACATGAATTGGAACATGAATTGGAACATGAATTGGAACATGAATTGGAACATGAATTGGAACATGAATTAGAACTCGTATTAGAACTCGAATTAGGAATTGAATTGGAACATGAATTAGAACTTGAGTTTGAACTTGAATTAGAACTTGGATTTGAACTAATACAAATATTATGCGAAATAAAATAAAAACAAAATACCCCACGTTATAAAAAAATCGAAGAGTGCCCCGGAAAATTGCTCATTCAGCGATCGGATAATAAATGAATTAGTAGGCTACTCGTCTCTTTTCTTGTGCAAACTCGGGGCTTCGGGCATTTCTGCAGAATGGTTAATCCTCGCGTCTGGTGAGAGGAAACTGGTCGTAGTTCTCATCGTCGACCAGAGTCTCGTTCCTTCTACCATTGTCCGTTGTTAAGGGTCTCTTTCCCTCTCTCTCTCTCTCTCTCTCTCTCTCTCGCTTCCCTTTCATTCCAACTGTGTAATGCTGAGGTCCGCAACCCCTTCGCGTGTAGGTAACAAGCCGTGCTCTCCCACAATGCCGTCTCGACGACTCCCAGCGGTACTGGACGAATTGATATTGTTCTTGAAAATTGAGTTTCCACGAGTCTCCGTTTCTTCTTCGCCGTCTTCAGAGAAATTCTCGTCGGCGACAAACATAACGTTACAACAATGCGACATGAACTGTCGACGCGAAAAAGCTAAGAGAACTCCGGTCACACGACGAAGGGAGTATTGGCAACGGCGTGGTAATGTGCGGGGAAGGGCGGGAATGGGGCAAAATGGAACGCTGAGAAATAAAATCGACGATTTAGGATGGACAGGGGAGAAATGAGATACGTGGGGCAAAATGGAATGCTGAGAAATAAAATTGGCAGCTTAGGGCGGACCGGGGAAAATGGGGTAGGTGGGGTAAAAATGGAACGATGATAAATAAAATTGATGATTTAGGGTGTTTCGGGGCAAAATGGAACTCTGAGAAATAAAATTGACGATTTAGGATGGACGGGGGCAAAATCGAACTCTGAGAAATAAAATTGACGATTTAGTATGGACCGGGGCAAAATGGGATACATGGGGCAAAATGGAACGCTGAGAAGTAAAATTGGCGATTTAGGGTGGATCGGGGCAAAATTAGATACGCGGGGCAAAATGGAACGCTGAGAAATAAAATTGACGATTTAGGATGGACCGGGGTAAAATGAAATACATGGGGCAAAATGGAACTCTGAGAAGTAAAATTGGCGATTTAGGGTGGACCGAGGAAAATGGGATACGTGGGGCAAAATGGAACGCTGAGAAATAAAATTGACGATTTAAGATGGGTCGGTACAAAATGGGATACATGGGGTAAAATGGAACGCTGAGAAATATAATGGACCATTTAGGGTGGATCGGGCAAAATGGGATACATGGGGCAAAATAGTCCCCCGTGTACTACAAGCATGGAGCAAAATGCTGATCACGAATCTATCACTTGTTTTATTCATAGATCATTATTTCATACCGGAAATTGCCTCTAAAGTAAAGTATACAATTTTTCATGGAATTCAAAATGACATGAAATTGAAACGGTTCGATCGATTCTCCCGATAGATAAAAGATTGTAAACCCAGAGTGTGCACGAACATTTTTGAAAACACTTACAAAAAAGCAACTGAACATATTTTAATAAAAATTTGAGGAAAAGTTTATTACTAACCACATTCACATTTTTTAACCGTGATTTTTTTCGATTCTTTTGGAACATTCTGACCACGTTTTCATTAAAATCACGAAATTCACAAGGTATTTCATTTTGCCCCCTCTGCCCATTATGTTCAAAGTACGAATGTTACTTCAGTTTTCTCGAGTCTTCCAATTTTTTATTTTTCTGACAAATTTTCTCGCTGACCCATTTTGCCCCTTCTGCCCATTACGTTCAAAGTACTAATCTTACACCAGTTTTCTCGAGTCTTCCAATTTCGAATTTTCCCGAAAAAATGTCCTCGCTGAACCATTTTGCACCGCCTCTGAACATTAACCATTTTGCCCCACTTTCCCCAATGACGAAGTATCCCCATTCAAAAAAAAAAAAAAAAAAATTTTTTAACAATTCTTACCATTTTTTTTAAATTCTTAACAATTTTTTTTAACAATTTTTAAAAATAATTCTTACCTATTTTTTTTAACAATACTTACCATAATTTTTTTTAACAATTTTTTTTAACAATTCAGTCCTCTAATTTTGAATTTTTCTGCAGAATTTTTTCGCTCACCCATTTTGCCCCGCCTTTAACCATTTTGCCCCACTTTCCCGAACGACGAATTATCCCAAATTTTTTTCTTTATATTTTTTTAACAATTTCTTCCTCATCTTCAGTCGCCGTCTCGACTCTCGGCGTGTCTGTTATTGGGAGCGGACGAGAGTTACGGAATTCGAATGCACGAGATGAATTCCCGTACGTTCATTCCACTTTTCTTGTCGCGACTCAAATAAAGCCCGCGCCTTGCCAAGAGGGCGACGAGGGAAGGGATGTGCAGGACGAGGGCTCGCTCACGCTGCGTGAAGGCAAAAAGTCTAGTCACACGCTAGACCGGCGTTCGCCTTGAAGACAAGTTATATTGATGTCAGTGATGTCACCGTTCGCTTTTCTCGATCTCACTGTTCTCTATTAAGCTCTTCCGTGCGTCAGTTCGGAGCAATATTTTTGGCCCATAAAATTGAAATAACGAAAAATAATTGTTCATTTTCACAAATCAAATTAATTGGTTATTTTTTAAATAATTAATTGATTATTTTAATAATTGATTGATTGATTCATTCTATCATTGATTTTTATAATTGATTAATTGATTAATTGATTAAAAATAATTAATTGATTATTTAAAGAATAATTGATCTCTAAAAAAATAATAATAATAATTGCATTAATTTCGTCATTGGCGAACGGAGGCGAGTTTGTGGGGAAGTGGAAGGACTGCGCGTGCGCGACAGGTTGTTGCAATGTTCAAATAAATTTTATTCAATAGTGCTAATTTATTTGAGAAAAAAATTAATTCGGGCCGAATACGAAATTACTGTGCGCATCAAGCTCGAATCTGTTTTCTCAAAAAAAAAAAAAAAAAATTAGCATCATTGAGAAAAGTTCACTACAGCTTTCATTACCGACCGCGATATTTCACTTGCCCTTAAGACGGTTCGAACAACACCGAACGGAGGCAAAAAAGTCTGTTAGACTGAGTTTCTTTGATGAGGCATAAATAATAAAATTACGAAGATTGATATTGTTATTTTAGATTAATTGACGAATGCAATGCGGCAACATTCGGGCGTTTCGAAAAATAAGGGCAAAAAAAAGAATATTAAACAACGTTTTTGTTAATTCCATTTGAATAAACAGAATTCTAATGCATTGATTTACTTAGGGTAGTTCTTACATTTTGATTAAATCTAGATAGGCGAGCAAATATAGTATCAAATGAAAGTGGTAATATGTCTCTTGGCTAAATGTCCCATTAATTACCATTAAAAAATCCCATTGATTAGCGTTGACTATTCGGTAAAGGTAATTCAATGGGGTTTTGCCAATGGTATCATTCCCATTTGTACTACCATTTAATATACCATACAATATGCCATTGAGTTTCCCATTCGTTGTATGGTATTTTTATCCCACTGGCATTCCCATTAGCAGAAAGATATGCTATATGTAATTGTCCACTTTTCAACAGTGTCCAAATATGTAACAATTAAAAAAGCTGTAGTGCTCCCAAAAAATGTCTCCTTTTGTTCATAATTAATTTCGGTCCTTAAGTTCACAGCTACTATTGTGGACTCATTTATCTGCAATTCATTATCGCTTATACCATTTAAGTGAAAGTTACTATTCACACATGTGATTTCCTAGTGTTTGTCGACTCGATTATTATTCCTCGTCAATTATAAATAATTGGACGTGTCATTAAAGATTCCCTAGCTTTTTACCGTTCGATTCAGTTCCCATTTGTTCCCAATGGTAAAAAATACCATTTCAGCTGTTCCAGTTATGCTCCAATGAACTACCATTAATAACGAAGGGTAAAAGTACCATTTGTCACGTCTCACTGACTTGTCAGTGAAGTCCCTTGAACAACGAATGAGAGAAAGTACCACTTGAATTTTCCCAGTCCTTCGGAATTGGACTCCCGTTAATAACGAATGGGAAAAAGAACCAATCGAACTTCCTCAGTAAATAGCCCTTGATCTCATATTGGTAACGAATGGGAAAACGTACCATTTAAAATTTCCCACCGATTCGCCAGTGGAGTACCATTATGAATGAATGGTAGAAAGTACCGTTTCAATGTTCCCCATGAACTTCCATTAGAATCCCATTGATTACCTTTGGATACAATTGATTACCTTTGGATACCATTGGTTACCTTTGGATACCATTGATTACCTTTCGATGCCATTGATTACCTTCGGATAACATTGATTACCTTTGGATACCATTGATTACGTCTGGATACCATTGATTACCTTCGGATAACATTGATTACCTTTGGATACCATTGATTTCGTCTGGATACCATTGATTACCTTTGGATAACATTGATTACCTTTGGATACCATTGATTACCTTCGGATACATTGATTACCTTTGGATACCATTGATTATTTTTGGATGCCATTGATTACCTTTGGATACCATTGATTACCTTTGGATACCATTGATTAACTTTGGATAACATTGATTATTTTTGGATGCCATTGATTACCTTTGGATACCATTGATTACCTTTGGATACCATTGATTACCTTTGGATACCATTGATTAACTTTGGATTCCATTGATTATCTTTGGATACCATTGATTACTTTTGGATACCATTGATTACCTTCGGATACATTGATTACCTTTGGATACCATTGATTACCTTTGGATCCCATTGATTATTTTTGGATGCCATTGATTACCTATGGATACCATTGATTATTTTTGGATGCCATTGATTACCTTTGGATACCATTGATTACCTTTGGATACCATTGATTACCTTTGGATACCATTGATTACCTTCGGATACCATTGATTAACTTTGGATACCATTGATTACCTTTAGATACCATTGATTACCTTAGGATACATTGATTACCTTAGGATACATTGATTACCTTTGGATACCATTGATTACCATTAAACGCCCAATGGAAAACTTTGTCAAGGACTATTACGAGCCCAACTCGCAAGAACTAAACAGAAGGATTCTAAACTTCGCAAGTACGCTCTACACATCTTACCCTTTCGTTTGATATCATATTCGCTCGCCTATCTAAATGTGACCAAAATCTAAGACCTACCTCAAATGCAACAAACCATTCGAACTCCTTTCATTTCCTTGCAGCCTCGTTACGAAAAATCCAAACCGACCGAATGTCCCTTAGCTCTCCCAACGGCTTGATCTCAACGACCTCCTCGTACGAATCTCTCGATGACCGTTATGAAACTCAACATCGGCCCCGTGACGTTTTTCCGGTTTTATCTTTGCCATTCCTCGATCTCGCAGGACGATTGGAGCGTCCTCGGCGGTTGTTGGCTCAACCGGGCGTCCGTTGGAGCCGCGCGTATCAACCACCCCCCCCCCCCCACCCCCCCCACACGATGGGGCGAAATAGAGAGCTCGGTGACCCAGAAGAGAGATATCGCCGAAGCAGATATGCTCGAATGGCCCGTGCACTTTCCGGCTTTAAAAAGGGATTTCATTGAGTCCGAGCGAGCCAACGGGACTAAGGAGAGATCCTCGAGAGAATTATCGATACGACCTTCCCGGCGTTTATCGAATACTATACACGTACTAGCTGCCGCTGCTTGCCTTCCTCCTACCGTGCTATATAATAATATATATATATATGTATATATATTATTTATGTATATATATATATATATAATATATATATATATATATATATACACTGAAGATCTTCCTCTCGAGTAGATCGAAAGATAGAGAACGGAAGAACTGGAGAGAGGACTATCATGGAACGATATACATTTTTAAACCCTTTCGATCGCTCTACTTGTTCATAAGACCCACTCAATGAAAAAAAAAAAATATATACTGAAAGGAAAAGAAAATGGGGGGAAGTTGCAATTGATCGTGAACGATGATATAAGACGAAGAAAGAGAAGAAGGAATGATGATTAATGATGAAAGATTAAGAGAGACAAGAAGGAATTATTTATATTGTGTTAATAGTGGAGCTGGCGGCTTGCGCTCACGCAGACCTTTATGGACTTGAGCTATTGTTATTCTAAGTCCCTTAAAAGACGTATTATTCTTGGAATTCTAAGCCCCACTATTATGGTCCTATTGTTAAGCAACTTCACGGTTGTACTACTAGTCGACTCCATGTCCCTATTATTGACCACTCTGACTCTATTGTTGACCTCCATGATCCTATTATTGACCTCTAGGCCCCTATTACTGACCCCTTGGCCCTACTATTTACCTCTATGACCCTAAAGTTGACCCTCTCCGACCCAATTATTGACACGGCTGCGACGGCGGCGGTGGCGAAATCTATGTATATTATAGAGAGATATTATATTATATTATATTATATTATATTATATTATATTATATTATATTATATTATATTATATTATATTATATTATATTATATTATATTATATTATATTATATTATATTATATTATATTATATTATATTATATTATATTATATTATATTATATTATATTATATTATATTATATTATATTATATTGCAACATGTTTATAAAAGATAAAATTTGATAAGCAAATATGAGTAAAAATTAATTCTCGGTATATTGCACCAGATTTTCTGGAGATGCTGAATATACCTAGCAATTAATTTCATCCAATTTTCGTATATTAAATATGCAATAAATTTGTGTTTTCCGGTTAATGTACGGGAACTTCATAATTGCGTATATTACTCTTGCAAAAACATTTAACAGTCTATCTATTATATCAAACTTTCTACAAACTTGCAGATTTATTTACAATTTTTCGAAAAATGCTTTTCGCACTCTGGCCCGTAAAATTTTCGAGACATCGGGCTGAAGATTTTCCGCTAATAATTTCCGAAGTACAAAAAAATGTGCAAAGTACAAAAAAATTTCCGAAGTACAAAAAAATTTCCGAAGTACAAAAAAATTTCCGAAGTACAAAAAAATGTCCGAAGTACAAAAAAATGTCCAAAATATATTCGCGCGTTGCTTTCTCATATTTTCACCGTCTTTCGGAAAGCTTCCACGGCGAACTTTCGTCAACTCTTCTTCGCGCGAACCTTTCGGACCGAGGATAAAAAAAGAAAATTGGACTCAATGTGAAATTCTAATTAGCAGCATATTTTTTTTTTTCTTCTCTACTGAAAGACTTTTTTTCCACGAGGAGGCGAAACGAAGAAAATAAAAGCCGCAATGTGTAAACAGTCGAGGACCGTGAGAGACGGGTATTTGTTTTTTTTTGTTCGTTTGGAGTGGACAATAGTTGCGTTGACGCGAAATTGGCCGGCCGGTACGGCGGAACGAAAACGTTCGGTGAGCGCGCATATTAATATATCAACCTACATTTGATACTGCACTTTGTTGCTAAAGCCATAGCTCGGCCAGCGCGGCCGCTCCGTCTCACTCCCGAGAAGATTGACCCAATTCTCATTCAATTCCTGGCAACGAGATCAACGCGAGCGGGGTTTCCCGAGCTCCGCTCAGCTCCGAGAGTAATGGCAAAGTATCGCGGCGCACTGTGCACGCGAACAACCAACCGGCGAGAGAACGAGAGGGAGGATACACTTATAAATTGGCTGGATTCACGAGGGAGGAAACTCTGAGGGAATATTCATGTTTTATGACGTATTATGTTTGTAGTGAATTTCGTACGAGTGGGCTTTATTTATTTTTATTATTTTCTTTTTTTTTTTTATTGAATGGAGCAGCGAGCTGAATGGACTTCTGTGATCACTTTTTTTTTTTTAAAGCCCAATTAGAGTCGATGGAAAAGTTTTTGTGTCGGTTGCAATCCGGAGATGGGCAAAATACTCGAAAATACTTAAAATATAAAATACTTTTTGTACGTAAAATACATTTATTTTCAGTACAAATTATTATTGTTTTTTTTTTAATGGAATGGAGCAGCGAGCTGAATGGACTTCTGTGATCACTTTTTTTTTTTTTTAAGCCCAATTAGAGTCGATGGAAAAGTTTTTGTGTCGGTTGCAATCCGGAGATGGGCAAAATACTCGAAAATACTTAAAATATAAAATACTTTTTGTACGTAAAATACATTTATTTTAAGTACAAATTATTATATATATATTTTTTAATTGAATGGAGCAGCGAGCTGAATGGACTTCTGTGATCACTTTTTTTTTTTTTTAAAGCCCAATTAGAGTCGATGGAAAAGTTTTTGTGTAGATTGCAATCCGGAGATGGGCAAAATACTCGAAAATACTTAAAATATAAAATACTTTTTGTACTTAAAATACATTTATAGGTAACTTCGTTTAAGGTTGTCCTTGCGAATAGTGCGAAACTTCGCATAAGTTTCAGAGAAATGAGAGCGAATTGCGAATACTTCTGTATGATATAAAAATCTGAGAAAAATCAAGCATATTAAAGGTGCTGAAAATATTAATCTTGACAAATTGATGAAAAATTAAATTGTTCACCAAATGTCTCGGAAATAAACTTTTTTTTTAATGAAAATGATTCGTTCATTTTTCGGAATACGTATGAATTTTTTCAGATTTTTATCTTTATTTGGATTTTAGCACATTCGTCCATGTAAAGAACAAGAAAAATCAAAATAAATAAAAAAATCTGAAAAAATTCATACGTATTTCGAAAAATGAACGAATCATTTTCATAAAAAAAAAAAAGTTGAGTTACCGCATATTTCGATGAACAATTTGTTTTTTCAGCAATTTTTTAATAACATTTTGAAATTATTATTATGCAATATTAGTCTTTTCAGTGCCTATAATGAGTATGAATTTTTTCAGATTTTCATAACATCGGGAAGTGTTTGCAATTCTTGCCCGAATTTCACGAATTTTGGCGAAATGAACACCACTCGCTGGAGCTACCTTGAGTACTTTTTAAAATACCTCGTAAAAATCAATATGGCTGTACGGTTGGATAGATGGGCGGATGGACGAACGGACAGTTAAATATAAGAAGCGTTAAGCCAGTATTGTCGTCTAATTTTTTGGAGGTGGTTTTTAGCATTTAATAAATTGTAAACTTACGCGAGCCCACTTTTTGAAATTTTATTACGCTTATTGATAGTTTAAAAAGATGTGTAATATTTGTAAAAAAAAAAAAAAAAAAAAATAATGGCTGTGGAGATAAACAATCAAATATAAGAAGGATTCAACTTTTTACTCTTCTTAAGAAGGGTAAAAAATTAAATCCTTCTTATATTCGATTGTTTATCTACCCGGCGGTTTTTTTTTGAATTATTTGAAAATCTTGAGAACTCCAGGAAGTAAAGAGATGAGCATAAAGTTCGGCTACTTCAACTTTTGAACGCATCCTCTATTTATAACAAAATTATTTCTAATTAATATAACAATCAAATATAAGAGGGGTTAAATTTGATTGTTTATCTCCACAGCTATCTTATTTTTTACAAAAATTATACATGTATTTGAACAATCAATAAGCGTAATAAATTTTCAAAAAGTCGGCTCGCCTAAGTTTACAATTTATTAAATCCTAAAAACCACCTTCAAAAAATTACACGACGATAATGCTTTAATCCTTCTTATATTTAACTGTGTATTTTTAAATACAACAGTAATTATTTTAAATACAATATAAAAAAATTACTTTAAATATAATGTAACAAAATTATTTTAAATAAATATAACAATTAAATATAAGAAGGGTAAATAATTGAACCCTTCTTATATTTGATTGTTTATCTTCGCATCTATATTTATTTTTTTTTAGTGGTCGCCCCATTGAAAAATCTTGAGAACTCCAGGAAGCAAAGAGACGAGTATAAAGGTTGGCTACTTCAACTTTTGAACGCATCCTCTTTATTTTTTCCTACTCCAAGCGATCTCATCCGTGGAAAACTTTGCACAGTTACGGATATGTAAATCCCCTGGCTTCGAAACTTCGGGATGTTGGGAAAACACGATGCGCCGCATGGGATTGTGGTTTCCACCGTGCATTTTCAAGATCCTTGGAACTGAACTTCGAGACATTTTATTGCCAACGAGAATCTTGTATGTACTCCAGTCGCAGCGCGAGCAAACGGCATCGAATAAATTGCCGAGCTCTTTCGCAAAAAAAAAAAAAAAAAAAAAAAAAACCCACATGATGATAACATTGCCGAGTAAGCTTATCGCAACTCCGCAGATCTCGACCGATGCTGGATTGAATATAAAAAAAAAAAAATTGCAATTTTACGACATTCTTATAAATAAAACAACTGCCTCGTTACCAGCTCGAATTACATTTAAATTTGAAACGTCAATTGCTTCCTCACATATTAATTCGTGGAGTAATAAAAAAGTGTTTGATGAAAATCATTGCAAATGTTATTCAATTTAATGATCATGTTTCGTCTTTTTTTTTTTTTACGGCAAGAAATTCACACAGCATCTCCTGTAGAAGCAAAGAGAGAAAACAAATTTTACTTTATTTTAATTTAAAAAGTACTTGGCGTACCATTTTTACTTTTCAGAAGAAATTTTTTTTTTTATTTACTTTTTATTTCACTTTGTTTTTAGAAGCCAGTGTTACGATTGATTGCCGACATGTTTGCAGATTATGAAAATATTGGTTTTCCAGTATTTCATCGAAAAATTAATTGTTTAACAAATCACTCGGTAACTTATTTATTCATTTTTTTTTATACTTTCGGATTAAATGAAAATAATTGGAAAATGATTCGTTCATTTTTCTGAATGCATATGAATTTTTCAGGTTTTTAAATTTCCTTTGAATTTTGTGTTTTTCCACACACTTTTTCCATATTAAAATAAAAAAAATTCAAAGCAAATTTAAAAATCTGAAAAAATTCATACGTATTCACATATGAAAATGAACGCATCATTTTCATTAAATAGCAAATACTTCTCGATGGTATAAAAATCTGAAAAAAATGCATGTATATTAAATGTACTGAAAATATTGATTTCGCATAAGTCCAAAATGTTATGAACAAATTATTAAAAAAATTAATTGTTTAACAAATCACCCGGCAACTCATTTTTTTTTGTAATACGAAAATGATTCGTTCATTTTTTTGAATACATATGAATTTTTCAAATTTTTTTATTCGCTTTGAATTTTGTGTTTTTCCACACACTTTTTCCATATTAAAAAAAAAAAATTCAGAGCAAATTTAAAAATCTGAAAAAATTCATACGTATTCACATATGAAAATGAACGCATCATTTTCATTAAATAGCAAATACTTCTCGATGGTATAAAAATCTGAAAAAAAATGCATGTATATTAAATGTACTGAAAATATTGATTTCGCATAAGTCCAAAATGTTATGAACAAATTAGTAAAAAAATTAATTGTTTAACAAATCACCCGACAACTCATTTTTTTTGTAACACGAAAATGATTCGTTCATTTTTTTGAATACATATGAATTTTTCAAATTTTTTTAATTCGCTTTGAATTTTGTGTTTTTCCACACACTTTTTCCATATTAAAAAAAAAATTCAGAGCAAATTTAAAAATCTGAAAAAATTCATACGTATTCACATATGAAAATGAACGCATCATTTTCATTAAATAGCAAATACTTCTCGATGGTATATAAATCTGAAAAAAAATGCATGTATATTAAATGTACTGAAAATATTGATTTCGCATAAGTCCAAAATGTTATGAACAAATTAGTAAAAAAATTAATTGTTTAACAAATCACCCGGCAACTCATTTTTTTTTGTAATACGAAAATGATTCGTTCATTTTTTTGAATACATATGAATTTTTCAAATTTTTTTATTCACTTTGAATTTTGTGTTTTTCCACACACTTTTTCCATATTAAAAAAAAATTCAGAGCAAATTTAAAAATCTGAAAAAATTCATACGTATTCACATATGAAAATGAACGCATCATTTTCATTAAATAGCAAATACTTCTCGATGGTATAAAAATCTGAAAAAAAATGCATGTATATTAAATGTACTGAAAATATTGATTTCGCATAAGTCCAAAATGTTATGAACAAATTAGTAAAAAAATTAATTGTTTAACAAATCACCCGACAACTCATTTTTTTTGTAACACGAAAATGATTCGTTCATTTTTTTGAATACATATGAATTTTTCAAATTTTTTTAATTCGCTTTGAATTTTGTGTTTTTCCACACACTTTTTCCATATTAAAAAAAAAATTCAGAGCAAATTTAAAAATCTGAAAAAATTCATACGTATTCACATATGAAAATGAACGCATCATTTTCATTAAATAGCAAATACTTCTCGATGGTATATAAATCTGAAAAAAATGCATGTATATTAAATGTACTGAAAATATTGATTTCGCATAAGTCCAAAATGTTATGAACAAATTATTAAAAAAATTAATTGTTCAACAAATCACCCGGCAACTCATTTTTTTTTTGTAATACGAAAATGATTCGTTCATTTTTTTGAATACATATGAATTTTTCAAATTTTTTTAATTCGCTTTGAATTTTGTGTTTTTCCACACACTTTTTCCATATAAAAAAAAAAATTCAGAGCAAATTTAAAAATCTAAAAAAATTCATACGTATTCACATATGAAAATGAACGCATCATTTTCATTAAATAGCCAATACTTCTCGATGGTATAAAAATCTGAAAAAAATGCATGTATATTAAAGGTACTGAAAATATTGATTTCGCATAAGAATAAGTCCAAAATGTTATGAACAAATTAGTAAAAAAAATTAATTGTTTAACAAATCACCCGGCAACTCATTTTTTTTTGTAATACGAAAATGATTCGTTCATTCTTTTGAATACATATGAATTTTTCAAAATTTTTTAATTCGCTTTGAATTTTGTGTTTTTCCATACATTTTTTCCATACTAAAAAAAAAAAAATTCAAAACAAATTAAAAAATCTGAAAAAATTCATACGTATTGAGAAAAATGAACGAGTCATTTCCATTAAAAAAAAAAGTTGAGTTTCCGGTAAATTTGGTGACCAATTCTTTATTCCATCAATTTCTTAATAACATTATTGAATTGTCATTATGCAAAATTAATCTTTTCAGTACCTTTAATAAGCACAAATTTTTTCAGATTTTTATATCATCGACAAGTGTTTCTAATTCTCTCACATTTCTCTGAAACTTATGCGAAGTGAACGCTAAAGTGCTTGGTGTCGAGACGTTGCCGCGTCTCTCAACGATTGCTAAACGAAATATCTCCTCGACAACGCTATACTCGCATTCAAAAAAAAAAAAAAAGTAGACTTCATTAAAATATTTTTATTTGCTCTCTAAAATCGAAGCTCGTGATCGATTAAGTGCTTCGTCTCGTCGGAGGTGCGAAGAAAGGCGAACCGGCGCATTAACATAATATACTTGTAGATTTTCCTGTTGAAAGCGCTCTCCGTGTTCGCCACAGAATCTTGCGAAGAAAAGTGCGCATTTTACCGCGGTTGATTTTCGCCTTTCCCTTTCCGTGCTTCTTCAAAGCTCAAGCAGTTTACTCTGGCGAGCCGTCGTACTTCGCCGAGAGGACTCTCGTCTGGCTCTCGTCCGCTCCCCGCGAAAAGCGCCGCGAACTTAGACTTCGTTAACGCACGAGTTTCGTTAAAAATTTCACGAATTTTCCAACACAATTTTCTGGCTAAATTTTTTTTAATTAATTTTTTTTCTCCCTTTCGTTTTCCCTCAAAATTGCTCCAAGAAGGGTTTTTTTCTTTGGTCATTTTGTTTGTTTTCATTGCGAATTTTTTTAGACTTTTATATCCGAATTCGCTCGTTGGTGGCGCTCGTCCGATTTCTTCGCATTTGCGAACCACATGCGCGACTCTTTATTCACATATGCGACAGGAAGCAGCCATTTATTTTCCATCGAGCTAATCACTTTCCGATAAAATTGCCTCAGCTGCACGTCTATATATGTACGTACATACGTATATACACATACGTATGCACATATGAAATACACATGTATGTACGCAAATACGTATATACACATACGCATGCACATATGAAATACACATGTATATACGCACATACGTATATACACATACACATGCACATATGAAATACACATGTATATACGCACATACGTATATACACATACGCATGCACATATGAAATACACATGTATATACGCACATACGTATATACACATACGCATGCACATATGAAATACTCATGTATATACGCACATACGCATGCAAATATGAAATACACATGCATATACGCACATACGTATATACACATACGCATGCACATATGAAATACACATGTTTATACGCACATACGTATATACACATACGCATGCACATATGAAAAACACATGTATATACGCACATACGTATATACACATTCGCATGCCTATATGAAATACACATGTATATACGCACATACGTATATACACATATGCATGCACATATGAAATACACATTTATATACGTACTATATATATATACATATATATAGTACGTATGTAGGTGTATATTTTCGTATGTATAATAGGGTGAATGTTGGGTGAAATCGCCATGGATTTTTTTTTTTTTTTTTACCGCGTGGAAGAGGTTCGTCCATTGGAAAAGGATTGAATATCGATTATGAGCATCGATGTTCAATCTTTTTCCAATAGAGGCAGCATAACGAACAATGTTTGTATAGGGTTGGTAGGGTCGAAAAAAAGTGGCTGAGTTGACAGAGAATGCCTCCTGTAGGTGAATAAAAATTATTTACATCACTCGGTGCGAAAAAGGCAACTTTTCCGTCCGCTTCGCGTGCGTAAAACCGCCACATTCGCACCTCGTGATGAAAAATGTCGTACATCAATATTTCGCACATTAATATGGGCGCGTGCTGTTGCCACGCGTACAACGAAGTCCCCACCGTAAACCTTTCTTCAACTGACCCGCCAAGAGTTGTCGCAAACACTCATCAATTCCCCTATTCTAAACCTAGCCCACGAAATTCTAATCCTCACTCGTCAATAATCGCTTATCTGAAACATCGCTCTGACATTCCGCAGTAAATCCACATTTTCATCCATCACTATGCCCATAAAAATTCCCCGACGTTTTATAATTGCTCCATTTCTCCCGCGCCCGTAATTCTTGGGATTCAGGAGAGTAATAAAATCCCCAAGCCAGCTGCCTCTTAGTTCAACCTACGTAACCCCCGATATTTCTATCCTGCGTTCATTCACTTACGATCGTCATCTCCGTAATAAACACACGCTCCTTTCTTTTCTACAAAAATCATGAGCATACATCTTTCTCCTCTTCTGTCATACAACAGAAGCATACACTTGTCGCCATTAACAGCGCTTCCCTAGTAAAATCTCTTTGTCCCACCGAATCATGAGATCTTTTAGCATTTGGAGTACAGGGACAAAACTAGTACATAAGATCGACAGAATTCGGACCAAATCAGTTAATTAATCGGCATCGAACCTGCGACTACGATCATCGTTGCACAGAGCGCGCAAAGCTCTGCTACGACGAATCTCTGTCCATGCGAGGCAGAGTACATTTATAACCAGTAAAAAACGAGCAACTCGGCTCTAGATTATAATCCATTGTACCGTCGTAACTAATTTTTATTCAATATATATTCTGTGTGAGTATCTCTGAAGACTGTCGATTCGCAGCATTTTATTTCTGCATGCACCCTCCTTTCGTCTGTTGTTCTCACAGAGGCTCACCACCTCTGTGCGTGTCCCTTTAATTAATCCACGGCAGTACGGCGATGTCTCCGTCCCTGGGTAAAGGACTGACGCCTTGACCCGAAAGAGTGACTATCCATTATTGCAGTTCTCACCGAGCGTTCTCACTATTCGCCGATCCGGACGTAACAGCACTTTATGAATTGTCGACAAGAAATTTTCAACCCTCTACAAACAATCGACCAATCCCGAAGCGACTTCCCATCGCCAAAACTCCACGAATCGGAGCACTCTCGCCCGAACATCAGCCTCTCTTCAGCGCTAACTGAGACGGACGTTCGCTTTTTTTTATTGTCAATTTTTCCCCCTTTTTTTCCCCGTCGATATGCTTCACGCTTTTACCGCCCGCGCAAGAGAGTAGAGAAAAGAGTAAAGCCAGAGGCGGCCGTCGCCTCGCCCATTAGGCTGTCACTCCGTTCGCGCGCCGCTCCTCCCTTGTCCACGAGCCGACCTAGTTTATGTCTCTCCTATAGTGCATCGAACCGAGCTTTTCGCTCTCATTGAGGGACACGCGCAGGTGAAACACACCGTTGCACATCGAGTCGCATCCGGACAAGACCCGCGCATGATTATCAGCGTTTCTTCTCGGCTTGCACGTCGGCGACGGCTTGCAAGGGCTTGTAAACATTCATTAGGAAATTGAATGCTGTTATTGTGGCGGGAAGCATGCATCCGACACGCCCGTTCCGTGGGGTAAGCCGGTGGAGGAGGATGGCTCGGTAATGCGAGAGGGAACGAGCAAGAAATTCTCATTGTGACGGTATTTAAGCGAGGCGCGCGGTTCGCGGGGGGGGGGGGGGGGAACAAAAGGGCGGCTATAATTTAAGCGGCATTCAATGAGGCCAGACCGAGCCGTTTGCAATTTATGGTCGCGGTGTGGGTGTGCAAAATATCTTGCGAGCGAGCAACAAAAGCTCGGGTTCGGAGGGCTTTTTTTTTTTTTTTTTTTTTTTTTTTTTTTTTTTTTTTTTAAGGGTTAAAAATAATTGGGGGAGAGATTTGTTTTGAGATGATCGGGGCATTGGTCGATCGCTGAAGTGCTTTCTCGGTTGGTAGATTCTTGGGTGTATTTTTTTTTTTTTTTTTTTTTGAGCGATGAGAAAAGGGGAAGGGAAGGGGAAATAGGGGAAAAGACGTTTGTGGAAATCGGTGAGTTTTTTTTTGTAGATGTGGACGAGACCGTGTTTGACTGCTGAAGCGCGTTCTCGATCGCTCGAGATTCTTGGAGGTATTTTTAGTTTGAGAAGGTTTGACGAATTTTGAGAAAGTTTAGAGAATTTTGAGAAAATTTAGAGAATTTTGAGAAAATTTAGAGAATTTTGAGAAAATTTAGAGAATTTTGAGAAAATTTAGAGAATTTTGAGAAAATTTAGAGAATTTTGAGAAAATTTAGAGAATTTTGAGAAAATTTAGAGAATTTTGAGAAAATTTAGAGAATTTTGAGAAAATTTAGAGAATTTTGAGAAAATTTAGAGAATTTTGAGAAAATTTAGAGAATTTTGAGAAAATTTAGAGAATTTTGAGAAAATTTAGAGAATTTTGAGAAAATTTAGAGAATTTTGAGAAAATTTAGAGAATTTTGAGAAAATTTAGAGAATTTTGAGAAAATTTAGAGAATTTTGAGAAAATTTAGAGAATTTTGAGAAAATTTAGAGAATTTTGAGAAAATTTAGAGAATTTTGAGAAAATTTAGAGAATTTTGAGAAAATTTAGAGAATTTTGAGAAAATTTGAGGAATTTTGAGAAAATTCGAGGAATTTTGAGAAAATTTGAGGAATTTTGAGAAAATTTGAGAAATTTTGAGAAAATTTGAGAAATTTTCAGAAAATTTGAGGAATTTTGAGAAAATTTGAGGAATTTTGAGGAAATTTGAGGAATTTTGAGAAAATTCGAGAAATTTTGGGAAAATTTGAGGAATTTTGAGAAAATTTGAGGAATTTTGAGAAAATTTGAGGAATTTTGAGAAAATTTGAGGAATTTTGAGAAAATTTGAGGAATTTTGAGAAAATTTGAGGAATTTTGAGAAAATTTGGGGAATTTTGAGAAAATTTGAGGAATTTTGAGAAAATTTGAAGAATTTTGAGAAAATTTGAGGAATTTTGAGAAAATTTGAGAAATTTTGAGAAAATTTGGGGAATTTTGAGAAAATTTGCGGAATTTTAAGAAAATTTGATAAAGCTTGAGAAAGTCTGATAAAGTCTGAGAAAATCAGTAATTGGGCCAGAGAGGTCAATATTAGCGTCAGAGGGATCAACAATAAGGTCAGGTGGGTCAATATGAGGCCCAGAGGGGGTCAATAATGGGGCCAGAGCGGTTAATATAGGATCGGAAGGGTCAACAATAGGTTCGGAGGAGTGGGTCAACAATAGGATCGGAAAAGGGGGTCAACAACAGTGTCAAAGAGGGTCGATAATAGGGCCAGAACGGTCAATATGAGTGTCAGGGGGTTGATAACAGGGACGTGAAGTTGGCTAATAATAAGACCGCGAAGCAAAGGAGCTTAGAATACTAAGGGCTCAAGTCTATAAACGGGTGCGAGCGCGCGAGCTATAAATATATTTATTCAAGTGAAAACGGGCCAAGCCGATTTACAGGTAGACGGGAAACCCCATCGAACGATTTGACGCAGTGAAAAGAAAAGTTCACACAACATAAAGTATTGAACAAAAGGGACAACTTGATAATGTCGTAGTTAAGGTCGCGGACAGCCACTTTTTGAGTACGACAATTTTTCTTAGCAGGTTAAAAAAAAAGCACGGACAGTTAAAAAATGCCCGTATGGGACACAAACAGGACCAATGTATAGCCTAAAGTGGGCAGCGGTCGTGGCGAACTATCCAGCGAAGCGATCATGAAACGCCGAGACGCTCGACCGTTACTCCTTTGTGAAAATTTTCGGTACTTCGGCGAACCGGACGAGAGCAGCTCGATGGACGAAATTCCGGTGGCGGCGAAGGTGTATAACGGACCGCCTTAACTTCCCCTCCGTTAAGCCACTTTCCCGAAGCTTGCGAAACTCGTCCGAGCCACTTTGGAGCCCGGCACGTAGCATTCACTGCAGTGCACACTATACTGCAGTGCACCTTGTGCATTCTACTGTATCCACTACAGTGGATCATACGCCGTACTGGACACACTCGAACGTAATAAAATTCTAAGGCCCGGACAGGTAAAAGCTTCTCCTCGAACACTAAGACTAAAAAGCTTTTTATCTTAGGATAAAAAATAAAATAAAAGATTTTTTTTTTATCGATGAGACATGCAGGAGACATCACCGAAAAGAACTACTGGGGGTCCAGTAGTGATCACTGAAGGTTCAGTAGTCACTGCTGGCATTGCAGTGGCCACTACACATGCAGTTACTACTTCCTAGTAGTTACTCCTCAACAGTCAGTAATCATTACTGAGGACGTAGTAGTTCCTGCATCAGTAGTTACTACTTATAAGTAGTTCTATTCCACGATTCGGTAGTTAATGCATAAGCAATTATTGCAGATAAGTAATTACTACTTGAGACAGCAGTAGTTCCTGTACAAGTAGTTACCACTTCTGTGTAGTTATTATTTGAATCTCGAGATTCGAATAGTAACTACACAGAGGTAATAACTACTTATACAGAAACTACTGCTGTCTCGAGTAGGAATTATTTATCAGCAGTAATTACTTACACAGGAACTATTGCAGTCTCGAGTAGTAATTACTTATCTGCAATAACTGCTTATGCATTAATTACTGAATTCTGGAAGAGAACTACTTATGAGTAGGCATTACTGATGCAGGAACTATTACGTCCTCAGTAATAATTACTGACTGTTGAGGAGTAACTACTAGGAAGTAGTAACTTCATGTGTAGTGAGTACTGCAATGCCAGCAGGGACTATTGAACCTCCAGTGGTCACAACTGGACCACTAGTAGTTCTTTTCGGTGAGGACAAATGCCCAGCAGTGAAGTACTGGAAAGTACGAAAATCCCCAGTAGTTTACTACTGGAAACTACAGGAATTCCCAGTAGTGAACTACTGAAAACTACGGGAATTCCCAGTAGTTAACTACTGGACATTCATAGTAATTTGAAGTAGTTAACTACTTGAGATATAAAGTCGTTAACTACTCAGTTGTAGGTAACTACTCAAAATAACAGGTAATGTTAAGTATTTAACTGCCCAAGACTTCGAGTAGTTTTCAGTAGTCCGCCAATTTAGAACTGGGCAGTACTTCAGTAGTTTATTAGTAGTGAACTACTGGACCCCTAGTGGTTCTTTTCGGTGAGGACAAATTCCCAGCAGTGAACTACTGGAAACTACAGGAATTCCCAGTAGTTAACTACTGGACATTCATAGTAATCTCGAGTAGTTAACTACTTGAGATATAAAGTCGTTAACTACTCAGTTGTAGGTAACCACTCAAAATAACAGGTAATGTTAAGTATTTAACTGCCCAAGACTTCGAGTAGTTTTCAGTAGTCCGCCAATTTAGAACTGGGCAGTACTTCAGTAGTTTATTAGTAGTGAACTACTGGACCCCTAGTGGTTCTTTTCGGTGACGACAAATTCCCAGCAGTGAACTACTGGAAACTACAGGAATTCCCAGTAGTGAACTACTGGAAACTACGGGAATTCCCAGTAGTTAACTACTGGACATTCATAGTAATCTCGAGTAGTTAACTACTTGAGATATAAAGTCGTTAACTACTCAGTAGTACGTAACTACTCAAAATAACAAGTAATGTTCAGTAGTTAACTGTCCAAGACTTAGAGTAGTTTTCAGCAGTCCGCCAATTTAGAACTGGGCAGTAGTTTATTCAGTTCAGTAGTATATTAGTAGTGAACTGCGGGATAGCACCAGTAGTCACTACTGGCCAAATTCCCAGCAGTGAACTACTGGAAACTACAGGAATTCCCAGTACTGAACTACTGAAAGCTACGAAAATTCCCAGTAGTTAACTACTGGGCATTCATAGTAATTTGGAGTAGTTAACTACTTCAGACATAAAGTCGTTAACTAATCAGTAGTAGGTAACTACTCAAAATAACAGGTAATGTTAAGTATTTAACTGCCCAAGACTTCGAGTAGTTTTCAGTAGTCCGCCAATTTAGAACTGGGCAGTAGTTTATTCAGTTCAGTAGTTTATTAGTAGTGAACTGCGGGATAGCACCAGTAGTCACTACTGGACAAATTCCCAGCAGTGAACTATTGGAGATTCATAGTAGTTTGGAGTAGTTAACTACTTGAGATAAATATAGTAGTTAACTACTCAGTAGTAGGTAACTTCTCAAAATAACCAGTAATGTTCAGTATTTTAAAAAAAAGTAAATTCTTCCGAACAATTTAATTTCTCTCTGGAATTAATGAGCATGCAAAAAAAAAGATGAAGAAAAGTTCAGCCCGATGATCCATTATTTAATGAAGCAGTAATTAACCATAATCACTGTTATGAACGCTCAATCGCCTGGCATTTTTTTTAACGATTTTTTTTAACTAATGAAAAAAGAAAACAAAAAATGATTTTCAGCCCGAAACGGTCAAAAACCTTCCCCTCGAAACGGCACGAACGAGACAAAACCCAATATCACCAGCGATCGAAACTACTTTACCGTTTGTAAAAAAAAAAAAAAAAACTTGATTCCCCCGCCCAATCGAATTTCTCTCTGAAATTAATAAGCATGCAAAAAAAAAAAAAAAAAAAAGTAGAGAAGAAAAGTTAAGCCCGATGATCCATTATTTAATAAAGCAGTAATTAAGCTTTCGCCGTTCGGACTTTCAGCGGATGTGCAATTGAGCGTGGCGCTAGTTACAGAGGAGCGAAATCAAGGGTACTCGCGGATACTCGGCTATATCCGAGGCCATCCTCGTATCGGGCGAGCGGAACGTTCTCAAAGAAGGGAAAATGTGAAACTCCCTCGACTTACGAGGAAACTTACGCCGCCCAGCTGGGCTCGAGCTTCTTCTCGCAGTCGTAAGAAAATATTAAATCCTCGCCGGCAGCTTTTCCACTCCGCTGGCATCGCCTTTGCCGCCTCTTGCTTCCATGCGCATCGCGCGTGCGCAACGTTTACTGCAAATTATCTCGCGAACTTGCTACGAGCTTTTTTTTTTTTTTTTTTTTTTTTTTTTTTTTTTTTCAGGGAACACGGGTGGAGCTCGGCATTCGTTGTAATTATTGCAGCTAGGTATAAGGACGTGTATTTTTGCTGCTCGGGTAATATTCGCCCTCCGCTAAAGACTATCGCTAAAGCCCCCCGGCTATTTACATGGCTAAAGCTCGGTAATTTTCTCCCTCTCATTGGGATTTAAGCGCGACGAAGGCGACGCGCGGGATCAAAGATGCATCCGGCACGCAATAATGGCGTTGGATGCGATGAGGAAAAAAAATAAAAGAACAATTGACGAGCTATTTAATTTTGGTGCGCCGAGGATGAAACTGTGAACGACGCTGTTGGGGCTTTTTTTTTTTAGGGATGAGGAAGATTGTAATGGTTCAGTTTGTGGTCTCGACGTTTAGTCGGCGTGGAATCAAGTTTTATGGACGGGTAGTTTTTTTTTTTTTTTTTCCTTGCAACGCTTTAGAGCGCTTTAAAATGCTTTCGTTTTCAGTCCTTGATGATCGTTTAATCGTCGTATGGACCTAGTGCAGCGGCCATAAGTGAGAAAGGTCACGATTTTGGCCCAAAAAAGTCACCAAAAATCGTATTTTTGGGATTTAGATGGAAAATATTGGACTGGGAGTGAAACAATTGTTAAATTCGTGAGCAGCGAGAAAAAATACGTCGAATAAAGCCTCGAAACAAAAAAAAAAAATCGAGTGAACAAGGATTTTTAGCAATTTTTTTAGCTATTTTTGAAAAAACTTCGATTGTCGAGATTTTCAAAGGTCGATATCTCGGTTCCCAATGGGGCTAGGGAAAATCCGAGGTGTCCGTCGTGTTCTACGGGAAAAAAGTCCGAAGTTCCAAAAGCGTTTTATCGGGCAGTTTTAGGACGTTGAAAAACGCCAAAAATGGTCACGGAGTTTTGGAATTTTTCGATTTTTTTTATTTTATTTTTTATGAACTGTCACGTATTTCGATGTATTTTCTCCAGCTGAACACGAATCCGCTGACCTTTTTGAGGCCAACGTATAGTGTGACATTGAAAGTCTCGATTTTAGGCACCGAAAATCGTATTTTTGGGATTTAAATGGAAAATATTGGGCTGGGAGTGAAACACTTGTTATTTTCATGATCAACGAAAAAAAATAAGTCGAATGTACTCTTGAAAAAAAAAAAAAAAAAAAAAATCGAGTGAACAACGATTTTTTCATTTTTTAGCAATTTTTGAAAAAACTTCGATTTTCTAGATTTTCAAAGGTCGATATCTCGGTTCTCAATGGAGCTAGGGAAAATCCGAGGTGTCCGTCGCGTTCTACGGGAAAAAATACGTAAGATAGGGTCTTGTCCGAAGTTCCAAAAGCGTTTTATCGTACCGTTTCAGGACATTGAAAAACGCTCAAAATGAACTCGAAAGTGAATTGGAATTTTTTTCGAAATTTTTTTTCGAAATTTTTGAAAATATGAATATGATTTTAATGATGAACGTAGATGCTTTTGTCCGATAAAAATTGTATTTGTTTGTCACGTAAAGAAATCTTTTCTCCGGGTGTTTAAAAATAATATAAATATCGAATATTTTTTTCGCCGAAAGCAAGCGATGCTTTTCGAATTTTAAGTGCCCGTTATTGCACGATCATGAGTAAAAAAAAAAAATGTGAATCCAAATTTATATATAAAAAAAAAAAAATACATATATAAGTAAAACCAAAGACTATTAAAAAGAGAGTCTTTCGGAAAAAACTTTTGGTAGCAAAAAAAAAAAAAGGGTAGAAACCAAAATTCGCCAAAGCATTGTTCGATTCTCAGCGAGGATGAAAGAAACTTGCGAAACAAAGTCTGAAGAGGGGTTCGAATATCGGCTGATAGTGTGAGCGACCCTCGGGATTAGTTCGTAACCGGACGCAGTCGAGAGGAATATCAGCCGATAGATCAATACCGATACTATCGATTATTCCGGAGCATGTGTGGAGGAGGCGGGCTTGAAAGGGCCTCGGCGGTCTCACGTGGGAGATGCAGTGACTCCGATCGACTCAATATCAACACGCGTGCACTAAACCGGGCTCTGTTACCAAACGGATCACCTGTGTATCTCTTCGTTCCAACGCTCCGCGCTCCCTCCGGCTCGCTCTCAATGTCTCGCAGACATGAGGTACGCGAATTCAATCCTGCGAGCTACAGAGAGAGGTTTCCAGTTGCTATTGATCATGAATCCGTTAGCATCGATCCGACGAGCGAATTCAACGCCACGCGACGAATTCGCCGAATGCAAGCCGTTTGTTTGACTTCTGTAAAAGTGGATCGCGATCATCCCCGAAATTAGGCCATTTTGCTTCCTCGTAGAGGGAACGATGTTTTGGTAACCATTTTTTTTTTTTTTTTTTTTTTTTTTTTTTTTTACGAACAACCTACTATGAGCGACCGGTAGTTAACTACGCGAAATTACTATGAGTGTCGAGTTATTGAGTGCCCGAAACTACTGTACATCTGCAGTTAGGTACTCGAAACTACTATGAGTGTCCAGTAGTAACCTACGCGAAATTACTATGAGTTTTCAGTAGTCAACTACGCGAAACTGCTATGAGTGTACAGTAGTTAACTACGCGAAACTACTCTAAGTATCCAGTAGTTAACTATGCGAAACTGCTATGAGTGTACAGTAGTTAACTACGTACAATTACTATAAATCTCTTGAAGTTAGATACTAGAAAATACTGTTAATGTCCGGTAGTTAACTACGCGAACCTACTATGAGTATCCAGTAGTTAACTACGCGATACTGCTATGAGTGTACAATAGTTAACTACGCACAATTACTATAAATCTCCTGAAGTTAGATACTAGAAACTACTGTTAATGTCCGACAGTTAATTACGCGAACCTACTATGAGTATCCAGTAGTTAACTACGCGAAACTGCTATGAGTGTCCGGTAATTAACTACGCGAAACTACTATGAGTGTCCAGTAGTTAACTGCGCGCAATTACTATAAATCTCTTCGAGTTAGATACTAGAAACTACTACGAATGTCCAGTAGCCACGTGTCCATATTCCTCGAAGCCGACTTACCCCTTGGTGTGTCGCATTCGCACAAGGGCATAGAAAACTGCCGAAAAGCTGACCATACACAGACGGTTTTTTTTGCCAAAAAGTGTCAAATAATGAAATTTAATTCACTTATATATTTTAATCCGCCATTCCAGGCATTGACTCCGTGTAATCATTGACTCGCGCGCTGTTGTGATTCCTTGGGCAACTAGGCCGTCCAATCATCACCGCAGTGACACTCATCAGAGCCTATAGAGGATGTACACGAATGCAGTGGTACAGGATGGTATCAATCTCGACAGTGAATGCTCCAATCATTGTCCGCGTCAATCGACAACCATATCAATGTGTTCCGACGCTGTGACAAGCCACTGGGCATAGAGCTTGTTCCCGGATACCCACGAAGTACTACCCAGTCCACATGGACCAGTGTCCACATCGTATCACGGGCCCGTACCGAGCAATTAGTATATCCTCCCCCCTCCCGTTAATCGGTCGTGTGGCTCAATTACGCAATGTCCTGTGTTCCTCCGATCATTGTTCGTAAAGCCCTTAACGAGGATTGCAACTGGAGCGATGATGAATGCTTCGAAAGAAACCATTTTTTGTTAATTAAAAAAAAAGTTGAAAATTGAAATTTTCAACTTCGTCATCAAAGTTCAAAGTCGAAGGTTGAAGGTTGAAAGTTGAAAGTTGAAAGTCGAAAGTCGAAAGTCGAAAGTCGAAAGTCGAAAGTCGAAGGTCGAAGGTCGAAGGTCGAAGGTCGAAGGTCGAAGGTCGAAGGTCGAAGGTCGAAGGTCGAAGGTCGAAGGTCGAAGGTCGAAGGTCGAAGGTCGAAGGTCGAAGGTCGAAGGTCGAAGGTCGAAGGTCGAAGGTCGAAGGTCGAAGGTCGAAGGTCGAAAGTCGAAAGTCGAAAGTCGAAAGTTGAAGATTGTCGGCTGAAAGTTGAAAGTTGAAAGTTTTATGACAACTTTCTCATAATGTCCCCTCGTTCGCAAAGCTTCTTCCATGAGAAAGCATTTACTATATTTTTGGCTTCCTCATAGAGATAGCTTTGCGAACAAAGGGACATTATGAGAAAGTGTTATAAAAATGTCAACTTCAACTTTCAACTTTGACGAGAAAGCTTTATGAAAATTTCATTTTTTTACAGCAAAGCTTTTTCCATGAGGAAGCAAAATTATTACATTCTCGATGATGGTTTTTTGGTTCGATGAAGTTTAGTGAAAAAAAAAGTTATAGTGATTATGCGTTATAACGAGCTTTGGTCGTCGGAAGTGAAATTTAGTTACGTTGTAAATGAAAAAAAAATCAATATATAATATACAATAATATACAATAATAACCAATGCTTCCACATTTCGATAAATTCGCTACATGATTACAAAAAAAAAAATCCGAAACAAAAAACATTTATTTTCTTCATTAAAACAAAACTTTCTCAACGAGAAGGCAAAAAAAAAATCTCTTTCTTATTCGAATGGAATTAAGCTTGCTAGTGTGGCACTTTCACGGTTAAGAAGTGGCGTTATAGCGAGCTTTCGTTGTGCTCCCGGTGAGCGGAAATGAAATTCAGTCGGAAACTACGTTTCGTCGAGGGGGTTGACGCTGGAGGCTTTAATGCTCGCTGTTGGTACGGCTATTGTACGCTCCTAGGGCATTCCATCGTTCATGCTGCTGGAATAGGACGCGTTATGCACATCTAAACGCGCACAATGGAGCGAGTTCCACGGTGTCGTTTAAATGCCATGTACAGCGAGTTAGGCTTAACCCTTCTGTTTACCCCTTCGCGAAAGCGCACCCCACCATCAACGCATTCGTAGTTTCAAACTTCAATTTCTTACGTCGTTATGCCCTCGATGAATGCCAGAAGCGCTGCCCCAATGCAAGAAAGACGCCGAAGCTAATTATATTAATCGCCGCAAGTAGCAAGAAACTCGACGATTTTAACGAGCAGCTTAGCGAAAAATTGCACTTTATTTCATTTTTATTTTGAATTTTATTTTGAATTTTATTTTGAATTTTATTTTGAATTTTATTTTGAATTTTATTTTGAATTTTATTTTGAATTTTATTTTGAATTTTATTTTGAATTTTATTTTGAATTTTATTTTGAATTTTATTTTGAATTTTATTTTGAATTTTATTTTGAATTTTATTTTGAATTTTATTTTGAATTTTATTTTGAATTTTATTTTGAATTTTATTTTGAATTTTATTTTGAATTTTATTTTGAATTTTATTTTGAATTTTATTTTGAATTTTATTTTGAATTTTATTTTGAATTTTATTTTGAATTTTATTTTGAATTTTATTTTGAATTTTATTTTGAATTTTATTTTGAATTTTATTTTGAATTTTATTTTGAATTTTATTTTGAATTTTATTTTGAATTTTATTTTGAATTTTATTTTGAATTTTATTTTGAATTTTATTTTGAATTTTATTTTGAATTTTATTTTGAATTTTATTTTGAATTTTATTTTAAATTTTATTTTGAATTTTATTATTTCTTCCTTCTATGTATTTTTTTTTCGTACCGCATGCACTAATGCGATGTTATAGGCTCATTTTATTTAGACAAGATTTTCACGACCGGCCGAGCGCAAAATTGAACGAGTCGGGTAATTGGATCGGTCGCGAGATAATTTATTCAACTTTTTTTTCGTACTGCTCGAGGCAATTTTTTTTCAAGTGCAAACAAGCTGCGCTGCATTCCCTCGGGTGCAGCGGAGACATGGATTTTTCGTAAGAAAAAAGAAATCGATCCTGTTATAATAAGAAGCGTTCGTAGATAAACGATATTTTGTTTTGTTTTTTTTTTTTTTTTCGAAATCGCCAGTGGAAATTTTTTTATCGAAGCGCATTGCTATTTCTTAGCCAGCAATGTGAATATTAATTTTTTTTAAATCAATGCTATGAAAGTACGAACAGTTTGCCGGTGGAGAAATTCCAATAGTTCTTTTTTTCCTTTTTCGAAATGGCTCGGGGCATTTTTGTTTTTAGATAGAAGCGCGTTGCATTATTTTCACTGCAACGGAGCGATTCGTACTTTAAAAGAGTATCCTCGAAAATCAATGCACGTGCAAAAAAAAATAAAAATAAAAATGTGCCACAGAATTCGAATTTTTTTGAGAAATTAAAAAAAAACAATTAAATTATCGCAGTTACTTTTCGAATTATCAAAAATTAAATACCAGAGAATCAAAAATACGCGCTTTCCTCCCTCTCAATTTTCTTCGCGTCGCTTGCATCGCCAAAAAAATCACCGAGTCATTTTCTCATGAAGGAAATTTCGAGAATTTGAGAAAAAAAAAACAAAAAATATTCCCAAGGAAACAACGCGAACATTTCAATTCCGTCTTTTTCCGCAAAAAAAAAAAAAAAAAAAATATTCAGCATTCTAACGAGCAGTAAGTCACGCACTCGCCATTTATCATTCCGTGCCGTAGGGCAATTAATTAAATTGCGCAGACGTTGAGAAATGGACCTTAAAAAAAAAAAAAAAAATCAAAAAAAAAATCGTAAGGCTGCAAAGCTGTTTTAATTCTCTCAAGTAGATCGCACGAGTATGGACCATCGGGATTTGGGCTGCGAGCTTTATTCAGACTGGTGGACTGACCTGAGCTTCACCCGTTCGGCATATCTGCTTCTCTCCATCCCTCTGCCAGCCGGTATCTCGTTTCACTCCGTTAATTCTCGGTGTAAATCAGGCTTTAGATTTTGGAACGAGCGTATTCCATTAGTCCTGTCGGACAGCGGCTAATTGCTTTTAATTAATTGTTCCGCACTCATGGTGAATATATGAAGTTTGTTCCCACACCAAACACGATGCGCTGAGGGCATTAAACAAATATTTTACTAAAGAGGACATTTTTTAAAACTCAAAAATTGTGCCAATCAATTACTGCGACAATTAATTATCGGACGATGTTTTTTTTTTTTTTTTTTTTTTATGCACCGGCCGTTACAGAATGACTATGTATGTAATTGTATTATATAATTACATATATGGAATAATTGTATTATATAATTACATATACGGAATAATTCTATTGTATCGATGGGGAAATTTCTGGTTTTGTGTATTAAAAAATAACATTTTTTAATGCTGAAGAAAAAATGTAGAAAAAAGTAGAAAAAAAAGACTCGTAAAAATTTGGTTATGGAATTATTGTGTCAATTAATTATCGAACGACGTTTTTTTGTACACCGGCCGTTACAGAATAGTGATGTGTATAATAATATTATATTTGATACAAAATGGCGCGTTATGGGATGTAACTTAATGACATTACGACGATGTAATAAGAATTTGTAACGTTTGCATAAAGCGCAGCCAATAGTTCTATATAGCCGAATAGGAAATTGCCAATCACATGTAAATTACATGTAATATCGATGTAACTGATATCTGTCTTACATGTAACCTACATCTAACATGCATGTAACTTACGTGTAATTTACATATAGCTTACATATCACTTACATCTAATTAACATGTCACTTGCATATATCTTACATCTAATTTACACATCACTTGCATGTAACTTGCACGTAATTTACATATCACTTGCATATAACTTATATCTAAATTACATATCACTTGCATGCAACTTACATCTAATTTATATATCACTTGCATGTAACTTACATCTAATTTACATAGCACTTGCATATAACTTACATCTAATTTACATATCACATGCATATAACTTACACGTAATTTACATGTAACATTTACAATACATGCATTTATACAAGGGCATTGTTACATGTAAGTTACATGTAAGTAAGTAAGAAATTACAACTTACATGTAATGTACATGTAAAGTCGGATAAACATTACCCGTGCCATTATTGCTCCAATATGACTCTATTTAATGAGATTACTTGACAGATTCGTAGAACCAAAGTCTTCATTTCCTATAAAAGTTAAGTTGTATACAATAACACAGTGTTATCGAATAATCGGCTTGAATCAACGAAATCTCGAAACGGATTCGGCTCGGGGCGAGTGACACGGATATCCGTAACGGAATTATCAGAAAATCCGTCTGACGCCCTCGCGTCAATTTGTTGATTGCGAGCTCGCGTAAATGTTTGTGCGACGATTTCGTTAACGGAGAGACGGCAAACAAGCTACATCGTCGACGAGAGTTCGTTCGACGAGCCAATCGTTTTAGATTCCCTAATTGGCGTTACCTGCGCTTCGCTACTGCAGCAAAGTATTTCGCATGTTTCGGCTTTGACGGTTGATACGTCACTTATTCGTGCAAAAGTGTCATCGAACGGTTCCTCGTATGCATCGGCGTTCACGAGAGAGCTCCGCGATTTCGCGACCCCCTAACGCTATTATTGGCACCTTTTAGCCTACTATTGGCCCCCTAACCCTATGATTGACTCCTCCGAACCTACTATTGATGCTCTCTAACTTTTATTAACCCCCGCTGACCCGATTATTGACACCGTCTGATTCTATTATTGAACCCCTCCGACCCTATTATTGGCCCCTCTGAACCTACTACTGACCCTCTAACGCTATTATTGGCTCCTTTGAACCTACTATTGACCCCCTAACCCTATGATTAACTCCTCCGAATCCACTATTGATGCTCTCTAACTTTTATTAACCCCCGCTGAGACGATTATTGACCCCGTCTGACCCTATTATTGGCCCCCTCCGACCCTATTATTGGGCCCTCTGAATCTACTACTGACCCCCTAACGCTATTATTGGCTCCTTTGAACCTACTATTGACCGTTTAACCCTATTACTGGCTCCCCTGAACCTACTATTGACCCTTTAACCCTATTACTGGCTCCCCTGAACCTACTATTGATGCTCTCTAACTTTTATTAACCCCCGCTGACCCGATTATTGACACCGTCTGATCCTATTATTGAACCCCTCTGACCCTATTATTGGCCCCTCTGAACCTACTATTGACCCCCTAACGCTATTATTGGCTCCTTTGAACCTACTATTGACCCTCTAACCCTATTACTGGCTCCTTTGAACCTACTATTGACCCTCTAACGCTATTATTGGCTCCTTTGAACCTACTATTGACCCTCTAACCCTATTACTGGCTCCTTTGAACCTACTATTGACCCTCTAACCCTATTACTGGCTCCTCTGAACCTACTATTGACCCACCCACCCCTCGATTCTTAACACGACGACGATAGTAGCGGCGAAATCTTTTTAT
This sequence comes from Amblyjoppa proteus, assembly GCA_963922035.1. Lineage (NCBI taxonomy): Eukaryota > Metazoa > Arthropoda > Insecta > Hymenoptera > Ichneumonidae > Amblyjoppa > Amblyjoppa proteus. Next base: position 12,477,384 of record OY998231.1, on the reverse strand, counting down.
ATTATAGAGAGATATTATATTATATTATATTATATTATATTATATTATATTATATTATATTATATTATATTATATTATATTATATTATATTATATTATATTATATTATATTATATTATATTATATTATATTATATTATATTATATTATATTATATTATATTATATTACATCGGCTCGTTAATAAAGCAATAGTTCACGAAACGTGACAGCCGTCAACAATTTCATTGGGACAACTTTACTGACTGCCATGCAACGAGCGATTGGAATTTTTTTTTTAATGCGAAGAATCTTGAAGTAAAGGGTTGGGAATTGAAGTTTTCAAAATCGAGATCCAACCATAATTCGAATTATACGAGACACGAATTATAGCCCTCTAAGGTGGCTCGAAGCTAGAGTACCGTAAGCGACGGATGCGGAGAGCGACAGATAGAGCGTGAGCGGGTTAGCGTGCAGTATATACTCCACGCTGAAAGGAGACTGCTCTGCATGACACCCTTGTAATTATCTTCTTGATTATCACCGTCCTCAGCCCGTCGACGAGAGAGTTTCGCAGCTCAACGACTCAACCAACCGTACGCTTGTGCATGACACATGGGAAAGAGCCTCGGGGCGGACAGTGCCATGAATTAGGTTGTGCACTCTTCATGTCCTTTGAGATTCCACTTTTCGCCCGAGCGTGCTACACGCTAAAGCCACGTGAGTAGGACACATGTCGGCGAACTGCTCTTCAATTCGTCAAGCTCTTCAATTTTTATTCATTTTTTTTATTTTCCTAAACCTTCAGTCAGCGGAAATTGAGAGCGCGGTTTCGTAAGAGTTTTTTTTTTTTTTATCAAGACCGTGCGAATCGGTAGAAAGTGGAGGTTTTTTTTTTTTTTTTTACAGGAAGCTTAAATGGGACAGAGGAAAAAATTACGAAAGCCTTGACATTTTTGAGCGACCTTCAAAATCGTTCTAATAACAAAAAGCGAAAAAAAAAATCGGAACAGATCGGAGAGTAACGTTGAGGTGTACTTTCTTTGATTATACGGATTTTTTCTTTTTCTTTTTTTTTTTTGCGAATTCCCCAAGTCGTTTCCATAGCAAAATTTCGGCAACGAAACCTCGAAATTTGCCAGTCCTTAAAAAGTTTCGAACAACAACGAAAGGCATCGAAGAGATCCGAACAAAATATTAGAGGAACGTTGTGGTGTGTTTTCTACAATACCACTGAAAATAAACAAATTACCAACATTCATATCGATATTGAAGCTAGGAGAATTCTATGAGAACGCTTCGCTAAGAGACAGCTTCAAAACGTTCGAACAATACCAAAACGTAACAAAAAAAATCTGAAAAAATTAATTTAACAACCTCAAAGTGTACTGTCTTAGACAAGATTAGTTAAAAAAAAAAATTTAAAACACCCATTACGATTTCGTAGCCAAGAGAACTCAACGAATACTAATAATCGACATTCAGTCATCTTCAAAACGTTCGCGCAGTGACAAAAGGCAGCAAAAAAGTGTGAATAAATTCATGGAGCGTCCTTGAAGCGTATTTCTCCCGATGGCACAAAAAATTGATTTGAACATGGCTTCGAGAAACAACAGAGCCTTAGAATTTGCCCGTCAGCGACCTTCAAAAAATCCAAGCAACAACAAATTGCATCGAAGAGATCTGAAAAAAATACTAGAGGAACGTTGTGGTGTGTTTTCTACAATACCACTGAAAATAAACAAATTACCAACATTCATATCGATATTGAAGCTAGGAGAATTCTATGAGAACGCTTCGCTAAGAGACAGCTTCAAAACGTTCGAACAATACCAAAACGTAACAAAAAAAATCTGAAAAAATTAATTTAACAACCTCAAAGTGTACTGTCTTAGACAAGATTAGTAAAAAAAAAAATTCAAAACACCCATTACGATTTCGTAGCCAAGAGAACTCAACGAATACCAATAATCAGCATTCAGTCATCTTCAAAACGGTCGCGCAGTAACAAACGACACTAAAAAAATCTGTAACAATTCTTGTAGCATCCTTACAGTCTACTCTTCCCGATGGCACAAAAAATTGATTTGAACATGGCTTCGAGAAACAACAGAGCCTTAGAATTTGCCCGTCAGCGACCTTCAAAAAATCCAAACAACAACAAATTGCATCGAAGAGATCTGAAAAAAATACTAGAGGAACGTTGTGGTGTGTTTTCTACAATACCACTGAAAATAAACAAATTACCAACATTCATATCGATATTGAAGCTAGGAGAATTCTATGAGAACGCTTCGCTAAGAGACAGCTTCAAAACGTTCGAACAATACCAAAACGTAACAAAAAAAATCTGAAAAAATTAATTTAACAACCTCAAAGTGTACTGTCTTAGACAAGATTAGTTAAAAAAAAAAATTTAAAACACCCATTACGATTTCGTAGCCAAGAGAACTCAACGAATTCCAATAATCAGCATTCCGCCATCTTCAAAACGTTCGCGCAGTAACAAACTGCACTAAAAAATCTGCAACAATTCTTGTAGCATCCTTACAGTCTACTCTTCCTGATGGCACAAAAAATTGATTTGAACATGGCTTCGAGAAACAACAGAGCCTTAGAATTTGCCCGTTAGCGACCTTCAAAAAATCCAAACAACAACAAATTGCATCGAAGAGATCTGAAAAAAATACTAGAGGAACGTTGTGGTGTGTTTTCTACAATACCACTGAAAATAAACAAGTTACCAACATTCATATCGATATTGAAGCTAGGAGAATTCTATGAGAACGCTTCGCTAAGAGACAGCTTCAAAACGTTCGAACAATACCAAAACGTAACAAAAAAAATCTGAAAAAATTAATTTAACAACCTCAAAGTGTACTGTCTTAGACAAGATTAGTTAAAAAAAAAAATTTAAAACACCCATTACGATTTCGTAGCCAAGAGAACTCAACGAATTCCAATAATCAGCATTCCGCCATCTTCAAAACGTTCGCGCAGTAACAAACTGCACTAAAAAAATCTGCAACAATTCTTGTAGCATCCTTACAGTCTACTCTTCCTGATGGCACAAAAAATTGATTTGAACATGGCTTCGAGAAACAACAGAGCCTTAGAATTTGCCCGTTAGCGACCTTCAAAAAATCCAAACAACAACAAATTGCATCGAAGAGATCTGAAAAAAATACTAGAGGAACGTTGTGGTGTGTTTTCTACAATACCACTGAAAATAAACAAGTTACCAACATTCATATCGATATTGAAGCTAGGAGAATTCTATGAGAACGCTTCGCTAAGAGACAGCTTCAAAACGTTCGAACAATACCAAAACGTAACAAAAAAAATCTGAAAAAATTAATTTAACAACCTCAAAGTGTACTGTCTTAGACAAGATTAGTTAAAAAAAAAAATTTAAAACACCCATTACGATTTCGTAGCCAAGAGAACTCAACGAATTCCAATAATCAGCATTCCGCCATCTTCAAAACGTTCGCGCAGTAACAAACTGCACTAAAAAAATCTGCAACAATTCTTGTAGCATCCTTACAGTCTACTCTTCCTGATGGCACAAAAAATTGATTTGAACATGGCTTCGAGAAACAACAGAGCCTTAGAATTTGCCCGTTAGCGACCTTCAAAAAATCCAAACAACAACAAATTGCATCGAAGAGATCTGAAAAAAATACTAGAGGAACGTTGTGGTGTGTTTTCTACAATACCACTGAAAATAAACAAGTTACCAACATTCATATCGATATTGAAGCTAGGAGAATTCTATGAGAACGCTTCGCTAAGAGACAGCTTCAAAACGTTCGAACAATACCAAAACGTAACAAAAAAAATCTGAAAAAATTAATTTAACAACCTCAAAGTGTACTGTCTTAGACAAGATTAGTAAAAAAAAATTCAAAACACCCATTAAGATTTCGTAGCCAAGAGAACTCAACGAATACCAATAATCGACATTCAGTCATCTTCAAAACGTTCGCGCAGTGACAAAAGGCAGCAAAAAAGTGTGAATAAATTCATGGAGCGTCCTTGAAGCGTATTTCTCCCGATGGCACAAAAAATTAATTTGAACATGGCTTCTAGAAACACCAGAGTCTTACAATTTGCCAGTCAGCGACCTTCAAAACGTTCCAACAATAGCAAAACGTATTAAAAAAATCTAAAAAAAATTAAGGTAACAACCTTAGAGTGTACTGTCTTTGATAAGGGTAGTTTAAAAAAATGCAAAACACCCATTACCATTTCGTGGCCAAGAGAACTAAAAAAATCCCAATAATCGGCAATCAGTCATCTTCAAAACGTTCGCGCAGTAACAAAAGGCACCAAAAAAAATCTGCAAAAATTCATGGATCATCCTTGAAGTCTCCTTTTTCCGATGGCACAAAAAAATGAAGTTAAACAGCGCTCCGAGAATGTAACCGGAAGCTCCTCCTGTCGGACAGAAATTTCCGTTCGCCTGAGGGGACGCCGAGAGAGTCCAGCTGAAAAGTTCACCGATGCTGACGGCTTCGCGTTGATCCGTTGGCTTCTCGGTTGATAAAGACATACCTATTCAAATATACGTAGGATATGAAGAACCGGCATATAATGGCCCCGAGGATTTCAAGCGTGGCACATAGTACCACGTTGAGTATGCCGAGGAGAGGAGGCTTTCCGGAGGCAGACACGAGTGCTTAACGCATTCCATAGTTGAATAACGTACCAACGTGACGAAGAGAGTCCTCTCGTCACGTCCTTTTAACTTTCCCCGAGAGCTTCGAGGAGAGAGAGAGAGAGAGAGAGAGAGCGAGTGAGCTTGAGGTCAGCGATTCTCGACAGTCGAGCAGCCATGCAGGAAAATTCACCGCCGCAAAGTGGCTTTCGTCGGACCATGGCGGAAAGCTCACTTCACTCGGGATGCAAGAGGATACACTAAAGAAATATTGCAATGTTTATACATTAACACCCGCTATTAGTTAGCGGTGTGGTTAGTTAGAGGGCATTATTCGTAATGTCTCAAAATTGTGTGGACGGTTGAAGTACCGAGAAAAATGTCGTACCGTTCCGCAGACGACGTATTCGCCGAAGCAATTAAATGATGAGTGTTACAAGTTCAAGCTACCTTCATGATTGTTCAAGGCAGTTTTTTTCCCAGCTGGCGTACAAAAAAAACATACTAAACTTAAGGGGACTATGTTGCTGAAACATATGAGAGTATGTTGTTGAAACATATATGAGACTATGCTATTGAAACATATGTGAAACTATGCTGTTGAAACATATGTGAGACTATGTTGTTGAAACATATGTGAGACAATCTTGGTGACAAATATGTGAGGCTGTGTTCTTAAACACATGTGAGACTATGTTTTTCGAAAAATATGTTAGACAATGCTCTAGAAACATATGTGAGACTATGTTCTCGAAATATGTGTGAGACTATGTTCTTGAAACACATGTGAGACTGTGTTCTTAAAATATATGTCAGGCTATGTTCATGAGATATACGTGAGACTATGTTCTTGAAACATATGTGAGACTATGTTTATGAGAGATATGTGAGACTATGTTCTTGAAGCACATGTGAGATCATTTTCTTGAAACATGTGAGACTACATTCTTGAAACATATGTGAGACTATCTTCTTTAAACATGTGAGACTATCTTCTTTAAACATGTGAGATTACGTTCTTGAAATATACGTGAGACTATGTTCATGAGATATATATGAGACCATGTTGTTGAAACATATGTGAGAGTATGTTCATGAGATATATGTGAGACTATGTTCATGAGAGATACGTGAGACTATGTTCTTGAAACACATGTGAGACTATGTTCTTAAAATATATGTGACACAATGTTCATGAGATATATGTGAACCTATGTTGTTGAAACACATGTGAGACTATCTTCTTGAAACATGTGAGATTACGTTCTTGAAACACATGTGCGACTATATTCTTGAAACATATGTGAGACTATGTCCATGAGAGTTATGTGAGACTATGTTGTTGAAACATATAACCAGACTTGTCTCTGACGGATTCAGGTTTTGATTTCAGAGCCTGTAATTTATAAACCATCTAATATATCGGTTCGAAACTTGGACAGACACGTAGCTAAGATCCTGTCGTATCGATTTCGGTACAAACAAGCCAAGAAATATTTATTCCCTTTAAAACAGCACCCTACTGAAGTCCGGTCTGCAAAATCAAGTCATTCATGACGTGAAACAATTTTTCAATTCAAACGGAATCCAGCACGCTTCTTTTTTTTTTCTTTTATCGGAATGAAAAATCGTTCGAAATTCAACCGAGTACTTTTCGTTCTGTCAAAATATGTCGCCCGCCTCGAGCGGTCACGATTTTACACGCGTTATTCAATTAAAAAAGTAGCGTCAAAGCTGGGAATGCAGCTGTCCACGTTTTCGTCCAAGTAATCACTAAAACTCTATTTCTCTCTCGTTTTTAAATCGATTTATCAAAAACGTGTTTGTCCGGCACGCGCGTATTTCCCCTCTCTCCTTACACTGCTATTGACAAACGGAATTCATCTGGTCTGGTCACTGCAATGTGGATGCCTGCCGCGTACGGCGCGAGAGCGTGCGCTCTCATTACGCTCGTCGGCGAAACGGTATTGTGCAATTCGCGTTCGATTATTCAACGTATTGGATCCCCATTTGTATTATACTATTATTGCATACAGTACAATACCTTATGTATAGCGCGACAGTGAAATGCCACACCGAAAAGAAAAAAGGTTTGGTAATATCAACCTCACAGCTGCGGTGACGGAAAATTGCCCCCATGGAAATGAAGTATATGTCAGATATATATAATTTATATACGTCATATATCACGGCAAAAAGTTCTATATCCCGTATATATCTTTTATATATCCGCCAGATATATGACGGGACACACTACAATTTTATATTTTTAAGATATATGACATATACGTCATATATATTCGTGTACATAAATATTATACATATTTCTATATATTTATTATACATAATTCGATGTATTTATTATATATCCTTCGATATGTATATATATATATATATATATATATATATATATATATGTATATATAATATATATATATTTGATTTGACGATACAGCGTATCATCTGTGGCTGGACATTAGCCTACACTGAATCTGCTCGGGGAAATATGAAAATAGATATTGGCGATTGTATCTAGAGATTTAAACCAATAATGTTCAAAGTTTCCAATAGTACCTATGTTCATCTTTAATATTATAGAAGTAAATTTTGAAAAGTTGTGAACATTTTCAAAATTATTTAAATATGGCATTCAAAACCACTTTATGCGTAACAAGCGGGGCTTCGCCTCGCTTGTTGGGGGGCTCCGCCCCCCAGGCCCCCCAAAAATGTCGCGTCGGGACATTTTTAAGGCACTCGCAGATTTGCACGCACGGCGTGCTATTCATACATCACACTTGGCACGCCGCACAATTTATTTGCACGGCGCGCTACGTGCGCTGTGTAAGTTGTTCGCATGGCGTTTAATGCCCATGGCGTACGTGGATAAGAGGAAGTTCAAGATGAGTAAGGGAATCATTAATGTCTACGGTTTTTTAGGCACGACGGAGCGTAAGCGAAAAGGAGTGCCTTATTTGTTTTAGCAATGGTGCAGATAATATTTTATTATTTTATTGTACGGTTCAACAGGATAAAAAAAGAAATGGTAAAAAAGCTTCGCTTTTTCACAATAGGCACGACCGTCTGTTGTCGCGCTCCATTATAATAATTGCCCGTTGCGCCGCACGCTTCGTTTCTATGTTGTGACTTACATTAGAAGGGTGTGTTTTCTGTATATAAGGTACGTATGATACGGCTTTTTGATGTTAATTACGCGATAAAAAGACGTGCAATAAAAGGTAAGCTTTGCGTTCGGTTATAATTTATAAAAATAATATATACATATTTCTTCAGCATTTTTATTGTGTTTACCGATTGGGAACGGCTGAAGCGATTAAGCTATAGCGATAAGCTATAAAGTAACCCTATAGCGGGCAACGCCACAACCAGTAACCCTATAGCGGGCACCGCCAAAACCAGTAACCCTATAGCGGGCAACGCCACAACCAGTAACCCTATAGCGGGCAACGCCACAACCAGTAACCCTATAGCGGGCAACGCCACAACCAGTAACCCTATAGCGGGCAACGCCACAACCGGTAACCCTATAGCGGGCAACGCCACAACCGGTAACCCTATAGCGGGCAACGCCACAACCGGTAACCCTATAGCGGGCAACGCCACAACCGGTAACCCCATAGCGGGCAACGCCACAACCAGTAACCCTATAGCGGGCAACGCCACAACCAGTAACCCTATAGCGGGCAACGCCACAACTAGTAACCCTATAGCGGGCAACACCACAACCAGTAACCCTATAGCGGGCAACGCCACAACCAGTAACCCTGTAGCGGGCAACGCCACAACCAGTAACCCTATAGCGGGCAACGCCACAACCAGTAACCCTATAGCGGGCAACGCCACAACCGGTAACCCTATAGCGGGCAACGCCACAACTAGTAACGCCATAGCGGGCAACGCCACAACCAGTAACCTTATAGCGGGCAACGCCACAACCAGTAACCCCATAGCGGGCAACGCCACAACCAGTAACCTTATAGCGGGCAACGCCACAACCAGTAACCCTATAGCGGGCAACGCCACAACCAGTAACCCTATCGCGGGCAACGCCACAACCAGTAACCCTATAGCGGGCAACGCCACAACCAGTAACCCTATAGCGGGCAACACCACAACCAGTAACCCTATAGCGGGCAACGCCACAACCAGTAACCCTGTAGCGGGCAACGCCACAACCAGTAACCCTATAGCGGGCAACGCCACAACCAGTAACCCTATAGCGGGCAACGCCACAACCGGTAACCCTATAGCGGGCAACGCCACAACTAGTAACCCCATAGCGGGCAACGCCACAACCAGTAACCTTATAGCGGGCAACGCCACAACCAGTAACCCCATAGCGGGCAACGCCACAACCAGTAACCTTATAGCGGGCAACGCCACAACCAGTAACCCTATAGCGGGCAACGCCACAACCAGTAACCCTATCGCGGGCAACGCCACAACCAGTAACCCTATAGCGGGCAACACCACAACCAGTAACCCTATAGCGGGCAACGCCACAACCAGTAACCCTATAGCGGGCAACGCTGGACCCCGCGTCTCTAGAGCGGGCAATGCTAGAACCGGCGACCCTACAGGGAGCAAGGCGAGAGCGGGTAACCTTGGACCGGACAACGCTAGAGCGGACAAACTTGGACCGGGCAACATTAGCATGGGTAACCCGAAAGTGGAAAACCCCATAGCTTGCAATCCTAAAGCGGGCAACGCTAGACACTGCAAACCTAGAGCGGGCAATGCTAAAGAGGGCAACCCTATAGCGGGCAACGCTAGAGAGGTCAACACTAGTGCGAGTAACTCTATGGTGGACAACGCTAGAACCAGTAACCCTATAACGGACTACGCTAGAACCAATAACCCTAGAGTGGATAACGCTAGAACGGGCAACGATCTATCTAATATTTCAGCGATTTTGTCAAGAATTCGATCCAATAACCATTGATCTAATAACTTTCAATCTAATAACCATGAATCTAATAACCATGAATCTAATAACCATGAATCTAATAACCATGAGTCTAATAACCATAAATCTAATAACCATGAATCTAATAACCATGAATCTAATAACCATGAATCTAATAACCATGAATCTAATAACCCTGAATCTAATAACCATGAATCTAATAACCATGAATCTAATAACCCTGAATCTAATAACCATGAATCTAATAACCATGAATCTAATAACCATGAATCTAATAACCATGAATCTAATAACCATGAATCTAATAACCATGAATCTAATAACCATGAATCTAATAACCATGAATCTAATAACCATGAATCTAATAACCATGAATCTAATAACGATGAATCTAATGACCGCGAATCTAATAACCATGAATCTAACAACCGCGAATCCAATAACTTTTGATCTGATAACCAGTGCCTAAAATCGCCTGATCGATTTCATAATCATCAGCATGATCGGCGCTATAATGAAGTTTTCGAGCATACAATGTTGAATCCGTTCACGAATACTGAAGTGAATTCGATCGCTAAATTTCCATACTGGACGATACGAGATCCTATATCGTCGCGACCAGATATTGGTGCATGATCAACGCGCGGGCGCCCACGCGTGTGCTTGTAATCCAAAGAATTCAATCGACTAAGTTCGCCGAGCAATTTCGCTTCGTCTACTCGCGAGCCTGTGGGCGCTTGGAGATTGAACACGATCGAGTATGGTCAACCGCGGGTAATCGATTAGAAACACCGATGGCCGCTCGGTACGCATTCATCCGGCAATTTCGAAAGACAGCGTCCCTTTGGCAGCTGCACAATGCACGTCAATACCACGCGCTCGAAATCCTCAAACCTACCCCGGATTGGGTCGATTGATTTTTTTTTTTGTTTTCTTTCTAATTATGATTGAGTCTGTCAGTCTCGGCGGCTTACAGAATATACCAAAACCCAATCGCCCAGCGAGATGAAACGCTTTCCCAAAAAAAAAAATTTTTTTTTTTTAACAAATAACTTTAATGTTTCGTGGTTCTATTTTTTTTTTTTTCAACGCCGACTTTGAAACTTAACTAAATAAAATAAATCTTTAAAAATTTCGGGACCACATAATTCCATGCATTTTTGCATAGATCCGACACAGTGAAGCGCGACGTGGTGTGTTTCAAGCGCTGAACCCGAATAGTCCAACCGTTTTGCATTAAACTCTGATACGACGTTGTCGTTGGGAAAAGTTGAACATTGAAATTTTCATAACGCTTCCGCATATAAGTTGATAATTGAAATTTTCATGACGCTTTCTTAGAAAAGTTGAAAATTGAAATTTTTGTAACGCTTCCTCACCAAAGTTGAATAATGAAATTTTCATAACGCTTTCTCACAAAAGTTGAAAATTGAAATTTTCATAACGCTTCCTCACAAAAGTTGAAAAATGAAATTTTCATAACGCTTTCTCACAAAAGTTGAAAATTGAAATTTTCATAACGCTTCGTCATAAAAGTTGAAAATTGATATTTTCATAACGCTTCCTCATAAAAGTTGAAAATTGATATTTTCATATCGCTTGCTCATAAAAGTTGAAAATTGAAATTTCCATATCGCTTACTCACAAAAGTTGAAAATTGAAATTTCCATATCGCTTACTCACAAAAGTTGAAAATTGAAATTTCCATATCGCTTCCTCACAAAAGTTGAAAGATGAAATTTTCATAACGCTTTCTCACAAAAGTTGAAAATTGAAATTTTCATAACGCTTCCTCATAAAAGTTGAAAATTGAAATTTTCATAACGCTTCCTCATAAAAGTTGAAAATTGATATTTTCATATCGCTTGCTCATAAAAGTTGAAAATCGAAATTTCCATATCGCTTCCTCACAAAAGTTGAAAGATGAAATTTTCATAACGCTTTCTCACAAAAGTTGAAAATTGAAATTTTCATAACGCTTCCTCATAAAAGTTGAAAATTGATATTTTCATAACGCTTCCTCATAAAAATTGAAAATTGATATTTTCATATCGCTTGCTCATAAAAGTTGAAAATTGAAATTTCCATATCGCTTACTCACAAAAGTTGAAAATTGAAATTTCTATATCGCTTCCTCACAAAAGTTGAAAGATGAAATTTTCATAACGCTTTCTCACAAAAGTTGAAAATTGAGATTTTCATAACGCTTCCTCATAAAAGTTGAAAATTGATATTTTCATATCGTTTGCTCATAAAAGTTGAAAATTGAAATTTCCATATCGCTTACTCACAAAAGTTGAAAATTGAAATTTTCATAAAGCTTCCTCGAAAAAGTTAAAAATTGAAATTTCCGTACCGCTTCCTCACAAAAGTTGAAAATTGATATTTCCATATCGCTTCCTCACAAAAGTTGAAAATTGAAATTTCCATATCCCTTCCTCGAAAAAGTTGAAAATTGAAATTTTCATCCCGTTTCCTCACAAAAGTCGAAAATTGAAATTTCTATATCGCTGTCTCACAAAAGTCAAAAAATTGAAATTTCCATATCGCTTCCTCACAAAAGTTGAAAATTGCAATTTCCATATCGCTTTCTGACAATGTTCCTTTATTTTTCTAATAATAAATCGAGGCTCTCACTTTCGAGCAGAATATGCAGAATATGTGAAAGCTCATTCACCGAGCGTTGGAAACGCGTGCGGCATTCCGGTTTAGGATACAGTTCGAAATTTCAATAATTACCGAGGTCGAGGAACCGAACCTGAATCGCCGTGGCTTTCGTTTTTAGCTATCGACATGCACTCCCGAGCGGATGAATATTTTATGATTTTTAATCACGACAACTTCTGCACTGATGGATTCGCGAGTGTGCATTGGCCAAACCGGAGCATTAAGTCCGGTACAAATATTGACGCACGTTGTAATTCGATACATCGAAGTTATTAAATGGTGCAATTTACAGAGGCTCCCAGTGACCTGTGGATTTGTATGCCGATAGAATTGAATACGTGAAAGTTTCATCGAAATTATTGCTGAGTATCGATCAAGTGGGTTCGAATTTCATCCGCAACATGGTTGTTAATACAGCTTATTTTGTCAACTCGTATGGAGGACGTTCAATGAGCGATTTACAATAACGAGGACACTTTATGCATGCACGCCAGACCGAGTCAAATTAATTATAAAAATAAATGTTTCTCGTTATTGTTGATGTTTGACTTGGTTTGACGTACAGCCGCGTACAGTTGCGAGCCGCCATTGACAAAGTTTTTGTTCATTGAGCGTTTAATGGCGATGAATGGTATCGAAAGCTAATCAATGGGATCCCAATGGAAATTCACGGGGAAAATTGAAAGGGTACTTCTACTATTCAGTCTTAATGGGACTCCACTGGAGAATCCGCGGGCAATTTTAAATGGTCATTTTCCCATTCGTTGCCAATAGGAGACCAGTGGCAATTTCCTGGGTTAATTCAACTGGTACTTTTTCCCATTCGTTATTAATGGGAGTCAAATTTCAAACGACTGGGGAGTTTCAACTGGTAATTTCTCCTATTCGCTATTAATGAGAGTTTACTGACAACTCAGTGAGACGTAACAAATGGTACTTTCTCCACTCGTTATTAATGGTGGTGGGCGTAACTGGGGCCGCTGAAATGGCATTTATCACCATTCTGAATAAATAGGAGGCCAATTGCAATTTCCTGGGAAAACTGAACTGGTACTTTTTCCCATTCGTTATTAATGGGACTCCAATTCCAAATGGCTGGGAAAATTCAAGCGGCACTTTCTCCCATTCGTTATCAATGGTAGTCCATTGGAGAATAACTGGGACAGCTGAAATGGTATTTCTTACCATTCGGAATAAATAAGCGGCCAATGGTAATTTCCTGGGGAAATTCAACTGGTACTTCTTCCCATTCGTTCTCAATGGGACTCCAATTCCAAATGACTGGGGAAATTCAAGTGGTACTTTTTCCACTCGTTATTAATAGTAGTGGGCGTAACTGGGACCGCTGAAATGGAATTTCTTAACATTCTGAATAAATAGGAGGCCAATTGCAATTTCCTGGGAAAACTGAACTGGTACTTTTTCCCATTCGTTATTAATGGTAGTCCAGTGGAGCGCAACTGGGACAGCTGAAATGATACTTCTTACCACTCCTAATAAACAGGTGGCTATTGCGAATTTCCTGGGAAAACTCAACTGGTACTTTTTCCGATTCGTTCTTAATGGGGCTTCAATTCCAAATGACTGGGGAAATTCAAGTGACACTTTCTCCCATTCGTTATTAATGGGAGTTCACTGACAATTCAATGAGACGTAACAAGTGGCATTTTTTCCATTCGTTATTAATGGTAGTCCATTGGCGAATAACTGGGACAGCTGAAATGGTATTTCTTACCATTCGGAATAAATAGGCGGCCAATGGCAATTTCCTGGGAAAATTCAACTGGTAATTCTTCCCATTCGTTATTAATGGGAGTTCAATTCCAAATGACTGAGGAAATTCAAGTGGTACTTTTTCCCATTCGTTATTAATGGGAGTCCAATTCCAAATAACTGGGGAAATTCAAGTGGCACTTTCTCCCATTCGTTATTAATGGGAGTTCACTGACAATTCAATGAGACGTAACAAGTGGCATTTTTTCCATTCGTTATTAATGGTAGTCCATTGGAGAATAACTGGGACAGCTGAAATGGTATTTCTTACCATTCGGAATAAACAGGCGGCCAACGGCGATTTCCTGGGAAAATTCAACTGGTAATTCTTCCCATTCGTTATTAATGGGAGTTCAATTCCAAATGACTGAGGAAATTCAAGTGGTACTTTTTCCGATTCGTTATTAATGGCAGTCCAATTCCAAATGACTGGGGAAATTCAAGTGGTACTTTTTCCCATTCGTTATTAATGGCAGTCCAATTCCAAGTGACTGGGGAAATTCAGCTGGTACTTTCTCCTATTCGCTATTAATGGGAGTTCACTGACAAGTCAATGGGACGTAACAAGCCACAATTTTTCTATTCGTTATCAATGGGAGTCCAATGCCAAATGACTGGGGAAATTCAAGTGGCACTTTCTCCCATTCGTTACTAATGGGAGTTCACTGACAAGTCAGTGAGACGTAACAAGTGACATTTTTTCCATTCGTTTGGAGAATAACTGGGACAGCTGAAATACTACTTGTTGCCATTCGGAATGAATGGGAACTGAATCGAACGGTAAAAAGCTAAAGAATCTTTAATGGCACGTCTAACGATTTATAATTCACGATGAACGAGAAACGAGAACGAGAAGAACAACTTTAATCAGATAGCAGACAGTGCCAGGTCTAATAGTAATTGCATACCAAAGCACATGTTGCAAGATTTCTTGCGAGTTCTGACATTGGCATTCAATTTCGACGTACCAAATACATCGCAAGTGTTTTAAAACATCATACGTCGATATTTATTTGCTTGAATTTACGTTACAGTTGAATTTACGCAAAGCTTTAGAATGGAACCGCTTCGGAGCCAGTCAGAAACGGCACCAATTTTTGATTGCACCAACAACGTTGCTAACTTCCGTGCCATAAATTTTGATCCGTATTATTGCGACGAGTATTCGAGTATCAAGAGGGCTCGAGTTTCGTCCGCAGTATCGTTATTGATACATTGGATGCTGATGACTCGCATGAAGGACGTTTAAACAGGGATTTAAAACGACAAGGACACTTTAACCATATTTCGTTTCTTTTGATTATTTTTTTTTTTGGTTGGTTGGTTCGACTTCGGTCAATATACAGATTCGAGGACCTCCTCGACCCTTTTGTCGAAAAGCATTATTTATCGAGTGTCCCGTTCGTTGTACTCTCTATATTGTCAACGAGCCGATGAAACGCTTCGAATTTATTTTTAACATTGTCAGAGAGCCGAGACTTACATTTTTAATTTTGTTTTATTTATATTTCTTGTACCGATCATTAATACAGTGTAATACACTTATATTTCGAGTATTTATCGAGTGTCCCTTTCGTTGCACTCTCGATATTGTCAACGAGCCGATGCCGAAACTTATATTTTACGTTTTGTTTTCTTTTAAATATTTTTGTACCGATCTGTTACTTATTTTTGTGGCGTGCAAAAAATTTGTTTTCAATGCCCTGCCTCGAAAAAAATTAATGAAAAAAAAATTAAAAAAAAAATGCACGTTTAGAGAATTTCATAACGAAGAAAATGAACCGAGAGAAAAGTCTGTGCGGTGAAAAATAAGCGAGATACGGCGTGCCAAAAAATTGTTTTCAATGCTCTACCTCCAAAAAAATTAATAAAAATAAAACAAAAAAATGCACGTTTAGAGAATTTCGTAAAGAAGAAAATGAACCGAGAGAAAAGTCTGTGCGGTGAAAAATAAGCGAGATATGGTGTGCTAAAAATTTGTTTTCAATGCTCTACCTCCAAAAAAATTAATAAAAATAAAACAAAAAAATGCACATTCAGAGAATTTCATAACGAAGAAAATGAACCGAGAGAGAAGTCTGTGCGGTGAATAATAAGCGAAGTATGGCGTGCTAAAAATTTGTTTTCAATGCCCTGCCTCGAAAAAAAATAAATAACAATAAAATTAAAAGATGCACGTTTAGAGAATTTCATAACGAAGAAAATGAACCGAGAGAAAAGTCTGTGCGGTGAAAAATAAGCGAGATATGGCGTGCTGAAAATTTGTTTTCAATGCCCTGCCTCGAAAAAAAATAAATAACAATAAAATCAAAAGATGCACGTTTAGAGAATTTCATAACGAAGAAAATGAACCGAGAGAAAAGTCTGTGCGGTGAAAAATAAGCGAGATACGGCGTGCCAAAAATTTGTTTTCAATGCTCTACCTCCAAAAAAATTAATAAAAATAAAACAAAAAAAATGCACATTCAGAGAATTTCACAACGAAGAAAATGAACCGAGAGAAAAGTCTGTGCGGTGAATAATAAGCGAGATATGGCGTGCTGAAAATTTGTTTTCAATGCCCTGCCTCGAAAAAAAATAAATAACAATAAAATCAAAAGATGCACGTTTAGAGAATTTCATAACGAAGAAAATGAACCGAGAGAAAAGTCTGTGCGGTGAAAAATAAGCGAGATACGGCGTGCCAAAAATTTGTTTTCAATGCTCTACCTCCAAAAAAATTAATAAAAATAAAACAAAAAAATGCACATTCAGAGAATTTCATAACGAAGAAAATGAACCGAGAGAAAAGTCTGTGCGGTGAATAATAAGCGAGATATGGCGTGCTGAAAATTTGTTTTCAATGCCCTGCCTCGAAAAAAAATAAATAACAATAAAATCAAAAGATGCACGTTTAGAGAATTTCATAACGAAGAAAATGAACCGAGAGAAAAGTCTGTGCGGTGAAAAATAAGCGAGATACGGCGTGCCAAAAATTTGTTTTCAATGCTCTACCTCCAAAAAAATTAATAAAAATAAAACAAAAAAAATGCACATTCAGAGAATTTCACAACGAAGAAAATGAGCCGAGAAAAAAGTCTGTACGATGACAAATAAGGGAGATATGGCGTGCTGAAGATTAAATTTTGTCTGATGCAGATATCTTCAAGGTCACATACA
The DNA here is from genome assembly GCA_963922035.1 of Amblyjoppa proteus. NCBI lineage: Eukaryota > Metazoa > Arthropoda > Insecta > Hymenoptera > Ichneumonidae > Amblyjoppa > Amblyjoppa proteus. Next base: position 12,460,204 of record OY998231.1, on the reverse strand, counting down.
TTTTGCTTAATCGACCAAGCATTTCCTTCGCCACCCGCAACCGCAGTTTAGATGATATTTTTTTCGGTGCACCGCAAGTACTACCTTAAGACATGCGTATATGAAAATTACGTTATTATTGCAGATATTATACAAATAACATTGTTTTTAACATACCAATAACGCAATATTCTTCCATACGTGTCAATGAAATTTCACATACACTATATGCATAAAACTTCACATACGCTTTATGAATTTTCAGACTGTAATTCTTAACAGTGTAGTCTCGAATCACCGGATCAATCGGAGATTTTTCTTTTCCGTCTCCGAAGCTCTACGACTTCACATGTTTGATGATAAAACACTTGCGGGGCTTCGTAAATACCGAAGATGAATTCCGTTTGTCAAAGCTGCCCTCTCTCGACCGTCTACGGACGAACCAAAGGATTAGTTTTTTTTTTTCTTTTTTTTTTTTTTCGTTACTTTTGATGCTTCGAACTCGGAATCGGAGAGATTGCGGCGAAACGATTCATGGAAAGCACCAAAAGACGTACCGCAGCCCCAGCTAAAAGCTTGCAGTACAGTCCCAAACGTGAGTTTTAGAACAAAAATTTCGAACACTGCTCGATGGGATAAAAATCTGAAAAAAAAAAATTAAATTTATAGGAGGTGTTGCGGAGATTGTTTTTGTGAAATAATAATTGTAATTTGTTATCAACAAATTGATGATAAAAATTATTATTCGACAAATTACCCGGTAACTTAACTATTTTGTTCTACAAAAATAATTCGTTTATTTTTTTTTTTAATGCTTATGAATTTTTTTCAGAATTTTTTGTAATCTTTGAAAATCGCGTTTTTTCTATGCAGAAACGCTGTGAAGAAACGCTTTTTTTCAAAGATTACAAAAAATTCATGCCCATTAATGAAAATAAACGAATTATTTTTATGAAGTAAAAAAGTTACGTTGCCGGGTAATTTGTTGAATAATAATTTTTATCTTAAACCTGTCAATTTGTTATTAATAAATTCGAGATAAAAATCATTAATTAACAAATTATCCGGGAACTTAAATATTTTATTCTACAAAAATAATTCGTTTATTTTTCGGAATACGTATGAATATTTTCAGAATTCTTTGTAATCATTGAAAATCGCCTTTTTTTTTCTATGTTCAATCTGTGAAAAAACGCAATTTTAAATATTTCCAAAAAAATTCCGAAAAAATGTATGCACATTTATAAAAATAAACGAATTATTTTTGTGAAGAAAAATAGTTAAGTTGTCGTGTAATTTGTTGAATAATGATTTTTATTTTCAATTTGTTAATTTATCATTAACAAATAATCAAGATAAAAATCATTATTCAACAAACTACCCGGCAACTTAACTATTTTATTCTATAAAAATAATTCCTTTATTTTTCTTAATACGTATGAAACTTTTTGTACTCTTTGAAAATCACGTTTTTCTATGTTCAAGCTGTGAAAAAACGCAATTCTTGAGAAAATTCTGAAAAAATTCTGAAAAAAATTCTAACAAAAATTCTAAAAAAAATTCTAAAACAAATTCTAAAAAAAATTCTAAAAAAAAATCTAAAAAAATTCTAAAAAAAATTCTTAAAAAAATTCTTAAAAAAATTCTTAAAAAAATTCTTAAAAAAATTCTTAAAAAAATTCTTAAAAAAATTTGAAAAAAAATTCTTAAAGAAATTCTAAAAAAAATTCAGAGAAATAAACGAATTATTGTTACGAAGGATAATAGTTAAGTTGCCGTGTAATTTGTTGAATAATGATTTTTATTTTCAATTTCTTAACAAAAAATTGGAATTATTATTTCACAAAAACAATCTTTGCAGCACCTCCCATAAACTTGATTTTTTTTCAGATGTTTATCCGTTCGAGAAGCGTTCGAAATTTTCTCTGAAACTCACGTTTGGCCGGACTGTACAGCAAGTACTACCTCAATCGTGCCGGTTCTACCTTTGCCGGCTGCACAAGGCAGGCACAAGCAGTCGAGGCAGCACAGCGCGGTGCAAACTCGGTTCCGGATAGAGGAGCAAAGCTAGGGTTATTTTCGAGAGTCTCCCTCACCGCTCGGGCTCGTCGTTGTCGTCGTCGAGCGTTCCCCGAATAACCGAGTTAGCTTCTCTTCTCATCGTCCTTTCCAGCTATTTCTTGTTGCCTCTGTCGGTGCATCTGCGAAAGCCGCAGAATTGTAACGTTCGCATAATATTACGAGTTTTAGAATCACTCTGTTTGGCTTATCTTAAGCTCCCCCGAGTCTTAGCGCTGAGCCGGCGCTTTCCACTTCTTGCACGGAGGAGATTCTCACCACGGCGGCAAGTTCTGAACTTCTTGAAGCTGTGTTTCCAAAATTTTGCAACGTTGCGAAGGACTTCTGCAACTCAGGAGGATCTTTCAGTTATTTCTTTACTTCCTCAGGATAATTTTGAGGCCGTGCGGGAATAAAACGTTCATCGATGGTAAAACAGGGATCTGCAATTGAGGATACGAATTATTTAGGATTTAAGGAAGTTCTGACCTTATTGAAGATGTGTTTTCGAAATTTTGCAACGTTGCGAACGACTTTTGCTTCTCGTGAGGATGTTTCAGTTTCTTTTTACACTCTCAGGATCAGAAAAACGTTATTCGATGGTAAAACAGGGATCTGCAACTGAAGATACGAATTATTTGGGATTTAAGCAAGTTCTGACCTTATTGAAGCTGTGTTTTTGAAATTTTGCAGCGTTGCAAACGACTTTTGCTTCTCGTGAGGATGTTTCAGTTTTTTTTTTTTTAATTTCCTCGGGATCAGTAAAACGTTATTCGATGGTAAAACAGGGATCTGCAACTGAAGATACGAATTATTTGGGATTTAAGCAAGTTCTGACCTTATTGAAGCTGTGTTTTTGAAATTTTGCAGCGTTGCGAACGACTTTTGCTTCTCGTGAGGATGTTTCAGTTTCTTTTTACTCCCTCAGGATCAGACAAAAGTTATTCGATGGTAAAACAGGGATCTGCAACTGAAGATACGAATTATTTGGGATTTAAGCAAGTTTTGACCTTATTGACGCTGTGTTTTTGAAATTTTGCAACGTTGCGAACGACTTTTGCTCCTCGTGAGGATGTTTCAGTTTCTTTTTACTCCCTCAGGATCAAAAAAAAGTTATTCGATGGTAAAACAGGGATCTGCAACTGAAGATACGAATTATTCAGGATTTAAGCAAGTTTAATACTTTGAATTTCTCTGATAAATTGTGAAAGCCGGAGATTGTGCCGAGAAAATGGTAGAGATATATTTTGCACATAGCAGATAAACTGAGAGAAAATTTTCTGAAAATCTCTGAAAATCACTGGAACGGTCGGGTGAGATTTCTTTAGACGAATTGTCAGAGAAATATTTTCACCAGAATGGGAAAGATAGTCGATAATTCCGCTTATCGAAGATTTATCTCAAACCATTTGTTTTCTCGATGCTGTCGTGATGAAATCTGAATGGAAAGTCGCGCATCGTTATTGAACCTTACCGATAGTGATGCCATTTTTTTTTTTTTCTGCAGGAAATATCATCAAATATTCAACGATAAGCAACTGTTTTACCCTCTGAGAACTTTTTCCTGAACTTTCGTAATCCAAATACGCGTAGCGCTATATGGAAAGCTTAGGTGAGCGATTAATCAGCGAGAGTGCATTCCCATACACTCTCAATGATTAATCGTTCAGCTAAGCTTCCCGTATGGCGTTACGCGTATCTGAATTACGGCACTTCGTGAAAAAATTATGTCTCTCCCCCCTATGAAGAGAAGTGCAAAAGATGTGAGTAAAACGTTATTCGACGGTAAAACAGGGATCTGTAACGAAAAAACACAAATTACTTGTGATATTCGGATATCTTTCGTTGAAAATTTGATTGTCCCACCCTGGACGGCACTCAATGACAACCTCCGCCTGGCTGAGCTCTTACAGTCTTATCGAGCCTTTGACAAAGACTCGATATACTCAATTGAACAATTCGGAAATAACTCAAATAAACACTTCGACAATAACACAAATGCACAATTTAGAAATAACTCAAATGAATAATTTTGAAATAAATCAAACGAACAATTTGGAAATAACTCAAATGAACAATTTGAAATTGACTCAAATGAACAATTTGGAAACGACTCAAACGAACAATTTGGAAATGACTCAAATGAACAATTTGAAAATAACTCGAATGAACAATTTGGAAATTACTCAAACGAACAATTTGGAAATAACTTAAATGAACAATTAGGAAATGACTCAAACGAACAATTTGAAAATAACTCAAATGAACAATTAGTAAATGACTCAAACGAACAATTTGGAAATAACTCAAATGAACAATTAGGAAATTACTCAAACGAACAATTTGAAAATAACTCAAATGAACAATTAGGAAATGACTCAAACGAACAATTTGGAAATAACACAAATGAACAATTAGGAAATGACTCAAACGAACAATTTGGAAATAACACAAATGAACAATTAGGAAATTACTCAAACGAACAATTTGGAAATAACTAAAATGAACAATTTGGAAATAACTCAAATGAACAATTTGAAATTGACTCAAATGAACAATTTGGAAACGACTCAAACGAACAATTTGGAAATGACTCAAATGAACAATTTGAAAATAACTCAAATGAACAATTTGGAAATTACTCAAACGAACAATTTGGAAATAACTTAAATGAACAATTAGGAAATGACTCAAACGAACAATTTGAAAATAACTCAAACGAACAATTTGAAAATAACTCAAATGAACAATTAGGAAATGACTCAAACGAACAATTTGGAAATAACTCAAATGAACAATTAGGAAATTACTCAAACGAACAATTTGAAAATAACTCAAATGAACAATTAGGAAATGACTCAAACGAACAATTTGGAAATAACACAAATGAACAATTAGGAAATGACTCAAACGAACAATTTGGAAATAACACAAATGAACAATTAGGAAATTACTCAAACGAACAATTTGGAAATAACACAAATGAACAATTAGGAAATAACTCAAACGAACAATTTGCAAAATCAATGCTGGGTGAGTGAGTTCATGCTGGGCCGAACACAGGCCTCAAATCGACAAACCAATCATTGGCGAGCCAATACTCGACCAATCATTGTCCGCCAATTGTCAAACCGACCTATGATTAGCAAATACTCGACCGAACATTAGTCCCAAATCGACAAACCAACAATTGGCTAGTCAATACTCCACCAAGCATTGGCCGCAAATACTCAACCCAACCATTGTCAATCCAATACTTGGCCGCACATAAACCGAGCCTCGGGGATTCCTCAATCGCCACCCCAACACCAACCCCACCATCGGTCGCGTCCCTTCCATCGGCAAAACCTACATCGGCGCTGCGGCAGATCGTGCGGGAGAATTGCTGTTCAGGAAGACTGCAGAAGCAGAGCAAGAACGAGAAGAAAGATCTTCTCTTCGTTACCAGTAAAACTCACCCGACCAACCACGCTTCGTCTCGTAATATTTCATGGTCGCAAAAAAAAAAAAAAGCCATAAAAAAAGATTCTGACGGAAATCTCGGCGCGGATGTTGATGTAGCTTCTACATCAAGCTGCTACATGACTTCCGATGCTGCATACGTGCGCCTGTGCGTATGTGCGTGTGTGAGTGTGTGGCGATGTGTGTGACTCAGCTAGGTCCGGCGATCTATGAATTTTTGGGGCCGAACTAGGCGGAGAAGGTCGACGGAGGGAGGGGAAATGGAATGGCTATGATAGGGTAGGATACGTTGTGTTGCCCGGGGCGGTTTCTATTGCCGATAGTGGTCACTGATCCGAGAACTTCGAACCTCCGGCAAAGGGACGGATACACGGCGAGCAGGAAACCAACGAACACGCTTGTTCGCGGTCGCTCGTCCCGCATCAAACCACGGGCCATTTATCTTCCCCTCCGGCCGGCCGGTATTATGTCGGCAGAAATTTTCGACCCTCCTCCCCACCGAGGTTCGCGTCACATTTTTCACACCCCCCCCCCCCCCCACCTCCTCCTTTGCGGAGAATAATGGAGCCGCGAGCATTGAAACACGCGAGGGCAAATTACGTTTTGTAATTGAATTGACCGAATAAAAGTGGGCAGTCGGTCGTCGCCCTTAAGGGACTTGGTCGGAATGAAACTTTCTGAAAATTAGTTAAAAAAAAAAAAAGATTGGAATAGAAAATAATTAAATTTAATGAAGTTAAATTAAAAATAATTAAATTTAATGAAATTAAATAAAAAATAATTAAATTTAATGAAATTAAATAAAAAATAATTAAATTTAATGAAATTCAATTAAAAATAATTAAATTTAGTGAAATTAAATTAAAAATAATTAAATTTAATGAAATTAAATTTAAAATAATTAAATTTAATGAAATTAAATTGAAAATAATGAGATTTTTTAAAGAAATTAAATTTGAAAAGGGCATTGAAACACGTAGGGCAAATCATGTTTTGTAATTGCATTGACCGAATGAAACTGGGCAGTCGGTCGTCGCCCTTAAGGGATTTGGTCGGAATGAAACTTTCTGAATATTACTTAAAAAAAAAAAAAATATTAGAAATTTGGGCATAACCTTAGAAATATACGAATTAAATATAAATATATAACGAAAACATAGATTCCTCTATGAGGAATCAAAAAGAAAATTTAGATAATTTCTATTCCCACATGTTTCAAGCCCTTGAGATAATTTTATACGCACCCGAGGTCTGTATCCATAATATTAACAGAAATATGGAATTTCTTGTACGGGATAGTTCACTCACCTGGCGCCGTTAAGAGGATTTTTGCATAACTCAGTAATGGTTATTCCGATTAATTTGAAATTTATACTGCCAACATAATACGTTTGGACATCAACATAATATGATTTGACATCAATATAATATGATTGGACGTCAACATAATGATTGGACGTCAACATAATATGATTGGACGTCAACATAATATGATTGGACATGAACATAATATGATTGGACGTCAACATAATACGGTTGAACGTCAACATAATACGATTGGACGTCAAGATAATACGATTGGACATCATTATAATACGATTGTACGTCAACATAATACGATTGAACGTCAACGTAATACGAATTGGATGTCAACATGATACGATTGGACGTTAATGTAATACGATTGGACGTTAATGTAATACAATTGGACGTTAACATAGTACGATTGAACGTCAACATAATACGATTGCACGTCAACATAATACGGTTGAACGTCAACATAATACGGTTGAACGTCAACGTAATACGAATTGGATGTCAACATGATACGATTGGACGTTAATGTAATACGATTGGACGTTAATGTAATACGATTTGACGTCAACATAATACGATTGCACGTCAACATAATACGGTTGAACGTCAACATAATACGGTTGAACGTCAACGTAATACGATTGGACGTCAAGATAATACGATTGGACATCATTATAATACGATTGTATGTCAACATAATACGATTGGACGTTAATGTAATACGATTAGACGTCAACATAATACGATTGCACGTCAACATAATACGGTTGAACGTCAACGTAATTCGAATTGGATGTCAATATGATACGATTGGTCGTTAATGTAATACGATTGGACGTTAATGTAATACAATTGGACGTTAACATAATACGATTGAACGTCAACATAATACGATTGCACGTCAACATAATACGGTTGAACGTCAACATAATACGGTTGAACGTCAACGTAATACGATTGGACGTCAAGATAATACGATTGGACATCATTATAATACGATTGTATGTCAACATAATACGATTGGACGTTAATGTAATACGATTAGACGTCAACATAATACGATTGCACGTCAACATAATACGGTTGAACGTCAACGTAATTCGAATTGGATGTCAATATGATACGATTGGTCGTTAATGTAATACGATTGGACGTTAATGTAATACGATTTGACGTCAACATAATACGATTGCACGTCAACATAATACGGTTGAACGTCAACATAATACGGTTGAACGTCAACGCAATACGATTGGACGTCAAGATAATACGATTGGACATCATTATAATACGATTGTACGTCAACATAATACGATTGAACGTCAACGTAATACGAATTGAATGTCAACATAATACGATTGGACGTTAATGTAATACGATTGGACGTCAACATAATACGATTGCACGTCAACATAATACGGTTTGATGTGGACATAATACAATTGGACGTCAACATAATACGGTAGAATTTATACGTCCATCACAATCATCTATCCATCATCACAGAATTTAAAAAAAAAAAAATTATGAATTAAAAAAAAAATTAGTGTCAATATTTTTTAAGAAAAAATGAGAAAAAAAATAAGATCAGGATGTCAGTGAGCCAATATCTTCCCTTAAGAATTTCTCTCACAAATGTTCTTCTTTATTTAAGAAATAATACGTTCTAAGAAGGTCTAAACGGCATCGCACATTCACATCGACGTCGTTCGAAAGCTAGATTAACGTTGGCAACTTTTTGATTTAATCACTTCGTTCCGAAACACGTTACTCCATTTAAGTGCGCAAAACAAGCCGCTCGCAGGTCGCTAATACGATGAGAAACTTTTTTATGATGCCGTAAAATATTACAGTTTCACTTCGCTGTGCCCTTTAATAATTGTAAACTCTCTAGCAGTCTGCATATAAACATTGTAAAACCCAATATAATTCGCGAACTGCACGCCCACACACGCGTTACAAATTCCCAAATCATTTTCGCGTTCTGTGTGGACAACCGTGGAGAAAGAGAAACAAAACAAAAAATAGTTAACGAAATCCGACGCTCCCGGCAATTCCGCGCCGCTGGAGACCAACGGTTCCGTGGACACGGAACTGGAACGTTTAACACGTCGCAGGATATGCCTGTGCGGGACAGTTTGAAATATACAGAAGTGGGTAAATACACCAAAAGCGAAAAACAACTCAGTTGAAAATTTACACCCATAACCGCTGTGAGTAGCGAAGTGTAAAGTGACTTGATGAAAAACAAACGAAACAGATCCATTCGCATCCGAACTGTCAGAAATGTTGACCTAATTGGATTTATTTATTTATTTTTTTTTTTATTTTTTTTTTTTAATGAATATATTTGTGGTATTTTTCATTTACTTGATGAGATTTTTTATCGTTATGTTCTTTGAGTCCTTTTAAAATCGATGATTGTCGCTACAGTGTGAAAAAAAAACATTCGTTTGAAAATTTGCTCGAAAATATATGAAAAAAATGTGAAAAGGGCTAAAATGTAAAAGGGCACCTTTATATAAATAAAATAATGGTACATTACGATACTAGTGCGATAAAACTTTTTCTGACTAGTGTGAGTTTGCAGCACGAGCCGAAGGCGAGCGATGCAATTACACGAGTCAGAAAATGGGAGTTTTCCGCACACGAAGTGTGCGTAAAACCACACTTTACACACGGAGTGATATAAAATAAAATAAAATAAAATAAAATAAAATAAAATAAAATAAAATAAAATAAAATAAAATAAAATAAAATAAAATAAAATAAAATAAAATAAAATAAAATAAAATAAAATAAAATAAAATAAAATAAAATAAAATAAAATTACTGAACGTTATTGGAAACTTTTGTTACGTAAACCGTTTCCGAAATTTCAAACACATGTGCGTTGCCATTTTACAGTAAATTTTTTATTTCTTACGAACATTTTTGTAAATTTCAGGTAAAAAATGTGTAATTTTAATATCTGGCATTATAATTGTACAAAAAAAGTACATTAATTAATTAAGTTGAATTAATGCAAATAATGCAAGCAAATTTCCAGTACGTTAAATTTACAATTTATTTTTACAGTGTATTGTCTTAAAACGAGTTGCTTGAACCTGAGCGGCTGAAGAATATGGCGGTATTCTCGAAACTTTTTTTTTAAGACTAGACCAGATCATTTCTACTTCGTCGTAGAACTTGCTTTAAGACGGGATGAGTCCTTTATTCAAAGCTAAGCTTATGAACACTTAAGAGTTAAGCTTATTTTAAGACGCGATGAGTCCTTATTTAAGATGCGACACGTCCATATTCAAGACCGGACACATCCATATTTAAGACCCGATACGTGCCTATTTAAGACCCGACACGTCCTTTATTAAGATGCGACAAGTCCTTATTTAATACGCGAGACGTCCTTATTTAAGACCCGACGCATCCTTATTTACGACGCGACGCGTCCTTATTTAAGACCCGACGCGTCCTTATTTAAGACGCGACGCGTCCTTATTTAAGACCCGACGCGTCCTTATTTAAGACCCGACGCGTCCTTATTTAAGACCCGACGCGTCCTTATTTAAGACCCGACGCGTCCTTATTTAAGACCCGACGCGTCCTTATTTAAGACCCGACGCGTCCTTATTTAAGACCCGACGCGTCCTTATTTAAGACCCGACGCGTCCTTATTTAAGACCCGACGCGTCCTTATTTAAGACCCGACGCGTCCTTATTTAAGACCCGATGCGTCCTTATTTAAGACCCGACGCGTCCTTATTTAAGACCTGGCGCGTCCTTATTTAAGACCCGATGCGTCCTTATTTAAGACCCGACGCGTCCTTATTTAAGACCCGACGCGTCCTTATTTAAGACCCGACGCGTCCTTATTTAAGACCTGATGCGTCCTTATTTAAGACCCGACGCGTCCTTATTTAAGACCCGACGCGTCCTTGTTTAAGACCCGACGCGTCCTTGTTTAAGACCCGACGCGTCCTTATTTAAGACCCGACGCGTCCTTATTTAAGACCCGACGCGTCCTTATTTAAGACCCGACGCGTCCTTATTTAAGACCCGACGCGTCCTTATTTAAGACCCGACGCGTCCTTATTTAAGACCCGATGCGTCCTTATTTAAGACCCGACGCGTCCTTATTTAAGACCCGACGCGTCCTTGTTTAAGACCCGATGCGTCCTTGTTTAAGACCCGACGCGTCCTTATTTAAGACCCGACGCGTCCTTATTTAAGACCCGACGCGTCCTTATTTAAGACCCGACGCGTCCTTATTTAAGACGAGATGAATCCTTATTTAAGACGAGATGAATCCTTATTTAAGACGAGATGAATCCTTTTTTAAAACGCGGTGAGTTTTTACTAAAGACGAATTGAGACTTTATTTAAGACGCGATACGTCTTTATTTAAGACGAGACCGTTCTTAAGACGAGACTAATTAAATTAAAAAAAAAAAAATCGACTCAAATAACTTTCGTCGTAGTTTAATCTCCTGGACGACGATCGCAACGAAATTTTAATTGCCCGCGAACAAAATCCAGCGATCCGTGACCGAGAACCGTTGAAATTTTCTCACGAGAAAAATAATCGCCCGCCGATAATTTTTCATCCTCGGTATTCGACAATCGGCGTCGATCGACGAATTTGCGTTATTCGCGTATGATTCTTATTACAGCTTTGGCAATTTATCTTTCAATGGCCGCGATCGTCGCCGCGCGATATTTAAGGCTCGCCGCTCTCCCCCGAGCTGCGAAGGATGATGAACGATTTTACGGAAATTGATTCGGGCAACCCTCCGTGTATCGCCGCTCGCGGAATCCATTTCTCGGTCTCTCTTTGCTGTCTGTTTCTATCCACTCCTATTCTATTCTCCCCCCCCCCCGCCCCCCGCTCCAAAGCCCATTCGAATGCTTCTGCTTGCGCTACTATTGCTTCAACTCGACTTTACCTCCTGCTCTCGGGCTGCGCTGCGGCGTTATCTCCGGCTATTTCATAGTTCGATTCCGACGCCATGCACAACTATCGGTGCCTTCTCCGTTCGTACCATCGGATGCCGCACAGTGCCTTCCTTTCGATACGCCCGTTCGGCGAATATCGACGGATTATCTACTTCAGCGGGTGGCTACGAGCTTTATTCGATTCTCCACGAGGATGATAACTATATTTCGGGTAAAAACGTATAGACGCTCTGCGAATTGCTCCTCCTCCCCCCCCCCCCCGCGCCTCATCACTTGTGTAGTTGTAGATATCGATAGGTTTTTGGAGCGGGTGAGTCCTTTTACGATGCGAAGAAGACGTTTAAGACTAGATGAGTCGGGTTAAGACTAGATGGGAACGTTTAAGACTAGATGAGAACGTTTAAGACTAGATGATAACGTTTAAGACTAGACGAGAACGTTTAAGACTAGATGAGAACGTTTAAGACTAGATGAGAACATTTAAGACTAGATGAGAACGCTTAAGACTAGATGAGAACGTTTAAGACTAGAAGAATCCGTTTAAGATTAGATGAATCCGTTTAAGACTAGATGAGTCCACTCAAGACTAGATGAGTCTGTTTAAGAGTAGACGAATCCGTTTAGGAATAGGCGAGTCCGTTTAAGACTAGATGAATCCGTTTCAGACTAGGCGAGTCCGTTTAAGACTAGATGAATCCGCTTAAGACTAGGCGAGTCCGTTTAAGACTAGATGAGTCCACTCAAGATTAGATGAGTCTGTTTAAGAGTAGACAAACCCGTTTAGGAGTAGGTGAGTTCGTTTAAGACTAGATGAATCCGTTTAAGACTAGGCGAGTCCGTTTAGGACTAGATGAATCCGTTTAAGATTAGATGAATCCGTTTAAGACTAAGTGAGTCTGTTTATGAGTAGACGAGTCCGTTTAAGACTAGATGAATCCGTTTAAAACTAGGCGCGTTCGTTTAAGACTAGATGAGTCCACTCAAGACTAGATGAGTCCACTCAAGACTAAATGAGTGTGTTTAAGAGTCGACCAATCCGTTTAGGACTAGGTGAGTCCGTTTAAGAGTAGATGACTCCGTTTACAACTAGGTGACTCCGTTTAAGACTAGATAAATCCATTCAAGACTAGATGAGTCTGATCAAGACTAGATGAGTCCGTTTAAGACCAGATCAGTGCGTTTAAGACTAGATAAGTCCGTTTAAGAGTAGATGAGTCCGTTTAAAGGTAGATGAGTTCGTGTAACAGTAGATGAGTCCATTTAACACTAGATGTGTCCATTTAAGAGTAGCTGACTTCATTCAAGACTAGATTAGTACGCTTAAGACTAGATAAGGCCTGATAAGACAAGCCTAGTGACTTTTAAAGTCTAATGAGTTATTTTCGGACTAGACGAGTCCTTTTAGAACCGTCTATGCTCTTTTACGACGATACGCGTGCTTGAAAATAAGATTAATAGTACTTTGCGATAGTAGTGCGTAAAAGCAGACTTTCGGCGAACGTTGGAAAGTGGCTGCACGAGCCGGATCGAGCGCTACAACGGCACGAGGCGAAGCCGAGTGCTGTTGTAGCGCGAGAGAAGGCGAGTGCGGCCACTTTACAACCGCCGTCGGGAGTCCGCCTTTACGTACAAGTATCGCATACTACTTTTTGTGACGAATGCATGAAAGATGCCAGGTTATGTTGCTGGCCGGGCGCGCCAATAAAGGAAAAACAGACGGCCTGCGCATGCGCACGTAAACACTGTGCCCATGCGCACAGTATTTTCGATATGCTTTTGCGTTGCATAAATACTCGAGGCGTGTCGTAAATACTCATTACGACACGCTTCAAGTATTTATGTAACGGCTTCTTGAAAAACACCACTTTATGTCGCGCCCGAGATCCACATAAAGCAGCACTTTTCATGCATGAGTTACAAAAAAAAAAAAAAAATTATACAACTCGTCTCCACTTTATTACATCACTGTTGATAAAGACGAGACGAGTTCTTTTTTTTTTTTAATAATAAGACACGTTATTTTCATAGTTCTATTCCAACACCCGCACGACTATCGGTACATTCTCCGTTCCTACCATCGCATCCCACACCGCAGCCTTCTCTCGATACCTCCCGCTCGGCGAACATCGACGGATTATCTACTTCAGCGGGCCGCTACGGGCTTTATTCGATTCTCCACGAGGATGATAACTATATATCGGATAAACCTATAGACGCTCTGCGAACACCCCCCCTCTGCCCTTTCCACTTTCCACTCGTGTAGTTATAGATATAGATACAAAGACAAGTGGAACTAGGAGAATCGCCCCTGGAGGCAGCCTCTCGGTTGTACAGGTAGATTGAATTCCAAGTTGTTCCGATAATTATCGGTGAATCCCGACAGAAGTGTTTGTTGTCGTTCAACCGGTTAGAATGTCGGGATTTATTAAGGACAGTTCCAGACGTCGCGCGGCCCATCGTTGTTAAATTGAAATGCAATTGGTATCGTGACGCCGCGATGGTCCAGCGGCGGAAATTGGATGTGGAGAGAACTTCAATGTTTGTGATTACATAGTTTGATTTTTTTTTTTTTTTTTTTTTTTGGACGATATTGTGAGAGAGGCGATGAGAAAAGCTCGCAACTTCGAGTGAAGCGAACAGTGCGCTACTCTTTAATTTGCAAGATGGATTGTCGGTTTAGATTACGATTTAGGTCGGTTTTCGTTTTTAAGACCGGAGATGTCTTTTTATGATGCTGAATGAGTTTTTCTAAAGAGGAGTCGGATCCTCTTTTGGGACGATACCGTCCTTTAAGACCTGGACGAGTCCCTATTTTAAGACTGGAGGGGTCTGCCTTTTAAGACTACACGCGTCGGTCATTAAGACTCGATGAGTCCGTCTTTTAAGCCTACACGCGTCCGCCATTAAGACTGGGTGAGTCCGTCATTAAGATTAGTCGAATTCGTGATTTAAGACCAAGCGAATTCGTCATTTAAGACCAAGCCAATCCGTCATTAAGACTAGGCAAGTGCGCCATTACGACTGGGCGGGTCCGTCATTAAGATTAGTCGAGTTCCTCATTTAAGACTAAGCGAATCCGGCATTTAAGACCAAGCAAATCCGCCATTAAGACTAGGCGAGTCCACCATTAAGACTGGGCGAGTCCGTCATTACGATTAGTTGAGTTCGTCACTGAAGACCAAGCGAATCCGGCATTTAAGACCAAGCGAATCCGTCATTAAGACTAGGCGAGTCCGCCATTAAGACTGGGCGCGTCCGTCATTAAGATTAGTCGAGTTTGTCATTTAAGACCAAGCGGCTCCGTCATTTAAGACCAAGCGAATCCGTCATTTAAGACCAAGCGAATCCGTCATTTAAGACCAAGCGAATCCGTCATTTAAGACCAAGCGAATCCGTCATTTAAGACCAAGCGAATCCGTCATTTAAGACCAAGCGAATCCGTCATTAAGACTAGGCAAGTCCGCCATTAAGACTGGTCGAGTCCGTCATTAAGATTAGTCGAATTCGTCATTTAAGACCAAGCGAATCCGGCATTTAAGACCAAGCAAATCCGTCATTAAGACTAGGCGAGTCCACCATTAAGACTGGGCGAGTCCGTCATTAGGATTAGTTGAGTTCGTCACTGAAGACCAAGCGAATCCGGCATTTAAGACCGAGCGAATCCGTCATTAAGACTAGGCGAGTCCGTCCTTAAAACCTACACGAGTCCACCACTTTGGGGTTTTTTTTTTTTTTTTTAGAATCTTCATACAATGCTAAATAACGCGTAAATTTGGGACCAGAATCGAAGGTGTGTTTTTAGTAGAAAAAAATTATTTTAATTTTTTTTTTTTTTTTCACGATACACGGCCTTTCCCGTATCGGGAAAATTATGACTCTAACATCATTCGAAAGTCGATGAAAAATAAAAAAGTTAATGTTCCTACGAATTTTTCGAGTAATATTTTTGACGAATATTTTCTCATATATACTAATATTAAAAAAAGAAAAACGTAAATCCTGAAGGTTGCACTTTAAAAATCTAAAAAAAATAAATCACAGAAGCGTCTCTCAAGTCGTACTACAAACTGGCAAATAAAAAAAAAAAACAAAAATATCTGAGAGGTCGACCCAAACAAGTGGCCCAGTTGATAAAGAATGTCTCACACGTCCGATAAAAAAATCCCGCCAGTCTTCCATCTCCACCGAAATGTGCAACTAAACCTAATCACAATAATGAATTTCTCTAAGTAGTTTTTTTTTTAATTTTAATTGTGTATCATTGATTGTTTTTTCTCGTCCCTAATGATCGTTCCGGAATTCCCGATAACGCCTAACTGGCAAAAAAAAAAAGCCACGAACCCATGTTCGGTACTTACGAGCGTAACAGCCAAGCGACGTTCCGCAAACGTGTTTTCCGTTAATTATTCACGTGCGTCCCTAATAACCCGTTCATCACGGTGCCCTGCACGTTAATTGGTTGCATCCGACTGTAACGATACACGTTCGTCCGAATATCGATTCAAAATAATACAAATTATCATTCAATATTGCGAGACCAAATGCGATCGAACGTTCCGTAAAATTCGTCAAGATCGAATTTAGCCCGTTCAGTATGGGAACGCGATTACGTAAAATCGAGGAGCGTTCGAGTATGGAATTTCATCGACCCGGCTTGAATTATGTAACGGAAGGCGATGCACAAGTCGAATTGCGGATTCTGCGCATTGAGACTTGATGCGCTGAGCACTCGGCGAATTGAGTGTATCTTCGATAAATGCCATTCAGTTTGCTTCGGATATTTTGTTGGAAGAAATTAAAGGTATGTTTCGTCGGTTCCGAAGATTTTTCATCGAATATTAAAGGGAATGGAGGTATCGATATTCTTTACGGTATAGTAGCGTTTAATTTTCGTGAAACTCCAAATGCGCAGATACTAGAAATAGAACTTGCGACGTCAGTTGGAGAAGTCCTTTTGAGACTGGATAAGATTTGTTAAGACTTCGATGAGTCGTTTTAGGACTGGATGAGTTCGTTTAAGACTCGGTGAATCCGTTTAAGACAAGATGAATCCGTTTAATACTGGACGAGTCTGTTTAAGACTAGATGAGTCTGTTTAAGACTAGATAAGTCCGTTTAAGACTAGATGAGTCTGTTTAAGACTGAATGCATCAGTTTAAGGCTAGATGAATCCGTTTAAGACTCGACAAGTCCGTTAAAGACTGGATGACTCGGTTTAAGACTCGATAAGTCCGCTAAAGACTAGATGACTCGGTTTAAGACTAGATGAATCCGTTTAAGACTCGATGAGTCTGTTTAAGCCTACATGAATTCGTTTAAGACTAGATGAATCCGTTTAAGACTCGAGGAGTCTATTTAAGACTAGATGAGTCATTTTAAGACTGAATAAGTCCTTTTCAGACTGGACAAGTCCTTTTAAGACTAGATATGTCCTTTTAAGACTCGATGAGTCATTTTAAGACTGAATAAGTCCTTTTAAGACTGGACAAGTGCTTTTAAGACTAGATAAGTCCTTTTAAGACTCGATGAGTCCTTTTAAGACTGGATGAGTGCTTTTAAGACTGGACAAGTGCTTTTAAGACTAGATAAGTCCTTTTAAGACTGGATGAGTTCCTTTAAGACTGGATGAGTACTTTTAAGACCGGACAAGTTCTTTTAAGAAACGATGAATCCGTTCGATACTCGATTAATCCGCTTAAGACTAGATAAATCCTGATAAGACTAGATAAGTCATTATAACAGTCAAGAAGTTCCTTTAAGATTAGATCGTCGTTTTTAAAATTAATATGACTCCTTTTAAAATTAGATGAGCCTATTTAAGACCAGATAATTCCTATAAAGATTAGATAAATCATTGTTGACGAAGGCGAGACGAGTTCCGTTTAAAAATAAGACAAGTCTCTTTTTAAGACCCCTCGACTGCTGTCAAAACTATATTAGGTCTTTTTTAAGACACATTGGGAGCAAAGATCTTCGATGAACATTATTAAATTTCCCGTCGATTTCTTACGATAAAACGAAAAACACATCTCTCTCTCTCTCTCTCTCGTGTCCCGGAATTTTATCTGCAAATACGAAGGGCACGGTGGAAATACAAATAAAGGTCCCAATATGGATTCGTCGCGGAGTCTTCGGATTCTTGACCTTTCGATTCACTGTGTGCGCAGATATAAAGAAGAGCACTTGAAACGCCGGTTATCCGAGCAGATTGTGACGAGACACGAGGGAGGGAAAGGAAGCGACTCGTAAAGAAAGCTATGAGGTACGGCGCGCGGATGGATGAGTGGACATTGTTGGCACGGAAATAAAACTGGGAGGCTGAAAGAACGCGCGCGATGAGCAAGACGGAAAGGCTCGCTCGGGTGTATATTTAGAATAACAAGAACGAGCAAAAAAAAAAAAAAAAAGGTGGGGACCTACATACCACGCGTTATCAAAACGCCGGGCTTTCGCGAGCATTCTTCGGATTCATTCAATTGGTCGGTGAACCGCGCGGTGCCCGAAAGAATACAAAAGCGCGCGCGGGAGCAATATAAAGTTCGCAACTTCGAACGTAGTGAAACGCGCTCAGTTCTTATTATTTTGTTTTTTTATTTGGATTTTTTTATAGCTGTACGGATGTCTTCAATGTTCTTTGCTGCATCATCGATAAACGTATACTTTGAGATCTGTGTGGAATTTTTTTTCATGGAATTCTCCGACAAGAATCGCAAACTGTGATTTGTGTTCGAAGTTTATGCAACGGACTCGAATGTCCTCTTTCGCGTAGAACGACGAAGTGGATCGTAGTAAATTTTTTATTAGCGGTCTCAGAAAGCATACTTTGAAGACTCTATATTTTATTTTTCAGTATCGAAGGTACAATGGTATATTGTGCAACAAGGGTCGAAAGTTGACGATTGCGACGAGTGTAAAGTTTGCGGCCAGAGCGAAGCGAGGGCTGCAATCACACGAGTCGCAATCGCCAATTCGACCCTCGTTACACGTCATATTTTTTTGTCACAAGTGCATGAATCTGCGCCACTTGGAATGGCAGTCGCGCGAGACGAATACTGAAAAGTGAGGTTATGTCTCCAGGGACGAAAACGTGAAAAGAAAAGTCCCAAGGGACGAAAGTGAACGAAATGCGAATTGCGCATGAGCGACTCTGTCATTTCACCGCAGGTTCACAACTTGCATGCAATTGGCCACTTTCGGCTCGCAAGACTGCCATGTAAAGTGCCGCGATTCATGCGCGTGTGACAAAAAATCAATAGCGTGATATCTTCAAGATATTTTTATCATGTTTTATTGTTAACGAACAAAATTTTTGTTTTTGTACATTTAGAATCAATCGTGTAATGCAAAATATGACGACAGTTCATATAAACACTACTCCATCATCATGCAATAAAAAAATACAGTTGCAGGATCCGTTTAATATTCAAGTAAAATGACGAATATGACTCTAAGTATCCGTGAGTATCCGTGAGTATCCGTGAGTATCCGTGAGTATCCGTGAGTATGTGTGGACACTGCGAGTATCTATGAGTATCTATGAGTAACTATGTGTATCTATATGTATTTATGTGTATCTATGTGTATTTATATGTATCTATGTGTATCTATTAGTAACTATGAGTATCTATGAGTATCTATGAGTGTCTATGCGTATCTATAAGTATCTATGAGTACCTGGGAGTATCTGTGAGTTTCTGTGATTGTCTATGAGTATCTATGAGTAACTATGAGTAACTATGAGTAACTACGACTATCTGTGACTATCTGTGACTATCTGTGACTATCTGTGACTATCTGTGACTATCTGTGACTATCTGTGACTATCTGTGACTAACTGTGACTAACTGTGACTAACTGTGACTAACTGTGACTAACTGTGACTATCTGTGACTAACTGTGACTATCTGTGACTATCTGTGACTATCTGTGACTATCTGTGACTATCTGTGACTGTCTGTGACTGTCTGTGACTGTCTGTGACTGTCTGTGACTGTCTGTGACTGTCTGTGACTGTCTGTGACTGTCTGTGACTGTCTGTGACTGTCTGTGACTGTCTGTGACTGTCTGTGACTGTCTGTGACTGTCTGTGACTGTCTGTGACTGTCTGTGACTGTCTGTGACTGTCTGTGACTGTCTGTGACTGTCTGTGACTGTCTGTGACTGTCTGTGACTGTCTGTGACTGTCTGTGACTGTCTGTGACTGTCTGTGACTGTCTGTGACTGTCTGTGACTGTCTGTGACTGTCTGTGACTGTCTGTGACTATCTGTGACTATCTGTGACTATCTGTGACTATCTATGACTATCTGTGACTATCTATGACTATCTATGAGTGTCTGTAAGTATGTGGGTGGTGTTCCAATCGAGGCGTGTTTTATTATTATGTAGATGACGAGAGATTTGTCCGGAACTGACCGGGATCGTTGATGTCAGGGCGGGGGATGAAGTCAGCAAAAAAAGATAGATGACAAGACGTCTGACGGCAGAGCCGTGACGGGCTTGCGGCAGTCAGAGAGTTAGATGGGGAGGTAGCTTTGCCACTGCTCGCTTTTGCCTCTCTCTCTCTCTCTCTCTCTCTCTCTCTCTCTCTGTGAGCTTCCGCGAAAGAGCGTTGGCTCGAAACTCCGCCACGACCGCCGGTCCGAAGATATCTAATGTTACAACCCTCAACCTACCCCGCATGCACGGAAGCTTCATCCTCCTATTCCCTACTCCTTCTTTTTTTTTTCGTCTCTATACGTTACGCTTCGGTCAGTCGTTTCTCTTTCGCCTCCTGCCGTGGTGAGACTCCCCCTTGAATACGGGCGAGAAGCCCACGCTGATCCTCAGTTTTACGATAAACCTTCACTGACCTCCGTTTGTTTTATAGAGACGCGCCGATTTTATGGCCACGTTCGATCTCGTGAAATTTCCTCTCACCGGAAGGATAGCCAAAATTTCACCTGTATCACGAATTTATCCGTGCACTCGAGGTCCCGCATAGCGCATGTGGAGAAATTTATTCACGCCCAAAGGTACATAAAAATATTATGCATACTTTGAAGGATTTTAGTTTACGAATAAATTACGAGGCTTTTTTTTCTATTGTGAGAATCCGATTTGCCGGATTTAAAAGTTTCGATGGCGGAAACTCTTGGATGTTGTCTTTCACCCAGAAAAATAATTTTATTTCGTTTAAGTAAAATATTTATTTCATTCAAATAAAATATTTAATTGATATAAATAAATATTTAATTGATATAAATAAATATTTAATTGATTTAAATAAAATATTTAATTGATTTAAATAAATATTTATTTAAATCAAATGAATGTTTCACTTCATCAAAATAAAGGGTGGCCGTCAAATAAATTATATTTCTGGTTGCAAAATGATTATTTTATGTTTGCAAATATTCATTTTCCGGGAATTCGTCAAAGTTTTTTTTTTTTTTCGTCAATTTCGCTTCGTACGAACATCCAAAAAAAAAAAAAATCGCCAGCTTCAATATTGAAATAGTTACGGCGCTCTGTCTGCAATAACCCGGAGCTCCGCATAGTTCGAATGATCAGCGGGCGTTCAAATACCCGAATAATTTCACGTCTCCTCGGAATATCTCTCGCGACGATGGAACTTCTAAAATCCGTCCAAAATGCCGAAGTAGATCGATCGAAGATCGATCTATAAATATGAACAGCGTAGATCAATATATCTCAGTCACGGCGCAGCAATGCGCCGTTAGAATGGCGAAGCACACACTCTACCCTGCGGCCGAAAGGGTTGGCCGCGGACCGCTGCGAATCGGACGGTTCGCTTCCGCCGGGCGTCGAAATGCTTTCGCGGAGAATTCCGCAGTTCGGGTTTTGATCCGGATCAGACGACGTTAAATTCGGTCCGTCGAGCTCTGGCCATTTCCATCTTTCGTCGGACGGTTAGCTGTAGTTGCGCACATTCGCGCCGAGAGGGAGATTGCATTGGGTTGATGATAAAAAGAGTGCGAGGAGCGTCGAAAGGGGATGCGAGAAAAAAGATTGATCAACAAATTCAAAGGGCGGCCGTTTCTGCCCGAAGGATTATTGCATTGATCTGTCGATCTTAAGACATACGAGACGTTGATACTTATGTGGAAAATTTTTGGAACTTCGTCCGTTTTGTTTCGGCATCAAGCGGAGAATCTTTGATGCCTTCAAGAGAATCAGGAGGTTTGCCTGATCGAGAATTCAAGAATTACGCTCTGCTGAACACTTCAAGTACTCGATACTTCAATACAAGCTTTAAGTACTTGACACTTCAATACATGCTTTGAAGCACCCGGTATTTTAATACCTGCTTTAATTACATGATACTTCAATACGTGGTTTAAGCACTCAGTACTTCAATATATACTTTAAGTACATGATACTTCAATGCATGCTTTAAAGGACCCGGTGTTTTAATACCTGCTTTAATTACATGATGCTTCAATACATGCTTTAAGCACTCAGTAATTCAATATATACTTTAAGTACATGATACTTCAATACACGCTTTAAGTACTCGGTATTTCAGTACATGCTTTACGTATTCGGTATTTCAATACATGCTTCAACTACTCGATACTTCAATACAAGCTTTAAGTACTTGATACTTCAATACATGATTCAAAGCGCTCGGTACTCCAACGCATGCTGTAAGCAGTCGGTACTTCAATGCATGCTTTAAAGCACTCGGTATTTTAATACCTGCTTTAATTACACGATACTTCAATACATGCTTTAAGCACTCAGTACTTCAATACACGCTTTAAGTACTCGGTATTTCAGTACATGCTTTACATATTCGGTACTTCAATACATGCTTCAACTACTCGATACTTCAATACAAGCTTTAAGTACTTGATACTTCAATACATGATTCAAAGCGCTCGGTACTCCAACGCATGCTGTAAGCAGTCGGTACTTCAATGCATGCTTTAAAGCACTCGGTATTTTAATACCTGATTTAATTACACGATACTTCAATACATGCTTTAAGCACTCAGTACTTCAATACACGCTTTAAGTACTCGGTATTTCAGTACATGCTTTACGTATTCGGTACTTCAATACATGCTTCAACTACTCGATACTTCAATACATGCTTTAAGTACTCGATACGTCAATACGTGCTTTAAGTACTCGATGTTTCAATACAAGCTTTAAGTACTTGATACTTCAATACATACTTGAAGTACTCGGTAGTCCAATGCATGCTTTAAGCAGTCGGTACTTCAATACATGATTTAAAGCACTCGGTACTCCAACGCATGCTTTAAGCAGTCGGTACTTCAATGCATGCTTTAAAGCACTCGGTATTTTAATACCTGCTTTGACAGGTATTAAACTTGAAGACATACTTGAAGACATACTTGGAGACTTATTTGAGGACATACATGAAGACGTACTTGACGACGTACTTGAAGACATACCTGAAGACACACTTGAACACACACCTAAAGACAAACTTGAAGCCATGTCAAGTGTCAAGCCTGTCTTAAAGTATGCATACTTGAAGACAAACTTGAAGACACACCTGAACACAAATTTGAAGACCTCCCCTATTGGCGACATGTCAAAGCAATAAAAAAAATTGACTCTAATTCGATAATCGAATAAACGTTTAATCGGAAAGATATTTTCTTCGGTTGCGCCTAACTAGTTAGGATAGAGTAGGGTGTTGGAGCCACCGTATATTAAGCCAGTAGAGTTTATTAGGGTTAAGTGTGTTCTGCCGGGATTTTGCACTAATGGCCTGCGCAGTGGTCACATTGCTAGAATGATCGTTAGAGTTTGAGTTAATGAACGGCAAAGGGTGGGGGGGGGGGGGGAGGTGGTGAAGAGGGAGAGGGAAGGAGAATAACCGTAGAGCTTGGTGAACTGCCATCAATTCTTCCCGGAGTGTACGGGCGCCAGCGGCAGCAAGCAAGCAAGCAAATCCCCGCGATATTACAGACCCCTCCCCAAGAGTACCTCGTTAGAGAGACTACCCAGGGGCGCAGCCTCGAATATTCAGCAATCAATTTTGCCAGTAAATAGAAAAGTTTTTTTCTTTATGACTGACAACCCGAAGGAAAGTTTGGGACGATCGAACTTTGGAAACAATCCACTCCCTCGCCGTGTCGGTGAGAAAGAGTTAACAGGCCTTTTTCGGACGCGATTTACAGCGCAGAGGAGAAGATAGGCGATGGTTTTTTTGCTTCAGAAAATTTTGGGCAGGCTGAGAAGACGAAATAAATTTTTTTTTCGAAGAGGTGAAGCACTGTCAGATTCACAGATTATCTGTGAAGAGCGACAATTTTATAACAATTTTATACCAATTTTATACCAATTTTATACCAATTTTATACCAATTTTATAACAATTTTATAACAATTTTATAACAATTTTATAACAATTTTATAACAATTTTATAACAATTTTATAACAATTTTATAACAATTTTATAACAATTTTATAACAACTTTATAACAACTTTATAACAACTTTATAACAACTTTATAACAATTTTATAACAATTTTATAACAACTTTATAACAACTTTATAACAACTTTATAACAACTTTATAACAACTTTATAACAATTTTATAACAATTTTATAACAATTTTATAACAATTTTATAACAATTTTATAACAATTTTATAACAATTTTAAAACAATTTTAAAACAATTTTATAACAATTTTATAACAATTTTATAACAATTTTATAACAATTTTATAACAATTTTAAAACAATTTTAAAACAATTTTAAAACAATTTTATAACAATTTTAAAACAATTTTAAAACAATTTTAAAACAATTTTATAACAATTTTAAAACAATTTTAAAACAATTTTAAAACAATTTTATAACAATTTTATAACAATTTTATAACAATTTTATAACAATTTTATAACAATTTTATAACAATTTTATAACAATTTTATAACAATTTTATAACAATTTTATAACAATTTTATAACAATTTTATAACAATTTTATAACAATTTTATAACAATTTTATAACAATTTTATAACAATTTTATAACAATTTTATAACAATTTTATAACAATTTTATAACAATTTTATAACAATTTTATAACAATTTTATAACAATTTTATAACAATTTTATAACAATTTTATAACAATTTTATAACAATTTTATAACAATTTTATAACAATTTTATAACAATTTTATAACAATTTTATAACAATTTTATAACAATTTTATAACAATTTTATAACAATTTTATAACAATTTTATAACAATTTTATAACAATTTTATAACAATTTTATAACAATTTTATAACAATTTTATAACAATTTTATAACAATTTTATAACAATTTTATAACAATTTTATAACAATTTTATAACAATTTTATAACAATTTTATAACAATTTTATAACAATTTTATAACAATTTTATAACAATTTTATAACAATTTTATAACAATTTTATAACAATTTTATAACAATTTTATAACAATTTTATAACAATTTTATAACAATTTTATAACAATTTTATAACAATTTTATAACAATTTTATAACAATTTTATAACAATTTTATAACAATTTTATAACAATTTTATAACAATTTTATAACAATTTTATAACAATTTTATAACAATTTTATAACAATTTTATAACAATTTTATAACAATTTTATAACAATTTTATAACAATTTTATAACAATTTTATAACAATTTTATAACAATTTTATAACAATTTTATAACAATTTTATAACAATTGAGATCTTTTTTAACGTCGCGTCAATGTCTGATGCACGACGGTCTTCTTTGGTCGACTGTTAACAATTTTTTTTTTCAATTAAAATATTCCACGTGAGGCAACATTTGCTTGTCTAGAGTAGAGCCAGTTTATCGATCGAAAGACGGCGAGACGTGAGGAGACTCCACACGAGGTAATGTGTTTCCCAGCTCGTGTAACATTTCCTGCATTGATCATGAACGGCGATTGCCCATGATTTTGGGCAAAAACGATGCTTGTTTCACTCCAGCGAATCGTATTCACCAAAAGAGTAGTAAAACTTTCTTTTTTTCATTCGGTCACTTTCTCGACGAAGACTTCAAATTTAACGTTGGCAATGGTTTTAAAAACCATACTTGACGGAAATTCCCAAACAGGTAAATAACTTCTCCGACAGTTTCGTATCATTATTGCAATGGGTAATCGGGTAATTGGAAAGATACATTAGTTAAATGAGCTAGTAGAGATCGGAGCTGAGCAAATACTTCAAGTATGCATTGAAGGATGTGTAGAAGAACTGTTGAAGTATCAAGTATTGGAAGGACGTATTGCAGTACCAAATACTTAAAGTACACATCTCTGGGTATCGCCGAAAGTACATATGGAATGACGACGAATTTTAAGTGCAGAACACTGGTTAGTTCTTGAAGTAAATATTGAAGTACCGAGTACCGAAAGTGCAACGCACCGCGTGGTACTGGAAGTAGGTTTAGAAGTACCAAATAATTTACACGAGAGCACTGGCTACTATTTAAAGTGTGTACTGAAGCACTCAGTACTTGACGGGCAGATCCGTGGGTAGCACTTAAAGTACGCAAGTGTTGGGTACGGGGCAGTACTTGAGTACTGAAGTGTTGGGTACGAGACGTTACTTGAGTGCTGCAGTGTTTAATAGGGGGCGGTACTTGAATACTGAAGTGTAGGGTACGTGGCGGTATTTGAGTACTGAAGTATTAAATACGCGGCGGTACTCGAGTACTCATGTATTGGGTTCGCGAAGGTGCATGAGTACTCAAGTGTTGGGTTCGCGGAGGTACATGAGTACTGAAATGGTGAACACTGAGTAGTACCTTAGTATTGAAGTGTTGCATATAGGACGATACTTATCACTCAAGTGTTGGGTACTGAGTAGTAACTGAATATCGATGTATAGGCAGTTCCGATGTACTGGGCAGTACCTGAGTAATCAAGTATCGGGTGCTGAGTGGTACATCAGTATTGGAGTTTTGGGTATAGGACGGTACTTGGGACTAAATTGTTGGGTAATGAATAATACTTAGATACTGAAGTGTTTGGTGATGAGTAGTACCTGAATACCGATGGGTTGGGTACTGAGTAGCACCTGAGTATTTAAGTGTTGGATACTTAGTACCTAAGTACTGAAGTGTTGGGTACTGTGCAGCACCTCAGTATTGATGTGTCGGGTATAGGATGGTACTTGAGATTGAAGTGTTGGGTAATGAGTAGTACTTGGGTACTGAAGTGTCGGACACTGAGTAGTAACTGAGAACCGATGTGATGGGTACTGAGTAGTACCTCAGTATTGAAGTGTTGCGTATAGGACGGTACTTAAGACTGAAGTGTTGGGTACTGAGTATTAACTGAATATCGATGTATAGGCAGTACCGATGTACTGGGCAGTACCTGAATACTGAAGTGTTGGGTACTGTGTAGTACCTCAGTATTGATGTGTCGGGTATAGGACGGTACTTGAGATTGAAGTGTTGGGTAATGAGTAGTACTTGGGTACTGAAGTGTCGGATACTGAGTAGTAACTGAATACCGATGTGATGGGTACTGAGTAGTACCTCAGTATTGAAGTGTTGCGTATAGGACTGTACTTAAGACTGAAGTGTTGGGTACTGAGTATTAACTGAATATCGATGTATAGGCAGTACCGATGTACTGGGCAGTACCTGAATACTGAAGTGTTGGGTACTGTGTAGTACCTCAGTATTGATGTGTTGGGTATGGGACGGTACTTGAGACTGAAGTGTTGGGTAATCACTAGTACTTCGGTACTGACGTGTCTGATACTGAGTAGTAACTGAATACCGATGTGATAGGTACTGAGTAGTACCTCAGTATTGAAGTGTTGCGTATAGGACGGTACTTAAGACTGAAGTGTTGGGTAATGAGTAGTACTTGGGTACGAAAGTGTCGGATACTGAGTAGCAACTGAATACCGATGTGTTGGACACTGTGACCCACAGAACGCGGCCAAAGACCCCGATCAAGGCAGGTGTAGCCTCTCTCGGTCATGATTATTTGTCAAATGAAAAGCTCGTCTCAAAGTCAGAACCCGTTCGCTTGACAATTCATCTTGGTAGCGTGAAAAAAATCTCGTATCGATATCGTCAGGCGCGGAGTTACTGCCTACTAGTCTTTCATCCGCCTGTGCATATCCGACGCAAATGCAGCGTACAAAAGCATCGTCTTCGATACACTTCCGTGTCATGACCTCTTGCAAACGGCCCCTCGTTTTCTATTTTTATCATACGCCATATTTCTCACGCTCTCCGCCATACACCAGGCGAAATGTTCGTCTCAACGCTCGTATAACTTCGTAATACGACCCGGACGGCGGGTTACGACTTTTCGTGCTCCGGAACGATACATCACGGAACGTAAAAGTACTATTCATGTCCAGGTGGGGAGTGGGGGTGGGGGGGGGGGGGGGGGGGGGTGGTGGGAGTGGAAGGTCTGTTATTGGAGATTCTCTCGGAACGTTAAGGAGGATTGACTGTTTCTTTGGTGTGATAAATGTGATTGAAAAAAATTCATTATGGCTGTCTCGAATCGCGTGCAATATTGAATGAATTATAGAAAATGAATTATGCACTCCATGCGTGAGGCATATTTTGCAAAAATGAGCCGTGTACCGAGGATTAAGAAAAATATGTAATAAAGTTTAAGAATCGCTATGACTTCGGAAATTGTCCTGGAAATTGTCCTGGAAATTGTCCTGGAAATTGTCCTGGAAATTGTCCTGGAAATTGTCCTGGAAATTGTCCTGGAAATTGTCCTGGAAATTGTCCTGGAAATTGTCCTGGAAATTGTCCTGGAAATTGTCCTGGAAATTGTCCTGGAAATTGTCCTGGAAATTGTCCTGGAAATTGTCCTGGAAATTGTCCTGGAAATTGTCCTGGAAATTGTCCTGGAAATTGTCCTGGAAATTGTCCTGGAAATTGTCCTGGAGATTGTCCTGGAAATTGTCCTGGAAATTGTCCTGGAAATTGTCCTGGAAATTGTCCTGGAGATTGTCTTGGTAATCGTCCTGGAAATCGTCCTGGAAATTGTCCTGGAAATCGTCCTGAAAATTGTCCTGGTAATCGTCCTGGAAATCGTCCTGGAAATTGTCCTGGAAATCGTCCTGGAAATTGTCCTGGTAATCGTCCTGGAAATTGTCCTTGAATGTCCTCGAATTTCATACGGTCTTTTCACTGGACACCACACCCAGAAAAGTAACTTATTTGACGGCTACTGTCTATTTAAATTAAGTAAATAATTACTCAAATGAAATAAGTATTTATTTAATAACAAATCAATATTTTACTTGATCTAAATAAACCGCGTCAAATATCTTACTTGATCTAAATAAACGGCGCCGAATAAATTATTTTTTTGGGTGCATAAACAAATAAGTGTATGAGAAATTAGTAAACGCTCTATTGGGTCATGAATCGAATAAACATTTTTCTTCGTCCTTAATAAATTTTCTTCGATCGGAATAAACTTTTTTCTGGGTGTGCCGTTCCACTTCGGTCCTCGATCTCGAGGAGGAATGGAAAACGAGGGCGAGGAGGGCGAAGAAGAGGGTCGGCGACGATCTGGCGAACAACCCTAGTTCGTGTAATTCCCGGCACTCGGCACCCCCCGGCTCACATGGGGGTGCCGATAATATACTCGGCTCTTCGTCGTGAGGGACGGAAGCGGGTGGCGGAGGATTCCTCCGGGTCTGTCCCAGTCAGGGACGCGCACTGGGGCGAATCGCTACCTTCTGCGGGTAGCGGAGAGCGGGGTAAAATGAGACGGTGGGGCAAAACCGGACAGTGAGGGCAAAACTCACTTTTCCAATAATTTTAGAATGACCCATTTTGTCCCAATGTTTAAAAAAAATTTGTCAGTTTCTAGTACTACTTGAGTGAGTTAACTGTGATTTTGTTTTTAGATTTTTTAAAGTGCACCCTTCAGGATTTACGTTTTTATTTAAATATCCGTGTATCTTGGAAAATATTGGTCACTCAAAAAAATTCTTAGGTGTATTAACTTGTTAATTTTTCATCAACTTTCGAATGACGTTAAAGTCATTATTTATTACACAATAATTATTACAGAATAATTTTTCCGATAGAGGAAAGTCTATTTTCGGTAAAAAAAAAAAAAAATTAATAATTTTTTTTTACAAAAAACACACCTTCGATTTTGGTCCTAATTTTAGAGGGTATTTGGCATTGTATAAAGATTCTTCAAAGAAATTCTCAGAGTGGGACCCGCCATACTTGCGTAGTAAAAAAATAAACAAATAAAAAATGTAATTCATATAGATTCGTATAAACTCGACTATTATGCAGATAAACAAAAGTAGTTCGTCCGTAGTCGGTAACTAAAAAGTTAATGTTCCTAAGAATTTTTTGAGCGACCAATAATAATATTCGAGTTCATAGCAATCTACATGAATGATATTTTTAATTTGTTTATTTTTTTGCTACGCAAGTATGGCAGCTCCAACTCTGGGATTTTTTTTTCAGAATCTTCATACAATGCCAAATACCCGGAAAAATTAGGACTAGAATCGAAGGTGTCTTTCTTGTAGAAAAAAATTAATTTAATTTTTTTATTTTAATATACTTGCGTAGTAAAAAATAAACAAATAAAAAATGTAATTCATATAGATTCGTATAAACTCGACTATTATGTAGATAGACAAAAGTGGTTCGTCCGTAGTCGGTAACTAAAAAGTTAATGTTCCTAAGAATTTTTTGAGCGACCAATAATAATATTCGAGTTCATAGCAATCTACATGAATTTTTTATTTTTTATTTGTTTATTTTTTTCCTACGCAAGTATAGCAGCTCCAGTACTGGGATTTTTTTTTTCAGAATCTTCATACAATGCCAAATACCCTGAGAAATTAGGACCAGAATCGAAGGTGTCTTTTTTGTAGAAAAAAAATATTAACATTTTTTCCACCGAAAAATGGACTTTCCTCAATCGGGAAGATTGAGAGGGAAGATTTATGATTCTCGTTCGAAAGTTGATGAAAAATTATAAAGTTAATGTTCCTAAGAATTCTTTGCGCGATCGATATTTTTTGACATATCCTGATATTTAAATAAAAATGTAAATCCTGAATATGGCACTTTAAAAATCTGAAAAAAATCACAGTTGACCCACTCAAGTGGTACCAAAAACTGGCAAATAAAAAAAAAAAATCTCGGATGTTTTTTTTTTAATTAAGATGCTCGTCCGAAAAAAGTGGCCCAGTTGATAAAGAATGCGTCACATCCGAATTTCCGACGCCGTTTTGCCCCACTCACGATCATCGCCACCATCCAAAAGTTATCGGAAAATTGCCTTTTGGCCCATTATCCCGTTTTGCCCCACCGTGCCATTTTGCCCCGCTCTCCCCTACACCGAAACGGCGTCGGGTGCGCGGTACGTGTGTCTTATCTGACTCCGCTACCGGCCCAAGTCTGAAGGGTTGACTCGGGCCGCATTGTTCCACGATGGAGACGTTTTACCGAAACGATTACCAGCACCTCCTACCGGTCGGTCTGAGGCACGGAACGTGGATGAGGTGTGTCCCACCGAGATTTCCCAACGTGACTCGTCCCGGTGCCGGGAAAAGCGACTTGGAACAATCCGGACGCGAGGGAAAGTGAGAAACGAGGGGAGGAAATGGGCAACGTTCGCCGGGAAGACGCACTTGGGGATTTCTTCTGTCGATCGAGGATTCGAAACGCGACGCTCGGAGTGGAGAGACGAACGGAATCGTGAACTAATTTTGGTAGAAAAAAAAAAAAAAATTAGAAAGATAATCTGATAGTGTGGAATTTTTTTTATTCGTTTCTGTAAGGCATGAAAGAATGAGTTTTTTTTACGGGGTGGAAGTTAGTAACGTTGCTTGAATGGTATCATTGACATTTGTCACTTTTCTCAAATAGTTTATTTTTCGGTGAAACGTCCTAAAAAAAGTGTTTTTTTATTATATTATATTTATTACTAGCAGGTTGTTGTGGCTCGCGCGCTTCGCGCGCTCGCAATTCAAGTGCGATCAGTTTTATATTTTATAGTTTTTTGTTTTGTAAGCCGAGACTACACAAACCGAAAAGAACTACTGAAAACTACAGCAAAAATACTACTGGCAATATCCAGTAGTTCGCTACTAATAATTACTGAATTACTGTCCAGTGCTAAATTGGCGGACCACTGAAAACTACTCGAAATCTTGGACTGTTAACTACTGAACATTACTGGGTATTTTGAGTAGTCAAGTACTACTGACTAGTCAACTGCTACTGCGTAGTCAACTACTACTGAGTAGTCAACTGCTACTGCGTAGTCAACTACTACTGAGTAGTCAACTGCTACTGCGTAGTCAACTACTACTGAGTAGTCAACTGCTACTGCGTAGTCAACTACTACTGAGCAGTCAACTACTACTGCGCAGTCAACTACTACTGAGTAGTCAACTGCTACTGCGTAGTCAACTACTACTGAGTAGTCAACTGCTACTGCGTAGTCAACTACTACTGAGTAGTCAACTGCTACTGCGTAGTCAACTGCTACTGAGTAGTCAACTGCTACTGCGTAGTCAACTACTACTGAGTAGTCAACTGCTACTGAGTAGTCAACTACTACTGGGTAGTCAACTACTAATGGGTAGTCAACTAGTACTGGGTAGTCAACTAGTACTGGGTAGTCAACTACTACTGGGTAGTCAACTACTACTGGGTAGTCAACTACTACTGGGTAGTCAACTACTACTGGGTAGTCAACTACTACTGGGTAGTCAACTACTACTGGGTAGTCAACTACTACTGGGTAGTCAACTACTACTGGGTAGTCAACTACTACTGGGTAGTCAACTACTACTGGGTAGTCAACTACTACTGGGTAGTCAACTACTACTGGGTAGTCAACTACTACTGGGTAGTCAACTACTACTGGGTAGTCAACTACTACTGGGTAGTCAACTACTACTGGGTAGTCAACTACTACTGGGTAGTCAGCTACTACTGGGTAGTTAACCACTAGTGGGTAGTCAACTACTACTGGGTAGCCAACTACTACTGAATAGTCAACTACTACTGAATAGTCAACTACTACTGAGTAGTCAACTACTCCAAACTACTATGAATGTCCAGTAGTCAACTATTGGGAATTCTCGTAGTTTCCGGTAGTTTCCATTAGTTCACTGCTGGGGATTTGCTCTCAGTGGAAAAAACCACTAGGGGACCAGTAGTGACTACTGGAGGTTCAGTAGTCACTGCTGGCTTTACAGTAATCACTACACATGTAGTTACTACTTCCTAGTAGTTACTCCTCAACAGTCAGTAATTATTACTGAGGACGTAGTAGTTCCTGCATCAGTAATCACTACTTATAAGTAGTTCTATTCCAGGATTCAGTAAGTAATGCATAAGCAGTTATTGCAGATAAGTAATTACTACTCGAGACAGCTGCACTTTCTGTATAAGTAGTTACTACCTCTGTGCAGTTACTATTTGATTTGAATCTCTAGATTCAAATAGTAACTGCACAGAAGTGGTAACTACTTATACAAATTTGAAATTTTAAATAATTTGTTATTTTAAATGAAGTTCATAATTTTTAATTATTTTTAAATCAAGTTGTTACTTTTTAATTATTTTAAATCAAGTTCTTAATTTTTTATTATCTTAAATCGAGTTCTTATTTTTTTTAGAATATTTCTTAAATGCAACAGTCGAAAGTTTTAGAACATAAATTAAATCAGAAAAAAATGAAAACCTGAAAAAACCTTCTTCTATGAGAAAAAAAAAAATAAATTTATTTGAAAAATTTGAAAAATGAATTTAGGATGAATAGAAATAGCTTTGACTACATGAGAGAATATTGATCTTTACTGGGATGAATATTCAAGGTATTTCGAATGGAATGACGCCCAGTTAAGAATTGTTGCGGCTCCGTTACGCGAATAAAAGTATTCCCAGGAAAGACGAAACTAGTCAAAACATTTCTCGGACTAACTTTTCTGACGGATTAAGGAAAGGAATAACTAAGTTCGCCGTGAGTATTATGAGAGAAAACGGCGAGACGGCAATGTGCAAATTTCATTCCGATCTGTATTATTTTAATACCGGAAGATTTTATTTAAATGAAAATAAAGCTCGAGCTGAAGATATGTGCTTTATATTTGTGGAACGCATCGTGCTGGAAACACAAATTAAAATATATAATACAATATGTTTTTCGATGCTCTCTTTAGGGATATTTTTTTTTTCAAATTTATCTGAAGGAACCTTCAGCAATTCCTGCGAAGTACAAAAAAAAAATGCACGTATTCGTTATTATTATAAATACAAATCTTGTAATGTGCTTAACATTTTCTTACGGGAACAAAATCCGGAAAATTCGTTTTTTTAAGTTTAACTTAGCCCTAACTTACCTAAATCCTAAATAAAAAGATACATAAAGAAGAAAAATAAAAAATTGGTATCATGCAGCTTTACATACTTGCATACGTAACTTCTAATACATACACATATCTCTCTATAATATCAAAAGATAGCAAGAGGGGAAGTCCATAATACGGGTAAGGGGTCAATAATGGGGTCAGCGGTGGTCAATAATGGGATCAGGTGGGTCAATAATAGGGTCAGAGGGGATCAATAATACAGTCAGTGGGGGTCAATAATAGGATCAGATAGGTCAATAATAGGGTCAGAGGGGGTCAATAATGGGGTTTGAGGGGGTCAATAATGGGGTTAGAGGGGGTCAATAATAGGATCAGAGGGGGTCAATATAGGGTCAGAAGGGCTCAATAATGAGTTTAGAGGGGGTCAACAACTGGGTAAAAAGGGCCCAATAACAGGGTCAGGGCAGGCATGAAGTTGGCCAAAAATGGAACCGTAATAGTGGGGCTTAGAATTATAAGGGTACGTCTTTTAGAGGACCTAGAAAACATGGGCTTAAGTCCATAAAGAGTTGCGAGCGCGCGAGCCCCAAGTCCCCTTAGTATATGTTTATATGTACATTATATGTTTATGTATATATATATATATATATATATATATATATATATATATATATATGTATATATATAAATAAAACTTTAACGACTACGTTAATGTCATGAGCGATTCCAAAGCCTCGACCGCGTTAACGAGAACGACATAATTGAAACGGATGAGATCCAGAAGCCTCTCGCATAACGAGTCGACTCTAAGCCCGCCAATCGTATGCGAGAAGCTGGCAAAAGCTGGAGAAGCCCACCGAGCGAGAAGATACGAGTAAAACGGAACAAAGAAGAAACAGAAGATAAAAAAGAACGAAAAAAACGTAACTTTTCGAACACTCGCGACGAGCGTGTGGCGAGTTGCATAATTTTCTCATCTGGCGGGACTCACAGCAGTTTCAGTTTCCCTTTTCCGGACTTCCAAACCGCCCTCTTTGCTCTTCATCGTCTCCCCCCCCCCCTCTCATCCCCGGTCTCTTGTCGTCGGAAATTGCGGTTGGACGTAGAAGAGGAGCGAATAGGCAAAACGCTCCACAGAGAGAAACAAGATCGAATAAAAAATAACGTGAGAACGGAAAAATTTCACATTGCTTCCCTCATCATTTTTCTTTATTTTGCGAGGCTTTTGTAAAAAAAAAAAAAAAAGAATAATAATCAGTAATTTATTGGTTTTCGGGTGGAGAAAACTTTCGACGAATAAAAGAGGAATGAAAATGATTGGAAATTTGAAGAAAAATTTGTACAATTCGTTTAAAAAATTTTTTTTCTATTACTGATCTTCAGCTCGAATTTAATCAAATGATCAAAATTTTTCTTGACGGGTAGAAATACGTTGTTCGAAATAATGATTTTTTTTTTTTAAACGTAGTTCTCTCGCTTGGTGTTCGTTTCGCGCAAGTTCGAGAAAAGTGAGATAAAATTGCAAATATTTCTCGATGGTATAAACTGAAAAAATTCATACATGTTAAAGGTACTTAAAAGATTAATTATACATATTTTGAAATATTTTCACACATTTTATTCATGTAAAAAGTAAATCAAAGCTGATTGAAAAATCTAAAAAAATTCATACGTATACAGAAAAATAAACGAATTATTTTAATAAAAAAAAAAAAAAAATCGTTGCCGGCTAATTTGTTAAATAATGAATTTTCCATTAATTGGTTAATAACATTTTGGAATTATTATTATGCAAAATTAATATTTTCAGTACTTTTAGTGTGCATGCATTTTTTCAGATTTTTATACCGACGAGAAGTATTTGCAATTTTCTCTTATTTCTCTCGAACTTGTGCGAAATTAGCCCAAGGCGACTTAACTTACTAAATTAATTTTTGCAGTGAAATAAAAAAAAAATAAAAAAAATAATTAAAAATAAATAATTTCAAAAATTTAGAATATACTGTGCGTTAATTCTTCGTTACAATTGTACGTGAAATTCAACGGTTCATGCATAAAAAATGTCCGTACCAGTACATTGAATATGGTACGAAGTTTTATGCAGTGAAATTTTAATGCTTGAATTTAAAAAATATATATATATATATATATCGCTAATTCTTCGCCAGTCCTTTCGAGCGTTCAGCGTAAAATACGCAGGATTGAGTCTCCGGTAGGAACTCTGGCCTCAGGATAAAGCGTCCGTGCACAAAGTAAATCCTGATTAAATAAAGTGAAAGACCTCCCTCTCGGGCTACATTTTTCCCATACCGTATTTATCGTCGAGCCACTTTATCTTTCGCCGTTTCTCTTGCACAAAGCTCGCGAATAAAATAATTACAGAAGATTCTTCATCGACCAAGGAAGCTCGCCGAAAAACAGAAAAATAAGAAGAAATGTCGAAAATTTTCAATTTTTAAAAGTTTTTAAAATTCTTTTCGAAATTTTACATTTTTTTTTTTTGCTTCCTGTTTTTAGAACCGGCGTCAGTAATTCGAGAATAATTTCCATTTTCGCCTATTTTGGTATAAAAAATTAAGAACAAATGCCGGAAATTTCAAATTTAAAAAAAAATTTTTTTTCGAAATTTTACTTTTTTTTTTCTTCCGTTTTCACAACCGGCGTCACTAATTCGAGAGTGCTTTCCATTTTCGCCGGTCGAGTTTCGTCAACTGAGAAAGGTTGGCGAGAAACAGAAAATTAGGAAGAAATGTCGAAAAATTTCAATTTTTTAAAAATTCCTTTTGGAATTTTTTTTACTTTGTTCTCGTTTCCGTTTTTACAACCGGCGTCACTAATTCCAAAACGCTCTCCATTTCCACTTGCACTTTCAGTAGCAGAAAATTAAGAAAAAAAATGTCGAAAATTAAAATTAAATTTTATTAAGAAATTTTATTAAGAAATTTTATTAAGAAATTTTATTAAGAAATTTTATTAAGAAATTTTATTAAGAAATTTTATTAAGAAATTTTATTAAGAAATTTTATTAAGAAATTTTATTAAGAAATTTTATTAAGAAATTTTATTAAGAAATTTTATTAAGAAATTTTATTAAGAAATTTTATTAAGAAATTTTATTAAGAAATTTTATTAAGAAATTTTATTAAGAAATTTTATTAAGACATTTTATTAAGAAATTTTATTAATAAATATTATTAAGAAATATTATTAAGAAATTTTATTAAGAAATTTGATTAAGAAATTTTATTACAAAATTTTATTAAGAAATTTTATTACGAAATTTGATTAAGAAATTTTATTCATAAATTACAATAAAAAATTCCTTTCGGAATTTTTTTTTGTTCGATTCCGTTTTCACAACCAGCGTCAGTAATTCTTACCGACTTTCAGTAACAGAAAGTCCGTAAGAAGAGTCGAAAATTTCATTTATTTTTTATTTTTCAATTCCTCCCGGAATTTAACTTTCCTTTCCTTGCTTCCCTTTTCATGACCGGCGTCAGTAATTCGAGAATGCTTTCCATTTCCGTCTGCGGACTCGTCGCCCTCGTGTTTACGAGCGAGCCCGGTCGCGAAGCTTGCCGCTGTCCGCCCCCCGCCGAGCCGCGCTTCCGTGCCGCGCTCGCCGGCGAACGGAACGAAAGGAAACCCGGAGAACAAGAGGAAATAGAAAGAAGGTGGAGCAAAAGAAAAAAAAGCACGAGGCGGTGAGAAGAGAAAAGCGTGTATAGAAGTCAAGCGAACAGACAATTCGAGAGTTCTGCTCGTAAAGCTACACTCTCAGAAATAGCCTGGAAAATACTTGAAGGTCTCTTCGACGAGAGGATTACGTTAAGCTATGTTTGAGCCAAAGTGGACTGCGAATGGCCGGCGTGCGATGAAAACGGAAAACAAAGAAACTCTGTCGATAGATCAAGAAGGATATAAAAAATCCGGCAAGAAATAAGGAGGCGAAAGATCGTAAGCGCCATTAACGCTTATCTTCTTTTTGTTTCTTTATTTACTGCCACGAGCGTCGCGCGCGGAGTAAAAAAGAAAAGGTGAAAATTGACATTTTCATAACGCTTCCTCATAAAAGCTGAATATTGAAATTTTCATATCGCTTCCTCATCAAAGTTGAAAGTTGAAAGTTGAAAGTTGAAAGTTGAAAGTTGAAAGTTGAAAGTTGAAAGTTGAAAGTTGAAAGTTGAAAGTTGAAAGTTGAAAGTTGAAAGTTGAAAGTTGAAAGTTGAAAGTTGAAAGTTGAAAGTTGAAAGTTGAAAGTTGAAAGTTGAAAGTTGAAAGTTGAAAGTTGAAAGTTGAAAGTTGAAAGTTGAAAGTTGAAAGTTGAAAGTTGAAAGTTGAAAGTTGAAAGTTGAAAGTTGAAAGTTGAAAGTTGAAAGTTGAAAGTTGAAAGTTGAAAGTTGAAAGTTGAAAGTTGAAAGTTGAAAGTTGAAAGTTGAAAGTTGAAAGTTGAAAGTTGAAAGTTGAAAGTTGAAAGTTGAAAGTTGAAAGTTGAAAGTTGAAAGTTGAAAGTTGAAATTTTTTATTCGCTAAGCTTCTTCTATGAGAAAGCATTTACTATATTTTTGGCTTCCTCATAGAGGAAGCTTAGCAAATAAAAAATGTCAACTTTCAACTTTTTTTCAACATCAACATCGTATTTAACTTTCAGGAAAAATTGCTGGCTGACTCAGGTTTAGCCCAAAAAAATACACCAACCTTATGCTTTTGGTCAAAACGGATGTAGAATCTGTGCTCGGCGCGAAAAATACATAGAATTATGTGTTCCCAATTTTTTTTCGATCCTTAAATTTTTACTCGTGAAGTTCACATGACACCGCTTTAACGAATTATTTTAACTCCGTCATATTCATCATCTTGTTTATTTCTTGCCGTAGAACACGATAGGCATAGGAATATTTAATTAGGAAAAATGCGTTTAAACCAAAAAACTAATTAATTTTCATGAAATTCGAAATTTTGAAATGCCATAAAATTTCAACGGTTCTACCGATTCTCTTGAAATTTTGATAGGATCATCGGGTGATAATATTCCAACTGTGTACGCGTTTTTAGCCCAATAGCTATAAAATTGCGAGCGCTACAGTGCGTACAGACATTTTCGAAGAAATTAAAAATGGCGTACAAATAAAACAACTGAACATTTTTGGACGAAATTTTGACCAAACGTTAACTATTAACCACACATGATGTGTGCCAAATTTCATGTCGATCGGCCAAGGCGTTCTCGAGTTATCACGGTTTGAATATTTCACGTCAGATTCATACACACACAAACACACACACACACACATACACATACATCCGAACATTTTTTCAAAATGTGATTTTTCGATGTTTTGGAACATTCTGAACACGTTTTTATTAAAATCTCGAAAAAAAATTTTTCACCATAACAAAGCTTCCTCTGTGAGGAAGCAAAAACAAAAAAAAAAAACAAAAAAAATTGGTAAATAGGGTAAAAATGGGGAATATGGACTGGACCATGTTTCATTGATTTACGTGTCAATCGGAGTGGTCCATATTCACTACGTTTACCCTAAGAGTCGTAGTTGAGGTTTAAATATGCAAACCTGTCCTTGCATTTCTCGTCTCTTTGACAATTTTATTTTCTGCTTTTTGTAAAACTGGTTCGAAAAATTAAGAAATAAAAAATCGTGGAGGTTTGTGGACAATACATTGGTGCGGAAAGTACAAGATTTATTTTTTTAAATGTTTAAAAATTTTGCAATAATGACCGAGAAAAAAAATTGAGCAGGAAACATTGGTCAAAAGCACGAGCGTTTTTGTATCGTGTATTCTGGACGCTGCGTCACTTGCGACGATGCAATTCGGTTCTTGCGTCCGAGAAGTCGGCCTATATAGCAGGTTGACGCACTGTCCTCATCGCCGTTTCGCTTCTTTCATTTCCCCGAGGCGGCATAAGTTGTGTCGCGTTCTTCTTCAACTGTTGGGGCTGTTCTGCGTTCGTGTGTAATAGTCAAAGTTTCGCGAGCGGTCGTGACCCACATCGGGAAACGCAAAAATTGGAAAACTTATTGGACAAATAGGTACTGTCATGTTTGAGCTTCCGACATAATAAAATTTGCGGTTTTCAATATTTTTGCTGCCTCGTACAGGAAGCTACGTCTTCGCAAAAAAAAAAAAAAAAAAAATCGCGTTTTCAATGCCTTAGTACTTAAAACAGTGAAACGTTGAGGAATGGGATTTTTAGCTGGCGTTCGAATGAGCACGTGTGCGCTTTTTCTAAATACTTTTTTTATACTATATTATAATATGGGTATGCGGTTAGCATCTACAATTTTACAAGCATCTAATTTCATAGTGCTTGAGGTCGAGTAGCGGAATATTTCGGTTACCCACGACCTATTCCCTGGCCGATACCCTTCCGGCACTGTATGCAACTAAGCCAGACAGCCAGACAGCCAGACAGCGAGACAGCCAGACAGCCAGACAGCCAGACAGCCAGACAGCCAGACAGCCAGACAGCCAGACAGCCAGACAGCCAGACAGCCAGACAGCCAGACAGCCAGACAGCCAGACAGCCAGACAGCCATACAGCCAGACAGCCAGACAGCCAGACAGCCAGACAGCCAGACAGCCAGACAGCCAGACAGCCAGACAGCCAGACAGCCAGACAGCCAGACAGCCAGACAGCCAGACAGCCAGACAGCCAGACAGCCAGACAGCCAGACAGCCAGACAGCCAGACAGCCAGACAGCCAGACAGCCAGACAGCCAGACAGCCAGACAGCCAGACAGCCAGACAGCCAGACAGCCAGACAGCCAGACAGCCAGACAGCCAGACAGCCAGACAGCCAGACAGCCAGACAGCCAGACAGCCAGACAGCCAGACAGCCAGACAGCCAGATAGCTACGCAAGCAGGCAGACAAGCACTCTTTCAAACAAGGAAGCTGCTTTAGCGGAAAAATCCTCCGCAAATAATCTCTATAAAATGTTGACGAGGGTCGAGGGGAGAGGAGAGCTTGCCTCGGAAGTAGTAAACAGAACAGCAAGGAAAAGAACTAGAGTTGTCAGCGTGAAACATACAGAGGGGAAACCTAGAGAGCTTTTGGCTATGAATGAACTCCTCATTTTTAAGGTCACCTTGGCTTAACCCGGAAAATCCAGGAAAAAGCACGGGCCCCATGGGTCCGAACTCGTGGGAGATGAATACTTTAGCAAGCATTCACCGCGAGCCTCGACAATGGTAGCTTTTCGCCAGAGCATAAAAATTCATCTAAAAATCTGATGCTCGGGGTGCATATCGTACAACAGGCGCGTTGTATGTTTCATACTCTTGCGGAGTTGGATATTACATATTTACTAAAGATACGTGAACAGTGAGAGTGATTTTAAATATGCGGAGAGTGAGTTAGTAATTCAACGGTAGCTTGAAAGCAAAAGAAAATTATTGCTCTTGTTATTTTTTCACAATGGACTTTACGTTGGCAAATATTGATCGCCTCTACACGAAGAAATGGTTTCGAATTGTTTATTCCCAATATCTTGTCTTACTGACAAAGACGTTTCTGTGAGAAAGCATGTAACGCCATTTTTTTGCCTTTTTTTTTACAAAAAAAGCTTTGCAAACTCTTTTAAAAATATTTATCACTTTTTTTCGAGAAAAACTTTTAAGTGAATGGATCAATAGATTTTCAGAGATTTTCGATATTTGTAGGGGAACGTATATGCGCAATACATCCTTAAAAACTCCAATTGACCCAACTATTTGACTGGCCGACAACCAACTGATTTGTTGACTCAATCATGTGATTGGTCGACAACCAACTGATTTGTTGACTCAACCATTTGATTGGTCGACAACCAACTGATTTGTTGACTCAACCATGTCATTGTTTAGCAACCAACTGATTTGTTGACTCAACCATTTGATTTGTCGACAATTAACTGATTTGTTGATTCAACCATTTTATTGGTGGACAACCAACTGATTTGTTGATTCAACCATTTTATTGGTCGACAACCAACTGATTTGTTGACTCAACTATGTGATTGGTCGACAACCAACTGATTTGTTGACTCAACCATTTGATTGGTTGACAACCAACTGATTTGTTGACTCAACCATTTGATTGTTCAACAACCAACTAATTTTTTGACTCAACCATTTGATTGGTCATCGACCTACTGATTTGTTGACTCAACTATTTGATTGGTCGACAATTTTCTGATTTGTTGACTCAACTATTTGATTGGTCGACAACCAACTGATTTGTTGACTCAACCATTTGATTAGTCGACAACCAATTGATTTGTTGACTACATAATTTGATTGGTCAACAACCAAGTGATTTATTTGTTCAACCATTTGATTGAGCTGGCGGCAAACTAATTTGGTGGTGCAACCATTTGATCGATCGGATACGAACCAATTGGTCCGCTTAGCCATTTTGTTGATTGACAACCAACTTTCGTTTGCGAAACCGAATCAATCACCTCGACCGTATCTGACCACCTAGTTCGTTGGAACAGAATATTCTTTTTCTCCGCCTACAGCGAAAATAAAACAACGCCGATTGATCCAGGCAAAAGACCGTATGCGACCCGTGCGTGAAAAGTCAATAAGCGTTCCGGAGTATTCCTGCGCAATCTGTTCACGTCTGCGAGTGACCTATTGTCATACTGAATTGACCAATTCTATGGGGAATCCCCACGACAACCTCCTTATGTCATAGCCCGACTGAACACCCGATGTCAAGTCCGACCACAAGTACATTCCGATCTGGTTTCTCACCCTTATCATTGAATCGCCTCGACGACGTTTCCACAGTCCAATACTATAACGCATCGGTTATTTTTTCTGTTTCAGTAACCAGCACCACAACGCGGACAAGTTACGAGCCTGGACCATCGGATTGGACGACCACAAGTTCGGCTCTTCGTCGAGGAGCGCCGTCGTCTGCGAGGTCGTTTCGTCCGACAAGCATCGTGGAGTACGATTCCGGGAGTGCGGAGCACAGCCGGGTCTCGTTGGCCTCGGGAAACGGCTTCGGGCAGAGATCCGAGGAGGCGGGAATCACGTTAGCAAGCGACGACTCTCCGAAACCCAGAGATCCGCGATTGGAACGAGAATCCTCGATCTCGGAGATCGGTCATTCGAGTCAGGTGGGCAGAGACCACGATTCCCGGGATCGGAAACAAGCGGACCAGGAGAACGTCAGGCTGGAGTTACGCCTGGACATTGCCGGTGTCTCGGGTGATCATGGTGGAGGAACATCGGGAACGGCTCGCGTCGTCCGGAAAACGTCGACCGGATCGATCGGCGACGGACAATTTGGTCGTTACTCCACTTCCAGTGACGAGCCAATGACGAGATCCGTATCGTCACCCCCGCCGGCGTCGATCACGTCGCCGTCGAACGACTCGCCAGCGTACGGAACTCCCGGTCATTCGCCAAGGGCGGATACGATACGCCCGCAAAGTCCGGGCGGTCCGAAAGCAACCCTTGGGACTCGGAGGACGAGCGACATTACCGCCGGCCCTTCCATGAGGACGCAGAGATTGGATCAGAGTTTTCCTGACGTCGGTGTTCAGCGCGGAACTGAAGAATTCGCCAAGTTTGAGGCTGGTGGTTCGATTCCTTTGAATTTGGCGATCACCGTCGAGGGAATCCTCGGGGACGAGGGCTCGTCGCCAGTTCCGGAATCACCAGGAACGGTGGGTGGGCTGGTTCGTGTCGTCACGTCGTTGAACTCGCGCGAACCCGGCATGGTGAAGATCGAGGGGGCGGATGAGGAGTACGAGGAGAGAGCTGAGTTCCCGAAGGGTTCTTCGTCAGATCGGATCATCGCACGTTCGATCTCGGATGGATTCAATAGCGTCGGGCCGCCGGAAAAATTGGAAACTTACGAATCACCTGCCAGGGGTCTCGGATTGACATTGGCGCAAGAGGAAGCGGTCGAAGTTTCCTCGTGGCGCTTCGACGTGCCTCCTTCGGACGCGTTGTACTCGCCGAACGATCGCCGATCGTTGGTGGAGAAGATCGGGGCGACACACTCGACGATCGACAAATACGGCGGAAAAGAGATCGACTGGTTCACCTCGGAGCGGGAGGAACTTTCGGGTACCACGTTGGCCACAACGGCCGTTGGATTTCCGAAACGCTACATGAGGGAAGTGCCGGAGAGCGTGGTCTGCGAAAAGTTTCAGGTCGGCGATCCCGACAAGAGGGAATTCTACAGTCCGTACTACCCGCAAAATTATCCACCGCTTGCCAACTGCGTTCGAATGCTCGAGGGTGAGTGGAAACTTTGGTTATATTGAATTTTGATGCTGCGCGCAAATAAAAAAACCGCGTACATAGAGCTTTAGGATTAGATATAGAACCGCTTGGCGCGGTGCTATACTGTGCGTTGTAATTTTTATCTCTCCTACTGGATCACGAATCCATTTGTCCTTTGGCACGCAACGGCAGATGAACTTTGTCCACTTGTGAAAGGAACTCGACACCTCTGACCAGTTCCTTACAAGATTCATAGTCACATAGGAACCAGTGCGTCAAGTAGTTCATCCCGCACCGAAAAGAACTACTAGGGGTCCAGTAGTGACTACCGGAGGTTGAGTAGTCACTGCTGGCATTGCAGTAGTCACTACACATGTAGTTACTACTTCCTAGTGGTTACTCCTCAAGAGCCAGTAATTATTACTGAGGACGCAGTAGTTACCAGCATCAGTA
This sequence comes from Amblyjoppa proteus, assembly GCA_963922035.1. Taxonomy (NCBI): domain Eukaryota; kingdom Metazoa; phylum Arthropoda; class Insecta; order Hymenoptera; family Ichneumonidae; genus Amblyjoppa; species Amblyjoppa proteus. The sequence goes on along the minus strand of OY998231.1, from coordinate 12,415,361 downwards.
ATTACTACTTATAAGTAGTTCTATTCAGTAGTTAATGCATAGCCAGTTATTGCAGATAAGTAATTGCTACTCGAGACAGCAGTAGTTCCTGTATAAGTAGTTACCACTTCCGTGTACTTACTATTTGAATCTCCAGATTTAAATAGTAACTACACAGAGGTAGTAACTACTTATACAGGAACTAGTGCTGTATCGAGTAGTAATTATTTATCTGTAGTAATTTCTTATACAGGAACTACTACGTCCTCAGTAATAATTACGGATTGTTGAGGAGTAACTATTAGGAAGTAGTAACTACATGTGTAGTGACTACTGCAATGCCAGCAGGGACCACTGAACCTCCAGTGGTCATCACTGGACCCCTAGTAGTTCTTTCCGGTGAGGGTCAATTCCCAGCAGTGAGCTACTGGAAACTGCGGGAATTCCCGCTAGTGAATTACTGAAAACTACGAGAGTTCCCAGTGCTTAACTATTGGACATTCATACTACTTGGAGTAGTTGACTGCCCAGTGGTAGTTAACTACTCAAAATACCCAGTAATGTTCAGTAGTTAACTGCTCAAGACTTCGAGTAGTTTTCAGTAATCCGCCAATTTAGCACTGGGCAGTACTTTATTCAGTACTTTATTAGTAGTTCAGTACTTTATTAGTAGTTAACTACTGGATACTGCCAGTAATATTTTGCAGTAGTTATCAGTAGTTCTTTTCGGTGAGGGGCAGTTGGGGAATTTTTGTTGTTGTGTGCTCTCATTGTTATGTGTGTTACATTAACGCGAATCCATTGGCCCTTTCCATCACCCATCGAGGCACGATCATTATCTGATCACAAGAAAATCCTCTAGCCTCTGCAATCGTCAGCATTCATTGGTCTCCCTTGGATGGGGTCTTCTCCACGGCTTTCGCCTCAAACATGGCAACAAAAAATCGGCGAGTGACGATACCCCGACATGCCCAAACGAAAAATAAAAAGAAACCCTCTATAACAATCAGCCCACTTTAGATACCGGAATAGGAGCCGATCGAAAGTTTCCAGAGAGTGAATTGTTGGTCTTAGACTCGCTCGGTCTATATCGGCACATCGGTACTTAAAGCGAACATCTCTCACGAGCAAAACGTCTGGTTCCCCAAGGTCCACTAAGCGATCACAAAACGATAGTAACGAGTTAACCGTGAGAGGATGTAAAAAATTGGCAAGCGCTCTCTATCGCCGCAGCCTCATAAATCATTCCTTCTTTCTCCCTGCGGCTCTTACTCTTCGTTTCTCTTTGCTCGGAAACCGGTCCACCTCGTTGCTTGCTCCAGCGGCATCTTCCATCCTTCGGCGCGTCGTTCTTGTTCGGTGAAAGCGTTAAGAGCGGTGGCCGGGGAAAATCGATGAGTCCGCCATCGAGGGCGGAAAGCTTCCCTTGCTTCCCTTGTTAACCAGCTCCTACCGAGCGGACTCGACCGACGGTGGATCGTTAAGACGCGTTCAGAACCAATGCCAACCAGATTATCGAGATGTTGTCGCCCTCGTCGCCGCCGCGTATGGCAACGATTTGGATCGTCCCTTCGGAAAATGACGCCGAAGGATCTCCGATTCCTGGTGGTGGGAAAGGTTGATTTCACGACAAATCGGCTTACCCTCGGGCCATTCGGGACTCTCGAGCGTCGCATTCGAGTTCCCCAGTCGGCGATGAGTCGGGTTGAGCAAACGGACAGTTGGCCCGTGTCTGAATTTGAGTCAGGGTCGACGCGCTCCACTATTGGAATCCGAACACCGAGAGCATCGGCGAAGCCAGAGGCAACAAGTACGTTGACAGCGTCCGCCTGAGTGGTAGTGGTGATGGTAGAATCTTCCACTGGCGAACGTGCAAGTGTTACCGAAATAGAAGCTGGCTAATGGAGTGAGGCACCCCCTCGCCGGTGGGTTTACGCATCGTAGTATATCGTGCGGTCTAGATGAATGCGCAGTCAGCGTAACCACCGCTTGGCCTTCTGCGTTTGCCAGGTTTGGCTCGACAGTCCTCAAAGCTTCATGAGAATTGGTAAGAATGACACCCAGAAGACGACATATACGGCGGAATCTCTCACATGCCACCTATGGGTGGGTTGGCGGGCGAAAGGTAGAGAGACTGCTTCACGAATATGATAACAACTTCACATAGCTTGCTTGTCCCGGTATTAAGTAACATGTGATTCCACCTTATTTTTTGCATCTACGCCGTCATCGCGCTGTCACTTTGCTCACAATGAATGAGCTTTAACTTATACTGTTGTTATCATTCGATAACGACAGTACAGAGCGTGAGCGGCATATTTGTTGGTGTATGACGACATAGTGGTAGGGTGATTCTGGGTGACATAACTGATTGGTAGTTAAGATAGTCGTTTAGATTGCATAGCCGATTGGGTGGCATGCTCGATTAGATGATATGACTGATCTAATCGGCCGATTGTTTCACATAGCTTACTAGTCCACATATTAACATGTGATTCCACCTCATTTTTGCATCTACGCCGCTATTGCGCTGTTACTTTGTTCGAAATGAGTGTGCTTTAACTCTTTTATTGTTGTTATTTGATAACGTCAGTACAGAGCGTGAACGGCATATTTGTCGGTATTGTACAGAGCGTCAGCGGCATATTTGTCTGTGTATGACGACATTGTGGTAGGGTGATTCTGGATAACATGACCAATTGGAAGCCATGGTTCATCATCATCGATCATTAGTTGAAATAGTCGTTTAGACTGCATAGCCGATTGGGTGACAAGGCCGATTAGAGCACATAAGTGATCTAAGCGGCCGATTGTTTCCCATGGCTTACTTGTCCACATATTAAGTAACATGTGATTCCACCTCATTTTTACATCTTCGACGACGTAGTAATAGGGAGATTCTGGGTGACACGACCGATAAGAGGACATGGCCCAGTAGATGACATAGTCGTTTGTACGACATAGCCGAATAGGTGACATGGCCGAATGGATCATATAACCGATTGGATGACATGGTCGATTGGATCACATAGCTGATTGGGTGACATTGTCAATTGGGTATATTTCCGGCGCGGTGACATGCCAATTGAATCCTTCTGCCGGTTCGGTTCCCACCGGTTGCAGCCCACATTGAAGTTGCCACCGGACTAACAGGATTCCCATATTCAATAGTACTTAGTCGAGAAAATTGACCCTATCACCATGAAAAACCGGACGATGTGGCCAATCAAACAGTCTACTCTTCGAAGCATCATGGAAAAGTATTTAACGGATCACAGTATTCATCTATTCTGCTCAAGATTGCAAAGATATCTAAGAATATGACATTTTCTTTGCGACTACCTCATTATATCCGCATGTTATGTTGAAATCGAAATCTTTAATCGAAGTCTGACTGTACACAGATTCTAACAATCGTTCACTGATGGTTTGAAAGCGTTCCTTCGACAAATACCTCGATGAAATCACCCGGAATAATGTAACGAAACAAGTAATAGAAACTCGTGAACTACTCGCTCTCCTTCTTGATCCAAGCGAGCCTCAAGACCAATTCCCCGGGAGTCGCACGATCCTTCCAACTGCATTCTGATCGACGCAATGCAATGCTGGCACGTTTGCTTCGCGCAGCCCCGGATGAGGAAACTATAGAAATTGCACGTTCCACGATAGCTACATCGGGGGGGGGGGGGGGGGGGGGCAAAAGCGATAATGGGCCACAGAAATTTGCGTGCGGAGGCTCCCAAGGGTGGAAAAGCAAAGCTTTACGAAAACGAACGCTGAGGACAACGACGAGAACTATCGGGCCGAGGACCGGGAAGAAACGAGGATAGAGGAGCTGAGACGCAAAACGTGCTCGGGCGTTTGCGAATTGTGCTGTCGAGCGCTGACGGAGAAAGGGCGATCCGACGGCGGAGGGACGCGACGACCCAACCCGTATAAGTCGAGACTGCGGTTCTAGACGTGCCGGGAAAGCTCCATGTGCTTCGGGACCCGAGGCTTTTCCAGGCTTCCGCAACGTCGAACCCATGCCCTTTGCCCCTCACTCCGGCGAGGGCGCATCGCCCTCGTGGCGCTACCCTCTACACGCCTCACGAGCTTCCGCATCATGAGATATGCCTCCGCTTCTGGAGACTCCATTTGCCTACTATCTGCCCCACCGACGGAGGTATCGATTGAAGAAAGCCGAGACGCGACAGGCAATCCTTTGCGCCAAGGCATGGATTCGAGGTTTTTTTTTTTTTTTTTTTTTTTTTTGCAGCTGATTCCAAAAACACTTCACGATGATCTTGATAGTTAAGTGAGGGACTTTTAAGATGTTAGTTTGAACTTAAGGTAGTTCTGTTACTTTGTATTTATTTTGAAATATTTTCAGACATTTTTTTTCATGTGAAAAAAAAAAAATGAAAGCTAATTGAAAAATCTGAAAAAATTCATACGCGTCCAGAAAAATGAGACGAAATTGCAAATACTTCTCGATGGTATAGAAAACTGAAAAAATTCATGCATGTCAAAGGTAATGAAGAGATTAATTTTGCATATTTTGAAATGTTTTCACACATTTTTGTTTTGTGAAAAAAAAAATCAAAGCTAATTGAAAAATCTGAAAAAATTCATACGTGTTCAGAAAAATGAGACGAAATTGCAAATACTTCTGGATGGTATAAAAATCTGAAAAAATACATGCATAGTAAAGGTACTGAAAACATTAATTTTGCATAATAATAATTCCAAAATGTTATCAACAAATTGATGAAAAAAAAAAAAATCGTAACAAATTTCCCGGAAACCCATTTTTTTTTTGTGCAAATGATTCGTTCATTTTTCTAAGTACATGTGAATTTTTTTCAGATTTTTTAATTTGCTTTAAATTTTTTTTTATATATGGAAAAAAATACAAAATTTAAAGCAAATTTAAAAATCTGAAAAATTCATCCGTATTCAGAAAAATTGATGAATCTTTCCATAAAAAAAAAGTTAGGTTTCAGGGAGATTTTTTTAACAATTTTATTTTTCATAAATTCGTTAATAACAATTATGCAAAATTAATCTTTTCAGCACGTTTAAAATGATTGATTAAAAAAAAATGTCTACAGTCGAGTTCGCAATTCCCTCTCATTTCCCTGAAACGTTATGCGAAGTGAGCGCAATTCGCAAGGCCTATCTTAATTTTCTCTCGAAGTGAAGTTCAGATTCCTCCTCAGCAGTTTCGTCGACGCTCCGACAAATGGCTCAAAAAATTGAAACATTGAAAGGTCAAAAAAATGTTCATTGTGACGTCACTTCCGGTTTGAAAATCCCATTTTTATCCAGCCGGAACTGAGGTCATACGAGAAAACGTCACTTCCATATGAAGTCACTTCGGGTCAAGAACCGAGATTTTCAAACCGGAAGTCACGTTTTCTCGGATGACGTCACTTCCGCTTTAAATTATAGTACATATAATATTTTTAAAATTTTCTCCGTAATATTGAGTGCACTCAGTGACAGAAACGTGTCAATTAATGAACGCATGATCTACTTGGAATTCGTCCAAGTGCTTCATGAGCTTCTTCGAAGTCGAAAATCTGCAGAAGAAAAAGTCTCGTCGGAGTAAAAAAAATGTCACAAGTGGACATTTTTAGATGGTATCGTTCGGTAAAATCGTAGATAGCGATTGGATTACACCGAAAGCGTGAGGATTCGCATTGTCCGATGCCCATTGAGAGCGGTGTCTGCCAGAGTGGACTTTTCATTTTGTCGATAAAACGAAAGGAAACAAGAGGAGAATCGAAGGCGTTCGGCGATCGCGAAGATTCCGGCTCCGGAGCGAGGAGCAAGTGTCCGAAGAATTGAAATAAGTACAGAGGACATCGCGAATGGACAAGTGAATTGTCCTGACGGATTCAATCGCGTCAGGGATTAGATGGGGTCGTTGTGTGAAGTGGCGAGCGGGAGAGGCAGCAGCCATTTTCCCCCGAGGTCAGCAGTCGAATCATCCAGCTCAACTCAACTCCCTCTCTCCGAAGCTCGTCGTTTTCCAATCTCCGCGCTGTCTACGGGTTTTATTCCTTTTTATTTCGTATTTCTTTTTTTTTTTTTTATCAATCCCCGCGGTCGACGCCTTCGAAATAGTTTGGTCCGGGACGCCGGCAGCGGCAGTCCCGGACCAAAGAGAGACTCAAAAGATTCTTGGACGAGGGAACGACGGTCGGGGGATGCGTCATATTGAAAAATTTCGTTGTATCCTGGAGACTTGTCTAACGTCTCTGCGAAATCTTCGTTGTATCTGTGAAATAAATTCCGTAAGGATACTGTGGACATTTTGTCAATGCTTTTACTTCGCAAAATAACATAACGTCGAAAAAATTATACGCGTCAAAATAAGATGGCAAACAAATAGGCGTAAAATAACACCCATTAAAGTAGTACGCGTGAAAACAACACGCATGAAACTAACACGCGTGAAAATAACACGCGTGAAAATAACACGCGTGAAAATAACACGCGTGAAAATAACACGCGTGAAAATAACACGCGTGAAAATAACACGCGTGAAAATAACACGCGTGAAAATAACACGCGTGAAAATAACACGCGTGAAAATAACACGCGTGAAAATAACACGCGTGAAAATAACACGCGTGAAAATAACACGCGTGGAAATAACACGCGTGGAAATAACACGCGTGGAAATAACACGCGTGGAAATAACAGGCGTGGAAATAACACGCGTGGAAATAACACGCGTGGAAATAACAAGCGTGGAAATAACAAGCGTGGAAATAACACGCGTGGAAATAACACGCGTGGAAATAACACGCGTGGAAATAACACGCGTGGAAATAACACGCGTGGAAATAACACGCGTGGAAATAACACGCGTGGAAATAACACGCGCGTGGAGAATAACACACGTGAAAATAACATGCGTTGAAATAACACGCTGAGAGAGTAACAGGCATCGAAATAACACGTGGCAAAATAATCGCGATAAAATTACCCATGAGTAATTTAATTTTTTCAATCTGTTATTTTGGCGTATTATAAGTATTTTTATATTTATTATTTTTCGGAGCTCTGACGCCGCAAAGTTAGCGTTTCTATATCCACAGACATCGCGTTCGAATATTCGCCAAAAAAAAAAACTCCGAGCCCTGTTCAACGGAAGCTTCTGTCAACCTACATAATGGATATACGTAAAGTTCAACGTCGCTCGGTGACAAATCGAGGCCAAGTTCTTCGTACACAGCGATGTATAGTCAGAGATATATGAACGAACACCCTCCGCAAAGTGAATGAAGAGTGGATGATTTTCAGCCCGAAATCACCGAAGCGTGATCGCTTAACGAACTGCTATCGTTCCCGTTCGAGAAATCCCGATTATTCTCTCTTGCAGGATAGCACTCAAGATTCAATCTCCATTCCGTTCTTCCTCGCGGTACCTCCTTCTGATTAATTCTTTCACGTTTTTTTTTTTTTTTTTCTTCATATTTCCCCGCTTTTTCTTTTTTTTTTTTTGCTTTTTCCATTTCGCTCTATTCGCCATTAGTTCGAGCCCGACGACGAGGCACAAAGCCAACCAACCTATCCAGAAGCTCCAACGAACTGTGATCTCATTACGTCGTACATCTCAAGTGGTTTAGAGATGGTGTTCTCGGTCGTTCGAGTCGCGCCACTGGCGTCTTTACCTTGCGCTCACCCACGCCACACCGCCATCGCGCTTCCTCTGAGCCCAGCTCGCGCCCTCACTCGTTCTCCCTGGCATTCTATGATATTCTATAACGACACCGCGGACCGCGCTATCGTACTCGCGGCTCAGCAATTAAAAAGTTTCATCGGTGCAATTAGGGGCAGTCTCGGCTCGGTCGTAGTCGTCGTCGTCGTCTTCTTAACTCCCGTAGTCGAAGTATCTCCTTGACCCATCTACGTCCGCATTACCTTCAAAGAGGTCCGTACTCGTTATTCCAACTCCCCCCCCCCCCCCCGTCCTTGTCGCTGATCGGATGGTACCGTTGTTATTACGACTGTTACGGCGGGAAGGCGCTTTGGAAAACGCAACAGCTTCATTCCAGCGGCTCTTTGTCTGCTACTTTGTCCTTTCGTCCAATGATAATTGCGCAGAAAGAATCGAAGTCGGTAACGAGAAATCGATACGACATTAGGCAATAAGGGAGCCAGAGAGCCCTTTCAATTATTTTACATGAAGCAATGCGACAAGCTAGTATGGACAATTTCAATTGAGATTTTTGCTTCCTCATCGAGGAAGGTTTGTTTTTTTTTACGACATGGAAGTTAGCAACGTTGACTCCAATGGAATCATTGACAGTCGTCACTTTTCTCAAATAGTTTATTTTCCGGCGAAACGATTTAAATGATGTATTATATTATGTTATATTATTATTATTATTATTATTATTATTATTATTATTATTATTATTATTATTATTATTATTATTATTATTATTATTATTATTATTATTATTATTATTATTATTATTATTATTATTATTATTATATATGTATAATTACATTTATTATAAATATTTATATTGTTATAACACATTATATGGTATTATCGGCTTTCCACGAAAGCCAACTTTCTTCGAGACATGACAGCTGTCAATAATTTCGTTGGGGCAACGTTGCTAACTTCTACGCTTTTGTTTTTTTCTCTTTTACTGTTATCCAGCTCGATGACATGTCCGGTACCTTCATCGAAAAAAACTACTAGGGATTCAGTAGTGACTAGTGGAGGTTCAGTAGTCACTGCTGGCTTTGCAGTAGTCACTACACATGTACCCATGAGCGAATTACAAATTGGCTATTTCTTGGTGCGCAGTACTGTTGCCAACATTGCCGGGACTGGCGGTCAGTTCTGAGCAGGTACAGAAACATCCCTGCCATAATACCGGGCTGACTTTGGAATGATCATATTGGTCCTTAGTTCAATCGTCAGTATCGGCCCAATGTTATCAAACGACCTTGACCCAGTGTTGACTGCCGACGTAGCCAATGTTGAACAAAAATTATCAATAAGCAATAAACAAATTTATTTGTCAATCTTCGCTGCTCCTAAATACTTTTTTTTAAAATCATTCTACAATTGCTTTTTATCTTCACAGATTGAAATCATTCGAATACATTTTTTTGTCGGTAATGGGGACCCGAGCCCGTGACCTCAGGATTACTAGTCGACGCTCTTACCTCTCGGCTATGCTCATCTTGGAGAATTTTTGTCGAATCTTATATATAATATATATAATATATATAAGCTCCACGTGTACTGCACGTCTATATCATATTAACTTAACAATTGCTTTGAATTATCTAAGTTTTATGATTTCGTTTGTTTTATTTACACTTTAATTAATAATATTGGCGAAACTTATGCTCTCGGCACTACAGTACTGTAGATCAAAACTATAATAAAGGAATTTGTAATAATAAAAAAAGCATTCAACAGTCGTGTAAAATGAAAGAAAATTTCGATGTTTACCGATATTTTGTGCATGAACATTGGGTGAACATCGCTAGCGGGTACTGGCCCAAAGTCGTTCGATGTCGTGGGCAAACGTCCACTTTGTTCACCCATAAAAAAACAAAAGTATCATCGCAAGACGTGCTCTCTAACTCTGACGACTGTTGACCGTGCGTCGGTCATATTCTTCAGCCAATACTAATCTTTCGTGTCGTGCAGTGTAACGCCAGTACTCTTCCGCATGTCGGACTGATACTGACGACATTTTTTCGGCAATACTAAGAGACGAGTCTCGGCTCAGTCTATGCCCGATACTCACACGACTGTCGGCTAAGTGCTATTTATGTTATGCCGTAAGTACTGGCCGCCAGAGCTGGGCCCGTATGAAGCCATCGGTCAGTCAGTGCGGTAACGGTACTACTGAACATCGTTTGGCAACTAATCTCGTTTTAGTACTGGACCGTGTTGATAACTCTGGCAGTATACCCCGATTCGCACATGGGTAGTAACTACTTCCTAGTAGTTACTCCTCAACAGTCAGTAATTATTACTGAGGACGTAGTAGTTCCTGCATCAGTAGTTACTACTTATAAGTAGTTCTATTCAAGGATTCAGCAGTTAATGGACGAGCAGTTATTTCAGATAAGTAATTACTGCTCGACACAGCAGAAGTGCCTGTATAAGTAGTTATCACCTTCATTGATTTGAATCTCGAGATTCAAATAGTAACTACACAGAGATGGTAACTGCTTATACAGGTACTACTGCAGTCTCGATTAGTAATTACTTATCTGCAATAACTGCTTATGCATTAACTACTGAATCCTGGAATAAACACTAATTATTAAGTAGTCATTACTGATGCAGGAATTACTACGTCCTCAGTAATAATTACTGACTGTTGAGGAGTAACTACTAGGAAGTAATAAACACATGTGCAGTGACTACTGCAATGCCAGCAGTGACTAATGAACATCCAGTGATCACTACTGGACCCCTAATAGTTTTTTTCGGCGAGGGCAAATTCCCAGCAGGGAACTACTGGAAACTACGAGAATTCCCAGTAGTGAACTACTGGACATTCATAGTAGTTTGGAGTAGTTAACTACTCAAAATACCCAGTAATGTTCAGTAGTTAATTGCTCAAGACTTCGAGTAGTTTTCAGTAGTCCGCCAATGTAGCTCCGGGCAGTAGTTCAGTAGTCTATTAGTAGTTAACTACTGGATACTGCCAGTAGTACTTTGCAGTAGTTTTCAGTAGTTCATTTCGGTTTGGGGTAGCGCCTGCGGGTGGTTTTATTTTGGTGACAAGAATGATCTGAGTGTTTCTAATTCAATTTGTATAACGATTATAGAGACCCTGCCCCAAAAGACATCTCTGTGAATTTTTTCAGATTTTTACTGCCACATTTTATGGCGGTTTTAACACTTCGAAGCTGGTTGGAAAAGGCGGGTCGGATTTTAGCTACACAACGATGTGAGTTCGTGTAATCCAATTTTATCCGAAACATCAAAGAAGCTAAACATCTGAACTCTCAATGATTTTCATTGACACATCTTATTACAATTCTAATCATCCAAGTGTGTAGCAAAAATTTTAGAGCGTCACGGACCGTTTTGGAGCCTCAGGTGCAGGCGAACCTTATCAGTGTCTGATGCGACGCGTTGAAAGTTCTACCAGCGCAATTACCGGCCTGCAAACTCTGATTCCACGTCGAAGGAGATGATCTCACGTAACTACTTGTAGTGCGCCTTTTGGCCCGTTTAGAACTCACCAAGAAAGTAGCGGTGCTCTTCGTAGAGCCGAATTGCCACCTACAAAAGACACCGCTCATAACGGCCAGAAGATTGCTTCAAGATTCCTACGTTCGCGTTAAGCTCGGATGTTCTAAAACTCACTACCACGAGACCTCACCAAGTTCTTCCTAAGTACGGTTATTCAGACTTCACCGGTGACGTGTACTCGGCATCATTGGCTGAACTTTGTGGGAGAATTGGGCGCAACCAAGGAAGGGTGACTTCACCGTCGCCGAAGGTCGTCGATCACGCTACAAAGTTCCTCCGCTCTGTTTTGCATGTATAGGTATACGCGCGTTGTCACGACAAACTCGGCAAAGCCCTTTGGGCGTCGCTTGCAGTATCACGCCGGCTTGTCAGCATGTCGTTGTGGCGTCTCCGTCGTCGTTGAATGCCCGGAGTGGCGAAGACCGTCGGTGACAGGGATGGAGTTTTGGCGACAAGTTTCGCAACGTCCGTCGCTGTGCGTCCGGCTCCTTGGACGAAATGCGCCGCGATGTGAAGCAATGGAAGACAAGGACGGGAGACGAATAACGTTGAAGACGAGACGAGAAGAATAAAGTGAAGTTAGTGAAGAGGAGCGAAGAATAAGTCAGGAAAGAAATAGTTAACGCGATAAGAAAAAAGGAAGAGGTGTGTTGCACTCGGAATACGAAGAGGTTTGTTGGCCTAGGGGTTTCGATGAGGCGTTTCCGGTTACTCGTGCTCGAACTCTGACCACGAGATAGGTCGTCGTGTCCGTCACAGCTGCAACCGAACCTCAAGGAATGTAAAAAGGGAACGTGATCCCTGAGCTTTGAAATACGGGGCACTGTTCTGTGGGAGGCGAAACGAGAGACCTTCAAAGATCTGGCGCTGTCACCGGAAGACGGAGGAGCATTATGTTTGGGACGTGGGAACTTTCCCTCGAGTCTGGAGGACGGAAGCGACCGAGTTAGTCAACGGCGACCGGAGGCGACGGTCCGAAGTGGGTCAGCAAATCAAGTTATCAACCACTCAGGACGTAACAGGTAGACCAAAGCGGCATGTAATATGATCTGCTGTAAATGAGTATGCCGTTGGCTATGGGAACCGGGCCGAACCCTCTCCAGAAGCTGATGGGATGCAACGCAGTGGCGCAGGACAACCCTTGAAGGCTTCGCCCCGATAAATTATCGTGCAGCAGTTAATTGAACCTTTCCGTTGATTGGCCTTTGGCACCAAGCATGTAATCATCCGATTCGTTGGTTAGACAAACTAGAACTTGTCTAGAACTTCGCAGAATTGTCAATCACGAGCGAAAATAATGCAGGTTTTAACCTACTAGTCACTTCATTTCTCACCGCACTGCTGCAGGCAATCTCATTGACAGTTGGTCGAGATACAACATCCAGACCATGACTTCGGAATTGTAGCTGATAGATATCACAAATTATACATTCGAAATTGTATCTGATAGACATGACAAATTATATATAATATTATGTTGTAAGCAATTCGACTACATTGAGGGGTGATGATGAGTTCCTAAAGACCAGTTATGAGCTACTGTCTTATCCTCTCCCGAAGGTTTTTGACGTTGACCACAAGACAGATTCGCTCAGAGCAAGGGAATTTGGACGGAACGATAATGGAGTGAAATCCCAATTGGTCCGTAATGATGTTGCATTGGTCGGCAATGGTTCTTCTCGAGCAGAGTTTTGTTTTGACTCAATCGCAAGGATTTTACTTATAGGACTGAAATTCTATTGATAGACACTACTAACGATTGATGATCAATTGACAAAAATCAGCCATGCGCTACTATCAGTACCTCTCTCGGGGTTGTTTATCGTAATGTGGTGCACAAGATCAAGCTGTCCGAAACAAAAGGCTCTAGTTAGAACAGTAATGGACTGAAATCTCTAGTGATCTTCAATGATGTGTCATTGATCGGCAATGGTTCTACTTCGACGGAGTATTGTTTTGACACAATCTCAAGGATTCTACTCGTGGACCCGTTGAAGTTCAGATTCATGCCTCCAAACTCTAGGACAGTAGACCAAGTGCCGCTCAGATTAGTGGCCGAAAATATGATTCCCTTCCTATATTATCCCAACACACGCGCAATCCGTTGATCGCTTCGGAACCTCTAGTTAACCTCAGTTGTGTTAATGATTCATAAGATTTTGGTTTGCAAGGTAGATCGAGAGGCAGTGAACACCAGAGTAACGTGATTCCTTAATGAGAGCGCGAACGCGGCCACTCGAGGAAGCCAGCCCGCGCCGTTGCCACGAATAGTTGTAATCGAATTGGGTCTGTGGGGATGTTTGGCTATCGATTATTACAGCCTCTCCTATCCCGACTATCCGGCGATTACGCTCTTTGGTTTCCCACCAAGCACACGAAATCCCGTAACTGAAGGCCAAGTCTTCGGCGCAGAGGGCAAGATATTGCGGTTGGTTAACGCTTGGTTGACGTACCAGCCTGGAATATAGAAGAACGCTGCTCGGGACCTCGAATGCGTTTGCGCTCGCTGATCGCGGTGCGGGTTTGCTCGGGCTGCAACGGGTTGTCGGTGGGTCGCCAGGGGATGGCGGGAGTCGCCGGTAGTCCTGGACGAGTTCCGATATTTCCCATTGTGTTTGCGCCCCGTTTCTCATGGCAGCGGGCATGACGGGATGCCTCGCGGAGCTCGCTCGCCGAATCGCGCGTCGACCTAACCGACTCCATGAATCATCAACAGCGTCTGTGGGAAAGCTGTTCTATGCTCTCGCTGACCCGACTGCTGATGCCCACCGGCCAGCAGCACGGAATTCTCTCCGCAATTCCTGGGTTTATTATTTCCCCGGTGCTCGCGGCACGTAGAGTTCGGAAGGCCCGCGGTCGGCGGGCGTCAGGGTCGCTTCGATTGAGCTCTGTTGTTCTCTGTTCCTTCAGAGCCTGCAGCACCGGGGCGGGCTTCAGCTGAGCTGCGACACTCTCGACATGTCAAACATCCAAGAACGCTACGAGAATACAAAAGTCGATCACGCAAATTTTGTTCGCTCGATGAAATATTGAATCTGCGGACCAGTCCGAGGTTATCGCGTGTGGCTCCATGATCAGGTCGGACGTCATTCTGGACAGTATTTCTATTGTAACGATGGTCCAGCTCGAGTATCAAATTTTCGCTGTGGGTAACTTTCATCCCTCTTGCTCTTATAATGTGCGACACCATCCACTCTCCGACTCCCGTCACGGCACCTTGACGAAAGGACGTGCATCCTGCCCTTTTCCCGAAAGGCCTGACAATGCCTATCTTCTATTTCCCACAGATCTGCCTGTACATTGCGTAAACCTATGTCCAGACAGACTACTCCGCTCTTCTCAATATCGACTAACCTTCCAAGAATCTGAAGACAGCTGCTTCCAGCATCTTCCAGAACACCTGCCTTTTCCAGAACACTCTGACTCCCGAATTCTCTCCCCACTGACCACGCTTTCCCACGGACAAACTTATAAGAACCATCCTCTTCTAGACTAGTTAGTCAGCAAGTCACCGAAGTTCTGTACGACGTCACTCTGCCAGTTTGTACTTTAATAAACGGTTCGAGCAGTTCACCAAGTGTAAACCGAGTCTTTTCTTCCTAAAACCGCGTTCTGTAGCCGAGTTGGCTACGCGAGTTAAATAAATCAACGTTAAATAGACAATGGTGGTTAACCGATCAATCGCAATTTTAGATAGTTCTCCGCCAAAGAGCTATCTCATTGATCTATTCAACAAAAGATTGATCATGGAAAAAGTTGACATCAATCAGTTTAATTTTCCACCCCCGTCAGTAAAATAATTACTGTACCTCAATGACGTCTTCAACCGAACATCGACAATGGTGGTTAACCCATCAATTGCAATTTCAGACAGTTCTCCGCCAAAGAGGTATCTCATTGATGTATTCAACAAAAGATTGGTCATGGAGGAAGATCCAGGGATAAATTTGATTTTTCACCCTCATCAGTAAAATAATGACTGTACCTCATTGACGTATTTAACAGGAAATTGGCAATAGTGGTTGATCCATCAATCAAAAATTTAGATAGTTCTCCGCTAAAGAGCTATCTCATTCATGTATTCAACAAAAGATTGGCCATGGAGGAAGTTCCATCATTAAGTTTGATTTTCCACCCCCATCGGTAAAGTAATTACCGTACCTCATTGACGTATTCAACAGGAGATTAACAATGGCGGTTAATCCATCAATCGAAAATTTAGATAGTTCTCCGCTAAAGAGCTATCTCAGTCATGTATTCAACAAAAGATTGGCCATAGAGGAAGTTCCATCATTAAGTTTGATTTTTCACCCCCATCACTAAAATGGGGTACAGTAATTACTGTACCTCAATGACGTCTTCAAACGGACATTGACACAGGTGGTTAACCCATCAACCGCATTTTCAGATAGCTCTCCGCTGGACAGCTATCTCATTGATCAATTCAACATAAGATTGTCCATGCAGGAGGTCCCATCAATAAGTTTGATCTTCCACCCCCATCAGTAAATGAATTGCAATGCCTCATCGGCGTATTCAGCGGGAGATTGACAACATCCGTTAACCCACGAATTCCAATTTCAGACAGTTCTCCACCAGAGAGCTATCTTCAAGGCTTATCGCCTTGTATCTCCGGCACGTTGCGAATTGAGTGTACACTCTATCGGCGCGGCATATCGCTGCCGTTCTATCGGGGCATCGCTTGCCGGGATGGACGTGCACCAGAGAACCGGGACGAAAGTTTCAAACTCCTCACTCCGCCGGTGGTATAATGCCTCTGAGCGTGCCGCGAGTAATAAATGCCTCTGCCTGACGACGGTATTGTTTCGCCGAAGTTGGCGATACCGACGCGGTTTACTCATTCAACTTCTCCCAACGGAATTCAGTCTATCTATCCCTCACGCCAACAGACCCACCGCACTTTACCGCCCCGCTCCGTCGTCCTCGCCCCGCTCTCTATATCTGACTCAATTTTGTCGTTCGCCACCGAGAATTTCGTTGGGGCGACCGAGGCGGAAGGGGATGGAGCGGGTTGTAGTAAATTCGATCGAGCCGGGGAAAACCGGTGGACGAGTGGGAAGCGCCAGTGTAGTGGTTACGACGTTGGAGGAGGCCCGCGACGCCGACGACGAAGACGTCATCAAGTGAGACTCATGGGAGGTGGGCGAAGAAGGCGGATCACTCCTGGCTGGTCGAAGCTGCCGTGCAGATGCGGCTTGCGGTGCGGATGAGCTTGCGGTGCAAATATCCAAACTTTTCGTCATCCGTGAAGCCTCGCGCAATCGCGCGGGCAAACTTCGGCGGGTGGCGGGGCAAAACGGTGTCGTCGGGGTAAAACGGAACGGCGCTCTTCGTTCGAGACGAAACGATTGGGGTGGCTTGCGAAAAGTTGATGACGACGAGTTGCGATGCATGCTAGTGAAGTCTCATGGAAATAAAGTATATTCGAGATTATTATTATTATTATTATCGAGAGTATTATTTTTATATCTAATATATTTCGTCAAAAAATTGTATATTATGAATGCATAAGCAGTTATTGCAGATAAGTAATTACTACTCGAGACAGCAGTAGTTCCTGTATAAGTAGTTACCACTTCTGTGTAGTTACTATTTAAATCTCGATATTCAAATAGTAACTACACAGATGTAGTAACCACTTATACAGGAACTACTGCAGTCTCGAGTAGTAATTACTTATCTGCAATAACTGCTTATGCATTAACTACTGAATCCTGGAATAGAATTAATTATAAGTAGTCATTACTGATGCAGGAACTACTATGTCCTCAGTAATAATTACTGACTGTTGATGAGTAACTACTAGGAAGTAGCAACTACATGTGTATTGACTATTGCAATGCCAGCAGGGACTACTGAACGTCCAGTGGTCACTACTGGATCGCTAGTTGTTCTTTTCGGTGAGGGCAAATTCCTAGCAGTGAACTACTGAAAACTGAGAATTCCCAGTAGGAAACTACTGGAAACTACGAGAATTCCCAGTAGTGAACTACTGGAGACTACGGGAATTCCCAGTAGTGAACTACTGAAAACTACGGGAATTCCCAGTAATTAACTACTGGACATTCATAGTAGTTTGGAGTAGTTAACTACTTGGGATATATAATACCCAGTATTATATATCCAGTATATATATAGTACTCAAAATACCCAGTAATGTTCATTAGTCCGCCAATTTCGCACTGGGCAGTAGTTCAGTAGTTTATTAGTAGTTAACTACTGGATACTACCAGCAGTATTTTACAGTAGTTTTCAGTAGTTGTTTTCGATGAGGGCAGGAACTACTGCAGTCCCGAGTAGTAATTAATTATCTCCAATAACTGGTTATGCATTAACTACTGAATCCTGGAATAGAACTACTTATAAGTAGTCATTACTGATGCAGGAACTACGACGTCCTTAGTAATAATTACTGACTATTGAGGAGTAACTACTAGGAAGTAGTGACTACTGCAATGCCAGCAGGGACTACTGAGCCCCCAGTGGTCACTACTGGACCCCAAGTAGTTCTTTTCGTTGAGAGCAAATTCCCAGCAGTGAACTACTGGAAACTACGGGAATTCCCAGTAGCGAACTACTGGAAACTACGGGAATTTCCAGTAGCGAACTACTGGAAACTACGGGAATTCCCAGTAGTGAACTATTGAACTTTGAAAACTACGGGAATTTCCAGCAGGTAACTACGGAACATTCATAGTAGTTCGGAGTAGTTAACTACTTGGGGTATATAGTAGTTTACTACTCAGCAGTAGTTAACTACTCAAAATACCCAGTAATGTTCATTAGTCCGCCAATTTAGCACTGGGCAGTAGTTCAGTACTTTATTAGTATTTACCTACTGGATACTGCCAGTAGTATTTTGCAGAAGTTTTCAGTAATTCTTTTCGGTGAGGGGATGGACAAAAACGTACGATTTTTTTTTCCAAGTTCAAGCTGGTTTAAGACCTCAACAACAACAACAAAAAACTCTTTCAAACGCCGAATCTCGTCGCCGAGAAAAAAAAAAAAAAAAGTAAATGAAGAAAGCACGACAGGAAGTTCCCGGCATAGCAATATGAATAAACGTACTTTCCCCGAAGGTATAAAGAGCGAATACCATCCGAAATGTCTTCATTCCGGGAATGCGTTATTTTCGGCGATAAATGTCGAGCTATTTGTACGGCGTTGCCGGAAGCATGTGAATCAAAAGGAATTCGCGAGGTATAAAATACCGAGACGGACTTTACGTATGAAATATGTACGTAATAAAACGCTCTCGTCAAAAAGTTGGTTTATTTTCTTTCATGCAGGAAGAAAACTACCGAGAACTCTAGTCGGTCTCTCAGTGCTTCATATTCGTTCGCGATTCTTGTCAATCGAGACTGCCGCGCCGGAATATCCGGCCCGTTTATCTGATCTGTTTTTTTTCTCCCTTTTTTCCCTCTTTTTGTTTCGATAAATTCGTCGAATCCATAAACGGGAAAATGCCCGAGCGAACTTTGCGAACGGTCTTTATCGATCGTTGGAATTTTTGCATAAACACATCACTTCTCGCGCGGCACTCGTTATATCACGACTGGGGCGACGTTATCTATAGTCAGAATTCCGTTCGTACCGCGGCTTTTGCCGGCGATGAGAAAAACGGGCGAGTTAAACGACGCTTGAAAGCCGCCCGCGCGGTGAAGGACCCTCGAATTCTTCCTCGTACCTTGTTACCACTACTCGCTGGAGTAATGTTATATTCACCGTAATGCAAGGCTGAGGACTCGATTCGGAGGAGTGGAAAGCAGGAATGAAAGGAGAACGCACGGAGCTGAAGAGTAACATACAAAGATCAAAAACAAACAAACAAACAAATATTTTAATTAAGGAAAAAAGCATGGCATGGAAGATGACAACGTTGCTCCATTGGAGATATCGGCAGCTATGACTCTTCGCGAACAGTTGCTTTTATAGCGAAGCTATATAATTATATTATACTGGCGGAGCTTGCAGTTCAAGTGCGTTAAATTTTTTATTTTATAATATTATAATGGCAAAAAATAAATAAATAAAAAAATTATCGCAATTTCACTAAATAAAAAAGGAGGGGCAAAAAGACTGAGGCTGAGAGGAGGAGCGGGACAAAAATAAAAAGGGGGTCAACTTCACCATAAAGGGTCGTGTTCTCCGAAGGGGTCAACCACTCCGGGATTTTATTATTTCAATAATCCATTGGATCAGCGGGGGTAAACAATTTGGTCAGGGGGTCAATAAATTCGATGTGAAGTTGGTTAATAATAGGACGTGAAGTTGCTAGGTGGTAGGGCGTGAAGTTGGTTAATAATATGACATAAAGTTGGTTAATAGAATAGACGTATAGTCGGCTAATAATAGGTTCGTGAAGTTGGATGGATATACTTAGCTAATAATAGCGACGTGAAGTTGGGTGTGTAATAGGGACGTTAAGTTGGGTGGATTATAGTAACGTGATGTTGGCTGATAGTGAGGACGTAAAGTTGGCTGATAGTAACGACGTAAAGTTAGCTGATAATAGGGCGTGAAGTTGGTTAATAATAGGGCATGGAGTTGGTTAATGGTAGGACGTGAAGTTGGTTGGTGATAGGGTGTGAAGTTGGTTAATGGTCGGGCGTGAAGTTGGTTGGTGATAGGGCGTGGAGTTGGTTAATAGAATAGGCGTATAGTTGGCTAATAATAGGTGCGTGAAGTTGGGTGGATATAGTTAGCTAATAATAGCGACGTTAAGTTGGGTGGGTAAATAGGGACGTTAAGTTGGGTGGGTAAATAGGGACGTTAAGTTGGGTGGATTATAGTAACGTGATGTTGGCTGATAGTAAGGACGTAAAGTTGGCTAATAATAGGGCGTGAAGTTGGTTAATAATAGGACGTGAAGTTGGTTGGAGATAAGATGTGAAGTTGGTTGGTGGTGGGGTGTGAAGTTGATTAGTAGTCGGGCGTGGAGTTGGTTGATGATAGGGCGTGAAGTTGGTTAATAGAATAGGCGTATAGTTGGCTAATAATTGGTGCGTGAAGTTGGGTGGATATAGTTAGCTAATAATAGCGACGTGAAGTTGGGTGGGTAAGTAGGAACGCTAAGTTGGGTGGGTAAATAGGGACGTTAAGTTGGGTGGATAATAGGGACGTTAAGTTGAGTGGCTTATAGTAACCTGATGTTGGCTGATAGTAAGGACGTAAAGTTGGCTGATAATAGGACGTGAAGTTGGCTAATTATAGGGGGTTGGACAAACAAACAAACCAACAGATCCACAGCTTTCCAAAATATATATTAGATATATTATACTATATTATATTCGCCGGCACGCTAGAAATGAAGTTGTTGCGAAACGTGAAATCAGTAAATGATTTCATTGGGGCATCGTTGCTAACTTTCATTTCATAATGCAGAGATATTTATGATTTCTTAAATTTTTATTAGCAAGCAAAATAGTTTTTCAGATTTTGGAGCTTGACCGACAATTGATTATCATAGTTGCCGTTCTTTTCTCAAGTACCGATTGTGGCGTCAACGATGCCCGCCGCGGAAAGAAAATATATAGCGTAGGCGAAGTTGGAAATCTCCGCTAATTATTATTCCTTTTTAAAAAAAAATGTATTTGAGTTCCTAAATACACGATTTTATTTGATCTTTAGCCGAACATGATTAACAGGTTTTATTCCCATTACGTCACTCTACCCTCGTATTCAATGCAACGTCCCATTTACCATGCTACTCGCAGTCGGATCAACGGGTCTGCGTCACGTGGCTTTGTTATCCGCTTTAGCTTCATTGTCATCGTTACATAACAAAGTGGTCCCAATTATCCCATCGTTTTACGATTCACGGCGAGGGGTTACGCTATTTACTGTTGACTACCTATTAACAGGTCCGGGTGAGCCACGTTCGCGGGTCTCGAATTAATCTGGCGGAAATCATTGTATCGTACGGAATAGGCTATAAATTTACCAAAACTTGTACACAGAGCTTCAAAAATTCGTTCAACTAGAGGACCAGTCACATTCTTCATTAAAAACTGAACAAACTTTTCCTCAGAATGTTTTTTCTAAGATCCACCATTTTCGAGATATGGAGAAAATGAAATGCAACCAATGACAGCGCTCGGGCGAGCGCGGCGCCATCTGTCGAGACGCCAATTCTATGGCTAAAATTTGATCGCTCGTAAGTCGGAAACTATTGATCGTAGAAAAAAATGCCAAAGGAAAAGTTTGTTCAGTTTTCAAAGGAGAATGAGATTGCATAATTTATTTTTGAATTTTTCGAAAACAGCGAACAATAAGATTTAATTTGTGTTCTCTGATTTTTTTTTGTTGCAGCCGAAAAGGGAAAGTTATTGAAGCTCGATTTTCGCGACACCTTCGAGCTCGAACCTATGATGCCAGTTAACGATAAAGTTGGCGAGTGCCGCTTCGACTATCTCGAGGTACGCGACGGACAATACGGCTTCTCGACGCTGCTCGGGATATTCTGCGACAAGAACTTTCCGCCGGAGATAATATCGAAGTCGAGGTTTCTTTGGCTTCGCTTTCACAGCGACGACACGATCGAGTATCGAGGATTCAAGGCTGTCTGGAGCACGGTTCCCAGACCGAATAACAGTAAGTTGATAAACAATTACATCTTTTTAATTTACTTTTTCTGCTGTGAATAATTTTTTTTTATTTTTGAACATTCTGAGACGAAAACCTCAACATTGTTTTTTTTTAATGTAAATAAAGCTTCCTTTGCGAATGTTTTTAATTTTTACACCCAAAGAAAAAAAAAATGCAATGCAATGTAATGAATTTCAATGTACTTTTTCTGCTAGCAATAATTTTTTTACATGTTCGAACACTCTGAGACGAAAACCTCAAAATTGTTTTATATATCAACAAAGCTACCTTTGCGACCGTTTTTAATTTTTGCACCCAAATGAAAAAAAACAAAAATCTAATTACATATCGGTCGAAAATTTTTCTCGTCATAAATCACGACGAACAAAACAAAAGAATGGAAAATTTTTTAAATAAATTAAATTAAATGAAAAAGTAAATTGAAAATCTTTCCCAAATGTTCTGATCGAAATTCGTGAGGATATTTTGAAAAATCATTTCGTCAAAGTTACAAAAGTACATTTATAAAAAAAAAAACTCTTCAATAATTCGAATTTTTGATTGGAACAATTTTCAAAACAAAAAAAAAAAATGTTATCCGACGCTAACCGACAATTATGCGCCGTCGAGTGAGTCGATAGATCATTAAACCGCAAACAAGAGAGTTGCCGAAGTTCAAGCTGTACAACAGCCGCGAAAGCGTTGGAGCGTTTCCTGAGGATCCTGAGGGTGATATCCGATATCCATCCTGGAGCGATCGGCTCATCGAACCGCAATTTCTCCGCGTTTGATGCTAACAGCTGATGTATCAAATACAACCGGCTGCAGTGGGTACGGCACGACTTTGACGATCGTACTCCTCCTCTCCCGGTGGAACTTTACTCATTCAAAGTTCTTCTCACCGTTCGCCGCCTCAGAGCGTTCGGATTCCGCGTTAATCAGCGCGTTCGCGAACGGAGCGATCCCGAATGGCAAACAGACCGCCAGTTGGCTACAGTTTACCCTCATCATGGTTAAATTTCCCTACAGCTACTTCGATGTATAGCCCACGAACTGTTTCCAGAGCTAACACAGGTCGGATCTATTATCGCCATTCGCTTTAGGATACTTTCCACTTATTCGATCGTTTAACGCCCGTGCAGAAATTTAGTTGGGCGGCCGAGATAAACTGTAGGGCAGAGCTGGGCAAAGTACTCAAAAATACTTCAAAGACAAAGTACTATATGTATTTAAAATATTAAATACTTTTTGTACTTTAAATACATTTATAAGCACTTCGTTTAAATATTAAAATACTTAAAATACCCATCTATCCATCCATCAGCCTGCTTGATCGTTCAGCCCTAACATGGAGAAAACCAAAAGTATTTTGTATTTTGTACTTCAAAAGTACTTAAAATGCCAGAAAAGTATTTGAGTACTTAAAATAAGTATTTAAAATACCTAAAATACATTAAGTATTTAAAATACTGCTCAGCTCTGCTATAGGGCCATTACAGGCATAACCGTGAAAACCATAATAGGGGATCCAAACTAGGACCCTACAGGGCCCAATATAGGAGTCGGCAATAGAATGATAAGGGCCAATGAAACCATAGAAGGACACCCATATTTCGCCTTGCTGGGTCCTATAAAGGAAAACCAAGCTTCAATCGAACCATCTACAGTAAGGATTTCAACAGAGGCCCTATTTAGGTTTGTAGGGGATTCCATAATAGGAATTGAAAATTAGAAACTTAGTGCTGCCATATTTCGCCTTGCTGGGTCCTATAAAGAAAAACCAAACTTCAATCGAACAATCTACCGTGAGGATCTCAACAGAGGCCCTATTTAGGTTTGTTGGCGTTTCCATAATAGGTATTGAAAATGAGAAATTTGTTGCTGCCATATTTCGCCTTGCTGGGTCATATAAAGGAAAACCAAGCTTCAATCGAACAATCTGCAGTGAGGATTTCAACAGAGGCCCTATTTAGGTTTGTTGGGGATTCCATAATAGATATTGAAAATTAGAAACTTAGTGCTGCCATATTTCGCCTTGCTGGGTCATATAAAGGAAAACCAAGCTTCAATCGAACAATCTGCAGTGAGGATTTCAACAGAGGCCCTATTTAGGTTTGTTGGGGATTCCATAATAGATATTGAAAATTAGAAACTTAGTGCTGCCATATTTCGCCTCGCTGGGTCATATAAAGGAAAACCAAGCTTCAATCGAACAATCTGCAGTGAGGATTTCAACAGAGGCCCTATTTAGGTTTGTTGGGGATTCCATAATAGATATTGAAAATTAGAAACTTAGTGCTGCCATATTTCGCCTTGCTGGGTCATATAAAGGAAAACCAAGCTTCAATCGAACAATCTACAGTAAGGATTTCAACAGAGGCCCTATTTAGGTTTGTTGGGGATTCCATAATAGATATTGAAAATTAGAAACTTAGTGCTGCCATATTTCGCCTTGCTGGGTCATATAAAGGAAAACCAAGCTTCAATCGAACAATCTGCAGTGAGGATTTCAACAGAGGCCCTATTTAGGTTTGTTGGGGATCCCATAATAGGAATTGAAAATTAGAAACTTAATGCTGCCATATTTTGCCTTGCTGGGTCCTGTAAAGGAAAACAAGCTTCAATCGAATAATCTATAGTGAGGATTTCAATAGAGGCCCTCTTTAGGTTTGTTGGGGATTCCATAATAGGTATTGAAAATTAGACAGTTGGTGCTGCCATATTTCGCCTTGCTGGGTCCTGTAAAGGAAAACAAGCTTCAATCGAATAATCTACAGTGAGAATTTCAACAGAGGCTCTATTTAGGTTTGTTGGGGATTCCATAATAGGAATTGAAAATTAGAAACTTAGTGCTGCCATATTTCGCCTTGCTGGGTCCTATAAAGAAAAACCAAACTTCAATCGAACAATCTACAGTGAGGATCTCAACAGAGGCCCTATTTAGGTTTGTTGGCGTTTCCATAATAGGTATTGAAAATGAGAAATTTGTTGCTGCCATATTTCGCCTTGCTGGGTCCTATAAAGAAAACCAAGCTTCAATCGAACAATCTGCAGTGAGGATCTCAACAGAGGCCCTATTTAGGTTTGTTGGGGATTCCATAATAGGTATTGAAAATTAGAAAGTTGCCGGATAAGACTTTTTAGCAGGCCAAGACGGCTCAACTCTACATTCCCTATTCCGACCGTCTTTATATAAAAATCTCGACAATTTTAGATTTTGTTTGAAATGTCTTATTAAAAAAAAAAAAAAAAAAAAAAAAAATCAAGCTTCCGCTGTTTGAAGGCAAAAAATGTATTTGTAAAAGCACAATTTGGCTGTATTTTAATTAGCATTCGTTAAATGTTTATTGAAACGCATATTTTTCCCGGTACTATCAATGAATTCCACGGCAAGCATGGAATCCGAATTTACCGACACAATTGAAACAATGTTTACCTCGTTCGCGGAAAACGGTGATAGCCGGGCGGTTGGCGGGGTTGTGGGGAGTGGGTTGAGGAAAAGAAGCGTATCCTGAATACACAGATCGAATAGAATTCTCATTGTGGAGCGGCGGTGGACGTCGAGCTACTGCTGTTGAATATTCGACTGTTGTCCGATCCGGTGGAAAACGATTTCCACTGCGACCACTCGGTTGAGGAATGAATCGACGCAGTCAGTGTTCGGATTAGGGTGTTTCACAAAAATGAAATTTAAACAAAAAAAAAGTTGACAATTGAAAATTTCATAGCGCTTCCTCATAAAAGTTGGAAATTGAAATTGTCATATCGTTTTCTCGTAATTTTCCTTAATTCGCGAAGCTTCTTCTATGAGAAAGTACTTTCTGTATTTTTCGCTTCCTCATAGAGGAGGCTTCGCAAGTTAAGGAACATCGCGAGAAAACGATATGACAATATCAATTTCCAACTTTAATGAGGAAGCGATATGAAAATTGCAATTTACAACTTTATGAGGAAGCGCTACGAAAATTTCAATTTTCAACTTTTTTTCAACGTCAACGTCTTGTTGGACTTATGTAAAATGGTCGGCGAATTCAGGTTCATCGCGTGAAAATACTCCATCGTCACGCTTTACTTTGTTCGATCTGGACTTCGCGCGAAAAAAAATACATGGAAATATGCGCTAATGAATTTATGTATATATATATATATATATATTTTGCACTTTCGATTTTTACGGTTAAGGTAGTCCTTGCGAATAGTGTTCACTTCACACAAGTTTCAGAGAAATTAGTGGGAATTGTGGACACCTCTCGATGGTATAAAAATCTGAAAAAAAAATCAAGCGTATTAAAGATGCCGAAAGAATTAATTTTGCATAACAGTAATTCCAAAATGTTATTAACAAATTGATGAAAAATAAACTTGTTCAACAAATCTCCGGGAAACATAACTTTGTTTTTTTTAATGAAAATTATTCGTTCATTTTTCTGAATACGTATGAATTTTTTCAGATTTTTAAATTCACTTTGAATTTTCTGACTTTCTACACGTTTGCCCACATAAAAAAAAAAGTGAAAGTGAATTTAGAAATCTGAAAAAATTCATACGTATTCAAAAAAATGAACGAATCATTTTCAAAAAAAAAAAAGTTAGATTTCCGGGATATTTGTTGAACAAATTTATTTCTCATCAATTTGTTAACGACCTTTTGGAATTATTGTTATGCAAAATTAATCCTTTCGGCATTTTTAATACGCTTGATTTTTTTCAGATTTTTATATCATCCTGAAGTGTTTGCAATTTCCTTTCATTGGGAGCCCCTCTATCCTACACATCTCGATTCTCCACATCATCGATCCTCCACATTCAGTTCTCCGCATCACCAGTCCTCCACACTCCTTTTCCTCCACATCTCGATTGCACACACTCTCTTTCCTCCACATTTCGATACGACACATCCCGATTCTCCACGTTCGATCCTCCACGTTTCCAGTCCTCCACACTCCTTTTCCTCCACATCTCGATTGTACACATTCACTTTCCGACACATTTCGATTCAACACATCCCGATCCTCCACATTCGGTCCACCACGTTCCCAGTTCTCTACACTCCTTTTCCTCCACATCTCGATTGCACACACTCTCTTTCCTCCACATTTCGATATGACACATCCCGATTCTCCACGTTCGATCCTCCACGTTCCCAGTTCTCCACACTCCTTTTCCTCCACATCTCGATTGTACACACTCTCTTTCCGAAACATTTCGATTCGACACATCCCGATCCTCCACGTTCGATTCTTCACGTTTCCAGTCCTCCACACTCCTTTTCCTCCACATCTCGATTGTACACACTCACTTTCCGACATATTTCGATTCAACACATCCCGATCCTCCACATTCGGTCCACCACGTTCCCAGTCCGCCACACTCCTTTTCCTCCACATCTCGATTGTACACATTACCGCTGTCGATATCGATTCGTAAGATAACTCCTATGAATGGTAGAAAGCAAAGTTTCTCATGAATTTCCATTAGGATCCCATTGATTATTTTATTCTATTTTATTTATTAACCTCGCGTTCCGCCCAACCTGAAACCAACCCAAAAATCAACCGGTCAACTGGTGCACCAAACCAACCAATCTTGAAACTTACCGAAGGTTGATTTATGGTTGGTTTTTGTGAAGCAACTATAAACCAACTATTCTTTAGACACGAATAAAGGTTGGTTAACGGTTGGATATCAGAAAATAACCCTAATTCCGACTTTCAGCCAATAATGGTAACGGTTGATTTTTAGTCGATTTTTCAAACTTAACCATAAGCCAACCGCTGCACAGTTGGTTGTCGATGATGGTTGGTTTATGATCGATTTTGAACATTCAACCACAATTCAACCATCGATATTGTAGCTTAAGAGCTGGATTTGGGGTTGGTTTATAATATCCAACCACGGAACAACCTTTCATCGCGTTCAAAGAATGGTTGGTTTACAGTTGGTTTACAAAAAATAACCCAAAATCAACCTTTGAACAGTTGAAACACTTGTTGGTTTGGTGCACCGATTGACCGGTTGGTGTGAGGTCGGATGTCGGAAAAAACCACCGAATCCAAACCGTAAGTTATGGTTGGGAGGTCCGCAAGGGTACCTTTGGATACCATTCATTGCCATTAAACGCCCAATGGGAAACTTTATCAAGGGCTGTTGCAAGTCCACATCGCAAAAACTAAACGGTGGAAGGATTCTAAACTTCAACCAGCTATTCTGTAGACACGAAGAAAGGTTGGTTAACAGTTGGATATCAGAAAATAGCCCTAATTCCGACTTTCAGCCAATAATGGTAACGGTTGATTTTTAGTCGATTTTTCAAACTTAACCATAAGCCAACCGCTGCACAATTGGTTGTCGATGATGGTTGGTTTATGGTCGATTTTGAACATTCAACCACAAATCAACCATCGATATTGTAGCTTAAGAGTTGGAATTAGGGTTGGTTTATAATATCCAACCATGGAACAACCTTTCACCGCGTTCAAAGAATGGTTGGTTTACAATTGGTTTACAAAAACTAACCCAAAATCAACCTTCGAAAAGTTGAAACACTTGTTGGTTTGGTGCACCGATTGACCGGTTGGCGTGAGGTCGGGTGTAGGAAAAAACCACCGAATCCAAACCATAAGTTATGGTTGGGAGGTCCGCAAAGGTACCTTTGGATACCATTCATTACCATTAAACGCCCAATGGAAAACTTTGTCAAGGATTGTTACAAGCCCACATCGCAAAAACTAAACGGTGGAAGGATTCTAAACTTCGCAAATACGCCCTACACATCTCACCCTTTCTTTTGATATTATATTTGCTCGCCTAACTAGATTTTATCGAAATGTAAAGAACTACCTTAAATTTTCAATTTTCAATATCCGTCATTAGTCGGTATTTAAAGAATTTGCTTTTACGCATACAGCAGTAGGTAAATAAAATTATTCACTCGAATAAAGTAACTCTCATGGGTGTACATAAATAAAAATATGTTTCGCCCAAATGAAGAAAAAAAAAACATTCCATTCGAATGAACAGAATTCCAATTCGTTGATTTATTTAAAATCACTAAACCATTTCTCTGGGTGAAAATGTCGGCGTATCGAAGTGGAAATTACAAAATATTTATTGCTCGCAGGCGGAATTCCGGAGGAGCTGGAACCCTGCATTCGCCGCGTGGAGAACATATCTGACGTTATCGTGCACAGCGACGACGTTAAGGCGGAGAAAAAACAGGCCGAACAGTACGGCGTCGCGCTGGACTGCCTGTGGGTCATCCGGGCTTTTCCAAACATGAAGGTAAGCCTTTCTCCTTCTCAAATACAACATCTCACCATTATCGTTATTATTGTTATTATTATTATTAATATTATCGTCCATTCCATTTTTGTATTTTGTTTAATATTTTTATCATCATTATTATTATATTAAAAACCCCAAAGCGCATTTCACAATTGCTGCAAACTGTGCGTCCAGAAAAAAGATTTATTAAAATCATATTAATTTCGATCTTCAATTGATGTTTATTTTAAGAAAAAATCCAAGAACTCAAATCCATCGTCTCACCATTATTATTATTATTATTATTATTATTATTATTATTATTATTATTATTATTATTATTATTATTATTATTATTATTATTATTATTATTATTATTATTATTATTATTATTATTATTATTATTATTATTATTATTATTATTATTATTATTATTATTATTATTATTATTATTATTATTATTATTATTATTATTATTATTATTATTATTATTATTATTATTATTATTATATTAAAAACCCCAAAGCGCACTTGACAATTACAGCAAACTATGCATCCAGAAAAAAGATTTATTAAAATCAGACAATTGTTGATCTTCAAATGAAGTTTATTAAGAAATGTCTACTTGCCATAAAAAAATCCAATATTTTTTAAGATTTGAAATACAGAAAGTGTTTCAGAAATGTTTCGTTGCAATATTTCGGGAGAATGTGTAAAAATATTATTTCCATATATTTCGGAAATATTGCGGAAATATTTGAAAGTTTGGAAATATTTCTGTAATATTTTCAAAATATTTTGTGCTGTATGGGTAATGTGCAACACGATTAAGGAAATCATGCGTCGGTAACGGATCTGCACGCTAATTTAATAATAAAATATAAATTATTGATGCCTCGTCGATGGCAAAAATTACTTATTAAAAAAAAAAAAAAAATTCGTTCCTACGTCATTTATATATCAAATTATTCCCATACGATCAAAAGTAGCAGATCTCTCAAGAAACAAATAAATAAACAATTTGACATAAATATCTTTTCGTAAGATCCACATAAACATTATTAAACAATAAGAAGAATACTATCAAACAAATAAGTATGAAGCAAAAAAAAAAATTTCTCTTCGTCCTTAATCAATTTTTCTTTGATTGAAATAAACTTTTTTCTGGATGTATTCTTGTCAATGCGATCTACATTCGTTCCCATCGATGATCGATACGATCGATTTTTTCATTTTCTTTTAATTGGTTTTTTTTTTTTTTTTTTTTTTTTTTACTAAAATACGAATTTGGCGTCGCGAGGTAAACGATTTCGAAAAGATCTTTAATCCAGATGCAGCTATCGTTCGAAACCTTCAAGCTAGAGAAGCCAAACGACTGCGGGGCTAATTTTCTCGACGTCTTCGGCGAGACGACCGACGTGCCGTCGCGGTTGAAAAATTTCTGCGGCAGCATCGCCGAGCCGGTCAACACCAAGACGAACACTCTCTACATTCGACTTTATCTCGAGCTTAAGGCCATAAACAGCAGCTTCAAGGCGGTCATAACTGCTATTCGCGAAAGGGGAAGCACCGACAAGCGTAAGTCGTAGAAAAAAAAAAAAAACCACAGAAAAAAATACGACGGTAAAATAGGATATTTCGATACGAGAGGCCAAACGAGCGTTTTGCGCACTGCTCGTGTGAAGACAGCACGAAGCCGAGGCGTAGCCGAGGCGAAGTGCTGTCTTCACACGAGCAGTGCGCAAGAAGCGAGTGGCCTCGAGTATCGAACCATATTTTTCTTTACGAATGCAATGCAAAATCCGAGTGGTGCACCATTCGCAGGCATGCGCAATGGCGAAGCCTCGGAGTTACCGTAGCAGCCGCTTGGTAACATAATAACCGTAAGCGACGCAAGATGGCACTAGTAGTAACGCCAGTATGCAAAATGCTTTCACCGGTGTGCAAAGTACTTTGCACACCGGTGAAGGCATTTTGCACACCGGTGAAGGCATTTTGCACACCGTTGAAAGTATTTTGCGCATCACTTTTGCTCATCGTGCGGGAATCAGCCATTTTGCATGCCTGTGAATGGTGCGCAAACGAGGATTTTGCATGCATGAGTAAAGAAAAAAAATGTTTAAGGCCTTATAGACGCGATTTTGCCGATTTTCGAAGCTACTTTTCTAGACGCGGTTAAAATAAAATAACGCATAGATTGACAATATTGTTTTTTTTTTACAGATAATTTATACACATGGTTAAGTATATGTAAAAAAAATCCGAAATATTAACAAATGGCGGAGATGTTACATAATAAAGCAATGTATTTTTTTTTTTTGCGCGCGCGTTGATGGTGAAAATTCTCGACATCGATGTGGGTGTCTGAAAAAAAATGAACATATTTATAATTGCATAATGAATGTATCTTCAGTGTGAAGCAACCATTTTTTTTTAAATTGTTATAATAAAAATTCGGAACTTAAAGTTATTTTACTCAACTTTCTGTCGGTATTATATATTTTTTTTTTTTTGTGTGATTGAAATTTTTGTCTCTGGGATTCGCACGATAGGTGGTGATACTAAGAATATGTTGTAAACATTTCAAAGCGATCTGAACCTTCGTTAAAAAATTCGAACTTTCACAAGGTTCAAAAAAGTGAATCGTGGAAAAATGATTTATTTGCCTGCTTACAAGAAAAAAGTTTTTGCGCTCCAAATGCTGTAACTCTAACAATTTTTGGAAATGTTCAATTCTGTAAAGTTTAAAATATTCCTACTCGTTTAGGCTAATGGAATCAAAAATATAAAAAAAATGAAAATTTTTGAAATTTTTCGCGGATTTTAACGCATTAGCTGCAGCCTAAAGCCAATAATTTTCAATTTCAATCACAAAATGCTGGAAACATCTGACGAATCACAATGCTTTGCATTAATAAATGTGGACTAGAATCTCATATTTTTTTCTATTATTATTTATGCGTAAACATCATTAATCTGAATTTTTCGAAATTTGCGATTTTCACTTCTTTCGTTACATAAAAGAGACAATTTTTTTCAAAGGGAAAATGTCTTGATTATCGACGAGTTAAGCAGAATAACTTGAGAGAAATCAATATTTGCTTGAATAAAGTGAAATTTATTCGAATTGAATAAAATGGACTTTCAGTAGTGGGAATTATTTTTATTAATGTTCGATTCGTTTTTTTGTTCCGAAAAACAGCCTGCAGAGCCGACGAGTATGATTGCGATGATTCCACCTGCATCGCCGTTTCCCTGAGGTGCAACGGTCGGGACAATTGCAGATTTCAGCGGGACGAGGATCCATCCATGTGTGGGGTATGTTTTTTTTTTCGTATCAGACCTTACCCGTCTATAAATCCTATCCTTAAAAGTTTAATTTGCCAAAAAATGTATGCCGAAAACTGCAGAGTCGTCTTCTGCTTTAAAAATTGAATAAATCTTCCCTTTGAAGTTTGTTTCGAAAGTCCGTAGTTCTCGAGTTATGAGGATTTATGTGAATCAGCCAATGAGACAGCGCACGGGCGCGAGCGCCATCTACCGGAGCTTTCTTATTGGCTGAAACTTCAGAAGCTCGTAACTCGCTTCGTGTGCGCGCTACGAAATTTGTGCAAAGGAACATTATGTTCAGTTTTGATCCCCGAACAAGATCCATCAATCTTTGAACTCTAATTTTGAGACATTGGGTGCAGATAACCAGAAT
The DNA here is from genome assembly GCA_963922035.1 of Amblyjoppa proteus. Lineage (NCBI taxonomy): Eukaryota > Metazoa > Arthropoda > Insecta > Hymenoptera > Ichneumonidae > Amblyjoppa > Amblyjoppa proteus. The sequence goes on along the minus strand of OY998231.1, from coordinate 12,382,566 downwards.
TACCACAGACGTGCGCGCCACCTACCGGTTTCTTGTTGGTTAAAACTTCACACGCTCGTAGTTCGCCAACCGTGCACGCTACGAAATTTTTGCAAAAATTATGTTCGGTTTTGATCCTCGAACAAGATCCATGCAACAATGAGCTCTAATTTTGAGAAATTGTGTCCCAAATGATAAAAATTCTCATTTGCCACATTCCAACGCAAAAGAAAAGCCATCAAAACCACTCAAACCGACCTCAAACTATTGCAACTCTCCACAAAACGCAGCGAATAGCCCGGATCAACGATACACAAACCATTGCACCGCAGCATTCGTGCCAACTCTCCTAAACACACATTTCGGCACAACATTATGCCAGAAGCTCCACCAGCAAGTGCTCACAACGAAGGCAAACGAACGCGCTCCGAGACCAACGACACGCGATCTTGCGAGTTAAGTTCGATCGATGATACGGCGAGCTCATTGGGAGTCTGGCTCGCAATATCGCGTATGAATGTCCCCTAACTATTAATAAATTTCAAACCAAGTTTTGCATTGCTCGTCGCGGAAGCCGCAGAATTGTCGTTGGCCAACGTTGGCCGCTCGAAGCTTTCCTTCTGTCCCGCATACTTTGCAGCTCCTCCGCATCCTCCTCCCAAAACCGCGCGGCCATAATTCGCGGCTCTTTCGGCGAATTTGAACGCGCATGCGCGCACGTGCTTTCCCCCTCCACGCCACCCCGCGCGCATCCACACAATCCGGTTTTCCCCCGGCCGTCGAGGCCGTCGTATGGAATGGGTGTTTCCGGTTAGCCGGTGTGCACAATACTACGCGCTTTTGGCAACCTACCAGAACAAGGTACCAAACGACGCGCGATGTCTGCGACGGGATATTAATCTAGAGGGCTCCCCCGACACCGCTCACTTTTACTCCGTCCGGGAAAGCCCCGCGTCGCGAAATTCCGCTCTCGTCCCCCCCCCCCCCGCTCCTAACTCCAGAGGGCGCTCCATCGAGCCCCCCTCTCGGTGTTCATTCTCGGATAGCGGCGTTATCTCGTCCGTCGTGCGTAAAAACGCAAAGTTCTCCGGGATATAAAAATTGAGCGAGCAAAGGGCAGGCGCAAAGCTGCCGCGACGGAATTCTTCGCGCAATCCCGAGAGACCCGCGACAGCGATCGCTCGAGCGGATAATAGAATCGGTAGTGATGGATGTGTAAAAGACGTTTTTTTTTCTTCTTCTTCTTTTGATTCGGTCTTTAGACAATTCGTTCCGTTCGTGTATCGAGCAATTTCAACGAATTACAGGGCCTATTTTACTTTCACTTTTAGAATTCTTCGAGGATATTCTTACTTTTGAATTGATGGTATATTTTTCTCGTTAAAAAAAAAGGACGAAACGATTTCTCACTGTTCAGATGTCGATTGTTTGTCGGAGCGTTAATTTCGCATTATTGCAGGTTTTTTTCGTGTCATCCTCGCGCATTAATTGATACACAAAATAATGTCGGATACTTTATATGTGGAACAACGATTCAAATGGTAATAGGAATATTCTAATCTTTACTGGCGCAATCGACGGTAAGCAGATTGTTCGCCAGGGCAGAGAACTCTCGAGGCGATATTGACAGCTGACAGATTGTAACACAATAGACACTCTCGAAATCTATCGGGTACGGCGAGCGGATGTAATTTTCCAACTTCATTATATATAAATCCGAGCTGAGCACAGTACCAAATAATAGTTCAAATACAAATTACAAAGTATTACACGTACTTGAAGTATCGTGTATTTTTTGTACTTGAATTATTTCTCAAGTACCTTTTCCGACAACATTTCCTAACGACTTTCTCCGAAAACGTTTTCTAAGTACTTCTCAGGCATATTTCCAAGTACAATTCCAAGTGCATTGCCAAGTGCACTTCCAAGCGCACTCCCAAGCTCACTCCCAAGCGCACTCCCGAGCGCACTCCCGAGCGCACTCCCAAGCGCACTCCCAAGCGCACTTCCAAGTACACTTCCAAGTACACTTCCAAGTACACTTCCAAGCGCACTTCCAAGTACACTTCCGAGTACACTTCCGAGTACACTTCCGAGTACACTTCCAAGTGCACTTCCAAGTGCACTTCCAAGTGCACTTCCAAGCGCACTTCCAAGTACACTTCCAAGTACACTTCCAAGTACACTTCCAAGTACACTTCCAAGTACACTTCCAAGTACACTTCCAAGTACACTTCCAAGTACACTTCCAAGTACACTTCCAAGTACACTTCCAAGTACACTTCCAAGTACACTTCCAAGTACACTTCCAAGTACACTTCCAAGTACACTTCCAAGTACACTTCCAAGTACACTTCCAAGTACACTTCCAAGTACACTTCCAAGTACACTTCCAAGTACACTTCCAAGTACACTTCCAAGTACACTTCCAAGTACACTTCCAAGTACACTTCCAAGTACACTTCCAAGTACACTTCCAAGTACACTTCCAAGTACACTTCCAAGTACACTTCCAAGTACACTTCCAAGTACACTTCCAAGTACACTTCCAAGTACACTTCCAAGTACACTTCCAAGTACACTTCCAAGTACACTTCCAAGTACACTTCCAAGTACACTTCCAAGTACACTTCCAAGTACACTTCCAAGTACACTTCCAAGTACACTTCCAAGTACACTTCCAAGTACACTTCCAAGTACACTTCCAAGTACACTTCCAAGTACACTTCCAAGTACACTTCCAAGTACACTTCCAAGTACACTTCCAAGTACACTTCCAAGTACACTTCCAAGTACACTTCCAAGTACACTTCCAAGTACACTTCCAAGTACACTTCCAAGTACACTTCCAAGTACACTTCCAAGTACACTTTGCAATTCGGTTCATAGCGTTAAGAGTTATCTAAGCTTAAAAAGGGCCAAAGTAATTCGCACATGGCTTCCTCATTGTAAAATATCTCTAACTGATATGTTAATAATTCGTCGTTTTGAAACTATTTTTAACATCAATTCATCACTTTTTGTCATAAAAAATGCATAAAAATATCATTATTGCATGCAATCAATTCATGAAATGCATGAAAAATGTAATTATAAAAAAAACGGAAACGGTTCCTTTTCGTTGTTTTTAATGAAATTTTTTAAAAATAAATAAAAACTTCTATACAGAAATACGTGCTCGAAGTACCGAAAAAATACCCGGCGCTACAAGTACTGTCAAGCTCTGATACAAATGACAAAAGCTTAACAAGTAGATCGTCGAACAAACATATTTCAACTAACGAAGAAAATTTCTCCGTCGAATGTATTTCCTTTCACCGGCAAATTATTGTCGAAGAAAGAAAAAGTCTCATCGTTCCACGAATAAAATAAAGGAGCTTAATCACTAACCATCGACGCTGGAGCGATAGACGAAAGGAAGTACCAAACTCGAAGGATGTAAGAAAAAAAAAAAAAAAAAAAAAAAAAAGATTGCGAACTGAAGTATCGCGATTGAAGAATTCTCAGATAACGAACATTCCTCGCTCTTGAAAGGGCTTTCAACTTCACAACAATACGCTAATATCGCGCGAAAAAAATTATTCGTCACGCGAGAGATTGAGAGAGTGACAAAGTTTCTCATGCGAATTCGCGGAGTGGACAGAGACAACTTACCGTCTCTGTTGTATACCATCATCGCTTTTGCTCGATGGCCTGCCTCGGTTCAGTCGTCGGTCAGCCGAAGTTTCTCCTCGCCCGTTGTGCAACCCTCTCGCAGTTCCCTCACCCTTTATCTCCCCGGGGCAACGAGACGCTTGGTTAACTGCTCGAAACTTCGACGGACCAACGGCCCGATAGCACGCTCGAGGCTCGCTCGCGTCGCACACTCCGGGCGCGAAGACATCAACCGTGCAGCCAAACGTCGTTGAACTTTGATTGCATTGTTAAGGGGGAAACAAGAGAAAAAAAAAAAATAATAATAAAATGAGGGCGATAAAACGATCTTGTTAATCTGTCCCCGATGATCGCTGGGAGGAACTCCGTTTTGTTTCCCCCGAACGTCGAGACTCGAGGAAAGAATTTCTCGTGGCTAAATCGTACTAAAATGCCCGCGAAAAAGCAGAAGAACATAATAATCTGATATATTGATGTTTCAATATTTATTTTCTCGGAAAATACGTCCAGTTCCACGTCGCCATTTTTTTTTTTTTTTTTTTTTAGATTCGTCCTGTATCACCGACTTGCCCTAAAAAATTGACAGAAAAATTGAAGGTATCGCGTTGGATGAAAAAGAAAATTGTAATAAAAATATTATATTATTATATTTTTTTTTTTCGCTCGCCTCGCACACTCCGGGCGCGAAGAATTCAACCGTACAGCCAAACGTCGTTGAACTTTGATTGCATTGTTAAGGAAAAAAAAAAAAAAAAAAAAAATGAGGGCAATAAAACGATCTTGTTAATCTGTCCCCAATGATCGCTGGGAGGAACTCCGTTTTATTTCCCCCGATCGTCGAGACTCGAGGAAAGAATTTCTCGTGGCTAAATCGTACAAAAATGCCCGCGAAAAGTTCGCGAAAAAGCAGAAGAAAATAATAATCTGATATTGATGTTTCAATATTTATTTTCTCGGAAAATACGTCCAGTTCCACGTCGCCATTTTTTTTTTTTTTTAGATTCGTCCTGTATCACCGACTCCCCTAAAAAATTAACAGAAAAATTGAAGAGGTATCGCATTGAATGAAAAAGAAAATTGTACTAATAAATATGATATTACTATTTTTTTTTTTTGCTCAGCAGCTACGTCGAGTACCACTTTGACAATTTTTTCGTAGGCTCTTCATACATTGCCGGATACCCTGACAAATTGGCAGCGAAATCGAAGGTGTCGCATTGCACGAAAAAAAAAATATCATATTCATTGCTTTCTGCTAAAAATAGCCTTTGCAATATGAACAAAAATATGACACATGTTGCATTAAATAGTCAATGACTAAAGAGAATTTTTTCGTCGTTAGATTTTTTTTGCCTGACTTATCGCTTTCAAGGTATGTGAATTTAGAACAAAATCGCATCTCCCTAAATGGATGGATTAAAAAACCTGAAAAAATTCACAAAATCTGAAAAAATTCGAGTGATACCAAAATGTGACCAATTATGGGATAGATCCGAGATGATCGAAAAAAAAAAGTGGCTGAGTTGACAGAGAATGGCTCATATTAGTGTATAAATAAGGGCATCTTAACGCAATAATACATAATAGAATAAAGCAGCGAAATAAAATAACAATTCATGAAGTTAGTGGCATTTTCGATTCAGCCATTTTCAATATTTTTTTTTAGTCTCTGATTTTCAATATAATTTCGCCGTGTGTTCGTGTCGTTATTCAAATGATTTTCTTTACGTTATGTACTTTTTTTCAGAGTCCCTAAATCATGTATAATGTAAGAAATTATTGTAATTAACGAGATAATCAAAATTTGTGTATTTTGATTTGTAGACAATCATTTTTTTTTTTTACTAAAGTATCATCAATATCAAAACGGTATCTACGATACTTACTCTGAAGATCGAGAACTATTTTTCAGAATTTTGTCAGTTTTTGATACACGTTTTTTTTTTTTTTATAATAAATTAATAATATGAAAAATATTTGGTATCGGGTACTTTCCGCTGCAAATACAAATAAATTTCTAAAATTTAACGAAAAAGAAACTGAACGTATTTCCAAAAATGCTCGAACGGTGGACAAAATATGTAGCTCGAACGGTTTAAAAAATAACAATAATTTGGTACTCGAAAAAAAAAATTATTTTGTTTATTTTATTTCAGACAACTTCGTACGAATTTGATTCCTCTAGGGTGATAATAATTCTCGTTATCTTCTTCGAGACGATGTTCGGTTTTTAGATTTTTTGAGAATCTTTTTTTTTTTTTTTTACTGAAGTATCATAAATATCAAAACGGAATTTACGGTACTTACTTCGAATACCGTGAACTATTTTTCAGAATTTTGTCAGTTTTTTTATATGCGTTCTTTTTTTTATAATAAATTAATAATATGAAAAATATTTTGTATCGAGTACTTTCCGCTGCAAATAAAAATAAATGTCTAAAATTTGACTAAAAAGAAACTGAACGTATTTCCAAAAATGCTCGGACGGTGGACAAAATATGTAGCTCGAACGGTTTAAGAAATAACAATAATTTGGTACTCGAAAAAAAAAATTATTTTGTTTATTTTATTTCAGACAACTTCGTACGAATTTGATTCCTCTAGGGTGATAATAATTCTCGTTATCTTCTTCGAGACGATGTTCGGTTTTTAGATTTTTTGAGAATCTTTTTTTTTTTTTTACTGAAGTATCATAAATATCAAAACGGAATTTACGGTACTTACTTCGAATACCGTGAACTTTTTCTAAGAATTTTGTCAGTTTTTTTATATGCGTTCTTTTTATTATAATAAATTAATAATATGAAAAATATTTTGTATCGAGTACTTTCCGCTGCAAATAAAAATAAATGTCTAAAATTTGACTAAAAAGAAACTGAACGTATTTCCAAAAATGCTCGGACGGTGGACAAAATATGTAGCTCGAACGGTTTAAGAAATAACAATAATTTGGTACTCGAAAAAAAAAAAATTATTTTGTTTATTTTATTTCAGACAAGTTCGGACGAATTTGATTCCTCTAGGGTGATAATAATTCTCGTTATCTTCTTCGAGACGATGTTCGGTTTTTAGATTTTTTGAGAATCTTTTTTTTTTTTTTACTGAAGTATCATAAATATCAAAACGGAATTTACGGTACTTACTTCGAATACCGTGAACTATTTTTTCAGAATTTTGTCAGTTTTTTTATATGCGTTCTTTTTATTATAATAAATTAATAATATGAAAAATATTTGGTATCGAGACCGCTGCGAAAAAAAATAAATTTCTAAAATTTGACTACAAAGAAACTGAACGTATTTCCAAAAATGCTCGGACGATGGACAAAACATGTAGCTCGAAAGTCTTAAAAAATAATAATAATTTGTTACTCGAAAAAAAAAATATGATTTTGTTTATTTTGTTTCAGACAATTGCGGACAAATTTGATTCCTCGAGGGTGATAATAATTCTCGTCATCTTCTCCCTGATAATGTTTGGCATGTGTTCAGCCTTCGTCTTCAATTGCGTCAGAAAGCTGAGGCGTGATCATCGAATAATCAGGGTGCGTATTGATTATGGCAAAATGAAAGTGAAACTGTTACGATGGAGAGAAAAGGCAATCGCCGATTTGTCTGATTGTGTGCGACGCACGCGCAATCACACAAATCGAAAAACGATGCGACGGCTATGCATGGTTAATTTAACTTGTTATCGCGTGTACGGAATATCGCGCTCCGAATCGTCGATACCGCGGTTCGTTCGACCAACATAAATGTAATCGGTAGATTGGCCCACGGACATGTTCTATGCTCTCGTGTAATTTATCGCCGAGAGGGCGAACAAAATTACGTAAAAATTTTGATCACTTTAATCGATTGGGAATATGTCAAAAGAACAATTATTTCGAATGGGTCTTCGAAAACTGATCATCATTTTTTTTTTTTTTTTTTTTTAATGGATATTCGAGTTAGATATTCAAATTTTGAAACTTTTCAAAAATTCGAAATTGTTGATTTTCAAAGTTTGAGCATATTTAAACTTCGCCTACTACGAATTGTCACTTAGAAATTTTGAGGTTGATTTTTATTTTGACATTTTCTAACTACAAGCTCGATTTAAGTTATGTCTATTCTTTTACTTGTAACTTTCAAACTTTGAGTATACTCGAATTTAGTTTATTTTTACTCGTCATTTTCAAACCTTGAACCAATCCAGATATCGACAATTTTCATTGTTGTTGGTTTACTAGCGAGTCGATAATATAGCGTAACATATTCACATACATATACATATCATTCATATAGATATTCACAATAATTATAATTGTATAATAATTATATAATTTATATACTAATGTAATAGTTTATTTTTTAATTTAAACAAACTATTAGAGAAAAGCGACAGCATTCAATGATACACCATTGGAGCAACGTTGCCAACTTCCATGCCATAAACCTTCCACCTACGACAGTACCGACGAAAGAGTCCATAACCCCGTTTCTCTGTGCTTCAGGAACACATAAGACAGTCACGCGAGAATCGATTGGACGAGATAGGACGCCGCGCGACGCCCTGCCCGGTCTCCGTCTCCCGAACGGACCTTCGTGACCGCGGCAGCGAATCCCCAAGCGTCGAGGTCGACTCGAGCAAGGAGCTCATCCCTTCGGCGACCCTCATTGCCCCCGAGTACACCAAAGAATTGGATCTCGAGATGAAGTACGGAACGAAGGAGATGAACGACATTCATCAAAGCAACAATGTCAGCAACGCGACCCAAGAGCGCCTCCAGGAATCCAGCGAGGAGCCCGAGATGTGCGACAGTTCTTGTCAGACCCGCGAGAGTCTCTTTGATCCGAAGATTCCCGAGGCTGTTCTTCCATCCCCGGAATTTTCCACTTTTGGTTACCGCAGTGTATCCACCTCTCAAAACGGCATGGCGCTGAGTCACAGAGGAGCCTCCCAACAGAGTCATCAGTACCGCCAGCATCCCCATCAGACGTCGAGAATGCCCTCCCAACAGAGTCACGGTAGCCACCCGAGTAACTCACCACCATCCAGACACCCCGCCTCGGAGCGTTGTTCCGCATGCATAGGCCCACTATCGCGAGAGGGAAGTCTCCCGGTTTGTCCGAAACACAACCCAATACCAGCTCCTCCTGGCTGGTCCATCCACGACCCACCCTATCCGGCGATCATTCCCGCTACTCCGGTCACCAAGGACCCAACGGAGTACCCGACCTACCGGAGGTACCAAAGTCCCAAGCCGGACCGCGACCCCGGACCCGGCTACTACCCCCAGCATCGTCACCAGGCACCCGGTTTCCCGCGTCAAAACACCGTCGGCTCTGGTGAACGTTACGGTAGTTTCATCTACGGCTCCGAACGTGGCTCCAGCAACACCGCCAGCAACGCAACGACAACCAGTCACACAACCGGCACCGGCAGCCAACACTCGTCGACCCCAAAGTACACCCAAGCGGACCCGCGCTACAGGGCCGAGGCTGTCATTGAAGTCGACCAAAAGAGGCCTTTCAGCATAGAGAGCACAAAGAGCGCACCGGACGTCATCGCGACGCACTGACGTCGGGGTGCTGGGGATTGGGAACCATACAGGAGACGCCATCCCCGTCGGAATCCCGAGGACCCCGAGTCGATCGACGAGCTGAACGAGGGTGAATCGTGTCGGCCCAGGAAGGTCAGTGTCGCCACTCAGAGCTCCCTCGATGACGACACGTCGACCACGTCGACGGTGGAAGTTTCGTCCTCCTGATCCACGTGTCCCAATGGGTCCGCGGTGCGTTGCGTCTCGATGATCCAACCTCTGGGAGGCCGTGGAGGGTTGGATTTCCAGGAAGACGGAGCGGAGACGGACGGGGCTCAACGGATTCTCAAACCTCCCGAGGAATTTAGGAGTTCGGTCGATGAAACCTGTTGGAAACAACGCTGTTGTCAGGGGCACTCGCACTCCGCTCAGCGACGACCATCCATGCCTTGCTGTGTTCTCAAACGGTGCTCCCAGGACACTTTCTATCGGACCTGGCCCGGTAGGACCATGAGGAGGACCACGGAAACTCCGACCCGCAGGTCCATCGGTACTCAGAGTTCACTAGGACATGTCATCGTTGTCGGCGACCAAGCCCTTCGAGTTTTCAGGCAACCGGTTTGGTTCGCGGTTCCCGGTGGAATGACCAGGAACGAGGAAGTTGGGGCCTCCATACCTTTCTGAGGAATCACGGCGCTGCCGGGTTAAGTTGTCTGTCGAGGAGAATAACGATGGTCGTTCTCGTCGGGTACTCCGAAGGCGGATCCTACCGAAGCTAAATGGGACTCTATGATCAGACGGATCCTACGGAAGCCAGATGGGACTCTGTGATCAGGCAGATCCTACGGAAGCCAGATGGGACTCTATAATTAGGCGGATCCTACGGAGACAGATGGGCCTCTATGACCAGGCCGATCCTACGGGACCCAGATGGGACTCTATGATCAGACGGATCCTACGGAACCCAGATCGGACTCTGATCAGGTGGATCATACGGAAGCCAGATGGGACTTTATGATCAGGCGAATCTTACGGAAGTCAGATGGGACTCTATTATCAGGCGTTTCTACGAAAGCCAGATTAGACTCTATGATCAGGCGGATCCTACGGAAGCCAGCTGGGACTCTACGATCAGCCGGATCCTACAGAAGCCAGATGGGACTCTATGATCCGGCGGATCTACGGAAGCCAGATGGGACTCTATGATCAGGTGGATCCTACGGAACCCAGATGGGACTCTATAATCAGGCGAATCCTACGGAAGCCAGCTAGGACTCTATGATCAGCCGGATCCTACGAAAGCCCGATGGGACTCTATGATCAGGCGGATCTACCGAAGCCAGATGGGACTCTATGATCAGGCGAATCCTACGGAACCCAGATGCGACTCTATGATCAGCCGGATCCTACGGAAGCCCGCTGGGACTCTATGATCAGGCGGATCCTACGGAAGCCAGCTGGGCTTCTATCATCAGGAAAGAATTTGTCGTAGAGACTATTGTAGAACATTTGTATCACCGATCGGATGACACTGCCAGCGCGACTCTCACTGTCTAAATGCCTCCAATAACATCCCGGGGGTCTTTTCGGGTCCAGCTTAAAAATACAGTAGAACCTCGGTTGTACGATCGATCATCCGAACCGGTGATTGAGTGCGGGGCTAAACGAAACACTGGAGCAAAACGGACTCGGTCCTCTCCATCAGAGATGAGACTTTGCTTCTTTCGTCTCTCGCGAAAAATTCGTCGGGGAAAACGGGCGTCACTCTCGTTAGACTTCCGGTTAAACAATGAGACTTTCGAACCGGCAAGGACGTCACTTCCAGTCGAAAAATGAGATTTTCGAACGGGAAGTGTCCCTTCCCCTAGATTACTTCACTTTCCGTTTGAAAACGTCATTTTTCGACCGGAAGTGCCGTCATCTAGGGGAAAAATACACTTAAGTCACAATGATATCAAAGTGGGTCTTTTTTAGTGCATGTTAGGAGATTCTTAACATATATTGTTTTTTCGTTTAAATGTGTCTTGTGCATAATCACGCCTGAACAAAAACTGCGTTCCGATTATCCGAGATTGTTATTAACCAAACTAGGCCCAGTCTCAATTCATTCAGATAATCGAGGGTCTACTGTATTCAGTTTTTCTTTTTTGTTACCCAAGTTTAGACTCAAAAATAACATATTTGCGGATGATTTTTGGAGAAACTTTTTTTAGGTCGTTCAGTACACGTGTCGATATATTATTATCTAGATTTTTTTTTTTGATCTTCGGATCTACAGAATATTGATAAAAAAAAAAATCAACATTAGGTCGAACGCGAACGATTCCGGGACATGTGTTTCTACCCTCGCGAACGGAGGTTTTGCGCTGCCTACTTTTAGCTGTCGTGGCGATGTGTATTAAAAAAAATCCCGATCGTAAAAAAAGTTACACTTTAAGCTATAGCTGTGTATTTTTTCAGAGGTTTTCACACGTCTGGGTTAGTTTCGGGCCGTTCGAAGTTTGGCGAATGGGAAACCTCCGTACGCGTAGGAGTCATTCTTGTGAATAGCGTTCAGTTCACATAAGTTTGAGAGAAATGAGAGGGAGTTGCAAGCACTTCTGGATGGTATAAAAATTTGAAAAAAAAATCAACCACATTAAAGGTGCCGAAATTGTTAATTTTGCACAATAATAATTCCAAAATATTATTAACAAATTCATGAAAAAAGTAATATTGTTCCAAAAATCTCCCAGAAACCTAACTTTTTTTTCATGAAGTTTTTCAAATTTTTAAATACACTTTGAATTTTTTTCTTTATGGCAAAAATATGTAGTCAAAAAATTAAAGTGAATCAAAAAATCTGAAAAAATTCATACGTATTCAGAAAAATAAAGGAATCATTTTCACTAAAAAAAAAATGTAGGTTCCCGAGAGATTTGTTGAAAAATTTTATCTTTCATCGATTTGTTAACATTTTGGAATAATTGTTGTGCAAAATTAATATTTTCAGATTTTTATACCATCCAGAAGTGTTTGCAATTCACATAAGTTTGAGAGAAATGAGAGGGAATTGCAAGCACTTCTGGATGGTATAAAAATGTGAAAAAAAAATCAACCACATTAAAGGTGCCGAAATGATTAATTTTGCACAATAATAATTCCAAAATATTATTAACAAATTCATGAAAAAAGTAATATTGTTCCAAAAATCTCCCAGAAAATTAACTTTTTTTTTCATGAAGTTTTTCAAATTTTTTAATTCACTTCGAATTTTTTTCTTTATGGCAAAAATATGTAGTCAAAAAATTAAAGTGAATCAAAAAATCTGAAAAAATTCATACGTATTCAGAAAAATAAAGGAATCATTTTCACTAAAAAAAAAAATGTAGGTTTCCGAGAGATTTGTTGAAAAATTTAATCTTTCATCGATTTGTTAACATTTTGGAATAATTATCGTGCAAAATTAATATTTTCAGATTTTTATACCATCCAGAAGTGTTTGCAATTCACATAAGTTTGAGAGAAATGAGAGGGAATTGCAAGCACTTTTGGATGGTATAAAAATGTGAAAAAAAAATCAACCACATTAAAGGTGCCGAAATGATTAATTTTGCACAATAATAATTCCAAAATATTATTAACAAATTCATGAAAAAAGTAATATTGTTCCAAAAATCTCCCAGAAAATTAACTTTTTTTTTCATGAAGTTTTTCAAATTTTTTAATTCACTTCGAATTTTTTTCTTTATGGCAAAAATATGTAGTCAAAAAATTAAAGTGAATCAAAAAATCTGAAAAAATTCATACGTATTCAGAAAAATAAAGGAATCATTTTCACTAAAAAAAAAAATGTAGGTTTCCGAGAGATTTGTTGAAAAATTTAATCTTTCATCGATTTGTTAACATTTTGGAATAATTATCGTGCAAAATTAATATTTTCAGATTTTTATACCATCCAGAAGTGTTTGCAATTCACATAAGTTTGAGAGAAATGAGAGGGAATTGCAAGCACTTCTGGATGGTATAAAAATTTGAAAAAAAAATCAACCACATTAAAGGTGCCGAAATGATTAATTTTGCACAATAATAATTCCAAAATATTATTAACAAATTCATGAAAAAAGTAATATTGTTCCAAAAATCTCCCAGAAACCTAACTTTTTTTTCATGAAGTTTTTCAAATTTTTCAATTCACTTTGAATTTTTTTCTTTGTGGCAAAAATATGTCGTCAAAAAATTAAAGTGAATCAAAAAATCTGAAAAAAATTCATACGTATTCAGAAAAATAAAGGAATCATTTTCACTAAAAAAAAATGTAGGTTTCCGAGAGATTTGTTGAAAAATTTAATCTTTCATCGATTTGTTAACATTTTGGAATAATTATCGTGCAAAATTAATATTTTCAGATTTTTATACCATCCAGAAGTGTTTGCAATTCACATAAGTTTGAGAGAAATGAGAGGGAATTGCAAGCACTTCTGGATGGTATAAAAATTTGAAAAAAAAATCAACCACATTAAAGGTGCCGAAATGATTAATTTTGCACAATAATAATTCCAAAATATTATTAACAAATTCATGAAAAAAGTAATATTGTTCCAAAAATCTCCCAGAAACCTAACTTTTTTTTCATGAAGTTTTTCAAATTTTTCAATTCACTTTGAATTTTTTTCTTTGTGGCAAAAATATGTCGTCAAAAAATTAAAGTGAATCAAAAAATCTGAAAAAAATTCATACGTATTCAGAAAAATAAAGGAATCATTTTCACTAAAAAAAAATGTAGGTTTCCGAGAGATTTGTTGAAAAATTTAATTTTTCATCGATTTGTTAACATTTTGGAATAATTATCGTGCAAAATTAATATTTTCAGATTTTTATACCATCCAGAAGTGTTTGCAATTCACATAAGTTTGAGAGAAATGAGAGGGAATTGCAAGCACTTCTGGATGGTATAAAAATTTGAAAAAAAATCAACCACATTAAAGGTGCCGAAATGATTAATTTTGCACAATAATAATTCCAAAATATTATTAACAAATTCATGAAAAAAGTAATATTGTTCCAAAAATCTCCCAGAAACCTAACTTTTTTTTCATGAAGTTTTTCAAATTTTTCAATTCACTTTGAATTTTTTTCTTTGTGGCAAAAATATGTCGTCAAAAAATTAAAGTGAATCAAAAAATCTGAAAAAAATTCATACGTATTGAGAAAAATAAAGGAATCATTTTCACTAAAAAAAAAAAATGTAGGTTTCCGAGAGATTTGTTGAAAGATTTAATTTTTCATCGATTTGTTAACATTTTCGAATAATTATCGTGCAAAATTAATATTTTCAGATTTTTATACAATCCAGAAGTGTTTGCAATTCCTCCTCGTTTCTCTGAAATTTATGCGAAGTGAACATTAATTAGCAAGGACTACCGTAAGGAATTTGTAGGGTTTCTTTTTAGGAGTTTAAAAAAAAATGTTTGGAATGAGAGAAAAATTTTTTAGACCACGAGCCAAGATAATCGCTAAGACATTGAAAGTTATAACGCAAATCACACTAGCAGAAACATATCGCGATGGCGGAGAAACCGAGAAAAATCATTGGCAAATGGTTTTTTTTTCCTTAACTCCTTTGCCTCGATATTAAATGCGAGAAAAGTCGACGAAGAGGGTAAAATGAGGGAAAGCTGGGACGCTATGAAAATTCAATTTCCGCGGTGTAGGCGATGTTGTACATTCTGCGAACGTTGCTTTCTCGAGGAGTTAGAAGAGGTTCATCCACGAGCTCGTGGTACCGAGAGAAAGATAGCGCTGCCTTTAGAGAAAGGTTAATGGGAGCAACTTCCCTCTGGCGTCTTCACAATTCGTCCGAAACTTTTGCCGCGGAAAGGTGCGGATCGAATATTTGTTTAATGCTTTTTATTTCTTTTATTTTTCTTATGCACGTTTTACTAGCCTTGACCGACTTGTCGTAGACCCAGAAAAATAATCTATTTGACTGGCAATCGCAAATAAATATTTATTTTTATTGAATAAATATTTATTCTCATAACATAAATATTTATTTTTATTGAATAATTATTTGTGTTTGCTAAATGAATATTTATTTTTATTGAATAATTATTTATGTTTGCTAGATAAATATTTATTTTCATTGAACAAATATTTATTTTTGTTAAGGAAATACTTGTGTTTATTGAGTAAATATTTGTTTTTATAAAATAAATTGTTTTTCTGGGTGCAGGCGAGGCCGACTTATAATAATGAAGTGGGCGCGCCTCTGGGAACAAACACGGAATGCATCCTGAATTTTTACGCTGGGCTAAACCACCCTGAGAGGCCAAATAATTAGGCAGTATTTATAAAAAAAATTTTGCCGCTAACCCGCTGTATATTTTTCTTTGCCGTTCCACATATTTCTTGTACATGTCTTTAGGTTCACAAATCAATTTCGTTAATAATTATTTTTCATTAAAAAAAACATATCAATAATTACGGGCAATAAATACCTTCGCCTGCAGTGATTTTCTATTGATTTATTTTTATCGACTAATCCTTGGCCGCAAAATTTATGTGACCTAAAAAAAAACCAAATGTAATTCTGTCAAGTGAGACCGGATGAAAAAGGTGAATTTTTTTTATCCAGAAAAATTGAGTTTTGCGCGAAGCGTAGAATTTTTTGTTTGTTTCGAAAACCGTATTTAAACATTGTTTAAAAAAAAGGTCGCGATAAAAGCAAAATCATTTTATTATCGAAGGATAATTATGTTGTAAGGGCGTAGCATAAATTTTAAGTTAAAAAGAAAAATTCACATTTTTGTTAATATTGCAGATTCAAAATTTTAATTCTTCTCTAACGATGAAAAAAAAAAAAACAAAAATTTCTCTTGACGATAAAATTTATTTTTATTAATTTTATTTTTCAGTGTTTCAGGGTGGTTCGACCTCTTAAACCCTTCGTCCCCACTATATTTATTCTTCACATGAATTTTCATTATAATTTTCATCGCAACAAAAAAAAAAAAAAAAAAAAAAATTCTACCATCCCAGAAGAATATCTAAAATTTTGCAGGCAATTTTTGTTCCACCGCTTCGACGTAGCCCGGGAAGCACGAGCTTCTTTTACTCACCGCATCGGAAGGCTTAAACTGAAAAAAATTAAAATAACGAAAAAAAAAAAAAAAAAATGCACGCTCGCGTTAATTTATTCTAACGATGATAAAAAACGAATAGGAAAATTGTTGTCGTCTTCGAAATATTTTTCCACCTTAAAATGGTATGTGAGTGAAGACGAGAAAAAAAAAAAAAAAAAAAAACTCGCCGACCCGGGCAGATTCGTGGCTCATCGTCAGGATGCATTTATAGTTCTTAGAAGCGTGTTTTTTTTTTTTTTTTTTCGTCGAGGATTTTTTTTTTTAGTTGGTAAATTGATTATTCCATAATTTACGATAGTGTCGCGGATAACGCGTAACGAATAGCTCGGTCGTTAACGTGCCAATTTGTCGGCGAGAGTGCTTTAGTAACCAATGTAATCGATTATCGACGAAAATCACCCTCGAGCATTAACGTGAATATTTTTTCACCTCGCACAAGTTTCAGAGTAGTGAGAAAAAAATAAAAACACTTCTCGATAGTATAAAAATATGGAAAAAAAAATCAAGCGTGTCGAAGTTGCCGAAAAGATTAATTTTCCATAATAACCATTCCAAAATTTTATTAACAAATTGATGAAAAATAAAATTGTTCTACAAATCGATAACCCGACAAGCGATTTTTTTTTTTTTTTTTTTTTTTTTGCGAAAATGATTTGTCAATTTTTCTGAAGACGTATGAATTTTTTTCAGAATTTTGTGTAACGTTCGAAAATTGCGATTTCAGCAAATTTTAATATAAAGAGAAGGCAATTTTCAGACGTTACATAAAATTCTTAAAAAATTCATACCTCTTCAAAGAGAAATAAAAAATCATTTTTATGAAAAAAATAAAAAATTAGGTTCCCGGTTGCATAATTTAATTGTTGCATAATTTTTTTTTTTTTTTTTTTGTAATTTGTTGATAACATTTTGGAATTGTTATTATGCACAAATAATCTTTTCAGTACCTTGCTATATGTTTGATTTGTTTTCAGATTTTTATCCGATCGAGAAGTGTTTGATATTCTCTATTATTCCTCTCTCAAACTTAGGCGGTTCTGTCGCTTGTGTTCATTTCGCATAATTTCGTGAAAAATGACATAATAATTGCAAACACTTCTCGATGGTATAAAAATCTGAAAAAATTCATGCACACTAAAGACACTGAAAAGATTAATTTTGCATAATAATATTTCCAAAATGTTATTCACTAAGTAATCAAAAAATTAATACTTTAAGAAATTATCCGGCAACGAAACTTTTTTTTAAATGAAAATTATTCGTTCATTTTTCTGAGTATCTATGAATTTTCCAGATTTTTCAATTACCTTTGATTTTTTTTTTTTTTAATATCGAAAAAATGTGTAAAAAAACACAAAATTCAAAACCAAATGAAAAAATCTGAAAAAATTCATACCCATTCACAAAAATGAACGAATCATTTTCATTGAAAAAAAAAAAATTGCTTTGCCGGCTAATTTGTTAAACAATTAATTTTTTCATTGATTTGTTAGTAACATTTTGGAATTATTATTATGAAAAATTAATCTCTTCAGTACCTTTAATATGCATGAATTTTTTCAGATTTTTAATCGAGGAGTTGCTATTTTATCTGTTTTTTTCTCGAAATTATGCGAAATGAACGAGTGACAGAACTACCTTAAGACACACGCAAACTAAACGGCCTCGAGTGTGCCCGGGTTATCGACCAATGAGTGACCAGAGAATTATTGTAAACGAGTTAGTCAATTAAAGAAAAATTAAAAAATTAAAAAATTAAAAAAAAATAGTCGTTGAATCGTTCTGGGAATTTAGTGCGTGACATAAAAAAACAGTTGTGCTCTGGCTATAACTTCGTAGTTGGGCACGATAACGCGTTTAGTTATTACAATTACATGCACTATGTACAGAAACGTAAATATAGTGTATCTAATTTAGTACAAGATTTAAGCTTCGTGTACAGATTATCTAATTAACGACCTAAATAAAAAAAAAAAAAAAAAAGAAGAGGAAAGAAGAAAACAATATATAGCATAATGTACAGGGTGTACACATTTGTATATAAATTGTCTAGAAACGAAGAAGGAGAAACAAAAGAAGCACACGAGAAACAAATATTTGTCAAAAGATCCACGAGATTGATTATTAATATAATACTTTTAAAATAAAATGACTATTTGTTTTATTCACCCTTCGACTGTTAAGTCTCCCGATATCCTTTTTTTTTGTTTTTGCTTTTTTATTTTATTTATTAAGTAAAATAAAAAATCGCATATTACTGATGAAAAAATTATTGCGAGGCGTTTTTTCGTTTAAAATTGTGGATTGAATTTCGAAAATGAAGAAACAACACACGAGAAACAAATATATGTCAAATGATCCACGAGATTGATTATTAATATGATACTTTTAAAATAAAATTACTCTTTGTTTTATTCACCCTTCGACTGTTAAATCACCTTGTTTTCGCTTTTTACTTTATTTATTAAGTAAAATAAAAAATCGCTTATTACTGACGAAAAAATTATTGCGAGGCGTTTTTTCGTTTAAAATTGAGGATTGAATTTCGAAAATGAAGAAACAACACACGAGAAACAAATATCTGTCAAATGATCCACGAGATTATTAATATGATACTTTTAAAATAAAATTACTCTTTGTTTTATTCACCCTTCGACTGTTAAATCACCTTTTTTTTTGCTTTTTATTTTATTTATTAAGTAAAATAAAAAATCGCAGATTACCGACGAAAAAATTATTGCGAGGCGTTTTTTCGTTTAAAATTGAGGATTGAATTTCGAAAATGAAGAATCGAAGTCTCGAGATGCGAAGAAAATATGAAGAAAATTTTCATCCGAAAATTTGTCCATTTGCAGGTAGGTATGATAAAAAAAATTCGCATCGATTAAGGATTCGTCAGACAAAGTTTCCGAAGCAAAATTTTAATCGGATCAAAATTTCAGCACTTGGCGAAAATCTGAAAACAATCGGTCGTATTAATTGTGTCGAAACCTTTGATTTTGCACAATAATAATGTGACAAAGTTATTGGAAAATTAGAAAAATAAATAGTTTAAAAAAAAATGGGACATTTTATTTTCACACTTTATTAAATGAAGTCCATAATTTTTTAGAATTCATATGAATTTTGTCAGAATTGTCTGTCATTTCAAAATATTTTTTTTTCAAAAATTTGAAAAATTGACGTAAGCACGAATTTTGGATATGTTTCAGTATCACGATTCTACAGTATACACAAAAAGTCTCGAGGCGATTGCGCCGACCGTTTTGTAGTTGTGGCCTTAATGAATTTTCAAAAACGGAAAGTTAAAAAACGATAGAAAATTCTGAAAAAATTCATGTGGCTTCTAGAAAAAAAAAAAACGAAAACAAAGGTTTACCGATCGTTCGTTGAACAATTTTTTTTAGCAATTTGTTGATAACTTTTTGACAATATTATTATGCAAAACTAATGATGTTGCGCCTTTACCGCAATTGTTTTTTTTTTTTTTTTTTAGATTTTTATACCATTTGTAAATGTTCAAATTCTCACCGAATCTCACTTTTGGCTGGTAACGTACGTGTGAAGCATCCTCAAGCTTTCTTACGTCCCAATAGATTGGAAAAATAATTTAAAGAAAATTGCAAATAAGGATCGTCTTGGTTTAGTATTTAAGTTTGATCGTCGAAAATAAAGAATTTAAAATGAGAACACCGTTTATCTTTGAAAGAATAAAAAAAAAAAATACTATGAAGAAATCTTCGGGAAATTCCGTATTTTGCAGGTACGTGTAATTCAACCATCCTCGAACATTTTGCGGTAGCCTGCTTCACCTATAATCCCTTAAGAGCATCATCCGCTTAGACAAATACATGCATATGTAGTGCATAAATGTGCTGGAACATGAAACCTGTACGATTAGTAAAATACTTTAATCATATAATCCTCGGCGCTAAGCGTCTTGTGAACTAATTTCGAAGTGCAGAATAATATCACGGCAAAGTAAGTACACCGGCCAAAATAGTGCACGCAGACATGGAACAAAACGGGTGCTATAAAATATTCAGAAAAATGTATTGTAACACTTCGGGAGATAAAATGGGCATCTGGTAATATGAGTTTAATAAAAGTACCCAAAATTGTTAGTAAACGATCGATTAGTTACCAACAGTCTACCCCACAATTTCTGATATTCGCAATTCTGCGGTGACGCTGTTTTGCTTCCTCATGGAGGACACTTTTTTTTAATGAAATTTATTTTTTGGAGATATTCATGTGCACATGTTCCGAATGTTCCAAAATATCAAAAAATCTAATTTAGAAAAAATGCGTGAGTGTCTTCGAGTGACCCTGAGTGGCTCCGAGTGGCTCCGAGTGGCTCCGAGTGGCTCCGAGTGGCTCCGAGTGGCTCCGAGCGGCTCCGAGCGGCTCCGAGCGGCTCCGAGCGGCTCCGAGCGGCTCCGAGCGGCTCCGAGCGGCTCCGAGCGGCTCCGAGCGGCTCCGAGCGGCTCCGAGCGGCTCCGAGCGGCTCCGAGCGGCTCCGAGCGGCTCCGAGCGGCTCCGAGCGGCTCCGAGCGGCTCCGAGCGGCTCCGAGCGGCTCCGAGCGGCTCCGAGCGGCTCCGAGCGGCTCCGAGCGGCTCCGAGCGGCTCCGGGCGGCCCCGGGCGGCCCCGGGCGGCCCCGGGCGGCCCCGGGCGGCCCCGGGCGGCCCCGGGCGGCCCCGGGCGGCCCCGGGCGGCCCCGGGCGGCCCCGGGCGGCCCCGAGCGGCCCCGAGCGGCCCCGAGCGGCTCCGAGCGGCCCCGAGCGGCTCCGAGCGACCCCGAGCGGCTCCGAGTGGCGTTATTTGAGGACTATTTAAGAATATTTGAGGACATTGACTTATATATCTATGGAAATGTTTTGTGCGGGAGTAATTACCAAATATCGATGATGCGAATAATCACAAATTCTAATCTACGAATATTATATAAAATATATGTATCGTGTGATTTGAATCGCACATTGCTCCATTCGTCCTCATGTAAAACAATACTTTGCACTTATCCTGCCAATCGAATTCATTTCGATCATCCGATTTGTTTTCGCGACAATTATTTTGCCAGTCCACCGATCGGATCTCTATACGCCAGGAAAATTCGTCTCAAAAATGAATAAACTATGACGGAACGAAACTCGCCAGACAAGTGGAATATAAGTTAAACTACAAAATCCTCGGTATTAAATATCTTGTGAAGCAATTTCAACGGATTCGCCTACAGCAATATTCGGAGTCTTTTCCGACAAAGCTCCGGCTTTTCTGCAAGCCGAGACTCGCAAACTACGCGGGCTCGTTTTACTTCGATTGTTTCTTCGCGCTTTCAAGATACAAACAAACGACCGAGAGACATTATTATTATTATCGCGTCACGCGTCAGAATGTCGGGCGCAATCCCGTGCGAATTCCGAGGAACGTTGACGCGTTTCACACGCGTAAAAAAGTAATTCATCATCGGGTCGCCATTATACGTATTCGCACGCTAATTGATTTTACGACTTGACAAACGACTATGCCGACTCGGAACGGCGGACATGGCGACACATCGCGGAAATGATTAAACACCGTTTTCTCTCAATGGAGAATATCATTTATCGCGGCAATGCCGTTTTCCTCATTACAATTATTACGATTACCATTTAGCATATGCGCCATGTCGGTAACGAAATTCATCAGTGCGACAAGAACCTTTGTTCATCTTCTTCGTACTGTGTAGGAAAAAGGGCGGGTATCCGCGAGTATCCGCGAGTATCCGCGAGTATCCGCGAGTATCCGCGAGTATCCGCGAGTATCCGCGAGTATCCGCGAGTATCCGCGAGTATCCGCGAGTATCCGCGAGTATCCGCGAGTATCCGCGAGTATCCGCGAGTATCCGCGAGTATCCGCGAGTATCCGCGAGTATCCGCGAGTATCCGCGAGTATCCGCGAGTATCCGCGAGTATCCGCGAGTATCCGCGAGTATCCGCGAGTATCCGCGAGTATCCGCGAGTATCCGCGAGTATCCGCGAGTATCCGCGAGTATCCGCGAGTATCCGCGAGTATCCGCGAGTATCCGCGAGTATCCGCGAGTATCCGCGAGTATCCGCGAGTATCCGCGAGTATCCGCGAGTATCCGCGAGTATCCGCGAGTATCCGCGAGTATCCGCGAGTATCCGCGAGTATCCGCGAGTATCCGCGAGTATCCGCGAGTATCCGCGAGTATCCGCGAGTATCCGCGAGTATCCGCGAGTATCCGCGAGTATCCGCGAGTATCCGCGAGTATCCCCGAGTATCCGCGAGTATCCGCGAGTATCCGTGAGTATCCGTGAAGATCTGTGACGATCTCTAAGTTTCTGCGAGCATTTGTGAGCATCAGTGAGTATCGGTGTCCAATCGACGTGAACTTTATTACTATTAGGTAGATATTCGTTACAATTAGTATTTAATATTATATATTGAAAGACAAAAAAAAAAATTCAACTACTAATATCTTCTAAAATCGCTGCTCTTTCAAAAAATTTTACTGAAAACTATTCTGCACATTCTTTTTCACCTCTAAACGGTACCTTTCGCTAGTCGTCATATACAATCCACGCGAGATGACTGAAACTCCGTCCTCAAGTATCGCAGAGTCCACGTGGGATAATAATATAATTAAGCATTCTTAAAAAAAAAAAAAAGCTTCATCCACTGGGTCATAATGTCTATGAATTGTAGTTCGCTGACTAGAAAATTACACATGAGACGTATTCCCGCAATGTAAATATCCCCTCGCTTCCACGATCTTTTAATTAATTTCATTACGACACCCTCTTTAATAAACAGAGGCAGTTTGCCCTATGGACGAGGTATTTCTTTTTTTTTTTGCCCGACAATTGCCATCGGTCCCCCGAAGAGTTTCGTCATGCAACCGGACTCAATTAATTAGAGGCCTCGCCTGGACTTTCGCCCGTTGGAAGCGTCCGCCTCGTAAGGAATTGGCTCGGACCGTAAAAGAAGGGGGACAGAACAGAAATTAGTTAGCGAAGGATGAGATAAAGTTGGGTGGGACGGGACGGTAAAAGAAAAAGTAAGTCGCCGAAGCGAGAGAAGTACTCGAAACAATTGCGCGAACAATTCCGGCCAGTGGATAGACGCGGCTAGCCGGAAGCTGGGAGGTCAGTGTGAACAAGAGATTCGCTCCGCGACTGGCGGGTTGTAGCAGTCAAGCGTGCGGGGTTAACGAAGACGAATGAGGGTTTGCAGCCTCAAGGTCCGACAGTCACACCGGTTTTCTCTGGAAATGCTCATCTCATAAGCAGGAGCAGTGGCACAGAAGTAAAGGCCGGGTAATCACAGAACCTTGCCGGTTTTATCTCTTCCGCTTACTGTATGCACTGTGAGGGGTCTGTCGGAAGAGGCGCGGATAGTTTTTCGGTATGTACCAAAAACGAATTCGCACTTCGGATGGTCCCTTGGACGGAAAAACCCGTAGCATACGGCTCTGTATCTCAGAATAATTGGCTAATTAATTTATTAATTGAATAATTAATTGATTACTTGACTAAGTAATAGATTAATTGACTAATTTATTGATCAATTGAATAATTAATTGATCACTTGACTAAGTAATATATTAATTGACTAATTGACTAAGTAATTGATTAATTGACGAATTAGTTGATTAACTGACTAATCAAGTGAATAATTGATTAATTAACTAATTATTTGACTAATTGATTAATCGCTTAATTAATGGAGTAACTGATTCGTTGATTCGTTGATTCGTTGATTCGTTGATTCGTTGATTCGTTGATTCGTTGATTCGTTGATTCGTTGATTCGTTGATTCGTTGATTCGTTGATTCGTTGATTCGTTGATTCGTTGATTCGTTGATTCGTTGATTCGTTGATTCGTTGATTCGTTGATTCGTTGATTCGTTGATTCGTTGATTCGTTGATTCGTTGATTCGTTGATTCGTTGATTCGTTGATTCGTTGATTCGTTGATTCGTTGATTCGTTGATTCGTTGATTCGTTGATTCGTTGATTCGTTGATTCGTTGATTCGTTGATTCGTTGATTCGTTGATTCGTTGATTCGTTGATTCGTTGATTCGTTGATTCGTTGATTCGTTGATTCGTTGATTCGTTGATTCGTTGATTCGTTGATTCGTTGATTCGTTGATTCGTTGATTCGTTGATTCGTTGATTCGTTGATTCGTTGATTCGTTGATTCGTTGATTCGTTGATTCGTTGATTCGTTGATTCGTTGATTCGTTGATTCGTTGATTCGTTGATTCGTTGATTCGTTGATTCGTTGATTCGTTGATTCGTTGATTCGTTGATTCGTTGATTCGTTGATTCGTTGATTCGTTGATTCGTTGATTCGTTGATTCGTTGATTCGTTGATTCGTTGATTCGTTGATTCGTTGATTCGTTGATTCGTTGATTCGTTGATTCGTTGATTCGTTGATTCGTTGATTCGTTGATTCGTTGATTCGTTGATTCGTTGATTCGTTGATTCGTTGATTCGTTGATTCGTTGATTCGTTGATTCGTTGATTCGTTGATTCGTTGATTCGTTGATTCGTTGATTCGTTGATTCGTTGATTCGTTGATTCGTTGATAACACAATGATTTTCAAGAGAAATGTCGAATCCGACCTGCCGACTGATAAATCGGCGGGTCGAATTCGACATTTTTCGGTTGATAACCGATCGGGTTAGTTGAAAACCGCTTCGCCCTCAACACGGCTGCTCGAAAAAAATTATAATTTTCTTGCAGTATGCCGTAGGTAAGCGTTCGTAGGTAGTGAGTCCGATGCCTAACCATTGTGATTATGATATTTATCACTAATATCATTGTACCATTGATCGTTTTGGTAGAATATGCAAACCCATCCAGGGATTCCATACGGAAATTTCATTCGACCGTGGATGCCTTTAATATTTGGTTCTAAAGATTTCGGATCCAAACTACGCTAGAGACTTTCGATATGATGAGGTTGACAATGATTCACTGTTCGCATTCGGTCAACTGTCTGTCACCCACGGAAAAATACCAAAAAAATAGGGATAGAAGTCCCGAATGGCGAACGGATACTTTCGCTATTGCGACAGCGACCACCCAATCGTCCCGTAACATCGTCCGGATGGTGCTGCCGCGCAGCGGCCGCTCGAGTTAACGCGCACAGCCGCGCTCACCATTGGATTCTCGAACGCAGATTATGATGTTGGAGATCGGTATTTGTCCGACGCTATGCTACACTGCAGTAGCCACTGCTCACACGAAGCAGCGCCAAGGAAAGTTATTACGCAATAATTGCGCAAATATTGCCACTGTTCATGGCACTTGTCTATCTGGGTGTCCTTGAGTGGTGACTATTTACTTTCATCGGTCAAAGCTTGCATATGTTCATTCGTAATTTGGTGTCCGCACGAGCGAGAAGAACATGAACGGAAAGACGGTTCTTATAACGGGATGCACGTCCGGAATAGGGCGAGTTACCGCGAAGAACCTGGCGGAAAGAGGAGCCAGAATCGTTATGGGATGCAGAAACGTCGGGGCAGCTAGTCAATTAAAAGGTGCGTTACAATTCACATTTTTCGAAAATATTTTTTTTTGAATATTGAAAATATTTTTTTTTGAAATATTGACAATATTTTTTTGAAATATTGAAAATATATTTTTTTTAAATATTGAAATATTTTTTTGAAATATTGAAATATTTTTTTGAAATATTGAAATATTTTTTTTTTAAATATTGAAATATTTTTTTGAAATGTTGAAAATATTTTTTTGAAATAATGAAAATATTTTATCAATATTAAGGATGGAATTAGCGATAATATTTTTCATTAAATAAAAAATTGCATGTTATATTGTTATATAACAACGATATATCACGATAATATAACAGTGTTACGTTGTTGAGTCGGAAATGGCAACTTACGTGTAATTTACATGCAACATTCTCGTAATATTACCTGTTATTTTCAGTAACCTTGCTGTTACATTCCTGTAACATTACTGTCGTTACTGGTCAATAATACTTAGCTCCTTATGTACTGCCTAAAATCGTCAGCCAACACAATCTGTACTACCCGATGAAAGAATTATACTGTATGATCAATACATGTCATAAACACATGTCATATATAAGGGGGATTCCATCCGAGTTCGGCCATACTCCGGCCAGACCCCTTCCAATTCGAGCGAAACTTTTTTCCTGTTTTTAGATACGCTTAAAATGAAACATATTTTTTATTTATTTATTTTTATTTTTTTTTTTATCCGTGACAGAGCAATCGATAATTGAAAATTGGTAATAAATAAACATAAAAAAAAGATTAAAAAGGTTAAGCACCCACTCCGTAGAACTATATGTGTTGATCAATAAAAAAAAAAGACAAACGGATCCATTCATAGTACGGATCCATTCATAGTACGGATCCATTCATAGTACGGATCCATTCATAGTGCGGATCCATTCATAGTGCGGATCCATTCATAGTACGGATCCATTCATAGTACGGATCCATTCATACTACGGATCCATTCATAGTACGGATCCATTCATAGTACGGTTCCATTCATAGTACGGATCCATTCATAGTACGGATCAATTCATAGTACGGTTCCATTCATAGTACGGATCCATTCATAGTACGGATCCATTCATAGTACGGATCCATTCATAGTACGGATCCATTCATAGTACGGATCCATTCATAGTACGGATCCATTCATAGTACGGATCCATTCATAGTACGGATCCATTCATAGTACGGATCCATTCATAGTACGGATCCATTCATAGTACGGATCCATTCATAGTACGGATCCATTCATAGTACGGATCGATTCATATTACGGATCCATTCATAGTACGGATCCATTCATAGTACGGATCCATTCATAGTACGGATCCATTCATAGTACGGATCCATTCATAGTACGGATCCATTCATAGTACGGATCGATTCATATTACGGATCGATTCATATTACGGATCCATTCATAGTACGGATCCATTCATAGTACGGATCCATTCATAGTACGGATCCATTCATAGTACGGATCCATTCATAGTACGGATCCATTCATAGTACGGATCCATTCATAGTACGGATCCATTCATAGTACGGATCCATTCATAGTACGGATCCATTCATAGTACGGATCCATTCATAGTACGGTTCCATTCATAGTACCCGCGCAAAAATGAAAGTATTAAAAGGGTGTTTTTGAAGTATTAGTAGAGTATTAAAATTGATGTTACTTCGTTGTTCCACAGACGAGATCGTGAAGTCGACGGGGAACTCAAACTTGGTTGTCCGCGAATTGGATCTCTCGTCGTTGAAATCAGTCCGTGAGTTTGCAGAGCAGGTCAATCGCGAAGAAAGCAGACTTGACGTTTTGATTCATAATGCAGCGACCGCGGAGACTTTTCGGAAGAAGATTACCGACGATGGAATCGAGATGACTATGGCGACTAATCATTACGGTCCATTTCTTCTCACGCATCTTCTGATCGGTACATAAAGAAGGCTTCCTCTATGGGAAAGCAAAAAAAAAGTTGATAATCGAAAATTCCATATCGCTTCCTCATAAAAGTTTAAAATTGAAACTTTCACATGGCTTTCTCATGATATTCCTTTATTAGCAAAGCTTCTTCTATGAGAAAGCATTTTATGTATTTTTGACTTTTTCATATGAATACGCGAATAAAGGATATGAAAATTTCAATTTTCAACATTTTTCAACGTCATCCATTTCGGTCCATTTCTTCTCACGCATCTTCTGTTCGGTACATAAAAAGAAAAGTTAATAATCGTAATTCCCATATCACTTCCTCATTAAAGTTGAAAATTTCAATTTTCAACATTTTTCCACGTCATCCATTTCGGTCCATTTCTTCTCACGCATCTTCTAATCGGCACATAAAAAAAAGTTGATAATCGAAATTTCCATATCACTTCCTCATAAAAGTTGAAAATTGAAATTTTCAACTTTTATAAAGAAGCGATATGAAAAAATCAATTTTCAACATTTTTCAACGTCATCCATTTCGGTCCATTTCTTCTCACGCATCTTCACCGATCAGAATCGGTACCTAAAGAAAGCTTCCTCTATGGGAAAGCAAAAAAAAGTTGATAATCGAAATTCCCATATCACTTCCTGATAAAAGTTGAAAATTGAAATTTTCAACTTTTACAACGAAGCGATATGAAAATTAAAATTGTCAACATTTTTCAACGTCATCCATTTCGGTCCATTTCTTCTCACGCATCTTCTGATCGATCGGTACATAAAAAAAAAAGTTGATAATCAAAATTCCCATATCACTTCCTCATAAAAGTTGAAAATTGGAATTTTCAACTTTTATAAAGAAGCGATCTGAAAATTGAAATTTTCAACATTTTTCTACGTCATCTATTTCGGTCCATTTCTTCTCACGCATCTTCTGTTCGGTACATAAATAAAGCTTCCTCTATGGGAAAGCAAAAAAGTTGATAATTGAAATTTCCATATCGCTTCCTCATAAAAGTTGAAAATTGAAACTTTCACATGGCTTTGTCATGATGTTCCTTTATTAGCAAAGCTTCTTCTATGAGAAAGCATTTTATTTATTCTTGGCTTTTTCATATGAATAAGCGAATAAAGGATATGAAAATTGAAATTTTCAACTTTTATAAAGAAGCGATATGAAAATTGAAATTTTCAACATTTTTCAACGTCATCCATTTCGGTCTATTTCTTCTCACGCATCTTCTGATCGGTATATGAAGAAAACTTCCTCTATGGAAAAGCAAAAAAAGTTGATAATCGAAAATTCCATATCGCTTTCTCATAAAAGTCGAAAATTGAAACTTTCACATGGCTTTCTCATGATGTTCCTTTATTAGCAAAGCTTCTTCTATGAGAAAGCATTTTATGTATTCTTGGCTTTTTCATATGAATAAGCGAATAAAGGATATGAAAATTGAAATTTTCAACTTTTATAAAGAAGCGATATGAAAATTGAATTTTTCAACATTTTTCAACGTCATCCATTTCGGTCTATTTCTTCTCACGCATCTTCTGATCGGTATATAAAGAAAACTTCCTCTATGGAAAAGCAAAAAAAGTTAATAATCGAAAATTCCATATCGCTTTCTCATAAAAGTTGAAAATTGAAACTTTCACATGGGTTTCTAATGATGTTCCTTTATTAGCAAAGCTTCTTCTATGAGAAAGCATTTTATGTATTCTTGGCTTTTTCATGTGAATAAGCGAATAAAGGATATGAAAATTGAAATTTTCAACTTTTATAAAGAAGCGATATGAAAATTGAATTTTTCAACATTTTTCAACGTCATCCATTTCGGTCTATTTCTTCTCACGCATCTTCTGATCGGTATATAAAGAAAACTTCCTCTATGGAAAAGCAAAAAAAGTTGATAATCGAAAATTCCATATCGCTTTCTCATAAAAGTTGAAAATTGAAACTTTCACATGGCTTTCTCATGATGTTCCTTTATTAGCAAAGCTTCTTCTATGAGAAAGCATTTTATGTATTCTTGGCTTTTTCATATGAATGAGCGAATAAAGGATATGAAAATTGAAATTTTCAACTTTTATAAAGAAGCGATATGAAAATTGAAATTTTCAACATTTTTCAACGTCATCCATTTCGGTCCATTTCTTCTCACGCATCTTCTGATCGGTATATAAAGAAAACTTCCTCTATGGAAAAGCAAAAAAAGTTAATAATCGAAAATTCCATATCGTTTCCTCATAAAAGTTGAAAATTGAAACTTTCACATGGCTTTCTCATGATGTTCCTTTATTAGCAAAGCTTCTTCTATGAGAAAGCATTTTATGTATTTTTGACTTTTTCATATGAATACGCGAATAAAGGATATGAAAATTTCAATTTTCAACATTTTTCAACGTCATCCATTTCGGTCCATTTCTTCTCACGCATCTTCTGATCGGTATATAAAGAAAACTTCCTCTATGGAAAAGCAAAAAAAGTTAATAATCGAAAATTCCATATCGTTTCCTCATAAAAGTTGAAAATTGAAACTTTCACATGGCTTTCTCATGATGTTCCTTTATTAGCAAAGCTTCTTCTATGAGAAAGCATTTTATGTATTTTTGACTTTTTCATATGAATACGCGAATAAAGGATATGAAAATTTCAATTTTCAACATTTTTCAACGTCATCCATTTCGGTCCATTTCTTCTCACGCATCTTCTGTTCGGTACATAAAAAGAAAAGTTAATAATCGTAATTCCCATATCGCTTCCTCATTAAAGTTGAAAATTTCAATTTTCAACATTTTTCCACGTCATCCATTTCGGTCCATTTCTTCTCACGCATCTTCTAATCGGCACATAAAAAAAAGTTGATAATCGAAATTTCCATATCACTTCCTCATAAAAGTTGAAAATTTCAATTTTCAACTTTTATAAAGAAGCGATATGAAAAAATCAATTTTCAACATTTTTCAACGTCATCCATTTCGGTCCATTTCTTCTCACGCATCTTCACCGATCAGAATCGGTACCTAAAGAAAGCTTCCTCTATGGGAAAGCAAAAAAAGTTGATAATCGAAATTCCCATATCACTTCCTCATAAAAGTTGAAAATTGAAATTTTCAACTTTTATAACGAAGCGATATGAAAATTAAAATTGTCAACATTTTTCAACGTCATCCATTTCGGTCCATTTCTTCTCACGCATCTTCTGATCGATCGGTACATAAAAAAAAAGTTGATAATCGAAATTCCCATATCACTTCCTCATAAATGTTGAAAATTGGAATTTTCAACTTTTATAAAGAAGCGATATGAAAATTGAAATTTTCAACATTTTTCTACGTCATCTATTTCGGTCCATTTCTTCTCACGCATCTTCTGTTCGGTACATAAATAAAGCTTCCTCTATGGGAAAGCAAAAAAGTTGATAATTGAAATTTCCATATCGCTTCCTCATAAAAGTTGAAAATTGAAACTTTCACATGGCTTTGTCATGATGTTCCTTTATTAGCAAAGCTTCTTCTATGAGAAAGCATTTTATGTATTCTTGGCTTTTTCATATGAATAAGCGAATAAAGGATATGAAAATTGAAATTTTCAACTTTTATAAAGAAGCGATATGAAAATTGAATTTTTCAACATTTTTCAACGTCATCCATTTCGGTCTATTTCTTCTCACGCATCTTCTGATCGGTATATAAAGAAAACTTCCTCTATGGAAAAGCAAAAAAAGTTGATAATCGAAAATTCCATATCGCTTTCTCATAAAAGTTGAAAATTGAAACTTTCACATGGCTTTCTCATGATGTTCCTTTATTAGCAAAGCTTCTTCTATGAGAAAGCATTTTATGTATTCTTGGCTTTTTCATATGAATGAGCGAATAAAGGATATGAAAATTGAAATTTTCAACTTTTATAAAGAAGCGATATGAAAATTGAAATTTTCAACATTTTTCAACGTCATCCATTTCGGTCCATTTCTTCTCACGCATCTTCTGATCGGTATATAAAGAAAACTTCCTCTATGGAAAAGCAAAAAAAGTTAATAATCGAAAATTCCATATCGTTTCCTCATAAAAGTTGAAAATTGAAACTTTCACATGGCTTTCTCATGATGTTCTTTTATTAGCAAAGCTTCTTCTATGAGAAAGCATTTTATGTATTCTTGGCTTTTTCATATGAGTAAGTGAATAAAGGATATGAAAATTGACATTTTCAACCTTTATAAAGAAGCTACATGAAAATTTCAATTTTCGACTTTCATAAACAAGAGAATGAAAATTTCAATTTTCAACATTTTTCAAGTATTTCTCGATAATATAAAAATCTTTAAAAAAAATTCATGCATATCAAAGTCACTGAAAATATTAATTTTCCATAGTGATAATTCCAAAATGTTATTAAAAAATTAATCAAAAAATTGTTTAACAAATTGCCCGGCAACGAATTTTTTTTTTTTTAATGAAAATGTTTCGTTCATTTTTCTGAATACGTACGAATTTTTTTTCCGATTTTTAAATTACTGTTGAATTAAAAATAATTGTCAAAGACACGTATAATTTTTACGAGAGAAAGCAATTTGCTGAAAATCTAACCAAACATTGAGAATTCACCCGTCTACCTTAGAAATTTCAACACGACAGCTCGAACCGTTCTCAAGTTACAAACATTTTCACACGCACACATCCAGACTTTTTTTCTGAATATCATTTTCAGACATTTCGAGCATTCCCTTCACATTTTCATTGAAATCGCCACAATTTTTTTATTCATTTTCCTTTTCTTGTGAAATGCAAACTTCCTCAAAAAAAAAAAAAAAAAAAAAAAAAGTAGTATAAGATACGCGAGTTATTAATAGCAGTGCATAATTCCAATAATTTTGTTAATGTCAATGTTTCATCGCCAGAACTCTTGAAGCGTTCAGCGCCGAGTCGCGTGATCGTCGTATCATCGAAGATGTACAGAATTTCGTCGCTAAATCTCAACAACATAAATCCCACGTCAACGATACCGGTGTATCTTTACTTCGTCTCGAAGTACGCAAACATAGTTTTCACTCTCGAGCTCGCCCGCCGTCTCGCTGGTACCGGAGTAGTGGCCAATTGTCTTCATCCGGGAGTGATCGCCACCGGTATCTGGAGAAACGTTCCGGCACCGTTGTCCTGGTGTCTCAGTGTCATCAAAATATTTTTCAAGACACCGGAAGAGGGCGCGCGAACGAGCATTTATCTCGCCGTATCTGACGAACTTTCCGCTGTGACCGGAAAATACTTTGCCGGGTGCCGAGTAAGATCGTCGAATTGTATCATTCGGACGAACAATTTACCTCTTTCGAAAGACACAATTTTTACTTGAGACGCCGATTTTAGGAAAACCGGCTGACCGAAGGCGCCAAGGATCCAGTCAAGGCCAAGAAATTCTGGGAGTTGTGCGAAGCGCTCGTCAAACTTCAACCCTCAGATCCAAAGATATGAAGAGTGTTTTTTTTTTCATTTTGTTACTGTAAATTGCTTTCACCTTTGTCTTTGGGCAATCGGTGGAGAAACTGTAGGCCAATGGTCACGTGCTGTGAAAAAAAAAAATCCTTTTACACGCAAAAGTTATACGACCGAAAAAATATTCGAAAAAAAGTAGAAAAAAAATGGTTCATAAAAAGTAACTTCAATTAATAATTAATAATTAATAATTAATAATTAATAATTAATAATTAATAATTAATAATTAATAATTAATAATTAATAATTAATAATTAATAATTAATAATTAATAATTAATAATTAATAATTAATAATTAATAATTAATAATTAATAATTAATAATTAATAATTAATAATTAATAATTAATAATTAATAATTAATAATTAATAATTAATAATTAATAATTAATAATTAATAATTAACTACAATGATTTAAGAAAAATAAATGTTAAAACCGATGCAAAACCAATTTTGATTCCGTTTTCATTGATTTTTTTTTTTTTT
The DNA here is from genome assembly GCA_963922035.1 of Amblyjoppa proteus. Lineage (NCBI taxonomy): Eukaryota > Metazoa > Arthropoda > Insecta > Hymenoptera > Ichneumonidae > Amblyjoppa > Amblyjoppa proteus. The sequence goes on along the minus strand of OY998231.1, from coordinate 12,348,806 downwards.
TTTTTCATGTTACAAGCTTTCGACTTTTCCCCATTTTCAGATGTCTAAATAAAAAGGCTTTCCACGCCCAAAAATGAAATTATTAAAATGGTATTTTTGAAGTATTAGGAAAGTATTAAAATCGAAGTATTCCAAGTCCTCTGTAGTTGACTAAACAATACTGGATTAATGCTCAAAGTTAAATGAAAGAGTATACGCGAACTATTAACGTCACACAAGAAATTTCTTTTAAGACTTCAGCGTACTTACCGTTTCCTCATTACTCGAAGAAGATTAATGGGACTAGCGGAATCTGTATTTTTGTCCAAATAAAAGGTAGTCCAATCGAGTTATGTGCGGCTATTTATGCAGCACGCACGCACGCACGCACGCACGCTCGCACGCACGCACATACATCCGGACGCACGCACGCACGCACGCACGCACGCACGCACGCACGCACGCACGCACGCACGCACGCACGCACGCACGCACGCACGCACGCACGCACGCACGCACGCACGCACGCACATACATCCGGACGTCAGCTAAAAATCACATTTGTCGACGTTTTCGACCATTTCTACAACGCCGACATTAAAATCACGAAATTTATTATTTTCATGAAAACATAGCTATATTATATTATATTATATTGTTTTCATGAAACCATAGCAATAGAAATATTCTAAGCAGATGCTATTGTTCATTCATTTTGATATTAGAAAAATAAAAATGAAAAAAAAATGACAAATTAATTGCCCGTCATTATTTTGACAAATTATTTTCTTATTACAGAGCCTCGCGATAATTATAGAGCGCTATTAATTCTCGCAAGATTTCACCTCATTTTTGTGGTGCCGTGTGTTAAAATGACGTCTGAAAAAATTTGACTATTGGTCCGGAAAACCTGAAAAAGTCAGGTAATTTAACTCCGAGAAATTGCGCAGTAACAATGATCATAAAAAGATAATTTATTCGTCAATAATAAATAGTATTTCCTACAAAGAAATCTTATCCTCGGATCTATAGGGAAGCTCCATTGCGCTCCTCTGCCGCTCGAGCCAAAGAATATAAGCCAAAAAGGCCAATGAAATACCGCAAAAGCAGGACAATTTGTCAAGCAGCGAAGCAGGTGGGGATTACAAGCCGAGCTTAATACCAATCGCTGGCTTGACTTGGCTCAAACTCCCACGGGAATATAACGGATGTGATATTTTGCTCTGCGAACAGACACTTTCGCGCGGCTCACGTTCTTGGAGCTTTTTTTTTTTCCCCCGCTACACAATCACTTAGAAGTGTTCGCCGGGGTGCGAGCAAAGAGAAGTAAGAAATAAATCGGTAAGAAAAAGAATATAAGCGTCGAGAGACAGAGGAGAAGAGAGCGACTCGATGAAAAACGTTCGCAACTCGGCGTTAGTTCGGGTCAACACCTGGGCAGATCGATTGCCATCGCTTTTTTCCGATGGTGTGGCGATGAAAACTTTTCTTCCCTATCGTCGACTACGGTCAATCCAACACCGATGGAAAACTTTTGACGCGTTGCGTTTTTTTTTTTTTTTTTTTTTTTTTTTTTTAGTCGTGCGAGACTTCGCGACATGGCAAAAATCTGAAAAAAAAACATCAGCCGCATTATGCACGTCAAGAACCTTTGATTTTGCATAGTAATAATGGCGAAAAGTTATTGACAATTTATTCGAAAAATTAATTGTTTAAAAAAAATCAAAATTTTTTATTTTCACGGGATGCAAGTTAGCAACGTTGCTCCAATGGTCATCATTGACAGTTGTCATTTTTCTCAAATAGTTTGTTTTCCGGCAAAACGATTTAAACAATGTTTCTATTGTAATATTATTATTAATATGTATGTGTAATTATAGTTATTATAAATATTTATATTATTATATTACATTGTATTGAATTATCGGCTCACTGAGAAAGCAACTCTCTGCGAAACGTGACAGCTGCCAATCATTTCGTTGGAACAACGTTGCTAACTTTCACGCCTTTTATTTTCTTATTTTAAATTACATACTTGATTTTGCTTCCTCGTAGAGGAAGCTTTGTGATGATGAAAACAAATTTTTCGAGATTTTAATGAAAACGTGTTCAGTATGTTCCAGAACATCGCATTTAGAAAAAATGTCCGGATGTATGTGTGTGTGTGTGTGTGTGTGTGTGTGTGTGTGTGTGTGTGTGTGTGTGTGTCTGTGTGTGTGTGTGTGTGTGTGTGTGTGTGTGTGTGTGTGTGTGCGTGCGTGCGTGCGTGCGTGCGTGCGTGCGTGCGTGCGTGCGTGCGTGCGTGCGTGCGTGCGTCCGTCCGCCCGCCCGTCCGCCCGCCCGTCCGTCCGCCCGTCCGTCCGTCCGTCCGTCCGCCCGTCCGTCCGTCCGTCCGTCCGTCCGTCCGTCCGTCCGTGCGCGCGCGTGTGTGTGTGTGTGTGTGTGTGTGTGAACGAGAACGCCTCGACCGATCAAGCTGAAATTTGGCACACATCATGTGTGATCAATAGTCAACGTTTGCTCAAAATGTCATCCAAAAATGTTAAAATGTTTTTTTTTTGTACGCCATTTTTAATTTCTTCGAAAATGTCTGTGCGCACTGTAGCGCTCACAATTTTTAAGCTATCTGGCTAAAAACGCGTACACAGATAGAATATGATCACCCGATGGTCCCATTAAAATTTCACGCAAATCGATCGAACCGTTTAAGGGAAGATTCTCTTTTTTTTTCGACAAAAAAATCGATTTTTCGCTTATCGCTGTTTCATATTCTTCAAAGTGTTGAGAATATGTGTGCAAAATGTCAAATTAAAATTCTCAAAAACGACAAAGTTATAAGCGATTTTATACCTGCGTGTCGACTCGCGGTGGCCGCGCGCTCGTTGTCGCACGGCAGGAGTCGGCGCGCCCGGCAGCTGCCCGAATCTGTTGCTCGGCGGACCATAAATATAACGGGACAGCATACAATAGGCATGAAGGACAAGTCCTAACGGTCGTGCGAGATCGAAATATTCGGAGCAGAGTCGCTCAGTCTCGAACGAGAGTTTACTGGCAACAGACGTATATATCATGGATCAAAAACAGGGAAGTGATACTCATAGTCGTGCTGCCGGAGCGAAAAAAAAGGAAATTTGTTGGGAATATTCACACCCGAGAAACGGAAACGACGTTTGCAAGTACGTCGGCCCAGAAACTGTCGACAGCGGAAGACAGAGAAATAATTACTGACCCGGGTCATGGATATCGCATTATCGCGCTTCTATCGGTTTTCTGTGCAATCTCGCAACTCGTAATATGTCAGGAATGCAAAGGACCGATCAAATTTGGCGAATCCAGTTCTCGCGGCTTGGGTTTTAAAATAGTTGTGCAGTGCAAGTGTCGTGTGCAATATATTAATTCATGTCCTCTCGTCGATGACAAATCGTGTGAGATAAACAGGAGAATGGTTTTTGTGATGAGACTATTGGGAGTAGGTAGAGAGGGTATAAATTTATTTTGTGGCTTGATGAATATATCCCAAGGTTTCAGCGCAACCTTGTACTATGCCTCCTTGGAGAACATCTGCAGTTGAGCCAAAGCTGTATGGGAGCTGTGTGCGAAAAAGGCAGTGAAAGAAGAGAAAGCGAAGAATGCTGAGCACGGTAATCCAGAGACAGATATTTCTGTGTCGGGAGACGGAACATGGAAAAAGTGGCAAAGTGGTTGACCTTGTCGTGAAATCGTCTTACTGTCACGCTTGTAAATGGTGGCAATCAAAATCCGGTACCGAAGAATACGACGATTGCTTCGAAGAACACAGCAGTGAATGTACGGCAAATCACGATGGGTCAGCTGGAAAGATGGAAGTTGACGCGATCAAAAACATGTTCCGACGATCTTGGGGAAATGCATGAAGTACGGTACGCGAAATACATCGGCGATGGCGACACGAAAACATTCAAAGCCTTGTTGGAAGACAAACCTTACGGCGATGATTTGATCGTGAAGAAAAAGGAATGCGTCGGGCACGTTGAGAAGCACGAAAGCTTCAACGCAACCGTCTGGCGATTCGCACCTAAGCACCTTCACTGTGGCGCGAAAACGATCGACATCGCAGCTTATTTGGCCGCAGGGATTTTAAACGAAGGCTTCACAGCAGTCTTAAAAACAATGACGACGATTGGAATCATCGTTGGCCAGCAAGCATCAATATTCGTCGATGCGCGAGATAAGCAACGGATAGAGAGGTCAACGAGACGCAGCCTCGAAGCAACGAAAGAGGCTCGAACAAGACGCAGAAGCGAAACTGCTTCACCGAATGAGTTGTTCGAAGCCGAGGAAGGCATCCTGTATGGCCCTGGCATAGCAGATTAGATTAAAAATACTGTAAGTACTCGATATGTCCCATAAACTGTACTCACAACTTTAAACGCGTTTTTCTCGAAAGAGCTTTTTCACAACTGGTGTGCACGATTTCTCAAAAACTATTCAACCGATTGCCTTCAAATTTGGACAGAATGCTCAGCTGACATCCTTTTATCGTTTGATGAAGCAAAGAAGCAATACGTTTAATAGTTTTTTATTTATAACAAAAAATCGATCAATTTTTTTCGAAAAATCGATACTTCAAGTTCAAAACGTCACCAAATCGTCAATTTTTTAATTTTTTTTATTTTTTTCCCTTCATCAAACGATAGTTATATGTGTCTAAAATAAAATGCTTTTGGGTTTTTGTTGCAGGATGAACGTGAAGGCTATAATCGTGCACACCGTCAAAAAAGGACCATCGCGCGTCGAGGGGGGTGGGAGGCGGATTTTTTGATGAAATTGTTCAAAAATTTTTTTGTATATAGTAAACAGATCAATAAAACTATATGCCAAGTTTCACAAGTTTTCCGTTGTATACTTTCTTCACAAAAAAATTCCCAAAAAGCGGTAAATTTTGCGAAAAAAAAGACAATCCCCCCTTAAATTTTATCTCATTTTGAATTTTTTGAAATTTTTGAATTTTTTTTTTTTTTTTTTTTCGAGACGCATTACTCTGTATTAAATACTCATGTATGAATAAAATACGTGTCATATTCATAATCAGCGTGAAAAAATACATGGAAGTACAGTCCTGGAGCAACAACTGACGAAAAAGATTGGGCGAATTTTAATACCCAAAATGGCAATAATTAGTGATTTGAGGTATTTTTAAACAGCGATTTCTTTGCTTTCCGATGGCATCGCGGAAATTCTCAGGTGTGTATCGTGAACTACAGCAAAACATACACAAGACAATGGATATGAGGGGGTTGACGGAATTGCTTGAGTGAAAAATCGAAAATGCAAAACAAAATCAGGAACGCATGCTTCCATGTATTTTTTCGCGCCAAGCGCAGATCCGACAAAGTGAAGAGTGACGATGGAGTATGTTTACGCCCTGAACTTGAATCGGCCAGCTGTTTTGCATAAAAGTCTATCAAGACGTTGATGTTGAAAAAAGTTGAAAATTGACATTTTCATATCGCTTCCTCATAAAAGTTGAAAATTGAAATTTTCATATCGCTTCCTCATAAAAGTTCAGAATTGAAATTTGCATATCGCTTCCTCATAAAAGTTCAGAATTGAAATTTGCATATCGCTTCCTCATAAAAGTTTGAAATCAAAATTGTCATATCGTTTTCTCAAGATGTTCCTTTATTTGCGAAGCTTCCTCTACGAGGAAGCCAAAAATACAGAAAATGCTTTCTCATAGAAGAGCTTCCCAAATAAAGGAACATCTTGAGAAAATGATATGACAATTTTAATTTTCAACTTTTATGAGAAAGCGATATGCAAATTTCAATTCTCAACTTTTTAGAATTCATGTGAATTTTTTCAGAATATTCTATCATTTCGAAATTTTTCTTTTAAAAAATCAAGTTAAGTTTTAAAAATTTTTTGAATCGATGTAGACGCAGGAATTTCGATTATCAAAAATTTCGAGACCCTTGCGCCAATCGTTCCGCAGTTACAGCCTTAAAAAAGATATCAACAACGGAAAATTCAAAAACTATGGAAAATTCCGAAGAAATTTATGTGGATTCTAGAAAATCAATGAACTCATTTAAAAGGAGAAAAAAAAAGTTTACTAATTATGTGTTGAACAAATTTTTTTGTTTAGCATGTATCAATAACTTGTTGACATTATTATCGTGCAAAATTAATGTTGTTGGCACCTTTAATACAGTTGATTTTTTTTCAGATTTTTGTAAGATTACGAAGTGTTCGAATTCTCACTGAATCTGATTTTTGACTGGGAATGCACGTGTGAAGCATCCTTAAATACCCGAACGTTGGAAGTTCGAAGGCGCAAAAGCCCGATGCATTTTATGACAGGTCAATCCAACGTCATAAAAAAATCTAAATAAGTCTAAATAATCAAAAAGTTCAAATAATCAAAAAGTTCAAATAATCAAAAAGTTCAAATAATCAAAAAGTTCGAATAATCCAAAAGTTCAAATAATCAAAAATTCTGAATAATCAATAGAAATAATCATATGACGGTTATCGCTAAGATGGAAAAATAACGCGAAATTAAATCCCTAGAAAGGGCCAAGTTTCGAAAGGTATGCGGCAACTCCATGCTTATTTCCCAACAAACTATAGTTACGATATTCAAAAACAAGATGGTTTATTATTCAGAATAAGGTACACATTCGATATTGAATTTGATTCACAGGGAACATTTCGGAAGTCTGAGTTTCGGAAATTTAAGGGTGAAAATACATAGAAAACGGCGAATAATTTCGGGATTTTTTTGCAACGCAACTACTCGACGAATCGTTTTGAAATTTTTAGGCTATTTTAGCGTACATTAGAAGACACGAAAAACATTTTCAGAGACTTTGATTTTTCTTTACCCGAAACTTTAAACGCGATTTACTCAAAACTACATTTTCGAAATTTTCGACAGCGTTAAAAAAAAAAAAAAAAACTGGCTTCAAAAATCAAGTCTGTATATTCACCATTCGGGAATTCTTTCCCGCCGCCCCCCCCCCCCCCCCAGCACCGATGGAAAACTTTTGACGAGTTGTACGATTATTTTATTTAGTCAATTTTTGATATTTTTTAAATTTAATTTTCTTTTTTTTTTTTTTTTTTTTTTTAACGACAGTCGACGGCTCGAGACGAGTCGTGCTTTTTCGCGAGTGACGTGCCAGAAGTTCGCTCATCGTTGGTGGGCGCGAGGAATCGGAGAGTTTTTAGTGTTGTAGAGAGAACACGAGAGAAGCTTTAAATTTAAGAAGCGATAGGTTGGTCGAACAACGGAAGTGGAGGGACGTTATTTTTAATCGGAAACGATCGATCTGACTGATCTTCAAGTTTCAGCCGACGTCGTCTATGAGGCATTCTTTATCAAGTGGGCCACTTTTTTCGACCGACCTCTCAGATGTTTTTTTTTTGTTTTTTTTTTTTTAATTTTCCAGTTTTTAGTACTGGAGTTTATACGAATCTATGTGAATTGTATTTTTTATTTGTTTATTTTTTTGCTACGCAAATATGGCAGGTCCGACTGTGGGAATTTTTTTTCAGAATCTTCATACAATAACAAATACCCTGTAAAATTTGGACCAGAATCGAAGGGGTGTTTTTTGTAGAAAAAAATTATTATTATTATTTTTTTTTTACAAAAAATGGACTTTCCTGTATCGGAAAAATTATGAGTCTAACATCATTTGAAATTTGATGCAAGATTAACAAATTAATGTTCCTAAGAATTTTTATGAGTGCTCAATATTTTCTGAGATATACGGATATTTAATGAAAAACGTAAGTCCTGAAACGGTGCACTTTAAAAATCTTTAAAAAATCACAGTTGACCCGCTCAAGTAGTACTGCAAATGAGGACTTTTTTTTTTTTTAATATCCGAGAGGTTGACCGAAAAAAGTGGCCCATTTGATAAAGAATGCCTCCTATTTGTAACCACTATTTTTTTTTTTTTTTTTTGAACATTATTAAATTTTTTTTTGAAATAGTTTCTAGCTTTGGTAAAACTGAGAGTATAGTTTTTTTTTCGTCCACTCCGACCTCGATTTAGCAGAAATTTTCGCAGGTTGAGTCTCGATGCATGCACCATTTGCATAAAAATTTACATAATAAATCATTCATGACATAACAAAAAAAAAGAAAAGTACCGACGAAAAAGTTGGGAAAAATGACAAATTATTATTTAATAATTTTTACGAATCAGTTTCTAGGCTGCATGAACCCTTCTCGATGAAACTGCAGATATTTTTTTTTTTTGTCCACGCTGAGCTCGATTTAGCAGAAATTTTCGCTGATTGAGTCTCGATGCACGGTCCATTTGCATAAAAATTTACATTATAAATAATTCTTGACACCACCAATAAAAAGTGTCCACGAAGAAGTTAGGAAAAATGACAAATTGTTATTTAATAATGAAGTTAATTTCCTACCTGTAAAAATGATAAGAAATATTTATGACTACACATATATACATAACTTTCAGAGTATTATATTTACTATAATATTTTACGACTGCGAGCGAAGAAAATGTCGCGCATTAAAGTGTTATTGTGGAGACACACACACACACACATATATATATATATATATATATATATACACATATATATGTCGTCTTATTGCCTGTACGTGTAAGACTGTGGAATCATTATCAATCACCATTTACTGTAATTACGTGTTCCAACTATTTCACCAAGATATTATCCGGAGGCAAAGAGTGGTAGAGAAAGGGAGAAAGAAAAAGCCAGTGAGAGAAATTAAAAATCCCATCTTCGCGGTCTGTTCTCGTAAATTCTAATTTTATTGCCCGCTCTCCTTCGTTCCTTGCGACGTCGCGAACCCCTTCGTTCGCTATCGTTAAAGCGCGTCGTTACTATGAATCTTCCGGAGCGAAAATCCGTCGTCCCTTAAGGGGGATTCATCATCGGTGTGTATCGCCGATATGAAAATGGCATTAAAAAAAAAAGATATATATATACTATATATATATGAGGTATTCCATGTGAAGTCGAACGGTCAAAAACCCGACCCTCTCCAAAAAAGTTGAAATTTCACCCCAATTCATGATTATCGACATGGGATTTTTGTAATTTTTTTTGCAGAATTTTTAATCGTATTTTTTTTGAGATATCGAAAAATTGAAATTTTTTAAAAACATTCTATATCTTAAAAACTATTAGTCGTACAAAAAAACGTTTAAAACAAATAACGTACAAAAAAACGTTTAAATAAAAGTTGCAGTTTTAAATGATCTCTTGAAAACAAAATTTTGTAAATTTTTTTTGAATGCAATAAACGTCCATTTTCATGAAAAATAGACTAAAATATTTTTTTTCCGGCCAATAAGTCATGTTTGATTTTTCTTAAAAAATTTCAGAATATACTGTCATGTGTGTAGAGTGATCTTATATTTTTGTTTGAATCGGCGAGACGTCCGTTTGATAGCTGTGCTCCGTTTAAGATCGATTTTTCATAAAAAAAAAAAAAAAGAGATTGGGCTAAAGATTGGGACATCTATTACATCCCATTGAATTTTATAAAAATTGTGACACTATCGACAATAATGGAAGTTAAAAGATCAAATGAAAAAGGGATTGGCGATTTTTTACTAAAAAAAAAAAAAAGATTTTTAAAATGAAAAATCGATCTTAAAAGGAGCACAGCTATCCAACGGACGTCCCGCCCATCCAAACAAAAATATGAGATCACTCTACGTACATGAGCGTATATTCTGGAATTTTTTAAGAAAAATCAAACGTGACGTATCGGCTGAAAAAAAAAATTTTATTCTATTTTTTATACAAATGGACGTTTATTGCATTCAAAAAAATTTATGAAATTTTCTTTTCAAAAGATCATTTAAAACTGCAACTTTTAAACGTTTTTTTGCACGACCAATAGTTTTTTAAGATATGGAGGATTTTTAAAAAAGTTCCATTTTTTTTTGATATCTCAAAAAAATACGATTAAAAAATTCTGAAAAAATTACAAAAATCTCTTGCAAATAATCATGAATTGTGGTGAAATTACAACTTTTTTTTTTGGGGAGGGTCGGGTTTTTGACCGTTCTATTTCACATGGAATACCTCATAAACATTGACGTGTTTACTCCGCCGTCCCTTTCTCCACAAAACACCCGTCTTGAAGCTCGGTACATCGTAAAGTTTTCTTCCGTCACTGCATGCAGAAAAATAATTTATTTGACGGCCACCGTTTACTCGGTTTAAAATATTTATTTGATTGAAATAAATATTTATTAAAAAAAAAGCTGAAAATTGAAATTTTCAAATCACTTCCTCATAAAAGTTGAAAGTTGAAAGTTGAAAGTTGAAATTTTTATATCACTTTCTCATAATGGTCCTTTATTCGGAAAGCTCCTTCTATGAGAAAGCATTTACTATATTTTTGGCTTCCTCATAGAGGAAGCTTTCCGAATAAAGGACCATTATGAGAAAGTGATATAAAAATTTCAACTTTCAACTTTCAACTTTCAACTTTCAACTTTCAACTTTCAACTTTCAACTTTCAACTTTCAACTTTCAACTTTCAACTTTCAACTTTCAACTTTCAACTTTCAACTTTCAACTTTCAACTTTTATGAGGAAGTGATGTGCAAATTTTAATTTTCAGCTTTTATGAGGAAGCTATATGAAAATATCAATTTTCAACTTTTTTGCCCACATCAATATCGTATTTAACTTTAAGTCAAAACTGGTGGCTGACTCAGGTTTAACCCGAAAAAATACACCAACCTTACACTTTTGGTCAAAACGGATGTAGGCTCTATGCTCGGCGCGAAAATAACATAGAATTATGTGTTCCAAATTTTGTTTCGATCTTTCAATTTTTACTCGAGAAGTTCAAATGACATCGCTTAATCTAATTATTTTAACTCCATCATATCCATCCTGTTGTGTATTTATTGTCTTAAAACACGATAGACCCCTGGATTTTTCCGCGATCCCATCGGAAAGCAAAGAAATCGCTGTTTAAAAATACCGAAAAACACTAATTTTTGCAATTTTGGCTACAAAAATGCCCGATAAACTTTTTCTCTAGATGTCGCCCCAGGACTGTAATTCCATGTATTTTTTCATGCTGATCACGAATTTGACACTTTTTTATACATAGATGAACATTTAATGTGGAAAAATGCGTCTTGAAAAAAAAAAAAAATTGCATAAAAATCGAAAAATTCAAAATGTCATAAAATTTTAACGGTTCGATCGATATTCTTGAAATTTTGATAGGATCATCGGGTGATGATATTCCATTTGTGTACGCGTTTTCAGTCCAATAGCTGAAAAATTGCGAGCGCTACGCTGCGTACAGACATTTTCGAAGAAATTAAAAATGGCGTACAAAAAAAACAACTGAACATTTTTGGACGAAATTTTGACCAAACGTTGACTATTGATCACACATGATGTGTGCCAAATTTCAGTTTGGTCGGTCAAGGCGTTCTCGAGATATCGCGGTTTGAATATTTCACGTCGGATTCATACACACACACACACACACACACACACATGCACACACACACACATACACACGTATACATCCGGACATTTTTTCTAAATGTGATTTTTCGATGTTTTGGAACATGCTGAACACGTTTTCATTAAAATCTCGAATTTTTTTTTTTTTTTTCACCATAACAAAGCTTCCTCTATGAGGAAGCAAAACAAAAAAACAATTTACTTAAACCAAATAAACGGTGGCCGTCAAATAAATGATTTTTCTGGGAGTGGTTTGTAACTTTAAACGATTCGGTCATTGCGATTCCTTGTTTCACCCATTGTCAACCATTCCCGATCACCTTTTCTTCCACAAAAACTTCATATTTTATCGTGCATGACGTACTTATGTAAGTTACTTGCGAGTCCTATCTGTCAATTTCATTTCGATTTGTTTTGTTTGCTTCATTTGCCAGTATTTGATTCTTCTCGTATGTATCGGCACGGTCTTCTTAGGTGGTTTCCGTCCCAGAACACGATACAGAGAACTCGCATCCCTCTCTCCTCTCTCTATCTCGATTGGCCGTATATCAAGAATGCCCTCGACCCATCGTAGCGGATGTCATGAAATTGTGATCTACCAATGAGCGTAAATCTCCGGGGCTCGTTATTCTATTTTCCTCTTCGCTCTCTCTCTCTCTCTCTCTCTCTCTCTCTCTCTCTCTATCGTGATAATTCGATGCCTCTTCTCTCCGTCTTCCGTTGTTCCGTTCGTGCCGCTGCATGACTTTTAGAACAAGCGATAAAGCATGGTACCGCGGCTTCGGGGAATCCCCCGGGCGCGGATGCGAAATGGACGGTAAAACATCGACGGCTGTAGAGCACGGAATCACACGACTCCTTGGGAATTCTCTCCTCTGGTGTAGCCAGCCGTTGTCAAATGTAATTGAATTACATTTCGATGAGAAAGGAGTATCGATGGCACGATACTCGGTCGGCACGAAACGAACGATATCTTATCGGCACTCGAATGGTCTCTATAAAAGTGGTCTCTAACGATACTCAATTTCAGTTGCATTAAATTCAAATGTCGTTGCATTTGCCGTTAAGGACGGATGGACGGGATGGACGGAGGGACCGTCGGAGGGACCGCCTCGATGAAAATAAAGTATATGACAAAAAGTATACCGATGCATATGGGGCATTCCATACCGATTCGACCTACGTCGCACCCTCGACCTCTTCAATTCTGTTGGCAATTTTTTTATAATATTGTTCTAACTCTAAAAATCACTCAACATTGTTTTTTTTTTTAATTTTTTATTTTTTTTTTTTTATTTGCATTAATTACAATTTTTCAAAGTCAACATATTTTTAGCCGGAATTAAAAATTCTGAAAAAAATTCTGAAAAATCCTGTATTTTATGTGAAAATTTTTAAGCCTGAATCCAGAATATCGAAACGTTTGCTTTTAGTATGTTTTTGAGCTTTTTCTTACTTTTTTTTTAAGTGAACATATTGTTAGACCAAATGAAAAAATCTGAAAAAATTCTCAAAAATTCTGTATCAGATATGAAAATTTTTAAGACTAAACGCAGAATGGTAAAACGTTTGCTTCTAGATGTTTTTTTTTTTGAGCTTTACCCTCGGCAATGTTTTCCATTGGGCGATTAATGGTAACGAATGGTATCCAAAGGTAATCAATGGGATCCTAATGGAAATTCATGGGGAACATTGAAACGGTACTTTCTACCATTTATTCTTAGTGGGACTCGACTGGCAGAACAGTGGAAAATTTTAAACGGTACGTTTCCCCATTCGTTACTAATAGGAGACCAATGGCAATGTCCTGGGAAAGTTCGACCGTTACTTTTTCCCATTCGTTATTAATGCGAGTCCCATTCCGAAGACTGGAGAAATTCAAGTGGTGAACTCCAATTCGTTATTAATGGGAGTTCACTGACGAGTCAATGGGACGTGAGAAATGGTACTTTTTCCCGTCGTTATTAATGGCAGTTCACTGGAGCATAACTGGAACAGCTGAAATGGTATTTCTTAGACTGTAAAAAAAAAAAAGAATTTAAATTTAATGTACCAAAGAATTTGAAATTCACAAACTCGGTACATTAAACAAAAATTAATGTACCCGAACTGCAAATTTGCAAATCTTCAGTAAAATTCATGTACCGTACATTAAAATTAATTATGTTTTCATTAATTTTTTTTTTTTTTTTTTTTTTTAATTTAAAGAACTTTTTTTTTGGAAATTGGAAGTGATTTTAGTAATTCACAAATATCATGTCCATAATAAACAACTTTCAAGTTCTTTCGATATTTCAATGTCCAATCACGGAAGTTGTGTCTAAGTTAATGACGAAGAATAATTTTTGTCACACGTGCACGAATCGCGGCACTTTACATGACAGTCTTGCGAGCCGAAAGTGGCCCATTGCATGCCAGTTGTGAACCTGTGGTGAGATGACGGAGTCGCGCATGCGCAGTTCGCATTTCGTTCACTTTCGTCCCTCGGGACTTTACTTTTCACGCTTTTGTCCCCTGAGACATAACCTCGCTTTTCAGTATTCGTCTCGCGCCACTGCCATTCCAAGTGCCGCAGATTCATGCACTTGTAACAAAAAATATGATGTGTAACGAGGGTCGAATTGGCGATTGCGACTCGTATGATTGCAGCCCTCGCTTCCCTCGGGTCACAAACCTCACACTCGTTGCAATCGCCAACTTTCGACCCTTGTTGCACAATATACTATTATATAACCGATTCAAGATCTTACATATCAATAAGCGATTGCAGCGTAGCGGTAAGGTACTTGGTCAGAGTGCGTTAGTTTCGGGCTTCGAGCCCAGCTAGGGTATATAAAATTTTAATTTATAAAAATTGTGTTATATTGATAAGTGGCGATATACTGATAACAATTGAACATATAAAACATGACATCAACCATGTATGAAATTAATTATTAACAAATAACGTAAATAACTGTACCGTGACCAAACTCCAGATTGAGTTGGGTCAAACCTTTTTTTCAGTGCACAAAAAAGTCCAGACCTTATTTGAAATTTCAAGAACGAAGATGTCGTAATATTCCCGACAACGGCTTCCTTTTTTTCATAAAGCGTCACTTGAAAATTGCGACGTACAGGCGCTTGAAAATTACAAAACGGTTTGTGCATAAAAACTTCCAGTACCGGTTCATTAAATTTCAAGCAAATTATTATTATTTTTTTTTACAGTGTTTACCATTGGGAAGAAATCGGAACTGAATCGAACAGTAAAAAGCTAGGGAATCTTTAATGGCGCTTCTAACTATTTATAATTGACGAGGAATAAGAATCGAGTCGAAAAAACACTGGAGAATCATGTGTGTGAGTGGGAACTTTCACTCAAATGGTATAAAGCGATAATGAATTGCAGTTAAATGAGTACACAATGGTAGCTCTGAACTTAAGGAGCGAAATTATTTATGAACAATGGGAGACATTTATCGGGAGCATTACAGCTTTTTTTTTTTATTTGCCACACATTTAGACACTGTAAAAAAGTGGACAATTATATACAGCATATTTTTCCGCGAATGGCAATATCTCCGGGATAAAAACACCATACAACGAATGGGACACCGAATGGCACATTGAACGGTACATTAAATGGTAGTACAAATGAGAATGGTACCATTGACGAAAAACCCATTGAATTACCTTTAACGAATAGTTAACGGTAATCAATGGGATTTTCAATGGTAATTAATGGAAGACTTGACCAAGGGCCTCGGAGGAACCGACGGAGGGACTGACGGGAATGCTTTTTTTCTGCATCGTAGGACATGTTGTACATGTTTCTGCACGGTAAAAAAAAAAAAAAAAATGTGTACTTTTTACAAAAAAATTATAAGTCCACAAACGTCAACAATTTATGATTCGTCAATTTTTTAGTTTCACAAACAAAAGTACAAGCTAAAATCGTCAATGATACATGAAATAAAAGAACAGTTTCGTATATTCAAATAAGTGACAAATTCGTTTGTCGCTTATTTAACAAATTTATTTTTTACGCAATTTTTCATTTCGATTTTACGAAATTATTTTCTACCCTCTGAAATATAATCGGTCAATTTTTTTTTTGGTTTTTGTTCTTTGGATTTCGACAATTAATTTTCTCGGATACTCATCGCCCGACGAAAAAGCTCAAATTTCGTATGCGACGGGAAACACTGAGCTGCATTGCTGCTTAAGATCATTGAGACAATTCATCGGAGTCGGCAACAATTTTCGCGACGCCATTGGAATCTCCCTCAGGAGACTCCTGCGCGAAGCGCGTGACTCGACTTTCCGACCCGGGCAACCACACACGAGCTCACATCGACGACAGTCTTCTTCGGGGGTCTGCGAATAATAGCGAAAACCTTATTTTTAACGACCTGACGGCTAAACCCTCCTGGCCTGTTTGTAAAGCCACGTAGAGGAGATCCGAGAAAGGCATAAAAAGTGGAGAATAAAAAAAAAAAAAAAAAAAAAAAAGAAGAAATCGATAGCTCAATACGGCGATTAAGTCGCTCTCAAGAACTTGCTGCATACGACCTTAATGGCGAGGTCGATTAGGAACTGGGGAAGCTAATGCCTTCGAGCACTTTCTCATTTGGCCCATTTTCCAACGATTATTTCTTCGTTTTTTTTTTTTTTTTTTTTTTTTTTTTTTTCTTCTCCTCTTCCTTCTTCTATCTTGCCTCACTTTTGCGAATGTCCGTCGTCACAGAACTGGCTGCTTCTCAAACGGAGAATTTTCCAATCAGCCTACATTCCATCGACAACCGTTCCGGCGGAAGATTATCGCGGCGGTGGAAAATTGTCGTCGGGCCGCGGAACGAAGGACAAAAGCAAAGGGAAGAGAAAGGACGCGAGAAAAATTCGCTCGTCCAAATACAATCAATCTTGACACCATTTCCTCATTAGTATCTCGAATGTGATCGTTTGCCGCTCTGTCGTCAATTTTCCAGACTCCGTTTCGTCGACTCGATTGGAAGTACACTGGGGGAAAAAAAAAATAAAATAATGCTGGATTAACGAGAAGTCGCCGTGTTTGTTTGGTTTGTTTGGAAGAAATGAAGCTTTCTTTTTGTTAAGCGATTATTTGCTTCAATTCATTCAGAATTTGTCGATTGAAACAATGATATTTGTTGTGCCAATAAAACGAGATCTTTAGAACGCGTTTCACCGCGCGGTTAATTCAACAATTTCTTTGTTTTATTGTACGAATAAAACGAATTAATGACGTTTGCATAAAGAGATATTACGAACTGCTTTGAATTTTCATAAATCAACGAGGCTGAACCGAGAAAAATTGTTAAAAACGACCAAATGTTTTTTTTTTTTTTTTATGACAGGTATAACTTTTTAACAGGGATAAGCAGGGACACGGCGTTAATTTTTATTTTTTTTACAAATTGACATTCCATGTTACTGGTTAACGATGATATTTTGAAAAAGCTTTTTACGTATGATAAATAATTGAATAAATAAATGGCATGTTTATTTAGTACGGGGATGTATTTCAGTAAAACGAACTTGAAATTTTTGAATCGACTGAAATTACGCACCTTACTTTGGCGCGCGTTACTTTGACTTAGGTTACTTTGACTTGCGTTACTTTGACTCGCGTTACTTTGACTTGCGGCACTTTGACTTGCGGTACTTCGACTTGCGTTACTTCGACTTGCGTTACTCCAACATGCGTTACCCCAACACGCGTTACGCCAACATGCGTTACCCCAACATGCGTTACCCCAACTTGCGTTACCCCAACTTGCGTTACCATAACTTACGTTACTTCAACTTGCGTTACTTCAACTTGCGTTACTCCAACTTGCGTTACTTCAACTTGCGTTACTCCAACTTGCGTTACTTCAACTTGCGTTACTTCAACTTGCGTTACTTCAACTTGCGTTACTTCAACTTGCGTTACTTCAACTTGCGTTACTTCAACTTGCGTTACTTCAACTTGCGCTACTTCAATTTGCGTTACTTCAACTTGTGTTACTTCAACTTGTGTTACTTCAACTTGTGTTACTTCAACTTGTGTTACTTCAACTTGCGTTACTCCAACTTGCGTTACTTTAACTTGTGTTATTGTAACTTGCGTTACTTTAACTTGCGTTACTTTAACTTGTGTTACTTTAACTTGTGTTACTTTAACTTGTGTTACTTTAACTTGCGCTACTTTAACTTGCGTTACTTTAACTTGTGTTACTTTAACTTGCGTTACTTTAACTTGTGTTACTTTAACTTGCGTTACTTAGAGTTGCGTTACTTTGACTTGCGTTATTTTAACTTGCGTTACTTTAACTTGCGCTACTTTAAATTGTGTTACTTTGAGTTGCGCTACTTTAACTTGTGTTACTTTGACTTGTGTCACTTTGACTTGCGTTACTTTGATTTACGTTATTTTGACGCAAGTTACATTTACGTGTGTCATGTTGATGTGAGTTATTTTGATGTACGTAATATTTTGAAATTCTTTATTTTGGAACGGTACTGTATGTGCGCGGCAGCCACTGGTTAGATAGGATATGCGACGATATACATAAAAAAAAGTAACGCGAAGTACTTTTAATTAATTAAATAAATGGACGAATCTCATTCGCGTGAAGGATCACTCATAGAAAACTGCACACATACACGAACAGCTACAGTTAAGAACGTAACTGTGCGCGAGTAGTTCTTTATTTTTAGGGAATGTCGATACCGTCCACTGTCGGTTTTCATCATGGAGAACGAGAACGAGGTGAAAAGAGTGAACTCTCGACCCATTCCGATCTATGAATAGAGAATCCCCTTGAAAGCAGTCAATACGATGCTGGTGACTGTCCGAGGATTTACCATCGGAGAACAAAAAAAATCACTCTGTTCGCCACTCGTCGTTCATCAATCAATCGAACAGACGCGCCATGTATGGTCCTGATAAAGGACGCACCTGGGCGATGAGATTCGCTCTTCGGCAACAGAAAAAAGGTAAAAAGATTTTAAAAAAAGATAGAGAATAGTCTTAAAAAAGAGTTGATGGAAGTTTTTTTTTTTTTTTTTGAAACGACTGAATTCAAACAGGCGAAACAGTTACTCCGGTTCTCGGGTGGGAATTTGTTTCTTGCTCGGCACGAGTCATTGTCCTCGAGCTGAACGATTAAAGAAAATTTGACCCTAGAAAATCACATATGAATGAGTACCGCCGTTTTCATTGCGACGTTGCTCTGACGCTGATAAAGATTTTTCGGCTTGTTTTGTAGGTAAATCGATACGACCGAATCTCATCAATGTCGAGGTGATGTTTTTTATGTTGACAGAAAACTGCATAGAATCTCAGGTCCAAAAGACAAAAAAACCCCAATGTGCCACAATGTTTTGCACTGTCAAAAAAAAAAAAAAAAGAAAAAATGGTGTGAAATTTAGAGAACGGTATTGGAAGCTTTTTTTTTAACATAAATTGTCTCTAAAATTTCAAACACGTGCGTTGGAATTTTACAACAAAATTTTTTGTTATAATGAAAGTGATTGTAAATTTCAAGGGAGATTTGTAATTTTAATACCTGGTATTTTTAATATACGAAATAAGAAAGATAACCCTTGGCTAAGGCTCCGATTAATTACGATTAAAAAATCCACATTGATTACCATTAACTATTCGTTAAAGGTCATTCAATGGGGTTTTGCCAATGTTATTGTTTCCACATGTACCGCCATTTAATATGCCACTTAATGTCCCATTCGTTGTATGGTATTTTTATTACGCTGGCATTTCCATTCGCGAAAAAACAGACTATACATAATTATTCTCTTTACTACACTGTCTTAAATATATATATATATAAATAAAAAAAGCTGCAACGTTCCCCAAAAATGTCTCCTATTATTCATAAATAATTTCGATCCTTGAGTTTGCAGCTACTATTGTGGACTCGTTTATCTGCAATTCATTATCGTTTATACCATTTCAGTGAAAGTTCCTACTCGCCCACGTCACTCACTAGTGTTTGTCGACTCGATTCTCGTTCCTCGTGAATTATAAATAGTTAGATGTGCCATTAAAGGGTCTCCAACTTGTTACCGTTCGATTCCATTCCCATTTATTCCAAATGGTAAGAAGTACCATTTCAGCTATTCCCGTTATGCTCCAATTGGCTAGCATTAATAACGAATGGAAAAATTACCTCTAGTTACGTCCTATTGACTTGTCAGTGAACTCCCATTAATAACGAATGGGGAAAAAGTCCCATTTTAATTAACCTACCTGGGAAAATGTTCCCAGGAAAGGGCCATTGGTCTCCTATTGGTAACGAATAGGAAAACGTGCCATTTAAAATTTCCCACTGATTTGCCAGTGGAGTCTCATTAAGAATGAATGGTAGAAAGTATCTATCAATTTTCCGCATGAATTTCCATTGGGATCCCATTGATTACCTTTCGGTACCATTCATTACCATTAATCATCCAATCGAAAACATTGTTTGTCGAATCGATTCTCGTTGATCGTGAGTTATAAATAGTTAGATGTGCGATTAAAGATTCTCCAACATTTGACCGCTCGATTTTATTCCCATTTATTCCAAATGGTAAGAAGTACCATTTCAGCTGTTCCAGTTATGCTCCAATTGGCTAGCATTAATAACGAATGGAAAAATTACCTCTAGTTACGTCCTATTGACTTGTCAGTGGACTCCCATTAATAACGAATTGGGAAAAAGTCCCATTTTAATTAACCTACCTGGGAAAATGTTCCCAGGAAAGGGCCATTGGTCTCCTATTGGTAACGAATAGGAAAACGTGCCATTTAAAATTTCCCACTGATTTGCCAGTGGAGTCTCATTAAGAATGAATGGTAGAAAGTACCTATCAATTTTCCGCATGAATTTCCATTGGGATCCAATTGATTACCTTTCGGTGCCATTCATTACCATTAATCATCCAATCGAAAACATTGTTTGTCGACTCGATTCTCGTTGATCGTGAGTTATAAATAGTTAGATGTGCCATTAGAGATTCTCCAACATTTGACCGCTCGATTTTATTCTCATTTATTCCAAATGGTAAGAAGTACCATTTCAGCTATTCCAGTTATGCTCCAATTGACTACCATTAAAAACGAATGAAAAAATTACCACTTGAATTTTTGCACTGACATTTTCGATTTCACCTTCATGCATTTGTTTAAAAATAGATGGTTACGCGTCTAAAAAAAAGTTCTCGAATTCCCATGGCAATTTTCTTTTTTTTTTTATACGCTCTATTGTCCCGATTTCTCCACTTTAAAAGTTCCTCGGTGGGAAAAGCTATCAGAAACCCTCCGCTCGCTAACAACGCTTCACAAAGCATCCCGCCCAATGGCGATCGACCATCGGAGCGCCGCACCGCATTCGCCTTCGTACGGCGGAGCTCAAAGTACCAACAACCGATTCCTGATTTTATTTAAAGTCCTTCCACCATCGAAACGGGGAAGCATCAATGCATCTCCCGATGTATTTCCCCATGATTTGAAAGAGAACTCCCGAAACTCGAGCGCGGATCGATCTCGCTGAAATACGAATCGGCATTCGCAATCGCTCGCGCGTTCAATAGATTTCATGCTGCATCCTGCGGATTTGCCGCAGACAGCTCGAATATATTCCGCGTTGTTTGGAGACAGGGAAAAGGACGAGAAGAGAATTTTTTTTTTTTGTTTTTCATGTACATCGGGACGATGATAATTTTAGTTTCGTTTTTGCACGACATAGACGCATATTTTTTTTTTAGATAAAAAAAAATAAGTTGAACTAATTTGGAAAAACAAAATCGTGCGCTCCAATGAAAGGTCGAATGTCATGAAAGTATTATTTCACAAATAAATGCAAGAAACGTTATTTTTGTATATTCCTTATGAATATAAATAATTGTTTATTACTATAATATTTAAAAAAATAAGTTGAACTAATTTGGAAACAAAGAAAAATCGTGTGCTTCAATGAAAGGTCGAATGTAATGAATGTATTATTTTACAAATAAATGCAAGAAACGTTATTTTCGTATCTTCCTTATTAATATAAATAATTGTTTATTACTATAATATTAAAAAAAAATAAGTTGAACTAATTTGGAAAAACAAAATCGTGCGCTCCAATGAAAGGTCGAATGTCATGAAAGTATTATTTCACAAATAAATGCAAGAAACGTTATTTTTGTATATTCCTTATGAATATAAATAATTGTTTATTACTATAATATTAAAAAAAATAAGTTGAACTAATTTGGAAACAAAGAAAAATCGTGTGCTCCAATGAAAGGTCGAATGTAATGAATGTATTATTTTACAAATAAATGCAAGAAACGTTATTTTCGTATCTTCCTTATGAATATAAATAGTTGTTTATTATTGTAATATTAAAAAAAAATAAGTTGAACTAATTTGGAAAAACAAAATCGTGTGCTCCAATGAAAGGTCGAATGTCACGAAAGTATTATTTTACAAATAAATGCAAGAAACGTTATTTTCGTATCTTCCTTATGAATATAAATAATTGTTTATTATTGTAATATTAAAAAAAAAATAAGTTGAACTAATTTGGAAAAACAAAATCGTGTGCTCCAATGAAAGGTCGAATGTCACGAAAGTATTATTTTACAAATAAATGCAAGAAACGTTATTTTCGTATCTTCCTTATGAATATAAATAATTGTTTATTATTGTAATATTAAAAAAAAATAGGTTAAATTAATTTGAAAAAAGAAGAAATCGTGCGCTCCAATGAAAGGTCGAATGTCACGAAAGTATTATTTCACAAATAAATGCAAGAAACGTTATATTCGTATCTTCCTTATGAATATAAATAATTGTTTATTATTGTAAAATTTAATAACATTATATTATATTTTACATTGTATCTCTCTGCAATATAAAAAGATTTCGCCGCCGTGTTCAGGAATCGAAGGGGGGTGGGGGTGGTCAGTAATGGGGTCAGAGGAGGTTAACAGTAGGGTTGAGGGGGTCAACGATGGGTTAAGGAGATCAGCATTAGGGTTAAGGGGGTTCAATAATAGGGACATGAAGTTGGTTAATGTTCCAAAGATAAATATCTCATTAATTTAATCGGTTTTCTTGTAATTCACAATAAAAAAATAATAGCCCGCTAAATTGCGTCTAATTTTTAGCTCGCCAAACCATCTTAGCCGCCTAAGCTATAATGTCCATTAGCCGGATAAGATTTTTTAGCCAGCCAAGACTGTTCAACTATGCAGCCCTAATGCCCTTACAATTCTTAAGCCCCACTATTACGATTCCATTTTTAACCAACTTCATGTCCCTATTATCGAACCCCCTTTACCCTAATGTTGATCTCCTTAACTCTACTGTTGACCTCCCCTGACCCTATTACTGACCCCCCCCCCCCCTTCGATTCTTGAACAAGGCGGCGAAATCTTTTTTTATATTACAGAGAGATATAATATAGAATATAATATTATCCGATTAAATATTACAATAATAAACAATTATTTATATTCATAAGGAAAATACGAAAATAACATTTCTTACATTTGTTTGTGAAATTAGCTATTAGCACAATAAATTAGCACAATAAAAAATAATAGCCAGCTAAATTGCAATGTCCATTAGGCGAATAAGATTTTTTAGCCGGCCAAGATGGCTCGACTGTACAGCCCTAAGCCCGTGTTGATTAGACAGACAACCGTTTCGTCGTTCACACTTCTAGCGGCGCGATCTTCCGTCAATCATTTTCACAAGCCTGTGACGCTAACGTGTCAAGGGCCGACATGGCTTTATGACATAGACCAGCGGACGGAAACGCGCAGCGCGCCTGCTGCCTTGTCTGTGGAATTAGCAGCTTCCTTTACCTAAATCTCGCATCTATTTGTTCGAAGGAAATGCTTGCTTGAATTTTTTATTTTTAATATCGTGAGTGTTCGATATTTAAAAAAAAATTGTTTTCGCGCTTGCAGCTGTAGGTGAATAAAATTATTCACTTGAGTCAGGTAACTCTCACAAGTGTATACAAACAAAAATTTGTTTCGTACAAATGAAAAGAAAAAAAAAAAAAAAAAAAACATTTCATTCGACTAAACACAATTCCAATGCATTGATTTATTTAAATTCAACAAACAATTTTTCTGTTTGACATCGCATCGTACACTCGATACAACGAAACTTTATTTTATAGAATAGAAGAAAACTTTTGGGGAAACATCTCTGAGGGAGAAAAATATTTTTGTGCGCAATTTGATTTAATCTTTGGCCGCGAGCAAGTCGGGCGAACGTTTTCTCCAGCGCGTCTGTGCAAAATCCACTGGTTCGGGTTAAACGAACTCGAAACGGCATTAGACCGAGGACAGAAAATATGAATGGTCCGTAGGAAACGGATGGAGCATGAGCACAGTGTGTAGAATTGACGGTCCGAAGCGGCGAGAGTTTGCTCGAGGTTTCCGGAAGCGTTTTCAGTATGCGGGTACTCGTCGTCGTTGGCTCGCCTTAGGCCCGAAGGTGTACGAGGCCCGGTAACGTTAAAGCTCGACAAACATTGTCGGCCGACCGCTAAAAAAGACATCGTCCACGCTGCGCGATTCCAACCTCCCGCGGGCTCTGTCTGCCCCCTTAAGCACCGGCATCCCACGGTGCCCACGAGCGTTTGCTCTGCGATCGATACGCCCCGAGAATTCAACGCCGAAATTGAGATTTTTGTCCACCTCGGTTACGTCGAGGGTGCGAGGAATTCTCGCTGTCTCTCTATGTACGATTCTACTTCGATCAATCGGCAGGTGGATGAATTGGCGTTAAAAAAGATACATCAAGATCATGAAGTAGAAGACATTTGCAATATTGTGAAAAAAATAGGCAAAGAATCTTTAATTATTTTTTATTTTTTTTTTTTGTTATACGCGATGACACGTCAAAATAACATGTGTGAGTATGCACCCATGTTGTAATGACATCATGCAAAATCCAATGATGTGTCACTTTAATGCGCGTCACTTTGAAGCGCGTTACTTTGATGCGTGTCACTTTGAAGCACATTACTTTGAAGCGCGTCGTTATAATGCGCACCACTTTGACGGGTGTTACTTTGACGGGCGTTACTTTGACGGGCGTTACTTTGACGGGCGTTACTTTAACGGGCGTTACTTTGACGGGTGTTATTTTGACGGGTTTTACTTTGACGGGTGTTACTTTGACGGGTGTTACTTTGACGGGTGTTACTTTGACGGGCGTTACTTTGACGGGCGTTACTTTGACGGGCGTTACTTTGACGGGTGTTATTTTGACGGGTTTTACTTTGACGGGTATTACTTTGACGGGTGTTACTTTGACGGGTGTTACTTTGACGGGTGTTACTTTGACGGGTGTTACTTTGACGGGCGTTACTTTGACGGGCGTTACTTTGGTGTGCGTTACTTCGACATGCGTTACTTTGGCGTGCGTTAGCTTGGTGTGCGTTACGTCTGCATGCGTTACCTTGGCGTGCGTTACCTTGGTGTGCGTTACCTTGGCGTGCGTTACCTTGGTATGTGTCACCTCGGCGTGCGTTACCTTGGTGTGTCACCTTGGCTTGTGTTACTTTGGCGTGCGTTACCTTGGCGTGTGTTACCTTGGCGTGCGTTACCTTGGCGTGCGTTACCTTAGTTCGCCTTACCTTGGTGCGCGTTACCTTGGCGTGCGTTACCTTGGCGTGCGTTACCTTGGTATGTGTCACCTCGGCGTGCGTTACCTTGGTGTGTCACCTTGGCTTGTGTTACTTTGGCGTGCGTTACCTTGGCGTGTGTTATCTTGGCGTGCGTTACCTTGGCGTGCGTTACCTTGGTTCGCCTTACCTCGGTGCGCGTTACCTTGGCGCGCGTTACCTTGGCGCGCGTTACCTTGGCGTGCGTTACCTTGGTATGTGTCACCTCGGCGCGCGTTACCTTGGTGTGTTACCTTGGCGTGCGTTACTTTGGCGCGCGTTACCTTGGCGTGTGTTACCTTGGCGTGCGTTACCTTGGTGGGCGTTACCTTGGTGTACGTTACCTGGGTATGCGTTACCTCGGCGTGCGTTACCTTGGCGTGTGTTACCTTGGCGTGCGGTACCTTGGTGCGCGTTACCTTGGTGCGCGTTACCTTGGCGTGCGTTACCTTGGTGTGCGTTACCTTGGCGTGTGTTACTTTAAAAACATCATCTCCGTTGCACGTTCCAACTTCCGGCGGGCTCTATCTGTCTCCTTAAGCACCAGAATCAGCGGAACCCCACAGGCGTTTGCTCTACGATCCATACCCCGTGAGATTTTCACGCCGAAATACAGACTTTTCTGCCTTGGTTACTTCGACGGTGCGAGGCCTCCTTGCTTGTCTCTCTATGCGGCTCTACTTCGCGACAATTTACGGCAATCGACGGATTTATAAGACGAACATTGGCCGTCTGCGGCGAAGAGGGCGGGGAGAGCGGCGGATAAAAGTTTTCCGAAAGAAACGATGTTTGCCCAGAGAGAAAAAGCCTCTCGAATATTTTACTACCGCACATCGAAATGAGGTTCGCGACTTTCAACATCGGACAAAAAAAAAATCGTCGCCGTTTCTTTCATCTCTCGATTTATTCAATTGAGACGTCAAGTCACACTTGTCCGGTGACCGAATACAAATATTGAAGTCAAAACATTGTAGTTATCTGACTGACGCAAGCTCAGATACGATTTCATGGCCACAAGTGTCCACAATTCTTCTCATGTTAATTTTACAATTGAAAAGATCTTGTCCATTTTTATAGACATGTATGTTAATTTTACGAATATATATATATATATATATATATATATATTTTTTGTAAAAATAATAAAAAAGTAAATGTATAAGAAAATACATGTAAAACGTCAAAAATTGATGCAATCGATCTCAACTTCTATCTTCTTCACTGGAATTTTCTCTCCGTAAGCTCGGTCGCGAAAGTCACGGGAACGGTGACAAAGTGTCGAGTTCAAACTCATAAGATCCCGCCCCCCCCCCACTTTGTCATTGTCTCTCTTTTACGACGTCTCGTCACGAAGCCCCTATTGTATTATACGAAGCGGACAGCTTAGTCCCGCCTTTCACCGAAATACCTGCACCACTCCAAGTCATTCCCGCTCCGGATCAGTGTCACGACCTTTTAAATTGTAAATAAGCTTCTTCGGCGCCCGCTCAATTCTACTGGCAACTTCCTTCGCCTGGATGATCACGTCTCGAAGAGAGTCGTTAATCACCTTCGGGCTGCGTGAAGAGGTAAATTGGCTTTTCCTTTTAATTTATTCTGACTTTAACGCTTTAATCCACTCAATGAATTATTAAGCCTGTAAAGTGAGACGAGTCATTTTTTGTTTTATTCGTTGTATATATATATATATATATATATATATATATATATATATATATATATATATAAAAAGATGAAGAAATATTGTCGTTAATTGTATATTAGTGTCGTGTATTTTTTTTTTGTTTTCCCGCTATATCGTAGATGGTTATCATTAATTTCGACAAATCATAGACAGTGATCGTTACTATCGACAAATGGACCAATCAATCAGATTCTACTCACAATAGTACATTAATCATTTGATCTTCATGACCATTTTCATGGGGCGATATTTTAACATCTTTATAGAATCGTTCATAGACATAAATTCAACTTGGAAAAAGTTTGCCATTGGGCGTTTAATGGTAATGAATGGTGTTGAAAGGTAATCAATGGGATGCCAATGGAAATTCATGGGGAAAATTGAAACGGTACTCTCTATCGTTCATTCTTAATGGGACTCCACTGGCAAATCGGTGGGAAAAATTTTAAATGGTACGTTTTTGCCATTCGTTACCAATGGGAGACAAATGGCAATTTCCTGGTAAAATTCGACTAATACTTTTTCCATTCGTTATTAATGGTAGTCCATTGGAACGTAACAATATTATAGTATCATGGTATGGTAATAGAAGTACCATTTCAGCTATTAAGCTGAAATGGTACTTCCTACCATTTCGAATAAATGGGAACTGAATCGAACGGTATGAAACAATTCGATTGATTCATACCGGAAAATTGAAACGGTACTTTCTATCGTTCATTCTTACTGGAACTCCACTGGCAAATCGGTGGGAAATTTTAAATGGTACATTTTTGCCATTCGTTACCACTAGGAGACAAATGGCAATTTCCTGGGAAAACTCGACTGGAACTTTCTCCCATTCGTTATTAATGGTAGTCCATTGGAACGTAACTATAATAGCTGAAATGGTACTTCTTACCATTTGGAATAAATGGGAACTGAATCGAACGGTATGAAGCAAATCGATTGATTCATACCGGAAAATTGAAACGGTACTTTCTATCGTTCATTCTTAATGGGACTCCACTGGCAAATCGGTGGGAAAATTTTAAATGGTACGTTTTTATTCGTTACCAATAAGAGACCAATGGCAATTTTCTGGTAAAATTCGACTAATACTTTTTCCATTCGTCATTAATGGTAGTCCATTGGAACGTAACTATAATAGCTGAAATGGTACTTCTTATCATTTGGAATAAATGGGAACTTAATCGAACGGTATGAAGGAAGGGAATCTTTAATGGCGCGTCTGACTATTTAAAATTCACGAGAAACGAGAATCGAGTCGACAAACACTAAGGGATCACCCTTGGCAATGTTGTAAATTTGGCGTTTAATGGTAACGAATGGTACCAAAAGGTAATCAATGAGATCCTAATGGAAATTCATGGGGAAAATTGAAACGGTACTTTCTACCATTCATTCTTAATGGGACTCCACTGGCAAATCGGTGGGAAAAATTTTAAATGGTACGTTTTTGCCATTCGTTACCAATGGGAGACAAATGGCAATTTCCTGGTAAAATTCGACTAATACTTTTTCCATTCGTTATTAATGGTAGTCCAATGGAACGTAACAATATTATAGTATCATGGTATGGTAATATAAGTACCATTTCAGCTATTAAGCTGAAATGGTACTTCCTACCATTTCGAATAAATGGGAACTGAATCAAACGGTATGAAACAATTCGATTGATTCATACCGGAAAATTGAAACGGTACTTTCTATCGTTCATTCTTACTGGAACTCCACTGGCAAATCGGTGGGAAATTTTAAATGGTAAATTTTTGCCATTCGTTACCACTAGGAGACAAATGGCAATTTCCTGGGAAAACTCGACTGGTACTTTCTCCCATTCGTTATTAATGGTAGTCGATTGGAACATAACTATAATAGCTGAAATGGTACTTCTTACCATTTGGAATAAATGAGAACTGAATCGAACGGTATGAAGGAAGGGAATCTTTAATGGCGCGTCTGACTATTTAAAATTCACGAGAAACGAGAATCGAGTCGACAAACACTAAGGGATCACCCTTGGCAATGTTGTAAATTTGGCGTTTAATGGTAACGAATGGTACCAAAAGGTAATCAATGAGATCCCAATGGAAATTCATGGG
Source organism: Amblyjoppa proteus (assembly GCA_963922035.1). NCBI lineage: Eukaryota > Metazoa > Arthropoda > Insecta > Hymenoptera > Ichneumonidae > Amblyjoppa > Amblyjoppa proteus. The sequence goes on along the minus strand of OY998231.1, from coordinate 12,319,881 downwards.
GAAAATTGAAACGGTACTTTCTACCATTCATTCTTAATGGGACTCCACTGGTAAATCGGTGGGAAAATTTTTAAATGGTACGTTTTTCATCCGTTACCAATAGGAGACCAATGGCAATTTTCTGGGAAAATTCGACTGGTACTTTCTAACATTCGTTATTAATGGGAGTTTACTGGCAAATCAATGGGACGTAACAAGTGGTACTTTTTCCATACGTTATCAATGGTGGTCCATTGGAGCGTAACTCGAACAGCTGAAATGGTACCTCTTATCATTCGGAATAAATGGGAACTGAATCGAACGATAAAAAACTAGGGAATCTTTAATGGCACGTCTATTTATATATCTATTTATATATCTATTTATATATCTATTTATATATCTATTTATATATCTATTTATATATCTATTTATATATCTATTTATATATCTATTTATAATTTCCAGGCAATCAAAAAAATGTCTACAAAATAAAGATATGTCTTGTACTTTATAACACTCGATCGAAGAGTAGCAATTTTTGCCATTAAAAAAAAAATCATACAATTCGTCACTGCACGGATTTGGCAAAAAGTGAAAGCGGATAAAATTTGTTAGGCGATAAACAGCCGAAAGTCGATGAACGTTGCTCGTCGCTTCATCGCGACATCAACGTCAATCTCGCACGGTCGTTGGATTTTTTTTGTTGTCATTGCAAAGACGAGAAACAATCCAATTCTCATACCGAAAGTGGCGATGTCTCGCTTGACAAGGTTCCCTCGAATATTGGCAGAGAGATTGAATTTCTTCGCGAAATCCCGAGGATCGGAAAATAACGTCGAATGCCCGGGAACGAGCGGGAGGCAATCATCGGGATCCGGTGAACGATTGAGGAAATGGGCTTTCGAACTCAGCGGTTACAACAAGTTTGGCCTGTACACCGACGACGTGCTCAATCACACTATTCCGAGCGTTGCGAAAGCTCTCGAGCGACTGCCCGGAGACGTCGTCGATGATAGAAATTATAGGTTCGTTAAGTAACCTCTCATGGAAGATAACCAAATAGAATTTCTCGTGCCAATTGCCTATGTTGGAAATCGCGAAATTTCGCAAAAATATGTCGGGTTTAAATTCGATGCTGTTTTATCATATTGGTGGAGCAAAGATTTAGTCCGATATTTTTATCGAGTACATTTTTTAAATGAAACTTAACCTGTTTTTATTTATTTTTTTTAAGTAAAAATTTAATCAGATTTCACTGTGGTCAAAAATGTAATAATTTACGACAAATACAATTTTCAGTCTCAATTACCTATTTTTTAATTTGAAAAATTTCGGAAAAATATATTTGGTTTAATGTTGAAAAAATTTGATATAATTTTATTATCTTGACGAAAGCTTGAACTGTTTTTTTTTTTTTTTTTTTGAGAGGAAGGATTTAATCAAATTTAATCAGATTTTACTGTGGTAAAAAAAGTAATAATTAACTTGCAAATCGTAATTAAATGGTAATTAATCAAGTTAATCAGAGCGACGACAGAGATAATCAAATAAGATTTCTAGTGCTACCTAATTGTGTATGTTCGAACTCACGAAATTTCACAAAAATATTTTGCGTTTAAATTTCATAAAATTTGTTCTAATTTTATTTTCTTGGTAAAGTAAAGGTGTTTAATCTGATATTTGTATTCAGTAATTTTTTCAATGAAATATGACCTGTTTTTGTAATTTTTTGAGGGTAAGGATTCAATCAAATTTAATCAGATTTTATACTCTGGTAAGAAAGATAATAATTCACCTGCAAACTGTAATTAAATTGTAATTAATCAGGCTAGTCTTTAAAAAGATCCAATCAAATTTAATCAAATTTTACAATGATTAACACGGTAATAATTTACCTGCAAATCGTAATTAAATTGTAATTAATCAGGCTAGTCTTTAAAAGGATCCAATCAAATTTAATCAGATTTTACAATGATTAAAACAGTAATAATTCACCTGCAAACTGTAATTAAATTGTAATTAATCAGGCCACTCTTTAAAAGGATCCCGTCAAATTTAATCAGATTTTACAATGATTAAAACGGTTATAATTTACCTGCAAACTGTAATTAAATTGTAATTAATCAGGCTAGTCTTTAAAAGGATCCAATCAAATTTAATCAGATTTTACCATGATTAAAACGGTAATAATTCACCTGCAAACTGTAATTCCATTGTAATTAATCAGGCTAGTCTTTAAAAGGATCCAATCAAATTTAATCAGATTTCACAATGATTAAAACGGTAATAATTCACCTGCAAACTGTAATTAAATTGTAATTAATCAGGCCAGTCTTTAAAAGGAGCCCGTCAAATTTAATCAGATTTTACAATGATTAAAACGGTAATAATTTACCTGCAAACTGTAATTAAATTGTAATTAATCAGGCTAGTCTTTAAAAGGATCCAATCAAATTTAATCAGATTTTACAATGATTAAAACGGTAATAATTCACCTGCGAACTGTAATTAAATTGTAATTAATCAGGCTAGTCTTTAAAAGGATCCAATCAATTTTAATCAGATTTTACAATGATTAAAACGGTAATAATTCACCTGCGAACTGTAATTAAATTGTAATTAATCAGGCTAGTCTTTAAAAGGATCCAATCAATTTTAATCAGATTTTACAATGATTAAAACGGTAATAATTCACCTGCGAACTGTAATTAAATTGTAATTAATCAGGCTAGTCTTTAAAAGGATCCAATCAAATTTAATCAGATTTCACAATGATTAGAAGGGTAATAATTTACCTGCAAACTGTAATTAAATTGTAATTAATCAGGCTAGTCTTTAAAAGGATCCAATCAAATTTAATCAGATTTTACAATGATTTAAACGGTAATAATTCACCTGCGAACTGTAATTAAATTGTAATTAATCAGGCTAGTCTTTAAAAGGATCCAATCAAATTTAATCAGATTTCACAATGATTAAAACGGTAATAATTCACCTGCAAACTGTAATTAAATTGTAATTAATCAGGCCAGTCTTTAAAAGGAGCCCGTCAAATTTAATCAGATTTTACAATGATTAAAACGGTAATAATTCACCTGCAAACTGTAATTAAATTGTAATTAATCAGGCCAGTCTTTAAAAGGAGCCCGTCAAATTTAATCAGATTTTACAATGATTAAAACGGTAATAATTTACCTGCAAACTGTAATTAAATTGTAATTAATCAGGCTAGTCTTTAAAAGGATCCAATCAAATTTAATCAGATTTTACAATGATTAAAACGGTAATAATTCACCTGCGAACTGTAATTAAATTGTAATTAATCAGGCTAGTCTTTAAAAGGATCCAATCAATTTTAATCAGATTTTACAATGATTAAAACGGTAATAATTCACCTGCGAACTGTAATTAAATTGTAATTAATCAGGCTAGTCTTTAAAAGGATCCAATCAAATTTAATCAGATTTCACAATGATTAGAAGGGTAATAATTTACCTGCAAACTGTAATTAAATTGTAATTAATCAGGCTAGTCTTTAAAAGGATCCAATCAAATTTAATCAGATTTTACAATGATTTAAACGGTAATAATTCACCTGCGAACTGTAATTAAATTGTAATTAATCAGGCTAGTCTTTAAAAGGATCCAATCAAATTTAATCATATTTTACAATGATTAGAAGGGTAATAATTTACCTGCAAACTGTAATTAAATTGTAATTAATCAAGCTAGTCTTTAAAAGGATCCACTCAAATTTAATCAGATTTTACAATGATTAAAACGGTAACAATTCACCTGCAAACTGTAATTAAATTGTAATTAATCAGGCCAGTCTTTAAAAGGATCCAATCAAATTTAATCAGATTTTACAATGATTAAAACGGTAATAATTCACCTGCAAATTGTAATTAAATTGTAATTAATCAGGCTAATCAGAGCGATACAACTGGACTTCTTAAAAATTCATCTTCCACGAGACCAGTGGATAACGTACGAGGATGATCGTGATTACCGATACCTCACTCCCTACGTAGCCGAAGTGGAGGCAGAGTGGCGAGAGATTTATGAATTTGGATGTACCAATTATCGTCACGAGTGATGTAAATCACGAAAAGAAAAAACATACGCACATACACACACACCGTGATTAATTGCCAGCGAAGTATCACCTTTCGCAAGAAATGAAACCCCGATCAATACATTAATGCAGGATAATCAAGGATAATTCTTTCGCCGCGGGACTTTCAATAGCAAGAGCTCTTTCACCGACGTCACGGTGGCGTAATAAATGTTAAAAAGTACACCAACGTCATCCCCGTTTACTCGTTTTATTCCAATTATTGGATAAAATTTATGAGCTCGGTCTGACTAGAGTCGGCTTCCATTCTATCATCAATCTTTGTGAATTTTTTACCCACTTCCTTTCACTTCAGGGTGTCGAGCAAAAATATATAACATATCAAGAGACGCGCGAACGTCTCGACGCCGAGTGCTTAAAACAAGATTTTTTTAAGCGCGACGCTACCATGTAATTATACTTCGATATGCCGGAAGGGAAGTCACTGAATCGATGAAACTTGAAAACGGACCATCAGTTCAGAATTTTGAACAGATTGTCGACGGAAACTCGGATAAAACGGATAAAGCAGCATTAACTTATTGACTTGTTAATCCAGTACCAGTTTATGCAAGACTGGTACATTAAGCTTTATGTACAATTGTGATGAAAAATTGGAATATTTTTTTTTATTAAAATTTAACTGAACAATAAAAATTAAAGTAAATTATTAAAAATAAAGTATTTCCAATGTTTTTAATACACTGAAGATTATTTGTTCAATACGTGAAATTTGATATACCAGTTTTTGCATAAAAACTTTCACTCCGGTACATTACATTTCATAAGATTTTTCTTTACAGTATACGTCATCCCTGTCATCCCTGTCATCCCTGTCATCCCTGTCATCCCTGTCATCCCTGTCATCCCAGTCATCCCTGTCATCCCTGTCATCCCTGTCATCCCTGTCATCCCTGTCATCCCTGTCATCCCTGTCATCCCTGTCATCCCTGTCATCCCTGTCATCCCTGTCATCCCTGTCATTCCCGTCAAACCTGTCATCCCTGTCATTCCCGTCAAACCTGTCATCCCTGTCATTCCTAATAAAATTATGACACATTTAATGGGATGTTTAGAAACGCTTGTTCAACGTAGTATTGAGAAATCAACATTGCACGGAATTGTGGCGCGGTTTCATAAGATCCATTTTCACAAACCGAACAGTCAGTTCGATCGAATCCCTTGCATTTGGCATTTCTGAAATCCAAGCAGAACAAAGCCCTCGATGCTCTCGACGCCGCTGCCGTCGCATTCTCGGATGAAGGTGCAGACGAGTCGACGGATGGAACGTGTTCGGGTCGATCGCAGTTCTGCTGTTGCGGAACTTATCCTCTTTGCTCTTCGCGAATACCTTGAAGTGCAGCTGGGATGGTTTCGTATCTGGATAAAACTCGTCCGAAGAATTTCACTGCGCCGATGAAATCCTCAGTCATTTAATGCCCTTCGTTGATCTTCCTTGAACGGCTTTTCTGCCGGGGGCAACCGAGTTTATTTCGGGGGATGTCTCGGACGGCGGGAAGCCGATGCGCGTCGGGCTCTTTACCTCTTCGAATCTCCGTCCTTCCCCACGCCAGCGTAAGACGACCCAATTCCTAAAGCGGTTTCAAAGCGTTTCGCATGCCATTACGAGACAATGCAATGCCGACGGGTCCACTCGCGGGAAACACGTTCCAGTCTCACTTTACCTGCTCCCTTTTCCCTCCGTTACACCCTCGGCAGTTCTCGACTTTACTCCCTTCATTCTCGACCGGCGTGACGCGCGACGCTCGACAAACATTTTAAAACTCGTCTCGTAACTCGGTCGTAGGATTTGCGAAGACGTTTCCCATTTAGACAGATTTCTGCCTCTTTACTACCGGTAAAGCGAGGCATTGGAATGAGGCGTAACAAAAAGAGGATACGAAAGGAACATTGATTTTACACGCGTTCCTTTGTTGATATTTCCGTTGCGCTAATGAGCTGCGTGGTTTAAGGCCTTCAATTCAAATAAATTAATTAATCGATAAATCGAATCGACCAATCGATTTACTCAATACACTCATTGGTTGCACTCATTGGCTCGGTGCACCGAGCGTCAAGAATTTTCTGTGGTGTTTTTTCTGCGTAAAAGTGGTTCGGAACCCACTATAATAAGTGGGGCCAGAGGAAACCAGTGTCTCGGTATGGGAAACCGAAAGGCTGGAAAGTGTCACGGGTTCGATTCCCCAGACTGAAGTCCCGTGGGTGAAAGGAAAAACGGACGAGGACGTAGCTCCGGAGATACGACGTACGAATTACGACTATACCCGTATGTCCGAGACTACTGACACCTGACGAGGCGCGACGAAGCTCCGGACCCAAGAATCGAACCACAGTGACAACGGATAAGGGAAGAGGAAAGAGAGAAGTGAAGGAGCCCATAACCCTTAGGGGATCGGTGTAACCACACAATACCGAATACCCAATACCCACTCATTGGTTGCGTCGACTGATTTGTTGAGAATTAACTAATTAGGTTACTGGTAACCAATCAGTTGGTCAGGCAACTTATTGCCACCGTCCCCGTCGTCCCCGTTGGGACTGACGGCCCCGTTGGGACTGACGGCCCCGTTGGAACTGGCGGCCCCGTTGGAACTGACGGCCCCGATGGGACTGACGGCCCCGTTGGGACTGACGGCCCCGTTGGAACTGACGGCCCCGTTGGAACTGGCGGCCCCGTTGGAACTGACGGCCCCGATGGGACTGACGGCCCCGTTGGGACTGACGGCCCCGTTGGAACTGACGGCCCCGTTGGAACTGACGGCCCCGTTGGAACTGACGGCCCCGTTGGAACTGACGGCCCCGTTGGAACTGACGGCCCCGTTGGAACTGACGGCCCCGTTGGAACTGACGGCCCCGTTGGAACTGACGGCCCCGTTGGGACTGACGGCCCCGTTGGGACTGACGGCCCCGTTGGAACTGACGGCCCCGTTGGGACTGACGGCCCCGTTGGGACTGACGGCCCCGTTGGGACTGACGGCCCCGTTGGGACTGACGGCCCCGTTGGGACTGACGGCCCCGTTGGAACTGACGGCCCCGTTGGGACTGACGGCCCCGTTGGGACTGACGGCCCCGTTGGGACTGACGGCCCCGTTGGGACTGACGGCCCCGTTGGGACTGACGGCCCCGTTGGGACTGACGGCCCCGTTGGGACTGACGGCCCCGTTGGAACTGACGGCCCCGTTGGAACTGACGGCCCCGTTGGAACTGGCGGCCCCGTTGGAACTGACGGCCCCGTTGGAACTGACGGCCCCGTTGGAACTGACGGCCCCGTTGGAACTGACGGCCCCGTTGGGACTGACGGCCCCGTTGGGACTGACGGCCCCGTTGGGACTGACGGCCCCGTTGGAACTGACGGCCCCGTTGGAACTGACGGCCCCGTTGGAACTGACGGCCCCGTTGGAACTGACGGCCCCGTTGGGACTGACGGCCCAGTAGGTCCCGTCGTTGCCATGGTTCTCGTTGACTTCGTTATCCTCCTTGTTATCGTCATCCGGCTGGGGCCGGACATTAGGTCTGTTCGGCTTGTTCAAGTGATCAAAATGTAGCTTTGACGTCGTGTAGCTCACAACTCAGTGAATCGTCGCGGACACAATAGTCAGAATCTCCGATGTATTTCCAAACCTCTAATCGCTGCAGTCTTAATCCTCGTAGACGCAATTGTAGTTGTAACATTCGTAATCTGCGTCGTATTGACAAATTGTGTTTCAACTTGCTTAAACCTTTTCGTGTATTCCTTGATTCATTTGTTTCTCCTTCTGGCTGTATTCCAGATGCCAAATACATTTCGAACGTATCGCACACGGTTTTTTTTTTGTCCCTGCGCTCCTTAATTCACACTTTCCTGTTACGGGGCTCCATTCTAGATACATTCCAGACAAAAATAAAAAAATAAAAAAAACTGTCTCTTCAATTTAAAAAAAAAAAAAAACTGTCTCTTCATTTTTTATAATCGCACTTTTCAACCGGAAGTGACGTCATACGGAAAAACATCACTTTCCACTCAAAAATTTGATGTATCGATCATTCGCCTTCGCCGCTACGACTGACGCGTTTATTCCGAATTTGTCTTATTGCGAACGCATTGTGAAATAATCGCTTGCCGTTTGAATATGAACTGTTTTTGTCACGAGCAGTTTTTTCTCGGAGCTCTATGAAAATGCATGCGATCGGACATGTACACTTTTCCGTGCCAAAAGGAAACACGTCGCGTCGGTCGCGCTGTTGTGCTTTCCGGTCTCCCGTCGGTCGTACGTATATGAAAGCGGACACGGAGCGAGAGACAGAGCGGGGTGGAGCGGGGTGGGGGGGGGGGGGGGGGAAAGGGCGAGAGGGTAGAAAGAGGGGTGCGGGATGAAAAAGCACGATTCATGCGAGATATCGATTCAGGGATTACGAGATCTATTGGCGTGCATGCATCCAGTTTCTATAGCGTTTAGTTACGAGAGGAGGATGGAGGGGGATCAGCGAAGGACGACAAAAGACAATCTTGTAAACCCGAGTATATTCGCTTCCACCTAGATATTTTTTTTTTTCTTTTCTTCTATTTCGCATTACAGGGATGATGCGGGGTCGCAACGAGATCTGGATTTGGACGACGAATCCATCCGAGGCTTACCATCGTCGTACATACATATATAATTTTTTTTTTTTCACTGGTTCGTATGTATATATGTACATATATGTATGTACATGGGGCATTCCATACCGATTCGACCTACGTTGCACCCTCGACCTCTTCAATTCGGTTGGTCATATTTTTTTATAATATTGTTCTAAGTCTAAAAATCACTACAAATTTTAATAAATATACAAATAAATACAAATTTTAATAAAAATTTTGAAAAAATCCTGAAAAAACCTGTATTTTATATGAAAATTTTCAAGCCTAGAGCGAAAGTGGTATCGCCTTAGCTTTTATTTTTTTTTTTTATATAATTTTAAATCATTTTAAATAATTTAAAAACCTAGAAATCTTTTTCTTTTCTTCTATTTCGCATTACAGGGATGATGCGGGGTCGCAACGAGATCTGGATTTGGACGACGAATCCATCCGAGGCTTACCATCGTCGTACATACATATATAATTTTTTTTTTTTCACTGGTTCGTATGTATATATGTACATATATGTATGTACATGGGGCATTCCATACCGATTCGACCTACGTTGCACCCTCGACCTCTTCAATTCGGTTGTTCATTTTTTATAATATTGTCCTAACTCTAATATAAACTACAAAGTTTTTTAATTTTTTTTTTTTTTTGCATTAATTACAATTTCTCAAAGTGAACATATCTTTGGACGGAATTAAAAATTTTGAAAAAACTCTGAAAAAAATCCTGTATTTGACATGAACATTTTTAAGCCTAGAGCGAAAGTGGTATCGCATTAGCTTCTATTTTTTTATATATAATTTTAAATCATTTTAAATAATTTAAAAACCTAGAAATTTTATTCTTTACTTCTATTTCGCATTACAGGGATGATGCGCGGTCGCAACGAGATCTGGATTTGGACGACGAATCCATTCGAGGCTTACCATCGTCGTACATACATATATAATTTTTTTTCACTGGTATATATATATACATATATGTATGTATTTGCGGCATTCCATACCGATTCGACCTACGTTGGACACTCGACCTCTTCAATTCGGTTGGTAATTTTTTATAATATTGTTCTAAGTCTAAAAATCACTACAAAGTTTTTTCTTTTTTTTTGCATTAATTACAATTTCTCAAAGTGAACATATCTTTAGACGGAATTAAAAATTTTGAAAAAATCCTGTATTTGATATGAAAATTTTTAAGCTTACAGCGAAAGTGGTATCGCATTAGCTTCTATTTTTTTTTTTTTAAATATAATTTTAAATCATTTTAAATAATTAAAAAAAAAGAAAAAAAATAGAAGCTAATGCGATACCACTGTCGCTCTACGCTTGAAAATTTTCATATCTGATACAGAATTTTTGAGAATTTTTTGAGATTTTTTTTTCATTTGGGTCAACAATATGTTCATTAAAAAAAAGAAAGCAAAGCTCAAAAAACATCTAGAAGCAAAGGTTTTACCATTCCGGGCTTAGGCTTAAAAATTTTCATATCTGATACAGGATTTTTCAGAATTTTTTCGGAATTTTTTATTCCGTTTAAAAATATGTTCACATTGAAAAATTGTAATTAATGCAAATTAAAAACAAATAAAAATTTTTTTTTTTTTAATTTCGAGTGACGTTTAGAGTTAGAACAATATCAGAAAAAATTACCAACCGAATTGAAGAGGTCGAAGGTCCGACGTAGGTCGAATCGGTATGGAATGCCCCATATGTACATACATATGGGCATTACTTTCCTCAGCCATCCATTTTCCTGGCAGAGACCGACAGCGTTATATCCAACGTACCAATATCCATTCACCGAATTCATGTTGGCAAGGTGTAGCTACGAAATTGAAACCCCCTCATCTCTCCGCCAGCGCCGAGCCGCTCGTCCGTCGGGCAAGATAAGAGATTTAAATATTTCATGCCATTTTTTTTTCCTGCTCTTCCCGAATGGATTGAATGAAGAGCAACGGATATCCCAGCTTGTGGGTGAAAAATATTAATTATCATGCATTGGATAAGAAACGAAAGTATTAATTATTAAAATTAAATTTGCCAATTGACTCCTGATATTTTGGCGCCGTCGTTCGAACTGAGTTGGCTTTCTCAACGAGGAAAATTTCTGAACGACGATACGATGTGTAAATCTAATTCGCATTTTTTTTTTTTTTCAAAGCATCCTTTCTGCAAAAACAGCATGTTTATCGCGCTTTTTCTCATCACGTCCTGCCAGATATTTTTTTTCAAAACTTGTTTACTAAACTATTGTCATATTCAGCTTAGTTCTCATTTCGGAGACGATAATCGTCATAGATCTTTTTCCTCCCGAGGCGAGGAGTAAAACAAGTGGTATATTCGTGATCGGCGGAAAAAAGAGCACACCCAGAAAAATAATTTATTTGACGACCACCGTTTATGCAGATTAAGTAATATATTTATTTTATTTAAATAATTATTTATTTAAATTAAGTAAATAGTCACTTAAATGAAATAAATAATTATTTAAATCAAATAAATATTTTACTCAATCTAAACAAACCGGTGGCCGTCAAATAAAGGATTTTTCTGGCTCCATTTGATTAACAAATTTGTTGAGCATAAATTTATTAATAGCTTGCATCCTTTTTCGAAAAAATCGGAACTTACCATAAAAAAAAAAAAAAAAAAAAAAAAAATACGAAGAACTATTTCAACAATACACCGAAGAAAGCTTTGGTAATGTCAACCTCATAGCTGCGGTCACGGCAAATTGGTTTGAATCAAACGAGGCGCATTTTAATAGACTACACCGTTGTTGAAACGATAAAATAACATTTTTTTTTTCGATTCAATCGTATATACTGTCAACATGCAGAAGCTAAATTATTTTGACTTGAATGTATTTTTGGTTGATTTGAAAAAAAAAAAATGTTATTCGATTTGTTCGTATATATCAATCCGGAAAGACGTCAATTTAGCCATTCACAAATAATATGCCCACAATAAACAACTTTTATGTTGTTTCGATATTTCAATATCAAATCATCGCAATTGAGTGTAAATTGATGGTGGAGAACAACTTATGTATCCGATTCAATACTGCACATATCAATAAGCAATTGTAGCGTAGTGGTAAGGTGCTAGGTTAAAATTTGTTAGTTTCTGGTGATGTATAGAAGATACATAGAATGTTTATTTGTAAAAATTGTGTGTGTGACTTTTATTTGTAAAAATGATGTGTGTAATTTTTATTTGTAAAAACGGTGTGTGTAATTTTTATTTGTAAAAATGGTGTGTGTAATTTTTATTTGTAAAAATTGTGTGTGTAATTTTTATATGTAAAAATTGTGTGTAATTTTTATTTGTAAAAATTGTATGTGTAATGTTTATTTGTAAAAATTGTGTGTGTAATTTTTATTTGTAAAAATTGTGTGTGTGATCTTTATTTGTAAAAATTGTAATTTTTATTTGTAAAAATGGTGTGTGTAATTTTTATTTGTAAAAATGGTGTGTGTAATTTTTATCTGTAAAAATTGTGCGTGTAATTTTTATTTTTAAAAATTGTAATTTTAATTTGTAAAAATTGTGTGTAATTTTTATTTATAAAAATTTTGTATGTAATTTTTATTTGTAAAAATTGTGTGTGTAATTTTTATTTGTAAAAATTGTGTGTGTAATTTTTATCCGTAAAAATTGTGCGTATAATTTTTATTTGTAAAAAATGTGTTATATTGATAAGTAGCGATTATACTGATAACAATTGAACATATAATAGATCATGTAGCCATGTATAAAATTAATTAGTAACAAATAACGTAAATAACAGTACCAGAACTCAACTCCAGATTGAGTTGGGCCAAACTTTGTTGTCCATTGATAGAATTGCCTATTCTGTTCGGTCAATCATATTCTTAGTTGGGACAACGAAATGATTTTTTTAATGCCGATGTAACTTTTCAGTCAACTTGACTAAATATTTCCTTCGCCACCCGCAACCGCCGGATTTGGTTGACTCAAACAATTTTTTTTTTTATCTTACCAAACCTTTTTTTTCGGTGTATATTACATTAAATTTTTCGTGCTGAACACGAATTCAATGACAGTTTTAATCTACGCTCAAGTGGCCGCCGACAATCGGCAAACGATAATTTGTCAATATTTTTTTTATCATGTCTATTCGCTCACATACTTAAAAGCTCGCATTCATTCTAACGTGAATAAATACAGTGGAGTTATGTCAATGGACACATAGCGAGTTACATTGAAGCTTATTCATTTTCCACTTGTCGCGGTTTCATAACTTTTGTCACGCTACACAGCCTCTTCGTGTCCGGGCTGTGCACTTTGCGACAAACTTGATTGTGTTCGTTCCATCGTCACTATGCAAAAGTGATACAGAGAGGGAAGAAAAGTAAAAAAAAAAAAAAAAAACCACGTCGAACCGAACGTAAGGAAAGAACAGGGACGATATACACGATATAACATCCCCTTTAATATTCGGTCCGCGAAACAGCAGGCTGTGCTTCAAGCGATGTTTGCATAAAAGTTTACTCCGATACTGAAATAACGGTCGATTGCGAACGCGGACTATCCACCATCCAGAGTCGGTCCGGCTCTGTGCAATGCCATATTGCAAATCTCTGGTGTGCACAAAGCTAACAGCAGATTTTTATGCTGATATACTGCACTGCACTGTATCTATTCTACTGCGTGTTATTGTACATGGTGTTTGCATTTTTCTTTTATCAAAAAATATGTCGAATCATCTTCACGGTTAAAAACTAAGCAAACTTTTCGTTTGAAACTTTTTTCTAAAGTGTGTAGTTTTGAAATTACGATCCGATGAAACTCGCAGCCAATGGGATCGCTCGGACATCGCGCGCGACATCTGTCGAATCATGTTCACGCTTAAAAATTGACGAAACATTTCCTTTGGAACTTTTTTTCTAAAGTGTGCAGTTTTGAAGTTACAAGGCGATGAAGTTCGCAACCAATGGGAGCGCTCGGACGTCGCGTGCGACACCTGTCGTCGGTGCCGCGTCATTGGCCGAACTTTCAACGTTCGTAACTCAAAAACCGTGCATCGGAGACGATTTCTTCAAAGGAAAAGTTCGTTGTGTTTGGGGCGCTGAATACGATCTGGTAGTTTATTTTACGAATTAAATATACAGAACTAACACCAGATTTATATGCATATATACTACACTATATCTATTCTACTGCGTGTTATTTCGCATAGTGTTCGCATTTTTCTTTTGTCAAAAGATATATCGAATTGTCTTCACGGTTAAAAACTAAACATACTTTTCCTTTGAAACTTTTTTCTGAAGTGTGTAGTTGTGAAGTTACGAGCCGATGAAGTTCTTAGCCAATCGGATGGCTCGGACGACGCGCGCGACATCTGTCGTCGGCGTCGGGTCATTGGCCAAACTTCAACCGTTCGTAACTCTGAAACCCTGCCTCGGAGACGATTTCTTCAAAGGAAAAGTTTGTTCAGTTTGGAGCGCTGAATACGATCTGACAGTTTATTTTGCGAATGTTTAACCTCCTCTTACATATGAATGAAATACAGATATATGTGCACCAAAAAGTGTGCTAACGATGCTGAAAGACAAATACCGCACCGGCCAAGAAGATTCTTATGCAAAAACTAATCAACCAGAGCTACGTATTCGATGTCCCTCGCGAGCTATTTGCCTGTATTTGAATTTTACCTGGCAATGAAAACTACGTTGGGAGTTTTAAGTGGAAATCCGCGAGGCCCGCCTGGGCAGCGCTACGGATACCGCGCGGATAAGAGCCACTTTGCATCTCACGGTTGGCGTTTTACCGCATCGCGTTTCGGGTTCGCGACGGCACTCACCGGCACTTTCGCGCGCCAAGAGAGCTCGAAGAAGCTGCGAGGGAAAACTTTGAAACTGGCGGCCGATCGAGCGCGCTCACTCGCCTCCAGAAACAATTATTATTAAAGTAAGGCGCAACGCTGGTGTTTGAATCGCGTGCGCAACCGGCTCAAACGAAGACCCACCCTCTCGAACCTTCGCAGAAAAATATATCGCGGCTTCAACCTACTTCGTACTTTTATCACGCTATGCATAGAACAGGCAAAAAAAAAACAATAATTAGAAACTTGTTACATTGTATCAGAGCAGTTTTTACAACTGTTATTTTTTTTCCTTTTTTCCCCCAAAGTTATTCGGCAAGTATATATCAATTAAATTAATTCCGAAGTTCTTGGAACTAATTAGGAATTCCCAACATTCGCTTCCAAGATTGTAAAAAAAAAGGAATGGTGAAAATTTGCATTTCTTTTTCCTCTCGAGTGCCTCGCGTGCAATTTTGAGTACAGTATTTTTTTAAATGATTTTTCTTTTCATCGGGAATAATGAAAATATTAAAATTCAAATGGAACATTAAAAAATTCGGAGGATGACATCGGGATGAATGCGTTTGATATAAATTGTTTGCGCCAATTTTTAGGGAATTGTAAGCCTTACGCAGAGGCGCCGGTTGGGAGGATAAAAAAAGGAATTAAGAATTTCGCATTCGCGTCACGAAGTAGGAAAGATCCGGCCATCTTTGACGCTTTTTACGCTAATTTTCTATTTACGTGTTCGTGTACGATATCCTGAAACCTCAGGGGCGTATAATAATTGTCCGAAACATTTATTTATTTATTTATTTATTTATGTATTTATTTATTTATTTATTTATTTATTTATTTATTTATTTATTTATTTATTTATTTATTTATTTATTTATTTATTTATTTATTTATTTATTTATTTATTTATTTATTTATTTGACGGGGACAAGTCCCTTTTTACAATACAGTGTGCACGCATAAAATGAAAATATGTTTTATAAAATATAGCGATTGTTTGCCAAAAACTTTTCAAACTTAATAATAACTTTTCAATAGCTTATCGATACTTTTTCAATAACTTAGTTAATTAAAAAAAATAATTTGACGAAAGTCAGACATGTGACACTTCTCTCAATGGCGTATTTCGTGCACGTAAGTCATCAAGGAAGCAGCCTTGTAACTATTTATCATCGATAATACTTTCGTGACTACAGTGTATTTGATTATTTCGATGCAAATCTTAATTATTAACGTAAAAATTTATCGATTTTCGCGTATCAACCATCTGTTTAAAGTTGATAAATCTTTATTTAATAAGCTATGTCAAATGGGACACTAAAACTATATCGGAATATCTACATCATAATAAAGTTCGTAACGATTAGGCAGTCTCCCCCGATACTCACAGATTCCCACAGATACTCGCATATAATCACGTGTACTCACATGTACACGTGGGTGTACATGTGAACTCATATGTACTCACAGATACTCATAGAACTGACATGTATTCATAGATACTCATAGAACTCACATATACTCACAGATATCTCACAAAACTCACAGAACTCACACGTACTCACAGATACTCATAGAACTCACGTATATTCAGAGATACTCATAGAACACACATGTACTCACAGATACTCATAGAACACACATGTACTCACAGATGCTCATAGAACACACATGTACTCACAAATGCTGATAAATACTCATAGAACTCATATGTACTCACAGATACTCGTAGAACTCACATGTACTCACAGATACTCATAGAACTCACATATACTCACAGATATCTCACAGAACTCACAGAACTCACACGTACTCACAGATACTCATAGAACTCACATATACTCACAGATATCTCACAGAACTCACAGAACTCACACGTACTCACAGATACTCATAGAACTCACGTATATTCACAGATACTCATAGGACACACATGTACTCACAGATACTCATAGAACTCATATGTTCTCACAGATACTCATAGAACTCATAGATGCTCAGAGATATCCATGAATACTCACAAATACTCATAGATACTAATAGAACTGTCATGTACTCACAAATACTCATAGAACTCATACTCATAGAACACGAAATAAACGAATCTATCTATCTATATATCTAGAGCCCACATATACTCACAGTTTTATTCATAGGTATACACATGTACTTACAGATACTCATGGAACGCACATATACTCACAGATACTCATGGATATTCACAGATGCCCACGCATACTCACGGACACTCACAGATGTTTACGTATACTCGCATATATCGACATATACTCATAGATACCCAGAGTGTGGGCCGTGCCATGAGTACGGGCAGATCTGAAGTGTTTTACGAAACCCATGCGACCGCGCGAGGCACTATAACACACTAGTTTATTGATGATTTTGGAAACATGCCGCATTTTGAGACCATAAACCGACCGCTACAGCTTTCTCCGAGCTGCCATTAACGATAACTGGCTATTAGCTTATCCGCGAAAGCTTCATACTTTGGAATATCGCCAAATAAGAGACACGGGAGGACGCTACTTTTGTGTGGCGAAAATGCATTATCGGATTTTACAGTTTTTTGTTTTCTTTTTTTTTTTTGTCGGATAGAAACTGTTTGCTCACTGAAATAATCCATTTCACGTACCAAAGTTCGACAAACATTTCGAAGCTTCACTGCTAAGACGGCGCGCACGGGCTTCACTGTCACATGGTTAATTTCCTTAATTAATAACAGGACAATCCGTACCGAGCTGCGACACCGTAAAAACAGTTCGTACTTTTCATAAATTATTGTGCACAAACGTCCATAATTTTTTATTCGGTAATTTTCCGATCCCAACCATCCGTCTCCGGTCTCACAAACAAAAGTACAAACTAATATTGTCAATGGCACGAGTATAATAAGACGACAGTTTTGTATAATCATAAGCCTGAACAAGTGAGCTTCTCGCTTATTCAACAAAATTATTTTTTAATCTATCTTTGCTCGAACTCGATTGCCAATGGCGGCGATATTTCGCACCCAGAAAAATAATTTATTTGACGGCCACCGTTTATTTGGTTTAAGTAAAATATTTATTTGATTTAAATGAATATTTATTTGATTTAAATGCATATGTATTTGACTTAATACAATTACATATTTACATATACAATAATTACATATTTATTTTAATTAAATAACTTTTTATTTAAATCAAATAAATAATTTTTCTGTGCGCGGACTTTATCGTTGAGACAAGCCGAGAGCGCCATCGGTCTCGAATTCGCTCCTGCTGAGCAATCCCAAGAACGCGACAACTTCATCCTTCGTCCTTCGTTCGCCTCCGTCCTTCGTCTCTTCATTATTCATTATGTTGAGTAAACACTGCGAAAGTTTCACCGGGACGTGAAAGGAGGCGAAAGGCTTATTTCCCGGCAAGTTTCGCCTCTAAGCAAATCTATTCCGGCTGCGTTATTAGCATTTTATAGGGCAACGAGTATCTGCAAGTGCCGTCTATGCTGTGTCCCGTCGGGTTGCGTAATCGCCGCGGAACCCTTCGGAGGTATCGATTATTCGACGCTCTCATACTTTAATAATTCAATTAGCCAACGACGACGAGATAAGCCCATTCTCGTGGGTGCAACTACGTAAATATAGAAGGCTGGGCGTGAGCCGTTTTGCATCGGCCACTTGGGAATTCTCCTCTCGCACCTACAACATTAGCATATCATACATTATAGACAATAATATCGCAAAGTGCGACCCGCATCGCGATCGACGTGAAACCTTTTTTTTTATTATTTTTTGTTTATCGGTCTAAACATTGCCGGAATGTCGAATTACTGGGTACGTACGACGTTGGGTTCCCTTGGCAAAGTTTTCCATTGGGCGGTTAATGGTAATGAATTGTATCGAATGGTAATCAATGGGATCCCAATGGAAATTGATGAGGAAAATTGAAACGGTACTTTCTGCCATTCGTTCTTAATGGGACTCCACTGGCAAACCAGTGAGAGATTGTAAATGGTACGTTTTCCCATTCGTTACCGATAAGATACCAATGGCAATTTCCTGGGAAAATGCAACTGGTACTTTTTCCCATTAGTCATTAATGAGAGTCCAATTTCAAATGACTGGGAAAATTGAGTGAAACTTTCTCCCGTTCGTTATTAATAAGAGTTCACTGACAAATCAATGGGACGTGAGAAATGGTACTTTTTCCCTTCGTTATTAATGGTAGTTCATTGGAGCACAACTGGAACAGCTGAAATGGTATTTCTTATCATCGGGAACAAATGGGAACTGAATCGAACGGTAAAAAGCTAGGGAATCTTTAATGGCACGTCTAACTATTTATAATTGACGAGGAATAAAAATCGACCCTTGGCAAAGTTTTCCATTGGGCGGTTAATGGTAATGACTTGTATCGAATGGTAATCAATGGGATCCCAATGGAAATTGATGAGGAAAATTGAAACGGTACTTTCTGCCATTCGTTCTTAATGGGACTCCACTGGCAAACCAGTGAGAGATTGTAAATGGTACGTTTTCCCATTCGTTACCGATAAGATACCAATGGCAATTTCCTGGGAAAATGCAACTGGTACTTTTTCCCATTCGTCATTAATGAGAGTCCAATTTCAAATGACTGGGAAAATTGAGTGAAACTTTCTCCCGTTCGTTATTAATAAGAGTTCACTGACAAATCAATGGGACGTGAGAAATGGTACTTTTTCCCTTCGTTATTAATGGTAGTTCATTGGAGCACAACTGGAACAGCTGAAATGGTATTTCTTATCATCGGGAACAAATGGGAACTGAATCGAACGGTAAAAAGCTAGGGAATCTTTAATGGCACGTCTAACTATTTATAATTGACGAGGAATAAAAATCGACCCTTGGCAAAGTTTTCCATTGGGCGGTTAATGGTAATGACTTGTATCGAATGGTAATCAATGGGATCCCAATGGAAATTGATGAGGAAAATTGAAACGGTACTTTCTGCCATTCGTTCTTAATGGGACTCCACTGGCAAACCAGTGAGAGATTGTAAATGGTACGTTTTCCCATTCGTTACCGATAAGATACCAATGGCAATTTCCTGGGAAAATGCAACTGGTACTTTTTCCCATTCGTCATTAATGAGAGTCCAATTTCAAATGACTGGGAAAATTGAGTGAAACTTTCTCCCGTTCGTTATTAATAAGAGTTCACTGACAAATCAATGGGACGTGAGAAATGGTACTTTTTCCCTTCGTTATTAATGGTAGTTCATTGGAGCACAACTGGAACAGCTGAAATGGTATTTCTTATCATCGGGAACAAATGGGAACTGAATCGAACGGTAAAAAGCTAGGGAATCTTTAATGGCACGTCTAACTATTTATAATTGACGAGGAATAAAAATCGACCCTTGGCAAAGTTTTCCATTGGGCGGTTAATGGTAATGACTTGTATCGAATGGTAATCAATGGGATCCCAATGGAAATTGATGAGGAAAATTGAAACGGTACTTTCTGCCATTCGTTCTTAATGGGACTCCACTGGCAAACTAGTGAGAGATTGTAAATGGTACGTTTTCCCATTCGTTACCGATAGGATACGAATGGCAATTTCCTGGGAAAATGCAACTGGTACTTTTTTCCATTCGTTATTAATAAGAGTTCATTGACAAATCAATGGGACGTGACAAATGGTACTTTTTCCCTTCGTTATTAATGGTAGTTCATTGGAGCACAACTGGAACAGCTGAAATGGTATTTCTTACTATCGGGAACAAATGGGAACTGAATCGAACGGTAAAAAGCTAGGGAATCTTTAATGGCACGTCTATTTATAATTGACGAGGAATAAGAATCGACCCTTGGCAAAGTTTTCCATTGGGCGGTTAATGGTAATGAATTGTATCGAAAGGCAATCAATGGGATCCCAATGGAAATTGATGAGGAAAATTGAAACGGTACTTTCTGCCATTCGTTCTTAATGGGACTCCACTGGCAAACCAGTGAGAGATTGTCAATGGTACGTTTTCTCATTCGTTACCGATAGGATACCAATGGCAATTTCCTGGGAAAATGCAACTGGTACTTTTTTCCATTCGTCATTAATGGGAGTCCAATTTCAAATGACTGGGAAAATTGAGTGGAACTTTCCCTTGGCAAAGTTTTCCATTGGGCGATTAATGGCGATGAATGGTATCGAAAGATAATCAATGGGATCCCAATGGTAATTGATGAGGAAAATTGAAACTGTACTTTCTGCCATTCATTCTCAATGGGACTCCACTGGCAAACCAGTGAGAGATTTCATTAATTGCATATAACAATTGAAACATTACATATTACTCCCATCTTGTATACCCTCTGTATATCGGAAGAATAACATTGTCATATTACATGTAACTTCGATGTTATATTGCCGTAATAAAACGTTTTCACTGGGCTGCATCTTGCCTAAGGAAAATCGCTGAAACTAACCCGGTAAATCGTTTTGCTCACCAATCTGCACTACAAATTTTCCTGCTTTGTATAAACGGCTATTAAAATGCGTCCATTTATATTCCGTATAGGTTTCATCAGGTGCGCAACTTTTTTTTTTTATAATATTTTCCAGGTTCAGATTATCTGATAAGTTACATGCCAAACGGATCTGATGGCGAGCGATTTTGCCAGACGACACATTGACGACTCTATAATGCGCGTTGCTGGATAATAGCCGTGTTTTTTTTTTTTCTTGATCAATCATTTCTTTGGCTCGAATAAACATTTATTTTAAAGTACAAATCAATAAAATCAATAAATAATCACTTTGAATGATTTTTATTTTGTCTTATTGAAAATAAAGAATAGCGGTTATTTGAATCTAATAAAGATTTTGTTAGGGCAAGGAAACATTTCTTTTATCTTAATAAACGTCATTTGAAGATCGAAATTTATTTGATTTTAATAAATCTTTTTTTGTGGCTAATAAGACCAAAAAAAAACAACCGGTCGTTTTGTGAAGTTTTGACGACCGTAAAACAATCAATAAAACCATTAATCATGTGTGATTTAATGAAGAAACTGAGTGGATATCAATTCAGGAAACGAACAGTGACCAAGAAAGAAAGTGAAAAAGAAAGCTATTGGAACAATTTTTGGGCATCAAAAATTGACTTGCCTAGGGCGCCATCATTCTTAAATCCGCCACTGCTCGGGTGAACGCTAATATAACGGGGCAAATACGGGAAATAACGAGATTATTGCGTCATAGATAACACATGCGAAAATACCCACGCACCTGCGATCCCGCGTGTCCCACTGGGGCATGCAGCTTTAATGCGGAACCCTCCCTTGCTCGGGGATCATGGGGATGAACAGTTGCGTGCTACGGTTTAATTAACTTAGCAATGGAGGCGGGCGGAATGTACTGTTTCGTTGCACACGATATATTTTTTTTTTTTTGTATCGAGGAGCTTTTTCTCGGAAGCTTTCGCCAAGGTACGTCGAAGAGAGTTATGGTTGTATTTGGAAATTTATTAAGATTAGCGAACGAGGTTTCAGAACATCTCACAATCCTATTGGGGAAATTTTGGGGAAAATTGAGTAATATTGCCCAAAAAACGTTTAAGTCCTATTGAAAATTGAGTAAAATTACCAAAAAGCATTAAGGTCTTATTATAAATTGAGTAAAAATACCAATGAGCATTGAGATCCTATTGGAAATTGTGTAAAATTACCAAAAAGCGTTGAAGTCCTATTGGAAATTGAGTAAAAATACCAGATGTTGAGTAAAATTACCTAAAAACGTTGAAGTCCTATTGACAATTGAGTAAAATCACCAGAAAGCGTTGAAGTCCTATTGAAAATTGAATAAAATTATCCAAAAACATTAGAGTCCTATTGGTAATTGAGTAAAATTACCCAAAAACGTTAAAGTCCTATTGAAAATTGAGTAAAATTACCCAAAAACGTTAACGTTTTGTTAGAAGTTGAGTAAAATTACCAAAAAGTGTCGAAGTCCTATTGGAAATTGAGTAAAATTACCAGAAAGCGTTAACGTCCTGTTGGATATTGCGTAAAATTACCAAAAAGTGCTGAAGTCCTATTCGAAATTAAGTAAAATTACCCAAAAACGTTAAGGTCCCATTGAAAATTGAGTAAAATTACCAAAACGTGTTGGAGTTCTATTGAAAATATCTCCGGCAGTTTTAGAGTCGTTAATCGCCAATGGACATTTTTTACTCAATTTCGTGTGAGGACCGTAAGATTTTTTGTAGACACTTTTGGTAATTCTATTGGAAATTGGGTACAATTACCAAAAGTGTCAACAAAAAATCTTACGGTCCCTATACGAAATTGAGTAAAAATGTCCATTAGCGATTAACGACTCTAAAACTGCCGGAGATATTTTCAACAAACAGTTCGTCAGTCAATGCACGAAGATTGATTCCCTACTTGTCGCAACGATTAACCTGTCAATTATTATGTATACCAGTTCTCGATAATAAAAACAGTGTAGACCCAAATGAACTGTACAAAGTTAGGCGACCAAACGTCGGTATCCGAGGCACTTCGCGCCAAGTGCATAGCCCAACGAACTGACAGACTGATAGAATAATTATAGACACTTGGACGACAAATTATGTTAATAATAAAAAAAAATGTCTTACATTCGAAAACCTTTTTTGATCGCGAATGAATCTTTCGTGTCCAGCGCTACGACGGCTTTTTATCACTTGTGGAGTTGATTGGACAATCTCGCTGGAACCCCAAGTGGATATGCAGCTTTGAGTATGTACTCTCGTATCTCGAATTCAACGTTTCCGCAATGAAGATATTTCACGGGCTTCACGATCGTTACGGAATAGCTAAAGAGCTCGAGCGTACCGCGTCGACGAATCTCGTAACGGTCTTATCACACGTATACCCCCGGGTCATCATTGTGAGAACGCTAGTTACTCACTCCCTACCCGATATGTACACAGACGAGCAGTTTCACTCTCTACTCCAATTTGCACAATTAAGACAAAGTTTCAGACCGCTTCTGTTATCGGTCCGTGTTATTGCAAAATGGTGCATAAATTATTCATAAACGACTCGAATCGATCGCATTTTGATATCGCCCACCAAGATAATAACGAATTCCCTTTTTGAATTTCCCGTTCCGGCCTTCGTCCGGTTTTTTTTTTCCCCTAGAAAACGTAACCTGCATAAACAAGCGAAGGAATATCTAGCCGCTGAGAGAGACTTCATTTTCGCACTGTCGTATTTGCATTGTTCATGGTGTTCAAATTTTTATTTTATTAAAAAATATGTCAAATCATGTTCACGGTTAAAAATTGGGCAAACTTTTCCTTTGAAATATTTTTCTAAAGTGCTTAGTTTTCACGCTACGAGCGGGTAAAGTTCGCAGCCAATGGGATCGCTCGGAGGACGCGCGCGACATCTGTCGTCGGCGTCGCGTCATTGGCCGTACTTTAACCGTTCGTAACTCGAAAACCGTGCGTCGGAGACGATTTCTTCAAAGGAAAAGATCGTTGAGTTTGGAGCGCTGAATACGATCTGATAGTTTATTTTTCGAATTAAATACACAAAACTAAAAGAACATTTTTATACTGATATACTGCCCTACACTATATCTATTCCTGTATCGTATACCTCCGGGTCATCATTTTGAGAACGCTACTTACTCACTCCCTACCCGATATGTTTGCACAATTAAGACAAAGTTTCAGACCGATTCTGTTATCGGTCCGTGTTATTGCAAAATGGTGCATAAATTATTCATAAACGACTCGAATCGATCGCATTTTGATATCGCCCACCAAGATAATAACGAATTCCCGTTTCATCAGGCCTTCGCCCGGTTTCTTTTTCCTACAAAACATTACCTGCATAAACAAGCGAAGGAATCTAGCCGCTGAGAGAGATTTAATTTTCGCACTATCGTATTTGCATTTATATGGCGCTGATGCACGTGGTTTACCTCGAGGATAAAGTTTTTGGATCGGCAAATTGATCCATCAGAAAGTTAGGTACGCAACGTTCATGGCATAATTATTAGCTAGGATGTTGTAATGAAGTTGGGGCGCGACGGCGATGGAGTCTTCTCATTTTCATATTCATTTTGTATTTTGCTTCGAAGTGATGAGACACTTTCTCAACTGAGTCGTGCGATGGTTCGTCATTTGGATCGAGCCGCAACGCAGCCCTAGCAGATCGAGCGTCTATCGAAAGACATAAAACGACTGGTCGTTCTGTGACACTTTTCGTCCGGAATAACGACTGAAAGAAAGACCAATCGTTAGGTTGAGGATTGGTCGTTTTTCCATTAACGACTGTAAAATGACCACAAAACCGCCCGATCTGACCTAACAGAAGAATCAGACAGCAAGCTGCAAAGACTCATGAACTCATGCATTAGATTCATCATCAATTTACGCAGGGCCGAGTACAATACACCGTACAGAGATAGACTAAACTGGCTGTTCATAAAAAACTAAAGGACCTACCTCTTGCGTATTGCTCTTTACAGAATCCTCAAGCGGCACACGCCAACCTACATTCAAGAACACTTTCCCAGGCCAGATGACACTTTGCGTAGATCGTCTTGAGTCAACACCCAACAGACTGAGATTATCGTACTGGGACAGGGACTTGATCCGATATGTCGTCTCATTCGCAAACTCTGTTCTGACAGAGACCCTGAAAACGTAGGTGCTCCTTTTAGTACTTTTGTCTGCCAAAGTTATTTCCACATCGCAAAGTCCCTAACTTAATCACTTGTTCTGTTGCTTGACATATTGTGACCTAACAGAAGAATCAAACAGCAAGCTGCAAAGACTCATGAACTCATTCATTAGATTTATCTTCAATTTACGCAGGGCACAGCACATCGCATCGTAATGTGCTGGGCTGTTACAGACATGCTGTTACAGACACAGACGAATCAAAAGGACCTACTTCTTAGGTATAGCTGTTTACAGAATCCTTCAACTACACACACCGTCCTACATTCAAAAACTCTTTCCCGAACCAGATGACACTTTGCGTAGGTCGTCATGAGTCAACACCCAACAAACTGAGATTGTCGTACTGGAACTGGGACTTAAATCCATATGTGGTCTCATCCGCAAACTCTGTTCTGACAGAGAGCCTGAAAACGTAGGTGCTCCTTTTGGCGCTTTTGTCTGCCAAAGTTATTTCCACATCGCAAAGTCCCTAACTTAATCACTTGTTCTGTTGCTTGACATGTCGTGACCTAACAGAAGAATCAAACAGCAAGCTGCAAAGACTCATGAACTCATGCATTAGATTTATCTTCAATTTACGCAGGGCCCAGCACATCACATCGTAATGTGCTGGGCTGTTACAGACATGCTGTTACAGACACAGACGAATCAAAAGGACCTACTTCTTAGGTATAGCTGTTTACAGAATCCTTCAACTACACACACCGTCCTACATTCAAAAACTCTTTCCCGAACCAGATGACACTTTGCGTAGATCGTCATGAGTCAACACCCAACAAACTGAGATTGTCGTACTGGAACTGGGACTTAAATCCATATGTGGTCTCATCCGCAAACTCTGTTCTGACAGAGAGCCTGAAAACGTAGGTGCTCCTTTTGGCGCTTTTGTCTGCCAAAGTTATTTCCACATCGCAAAGTCCCTAACTTAATCACTTGTTCTGTTGCTTGACATGTCATGACCTAACAGAAGAATCAAACAGCAAGCTGCAAAGACTCATGAACTCATGCATTAGATTTATCTTCAATTTACGCAGGGCCCAGCACATCACATCGTAATGTGCTGGGCTGTTACAGACATGCTGTTACAGACACAGACGAATCAAAAGGACCTACTTCTTAGGTATAGCTGTTTACAGAATCCTTCAACTACACACACCGTCCTACATTCAAAAACTCTTTCCCGAACCAGATGACACTTTGCGTAGATCGTCATGAGTCAACACCCAACAAACTGAGATTGTCGTACTGGAACTGGGACTTAAATCCATATGTGGTCTCATTCGCAAACTCTGTTCTGACAGAGACCCTGAAAACGTAGGTGCTCCTTTTGGCGCTTTTGTCTGAGAAAGTTATTTCCACATCGCAAAGTCCCTAACTTAATCACTTGTTCTGTTGCCTGACCTATTGTGACCTAACAGAAGAATCAAACAGCAAGCTGCAAAGACTCATGAACTCATGCATTAGATTTAT
Organism: Amblyjoppa proteus; assembly: GCA_963922035.1. Classification (NCBI taxonomy): domain Eukaryota; kingdom Metazoa; phylum Arthropoda; class Insecta; order Hymenoptera; family Ichneumonidae; genus Amblyjoppa; species Amblyjoppa proteus. The sequence continues at coordinate 12,293,108 of OY998231.1, read as the reverse complement.
CTTCAATTTACGCAGGCACATTGCACCGTACAGACACGGACTAAACTAGCTGTCCGTAAAAAACAGAAGGACCTACTTCTTTGGTGTAGCTCTCTACGGAGTTCTTTACCTACACACGCCAACCTACATTAAATAACTCTTTCCCATGCCAGATGACACTTTGCGTAGATCGCCTCAAGTACCTCCCACATTCCAGCGCATCGCACGACAAGCTATCGAAACTCCTTCCGTCTTCAGGCCATCTATCTACGGCAGACACTCCCTGTGGTCGTAAAAGCTACTCTCTCACTCAATAATTTAAGAACTCCCCTTTTCGATTATCTACTACAGCAAGAGCACTCAATCGATGAAAGACACTTCGAGGATCGAACGAGTGGACACAAAGTTAAGCGATCATTATAACATGCTACCAGCTCTCTCCTCGCTTAATACATCCTTCTTAGATCTTTTGTTGGGCTTATCATAAGATTAACTATAAGACAAATTGGAAGATTATATGCTGTTACTATATCATTACCTCATTCCACTTCTATACTCGTATTTTATATAGCAATGCTACTATCCGATTATCTGTTCTCGCCAGATGCACTCTTATTATTGGGTACTGCGTTGTTAAACCGACGATCTAAGGATTACGGGCTCGTTCACTTCTCTCTCAATCCTTATCCGTTGTCGCCGCTTCGATCTCCGAAGCTACACGTCCTCGTCGGTTTGTCCTTTCACCTACGGGACTTCAGTCTATGCATCCAGAAGAAAGATTTATTAAAATCAAATAAATTTCGATCTTCAAATGACGTTCATTAAGATAAAAGAAATTATTGCTTGCCTTAACAAAATCTTTATTAGATTCGAATAACGACTATTCTTTGGTGCAAGTAAAAAAAATGTATTCAAAGATTTGTACTTTAAAATAAATGTTTATTCGCACCAAAGAAATCATATATTCGACGTCAAGACAAACGCGGTTTTTATCCGGTAGCACGCATTACAGAGTCGTCACCGCATCAGTCGACTGAAAACATCTCTCGCTGATAGTACAAGATTATACGAGGTATTCCATCCGGATTCGAACGGTCAAATATTCGAGCCTCTTCAAAAAAGTTGTAATTTCACCACAATTCGTGATTATTTACAAGTGGTTTTTGTAATTTTGTATTTTCAGACTTTTTGCATTGTATATTTTTTTTTTTTTTTTTTTTTTTTTTTTTTGAGATATGGAAAAATTGACCTTTTTTATTAAAACCCCCTATATCTTAAAAACTATTGAACGTACCAAAAAACTTTTGAGAGATAAAAGCTGCAGTTTCAAATGAAATTTCGAAAAAAAAAAATAAAAAATTTGTAGATTTTTTTGAGTGCAATAAACGTCTATTTCTATCAGAGATACACAAAAATATGTTTTTCAGCCAAGACGTCATGTTTGATTTTTCTTTAAAAATTCCAGAATATACTCTCAAGTGTGTAGAGTGATCTTATATTTTTGTTTGGATGGTTGAGATTCCCGTTTGATAGCTATGCTTCGTTTAAGATCGATTTATAATTAAAAAAAAAAAAGAGATATTTACCACTTTCCATCGAATTTTATACCGACTCTGATACCGTCCATTATTGTGGACATCGTTACAATTTTTATAAAAGTCAATGGAAAGTGGTAAATATCTCTTTTTTTATTATAAATCGATCTTAAACAGAGCACAGCTATCAAACGGGCATCTCAACCATCCAAACAAAAATATGAGATCACTGCAGTTTCAAATGAAATTTCGAAAAAAAGAAAAATTTGTAGATTTTTTTGAGTGCAATAAACGTCTATTTCTATCAGAGATACACAAAAATATATTTTTCAGCCAATACGTCATGTTTGATTTTTCTTTAAAAATTCCAGAATATACTCTCAAGTGTGTAGAGTGATCTTATATTTTTGTTTGGATGGTTGAGATTCCCGTTTGATAGCTATGCTTCGTTTAAGATCGATTTATAATTAAAAAAAAAAAGAGATATTTACCACTTTCCATCGAATTTTATACCGACTCTGATACCGTCCATTATTGTGGACATCGTTACAATTTTTATAAAAGTCAATGGAAAGTGGTAAATATCTCTTTTTTTTTTATAAATCGATCTTAAACAGAGCACAGCTATCAAACGGGCATCTCAACCATCCAAACAAAAATATGAGATCACTGTACACACTTGAGAGTATATTCTGGAATTTTTTAAGAAAAATCAAACATGACGTATTGGCTGAAATAAAATATATTTGTCTATTTTTTTTTTTTTTACAGAAAAAGACGTTTATTGCATTCAAAAAAATCTACAAAATTTTGTGTTCAAAATTTCACTTGAAACTGCAACTTTTATGTCTTAACCGTTTTTTTTTCGCCTAATAGTTTTTAAGATATAAGGTTTTAAAAAAAAAAAATTCAATTTTTCGATATCTCAAAAAAAAATACAATCAAAAAATTCTGAAGAAAATTACAAAAACCACTTGCAAATAATCATGAATTGTGGTGAAATTACACCATTTTTTAAGAGGATCGAGTTTTTGACTGTTCGAATCCGAATGGAATACCTCATATGTATTTCTTACGGGGAACCGCTACATTGTAACGGAGAAGTAACTCATCGGTTTGTTTTTTTTTATGAAACTTTGTTTACTTCAAGCTGTGTAGCTCGATCGAATTGTGATTGTGAAATGAGTTCTCGAAGAACCAATTTCGAGATTGGGTATATTATGAGTATAACTAATGTGCGACGTGATTAGTGAAATGATGGGTCGATAACGGATTTGCATGATTATTTAATAATAAACCATTGCTTTTCGATGCTTCGTTGATAGTAAAAATGACTTATTTAACAAACAAACAAACAAAAAATCCTGCATCATTCATATATCACATTATTCCCATACGATCAAAAGTGGCAGATCTGTCACGAAATAAGCAAAAAAAAAAAAAAAATTATTTCATACAAACATCTGTTTGTTAGGTCCAAATAAACATTATCGAATAACAAGAATAATACTATCAAAGAAATAAATATGTTTGAATTTAATAAACGCTCTATTAGGTTATGAAGCAAATAAACATTTTTCTTCGTCCTCAATAAATTTTCTTTGATTGGAATAAACTTTTGTCTGGGTGTGGAATCGCACCCGCGACACTTTGCAGTCTTTCGGTTTCCCATACCGAGGCGCTGGACCTTTCCTCTAGACTTACTACTGTAGTGGCTTCCGAACCACTTTTTCACAAACAAAAACACCATAGAAAATTCATGGTGCTTGCCAGGAATCAAATCTGGTACTGCGTGTGAGTCGCGCTCCAATCCAATCCAATACTATTCGTTTATTCTACTTTCATCCTTATATTTTTCTAGCAATGTCATTTTATCAGATAGTTTGTTGTTTCTCAATAACAACTACATCACATTGTATTTATTTTTATTGATCCATAGTCTAATTGGGGCGTAATTAAACTGCCAATACTACACCAATGCAATTATTCGAGTCAACGACTCAGTAATCGACATATTGGTAGATTCCCTAGAAGAAATTTCGAATCGCTGCATCGAGGTCTGACAAAGCCATGACAGGGCATTGCCAGTGCATCACCAGGTCTTTTCCTAACTTCGTCAGGTAATTCCCGAAACTCATCTTGTCCTTTCCGAGACTTACCAGCTATTTTCCGAATCACATCAGGACTTGATGTAGCGCCTAAAATTTGCTACCCAGGGTTGCTACGGTTGACTGTGCTCTCTGTTCTCATTCAAGCTTCAACATTTTCGAGCTATGTTATTATCAGATTATTGGTTGTCTCCATGACAACTGCATCATATTGTACTTATTTTATTGGCACATAGCCTAGGTAGGGCATAATAAAACTACCAATACCAATACAATTCTTCGAGCCAATGGTTCAGTAATCAATGTATCGGCGCGTTCCCTGAAAGAAATGTCAAATCGTTACATTGGATTCTGATGAAGCCGTGAGAGAGCCTCGCCAGTGCCTCACCAGGCCTGTTCCGAACGTCATCAGGTCGTTCCCGGACCTCATCTTGTCCTTTCCGAGGCTTGTTTGGTATTTTCCAAAACTCATCAGGACTTGATAACACTTCAAATTTCCTACCAGTCTTGCCTCGGCTGACGGTGCTCTCTATTCTTATTCAAGGTTCCACGGCCCCGAGACTAATGGATTCCCCGAGCAGGTCAACGGACACGTAGCTCGAGGGTATCTGTTGCATCGGACAGATCGAAACCGGAGGGCTCCACCTCAATAATTGGAAGGAAAATTACTTGGCGGTCGTGGATTCCTGCCCGAGGCTTTGAGGAACCCCGCTGGGACGAAATTATACGCGAGGAAAGACGAAAGGGCAGCGATGCAGACGAAAGACCTTAGCAACGCATACACGTTGTTTAACGAGGCGGCAGTCACGTTCGCAAGCAAGAGCTTCCCGGCAGGTAAAGGAACTTACCCCGTGTCTTCCTTGTCTGCGCTGGTACAACATCCGACGCGGCGTCCTACTTTGCGTCAATCTGGAGTGCCGCGGCGGAAGACGAGCGAGAAGGGCGATGAAAGGTCTCCCCACGGCACTTCCCGATCCAAGACTGCGTAGCAGATATGCAAATATTCGTGGTTTAACAGGGTCCTCTGTGTGTGGATACGACCGATGTTGGATGAGTTCGAATCAGAGACTGGCGCTCAGCCGATGACGGTTCAGCTTGTATAGAACAGCTACTCGAGTGGGCCGCGTAGGGACGTGACGGAAGGAGCGGGACAGCTTTGCCTTCAAACGTATGAAACGGAACTGAGAAATGGTTGGCCAGCCAGTTTGATAACTAGGTCATATCTGTATCGCCAGCGAATTGCGAGGCAGCGAATTGCTGGCGGTCTTGACACAACGAAATTCAATATGCGCTGCAGGGTAAATCAAGCAATCAATACACACTGACCAATCAATTAGGAGTATCATGTTTTAGCTTCTCAAGGCGATCAATGATCATCAAGCGTTAGAAGATTAATCAACCTCAAAAAAGATCCATTTGCAGGAAGAGAACGCAAGATGGCTCTTTTGCCTAAAACTGGTCATATCAGGTAACTGGACGCGAGATTGTTCATTCGTACTTAAGAGTTGTTTTGAAATGTTTCGACTTCAGCCGGCGTATTCAGCGGGGATCCAATTAATGAGTTGTGATCAACACCAACAAACGAATAGATCGATTGATCATCAACAACGGATCATTCATTGGGTACCTCGATTAACCGTTTGCATTCAATCGATGTTCATTGATTGGGTTGTGCCTGTTCATTAGGCGGTGTGAGTTATTGGGACGCGTTCATTCAGAAACATATTTTTACAGGTGTTGTTTCTTACTGCCATCAATTGTAGTTACATCATGCAAGTTTATTTGCGCTTATCAATTCAATTGGAGTGTCGATTCCGTCGTCACGCATCAACACCAACAAACGAATGGACCGATCGAACATCAATAACGGTTCATTCGTTGGGTACCTAGATTAACCGTTTGGATTCAATCGATGTTCATTGATTGGGTTGTGCCTGTTCATTAGGCGGTGTGAGTTATTGGGACGCGTTCATTCAGAAACATATTTTTACAGGTGTTGTTTCTTACTGCCATCGATTGTAGTTACATCATGCAAGTTTATTTGCGCTTATCAATTCAATTGGAGTGACGAGTCCGTCGTCACGCATCAACACCAACAAACGAATGGACCGATCGAACATCAATAACGGTTCATTCGTTGGGTACCTAGATTAACCGTTTGGATTCAATCGATGTTCATTGATTGGGTTGTGCCTGTTCATTAGGCGGTGTGAGTTATTGGGACGCGTTCATTCAGAAACATATTTTTACAGGTGTTGTTTCTTACTGCCATCGATTGTAGTTATATCATGCAAGTTTATTTGCGCTTATCAATTCAATTGCAGTGTCGAGTCCGTCGTCACGCATCAACACCAACAAACGAATGGACCGATTGAACATCAATAACGGTTCATTCATTGGGTACCTAGATTAACCGTTTGCATTCAATCGATGTTCATTGATTGGGTTGTGCCTGTTCATTAGGCGGTGTGAGTTATTGGGACGCGTTCATTCAGAAACATATTTTTACAGGTGTTGTTTCTTACTGCCATCGATTGTAGTTATATCATGCAAGTTTATTTGCGCTTATCAATTCAATTGCAGTGTCGAGTCCGTCGTCACGCATCAACACCAGCAAACGAATGGACCGATTGAACATCAATAACGGTTCATTCATTGGGTACCTAGATTAACCGTTTGCATTCAATCGATGTTCATTGATTGGGTTGTGCCTGTTCATTAGGCGGTGTGAGTTATTGGGAAGAGTTCATTCAGAAACATATTTTCACAGTTGTTTTTTCTTACTGCCATCAATTGTAGTTACGTCATTCAAGTTTATTTGCGCTTATCAATTCAATTGGAGTGACGAGTCCGTCGTCACGCATCAACACCAACAAACGAATGGACCGATTGAACATCAATAACGGTTCATTCATTGGGTACCTAGATTAACCGTTTGCATTCAATCGATGTTCATTGATTGGGTTGTGCCTGTTCATTAGGCGGTGTGAGTTATTGGGAAGAGTTCATTCAGAAACATATTTTTACAGGTGTTGTTTCTTACTGCCATCGATTGTAGTTACATCATGCAAGTTTATTTGCGCTTATCAATTCAATTGCAGTGTCGAGTCCGTCGTCACGCATCAACACCAACAAACGAATGGACCGATCGAACATCAATAACGGTTCATTCATTGGGTACCTAGATTAACCGTTTGGATTCAATCGATGTTCATTGATTGGGTTGTGCCTGTTCATTAGGCGGTGTGAGTTATTGGGACGCGTTCATTCAGAAACATATTTTTACAGGTGTTGTTTCTTACTGCCATCGATTGTAGTTACATCATGCAAGTTTATTTGCGCTTATCAATTCAATTGGAGTGTCGAGTCCGTCGTCACGCATCAACACCAACAAACGAATGGACCGATCGAACATCAATAACGGTTCATTCATTGGGTACCTAGATTAACCGTTTGCATTCAATCGATGTTCATTGATTGGGTTGTGCCTGTTCATTAGGCGGTGTGAGTTATTGGGAATGGGAAGAGTTCATTCAGAAACATATTTTCACAGTTGTTTTTTCTTACTGCCATCAATTGTAGTTACGTCATTCAAGTTTATTTGCGCTTATCAATTCAATTGAAGTGTCGAGTCCGTCGTCACGCATCAACACCAACAAACGAATGGAGCGATTGAATATTAACAACGGTTCATTGATTGGGTACCTTGATTAAACATTTGCTTTCAATCGATGTTCATTGATTGGGTTATGCCTGCTCGTTACGCAGCGTGAGTCATTGGACAGAGTTCCTTCGCTAGCATATTTTTACAGTTGTTTTGTTTTATTGTCATCAATTTTAGATACATAATTCAAGTTTATTTGCGCTTGTCAATTCAATTTGAGGTTCGAGTCCGTCGTCACGCATCTTCTTCGTGTTGTTACGGAAATCTGTGTAGTCAAGATCTCCAGTTTTCGATCGCAGCATCAACCGAAAGGACGATTCGGTCAGGATCAGCGTTTTTCACAATAACATTAGCATTGTTTTTTCGTCTTTCTGGTGTTGTTGTTGCTTGTACTTGATATTGATGTTCGGTACTTTGCCATTGTTATCGACTTCCTCGAACACCCCGCAAATTCGCCAAATGATGACTCCTCCGTTAACATCTCCATCGACCGATCCCTCTTCTGTCATTTTTCATCTACAGCAGTTTGCTCCCAGATCGCTCCCACGATTCAGCTTCATCCTGAAGATCGTGCTTAGACCAGTCAATTGATTCGTACGGGTCCGGTGTTGTCGAATCCAAAGCCCGACGTAATTTCCCAGACTGGCCATCTTCAACTTGGAGATTCGGATTCCGCGCGTAGTCGATCTGAGGAGTATTTCAGACACCTGTTTAGATATTGTAACACACGATATCGCATAGATGACAAATGACAAAGGTGCAAATTGTCCATTGACCAGACAGTCTTGATCAGACTATCAGAGAGAACATATGTTTGACAGTTCGTGCTCGGGATATTTAGCTGCGATTGTACTCAATAACATCCGCACCAAAACCGAATTGGCGCGTTATTTGTTCCACGAGAACGTAACAATATGGAAGATTGAAGTCAAGTATATTTTGAATTAGAGTTAAACAAATACGGCGCGTATTTGAAGCATGTATTGAAGTGTCAACTACTCAAGTGGTGAGTACTCAGTAGAACTTAAGTACTGAAGTGATGAGTACTCATCACCTCAGTACTAATAATAATAATCTAATATTGATATCTCAATATATATTTTCTCGGAAAATACGTCTAGTTCCACATCGCCAATTAAAAAAAAAATATATCTATTTGTCCTGTATCACCGACTGCCCTAAAAAATTAACAGCAAAATTCAACGTATCGCATTGGATGAAAAAGAAAATTGTAATAAAAATATTATATTGCTATATTTTTTTTTTTTTTGCTTAGCAACTACGTCGAGTACCACTTTGACAATTTTTCTGTAGTTTCTTCATACATTGCCGAATATCCTGACAAATTGGCAGCGAAATCGAAGGTGTCGCGTTGCACGGAAAAAATATAATTTTCATTGCTTCCTACTAAAAATAGTATTTGCAATATGAACAAAAAGATAACACATGTTGCATTAAGGTAGTACTAGCGGACAGCCTGAGCACACGTGAGTTCAGAGAGACTTGAGACAGAATTGCGAACACTTGTCGATTAGATAAAAATCTGAAAAAAAAAATCAAGCATATGGAAAGTGCTGAAAAGATTGATTTTGCATAATAATAATTCCAAAATGTCATTAACAAATGAATGAAAACAAAAATTGTTCAACAAATCCCCCGGCAACTTAATTTTTTGTTCATATCTCAAAACAATTTTTTAATCTCTTTGAATACGTTTGAATTTTTTCAGAATTTTGACTAATTTTTGAAAATTACTTTTTTTTATTAACTAAAACACACAATTTTCAAAAATTACACGAAATTCTGAAAAAATTCATACGTATTCAGAAAAATTAACAAACAAAAATAACAATTAATGACTGAAGAGAACTTTTTCGTCGTCAGATTTTTTTGTCCGACTTATCCAATTCAATATATATGAATTTTAAACAAAAACGCATCTCCCTAAATAGACGGATAAAAAAATCTGAAAAAATTCACAAAGTCTACTTTCAAAGTGATACTAAACTGTGAAAAAAAAAGTGGCTGAGTTGACAGAGAATGCCTCATGTCTGAACTTTCAAGATGTGATTTTTCGATGATTTCGAACAATCCGAGTACGTTTTCATTGAAAATTCTCCGAAACAAATATTTTCCCGAATCAAATCGTCCTCTATCAGACCACAAAAGCATTTTGGTATTCTGAGCTTAAACATTCCTATTCGTATTTGTGACCCAAAACACTGGACAGGAAAGTGTCTAAATTTTCATATTTTACTCGAAAAAATTTCCCTGTATTTGTTATATTAAAAAAAAAGTCTTACCGCTATCGCGGCCGTTTTTTTAGACCAATCGATGTCGTCCTCTCCATTGGACTTAGCTTCATCCTGATCCCTCGTCTTGATGGCTTTGGCACCGATGGAATGAGCGAAGAGACCGACAAGGCCCAACGATATTAATAACAAGCCAGCGCGCATCGTCCCGCCGTTGTCGACAAGTGCGTAAAAATTCTGAGATTGAACTCCAGCGAGCAGACCCGGGCTTTTAAATACGGTCGAAACGATCGTCGCAGGTGTTTTTGTAAAATGCTTTGAAGAGAAATTCGTCGATTTGGCACAGAGAGCGAATCAGCGATCAAGATTGCGAAGACTGATTCGAGGAGAATATCAAATACCGTTTTACAATGAGGTTGAAATGTCTATAAGATGAGGTAGAGATTCGCATATGGTTGTATTTGCACTTGGTATAAGAATTTCAGTGCAGTGTAAAGCGAGGCGCCGATGACTTTGAGGCTGAAGATAAGTTTGTTGGCAGAGTGTTTTTTCGGTGTAATCAGTAGAACTTCCTTATGGGCGATAGACGCACGTGTAAGATTAAAACGCCTCATGGTCCTTCTCTTCTATCTACATTCGTTTGCGATAGTACGAGCCCGAAAAGTTTGTTCTAACTTTGTGCCGAAACTTCGATTTTTCGTTCGAGCCAGAGCTGGGCAGTATTTTAAATACTTGATGTATTTTAAGTATTCAAAATACATATTTTAAGTACTGAAATACTTTTTGGTATTTTAAATACTTTTCGAAATACAAAATACAAAATACTTTTGGTTTTCTTGGCTGTACGGTTAGGCCGGACGGGATAGATGGATGGATGGATCGATGAACAGACGGGATCGATGAACGGGATGGATGAATGGACAGATCGATGGCGAGGATGATGGGCGAGCGTAACCAAGCCGGTTCAGTCGTCCAACATCCACCCTGTCCCACCCCGTCCCAGCCCGTCCCACCCCGTTCCAGCCCGTCCCAGCCCGTCCCAGCCCGTCCCAGCCCGTCCCAGCCCGTCCCAGCCCGTCCCAGCCCGTCCCATCCCGTCCCAGCCCGTCCCAGCCCGTCCCAGCCCGCCCCAGCCCGCCCCAGCCCGTCCCAGCCCGTCCCAGCCCGTCCCAGCCCGTCCCAGCCCGTCCCAGCCCGTCCCAGCCCGTCCCAGCCCGTCCCAGCCCGTCCCAGCCCGTCCCAGCCCGTCCCAGCCCGTCCCAGCCCGTCCCAGCCCGTCCCAGCCCGTCCCAGCCCGACCCAGCCCGTCCCAGCCCGTCCCAGCCCGTCCCAGCCCGTCCCAGCCCGTCCCACCCTGTCTCGCCCCGTCCCAGTTCCCATTTGTTCCCGATGGTAAGAAATACCATTTCAGCTGTTCCAGTTATGCTCCAATGAAGTACCATTAATAACGAACGAAAAAAGTACCATTTGTCAGGTCCCATTGATTTGTCAGTGAGCTCTTATTAATAACGAACAGGAGAAAGTTCCACTCAATTTTCCTCATCAATTTCCATTGGGATCCGATTGATTACCTTTCGATACCATTCATTGCCATTAACCGCCCAATGGAAAACTTTGCCAAGGGCTAGTAATTATTATAAATATTGATATTATTATAGTACATCATATTACATTACGTTGTATTATCAGCTCGGTAAGAGAGCAACGTTGCTAACATCAAGGCTTCGATAAATCAGTAACTCCTGACACATGGTATTTGAATTCCATATTTATTTGGTACACGCGCTGTATAACATGATACGTTCACGATGGTACAATTGCGTCAGTATACGATGTGTTTATATAGTACAGTAATCATATGACATGAACTATAAGAATACTTCATCCATAGAGCTTCTCCTTTGATTTTTCAAAAAAAAATCGGCAAAAAAAAAAGATCGTTTCAAGTGTTTTGAGTACATTATCTCTATTAACACATTAATATTTTAGACATTTTTCGTTGGAATATTTTGATACGATACTTTAAACTATGATTTCCACATATTTTAGAAACATTTTGTAAGCTTCAAAATATTAAAAATATTTCTGAAATATATTCAGTAATTTTTCGTTGCAATATTGTGAGAGAATATTTCAAAAGATTATTTCCATATATTTCGGAAATATTTCGGAATATTTGAATGATTGATAATATTTCAGAAATATTTTCAAAATATTTGTTGCTGTATGGCTTGGGTATTCGTATTCGCGTTTATAATGTTAAATACCGGAATGTATCCAATTTTTTTGTAATTCGAATACTTTCTTTTTTATTATAAAAAGTTTCCTTTTCAATTTAAAAAGTTTCCTTTTGCTTCCTCATAGAGGAAACGTTGTTTTCGTAAAAAAAATTTGTTCGAGATTTTAATGTCAGAATACTTAAAATAGTCTGAATCGTCGAGAAATGTGATTTTTAGCTGGCGTCCGGATGCGTGTGCGTGTGCGCGTGCGCGTGCGCGTGCGCGTGCGCGTGCGCGTGTGCGTGTGTAGGTTTGTATAATTTAGAACTACTGTAACTCCGAACCGGTTTGAGATAGCCAGTTCAAATTTGGTACACCAGTAGAGTAATCACGTCACTTCGTACAGTATCATTTTCGTGAATATTGAAGCCCGATTGGAGATTTTAAGAGATTTTGAATTTTTTTTTTTAATTCTCTGTGGTAGCTCTATATTGTGTAAATTTTGAGCTATCGTCCTAAAACTGGACACAAATATACTATTTTTTATCAAAGACCTTTGGTATTAAATTTAGTCAAAATCTATCGAAGTCGTCAGATTTTATGGGATTTTTAGGTTTTTTGAGTTTTTTTTTTTTTTTTTTGAAAAATTACCAAAAACGGTCTAGTTCGAATAAACATGGACGTATCGATATAAAATTTGACACGGCAATGGACTAACACTGTACAATGTTTCGTATTAAATTTGACGAAAATGGATCGAACCGTTTAGATTTCATAAGATTTTGAAATTTTTGCATTTTTCAGAAAATGTTTATTTCACGTCCGACGAGAGTGTCTGCATCGAATATCGCTCTACGAGTAAAATAAGTTCAAGATTCGTAATCAGTGGGGAAAAAGACATTAGACATGCCTACAAAACGCCGAAATTCGATAATTAAAAAAATGTTTTTCTAAATTAACCGAAGTATATGCACAGATCCGACAAAGTGAAGGACGTTAGTGTATTTTTTTCACGCGGAACCTTGATCTGCCAGTCGTTTTACATAAAAGTCAAACACGATGTTGACGTTAAAGAAAAAAAGCTGAAAATTGAAATTTTCATACGGTTTCCCCCATAAAACTTGTAAATCGAAAATTTTCATATGACTTTCTCATAGAAGTTTGCAAATTGAAATTTTCATATGGCTTTCTCACAATGTTCATTTATTCGCGGAGCTTCCTCTACGACGAAGCCAGCAATACATAAAATGCTTTCTCATAGAAGAACTTTCGCGAATAAAGGAACATTTTGAGAAAGTCATATGAAAATTTCAATTTGCAACTTTTATGAGAAAGCCGTATGAAAATTTTTTATTTGAAACTTTTATGAGAAAGCCGTATGAAAATTTTTAATTTGAAACTTTTATGAGAAAGCCGTATGAAAATTTTTAATTTGAAACTTTTATGAGAAAGCCGTATGAAAATTTCAATTTTCAGCTTTTTATTGTAAATAAAATATCTTACCTCTGGTTCGTCCAGATCACCGTACTTGTGCCAGTTTCTGGTTTACTCTTCAGGCTCCATAAGTGTCCTTCAATAACTGGGCGAATTCGGCGTCACCGATCGGTACCTTTTTGTTTTTTTTTTACGACTGGCCGGCTTACGACTGACTTTACTGACTTCGAAGGTTCTACCCCATCATACATCTTCCTCTTCAATTCCTCATCGAACGCCAGTGTATCGTCATCCGTGCTGATGGCTTTGGCACGAATGGAGTGAGCGAAGAAGCCGAGGGAGCCCCAACAATATTAACAACAAACCAGCACGCATCGTTTTACCATTAAATCGCTTGACAGATAAAAGAACGATCTCAGACGGAACCCCAAACGAAAAAGTCTGAATTTTATACACCGTCGAATCAATTGACACAGGCGTTATGATGAAAAGGGCAAATAAAAAAAAAAAAAAAAAAAAACATCATCGGTTCAGGGAAGAGACAATAAAATGTCCAGCGAGATAAGACGGAGTATCGTTCTAAGATAATAAAGGCGAAGTACATTAATTCGTTGAGAATACAATGTTATTTTTTATTGACACAAATGGGGTAAATGAGATGGATGAAAAAAAAAAAAAAAAAATTAAAATCGTCTGCGAATGGGAAATTTTAATATGGTTTCATTCTGACGGTTTTTAAGGTAGTTATGTCGCGAAGTCAATTCAAAGTCATGTGCACAAACTTTTGACACACTGTAATTTAACTATTCAAATTTGACTGGTGCAAAATCTCGAAGGTCTTTACCGATCATTTGAGTGAATAATTGGATCTTTAAAATCGGCCTTTTTACACGCCGCTTACGGGAGAGCTGGCGAAATTCATCTTCAAATCGAGAATTAAGATACTTGGATCGAGGATAGAGAAAAAAATATTAAGTACTGCGAACTCGCGAATCGATCAGGAATTCATGCGCAACAAAAAAAAAGAGTGAAGTGACCGTACTAATGTTCAAGAGAGCTGCGATCAAAGTGCACGGTTTCGGACCAAATGACGTTTCCTAACCTAATTGTCGTAAGAATGAATTCAAATCAACACTAAACAAATGATCTGCTTGCAAATAATCGATTCAATCTAATTGCGAACATTTTCATAGATACTCCATTATTTTTTGCAATATCGTTCATGCAGACAAAGTACCACGTATTATTAATTTTTCACGGCGTAGCGACATTAGTATATTGAGCAACAAGGGTCGAAAGTTGGCGATTGCGACGAGCGTGAGGTTTGTGGCCCGAGCGAAGCGAGGGCTGCAATCACACGAGTCGCAATCGCCAATTCGACCCTCGTTACACATCATATTTTTTGTTACAAGTGCATGAATCTGCGGCACTTGGAATGGCAGTCGCGCGAGACGAATACTGAGAAGGGAGGTTATGTCTCCAGGGACGAAAACGTGAAAAGTAAACTCCCAAGGGACGAAAACGTGAAAAGTAAACTCCCAAGGGACGAAAGTGAACGAAATGCGAACTGCGCATGCGCGACTCCGTCATTTCGCAACAGGTTCACAACTGGCATGGAATGGGCCACTTTCGGCTCGCAAGACTGCCATGTAAAGTGCCGCGATTCATGCACGCATGACAAAAAATCATTTTCGCACAACCTCAAATAGTATATTGTGCAACAAGGGTCGAAAGTTGGCGATTGCGACGAGTGTGAGGTTTGCGGCCTGAGCGAAGCGAGGGCTGCAATCACACGAGTCGCAATCGCCAATTCGACCCTCGTTACACATCATATTTTTTGTTACAAGTGCATGAATCTGCGGCACTTGGAATGGCAGTCGCGCGAGACGAATACTGAGAAGGGAGGTTATGTCTCCAGGGACGAAAACGTGAAAAGTAAACTCCCAAGGGACGAAAACGTGAAAAGTAAACTCCCAAGGGACGAAAGTGAACGAAATGCGAACTGCGCATGCGCGACTCCGTCATTTCGCAACAGGTTCACAACTGGCATGCAATGGGCAACTTTCGGCTCGCAAGACTGCCATGTAAAGTGACGCGATTCATGCACGCGTGACAAAAAACTACTTTAAATAGCTAGTGAATGGTGCAGTGACAAAAATTTCGAACGATCGACATTTGCATCGGCCTGAATCTCGAAACTCAAAAATTGAACGTACTTTAAAATGTCGAGAGACCGAGCGAGGCGCCAAGATATTGAACATCCAACTAGTGGAACGAATGTTTGAAAACTTCATTGTTGCCAATATCAATCCAACCAATCGACTGGAAGACGAGCTGGTGTCCTTGAAGTCGAAGATTACCTTATCGACTGTTTAATGTTTTGCCACCATCCTGAGGATTCGGTCTTATCAGGCGAGCTTCGTTATGACCGATGGGCGGACATGCGAGAAATAAATATATTGAGCTTAGTTGTTTTCGTATTTTAAGGTCATGTGCACGCCGAAGTACAGTAGGAGCTCGTAAAGTTTACAACTTTTTGCAAAACGTTCGGCTTCGAGCATAGTGGAAGGTGATTCCCTTCCATAATACCGATGTGAAATTTGTCGATAATACCGCTCTGAAATTGGTCGATAATACCGCTTTGGAATTAGTCGATAATACCGCTCTGAAATTAGTCAATAATACCGCTCTGAAATTGGTCAATAATACCGATGTGAATTTGGTCAATAACACCGATGCGAAGTTGGTCGATGATACCGATGTGAAGTTGGTCAATAATACCGATGTGAAGTTAGTCGATGATGCAGTTGCGAAGTTGGTCAGTGGCACGAGTGTGAAGTTGGTAAATAATACAGATGTGAAGTTGGTAAATAATACAGGTGTGAAGTTGGTAAATAATGCAGATGTGAAGTTGGTAAATAATACAGATATGGAGTTGGTCAGTGAAGCCGGCGTGAAGTTGGTCAATGGCGACGGCGTGAAGTTGGTAAATCAATACTAGTCCCCAACTTGAAATATTCTAACCCTCACCGAAAAGAACTAGAAGGGGTCCAGTAGTAACTACTAGGGGTCCAGTAGTGACTACTAGGGGTCCTGTAGTGACTACTAGGGGTCCAGTAGTGACTACTAGGGGTCCGGTAGTGACTACTAGGGGTCCAGTAGTGACTACTAGGGGTCCGGTAGTGACCACTAGGGGTCCAGTAGTGACTACTGGAGGTTAAGTAGCCACTGCTGGCATTGCAGTAGTCACTACACATGTAGTTCTTACTTCCTAGTAGTTACTCCTCAACAGTCAGTAATTATTACTGAGGACGTAGTGGTTCCTGCAATAGAGATTCAGATACTAACTACACAGAGGTAGTAACGACTTATACAGGAACTACTGCAATCTCTAGTAGTAATTACTTATCTGCAATAACTATTTACGCGTTAACTACTGAATCCTGGAATAGAACTACTTATAAGTAGTCATTATTGATGGAGGAACTACTACGTCCTCAGTAATAATTACTGACTGTTGAGGATCAACTACTAGGAAGTAGTAACTACATGCGTAGTGACTACTGCAATACCAGCAGTGACTGCTGAACCTCCAGTGGTCACTACTGGACCTCTAGTAGTTCATTTCGGTGAGGGCAAATTCCCAGCAGTGAACTATCGGAAACTGCGAGAATTTCCAGTAGTGATCTACTGGAAACTACGGGAATTTCCAATAGTGAACTACTGAAAACTACGGAAATTCCCAGTAGTTAACTAGTGGACATTCATAGTAGTTTGGAGTAGTTAACTACTTGGGATATATAGTAGTTAACTTCTCAAGACTTAGAGTAGTTTTCGGTAGTCCGTCAATCCAGCACTGGGCGGTAGTTCAGTAGTTTATTAATAGTTAACTACTACTGCCAGTAGTATTTTGGAGTCGTTTTTAGTAGTTCTTTTCGGTGAGGAATAGCTTCAAACCTAAAGATTAATTTTCACCTGGAAAGGCATTCGTGCCCGTTCAGTTGAGTATGGAAAAAAACCTTGGCAAGACCTTGTCAGACTTTGTGCAAATCTTAATAGTGTTTTTGCACACCCTTTGCAGACGTTATCAGGCTCTCATCAAGCCTTTTTCAAGGGTTATTGTAAACTCTGTTCTTATTTAAGGTTCTGAAGGTCCGTGACTAACCACGCTAAGACTCCACGACTCGGGTTCTGGACTCGTAATAAATCAGTAAGGCCTGGGAACATGGTATTTGAATTCGATATTTATTTGGCATACGCGCTTTACAAGATGATGATACATTCAAGATGGTGCAATTGCATCAGTATACGATGTATGTACATGCTACATTGATCATATGATATGAACTATAAGAATACTCCATCCATGTAGCTTCTCCTTCGATGTTTCAAAAAAATCTGCAAGTTAAAAAAAAAAATCATTGTAAGTATTTTGAGTATCTTATCTGATTGAACAACACACACATTTTTCACCACTTTATCACCAGAATAACAACTTATCAAGTTAATTGTAGTAAAATCGATAAATTTTTTTAAAGAAATCAGGATTATTCGTAAGCTGGACCTTCCTGTTTTACCGACCGAAATACGTGATTTCTTAGTTTTCACTGTTCGTCGTCACTAGTCGACGGGTATGCTTGAAATTTTACAGTACTGCATTAATAACATAAACCAATCGGCGTGCACTCGAATTTCGGTCGAAATCTTCCGAGAAATAAAGAAAGTCGAACATTACAAATTGTCTCGAAAACCAACATGGCCGCTGAAATGTCAATATCATCCTTTCGGTAGGATATAAAAAATTCTAGATCTCGCATACGTCAAAAACTCAAAAGAGAGTGCATGCCGATTGATGAAGTTCGCCGAATGTTCCAAAACCGTCGGACAGTTGTTCACACAAAAGATAATCACGCATAGTGTAAACTGCGTTGACTTAGTCCATCGACTTGCGACAGGTGATCAGAGCCGATGACAACGGCATGAATGTTTTTTTTTTTTTCTTTTTTTTATTGAACAGTACCAACGTAAAAAAATAATACAAGGCTTCGGGAACCACTCTGTCTCATCAAGCAGCCCGCTCATCCAGAGCTCTACCTTATCAGCAGTAGTTACAGTTAAACACACAATAAACTTTACAAATATATGAAACATTTTTTCTGACAACATTAAACTAGAACTAAAAACATAGAAAGTCACAACGAGAGGGATTACAGAATCTTCTTTGGAATCTCTTTCTCCATAACGGCATGAATGTATGGCATGGAAGTTAGCAACGTTGCTCCAATGGTATCATTGATTGCTGTCACTTTTCTCAAACAGTTTATATAAATGAAAAAATAAACTATTACATTATTATATAAATTATATAATTATTATTAAATACGCACAATTCTAATTGTTATAAATATGCATATTATTATATTACATTATATTATATTATCGACTCGGTAGGAAAAGAACTTTCTGGTAAACGTGACAGCTGTCAATAATTTTATTGGAGCAACGTTGCTGACTTCTATGCCTTATGAATGTAGTATAAGGCACGATGCAGAGCCACCTGTGCGTCAATCGTAACACTACGTTCGTGTCCTTTTGCAGACTATAATATTCGGTTTTCTTAATTCCTTGTAAGTTTTCAATAAAAATTAGACTGCACACCGAAGCGTTCATGCAAATACCATAATCCTGCATGATTTGACGCATATGTGTAGCATATTAACGATGCTAAGTCGCAAGTGAAAAATTGTCCCGTTCCGTCGGTAAAACAGGTAAAGTAGGTTAAAAAGGAAAAACAAACAGCTTCAGCGTCCCCTTCATGATATCATTACCAGAAACGCGAGGGAGTACGGGGAAGGGCTCGGCTGAACTCGGTAGTCACTGTGCGACAAAAAAGGGTGATACAAAGCAAGTGCGCTAGAGAGAAATGGACGTTTCATTTTTTTTTAGCGGCAAATAAAAACGACACGGTAAATCTTTTTCAAATTTGGACACTATCTGTAGTAAAGTATCCTCTACAGTCGGTTAGTTTTTTATTTCAATTGAACAGAAATTGGCGGAGAAAAACGCTAGATTGTATTCTTCTTGAGGTTAGATCTGATACTTCCCATATTGAAATATGGAACTTTGAAATCACTTTGCAAAAAAACTAGACGGTCAAAAAATCTGTAAAAATACCAAGAAATGCAGCGTACTTTTATCTGTAGATCACATAAGTTTGATCAAGATCGAATAGAAACGACTTTTGGCAAGGATATCCTTAAAAGGGCCTGATAAGGTATCAGGCAGCCTGATCCGAATTTCTGCTCGGGTGGGAGCGGAAATATTTTTTTTTGTTTATATTCAACACACCCCAACGCTTAGGTACCCGCATTCGTGTTTACAACCCTAAATGCTGCAGTGTATCTGATCTCCCTTGACAAATTTTTCCATTGGGCATTTAATGGTAATGAATGGTATCCAAAGGTAATCAATGGGATCTTAATGGAAATTCATGGGGAACACTGAAACGATACTTTCTACCATTTATTCTTAATGGGACTCCACTGGCAAATGAGTGGGCAATTTTAAATGGTACGTTTTCCCATTCGTTACCAATAGGAGACCAATGGCAATTTCCTGAGAAAGTACGACTGGTATTTTTTCCCATTCGTTATTAATGGGAGTCCAATTCCGAAGGACTGCGAAAACTCAAGTGGTACTTTCTCCCATTCGTTATTAATGGCAAGTCAATGGGACCTGACAAATGGTACTTGTTCCCTTCGTTATTAATGGCAGTTGACTGGAGCATAACTGGAACAGCTGAAATGGTATTCCCTTACCATTGGGAACAAATGGGAACTGAATCGAACGGTAAAAAGCTAGGGAATCTTTAATGGCACGTCTAACAGTTTATAATTGACGAGGAATAAGAATCGAGTCGACAAACACTAGGGAATCACTTAAATGGTATAAGCGATAATTAATTGCAGATAAATGAATCCACAATAGTAGCTGTGAACTTAAGGACCAAAATTATTTATGAACAATAGGAGACATTTTTCGGGAGCATTATAGTTTTTTTTTTATTTGTTATATATTTAGATACCGCAGAAAAGTGGACAATAATATATAGCATATTTTTCCGCGAATGGGAATGCCAGCGGGATTAAAGTACCATACAACGGATGGGAAACTGAATGGCATATTGAATGGCATATTGAATGGTAATACAAATGGGAATGATACCATTGGCAAAACCCCATTGAATTACCTTTAACGAATAGTTAATGGTAATCAATGGGATTTTTTTAATGGTAATCAATGGAAGATTTAGCCAAGGGCTTTCATACGTCAAATATAAACTTTCCTTGTTATTCAAAATAAATGTCTCACCTCCTGTTCGTCCAGATCGTCCAGCGTTGATCTCGATCGATCGTCTCCTCTTGACCGCTCTCACTCCGCCTGAGTCGACAATCCAAATATTTTTTCGATTGCCGGTTGGTTTTCGTCGTTGTCGATTTCTCCAAATGAAAACAATCCCTTCGGAGCTTCGTACCCAACTATCTCCTTGAACGCCTTTCCGTACGTCAGTCCATCATTTTCCTTCTTGAGGACCCTTTCGTTCTCGAATTCGTCCTCGAATTCGTCGGATTCGTCCTCGAATTCGTCGGATTCGTCCTCGAATTCGTCGGATTCGTCCTCGAATTCGTCGGATTCGTCCTCGAATTCGTCGGATTCGTCCTCGAATTCGTCGAATTCGTCCTCGAATTCGTCGGATTCGTCCTCGAATTCGTCGGATTCGTCCTCAAATTCGTCGGATTCGTCGTTGTCGTTTTCTTCCCATGGAAGCAATTTCTTCAGAGGTTCCTCCCCAAATAACTCCTTGAAGGCCTCTCTGAACGTCAGCACTTCGACACCCGCGTCGATCGGCTTGGCACTGATAGAATGGGCGAAGAAGCCGAGAAGCCCCAATGATATTAACAACAAACCAGCACGCATAGTTTTAACGCTGATCGCTCGACGGGCAGAAGACTAATCCTGTACTGAATTCCGTGCGACTAAGCCTGGCCTTTATACAACGTCGGATCGATTGACACAGGTGTTTTGACGAAAAGTGCAAATAAACAAACAAAAAAAAAATCATCTCTAGTGTGGTAACAAATATTTCTGGCAAGATACGACGGTGTATCTTGCTCGTATGATTCGGGCGCGTGTAGACTAATTCAATGAAAATATACATTTTTTTTTTTCTCTGTTGATACAAATGTGCTAGATAAGATAGATGAAAAAGCAATGTCATTGATGAATGCGGAGTTTTTTTATGGTTTTATTTCCGCATTTTTTTTTTTTACCATCTAACGATAGAGGGGAAAAAATGTTGATCGATCAAAAACCTACCTCGGACGATATTTCGAAATTTCGTTATTGCAAGTATTAAAATAACGAAAAATTAAATATTCGAAATTTTCGATTTGATATTCAAAAAATCAGTTATTGCACATTTTTTTTTGTTTAAGCAAATTTTTTTTTTTTGCCAAATTACGATTTATTGGAATGATCATTCGTTCGAAAATTAATTTTGTCAACAGTGTATATTTGGAATTATCCTGTAATTTTATCCAATTATTTATATGAACAGTGTGTATGTGGAAAGTTCATCATCATTAGTTTTCTTGATTTCAAGAAAGTCGACAATTGGAGAATTCGTCAAATTCGATATTGCCGACTTTCTGAAAATTCATAATTGTAGAAGTCACAGTGTCAGATGTTTCGCGTTCGACTTTTCGTCAATTCTATATTTGACCCTTTGAAATTTTATCCAATCTAATCATTTCGATTACCTCATCGTTCATTTTTTTTTTTTTTTTTTTTTTTTTGTATGTTTCGTAATAATAAATTTTCAAAATATCGATGGCATGAAGGTTAGCAACGTTGCTCTAATCATCAAGAGCTGTAACTTTTCGAAAACAGTTGCTGTTCTGGCAGAACGGCACAAAAATGATATATATGATATTATATTATATCATATATCAAAATATATTGTACGCGCAGGTTGTTAAGGCTTGCGCGCTCGCAGGTCAAGTGCGTTAAAGTTTATATTTTATAGTTTTTTTTTTTTCTATTTTGTAACCCGAGACTTTAGCCACTCCGGAGTGGGACAAACAAACAAACAAACAAATGGACAGTTTTCCAAAATATATATTATATTGTATTGTATTGTATTGTATTGTATTGTATTGTATTGTATTGTATTGTATTGTATTGTATTGTATTGTATTGTATTGTATTGTATTGTGTTGTGTTGTGTTGTATTGTATTGTATTGTATTGTATTGTATTGTATTGTATTGTATTGTATTGTATTGTATTGTATTGTATTGTATTGTATTGTATTGTATTGTATTGTATTCTATTCTATTCTATTGTATTCTATTGTATTGTAGTTCGAAATTTGGGGGCCCATTCAACGATGGACTGGAAGACGAGCTGTTTCCCTTGAAGTCGAAGATTACCTTATCTACTGTTTAATATTGGTACAATTGTAAGCATCAAGCCTTATCAGTTATAACTGACGGGCGGTTAAATGTACTGCGGTTAAATGTATGCGCAGTAAGAATATAGTAGGACCTTCAGTTGTTTACAAAACTATATTCGACGTATTTTTTCCCGCTGAACACGAACATAACAATTGTTTTACTACCAGCCTAATATTTTTCATTTAAATCCAAAAAATACGATTTTCAATGCATAAAATCGAGACCTTTCTCACTTTGGGCCACTATACTAGATTCATGCGTCAAGATTTAGTTGTTGTACATCCAGTCGACCTCCACTCACTATTACAGTCGTTGTAGTCCAGTCGATTAGACTGTTACCAAGAATTGAAAACGAAGAGTTTGGACATTTTTTCAAAAGATTTTGTCCCTGAAAAGGGTTGGTTGATTTGAAGATTTCTCCGTAAATTTCGTGCGCGTGGAAGTCCGCCTCTTCCGATGAAGAAGAAAAAGAAATACTTTGTACTTTGTATCTTATAAAAGTACTTTAAGTACGGAAATTACTTTGGACTTAAAGTACTTGTGGTACTTAGTACTTTGTACTTTAAGTAGCTTTCGGTACTTTGCCCAGCTCTTATATATACACATACACGTTAAGCAGCATGCCGTGTGTTAAGCCTTACACAGTAAAAAAAAAATGTGTACTTTTTACAATAAATTATTGTCCACAAACGTCCACAATTTTTTATTTGTTAATTTTCTAGTTTTACAAACAAATGTACAAACTAAAATTGTCAATAATCAGGAAATGAAAGGACAGGCTCGTATATTCAAATAAGTGACAAACAAGTTTGTCACTTATTTAACAAAATCATTTTTACGAAATTTCGCATTCCGATTTTACGAAATTATTTTTTACTGTGTACTATACGTATTATACACACATACACATACACACATACCCATGCAAACGTATACGTTTAGACGCAGAGAAAGATAAAAAGACACGACAATCGGCGAGCAGCAAGTGTCGACAGTTTCCCTTGACAAAGTTTTCCATTGGGCGTTTAATGGTAATGAATGGTATCGAAAGGTAATCAACGGGAGCCTAATGGAAATTCATGGAGAACATTGAAACGGTACTTTCTACCATTCATTCTTAATGGGACTTCACTGGCAAATCAGTGGAAAATTTTTAATGGGACGTTTTCCCATTAGTTACCAATAGGAGACCAATGGCAATTTCCTGGGAAAGTTCGACTGGCACTTTTTCCCATTCGTTATTAATGGGAGTCCAATTCCGAAGGACTGGAAAAATTCAAATGGTACTTTCTCCCATTCGTTATTAATGGTAGTTCACTGACAAGTCAATGGGACGTGACAAATGGTACTTTTTCCCTTCGTTATTAATGGCAGTTCACTGGAGCATAACTGGAACCGCTGAAATGGTATTTCCTTATCATTGGGAACGAATGGGAACTGAACCGAACGGTAAAAAGCTAGGGAATCTGTAATGGCACATCTAACTGTTTATAATTGACGATGAATAACAATCGAGTCGACAAACACTAGGGAATCACGTGTGTGAGTAGGAACTTTCACTTAAATGGTATAAGCGATAATGCATTACAGATAAATGAGTCCACAATAGTAGCTGTGAACTTATGGACCAAAATTATTTATGAGCAATAGGAGATATTTTTCAGGAGCATTACAGCTTTTTTATTTGTTAGATATTTAGACATTGTAGAAAAGTGGACAATTATACACAAAATATTTTTCCGCGAATGGGAAACTGAATGGCATATTGAATGGTATATCAAATGGTAGTACAAATGGGAATGATACCATTGGCGAAACCCCATTGAATTGCCTTTAACGAATAGTTAATCGTAATCAATGGGATTTTGTAATGGTAACTAATGGGGGATTTAGCCGAGGGTTGTAACGAGTTTAACGAGTAAAGAAAACTTACGAATATAGTCTACCACAACAGTATATTTACAACATATGATTTATTATTAATTTGTAAAAAAAAAAAAATTTCTAGATATATTTTTTTTTAATTCATTTTTTTTTTTAATGTGAGAATACACCTTAAGCAGTATGTGTACAAATTTGTATTTGAAAAATATTAATATTTCAGTGAGTTACACAATTTAGTGAGTTATTCATCGTGCGTGGTCGGATGGTGCGCGCCATCTGGCTCGTGCGGTTGATCGTAAAATAATATGCTCATTAATTACATTGTACCAGCGCCAGCTCGAAATTTTCAGTCCTATATGACTAATGGATTGAAAGCCGAAGTGATGCTCTTGAAGTGGGACACAGTGAGCCACTCGAGATATCTTGGAGGTTTAACTATCGCGTTCCGCCCAACCTGAAACCAACCCAAAAACTAACCACCCGAGTAGAAATTTTCGAGCGTTACATCAGGCCCTGATAGGGTCCCGATGAGGCCTTATCAGGGCCTTGTCAGGCCTTATCAGGACCCTAGCAGGGCCCGATGTAACGCTCGAAAATTTCTACTCGGGCAGTCAATCGATCCACCAAACCAACCAATATTCCAACTTTCTGAAGGTTGATTCAAGGTTGGTTTTTGTGAAGCAACTACAAACCAACTATTCTTTAGACACGATGAAAGGTTGGTTAACGGTTGGATATTAGAAGACAACCCTAATTCCCACTTTCAGCCAAGAATGGTAACCGTTGATTTTTAGTCGATTTTTCAAAGCTAACCATAAGCCAACCGCTGCACAGTAGGTTGTCAAAAATGGTTTGTTCATGGTCGGTTTCAATCAACCATCGATATCGTAGCTTAAGAGTTGGAATTGCGGTTGGTTTGTAATAGCCAACTGTGACCAACCTTTCATCGCGTCCAAAGAATGGTTGGTTTACAGGTTGTTTACAAAAACTTTCCCAAAATCAACTTCTGAAAAGTTGGAACACTGGTTAGTTTGGTGCACCAATTGACCGGTTGGTCTGAGGTCGCATGTAGGAAAAACTACCGAATCTCAACTATGAGTCACGGTTGGGAGGTCGGCGAGGGAAGGATCCTTCACACGTATCATTACGAAAATGTATAAATGTAAAAATGTATAGACGAAGGTCTATGGACGACAATTGTCAAGGTTATTTTTATATTGACTCATTCCGGTGAGAATACATTAAAAACAAATAGTGACGCAAAGTGTTCCGCTCTTCCCTACCATATCTACTGTTTAATGTTGACACGATCTTGACAATTTGGTCTTATCAGGCGGGCTTCATCTTATGACTGATGGCCGGATATTCGAGATTTAGGTCACGAAAAGAATATTGACTCTTAAAAATGTTCGTCCCAAAAAAATATTGAAAGCCATCTCTCACCGAAAAGAACTACTGAAAACTACTGCAAAATACTACTGGCGGTATCCAGTAGTTAACTACTAATAAACTACTGAACTACTGCTCAGTGCTAAATTGGCGGACTACTGAAAACTACTCGAAGTATTGAGCAATTAACTACTGAACACTACTGGGTATTTTGAGTAGTTAACTTCTACTGATAGTTAACTACTCCAAACTACTATGAATATCCAGTAGTTAACTACTAGGAATTCCCGTAGTTTTCAGTAGTTCACTACTGGGAATTCACGTAGTTTCCAGTAGTTCCCTGCTGGAATTTTGCCCTCACCGAAAAGAACTACTGGGGGTCCAGTAGTGACTACTGGAGGTTCAGTAGTCCCTGCTGGGATTGCAGTAGTCACTAAACATGGAGTTACTACTTCCTAGTTACTCCTTAACAGTCAGTAATTATTACTGAGGACGTAGTAATGCATCAGTAATGACTACTTATAAGTAGTTCTATTTCAGGATTTGGTAGTTAATGCATAAGCAGTTATTGCAGATAAGTAATTAGTACTCGAGACTGCAGTAGTTCCTGTATAAGTAATTACTACAGATAAAGAATTACTACTCCAGACAACAGTAGTTCCTGTATAAGTAGTTACTACCTCTGTGTAGTTACTAATTGAATCTCGAGATTCAAATAGTAATTACACAGAAGTAGTAACTACATGTGTAGTAACAACTGCAACGCCAGCAGTGACTACTGAACCTCCAGTAGTCACTACTGGACCCCTAGTAGTTCTTTTCGGTGAGGGATAACACACTATAATTCACGAAGTATCATGAAATATTAATATTTTTAACAAAATTTTGTGGACCTACTGCTTAGGGTGAACATAGATACACATAAAATATTAATAACATCGTATTTATGTAATTGATACATTCCGGATTTATTTCCAACCAAAAATGAAGAATCCAATCGAAAATACTAATTCCCAAACAGCATATGGAAGTGGATTTCGAAAACCCTGAATCATAAAAAGCATATCAGAATGGATTTCGATCGTAAATCAATCCCAATCAGCATATCAGCGTGGATTTCGATTCTAAATCACTCCCGTATGCTATATTCTCCCAATTTCGGTTTTCGTAGCATATAGAAGTGGATTTTGGAAATTCTAAATCCCAAAAAGCATATCAGAGTGGATTTCGTTCGTAAATCAGTCCCATATGCTATATTCTCCAAATTTCGATTTTCGTAGCATATAGAAGTAGATTTTGAAAATCCTACATCCCGTATAGCATAACGGAGTAGATTTCGATCCTATATAACTCCCATATGGTATATTCTCAAAATTTCGGTTTTCGTAGCGTATAGAAGTGGATTTCGAAAATCCTAAATCTCAAAAAAAAATCACAGTGAATTTCGATCGTAAATCAATCCCAATCAGCATATCAGTGTCGATTTTGATCCTAAATCACTGCCATATGCTAAATTATCAAATTTTCGGTTTTCGTAGCGTATAGAAGTGGATTTCGAAAATTCTAAATCCCAAAAAGCATATCAGAGTGGATTTCGATCCTAAATCAATCGCAAACAGCAGATCAATGTGAATTACAATCCTAAATCACTCTCGTATGCTATATTCTCCAAATTTTCGTATTCGTAGCATATAGAAGTAAATTTTGGAAATTCTAAGATCCAAAAAGCATATCAGAGTGGATTTCGATCCTAAATCAACCCGTATGCTGTTCTCTCCGAATTTCTATTTTGTAGCATATAGAAGTGGATTATAATAATCCTAAATCCCGTATAGCATAACGGAGTAGATTTCGATCCTTTATAACTCCCATATGTTATATTCTCCAAATTTCGGTTTTCGTAGCATAAAGTGGATTGCGGAAATTCTAAATCCCAAAACGCATATCATAGTGGATTTCGCTCCTAAATCACTCCCATATGGTATATTCACTAAATTTTCGTATTCGTAGCATATAGAAGTGTATTTGGAAAATCCTAAATCCCAAAAAGCAAATCAGAGTGAATTTCGATCGTAAATCAATCCCAATCAGCATATCAGTGTCGATTTTGATCCTAAATCACTGCCATACGCTACATTCTCAAAATTTCGGTTTTCGTAGCGTATAGAAGTGGATTTCGAAAATTCTAAATCCAAAAAAGCCTAACAGAGTGGATTTCGATCCTAAATCACTCCCATATTTTCTGTTCCCCAGATTTTGGATTTCATAGCATATAGAAGTGGATTTCGAAAAAATCCTGTGGTTTTTATTGACGGAGACAGCATTTATGACTTCTATGAATGGTACTTCTCGTCATCACTTTTATCTTCAACATTTTATTTTCAACAAACGGATATAAATAAATAAATTGACGAGCTCGCAAAGTTAATTGTCACGAAGGCGATTCGATTTACACGCGAAAGTGAAATTGGCGCTGAGCGTTGAATTCCGATCGCGAAATCCAGTGAGACGAGCAAATGGTCACTAACGGTAATGGCTTCTGTGCCGGAAATCGAGCGGACGCCATCATGGGCCGGATGCAATATAACGGATGAACTCCCGGACGGGCCGCCCTGCCAAATTAACCGCACTGCATTTAATTTGACGACGAAATAGGGTTTCCCGATCGATAATTCACAATGACGAACGTATACGGTTACGTTGAGCGCCGCATTTCGATTAAACGCGGAGCAAAACTGTCCATTTCCTGGTTTCCTGTTCACAATATGCTGCATAGCCGATTGACGACCGACTAATTAGCCAAAAACAAAACAATAATTATACCCGATAACTGAAAGCGTCGAGCTCGTGTCATACACTGGCAGATAATTATGCAAGACGCGATGCAAATTTGGGGTGTCGATGGTAATCGATTTGTGTCGATAAGCGGCGGTATTTTCGTTTTAAAAAATGGCGAGAATTTTATTTTTTGAGTGCTTTGGTGAAAAATGAATGATAAAATAATGTTTTTAGAAAATCATTGTTAAATTTAAGCGGCGGGACGATTTTTGTGAAAAACATTCCTGTAGTTTAATTCGCTGTTACGAAATTTTCAGAATATTTCGGCTCGATTGAAAATCAAAATGGTCAAGGATGTTTTTTATTTATTTATTTTTTTTTACGAAAAGGTTACTTCTGTACGAGCAAGCAAAAATCGTGATATTAAGATTTATGGCGGTTTTTTTAGGTCAATTATACTGCGATGTGGCTGAAACTTATGTATTTTTTAAAACTATTTAGAAGTAAGTTTTAAAAAATACACAATTGGAGAGTAAAATTTTTAAAAATACGTAATTGGAAAATAAAATAAAAAAACGTAATTCGAAAATTTAATTTAAAAAAAATCAATCGATCGTAATCGATTGATGTCAATATGCGGCGTATTTTCGTTTTAAAAAAAAAATTGAAAATTTAACTTTGAGGCTGCTTTGGTGAAAAATGAAAATCATTAAAATTTAACCGACGGAAAGATTTTTGTGAAAGACATACCTGTAGTTTAGTTCACTGTTTCGAAGATTTCAGAAAATTTCGGCTCGATTGAAAATCAAAATGGTCAAGGATAATTTCTATTTAAAACATTTTTGTTTTTTAACAAAAACGTAACTTCCTGTAAGAGCAAGCAAAAACGGTGATATTAAAATTTTTGACGCTTTTTTTAAGACAATGAAGCTTATTGATTGAAATAACTATTTAGAATTGAGTTTTTTTTTTTTTTATAAACGATTGGAAGACAGTCATCGCGTTTCCTTTTTTGTTTCTGTCATTTTTATTGGAACAGATATTACGTATTACTTTTATAAATGTTACTTCTCATCACCGATTTTATTATCAACAATTTTATACACATTGTGCCAACAATAAGATACGATCGAACAATTTTACAATTTACAATTTTATTGTATTATCATATTATCATATTATCTATTTCAATGTAATATTTACGAACGGACAAAAAAAAATATTTTTAAAATGTTTAAAAAATATTTTGTAATATTGGTAAAATATAAATACTACTTCTCATCACGAGTTTTATTTTCGACAATTTTATACAAATTGTGCCGACAACAAGATACGATCGAACAATTTTACAATTTACAATTTTATTGTATTATCATATTATCATATTATCTATTTCAATGTAATATTTACGAACGGACAAAAAAAAATATTTTTAAAATGTTTAAAAAATATTTTGTAATATTGGTAAAATATAAATGTTACTTCTCATCACGAGTTTTATTTTCGACAATTTTATACACATTGTGCCGACAATAAGATACGATCGAACAATTTTACAATTTACAATTTTATTGTATTATCATATTATCATATTATCTATTTCAATGTAATATTTACGAACGGACAAAAAAAAATATTTTTAAAATGTTTAAAAAATATTTTGTAATATTGATAAAATATAAATGTTACTTCTCATCACGAGTTTTATTTTCGACAATTTTATACACATTGTGCCGACAATAAGATACGATCGAACAATTTTACAATTTACAATTTTATTGTATTATCATATTATCATATTATCTATTTCAATGTAATATTTACGAACGGACAAAAAAAAATATTTTTAAAATGTTTAAAAAATATTTTGTAATATTGGTAAAATATAAATGTTACTTCTTATCACGAGTTTTATTTTCAACAATTTTATACACATTGTGCCAACAATAAGATACGATCGAACAATTTTACAATTTACAATTTCATTTTATTATTATTATTATTATATTATCATTTTTACGTAACATTTTTAACGTACGATATGTAACATTTTTATGTGACATTGTAACGAACGGACAAAAAAATATTTTCAAAATGTTTAAAAAATATTTCAGAAATATTGTGTCACACAGTAAAAATGGTACGAACCGTTTCTTGGCCACAAACGTCCACAATTATTTTCTTGTTAATTTTACAAAAAAAAAATCTTGTCCATTTTACAAAGATGTCCGTCAATTTTACGAATAATTTTTGTAATATTAACAACAAAATAATTTTGGACTTTTGTGGACAAAAAATGTTTGTTAAACGTACAAATATTTTTTACTGTGCATAACGGTAAAATATCTCCAGTATTAAAAAAAAAAAAAAAAAAAAACAGTTTCGAGACATTTTAAGAACTATTTTCGTGCCATGTGGGTAATGCATTACTGTAAGATTTCACGATTTTTTTTGTTTTTTTTTTTTATTGGCTGTGTCGGAGTTGAGCGAATTGTATCACCATCGCATTTCTCGCTTGTAACGAAAATCGGAGGCTGGCTGACCCAGATTTCCCTCTCTCGCACTCGCTGACGTTAACGACATACGATAGATCGGTAGCCAGGAGAAAAGTCAGACGGACTCTTGGGCTTTCCTGTACTCGAAAACGCTGCCACGCTCGACGAAAGCTTTGCCAACTTTTTCCGAGGTCGCAGTTCCGCTTCCTGGAACTCCGTAACCGCCCCCACCGGGGCTCTCCAGAAGGAAAGCATCCTGCATGCAAAAAAGAACAAATAAAACACTTTGCATTTTTTTTTTAACAACAAAAGTTTGTACGTCTAACGAACAATTCTCGTCCGAATATACGCCCGATTTTTTCAGTCCAAAAATAAAACTTCTTGTTTGTTTTTTTTTTTTTTGTTTCCTCGGTAATTTTACAATTTATTAGTTTCTTAATTTTATAATTTTAATGTTTGCTAATTTTTCAATATTTGTCTTGTTAATTTGATAATTGTGGCTCTGACAATTATAAATAATTTCTGGCAAAGAAATCCAATACGTTGACAAAACAAAAATTGTGTTCCTCTGTGGACGAGAAATGTTTGTTAAACGTATGAAACGATGTTTTATTATCTAGAGAATAATGTAGATCTCTGTAAAGAAGTAGTGGACAGGTTTTAATTTGTGCATGTGTAATAAGTTAGGCCAACAAATAGATAAGTTGGACCAATCAAGTAATAAGTAGGGCCAATAAATGAATAAGTTGAGCCAATAAATTAATAAGTTGGGCCAATAAAGTAATAAGTTGGGTCAGTAAATTTATAAGCTGGGCCAATAAATTGATAAGTTCGGCCAATACATTAATAACTTAGACCAACAAATTAATAAGTTGGGCCAATAAATTATTAAATTGGGCCAATAAATTAATAAGTTGGGCCAACAAATTAATAAGTTGGGCCAACAAATTAATAAGTCGGGCCAGCAAATTAATAAGTTAGACCAACAAATTAATAAATTGGGCCAATAAATTAATCAGAGGCTAACAAATTAATAACTTCGGCCAATAAATTAATAAATTGATCCTACAAATTAATAACTCGGACCAACAATTTTATTGGCTCGCAACAAAATAATTCTCTGACCCAGACAAACAAATCGCCCGCATACAAAAATATTTCAATATAAAAAAAAAAAAAATCCCTATATTCGTACAATCGAATATTACAAGTTTCTGTTTCCGGAACTGTTGACCAATCGAAATCATCGCCGCTCCCGGACAATCGCCGATTCACCGAGTGGTCAAATTTTCAGTTTGTCAGCGCAAAATGACAGGAACGAAAGACGATAAAGCCGCTTCCGTGTCAGCCGTCGCTCCACCAGCATTGCATACATTAAATTATCCCTCTCGGTTTGGTGTGACACGTAGATTTTGTCCCCTTCTTATGTTCCATCGTAAACATTTTATTCTCCGGGATAGTGCGACGCCAGACAGCGGCGACCTCGTTTCACGACGAGAACAAACCTCGCCTTTACTGTGTTTCGTGTCGCCCCATATTGTGGATTCCCCGCGTCAAGCTACGTAGCTTATGCGCATACCTATAGAAATGATATAATATACGGGTGTGGGCGAGGAGGAGCGCGTGTAGGCATCGGCTGTAATACCGTGAGCAGAGACGTAGTTTGGGCGACGCTACATATTGCATAGGATGTGAGGGAGTGCAGGCCCGGAAGAGCTTCCATGCGGCACAAGGCTTACCGGGGCTTATTTCATTTTATGTCGCGATACGGCGCGCGGAAACTGGCAACGAAGAAGAATTGGGGAACAACATTTCAAAGAGAAAATTGCAATGTTGAAAGCCGACTGATGTTTCGTAGGCTTGTGCGGATTTTTTTTTTTATAGGTGGATCTGTCGGAGTTAATTTGAGGATCTGAGTTATCAGATGATTGGTCCAATTTTGTAATTTATCGAGCCAAACGACGAATTCCTTGGTGCAATTGTGACTTTGCTGGACTAAGTTATTAATTTATTGGCCCAAACGATGAATTCCTTGGCCCAAATTATTTATTACTTTGACCGAATTATCAATTTCTTTGCCCAACTTATTAATTTATTGGCTCAAATGATTACTTTGTTGAGCTAAGTTATTAATTTCTCGACCCAAAAAATGAATTTCTTTGCCCAATTTATTAATGTCTCAGCCCAAATTATCAATTTCTTTGCCTGTCTTGTTAATTTCTTGGCCCGAATTATTAATTTATTGGCTCAGATGATGAATTCTTGGCCCAAGTGATCAATTCCTATGACCAACTTATTCATTTACTGGTCCGATGTATTAATTTCTTGGACCAAATTATCAATTACTTTGCCAACTTATTAAGTTATGGGCCCGAATGATTAATTGTGTAACCCAAATGATTAATTGATTGACAACAAGGTAACATTGTTGGACCAATCAAATAACACATGCTCCTCATACTTTACGCACTCTTCTCGTACTTTACGCACGCTTCTCGTACTTTACGCACTCTTCTCGTACTTTACGCACTCTTCTCGTACTTTACGCACGCTTCTCGTACTTTACGCACTCTTCTCGTACTTTACGCACGCTTCTCGTACTTTACGCACTCTTCCCATACTTTACGCACGTTGGCTGTACAGCGCCACAATCAGCAGGCACGAATCAGCACCTCTCCCGCATTCTTTACACAAAACATGCCATGAAAGTGCGGTCCAGCGAACATCATACACGAACCCTGAAGTGTTTAGCACTCGCCACACAACCTGCGTATAAAGTCCACTTTACCGCACTCGTGTCGCAAATTGCCACTACTCACGCCACATTGAACTTCCACCGCCGTTTTCGGACCCAAGTTGACTTTCCTCCCGTCCGCGCGTCTCAGTGTGTTCTTTCCTCTCGCCCCCGGCAAGCCGCCCTGCAAACCCGGCGGCTCGTGCGATCTTCTCTCCGTCAACACCGACAGAGTCATCGGAGCTCGGAACAAAATTTCTCGCACCACACCATCGCCGCCCCGTCGAGCGCCATTTCCGCCACTACCCGCGCGAAGAGAGAATCTTCGCAGTATCACCGGATAGCGCTGCTCCAATATTTCCGGGTCAGTTATCCTCGTGTTGGTCATGTGGGTGTGAACGCCTCCGCGACCGTGCCACGTCGGTCCCTGATCGTTAAAACATCTTATGCATTACGAGTCTCGTCGCTCACGTCGCTCGACGTTAAATTAGCTTGACGAAAAAGAAAAAAAAAAAAAAAAACGGTACTTACGGCCCCACTTCCGCCGGCAACGGTCTCGTAATAACCCCAATTTTCCGTGCCCAGGGTGACGTTGTTCATGCATCCCTGAGAGGCCGCACAGGCGTTGAAAGCCGCGAGAACAACGTCGACGACACGCTGCGACGTCAACACGTTACCACCCACAACGGCGGCGGTCTCCGAAGGATCGAGCAGCGACCCTCTTGGTATAACGATCTTCACGGGCTTTAGGCAACCCTGCGAAATGAAAATGCGATTATTAAAAAACAATTTTTTTTTTTAATTTATTTATTTTTTTTTTTATAATTCGTCGTGAATTTTTGTAAATATAAATTAGTCGTTCTTGAGTATTAATGATATTCGAATAAATTGAATAATTCAAAAATACTTCAATATATTCGAATAATTGATAAGACAGAGTTCTAAAAAATGTGTACTTTTTACAAAAAATAATTGTCGACAAACGTCCACAATTTTTTATTCGTTAATTTTCTAGTTTTACAAACAAAAGTACTAATTAAAATCGTCAATGATACAGGAAATAAGAGGACAGGTTTGTATATTCAAATAATTTTAGGCAACCCTGCGAAACGAAAGTGCGATTATTAAAAAACAAAATTGTTTTTTTTTAATAATTCGTCGTGAATTTTTGTAAATATAAATTACTCGTGTTTGAGTATCAAAAATATTCGAATAAATTGAATAATTCAAAAATACTTCAATATATTCGAATAATTGAGAACACAGAGTAAAAAAAAATTTTTACTTTTTAGAAAAAATGATTGTCCACAAACGTCCACAATTTTTTTATATGTTAATTTTCTAGTTTTACAGACAAAAGTACAAAAAACTACACAAAAGTACAAACAACTAAGATCGTGAATAATACAGGAAATAAAAGGACAGATTCGTATATTCAAATAATTGACAAACGAGTTTGTCACTTATTTGACAAAATTATTTTTACAAAATTTTTGCCTTTCGATTTTACGAAATTATCTTTTACTGTGTATATTCGAATTATTTTAATAGTCAAATATATTCCAATTAGGCAAACTAATTATTTCGATAATTAGAAATATTAATTTGAGCGCTGAGCCTGGATAGTAATATAAATACTTGATGTATTTCAGGCATTTTAAATACGTATTATAAGGTATTATACTTCAGGAATTTAAATACATACGTATAAATGAACATAAATAATTGGTATTTGAGTATTAAAAATATTCGGATAATTTGAGTATTAAATGAGAAAACCATGTGCAAATTACGTTTTTTTTTTTTTTTAATTGGCTTACTGACCTGATTCAGTGGGACATCTCGGCCAACGATGCAGCGAAGACAATATATTATAGCCGAAAGGGTGACGGCGCGGGGTGCATTGCAGTTACCCCAGACTTCGTATCCGGTTCCACTGTCATACAATCGGCAAATGAGTAAAAAAAATCCAATATATCTATACAAATAATCCAATATACAGTACGAAACGAAACATTATTTTTCTCATTATATCTGTATTATTTTCATTGCGAAAAGGCGTCTTCCGTAACTCAATCGGCAAATCAGCGAATCGGCGAGTCGGCGAGTCGGCGAGTCGGCGAGTCGGCGAGTCGGCGAGTCGGCGAGTCGGCGAGTCGGCGAGTCGGCGAGTCGGCGAGTCGGCGAGTCGGCGAGTCGGCGAGTCGGCGAGTCGGCGAGTCGGCGAGTCGGCGAGTCGGCGAGTCGGCGAGTCGGCGAGTCGGCGAGTCGGCGAGTCGGCGAGTCGGCGAGTCGGCGAGTCGGCGAGTCGGCGAGTCGGCGAGTCGGCGAGTCGGCGAGTCGGCGAGTCGGCGAGTCGGCGAGTCGGCGAGTCGGCGAGTCGGCGAGTCGGCGAGTCGGCGAGTCGGCGAGTCGGCGAGTCGGCGAGTCGGCGAGTCGGCGAGTCGGCGAGTCGGCGAGTCGGCGAGTCGGCGAGTCGGCGAGTCGGCGAGTCGGCGAGTCGGCGAGTCGGCGAGTCGGCGAGTCGGCGAGTCGGCGAGTCGGCGAGTCGGCGAGTCGGCGAGTCGGCGAGTCGGCGAGTCGGCGAGTCGGCGAGTCGGCGAGTCGGCGAGTCGGCGAGTCGGCGAGTCGGCGAGTCGGCGAGTCGGCGAGTCGGCGAGTCGGCGAGTCGGCGAGTCGGCGAGTCGGCGAGTCGGCGAGTCGGCGAGTCGGCGAGTCGGCGAGTCGGCGAGTCGGCGAGTCGGCGAGTCGGCGAGTCGGCGAGTCGGCGAGTCGGCGAGTCGGCGAGTCGGCGAGTCGGCGAGTCGGCGAGTCGGCGAGTCGGCGAGTCGGCGAGTCGGCGAGTCGGCGAGTCGGCGAGTCGGCGAGTCGGCGAGTCGGCGAGTCGGCGAGTCGGCGAGTCGGCGAGTCGGCGAGTCGGCGAGTCGGCGAGTCGGCGAGTCGGCGAATCAGCGAATCAACGAATTCCGTTTCAAAGCGGAGGTAAAGACGTACGTGAAATCGCAGACCGCCTCGCCCCTCTGGATATCGAAGTCCAGTCGAAGAGTGATGGCACTTCCGTCGTCCATGTAATCTGTGGCAGTGACGCTTGTGCTACCGGTTCTCTCCAGCGCCTTCCGGCCGGCATCCTTCAGCATCTCTCGAACTGCCAACTCCGCGTTGGTCTGTATATGTCCCATGTATGCCTGGACAACGTCCAGGCCATAAAAGTCGATGAGTTCGTTAACCAGTTGCGTGCCCTGAAAACCAACATTTCAACGTAAAGGGTAACCTGATAGAATATCCCTCGAAATACCCGGCGAAAGATTATCCCAAAAAAAAAAATATCCCACGTCAAAATATGACCGCACAAAATATCCCCAGGAAAAATATCCCAAACAAAAACTAACACTCTCACGAATTATCACTATACCGATGATCGTGGCATCGCGATTGCCAGAGCAAATTATGTTTCTCGTATTGATACAATTATATTTCACGGACTAAATCCCGTTTGACACAATTTACGCTTGTAACGATATAGTGAAACAAACGGTGAGCTGAACAAGAAGTCCAATCGCATAGTACCGGTAACAGAGTACTATAGTGTAATCGCGTTTGATAAACTATCGTTCGATGAACTGTCGTTCGATGAACTGCTGTTCGATGAACTGTTGTTTACTAAGATACATTTTAATAAACTGCTGTTTAATAAACTACTGTTTAATAAACTACTGTTTAATAAACTACTGTTTAATAAACTACTGTTTAATAAACTACTGTTTAATAAACTACTGTTTAATAAACTACTTTTTAATAAACTACTGTTCAAAAAACGACTGCTCGAAAAACTACTGTTTCAAAAACTACTGTTCAATAACCTACCGTTCAATAAACTACCGTTCAATAAACTACCGTTCAATAAACTACTGTTTAATAAGCTACTGTTCAATAAACTACTGTTCAATAAACTACTGTTCAATAAACTTCTGTTCAATAAACTACTGTTCAATAAACTACTGTTCAATAAACTACTGTTCAATAAACTACTGTTCAATAAACTATTGTTTAATAAACTTCTGTTCAATAAACTACTGTTCAATAAACTACTGTTCAATAAACTATTGTTTAATAAACTACTGTTTAATAATCTATTGTTTAATCAACTATTTTGTTGCGGGAATACTTTGTCGCTGGCCTGTTCTGTCATAGAACCAACGTAAAGTCATCTCCTCCTCCATGTTTCTCAAACGCCTGATTGTATCGAACCTTGTGATTAGCAGCAATTTGTGCTTTCAGGTCGCTGAGATTGTCCGAGAGATTCCTGGTTCCCGAACTTCCAGGTATTTTGCCTGGCGCCATCAGCGCCTCGGTCACTTCCTTCTCCCGGAAAATGCCTTCGTGGACGAGAATGAAACTCTTGAAAGTCGCACCTTCCTGTTAATTCGGGCCGAAATTTCACATCAAATACACCAATCGATTTTGGATCCCTTCCCGCAAATAAAATATATGTCAAGATGTTACCTTAAAAAAAAAAATAAAACAAAATGTTGCAACATTTTTTTTTTTTTTTTTCACCAGAGAAGCGAAAAAATTGATTTCATCAGTTTCACGAAAATCACAACGTCGGTTTAAATTTAATATTCTGCAAACAATCTAAAACTTTTGACGTTACGCTGAAATGGTGAATAAAAAAATTTCGGAAACATCTTGATCTAAGATTTATGAACTGGAAAAAAATGTATTTTCAAAATGTCTTTAAAACATTTTATAAATATTTTTCTAAAATTGGTAAAATATTTTCAATATTTCAAAAATATATTTTTGAAACATTACAGAAATATATTTTTGAATTATTTCAATAATATATTTTTGAATCATTTCAATAATATATTTTTGAATCATTTCAAAAACGTATTTTTTAATAATTTCAATAATGTTTCCGCGCTACATGAGAATGTCTCAAATTCGATTCTGAACTTTTTTTTTTTTTTGTAAAATCCGATTTTTTATTTGACATGCGTGTACCTCGAGCAACGTGGTGGAGTGCGGAGGCATCGATCCTGGCGTGATTCCGCCGATGTCCGCGTGATGGCCTCGACTTGCCACGAAGAAAACTGGCTTGGACAAATCACTAAAAATAATTTTACAAAAATAAATGAATAAATAAAAATAACATCCATCAGTTTACGTTTTTCCAAAAATGACCTTCGGATCCGATAATCATACCTGTGAAAGACTGGAGTAATGACCGTCAAATCAGGCAAGTGGGATCCGCCGGCCGAGGGATGATTGGACAGAATGACGTCGCCGCGATTGAACTTCCCTTTGAACGCTTTCATTTGATACTGAACGGTTTCTTGCATAGCACCGAGATGTACTGGTATGTGAGGGGCGTTCGAGACGAGACCGCCGTCCGGACCAAAAACAGCGCAGGAGAAATCGAGACGCTCTTTGATATTCGTCGAAATCGAAGTCCTCTGCAAAATCCTTAAAAACAAAAATAAAAAAATAAAAATGTAACTTGCAACATTGCTTCGTCATTTATGGACGTGTTTCTCGCAGCACGACGAGAAATTCTGCTCCCGATTTTTGGGTTTCTTGTAGAAGTTACCTTTTGTTCTTAAAAAAAAAAAAAATAAAAAAAATAAAAAAAAATGGGCTTATTCAAAATCTGACCTTATGTAAATTTTTAAAAGCCTTAAACTTTCTAAAAGGTTAAATTTCATCGGATTTATTTGCAGCAAACAAAAAAAAAAAAATTGTAAAAAGATTTAAGATGTGTTTCATTGGAAGATGCGGCAGATTTTTCATTTCGAATTTGAAATGACAAAAAAAGAAAAAAAAACACTGACAAATCCGTAAAAACAAAAATAAAAAAATAAAAATGTAACTTGCAACATTGCTTCTTCATTTATGGACGTGTTTCTCACAGCACGACGAGAAATTCCGCTCCCGATTTTTGGGTTTCTTGTAGAAGTTAACTTTTCTTCTTTAAAAAATAAAAAATAAATTTTTTTTTTTTTTTAAATGGGCTTATTCAAAATTTGACCTTATGCAAATTTTTAAAAGGCTTAAACTTTTTATAAGCTTAAACTTGATCGGATTTATTTGCAGCAAAAAAAAAAAAAAAAAAAATTGTGAAAAGATTTAAGATGTGTTTCATTGGAAGATGCCGCAGGTTTTTCATTTCGGATTTGAAATGACAAAAAAAAGAAAAAAAAACACTGACAAACCTTCCCATTTGTTCGGCTATGCTCATGAACCGATGGGAAAATATGCTGAGTTGAATGGTGTTCAATTCCGTTGTGACCCTTGACCTGACACCTTCGCCGATCGTGATCTTGACGTCGCCGCGCGAAGTGACGGCTGCTGTGCAATCGGGCTCTATGAGAAGGGTGCTCAGACTGTCCATGATTATCGCTGGACCTCGAATTACGTGTCCGTGGGTCAGCGACTCCATGCGGTAGACTTCGGTGTTTTGGTACCCTCCTTCAAAGTACACTTGCGTCGTCTGCATTTGTGAAAAATAAACGAAATTTGACCCATCATTACCCAGATAAACAACCGTAACACAAGCAATCAAGTGCACGTCCTTGCCACTAGGTTTTGGTGTTTCCTTGCCATGAATATGCTTGCATTGCTTGGAATCTACAGCTTCAGCAACTTGTTAACAAATTGTCAAGAAATTGCCGAACAAATGGTCAATAAATTGCCCAACAAATAGTGAAGAAATTGCCCAACAAATAATCAAGAAATTGTCCAACAAATAGTCAAGAAATTGCCCAACAAGTTGTCAAGAAATTGCCCAACAAATAGTCAAGAAATTGTCCAACGAATTGCCCAACGAATCGCAAAACCAATCGCCCAACCAATCGCCCAATCAATCGCCGAATCAATCGCCGAATCAATCGCCGAATCAATCGCCGAATCAATCGCCGATTCAATCGCCGAATCAATCGCCGAATCAATCAATCGCCGAATCAATCAATCGCCGAATCAATCAATCGCCGAATCAATCAATCGCCGAATCAATCAATCGCCGAATCAATCAATCGCCGAATCAATCAATCGCCGAATCAATCAATCGCCGAATCAATCAATCGCCGAATCAATCAATCGCCGAATCAATCAATCGCCGAATCAATCAATCGCCGAATCAATCAATCGCCGAATCAATCAATCGCCGAATCAATCAATCGCCGAATCAATCAATCGCCGAATCAATCAATCGCCGAATCAATCAATCGCCGAATCAATCAATCGCCGAATCAATCAATCGCCGAATCAATCAATCGCCGAATCAATCAATCGCCGAATCAATCAATCGCCGAATCAATCGCCAATCAATCGCCCAATCAATCGCCCAATCAATTCGCCACAATTTTGCTGACAGGATGTTGACGTAAGGCTATCTGGGTCAGTACAATTTCTTGGTATTTTTTAGATAGCCCTTATTACAAACCTTCTCGGGTTTAGCCGTTTCGGAGCAACGAGGTTTTTCGATTTCTTCGGGTACTTCACTTCTGCCGATGCCTCGGACTCTGACGTCGTTGACAAGGATTCTTCGATCGGGCATCGTAAAACCAAATTCCGATTGATATCTTGAAAAGAAAACATTTTTATTTGCGAATTTATCGTGATAAATTCGTCTGGCGGAACGGACAGCGTGCATGGGCATTGTTACGGCATGTTGTTTTTTTTTTTTTTGAGAAACAACCAAAAAAACATTTCAAATTGCGGTGAAAACAATTGTTTTCACGGCAATTGTCTTTTGTCATTTTACTCTCATGCTATAGAACTTAAAACAAAAATCAAGATGGCGCTTCGTTGAGGTACGATTTGATGGGAGAAACGATATTTCGTGATCGAAATTCACATAACTTACAACCGATTGCAGATTCTGATACCTTTCCAAGAATGTTGACAAAAAGTCTCCGTGTGCGGGCGATTCGACAGAGTCGTTCTCCAATGTTTTCTCCCTGCTGGGGCTGCACATAAGTGCGCAATCGGTTCCGTTGTAGCGCATGTGCAGAAAGCATTCGGTGACGATCTGATGATCGGCAAAATGTTGCTTTCTCAAGTTGGCTCGAACCTTCGACTCCAAAGCCTCCAGCCGCTGATCGATGCGCTCGAAGGAATCTTCGGTCAATTAATCAAATTCAGATCAACACCGAAGGCAAAAAGTCTTCAACGACTTTGGGCCAAAAAACGTGTTTCCTTCTCAAAACGGTCGAAATAAGAATCGAAATTTCAAAAAAAAAAAAAAAATCCGGAAATCTTAGAGGATTTCTTCCTCTTATTTTCGATAAAAAATAATGAAACACCTTTTAAACAGAGCTGGGCAGTATTTTAAATACTTGATGTATTTTAAGTATTTAAAATACATATTTTAAGTACTCAAATACTTTTTGGTATTTTAAGTACTCTTCAAAATACAAAATACAAAATACTTTTGGTTTTCTTGGCTGTACGCTTAGGCCGGACGGGATGGATGGATGGACGGACGGGATGGATGATGGGCAAGGATGATGGGCGAGCGTAACCTAGCCGGCTCAGCCCTCCAAAATCCACCATGTCCCGCCATGCCCCGCCATGCCCCGCCATGCCCCGCCATGCCCCGCCATGCCCCGCCATGCCCCGCCATGCCCCGCCATGCCCCGCCATGCCCCGCCATGCCCCGCCATGCCCCGCCATGCCCCGCCATGCCCCGCCATGCCCCGCCATGCCCCGCCATGCCCCGCCATGCCCCGCCATGCCCCGCCATGCCCCGCCATGCCCCGCCATGCCCCGCCATGCCCCGCCATGCCCCGCCATGCCCCGCCATGCGCCACCATCCCGTATTGATTTTTAAAAAGTATTTAAAAAAGTACTTATAAATGTATTTAAAATCCAAAACGTATTTTATATTTTAAATACTTATAGTATTTTGTATTTTGTATTTTGTATTTTGTATTTTGTATTTTAAGTACTTTCGAGTATTTTGCCCAGCTCTGCTTTTGAATAATGAAACATCTTTGGACGTTCCAATTGAGTCACTTTTTGGTAGGGTAAAAAACTATCGAAACTTCGGTCGGTCGGAATCGTTTGAAAATTTTTGGACGAACCTTTGACGTAAGCTTCGATACTCGGTTCTTGGGCTTCCTCGACGACATCGGCGAGGGCCATGCCGTATGCCGAAA
The DNA here is from genome assembly GCA_963922035.1 of Amblyjoppa proteus. Taxonomy (NCBI): domain Eukaryota; kingdom Metazoa; phylum Arthropoda; class Insecta; order Hymenoptera; family Ichneumonidae; genus Amblyjoppa; species Amblyjoppa proteus. Next base: position 12,249,962 of record OY998231.1, on the reverse strand, counting down.
GGATTCCAGCGTATTTGTGGACGAAAACCGTGCCCATGCCCAAACTGCGAGCTATCGCGCAAGCGTGCTGTCCGCCAGCTCCCCCGAAGCAAGCCAAAACATGCATCGATGTGTTGTACCCTTTTGCCTGTAAAAATCAAACGACCATCTTTGTTTCAAGCTGGCCCTTAAGATAGTCCTTGCGAATAGTGTTCACTTCGCATAAATTTCAGAGACATCGGAGCGATTTGCAGACACTTGTCAATGGCATAAAAATCTGAAAAATTCAAGAATATTAAAGGTGCTGAGAAGATTAATTTTGCGTTCCAAAATGTTCTTAACAAATTGATGAAATATTTAATTGTTCAACAAATCTTCCGGAAACGTAACTTTATTTTTTAATGAAAATGATTCGTTCATTTTTCCGAATGCGTATGAATTTTTTCAGATTTTAAAATTCACACTGAATTTTCATTTTTTATATGGGAAAAATGTGTAGAAAGTCACAAAAATTCAATGTGAGTTTAAAAATCTGAAAAAATTCATACGTATTCAGAAAAATGTACGAAGCATTTTCATTAATAAAAAAAAGTTAGCTTTCCGGAAAATTTGTTGAACAGAACAATTTTTCATCAATTTGTTAATAACATTTTGGCATTATCGTTATGCAAAATTAATCCTTTCGGCATCTTTAGTACACTTGATTTTTTTCAGATTTTTTCACCATCGAGAAGTGTCTACAATTCCCTTTCATTTCTCTCAAACTTATGCGAAGTGAACACTATTCGCACGGACTACCTTAAGGCGACGCCGGACCTTCCTTGTTTTACCGACCAAGATAGGCGATTTCTTAGTTTCGATAAGTCGATTCTTAGTAGTCGATAAAACAGGAAGGTCCAACATCCCCTTAAGAATACTTCCCGTATTACGTCCCATTCTAGAAATAATTGTCACAAAAAATGTTCTCAATACCTTGGGTATTGATAATTTTTTTCACACTCCTCCCACCGGACGAAGTACAAAAAAATGGTCACCGGATCTCACTCTTATGTGGCATTATTAATTTATCGTTCACCATAAAAAATTACTCCCATATGATGAGTTATGTTGTTAATTTTTTTATCGCACCTGAGTGAGAGCTCGAATCGGACGACACATAGCTTCATTGGCGACTTTGATGAATCCCATCGCGACTTCTTCCACCGTCATCTTATCAGCCGCAGCTTCGTGACGACTGGACATTAAAAACTCGTTGATCTGTAAGATTTATCAGTATCATCATCGTCATTGTACCGTTTTCTAAATAAGGACATTTTCTAAATAAGGACATTTTCCAAATAAGGACATTTTCCAAATAAAGGCATTTTCTAAAAAAAAAGGACATTTTCTAAATAAGGATATTTTCTAAATAAGAACATTTTTTAAATAAGGACATTTTCTAAATAAGGACATTTTCTAACTAAGGACTTTTTCTAAATAAGGATATTTTCTAAATAAAGCCATTTTCTAAATAAGAACATTTTTTAAATAAGGACATTTTTTAAATAAGGACATTTTCTAAATAAGGAAATTTTATAAACAATGACATTGTTTAAATAAAATCCTGAAAGCGTTACCTCACGCGTCATCGTCTCGAAGGCTTCGATAGTTTTCGCCTTGTCGAGTGGTTCGTTTTCCTTCGGTCCGAATATCTTGGGAAAGTAATCGGGAAGAAGACGACCAAGAGCAAGATTAGCGTCTGTAACTGCGAGTGGACCGCCTTTTTTGTAGCAAGCTGGACCGGGATGGGCGCCGGCGCTTTCGGGTCCAACTTCGAAGAGGCCAGACCGGAAGAAGAGCATCGAGCCTCCGCCTGCAGCGACGGTGTTCACGTCAAGCTGTTAGGAACAAAATTTAACGGTACCAAAAGTCACTCGGTTCGGTAAAGAAATTATTAAACGGTCCATTAATTTTTGTCATAACGACCCTGCAGCGTTGTACGGAAAGTAGTAAACGAGAGGTCTGAAAAAAATAATAATCACCTGAGCAGCTTGTATGGTCACACCCGCTGTCGTGCTCTCGTAAACGTGCTCGTAACTTCCGCCGTAACGACTCACGTCCGTCGAGGTGCCGCCCATGTCGAAACCTATTATAGGCAGGGTAGTTTCCTTGTGATAAGTCGTCATAGCGTAACCAACTACTCCGCCCGCTGGTCCCGAGAGTATAGCACGAGAGCCGTTAAATCTAATGAAAAAACAACGACAAAAAAAAAACAATTTTGGCAATAAATTAATTAAGTTATTTGAATTTTGGGAACTTGTTTGTCTGACCCACACACACACACACACACACATGGAAGCTCACACAGAGCTCGAAGATATTCAGACATTCACTCTTTTTACTTCAAGAACATTACTCCAAGGTCACAGCTCCCAGGACATAACTCCAAGGTCATAACTCCAAGATCATAACTCCAAGGTCATAACTCCAAGGTCATAACTCCAAGGTCATAACTCTAACGTCGTAACTCCAAGATCATAACTCCAAGGTCATAACTCCAAGGTCGTAACTCCAAGGTCGTAACTCCAAGGTCGTAACTCCAAGGTCGTAACTCCAAGGTCGTAACTCCAAGGTCGTAACTCCAAGGTCATAACTCCAAGGTCATAACTCCAAGGTCATAACTCCAAGGTCATAACTCCAAGGTCATTTATTCCAAGGTCATTTATTCAAGGTCATTTATTCCAAGGTAATTTATTCCAAGGTCATTTATTCAAGGTCATTTATTCCAAGGTAATTTATTCCAAGGTTATTTACTCCAAGGCCATTTGATTCAAGGCCATTTGATCCAAGGACGTTTGTTCCAAGGACATTTGTTCCAATGAAATTATTCCAAAAATGCATAAAGGAAATGAAAAACAAATTGAAATGTATATAAAAACGATCCTGGAAGTAGCTCCAAGAAATGCTACCGGTATTTATTTACTTGCAAGTAGATAAATACGTCGTTTATCGAAAAAGGTGTAAATCATCAGTCGATCGCCTACTTACGAATTCATCGGTGTCAAACCCCCGTCGCTTTGCATAAAGAGAACGTTCACCCCTTCAAGATTATTTTTGAATCCGGATGAAAAACTCTGAAAAAATAAACATTTCGATGTTGACACTAAGTTTGAAAAATCTTATTCATATCTGGACGATCGATTGATCGAATACCTGCAAATATTGTTTTATATGTGGCGTTAGGTATGCGTCAGCGGAAGTCGTGTAACCTCTCGGAACAATCCTCATCATCGGCGTAACTTCATGTGACAAAGACACTTGCGTGAAGCCCATTTCCTTCGCTATTTCGCCGACTCGAATTTCGTGTCCAGCAAATCTGAACAAATTCAAATTTAATTATCCAATCGATATTTTTCAGAACTTCGACAGCTACAACGATAAGTCCTACGTGTAACTGTGCGCTAGAACAACGGCCAGGCTTTCAATCCCATCTTTGCGGAGATTTTCGAGATTTTCGCGCAGAGACACTTCCTCGAGTTCTTCGGTGACGAAGAGATCTTCACCGGTCGTCCCTTTGATCGTCCTCCATCCTTTTGTGTCCAGTGTGCATCTACCGGGCAGAGCCGGGACTACTCTGCATTTGACTTCCACAACTTTGGAGTACAACATTTCCGGGGTTACGATTTCCTGTATTTCAAACATCACCTTTCGTTTAGGAGTTGTTTGACCCAGGCAGATGCTCGAACATATCGACATAGCTTCACAAGAACATAACTCATCGACATCGCTCTACAAGGATATAGCTCTGCAAGGATATAGCTCTGCAAGGATATAGCTCTGCAAGGATATAGCTCTGCAAGGATATAGCTCTGCAAGGACATAGCTCCAAGGACACTGCTTCACCAGAACGTAGCTCAACAAGGTCCGGTAAGATCATAACTATAAGAACACAGCGCCGCCCGCCAGGTCATAGCTTAGGAAGGTCATAACTCTAAGGACATAGCTCCAAGACGCAAATTTGCAAGGTCATAGTTCCGTTAGGACATAGTTTTACAAGGAGCAAAACTCCGACAGAACATAGCTTAGGAAGGTCATAACTCCGAGGATAGAACTCCGCAAGAACACGGCTCCAAGAACGTAGCTCCGAGACCGTAGCTCCGAAACCGTAGCTCCGAGAACGTAGCTCCGCAGGGTCACCGTTTCAGGGGCATGGCACCACAAGCACATGGCTCTCAGGACACAGATCCGCAAGGACATAACCCCAGGTACAGACCTCTAGGACGTAGCTCCAAGAGCATACCATCAACGGTATAGCTCCAAGGATCTTGCAAAGTCATATCCTAGGACACAGATCCACAAGGACATAGCTCCACAAGGACGTATCTTCACAAGGAGATAGGTCCACAAGGAGATAGGTCCACAAGGAGATATCTCCACAAGGAGATAGCTCACAAGGAGATAGCTCCACAAGGAGATAGCTCCACAAGGAGATAGCTCCACAAGGAGATAGCTCCACAAAGACATAGCTCTACAAGCACATAGGTTTGCAAGGTCATAGCTCCATAAGGACATAGCTCCACAAGGACATAGCTTCACAAGGACATAGCTCCACAAGGACATAGCTCCACAAGGACATAGCTCCACAAGGACATAGCTCCACAAGGACATAGCTCCACAAGGATATAGCTTCACAAGGACATAGCTTCACAAGGACATAGCTTCACAAGGACATAGCTTCACAAGGACGTAACTCCACAAGGACGTATCTCCACAAGGACATAGCTCCACAAGGAGATAGCTCCACAAGCACATAGGCTTGCAAGGTCATAGTTCCAAGGACATAGCTCTGCAAGGTCACCGTTCCAGGGCCGTGGCACCACAAGAACATAGCTGTGGCACCACTAGGCCACAGATCCGCAAGGACATAACTCCACATACGGAGCTCTAGGACGTAGCTCCAAGAGCATATCATCAATGACACAGCTCCAAGGATCTAGCCAAGTCGCACCTAGTTTAACCAAGTATCTAGTCCAAGGACCTACCTCCTAGGTCATAGCTCCGGAAAGCTCCTCGCAAGAACGCTCACAAAAACATTGGCATCGAGGACGAAGGGAATGAAATACGTTTTCGAAACCGAATGGTGTATGATAACGATCCTACAACTAATAGACATTGACAATCACATGTTAAAACACATTACATACGGAACGACACAAGCCACGATATCGTGCTAATGTAATGTGCAGACAGGTAAAATCTGACCAATGACCGGTAGTAGTTTTGGACACAAACCAGATCAAAAATGTTCGGTCGAGCTTGGTTTCCGATAAATAGCAGATCTTTGAAGCCCTCATTGATCAATAAGGCCATTCTCGCGCCTTTTCTTTCTAAAAGTGCGTTTGTTGCCACTGTTGTTCCCATTCGAATCCAAGAAATATCCGATGTGTCGACTCCGTCGGTCATCGACCTTCCGGTTTCCTTTCGTTTCATCGACAAATCATCAAAGGACCATCACGTTTGTTAATTACAAGATATTGATCGAGTCTCCCTGCCAGTTTTAAGTACCTGTTCAAGTATGCGACGAATACCTTCGCGCGGGGCATCCTCGTAATTAGCAGGATCCACGGAAAGTAACTTCATAACGCGGACCTTCCCCCCCGGACATTTGGCATAAACGTCCGTGAACGTACCACCGCGATCAATGGCAAATCCAAATTTATTTTTTTCCATGACTTTTTGTTTATTGGGAGAAAATTATTCGTAACAGTTTATCATAGAGATGCCCACTGGAATTGTAAACGAATCTTTATTAAAATTATGTCGAAGCAAACGTCGTTATAAAAAAAATACCACAGAATGCAGTTGTAACTTCATGATATGCTGGTGAGATTGTCAAAAATGTCTCTGAAAATATCTCTGAAAATGTCTCTGAAAATGTCTCTGAAAATGTCTCTGAAAATGTCTCTGAAAATGTCTCTGAAAATGTCTCTGAAAATGTCTCTGAAAATGTCTCTGAGAATGTCTCTGAGAATGTCTCTGAGAATGTCTCTGAGAATGTCTCTGGAAATGTCTCTGAAAATGTCTCTGAAAATGTCTCTGAAAATGTCTCTGAAAATGTCTCTGAAAATGTCTCTGAAAATGTCTCTGAAAATGTCTCTGAAAATGTCTCTGAAAATGTCTCTGAAAATGTCTCTGAAAATGTCTCTGAAAATGTCTCTGAAAATGTCTCTGAAAATGTCTCTGAAAATGTCTCTGAAAATGTCTCTGAAAATGTCTCTGAAAATGTCTCTGAAAATGTCTGAAAATGTCTCTGAAAATGTCTCTGAAAATGTCTCTGAAAATGTCTCTGAAAATGTCTCTGAAAATGTCTCTGAAAATGTCTCTGAAAATGTCTCTGAAAATGTCTCTGAAAATGTCTCTGAAAATGTCTCTGAAAATGTCTCTGAAAATGTCTCTGAAAATGTCTCTGAAAATGTCTCTGAAAATGTCTCTGAAAATGTCTCTGAAAATGTCTCTGAAAATGTCTCTGAAAATGTCTCTGAAAATGTCTCTGAAAATGTCTCTGAAAATGTCTCTGAAAATGTCTCTGAAAATGTCTCTGAAAATGTCTCTGAAAATGTCTCTGAAAATGTCTCTGAAAATGTCTCTGAAAATGTCGCTGAAAATTTCTCTGAAAATTTCTCTGAAAATGTCTCTGAAAATGTCTCTGAAAATGTCTCTGAAAATGTCTCTGAAAATGTCTCTGAAAATGTCTCTGAAAATGTCTCTGAAAATGTCTCTGAAAATGTCTCTGAAAATGTCTCTGAAAATGTCTCCGAAAATGTCTCCGAAAATGTCTCTGAAAATATCTCCGAAAATGTCTCCGAAAATGTCTCTGAAAAATTTCAAAAAATCTCAGGAAAATTTCCAAGACTCTCGGAGAAAATTTTCAAAAATTCCCAGAGAAAAATCTCGACAATCATCAGAAAAATTATCACCAGGAAATTCACAGTACATTCGTCAATTTTACCAAATAAATCCATTTGAGATATCGTCGAATAACTGTCATAGGCTTTAAACTCTGAAATCCGTCACGAATTGCCCACCACTTCAGTTTTATTGAGCAATTTGTTAGAGCGGCGCAACAGATTAGCCTCAACAGGTGACGCCAGAGCTTCGTCACAGTGGCGCAGAGACTAAGTAAATAATTTGTCACAGCATCGCGAAAGTTATTTTAACGTCCCCATACCAATTTATTGAAATTGCAGTATCGCAAAAAATCGTAAAACACATGAAAAAAAAAAAAAAAACAGCAACAACAACAACTTAAAAAATGCAACTGACCTGAAAAATTGATCGATAGATCATCGGAAAATTCTTAACAATCCGCAAAGTAAGATCCGTAAATTTTCAACAAACGCGCATTTAAGTAGAAAAATCCATTCATCGAAGAAATATCTGCACGGTTTCCAAGCGAGATAATTTATTGATGAAAAAAATGTTTGTTTTTTTTGTTTGTTTTTAAGTGAGGGTTTTAATTTTGTTGACACACTTGACCTATGGCAAACACGTGATTCACGATAGATCTTGTTCTGTGTTTTTCCGCTATGGGCGACGGCAACCAAGGCAACCGATCGACTACAGCTGGCGTCGGTTCAACAGCGACGAAACGTCGCTCGTATGAGCCAGTGACGCTCCGACTGAGATATCTGAATGATTCGTGTGTTTACTTTACGAAATAAAAGTTGATAATAAGCGCGATAACATCAACGATAGTTGCAGTGGAAAAAAAAATTTAGCGCACAGTAGATAAGGAACGTTATCGGTCAGACGAGACTTTAGCGATAAAAAAAAAATGTGCCGAGTCTAAATTCGAGCGAGTCGAGTGGAGAACCACTTGGTCGTGCGGAGACTGCGCACGAGAACGTCACGCATCGAAGCTTGATACTGGGTAAGCGCGAAATGTGGAATTAAGGTCGCCCTTTCAAATACGTTGATTCGCATAATTTTGGGAATTGCAGACACTTCGAGATGGTATAAAAATCTGAAAAAAATCAGGCATGTGAAAGGTGACGAAGAGATTAATTTTGCACAATAATAATTGGAAAATGTTATCAACAAATTGAGGAAAAATAAAATTGTTCGAGAAATCTTCCGGAAAGGTAACTTTTTTTTTTAGTGAAAATTATTATTTCATTTTTTTGAATATTAAATTTTTTCAGATTTTTAAACTCACTTTGAATTTTGCGAATCTAGACATTTTTTCGATGTGTAAAAAAAATTATTCAAAGTGGATTTAAAGATCTGGAAAAATTTATGCGTATTCAAAAAAGTGAACGAATCATTTGCATTAACCGAAATATTGCATTTATATATATAAAAAATTAATTTATTATTATTATTATTATTATTAATTTATTAATTTATTTATATATATAAAAAAGAAAAACATACGCACCCCCTTGCTATAGGAGTAACAAGGTACCCCTTATGAGCAATAAATCATACATACATACATACATAATGCATTTCATTACGAGGAAATAACTTTCGCGTGCAATAAAAAATAGGAAAATTTGCCATTCGCGGCCTTTGTCGAATATCGGGCCAATGGCATATTTTTTTTTTCGATCACAAATACTTAAATAATCGTTTCGGTTTAGTTTTATATACGAATTCTTCCCTCATTGATGGCCTTGAGCAAATCTTCCGTCAACCTCGTATATTTGCCGGTTCTGTCCAAATAATACACTGGATCCTTGATCTGCAACGTAAAGATAGATTGGTAAAAAAATATCTGTACATACATTTTGTTATGACAATTAATTTACCTTTGTAACATCGAAGCCATCGAGTTGAAGATTCTTTTTCTTCAGTTTGAAGGTACCTGTAGCGAATTTACATTTGTTAGAACTGCATCAATATGTTCACGAAATTTTGAATGATGGAAATAAAATGACATCGGTTTTCTTTCTTCGCTATCCGATTTTCTGTACTCAATACCGAGGGAGGAAAAAATGGAAAAAATTAAAATTAAATTAAAGTCAATGAAATTTTTGACGGAAAAAAGTTTTGTTTATTAAAAATTTGTATTCAATTTTTTTCAAAATGTATTAAAACTTTTTCAAAATATATTAAAAATGTTTCAAAATATATTAAAAATGTTTACAAATGTATCACAACTTTTTCAAGATGTATTAAAACTTTTTCAAAATGTATTCAAACTTTTTCAACATTTATTCCATGTTTTTAAAGATTCATTCCAATTATTTTCAAAATTCATTGCAATTATTTTCAAAATTAATTCCAATTGTTTTCAAAATCATTTCCAATTGTTTTCAAAACTAATTCCAATAGTTCTCAAAATTAATTCCAATTGTTTTCAAAATTCATTCTCATTATTTTCAAAATTCATTTCAATTATTTTCAAAACTCATTCCCCTTTTATTCAAAATTTAGTCCAATGTTGTTTAAAATTTATTCCAGTTTTTTTTTTTCAAAATTAATTCCAATCTTTTTCAAAATGTATTTGGTTCAAATTATCGAAGATGATTTTTTGAAAGTTGTCAAGTTAGCAGTTGAAGTGTTGATTACCTGTCATAGGCAAGTCTGACAGGACTCTGACGAAGAGTGGTCGGGCGTAAGTAGGTAGAGCTTTCTTGACGCCTTCCGCCAGTTCGTTGAGATTTAGTGTCCGGTCCGGATCATAAATAGCGGCCATACCGGCCTTACCCTCGTTTCCGACAACCTTTAACAGAGCAATTAAATTAAATTTTGCCGCCGTTCCGAGAGAACCGGGTTGGCAAAAAAAAAAGAGTCACGAACCGAGCGTCAAGGCGTTGGAAATAAAATTACCTCAACACCGTAAACAGCGGCGTCTTTCAAGCCTATTACGTTGCTGATCACAGCCTCCACCTCAGCTGATGCCACGTTCTCGCCTCTCCATCTAAAAAAAAAAAGTTCAAATTCCAATTTTCAATTCACTTTTTTTTTTAAATGGTATTATTTATCGCCATTCAATTTTATTTCAATAAATTTTATGTAGTATTTATTTTTTTTTGCCAAAATTAAATACTACATAAATGACAAGACATTTTTTGAGAATCACGTGCAACCATTATTATAAATTTTTTTAATTATTTGCAAAATGTATTTCCGTTTTATTTATTTTTATCTCGATCTAGTGGGTTTTAATTCGATAGCCCAAATCTTACGCAAGCGACAAGCAGAAACGGTGTAACTATATATATATATATATATATATATATATATATATATATATATATATATATATATATTGCTAACTTTTTTATCGCTTCGCCGAAACTGGCCGAATTAAATACGAAACAATGTTTATGGTACAATGGTATGGTTAAACTCGCCTTGCGTGCGAGGTTGAACGATTCTATACACATTTATATTAGAATATCGAAAAATATATAAGAATATATATATATTTTTAAATATATATATGAGGTATTCCATGTGAAATCGAACAGTCAAAAACTCGACCCTCTCCAAAAAAGTTGCAATTTCACCACAATTCATGATTATTGACAAGGGATTTTTGTAATTTTTTCCAGAATTTATTTTATTTTATTTTTTTAATATAATTTTTAATCATTTTAAATAATTTAAAAAAAAAAAAAAAATAGAAGCTAATGCGATGCCACTTTCGCTCTAGGCTTGAAAATGTTCATATCTGATAGAGGATTTTCGAGCATTTTTTCAGATTTTTTCATTTGGGTTAACAATATGCTCACTTAAAAAAAGAATGCAAAGCTAAAAAAACATCTAGAAGCAAACGTTTCACTATTCTGGGTTTAGGCTTAAAAATTTTCATATCAAATACAGGATTTTTCAGAATTTTTAATTCCGGCTAAAAATATGATCACTTTGAAAAATTGTAATTAATGCAAATTCATTTTTTTTTTTTTTTTATTTGGAGTGATTTGTGGAGTTAGAACAATATTATAAAAAATTACCAACCGAATTGAAGAGCATATATATAAAATATAATTATATATGAATAATTTAAGTGAATTATACAGCAGTGAGTGGCAATTTTAAGTGAATTATATATAAAAAAAAAAGGATTAAAAAAAGTCTCCTCTAGGCGAAAGCAAAAATGCACGAGAAGAAGAAATTGGACAACATACCTGAAGGTATCTCCGGTTCTGTCCTTGAAGTAGAAATACCCGTACTCATCCATCACCAAGATATCACCTGAAATTGCATTGACGGTTCCCGATATGTTTTTCAATTTTTTTTTTGTTCCGTTTTGATTTGTTGATTTTTTTTTTCCAAAAACGAACCCGAATTGAAGACGCGATCGCCTTTCTTGAATACATCGTGAATAATCTTCTTCTCCGAGTCCTTTTTATCAGCGTAACCGCTGAAGTCGTTGACTGCTATTCTCGGATTTATCTTTCCCACGAAAACTCCAGGCTCGCCTAGAAAAAGAATGTTAACTCACTTATTCATTTTTTTTTTTTGTAAATGGAAAAATGGGAAAAAAATAGTTATAGCTTTCTTTAAATCGATGATCAGAGAGCATATATAGAAAATGCCCCATACAGAAAATGCCTCATATACAGTAATAGGCAATTGAAGTGGAACAAGGTTATTGTGGCGACAGTATACGTGAAAGAGTTCAACTTTTGCCAAAACAGGCGAAAAAAATCGTGTCCCACTTCAATTGCCTATGACTGTATATAGAAAATGCCTCATATAGAGTTCCTCATGTCGGAAAGTAGAGTGGAGTAGGCGTGAATAAAGTATGCTAACCGGGCTTGCAACGTATACACAATCCATCAGGGCTCCTGACGGGCTCTCCGGTCTCTTCGTCGACTCTCAGCAAGGCGACTGGATACAGAGCACCGGCATAGAGGGGAACGAATCCAACGGCTCCGACCCTGTTGTCAATATTTACTGTAACACGTCAGAGAATGTTCTGAGCCATCAATCGCTTAGGATAAGCGAGCGTTCAATGGGTTTAACGAACACGGTAAGAGTATAACCGACAAATGAAGAAAAAGTTCCAATGTCAGAAAAACATCGATTTTCGAATGAAAAAAAAAAAAAATTTCTTAGTTGAAAAGGAAGTGCGAATGTTTGCACTATTTTTTTAAATTATTCCGTAAAACCACTAAAATGACATATTGATGAATATTCGTCGAACAAATTGTTTTTAAATTTTAACCAGGATTCATTGCAATATTTACCAAGATTAGAGTTGCCCTCGGTAGCGCCGTAAAACTCGCCGACCTGCTTAACTTGAAATCGTTCGACGAATGCTTTCCAAATTTGTGGCCTCAAGCCATTGCCAAATATTAGACGAACTTTATGACCCTTGTCGTTGGGGCTCGGCGGTACAGCGAGCAAGAAACGACATATCTCGCCGATGTATTGGGCGACCTGAAAGTAAAACCTTATGTTCATTCTATCCACCGGAAAAGTAATTTGACAAGTGACAAGTGACAAGTGACAAGTGACAAGTGACAAGTGACAAGTGACAAGTGACAAGTGACAAGTGACAAGTGACAAGTGACAAGTGACAAGTGACAAGTGACAAGTGACAAGTGACAAGTGACAAGTGACAAGTGACAAGTGACAAGTGACAAGTGACAAGTGACAAGTGACAAGTGACAAGTGACAAGTGACAAGTGACAAGTGACAAGTGACATCGTGGAAACATTACCATTTACATGACTGTAACATTAACATTTACATGTTAAATCACTGCAACAGTAAAATTTACACGTTACCTCGCCGTAACTTCAACATTTACGTGTTACATCACTGCAACATTAATATTTATATGTTACGTTACTGCAACATTTACATGTTGTTGCATTGCTGGCATATTAACAATATTAACATTAAAATTATTGAAAGGTCGATCAATCAAGATTGTTGACGAAACTATCGAGAAAGGAAGGCATGATTTGCTTACAGTACATTCGTAATGAACGCAGTCGGGCCAAAACTTTGATGCGCTGAAGCGTCTCCTCAACACGACGGGGATGCCGCTAAGGAGAGCCTGGCCAGCACCGACGACTCCACCGGCGGTGTGGTACAGCGGAAGCGCATCGTAAATACGATCCGTCGAACGGAGACCGAGCATCGCGTTTACACCGCAAGATATCAGCATGTACCTGCGAAACATTATACGATACATCTGGCCGTCGCTGTACACCGAAGATGATTTTATCCTCACTTCGCATAAGTTTCAGAGAAATTAGAGGAAATTTTATTTTTCATCAATTTGTTAATAACATTTTGGTATTATTAGTATTCAAAATTAATCTTTTCAGCACCTTTAATATGCTTGATTTTTTTCAGATTTTTATACCATCCATCGCATAAGTTACAAGGAAATGAGAGGAAATTGCGAATACTTCTGGATGATATAAAAATCTGAAAGAAATCAAGCATATTAAAGGTGCTGACAAGATTAAGTTTGCATAATAATAATTTCAAAATATTATTAACAAATTGATGAAAAATAAAATTCTTCAACAAATATCCCGGAAACCTAATTTTTTTTTTTTTTTTAATTATTCGTTAATTTTTTTGAGTACGTATGAATTTTTTCAGATTTTTTAATTCTCTTTTTTTTATATGGGAAAAACATGCAGAAAATCTGAAAAAATTCAAAGTGAATTTAATAATCTAAAAAAATTCATGCGTATTCAGAAAAATGAACGAATAATGTTCATACAAAAAAAAAAGAAGTTATGTTTCCGCGGAAGATTTCTTGAAAAATTTTATTTTTCATCAATTTGTTAATAACATTTTCGAATTATTGTTATGCAAAATTAATTCTTTCGGCATCTTTAATACGCTTGATATTTTTTCAGTTTTTTATACCATCCAGAGGTGTTTGCAATTCCTTCTCGTTTCTCTGAAACTTATGCAAAGCGAAGACTATTCGCAAGGTCTACCTCAAGAAGCAATAAATGCCGTAACTTTGGAGTGGGCATGTGAAATTCTGTCGGCCATAAAGACGTCAACTGTACCTCTCGAGGGAGCGATGTGCGGCGAGTGCACCTCGCTCGTAAGTGGATACGTATCGATTGCAATCTTACCTGAGGTTATTGATGACGGCGGCCTTCGGCATGCCTGTCGTGCCTGACGTGTAGATGTATAGAAGCTTATCCCGCGGACAACCAAGAGCCAAATCGTCCAGACACGGATCGGGCTCGACGGCGGCAATCGCTGAATTGAGGTCGATGGCACCTTCGAGTATGGGAGCTTCGGTGTGTTCTGACCATTGGTACAAGGCCAGGTCTGGTATTTTGTTCTTTATGTCCGCAATCGCTATTTTCATCAACAATAACAAAAGCAACAAAAAAAAGATATATACATGAGCGGTTAGCATTGAAATTTTTGCGAGGAATCGGCGTTTGTCAGCAAAGTTCAGTCTATTCTTTGAAGAAGAGAGTGAGGTCGAGAAATTCCGAAAAAATTCTCAGAGTGGTCTGAATGTATCGTTTCTTTGATGGAACAGAAAAAAAAATTGTTGCAACGGACCGAAGCGTCGTTATAAATTAATGAAGTTCGGACTGTTATTAAAGCCACAAAATGAGGTCGGAAAATTCTGAAAAAAATTCGGTGTGTTCTGACCATTGGTACAAGGCCAGGTCTGGTATTTTGTTCTTTATGTCCGCAATCGCTATTTTCATCAACAATAACAAGAGCAACAAAAAAAAGATATATACATGAGCGGTTAACATTGAAATTTTTGCGAGGAATCGGCGTTTGTCAGCAAAGTTCAGTCTATTCTTTGAGGAAGAAAGTGAGGTCGAGAAATTCCGAAAAAATTCTCAGAGTGGTCTGAATGTATCGTTCCTTTGATGGAACAGAAAAAAAAATTGTTGCAACGGACCGAAGCGTCGTTATAAATTAATGAAGTTCGGACTGTTATTAAAGCCACAAAATGAGGTCGGAAAATTCTGAAAAAAATTCGGTGTGTTCTGACCATTGGTACAAGGCCAGGTCTGGTATTTTGTTCTTTATGTCCGCAATCGCTATTTTCATCAACAATAACAAGAGCAACAAAAAAAAGATATATACATGAGCGGTTAACATTGAAATTTTTGCGAGGAATCGGCGTTTGTCAGCAAAGTTCAGTCTATTCTTTGAGGAAGAGAGTGAGGTCGAGAAATTCCGAAAAAATTCTCAGAGTGGTCTGAATGTATCGTTTCTTTGATGGAACAGAAAAAAAAATTGTTGCAACGGACCGAAGCGTCGTTATAAATTAATGAAGTTCGGACTGTTATTAAAGCCACAAAATGAGGTCGGAAAATTCTGAAAAAAATTCGGTATGTTCTGACCATTGGTACAAGGCCAGGTCTGGTATTTTGTCCTTGATGTCCGCAATCGCTATTTTCATCAACAATAACAAGAGCAACAAAAAAAAATATATACATGAGCGGTTAAAATTAAAATTTTGGCGAGGAATCGGCGTTTGTCAGCAAAGTTCAGTCTATTCTTTGAGGAAGAAAGTGAGGTCGAGAAATTCCGAAAAAATTCTCAGAGTGGTTTGAATGTATCGTTTCTTTGATGGAACAGAAAAAAAAATTGTTGCAACGGACCGAAGCGTCGTTATAAATTAATGAAGTTCGGACTGTTATTAAAGCCACAAAATGAGGTCGGAAAATTCTGAAAAAAATTCGGTGTGTTCTGACCATTGGTACAAGGCCAGGTCTGGTATTTTGTCCTTGATGTCCGCAATCGCTATTTTCATCAACAATAACAAGAGCAACAAAAAAAAAATATATACATGAGCGGTTAAAATTAAAATTTTGGCGAGGAATCGGCGTTTGTCAGCAAAGTTCAGTCTATTCTTTGAGGAAGAAAGTGAGGTCGAGAAATTCCGAAAAAATTCTCAGAGTGGTCTGAATGTATCGTTTCTTTGGTGGAACAGAAAAAAAAATTGTTGCAACGGACCGAAGCGTCGTTATAAATTAATGAAGTTCGGACTATTATTAAAGCCACAAAATGAGGTCGGAAAATTCTGAAAAAAATTCGGTATGTTCTGACCATTGATACAAGGCCAGATCTGGTATTTTGTCCTTGATGTCCGCAATCGCTATTTTCATCAACAACAACAAGAGCAACAAAAAAAAATATATACATGAGCGGTTAAAATTAAAATTTTGGCGAGGAATCGGCGTTTGTCAGCAAAGTTCAGTCTATTCTTTGAGGAAGAAAGTGAGGTCGAGAAATTCCGAAAAAATTCTCAGAGTGGTCTGAATGTATCGTTTCTTTGATGGAACAGAAAAAAAAATTGTTGCAACGGACCGAAGCGTCGTTATAAATTAATGAAGTTCGGACTGTTATTAAAGCCACAAAATGAGGTCGGAAAATTCTGAAAAAAATTCGGTATGTTCTGACCATTGGTACAAGGCCAGATCTGGTATTTTGTTCTTTATGTCCGCAATCGCTATTTTCATCAACAATAACAAGAGCAACAAAAAAAATATATATACATGAGCGGTTAACATTGAAATTTTTGCGAGGAATCGGCCGTTGTCAGCAAAGTTCAGTCTATTCTTTGAGGAAGAAAGTGAGGTCGAGAAATTCCGAAAAAATTCTCAGAGTGGGCTGAAAGTATCGTTTCTTTGATGGCACAGGAAAACAATTATGGGAACGGATCGAAGTGTCTTAATAAATTAATGACACAGCATCAGCTAAAAATTTACTCGTGCGCAAGCGTCCGATTAAGGTCAGAAGAGCCGCGACGTTCACATTATTATTAAAGCAACAAAATAAGGTCAGAAAGTTCTGAAAAAAAAAAATCATAGCAAACCCAAAATATCATTTCTTCAATGACAAAAAAAAGTCATTACAAATTTCGGAAATGTAATTGTTAAAAAATAAAGACAATGAGCCCGGCAAAAATTGGTCCTAAGCGTTAAGGTCAGAATCGCCGCGAAGTTTAAACTATTATTTTAATAGCAAAAACGACATCCCAAATTTCGGAAAAAATTTATCGATCCACCTCAAAGTATGTCTTCTCCAATCGCACAAAAAAAAAAATGATTGTCAATGCACTAACGTGCCTCAAAAATATTCAATATTTTTCATTAAAAAAATAAATGAATAAAAAGAATCAGAAGTGAAAAATTGTTTTTGAAAAAAATAGTTATAGCGTTTTTTAAATTAAATTCCTATGTAAAAATGTTTTACCATCTTTCAGCTCGGATCCGAATATCACAGCCTTGCATCCAGCAGATCGTATGCTGTGTACAAGAACGTCCTGTCGCAGATTCGTGTTAACTAGCGCGCCAACGAGACCCCCCTTAGAAAGACCGAGCCAGGTACCGACGTATTCCGCACAGCCCTCCATTACAAGAGCAACGCTATCTCCGCGAGAGTACGAACGGCTCCGGAAGTAGCCTGACAGTCGATTGCTGAAGTCTTCGAGCTGCGTTGGATAGACCAAATGTAGCATTGAATACGAATGGAAACCCTTAAGAGAAATTCAGGCCGCTGAATCGGGCTGTGATAAGGTCGTGAAAAGGTCTTTTTAGGGTCTTATCGGAGCTCCGATGTAACGCTCAAAAATTTCTACACGCAAAAAAGTGTCGATAAACCTGTTGATAAATTGTTAAATTTGATGAAAAAAAAAAACAATTTTCAATGATTGATTTGTTATTAAAATTATAAAAATAAAATTACCATACATTAAAACTGTAAAATAATATTGAAATTGATTTTTTTAATGCCGGAGACCTTATTTATTTATGTTCAGGAAGATCGGACCTAAAATTTGCCAAAAAATAAAAATCGGTAATTAAAAATTCAATTTTGAGGTTGTGCGAAAATGATTTTTCACTCTTTAGCCCCGATGTAACGCTCGAAAATTTCTACACGTAAAAAAGCGTAGGTAAACCTGTTGATAAATTGCTAAATTTGATTAAAAAAAAAAACAATTTTTAATTTGTTTGTTACTAAAATTATTAAAATAAAATTACGATACATTAAAGTTATAAAATAATATTGAAACTGATTTTTTTTTTATACCGGAGACTTTATTTATTTATGTCCAGGAAGATCGGACATAAAATTTACCAAAATAAATGTTTAAAAAATCGGTAATTAAAAATTCAATTTTGAGGTTGTGCGAAAATGATTTTTCACTCTTTAGCCCCGATGTAACGCTCAAAAATTTCTACACGTAAAAAAGCGTAGGTAAACCTGTTGGTAAATTGTTAAATTTGATGAAAAAAAAAACAATTTTTAATTCGTTTGTTCTTAAAATTATTAAAATAAAATTACGATACATTAAAGTTCTAAAATAATATTGAAACTGATTTTTTTTTTTTATACCGGAGACTTTATTTATTTATGTCCAGGAAGATCGGACATAAAATTTACCAAAATAAATATTTAAAAAATCGGTAATTAAAAATTCAATTTTGAGGTTGTTCGAAAATTATTTTTCACTCTTTAGCCCCGATGTAACGCTCAAAAATGTCTACACGTAAAAAAGCGTCGATAAACCTGTTGATAAATTGTTAAATTTGATGACAAAAAATAATTTTTAATTGATTTGTTATAAAAATTATTAAAATAAAATTACCATACATTAAAATTGTAAAATAATATTGAAATTGATTTTTTTAAATACCGAAGAGCTTATTTATTTATGTTCAGGAAGATCGGACATAAAATTTACAAGAAAAAAAAAATCGGTAATTAAAAATTCAATTTTGAGGTTGTGCGAAAATGATTTTTCACTCTTTACCTGTTGATACGTCCATTCCCGATCCTCGGTTATGTAAGCGACCTTGTTCGGATAGGCCGCTGCCAGTCGAGTGAAAACCCTCGCCACTGTGAATCCGCGCTTCTCCCACCACCACAAAAGGGCATTTACCTTCATAAATCTGAAAGCTCCGCTGAAATTTG
Organism: Amblyjoppa proteus; assembly: GCA_963922035.1. Taxonomy (NCBI): domain Eukaryota; kingdom Metazoa; phylum Arthropoda; class Insecta; order Hymenoptera; family Ichneumonidae; genus Amblyjoppa; species Amblyjoppa proteus. The sequence goes on along the minus strand of OY998231.1, from coordinate 12,231,107 downwards.
TTTTCACATTGAAAAATTATTATAAAAAAGAATGTAAACCTTTTCCGTTTAAAAAGAAATGTTTGAGTGGATAATTGATCGTGTCCTGCTAATCGGCAATGTCGATGACATACGGCGAAATAAACAATGGATGCTTAATTTATTACGCGGTTTCATGATTGATAATCAGCGTGTACGCTTCATTCATATTCATGGCTTTGGTATGATCAAGTGCGGGCAAAAATTCCAATAAAAAGTGAACTATATGTGCCTGTCGCATAATGTTTTTTAATGAAATAATGAAATTCATTACGAGTTGAATCACATGTGTGACACGTACGTCGGGGTGTACAATGGCAGATATATGAATGTCTAATTAATGGTTTGGTTACGTTACATAGTAACTGATAGTATCCCGAATAATTAGGTAACCATATTACAGCAGTTCTGCGGTTCTTTCGCAAACTGATAAGGTTTTTAGCTTTATGTACATTGTTATGCATTGTTGTACATTTTTCTTAATGCTCTTCGTTATTTCTATGAAATTCCTTTGAAATTTCTATGAGACTTCAATGAGACTTCAATGAGACTTCAATGAGACTTCAATGAGACTTCAATGAGACTTCAATGAGACTTCAATGAGACTTCAATGAGACTTCAATGAGACTTCAATGAGACTTCAATGAAACAGAATATTCTTGATCGACAATCCCTGATTTCCCCGTTCTTCTTTATAAAATATGAACTTCATTGAATTTCTCTGCCTATTTCTCCGTTATGCTCCGAACCCATTTCCCAAAAAAACTGATTTTCTTGAGGAACTATTATAACAAAATTCTATCAATTTTACGAAGGAATCGGTACTCGTTTTGCAAAAAATAAAATTAAAATAAACATGTTTCGAAGATTTTACAAAATTTCATTTTCACTTCAGTCGCTCGTTTAGGTAACACATCCCAATGCGCGGTGTAGCGATTCTCGAAAAGTAGAATTTTTTTCTTATGTTGCCAATAGTCACGCACAACATCCTTCAAATCTCCATCAGAATATAAATGCAGGAAGTACAGAAATCTACATGCATTTATATGCACATGGGTTTTTACACTTCCTGCATTTGGGTACAACCATATGCAGATTAATGTTTACTCTCTTATTCGTCCTCAGGGTATCGATGAGCGAGCGGTGAGTTCCATGACGAATATTGGAAATACTCGTTATGGATAAATGATTTGTTGTCGGCTTGAGAACTACGCAGCAAAAATAATAGTCGTGCGTGATATGAGTACGGCTGCAGCCCCCGGGCCGAACAGGGATAGTCGATTAGTTATCTACTTAATAATACCCGTTTATCTTTTGACATAGTTCGAAAGTTAACGAAGCGACGCTGTAGCCATTCGACGCCAAATACATATTATCCGTAGATATTAGCGTCTCGTTGGTGTTGGGTATTGGGTATTGGGTATTGGGTGCTGGGTGTTGGGTGTTGGGTGTTGGGTGTTGGGTGTTGGGTGTTGGGTGCTGGGTGCTGGGTGCTGGGTGCTGGGTGCTGGGTGCTGGGTGCTGGGTGCTGGGTGCTGGGTGCTGGGTATTGGGTGTTGGGTGCTGGGTGCTGGGTGCTGGGTGCTGGGTGCTGGGTGCTGGGTGCTGGGTGCTGGGTGTTGGGTGTTGGGTGCTGGGTGTTGGGTGTTGGGTGTTGGGTGTTGGGTGTTGGGTGTTGGGTGTTGGGTGTTGGGTGTTGGGTGTTGGGTGTTGGGTGTTGGGTGTTGGGTGTTGGGTGTTGGGTGTTGGGTGTTGGGTGTTGGGTGTTGGGTGTTGGGTGTTGGGTGTTGGGTGTTGGGTGTTCGGTGTTGGGTGTTGGGTGTTGGGTGTTGGGTGTTGGGTGTTGGGTGTTGGGTGTTGGGTGTTGGGTGTTGGGTGTTGGGTGTTTATATGAGCCTAATCATGATACACACAGCTTGAACGTTAAAAGTTCAAAATTGTTGTATTTTGTCCCTAAAACCATTGAATGTCATAGTCGATGGAGAAATTCCGTGACGTTTAGACGATATGCTCAGTCGAGCCCAAACATACGATTAATTCATTCCATCTCGTGTGTGAATAAAAAAAACTAGTGCAAAAGCTTTTTGTTGGTTCAATGACATCCGGTGATGAGTGATTATTATCAGCCTCGACCTCGACCCTACTAGAACCCGCGACGTTTACACTCGTTAATTCGACACCCACAACCTATACATCGCGCGTTACGCAATAAACCATGAGTAACACTGTTATCGGAGAGAAAAACCAAAATATTATCTGGATCCTCAAATTCTAATTTTCTTAAAATGTCTAATTTTTTATTTTATTTTTTTGTTACTTCGTGTAAACTTTTATTTCACACCGTGGAAATGATTTATTCGTTCTAAATAAATTGATGCAGATGGAGCGAATAAATATATTGAGATGGAACAATAAATCTTACAATTGCAAATGACATCGTACAAATTATTTCTTTTATATAAATTAATCAATTCACCATCTTTATTTCATCCGAAGACATTTTTTTTTGGATCAGGTAGATCGTTTTCAGAAGTAAGAAATCACATTGACTTGTTCAACAATGTTTGTTTTCATCAATTTTTTAATAACACTTTGGAATTATTATCATGCAAAATGTTGTTAACAAATTGATGACAAATAAAATTCTTCAACAAATCATCGAGAAACCTAACTTTTTTTTTTTTAATGAAAATGATTCCTTCACTTTTTTTGAATACGTATGAATTTTGCCAAATTTTTCAATTAGTTTTGATTTTTGTGTTTTGTTGCACATTTTTCCATATAAATAAAAAAAATCAAAGCTAACTGAAAAATCTGAAAAAATTCATACCTATTCCGAAAAAATGAACGAATCATTTTCATATAAAAAAAAATAGTTTCCTTGCCGGATAATTTGTTAAACAATTGATTTTTTGATTGATTCGTTAATAACATTTTGGAATCATTATTATGAAAAATTAATCTTTTCAGTAACTTTGGTATGCATGATTTTTTTCAGATTTTTATACCATCGAGAAGGGTTTAAAATTTTGTTCTTATTTTTCTTGAACTCATGCGAAATGAGCCCGAAGCGACATAGCTAGTTTAATCTTGTTAAAATTCCCCTTTTTTCCAGCAAAAGCAGCAACAGCTTGTTGCAGCCACTCTCAGGACCATCACGCGACATGGATTTTTCTTTTTCTTCCCTCCGGCAATAATTCGTCGCTTAACAAACCGCGCGCACTCTCGTACACAAAGACACACGAGCATTCATCTCTCCCCGCACATCGTCGTACTCGAGGCTCTATTCATCTCCTCAACTGTCTATAATCCGACGAGTGTAACGACTAAGATCGCGCGTGTAACTATTTGTCGTTTGAATCTTCACGAAACTTTGGACCAACCAACTTGGAAAATTTTTATCGTACAGAAATGTTCTCAAGGATTGCACATGATTGGCGCAACAATAACATGAGAAATTTTAACATGTTTGCATAGAATTTTTTTTTTTTTTTTTTTATTTAACACAACATTTACACACGATTTTCACAAGTTTCAGCTTTATTTTATTAAAAAATATTCATAAAGAACGGAGAAATTTTTAATTCAGTAAAAGATTCGGCGAACACAATTCGGTCAATTTCGAACGAGCCAACTTGCTAAATTTCCATCGTACAAAAATGTTCTCAATGTTTGCACAAGATTGGGGCAGCAGAAACATGAAAATTTTTCATAAGTTTGTATATAATCTTAAACATTTTTTTTTTTTTTAATTTAATGCAATGTTTACACATGATTTTTAGAAGTTTCAGCTTTTTGAATTAAAGATATTCATTCACAACTTAGTAATTCTTAATTCAGTAAATAGGTCGCTGTGCACAGTTCGGGCGATTTGGTGATACAGAATCGAGAAACGAAATTGGATGCTTTGGTTAATTTTTTTTATTTAAAAAATAGCAGGGTTTAAAAAATTTAAAAAAAAGAGAAAAATCAATCTTCTTGTTTTTAAACAGTCGTTATTTACGGAATTTAAAAAATAAAAAAATCATCCATCAACACCAAAAAATAAAAATCATCCATTCAATAGCACACCCAGAAAAATAATTTGTTTGACGGCCACCGTTTATTAAGATCAAGCAAAATATTTATTTGATTCAAATAAATATTCATTTAAATCAAATAAATATTTTACTTGATCTAAATAAACGATGTCAGTCAAATATATTATTTTTCTGAGTGCATTGTTATCATCCTGAAAGAGCGTTCTCCGATTTCTTACTTCGGATCACGACAATTACCCGAACCAAGTACGCCGATTGACGATGCAGCGGCTGCAGCGCTTTACTTAATCAACGATTGCTCCGTTGCGTATGAATATTTTTCAACAAAACTGCAAATTGCAAAAATCATGTGCAAGCCGTGTGCAAAATGCCAACCTTGCCTCGTCGTGTCGACAACCGCGTAAAAAAAAAAAATGATTCAAAGTTGATCTGTTTTTTTAGACGCCAATCTAGCGAAGAACACTTAAAAAAATAATTACGCCTGTATAAAAAAAAAAAAAAAATCGAAAGCGGTAATTACTTTTAAAAATACTAAAAATTGCAAAGATCAATTGTAAACAATGTGCAAAAATGCCAACCTTAACAACCTTGCCTTGCGCCAACACGCTTAAAAAAAATATATTAAAAATTGATCTGATTTTTAGGCGAATTCAATCTAGCGAAGAACACTCAAACGAATAATTTCGTTGGGGCAAAAAAAAATCATTAAAAAAATACTAAAAATTGCAAAGATCAATTGTAAACAATGTGCGAAAATGTCAACCTTGACAACCTTGCCTTGTGCCAACACGCTTAAAAAAAAAAAAAAAATATTGAAAGTTGATTTGATTTTTAGGCGCCAATCACACAAACACTTAAACGAATAATTTCGTCGAGACGAAAAAAACCGGTAAAAAAAATACAAAAAATTGCAAAGATCAATTGTAAACAATGTGCAAAAATGCCAACCTTGACAACCTTGCCTTGTGCCGACACGCATAAAAACAAAAACAAAAAAAAAATTGAAAATTTATCTGATATTTACATAAACTTTCACTGAAACGAATAATTTCGTCGGGATAAAAAAAAATAAAAAAAAAAAAAAATCGAGATACGTAATTACTCACAGAAGGTCTCTCGGTAGGGTTTTCCAAAGTATGCCGATGAATCTGCGTCTGTTTCCGGTGAATAGGAACGCCGCAACGAGAACACCGAACAACGAAAAAATAATTTCTCCGTAGGCCGTCATCGTGCGAACGGGGAATATTCGCGCGATCGATCACGCGAATTTATCGACGAGAACGATCCCGATTATCGACGAGAAAGACGCGACGGGTTTAAAAAAAAAAATAAAAATAAATAAAACAAAAATAAAAAAAAAAACTCAACGCGACGAAGCCGTCCAGGACCGAAGAAGCTCTGTCGGCAGCCCGGCGAGCAAGTGTCTCGGAGAAGCTCAATGACTTAATGAAGAACCGACCCGGGAACGAGGCGACGATTCACTCGGCATTGGCGAACGGTGCAACGACGACTGAACAACGACGAGAAGAAGGCTATCTACGTACGTATGCGGCACAATGAGAGCTCGTCATTCCGGTGGCATTGGCGTCGCGAGACCGACATTCCCAAACGGTCTGATAAGACATCGTGCATCCGAACATCAGTGATAGAGACGAGAAATTTTGGGCCTTATTTTTTATATATGTATATATACATATATATAGTTTTCATTTTTATTCTATTTTATTTTTTGAATCTTGATAAATAAGGAAAATATTATTTTAATAATCGATTTAACAAATGAATGAAAATTATGTTATTTGTTTATTTATTTACTGTGGTACTACAGTGAAAAAACAAGTGTTTTTTTTAATATTTGAATTAAATTTAATATTTGAAATATTTAAATATTTGAATATAAATGTTTATGAAATAATGGAAGAGTATTAAAATTTAAGTATTCCAAGTATTTTCGTAGTGGACTGAGAAATAGCGGATTAATACGGTCTGATAAGACATCGTGCATCCGAACATCCGCGATAGAGACGAGAAATTTTGGGCCTTATTTTTTATATATGTATATATACATATATATAGTTTTCATTTTTATTCTATTTTATTTTTTGAATCTTGATAAATAAGGAAAATATTATTTTAATAATCGATTTAACAAATGAATGAAAATTATTTTATTTGTTTATTTATTTACTGTAGTACTACAGTAAATAAACAAGTGTTTTTTTTTAATATTTGAATTAAATTTGATATTTGAAATATTTAAATATTTGAATATAAATGTTTATGAAATATTGGAAGAGTATTAAAATTTAAGTATTCCAAGTATTTTCATAGCGGACTGAGAAATAGCGGATTAATACTCAAATTTAAATAAAGCGTATACGCAAAGTATTAACGACTGTAGCGAGCAGAAATATTGGCGCGAGACATTTTTTTCATTACTCGGAGAAGATGGATGGGACCAACGGAATCTTCATTTTTTTTTGTCCAAATGAAACGTAGTACAATCGAGGTGTGTACGAGTATTATGTTGCATATCTGATATTTCGGCGCGACAGCTTTTTCAACTATTATCGAAGTCTTACACAGTATTGTTAAAGTATTATTTCAAGTAATATTAAAGCATTATTAAAGCATTATTAAAGTATTATTAAAGTATTATTAAAGTATTATTAAAGTACTAGCGATCGTTTATTAGACGCTAGGTTCATTTCTTTATGTTATTTATTGGTGACAATAGATGACAAATGCTTCGTCTATTGAAACGCGATCGCCAGATAATATATTCTTAAGGAACCGAATCTCACTTCCGATTCAAATTTCGATCACGAATATGCCAATTATTTTACTATCAGCCCAATATTTTCTATTTAAATCCTAAAAATACGATTTTTCATGCATAAAATCGAGACTCCCAATGTCTCGGGATCCGTGTTCAGCGGAAAAAAAATACGTCGAATATAGCCGTGAAACAAAAAAAAATCGAGTCAACAAGGATTTTTCAATTTTTGGGCCACTTTTAAAAAACGTAGATTTTCATGATGTTCATAGGTCTATATCTCGGCTCCCAATGGAGCTACGGAAAATTCGAGGTGCCCGTCGTGTTCTACGGGGAAAAATACACAAAATAGGGTGTTCTCCGAAGTTCTAGAAGCGTTTTATCGGGCAGTTTCCGCACGTTGAAAAACGTGAAAAAATACTCGAAAGGGACCCTTACCATTTTCTGACGAAAATGGTTTAAAAAAAAAAAAAAAAAAATTAATAATTTTTTCGCCAATAAAATCGGTTGGGAAATATGCCACTTGAAAACAATGGCGGAGGTTTTAATTCGATATCCCAAAATTTTTTGAAAAAAAGTGCAGATTTATGCAGCCGCAGAAATTCTCAACCGGGGAAAATCCTCAGCCGAGGAAAATCCTCAGCCGAGGAAAATCCTCAGCCGAGGAAAATCCTCAGCCGAGGAAAATCCTCAGCCGAGGAAAATCCTCAGCCGAGGAAAATCCTCAGCCGAGGAAAATCCTCAGCCGAGGAAAATCCTCAGCCGAGGAAAATCCTCAGCCGAGGAAAATCCTCAGCCGAGGTAAATCCTCAGCCGAGGAAAATCCTCAGCCGAGGAAAATCCTCAGCCGAGGTAAATCCTCCGCCGAGGAAAATCCTCAGCCGAGGAAAATCCTCAGCCGAGGACAATCGTCAGCCGAGGAAAATCCTCAGCCGAGGAAAATCCTCAGCCGAGGAAAATCCTCAGCCGAGGAAAATCCTCAGCCGAGGTAAATCCTCAGCCGAGGAAAATCCTCAGCCGAGGAAAATCCTCAGCCGAGGAAAATCCTCAGCCGAGGAAAATCCTCAGCCGAGGTAAATCCTCAGCCGAGGAAAATCCTCAGCCGAGGAAAATCCTCAGCCGAGGAAAATCCTCAGCCGAGGAAATCTGCCGTCCCAGAAATCTGCAGCGGCTGCAGATTTTTTTTGTTTGTTTTTTTACATGGAAAAATGTGCACCAATCAAAATAAAGATAAAAATTTGAAAAAAATCGTACGTATTCCGAAAAATAAACGAATTATTTTCATAAAAAAAAGTTGAGTTACCGCATATTTCGATGAACAATTTTTTTTTCAACAATTTCTTAATGACATTTTGAAATTATTATTATCCAAAATTAGTCTTTTCAGTGCCTATAATAAGTATACATTTTTTCAGATTTTTATAACATAGGGAAGTGTTTGCAATTCTTGCCCGAATTTTTCAAATTTAGGCGAAATGAACACCACTCGCTGGAGTTACCTTAAGGTAGTCCTTGCGAATAGTGTTCACTGCACATAAGTTTCAGAGAAATGAGAGGGATTTGTAGAAACTTCTCGATGTTATAAACATCTGAAAAAAAATCAAGCGTATTAAAGCTGCCGAAAGGATTAATTTTGCATAAAAATAATTCCAAAATGTTAGTAACAAATTGATGAAAAATTAAATTGTTCAACAAATCTCTCGGAAACATAACTTTTTGTTTTTATGAAAATTATTCGTTCATTTTTCTGAATACGTATGAATTTTTTCAGATTTTTAAATTCACTTCGAATTTTCTGACTTTGTACAGGTTTTTCCCATATAAAAACAAAACCAAGTGAATTAAAAAATCTGAAAAAATTCATACGTATTCAAAAAAATGAACGAATAATTTTCATAAAAAAAAGTTAGGTTTCCGGGTCATTTGATGACACCGGTTTGGTGACACCAACAATTTTATTTTTCATCAATTTGTTAATAACATTTTGGAATTATTATTATGCAAAATTAATCTTTTCAGCACCTTTAATATACTTGATTTTTTTCAGATTTTTATATCATCCAGAAGTGTTTGCAATTTGCTCTCATTTCTCTGAAACTTATGCGAAATGAACACTATTCGCAAGGACTACCTTAATACTGCGTCCGCTGATGCTTCCGTTTTATCCGAAACGTCAATAGATTTTAAATGGCATTGATTCGAAAAAGACATCTCTCTCGCACTCATATGTCACGTAGTACATCTTTCACCTGGCCTTAACATATGGCAATGTAAAAATTTAAACAGGTCGTGAGTAAATGAGAAAAATCACGTTTACGAAAAATATCGATTATAATTGACGATATGAAAATATATACATTATTTTAATCGCTACTTGCAACACACCGTAGCTTATTTTTTTTTATCTTGCAAATGGACAGATTTTCGGCGATGCGTTACTTGTGCACGTTCCCGGTAAGGTCGTCACCTCAGGAGTACTTAACGATAAGGGCAACTGCAAAAAAAAAAATGTAAACGATCAACGATTATCGAGAGCGATTATCGACTTCAAACGTACATTCCCAGTCAAAAGTGAGATTCAGTGAAAATTCGAACACTTCCTAATGCTATAAAAATCTGCAAAAAATCAACTGTATTGAAGGTGCTAACAACATTTATTTCGCATAATAATAATAATGTCAAAAATTTATTAACAAATTGCTAAACAAATAAATTGTTCAACAAATAGTCAGTAAACCTTTTCTTTCTCTTTTTAAATGAATTAATTAATTGTCTAGAAGCCACATGAATTTTTTCAGAATTTTCTATCATTTTTGAATTTTCCGTTTATGAAATGTTTTTTAAGGCCGTAACTACACAACGGTTGGCGCAATGGCCGCGAAACTTTTTGTGTGTACTGTAGAATCGTGATACTGAAAGATATCCGAAATTCATGCCTCTACATGGATTTTTTTAAATTTCGAAAGAAAACATTTTGAAACGATACACAATTCTGAGAAAATTCGTATGAATTCTAAAAAATCAAGGAATTCATTTGAAACGAGAAAATAAAAAGTGTTGGCATTGTTATTATGCAATATCAAAGGTCTTGACAAACATAATGCGGCTGATTTTTTTTCGGATTTTTGGCATGTCGCGAAGTACTGAAATTTTGACCGAATTTAACTTCTGGTTGGAAATTTGTGATGCATCCTTAAAGCTTCGAAGTCGATAGAACGAAAAGATAATTGGAATAAGAGATCGGACCGAAGTCCGTCATTCTCACCGAGAATAATCACAACAATGCTCAGGATAACGGCGACAGTTCCAAATTTGGCGATAAGATTCCTCATCCAACCGTCGTATCGGGCCTTTCGAGCCGAATTACGAAACTCGGTACCCGCCATGTTGAGGCGATCGCTGGCCAATTGAAGATCCTCCAGCCTCTCGCCCCTCTCCATTACCCTTTGTACATTGTCTCTCATGACATCGGTCACCTCGCGGATCTGTATTTTGACACTTCAAGAGAAAATATTAGATGTCACACGGATGAATCCCAGTCTTGACAATTTTTGCAACATTAGCGTAACCTAACGGACCTAAGAAGGCATAGATGCATAAATATAGTATAACATAAGCATATAAGCATAGCATATAGTATAACATAATCCATATAGTACGGAAATATTTCTGAAGTGTTTCGAATTTTTTTTTTCATATAGAAATTATTTTACCAATATTACAAGATACTTTACCAATACTTACAAAATATTTTAGCAATATTATAACAAATGTTACCAACACTACAAAATATTTCTCAAATATTTTTAGAACACTTTAAAAATATTTTTTTGTCCGCTCATACACCTTGGATTGAAATGTGTCAGAAATATTTCGCAAAAATGTCTTTGAGTCATTGTGCTAAAATGTTTATAAAACATTTTCTAAATATTTTTAATATGTTGGTAAAATATTTATTAGATATCTTAATGAAGTATTCAAGAAATAATCAATACTTTAGTGCTGTAGATATTGTTCATTATTTTAAATATATGCACTGCCTCCAGCACGTAATCTCTGGTATTCCTGTGAGCCAATAATATGTAGTCTTATGACACATTGAATAGTCGAACTGTATTAAAAAATATCCACGAACCATGGCATTTTCATGTTTCGTTCCTTTTGAACATAGTTCACATCTGCTAATATTCGCTTTGAAAATATTTTTTTCACCGTTTCATAAATATTTCAGATGTATGGAACGGTCTTCATCACATTACCTGTCCAGTTTCCCATGGACTTGTGCCGTCTCAGTCGATGTTCTCGGCTTACTGCAAACAAATAGTAATTTTAGTTTTGTATGTTAACAAAAAAAATATTTTTTTAAATATTTTCATGACAATGTATGATTAGAATTTTCCAAAACTTTTTTTTAGATCACATTCAAAAAAAATGTCGGCTTATGTGTATAGATTTTGTACTGTCTTGCACGTAATTACTCATATAATTGCAGACGAAACTTTTTTATAGAGAAAGCTTTCGAATAAGTGAAAATGTCACTTTACAGCTTTTCTTTACTTGCCAGTGTTTTACTCGTAGCATTCAAGTCGCACCGCTAAGAGAAAATTGAGTGCACAAGGTTTTATTTTCTTTATGACAAGATTGTTTATCGCCCAAATATAGGAATTGTCATTACAAACTCTAGCACAGATGTCGCAGAGTAAATTAAGGAAAAAGATGGTCGTCAGCGTAAAGTATTTTCAACTGATATAAATATATCATCTGCGCAGCAGCCCGTAATAAAATGCCTGCATTCAGAAGACAAACATTTTTGTCACAAAGTGACAAAATTCAATACAAAAAACAAAAAAAAGGAGACATTTTCTACAACGAACTGCGTTATAGAATTACTATTTCATCAATTAAATTCTTATGTGTTTTGGTGTCCTCAAGGTGGGTTCGCGTTGAATATTTCAATCCATCATAATGTGCAATTGTGCTTCACTTTTGTCGGAATGATTTTTAAGTTGCTTTAAGTACAAAAGTGTTTTCTTTTCTCATTACCAGTGCGTAACGGACTGTGTTACAGAATTATTGTTTCGTCGACTAAAACCTTACAATTTTTTTTCTTTTATGCTATCGAAGTAGCTCTATCTTGAATATTTCAATCCATGGTAATGTGCAGATGCACTTAACTTTAATTCTTACGATTTTCAGATTACTTTAAGTACAAAAATGTTTTCTTTTCTCATTACCAGTACGCAACGGACTGCATTACAGAATTATTGTTTCGTCGACTAAAACCTTTCAATTTTTTTTTTCTTTTATGTTATCGAAGTAGCTCTGTCTCGAATATTTCAATCCATCGTAATATGCAATTGCGCTTAACTTTCATTCTTACGATTTTTAGATTACTTTAAGTACAAAAATGTTTTCTTTTCTCATTACCAGTGCGTAACGGACTGCGTTACAGAATTATTGTTTCATCGACTAAAACCTTTCAATTTTTTTTTCCTATTATGTTATCGAAGTAGCTCTATCTCGAATATTTCAATCCATCGTAATGTGCAGTTGCAATTGACTTTAATTCTTACGATTTTTAGGTTACTTTAGATACAAAGAGTTTTATTTTCTTCGATGCCAGTGCGATAAATTTGAATTCCCGACGTACTTGAATATCGTGTCTTCGTCCTGATCGCTGTCATCGTTTAGTAGCGTTTCCTGGAAGAAAAACAAATTTTGGTCAACGACGATTAAGATAAACAAACGTAAATACGCAGCCGTAGGTCAGCTGTTTTGACAGTAGAACGATATTGATCGACGAACTGTCCGTGTACCCTTTCACAAGCGTCGGCAGCTTCGAAATTGTTTCCCGACAAGCGACGCCTGCCCGCAGATGCCATTATCGTGAATGTGTAATTGACGTGTCCATTAATCGGGCAAATATATATTCGACATAGGCCAGCGAGGAACGAGTGACGAATACCAAGTCGCGCAACATAACCTCCAATCTCCTAACTATATGACCAATTAAAGATGTCTGCTTTGTGTTTAGTTTTTTCGCAGCCATTCGCAGCACGATACGTGCGAGCTGCGAAAGTAACTGATACGCAGTGTCGCGAATAACCGTCATTTTATACTTGCGTCAGTGACAGGTCACGTGACCGTCATGTGACCGTCACGTGACGTCATTTTTGTTTCCGACAATTTTCTATGTGAAGTTTATCGCAAAGGAATTTTTATTATTTTGCTGTCGATATGAGCTTCGCACAAGTTAAATTTTTTTATTCATCTCTTTTTTCACGTTTGATAAATGCATCGATTTTCAGAGCGCGTACCAAAGAACTGACTACCAAGTGATATATACGTATATATATATGCATACGTATAATTAAAAGTAGTATTATTTGCGTTCAAGTTGATTGGTTTTTTAATTTTATTTTTACGATTTTATTTATATCGTTAAATCCATATCTGCGATATGGAGAATAAAAAAAGTATTATGTACATTTAAGTTGACAGTTTCTTATAGAAGATTTGAATTATATTGCTTATCGAACGGTGCGTTTACTACATGTGATAATAATAGATAAATATTAAATTTTTGACTATTAAATTCGTTTATAATTTCTTTATAAACTGCAAAGGTGACTGATTGGACATAACGTCCCTCACCGAAAAGAACTACTAGGGGTCCAGTAGTGACTACTGGAGGTTCAGTAGTCACTGCTGGCGTTGCAGTAGTTACTACACATGTAGTTACTACTGCCTAGTAGTTACTCTTCAACAGTCAGTAATTATTACTGAGGACGTAGTAGTTCCTGCATCAGTAATTACTACTTATAAGTAGTTCTATTCCAGAATTCAGTAGTTAATGCATAAACAGTTATTGCGGATAAGTAAGTACTACTCGAGACAGCAGTAGTTCCTGTATAAGTAGTTACCACTTCTGTGTAGTTACTATTTGAATTTCGAGATTCAATTCAATAACTACACAGAGGTAGTAACTACTTATACAGGAACTACTGCTGTCTGGAGTAGTAATTATTTATCTGTAGTAATTACTTATACAGGAACTACTGCAGTCTCGAGTAGTAATTACTTATCTGCAATAACTGCTTATGCATTAACTACCGAATCCTGAAATAAAATTACTCATAAGTAGTCATTACTGATGCAGGAACTACTACGTCCTCAGTAATAATTACTGACTGTTGAGGAGTAACTAGGAAGTAGTAACTCCATGTGTAGTGACTACTGCAATACCAGCAGGGACTACCGAACCTCCAGTAGTCACTACTGGATCCCTAGTAGTTCCTTTCGGTGAGGGCAAAATTCCAGTAGGGAACTACTGGAAACTACGTGAATTCCTAGTAGTGAACTACTGGAAACTACGAGAATTCCCAGTAGTGAACTACTGAAAACTACGGGAATTCCTAGTAGTTAACTACTGGACATTCGTAGTAGTTTGGAGTAGTTAACTACTCAGTATTATGTAACTACTCAAAATACCCAGTAGTGTTCAGTAGTTAACTGCTCAAAACTTCGAGTAGTTTTCAGTAGTCCGCCAATTTAGCACCGGGCAGTGGTTTAGTAGTTTATTAGTAGTTAACTACTGGATACTGCCAGTAGTATTTTTCTGTCGTTTTCAGTAGTTCTTTTCGGTGAGGGGTATTTTTCCGTATAATACAACCTTCGATTTTCTTCGGATCGATATTCTTTCTTTCGATATATTGCTGGATCGATACATAGCGTGTCGATACAAATACAATACTGAGGATCGATATTTTCTTTACAATCCGACGTCTCTAGTGAAAATGACTGTCATTTTATCCGCAGTCATGTGACGTGACAAGCAAATGACAAGCGTCTTGGTCCGTAGTAAAATGGCGGCGTTGATCTACTTAGATGTAAACTTACTTTAATGACTTTTTCAGTCATTTTTTCCGTCACAAAATTTGTAGATGTATGGTTTTCGCCGGGTCTCGGTCATTTTCGTGAATTAAGTCATATGACGGTCATGTGACGGTCACGTGACAGTCACGTTACGGCATTACATCACTGCTGACACGTAACTAGATCAGTGACGCGGGCTCGTCACGTGACGGTTCGTTTGACCGTCAAAGGACCGATCAAAAAAAAAACGACCGTTTTCCCGTGACCATTTTCCGAATAGCACGAAATATTTTGAAAACATTTCGGAAATATTTTCAATATTTCAAATCTTACAGAATATCTCTGAAATATATGGAAGTCATATTTTGAAGTATTCTATCAAAGTATTCCAAAGAAATATTTCTAAACACTTTCATAAATACCCTTAATCTTTCATACATCTAAAATATTTCTGAAACGGTGAAAAAATATATTTTGAATCCACATGTTTGAATCCACGACATAATACAGTTCGACTATTTAATACGTCATAACACTATACATGTTATTTGACACTCTTGAAGGGGCTCGCAAGAATCCCATAGATTAAGTGCTGGAGGCAGTACATATGTTTAAAATCTTTAACAATATCTAAAGCACTGAAATGTTGATAATTTATCGAATATTTCGTTAAGATATCTAATAAATATTTGTAAAATTTTTTAAAAACGTTTTAGCGTAATGTTTCAAAAACATTTTTGCGGAAATATTTCTGAAACATTTCAATGTAAGATTGCGGACAAAAAATATTTCCGAAATATTTTGTAATATTGGCAAAATATATTCAAATATTTCAAAAAAATATTTTCTAAACAGTTCAGGAACACTTTCGTGCTATGGTGGTTATGACCAATAAATAAATAACCGTTAGTTCGGAACTAGACAGGTGTTTTGGTCACCCGTTTGTCACACCCATGCTTAAAGAATCCCATTGAACTCCATAGAACCCGATAGAATCCATGCAAATGGTCCGATTGACCGATAGCCCATTTATTGGAATGAATGGTGTTTTTTGTCCATCGAATCGGTTACAATGAGATTTTCTAAGCAGGGACGTGACAAACGGGTCACATAACAACAACCTACATAGCACGTGAACATTTTTGAAATGTTTCAAATGTATATATTTTTTTTTTAATTAAAAATATTCCGATAACATATAGGTGGCCGAAAGCAAAATGTCAACGATGACCAACCCCACAAAAAGCGCAGTTTGCAGCGCAGTACGTCTCGCAGATCTTTTGCGCAAAATGTCCGCTCTTAAATTTAATATCCATATCAAATCTTACAATCGCATGCATATCACAATAAAGAAATCCTATAGTGTTGGTGATTGCTGTTAAAGCAGATCACTTCCAGTTGGGTTGACATTCGCGAACAGTGCGCAAGTCTTTACTTATGGCTAAGTTACGCCTTCCAAAGGCACCATTTTACCGCGGCCACAGCGGCCATTTTGTTTTTTCACTACTACTTCCATTTCCTTACGCACGCGTGCATGCGTTCGCAATTGTGTGCAAAGAGTTACCGCAATAAAAGGCAAGACGTTTTTAGTTCTTCATCCGACCGACTTTTTATTCTAACTCTGCCTTCCTGCTCCGAAACCAACAAAAAACAACAAATAGTGTATACATTTTTTTACGATAATAAACAAATACCGTCAAAGGATTTTTGAACCATTCCGACCACACTACTGCGATAACTTGTGAACACTCGAAGATACGGCGGTCATCCTTTGACGGTCGCCAATGCAGATTCCAACTTGATCGGAAGGTGATTGATACACTCGCCGCGGGATGTCGTTGTGTGGCAACGCCGTCTCGAAATTGCAGCAAACCGACAGCGGCGGATGCGCGGTTAGTGAACGGCTTTGATAGTCTTCAGAGTCAAAAGCGGAGAATCGTTCGCGGTCGGTACTTGCGTGGGTGACCGCCTAGCCGTGGGTAACGGTTTCGGTTTTTAAAAAATCTCAAAATATTTCCAGGGCCGTAGCATGTACAACTTTTGGACAGCTTTTTGTACAAGAGTAACCAGTTGTTAATTGGGTGTGTCTGATGGTTGCTCAAGTATGAAGCTAAACATAATGAATGCTAGAGTGATATGCTAGAGTATGAAGCTAAATATAATGAAATTTGACAACGATCCATTGAATTTCAGGCACACATCCTGGCGTCTTGCTACGGAGACCGGATACGTGGAGTAGGTCTTGTTGGAAACCCTTTCAATACACTTGCAAGAACTCTGTCGACCCAGCATTTGATTCCTGTGGTTCTGTTCGGCACTGCACCGTATACCCTGGAGAAGGGTTTTCGTCCGGCCGTACGATTTCATCAAAAGCTACAGATCTTCATAGTGGATGCTTCCTCTTACGAAGATTTCACCTTGACCATTCAACGAAACATCTACTCTACTATTGGTATTGTGTGTTACACCGATCCCCTAAGGGTTACGGGCTCCTTCACTTTCTCCCTCCTCCTTCCTTATCCGCTGTCGCCAGTTCGATTCTTGGGCCCGGAGCTTCGTCGCGGCCCGCCAGGTGTCAGTAGTCGCCGACATACGGATATAGTCGTAGTTCGTACGTCCTATCTCCGGAGCTACGTCCTCGTCCGTTTTTCCTTTCACCTACGGGACTTCAGTCTCGGGAATCGAACCCGCGACACTTTTCCCAGTCTTTCGGTTTCCCATACCGAGGCGCTGGTCCTTTCCTCTGGACCTACTATTATAGTGGGTTCCGAACCACTTTTTCGCAGATAAAAACACCACAGAAAATTCTTGGTGCTTGCCGGGAATCGAACCCGGGCCTACTGCGTGTGAAGCGCGCGCCGATCCACTCGGCCACGCTCACCCTTTTTCATCTACTCTACTATTTGGTGGAATAATATGGCTTCGTTTTATATTCTGAATCGGGTACCGAAGTGTGACGACGGTGTAAATTTGTTGCATTTTCTCTGGTTACTCAACATACCCAATGCAAAAGTGATGTGCAACTACTTTTATAATGGTAAAAGAGCCATTCTCAGTTCCAATCCTTATACGACCCACGCACCGGCTGTCTGGAAGAGGCTCGGCGTTTTCCGAGCATTGAATAACCATTCTTTCACTGTGTTCTACCGGTTGTACGAAGAAAATAAGTCAATGTGCGTGGATCTGGATTTTGACAAAACGAACGATCTCGGGGGCTACGAGGTTAGCGTAGAAGGAAATTCCCTTGGGGGCGAATCAGCAAAAGTCGCGGCGGCAAATCAAAATTTTGATCGATATTGGCGTACAATCGAAAGAGTTTTGCACAATACTTTTTGTTCTCTGAATGCAACACCAAAGTTCATGCCTGGCGGAAAAATTAAAGAACATATAACTGCAGATATTTAAAAAAATGGCTATTTGATGCTCAATGCATGGGAATTTAGAAAAATCACTTATCCATACAGGCAGACTGGGTTCCTCATTGTATCCCAGTTTAGAGGTCACAAGTCGCAGCTGGAGAAAATCCTTTGTGTAATCGATTTCTATTCGCGCTGTGGCATGGGTGTCGTTTATTTCGTAACACTGTTTTTCTTAATGTTTATCGTTCGTCAGGCCTTAGTTACGGCAATACTTAATCTTGTCCGTATAACTTGCGACACGGGTTTTTCAAATTTACCTAACAACAATGCAACGAGGATATACCTAACATGTTTATTATTGTTTGTGGTGACAATGTGAGGCATCTATCAGGGTAATTTGGCATCACTCCTGACTTCAAAAATTCCAGTTCGAAATGTCGAAGTCATGCAAGATCTTGTGGATCTTGATTATAGAGTTTATGGTAACGATTTTATAAGACCTGTTGTCGAGGAGTATCCAGGACTCAAAGAACGTTTTATAGCGACTGGCCATGTAGAAGATTGTATAGCGCACACGGTGAACGATTCATCGGCTGCATGTATACGTAATGTGCAAAGTATAGCAGTTAACCTTGCCCGAAGGTACGAATTGCACGCCAGTGACAAATTTGTCGCAATATTCTACAGTGCTTTCCACTTCCGATCGGACTGGCCTCCCGAAGAGAGAGTAAACATAATACTCTTAAGAATGGTGGAGGGTGATTTGATTCGACCCTGGGATATTAAGAGTGCTCCATTGGATTTGACTGATTTTAAATACGATAGGGAAGTTAGAAACAACCAGATAGTCAAAAAGATAGAACTAGCCGAGTTGGCTTTTGCATTCGTTATTCTCGGTATTGGTTTGGCATGCGCCACCGTAACTTTCATCGTCGAAGTAGCGTTGCACCGATATAAATTAAGAACCGAAAATATTTCTGTTGTCTACCTCTGAGAAATAAATAGAAGATATCATTGTCATTGATAATAATTATTATTGTTGGGCGGTTGGTATGTTAGTGTAACGATGGTCCATCTTTTCGCTGTGCGTACCCTTCATCCCTTTCGCTCTTACATTTGAAGACAGCCGCTCTCCGACTCTCGCCGCGTCATCTTTCCAAAAGGACGTACACGTCCTTTCGTCATCCTACCCTTTTTTCCCGGAAAGCCTAACAGTGTCCATTTTCCATTTCCCACAGATCTGCCTGTACATTACTTAAACCTATGTCCAGACAGGCTACTCCGCTTTTCTGAACATCGACTGACCTTCCAAGAATCTTAGACAACTGCTGCCAACATCTTCCACAACACGTACCAAATTTTCGGCCCACTGCCCACGTTTTCCTACGGACAATCCTACAAGAACCACCCTCTTCTAGGCTAGTTAGTCAGTAAGTCACCGAATTTCTGTATGACAACTTCACCTCTGCCAGTTTGTACTTTAATACACGGTTCGAACAGTTCACCAAGTGTAAACCGAGTCTTACCTTCCTAAAACATTTTTTTTTCAACCGTGACAGTCTAAGGGAACCAATATTATGTATGATGAAGGACAATGTAATAAGAATACGTTTCTGGGACCACAACTCCTACCTTTTTCCGAACACTCCGACCCCCAAATTTTCTCCCCACTGACCACGCTTTCCCACGGACAAACCCTGTAAGAACCACCCTCTTCTAGGCTAGTTAGTCAGTAAGTCACCGAAGTTCTGTATGACAACTTCACTCTGTCAGTTTGCACTTTAATACACGGCTCAAGCATTTTACCAAGTGTAAACCGAGTCTTTCCTTCCTAAAACCGCTATCTGTAACCGAGTTGGCTACACGAATTACAGAAATCAACGTTAAATAGATAACCGCAACGTCACAGTAGAATATTGGCAATGCTAAGTCGGAACCGAAGAATTGTCTAGTTCCGTCGGTAAAACAGGTAAAGCAGGTTAAAAAAAGGCAAAAAATAGCTCCGGTATCCTCTTAAGTGTAAAGTTTCAAACGGAAAATAACGAGCGTACATTTTTTTTAACTGTGACAGTCTGTAAAGTGAAAATCTATGTACGGCAAAGGAAAATGTAAAAAGTCCTAAGGGCATGGAATAAATTTCTACGACCACTACCAAAACTATTTCTATGTATCGAAAGAGCTTTACATGCAGCCTCGTTACAAACCTCGAACCTGCCCCGGCACATTCTCATTGTATCCTGACGATTGTCTGCCATGCGGCAATCCCGAGAACAGTGTGAATTATCACTTCGGACAGTCGTACTACTCGAGTGCAATGCTTGTCAATTTTTTATGCTGGACATTTTATCAAGTATCCGGTTATCACCGTCGACCTTCGTCATAGACAGTGTGTCCACGATAAAATAATTGATTTGTATCTAGCTATTGATGTGTCGAGTTTGGCCGTGTCGTGTTGGTGATGTGCCAAGCTGTGTCGTGTTCTTTTGATAATGTGTTGAATTTTACTGTGTCGAGATGGTGACGCGTCGGCTTTTGCCGTGCTGGGTTGATAATGGATCGAGTTTTGACGTATCCAGTCGGAAATGTCTCGAGCTTCAACGTGTCCAGTAGGCAATGTGGTGAGTTTGTGATGTGTAGCATTTTTTTTCGTGTCCAGTTGCCTGCGTCGAGTTGGGTTCCGTTGGATGGTGTTCAGTTGGAATCTGTAGCCAAATGGCAAAAAATGATTTAAAAAAAAAAAATGGGTACGTAAGGAATGCGCAAATTAAGCTGGTATACTTTTTTCGAATATCATATTGAATTTAACCGAGTTGATATGTCCCTAGGGGACTTCTGGTCCTAATGTACAATAAATGCCATGTCTGTTTATCTGTCTCTATCTACACTGAGAGAACGATGTAGAAAAAATTACCAATCATCTAAGAAAAATTACCATAGTACATAGTACACTACATAGTGGTAGAGCGTTGGGGCGCTTGGTAGGAAGTCCCGGATTTATAAGAATTTTTCTTAGATATTATGGTAAAAAATCTTGGATATCTGACTTTCTACCATAGGTGGCACGCTGGCGCCGTATTACTATAAGCTATGGTAATTTTTCTTAGATGATTGGTAATTTTTACTAGATCCTTCTCTCAGTGTAACCATGGTGATTCAGTGCAATTCCAGCACGACACATGTGGATCCTACATGAAGGTCCTGCACCTTGCGTCACCTTTATTCGACAGCCTACAATAGTCTCAGCTACAAGTAATGTGCAATTACTTTTTGTATCCTCGATTAAAATTGTCCGAAATTGCGAGGGTTTTACCATTGGAAAGCATAATGCATGTAAGGTACTTGGACAGAAACAGAAATGTACACCTTTTATTGCTTTTATTTTCGTACAGTGACACCTTAGCCTCTACTATTTTCGATATAGAGTACATCGGACCCGACATTAATAGGGAACGCGTGTGATTGTCGAAACAGAGTTTTTTCTTTTTTTTTTTCGTAACTTATCGTAAAGCTCCCGCTTACAATTAGTCATACACAATTGTTTACTTGGCGATAGTTCGCTGGGAGTGCGAGTGATTACATTAATTATACATACATGAAGTAATTTTTTTTTGTTCACCTCACAACGTTCATCGCACAATATACGAAATAATTTCTCATTATACTATCGTCCGAAAAACATCGACGAGAAACATGCGTATAGGCGTTATAGATACGGAATGTTTATAAAAATAGTGTAACTAAGCGAATCTTTTAAATAGATCGCCAGTGAGGCGGAAGCTTAAAAAGCTATATGACTTTAGTCTCGTCGATGCGAAACATACTCCTACACTCAACCGGACCGGGTCTCAACCGCTAATAAAAACTGTAATCAAATTTGTTGAAGGGATTCTAAATTTTTTGAAGAAATTATTAGTGCCTCATCGAACTGTTAGATGAGGACTGCAATAATTTACGTTTACCACAAATATTGCCTATATTAAAAAAAAATAGGAATCATCCGATTGTAACAACTTGCAACAACTTGCAACAATTTGCAATAACTTGCAACCATTCTAAATTGGAACTATCAAATCGCTTCGTTCCGTCGGTAAAGGGGGTATGTAAGGCGTTAAAGACGCATCCAGCATCCCTTTAAGGTGCAGTGTAACCGCTATGAGTGAAAAATCTCCCAAGCCATTTATTTTTTGGGAAAATGATGGGAATAATGAACTGCAGAATTACTGTGCATAGTTTACCTTTCTGCACTTTTTCTTAAAAATTAACCATCTTAGAGAATTTTGGATGGCAATTTTTGTTACCGACCAAGGAGTTGCACTTCACCTTAAACGCTTTACTATGGAATTTCCACATGCCATAAACTTGCGTTTCATTCATCCCCCGAACTCTGATTACATTAATAAGCATTTCTTAATATTTTTTCTATAAGATTATTTTGAATCGGGAAAGTACAATTGCACATAAATAACTACTATCTTAATATTGAACTAATTTTTTCTTTTTGTAAAGTATTCATTGCAGTCGCATATTCAAAAAAGAGATACAATCCAAAGCATATCCAAAAAAGCAGAGTTAATTGATTGATTTTCCATCAGACCAAGAAACATCTGACTAGGATAAAGGCAGTACAATCACGTAGAATATTCAGTTAGTGGTCGAGTACAATTTCGAATTAACATGTACGACAGATATTTGATTATGCATGCGAATCGAGTGTGCGGCGTATAAACAGTTGATTAGATACGCGCTCGGAAATCATCAGCCGAACTGATTCCTTGTACTTCGTTAAAAGATTTGAAAAAAAAAGGTTTTCTGCCTTGAAGCGTTTATCTTCCATTCGTGAAGGCGCTTCAATAAATTACGTGCGACCTTAATTATCGATTATCCTAACGGCATGGGAAAAAAAGTATTATTAATCACAAAGATAAGGTGACATTAGTAGCACCAATAAACATGAAGGCAGTGTTCCGTTTCTGCAGATTCCAACTGAACACAGACCCAACTCGATGCAGGCAACTGTACACGAAAAAATTCTACACATCACCAACTCGCCACAGCAGAACTCGACACATTGCCGACGGGACACCTCAAAGCTCGACACATTTCCGACTAGATACGTCAAAGCTCAATACATTTCCGACTAGATACGTCAAAAATCGACTCGTTATCAACTCGACACGGCAAAACCCGACACGTCACCATCTCTACATAGTAAAATTCAACACATTATCAACTCGACACAGACCCAACTCGACATAGACTCAACTCTACACAGACCCAACTCTACACAGATTCAACTCGACACAGCAAAACTCTACACGAACCTAACTCGACACAGACCCAACTCGACACAGCAAAACTCTACACGGACCCAACTCGACACAGACCCAACTCTACACAGATTCAACTCGACACAGTAAAACTCTACACGGACCCAACTCGATACATACTAAACTCGACACGGACCCAACTCGATACATACTAAACTCGACACGGACCCAACTCAACATAGACCCGATTCGTCACAGACGGGACGTTTGGTAAACGAGCTTTGGCGCAACTGAACACAGACCCAACTGCTCCATTTAACAAAGTATCTAGTCTTCTTTAATACCGACCGCTCCATTTAACAAATTAGGTATCTATTCTTCTTTATCCTATCGATGACATATGGTGCGTATCCAGTTGGGTCTGTATTCAGTTGCGCCAAAGCTCGTTTACCAAACGTCCCGTCCGTGTCCAGTTGGGTCTGTGTCGAGTTTTGCGGTGTCGAGTCGGGTCCGTGTAGAGTTTTGCTGTGTCGAGTTGAATTTGTGTCAAGTTTTGTTGTGTCGAGTTGTTAATGTGTCGAGTTCGGTCGCGTCGAGTTGGTGACGTGACGAGGAGTTTTGTTGTGTCGAGTTATTGATGTATCGAGATTGGCCGTGTCGAGTTGAGTCTTGTCGTATTCAATTGATAATGTGTTGAATTTTACTGTGTCGAGATGATGACGCGTCGGGTTTTGCCGTGTCGAGTTGATAACGAGTCGAGTTTTGACGTATTCCGTCGGAAATGTGTCGAATTCGCGATGAAGCTAATTCTACTGTGTCGAATTGGCAATGTGTCGAGTTTTGCCATGGCGGATTGACGATGTTTAGAATTTTCTTCGTGCACAGTTGCCTGTGTCGAGTTGGGTCCGTGTTCAGTTGGAATCTGTAAAAACGGAGCACTGCCAAAATAAACATCTATCTTCTATCTGCCTCGGATGATAAGCTTAATGTTGGTTTCTCGTTTGTTACATACTTAGGCCGTGTCTACTCGTCTCCCGTTTGTATTTCTAATACGTTTCTCCATTATTAGTATTTCTTTTCTCTTAGATTGTAACGATACTTTAATACTGCATTGTGCTATTTACAAGCAAGGAAGAGTCAAGAGTCAATGGAAGACAGTACAATGAAAAATGAAAAAAAAAAAAACTTAGAAGAATCGTAATCTTCAAGAAAAATATGCTAAAGTAATTCCTAAATCTTAAATATCCTGAAGAAATGATTCTGATCAATTTTTCAGGTTTCACTGTCCATCTTTCACGGCACCGAACTTTTTATCATTACTTAAGGTAATGTGATATACGCTCAGTCGGTAACGAAAACTGTAATCCATTTTTTGCAAGGCTCCTGAAAATTTGGGAGTAAAAACGATCATCTACTGAATTGTTAACGTGTCTAGTAGTTGCACAAATGCTAAGAATTTGCGCTTTTCCTGGTAGGTTCGAAACCGTCGGAAAAATTGATTACAGTTTTCGTTACCGACCGGGCATTTCGCAAGTGGAGGCTTGCGTGTCGCGTCGACCATTTTTGGAGTATTTTTTATTTTTTTGCTATACAACACAAAAATTGTTGTCAAACGTGAGTTCTCAAATGAACCTGCACTGTCTGCCGGTTTTGATTTACTGGATCGAAATTTTTTGATTTATTTTACCAACGCACAGTCTTTCAATCATCGTAGCGGTGAAAGATCACAGACTATCCGCCCAAAAATTCTTGTCATTTCGAGTGTATCGAAGTCACATTGATGTTCCATCGAACTTACAGTTAGACTTCTTTTAAATTTCTTACGATATTATTATGACGATCTAAATGACGACCAGCGTCGAAATGGGACGAGTCCAGCGTCCATAACATATTAGGTGTGTATATATATATATATATATATATGTGTAATTGTTTTAAATTGTCATTTTCTTTAGCGCCACGATAATGGCCATTATTTTGGTCATTATATTAAAAATAGTTGGATAGTTTTGCGAGAAGCCCTTCTGACGTTTGTTAAATTTTTATGAGATAGAAAAGTGCTCACGAGTATCTTTTATTTTCATTATTTACGCAAAACACCGATACAGTCTTGTGACATTTTATTAATTTTTTTCTTTTCGTTAGTATGTTTGACTACGAATATTTCATTGACAACCTTACAATTTGGTTTTCCTAGTGAATAATCAAATCACTGCATTGCCGACGGACCTCGTGTACGGAAAATACGCGCGCCCGCCATTTATCTCGAAATAAAAAAAAAATGTTAAAACACGCCAAAGGGAATATGTCTGTCATTTTTAATTTTGGAACCAAAAATCGCAGGTATTATAAAATAACGGTCGAGGCTTATTTTTTCAACACATTTTCAGTAATTTTGGAAATGTTAAAATAACAGTGTGTAAAGCTTATGTCATATCTCATGCATCTTGTAACGAACCTGGCGAAAATATTTCTGACAATTTATCTCAAAAAATTTTTTTCAGTTTTTTCGGTTTCAGTGATTTTCAGAGATTTTCAAAGATTTTGCGAAATTTTTCTCTGAGTTTCTTTGCTATTTGCTAAATATCGCTATCATTTTCACAGCACTACCTCCAGCAGTCACAATTTATCAGAGAAATTCAGAGCATTTTCCGAAAAATTGTGGAAAAGTCAAATTTTTTTTCGATAAAGTACGTTAAGAGAAAATACGAGTTATTTTCAAAATCTACTCATTCTGTTTCCAAGAATTGACATTAAAAAAAATCAGTTCGGGAAATCGGGAATTTTCAGAACATCAGGACTATTTAGATTCAGAAAAATGTTCGACTTTTTCTCGGAAGTTGCGGAAACGTTGAGAAATTTAGAGGATTTTTCAGAGAAATTTTTGATAAATCTTCAGCGATTTTCAGAGAAATTTTCAGACATATTTAGAGAAACAATTTCCCCAGGTGAGTGAAAAGTACCAATCGCGAAAAAAAAGAATGTCCGAATTCCTTTTTTTCGTCCATTCTTTTCAGAGCACTTTTGGAAAATTAGAGATACATAATTAAAAATTTGAAGTTACAAAACATTGTTTACTCCAGAGATGAAATTTCCCAAAATGGTTAGTTCAGTTGATCGACGACTCAACAGTGGATGACGTATACCCGTGATGCACAACGGCAAAAAAAAAAACAGTTAGGGGTAAAAAGATGAGTCCATTTTTTATCTGAATAGCAATTTATAATACGTAAACGTTGAACATACACTTAGACTTATTTAATAGCGCCGATATTTTGTACAGACTAGGATACTGTAGGTCGAATTTTAAAACGTTAGTTTGAACTTAAGATCGCTATTGCGATCGAACTTCAGATCGAAGTGGAACTGCAATCCGATTTGAGATCAGGCTTAAGTTCGGACTCTGTTCGAACCTCACGAACCTTAAGATCAACCTTCACGAACCTGAAGATCAAACCTGACGAACCTTAGGATCGAACCTCAAATCGAACTTAATTTCGTGCTTAAGTTTGATCTTAACGTCGTGCTTAACTTCGAACTTAAGTTGGATTTCAAGTTGGATCTCAAGTTCGACCTCAAGTTCGATCTCAAGTTCGACCTCAAGTTCGACCTCAAGTTCGACCTCAGGTTCGATCTCAAGTTCTACCTCAAGTTCGACCTCAAGTTCGATCTCAAGTTCTACCTCAAGTTCGACCTCAAGTTCGACCTCAAGTTCGATCTCAAGTTCGACCTCAAGTTCGACCTCAAGTTCGACCTCAAGTTCGACCTCAAGTTCGACCTCAGGTTCGACCTCAGGTTCGATCTCAAGTTCTACCTCAAGTTCGACCTCAACTCGATCTCAAGTTCGACCTCAATTCGATCTCAAGTTCGATCTTAATATCAAACTGCCGTCTTAAAATTCGACCCTACGACTCTTTAATTCAGTTTTCAATTGAACAGGATATGTTTTTGTTTTCTTCTTTTTTTTTACTTTCGCACTTCGATTTGTAAATGTACCCTGGACGTGATTATCTCGTCTACAGTACGTGAAGGTTCTCACAGCTCTTGCTCTTGCTGTCGTTCAGACACATTTTATTGAGAATCTCCCGTGCGAGATTCAAACTAAGGGCGGTCTTGCTGCCGTGAAGCTTGGCCAGCATTTTTCCTTTGCTCCCCTGTCGACGCAACTTCTTGTCCCGCGACTCCCGCAAGCGTATCTGCTTCAGCACACCTACCAACAATTCGTCCACGTTGTGCTGAATGCCGCTCGAAGTCTCGATGAACTTGCACTCCCTCGAAGTTGCCAATTGCTTTCCCTCTGTCACAAACAAAATTTCGAGCTCAAATTCCAGCGAGATTTTTTTTGTAAGCGATTTAATCAAGAATTTTTTTTTTTTTAAGTATAACAGTTTTTTAAAGTCTAAATCATGTAAAAAAAAGTTGCCAATTGCTTTCCCTCTGTTACAAACAAAATTCCGAGCTCAAATTCCAACGAGATTTTTTTTTTGTAAGCGATTTAATATCAAGAAAAAAAATCATTTTTTAAGTATACAATTTAAAAAAAATGTAAATCATGTAAAAAAAAAGGATGGCAATTGTCTTACCTCTGTTAAAATAAACAAAATTTCGAGCTCAAATTTAAGCGAGATTTTTTTTTTGTAAGTGATCTGAAATAAAAAAAAAAAAAACTTTTTTAAAAGTATAACATTTTTAAAAATGTATAAATCATATTAAATTGTTTATCGAACCTGTTTATCGAAATAGTAAAAATTTTTAAGAAAATAATATTGAAAAATTGCCGGTTGTTGGTAAAAAAAAAAAAAAAAAAAAAAAATTGCCGAGTGATGCAAAATTCGCCAACTTGCAAAAAAAAAAAAAAAAAAAATGAAAAAATAAAAACTTAAGACGCCAATTGTCTTCTCTCGGACAAAACTTAAGGTGTGTTCATTTGATCTCGAGAATTTTTTGAGGCACGGAATCGAATATTAAAGTGGAAAAAAGGTTGGTTAAAAAAATTGCTAACTCGTGGCAAAAAAAAAAAAAGTTCCAAGCCGTGAAGAATTTTCTACCGAAAGTGGATGAAGAGGAACGACTGAATCGCAGAAAGATTTTCAAAAAGTTTCCCAAACTTTCGAATTCGAATCAGTACGAACGATTTACCACTTTCTGGGGATCTTCATTTTACATCTTACCGTTAGCGGTGATCGTTCGACTTCTGGCGAGGTCCGACTTGTTGCCGACGACGATGACGGATCGGTCTTGGGTGAAATGCTCTCGCCAAAGGTAGTTGAGCATTTCCTCGGCGACTTGAAAACTGGCACGTGATACTATCGAGTAGACGACCACGCAAGCGTGCGGCTCGTAAGTCGAGAGGGAATTTTCCACCTGTTAATGCAAGTCGAGAGTGAAATTAATCTTTCGCGATTTAACTAACGTTCATATGAAATTTGTTAATTGACGAGACATGCATTTGAGACATGCTTTATCAACAGGGCCACTTTTTTCGGTCGAGCTCACGAATATTTTTTCTTTTTATTTGCCAGTTTGTAGTTTTTCTTTTCAAATTTGCCAGTTTGTAGTTTTTTAAAATTTGCCCGTTTGTAGTTTTTCAAAATTTGCCAGTTCGTAGTTTTTTTAAATTTGCCAGTTTGTAGTTTTTTTTTAATTTGCCAGTTCGTAGTTTTTTTAAATTTGCCAGTTCGTAGTTTTTTTAAATTTGCCAGTTTGCCACTTGCGAGGGGCTTCTGTTTTTTTTTTTAGGTTTTTAAAGTGCAGCCTTCAAGATTTACTTTTTTTTTAATATCAGTATATCAGAAAATATTGATCACTAAAAAAAATTCGTGGGCACATTAACTTTTTTGTTGACTGGACTACGACTGGTCCTTGGGCCACTGAACGAAGCTCGGATGGACGTATAACGACTGAAAGGACGTATGGACCTAGTGCAATGGCCGAAAGTGAGAAAGGTCTCGATTTTAGGCACCAAAAATCGTTTTTTTGACATTTAAACGGAAAATATTGGGCTGGGAGTAAAATAATTGTTATATTCGTGTTCAGCGGGAAAAAATACGTCGAATATAGCCATGAAAAAAAAAAAAAAAAAAAAAAAAATCGATTTTTCCATATTCGAGCCACTTTTGGAAAAAGTCGATTTTCGTGATTTTCAAAGGTTGATATCTCGGCTCCCAGTGGAGCTACGGAAAAGCCAGGGTGAGCATCGTTTTCTACGGGGAAAAATACATAAGCTAAGGTCTTGTCCGGAGTTCTAGAAGAGTTTTATCGTGCCGTTTGAGGACGTTGAAAAACACGAAAAATGGACCCGAAATGGTAGCCCTGGAAGTTTTTGAGGAAATATTTTTTTCTTTTTTAGAAATGAACTGCTACGTATTTCGACGTATTTTTTAGCGTGATTATCACAACAACCTAATGTTTTCCTCAGCATGCAATAATATATAATATATAATATATAATATATAATATATAATATATAATATATAATATATAATATATAATATATAATATATAATATATAATATATAATATATAATATATAATATATAATATATAATATATAATATATAATATATAATATATAATATATAATATATAATATATAATATTTTAGTGTCGTTCTGCCAGGAAAGCAATTGTTTTCGAAAAGTTAGAGCTGCCGATGATTCCATTGGAGCAACGTTGCTAACTTCTATGACACGGATAATTCGGAATTTATAACGGCGCTTGATAAAAAATGTTGTTTGATCCTTGCGAAGGCAAAGCCTTTCGGACAAGTACGGGCTTAGCTCGGAGAGCGAGGAATTTTGGTGAAAGAAATTTTCATTTCACCGGAGTGACCAGAATGTGCAACGTTAACCTTCCATGCAGCGTTACCCTCCAGCCCCGAGCTGGCCAATCTGCTGCGATAAAGCTGCGGAACGGGAAGTCGACGCGCTTCGTAATTTAAAGTTAGCGGACCTTACAGTCGTTTTCCTCGCCACTTGCACCACTGACGCTACTCTCGCCTTAATCGCCCTCCGTCTCAGACTTTTCCTTTCCCCAACGCCATTTTACTTTTCCAATTACGCAACGAATTGGAGCCTCTTTTGCGGAGGAAATGTCCGGCAACGCGGAAAAAAAATTATTTTTACTTTGATGAAATTTACTACAAATTGGGAAACGCGACTGTAAATCGAGTCGCTGATGACACTCGCGACCGTTAACGTTCTTTGCCGCGTCGCGGTGCCGTTTAAATAATTGGAATGAAAATAATTGTCCGCCATTGCTGTCGAACGAGCTAGCGTGCCGGTAAATTTCCTCGAGCTGCAGCTGCTGCTCAACTGTCCTTCCGCTTTCGCGAAGAACCGCTCTCGCTCTAACGCGTTCATAAAACTTGATCTCTGTGATTTACGGTCTGGGTTCGCCGGAGAACTCCATTTTTCTTTTTTACATGAAACGCCATTACGATAATGAGGTTTGTGTACTCACGCTCATCTCTATGTGCGGGTGATCTATGAAGATCATTTCCGACTCCTCGCCGTCCAGTAAAATCGAGACAGTCTTCTCACCGAATTCGTCATCTGGAAACAGAAATCAAAGGCCATTTTCTACCGAGAAGCTTTGTCCACCATTTTGTATTTGGGAACTCTTTGCTGGGCTGGTGTTTCTCATTTGGTTGTTTCTTTCGCCTTTTCTTCTTTTTTTTTGCTTACCGTTTTGTGCTTGACCACTCTTTCCGAGTGCCATTTTGTACTTGATTTTTTTTTTTATTACTGCTATGAGCTTGGTCATTTTTTGCGTCTTCCATTTTGTTTCCGAGCATTCTTTCCGTCCGCCATTTTGTATTCGAACATATTATTCCGCCTACCACTACGTATTTGGCGATTGTTTCCGCTCTCCATTTCGCGGTTCGCGACTCGCTTTGTCTGCCATTTTGTAGTTGGTCTTTTTCTCGCCTACCATTTCGCATTTCGCTACTTATGTCACTTACCATTTTATTCTTGGCAATTCTTTTCGTCTGCTAATCCGTATTTGGTGGTTTCTCGGCTCACAATTCTTTTCTTCTTCAGTCTTTTGCTCGGCCATTCTTACCGTTTACCATTCTGCATTTAACCATTATTGGCGCCTACCATTTCGTACGTGGCGATTTGTTCAGTCCGCCATTTTGCGACTGACCTTTTCTTCCCCCCACCATTTTGTTATTTCGCTACTTAACCCGTTTGCCATTTTTTTTTTAGCTTGGCCATTCTTTCGGCCTATCCTTTTATCTTTTTACCGTTTTTGCTCGTCTACCATTTTGTCCAGCTACACATTTTTGTTTCCACGCAACGTTTTAGCTTAAGCCTAAACAATGAGCAATGAGGCATGTTCTTTTGT
Source organism: Amblyjoppa proteus (assembly GCA_963922035.1). Lineage (NCBI taxonomy): Eukaryota > Metazoa > Arthropoda > Insecta > Hymenoptera > Ichneumonidae > Amblyjoppa > Amblyjoppa proteus. The sequence continues at coordinate 12,199,423 of OY998231.1, read as the reverse complement.
CTAAGAGAACCAGACTTAAAAAATGGCCTACTGATGACAATGAGAGTGGCGGAAAAATCCAATTATGCCCAAATAATGGATCGAAATAGCATGCATTGTTTCCCTTTAGATTTTCAACATTGGCAGTTCGATTACCGCCATACAGCGTGTATATTGGTATTATCGGAAGGGTGGATGCCTATCGCAGTTGTGGTAGAGATTGAACGAACGACCAACAACTTCAGAGTGAAAAGTGAACACGGAATTTCCATTATCGCATGCTGAGGGTTGGAAATCGCGACTCTCCACGCGTCTGCGGCACGCACGATGTATTGTGAACACGTACCGGGAATGTAGAGAGCTATATACGGAAGCTCTCCATATCCAAAGAGGTTTCGTCGCGAGTGTAATACACGCAGAGCCCACTCAAAGCAGCCATACACAGCCTATGAGAATAGGCAAAATCTCTTCGCCTGATCACTTATTCAGAGCCTGTGTAGCTCTCTCCTACGCTGATGCGTATGTTCCATTCATTCGCAAGGAATCCATGCGGTAGACCTCAATTACCGGTTGAAACTTCATTAGGAACTGTCGAAGCCGCGAGAGCCTGCAACCGCACCCCGAGGTGCATAACAATGCAACCTGCGGCACGCCCATACTTGTGCATAAAACTGAGACCGGGACTGAGAAATGAGGACTGTGACCACTGTAACGACCGTGAGGATTGGAACGACTGTGGGGATTGGGAGGACTGAGAAGACTGGGGATTGTGGATCCTGTGGGGATTGGGAGAACTGTGAAGACTATGGGGACTGTGGAATTAATGTGGACTTGCGACAATGGTGTGGACTGTAAAGAATTTCAGAACTGTTGGGACTGTGGGAACCGCGAGTACTATGAGCACTGTAAGTACTATGAGAACAGTTGGCTCTGTGGGAACTGTTGGGACCGTGGGAACTGTTGGGACCGTGGGAACTGTTGGGATGGTGGGAACTGTCGGGTCGGTGGGAACTGTTGGGACGGTGGGAACTGTTGGGACGGTGGGATCTGTTGGGACGGTGGGAATCGCTGGTACGGTGGGAACTGCTGGGACGGTGGGAACTGCTCGGACGGTGGGAACTGCTGGGATGGTGGGAACTGTTGGGACGGTGGGAACCGTTGGGATCGTGGGAACTATAGGGACGATCGAAACTGTTGAGATTGTGGGAACTGTTGAGACTGTGGGAACTGCTGGGACTGTGGCAACTGTTGGGACTGTGGGGACTGCTGGGACTGTGGTAACCGTTTGGACTGTGAAAACTGCTGGGACCTTGGGAACTGTTGCGATTGTGGAAACCGTAGGGAGTATGAGGACTGTGGGGTTTATGAGGATGTGAGGTATGTGAGATATGTGACCTATGCGGAGACGGTAGGGTCTGCGAGGTGAGGATTGAGAGATGTGGGACCTATCACTATATGACTATAAGGTATGTGGGACCTATCACTATATGACTATAAGGTATGTGGGACCTGTGGCTATATGACTATAACGTATGTGGGACCTATGGCTATATGACTATAAGGTATGTGGGCGTATGGCTATATGACTATAACGTATGAGGGACCTATGGCTATATGACTATAAGGTATGTGGGACCTATGGCTATATGACTATAACGTATGTGGGACCTATGGCCTTATGACTATAAGGTATGTGGGACCTATGGCTACCGTGGCTATTGCGTAGATAGTTTGACTGCGGGGACTTTGGAAACTGTAGGGCTTTGGAAACTGTTTTATCATGATAATGCGCAACTTCCCACTTTTTCCTCCAATAATTTCGCTATGGTTTCAGGCGATGCAAATTGTAAATCCTTAGGTCTTTAACGTCTCTTTGAAAAAATAAATCTAGATTTAAGAAATTTTTTTGACGTCATTAGTACAAAAAAAAAGTAGTCTGGAGGAACAAATCTTCAGTTACCAATCTAGAAAAGAAATGCAGCTTCGTTATAATTTTCCGGAAACTCGGAGCATAGAGGAACTTATATACAACACTACAAACCTACAAATACGACGACGATCGCTTTCACGGACTCTAAAGTGGATGCCCCTTAGTTGCGACTGCCGTTTCCGCGCTGCGCGAGCTCTCGTTAGCTGGCTCTTTCATGCATACCACGAGCGTTCCGACCACACATTAATTTCGAGAATCTGCGACAAAGGAGTTTTGTACAAACTGCTGTATCAAGTACAGAGAGAAAGCGAGACCGGAAACGAGTCCAAAAATGAAAGTAAAAAAATAATGATAATAATACATTTTAAAAGGCTTGAAGTTTTTTTTTGTTTCATGACAGTGAGAAACAGAGCGTGAATAGAAAATTAAAGCAAAATCGGTCGCTTTTGTTATCCTTTCCTCGTCATAAATGTATTCACATGTGTACGCACAGCTTTTTGTTTTTCGTTCAAGCTCAAACACCCTGAGAGTTTAATTCTATTAAATATGTTCGAAACATCTCAGAAATATTGTCGTGCTATGTGGCAAGTTATCGAAGTGTACCGTTCTAGGGTTAAGGCCCCACAACACGGTGCAAATTGTTTTTTTTTTTTATTTTTTTTTCTTTTTTCTGAATGATGCATGTGTTAAGAATGTTCTTACAAAATTTTTCGAAGACATTTGTAAAATTGACGAAGATACAGCATTTTCTGTGAAACGGTTCGAAGCGAGCGACCGCGCCGAGCGGCAAGTGTACGGCCGACCTCGAAGCCAAAAAAAGCACGCATGAGGGTTGTTTGCGTGGAAAAAATCAAAACACCAATCAATCTATGGATACTGACGAGCTGTTCTATGGTTCAGAAATAGCAGACTAACGGTGAGAAACATTATAATAACAGACAAGAAAAAATTTAGCTTTTACGTACGAATTATTCGTTACCAAAACTTTGAACGCGTTTTTCTCGAAAATACTTTTTTCAACCTTGTCGACGACATATTTAAAAAACTATACATCCAATTTGCATGGGCCAAGTTTTAAATTGTTCGCAAAGCCAGTCTCTACGTCTCCACGTAGCGATTTTTTCATAAACGGTCCCCTTCTATTTAAAAAAAAATATAAACACTACAAAAAATTTCGTGAAATTTGAAGTAAAAAATTTGCTGGTCCGCCATTTTTATATTTTTTGTGATATCGGGTTTTCCCTACGTCATGATGTAAACCTAAGTGTCTCGTTTCTAAATAAATTTTCTTTTATTTTTCAGATGAACTGTATAGCTTTATCGATGTCGACCGCCGAGCAACAATTTAGCCGGAGTGCACTTTTTGACTGGACGTATACCGCAAACAACGCTGTGTATTAGGATAAATATTTTTTTATACACTCTTCTATATGTATATATTGACCACGAGAATTATTAAAAAATTTCGACACATAGTTTACTTGTAAAAAATTACGAAAAATGTACCCTCGTCCCGTGCTCGCACCGTGTTGTGGGGCCTAGACATATGAAAAAATTAATTCCAAGAAAGAAGGAAACCCGCGTAGAAAAAAGTTGTATGGGAAGGGTATTAAATTGAGTATGGGTTGAATATAAGGAATCCTATGGGAACGAATATGGGTAAATATTTCCCCATTAAATGAATATTTAATGTGGAAAATTGCATTTAAAATAAAGTACTAATTTTTCATAAAATCCAAAAAAAAATTCAAAATGACATAAAATTTAAACGGTTTGATCGATTCTCTTGAAATTTTAATGGGATCATCGGGTGACTATATTCCATCTGTGTAGGCGTTTTTAGCCCGATAGCTAAAAAATTTCGAGCGCTAGAGCGCGAACCGACATTCTTGAACAAATTAAAAATGGCGTACATAAAAAAACAACTGAACATTTTTTGATGAAATTATACAAAAACTATTAACAACAAATGCTTTGTGCAAAATTTCAGCCTGATCGGTGAATTTCCGAGATATAGTGATTTGAAGTTTTCACATCCGATTCGCACACACACACACACACACACATACATCCGGACATTTTTTCTAAATGTGATTTTTCGATGTTTTGGAACATTCCGAACATGTTTTTATTAAAATCTGGATTTTTTTTTTTTTTTTTTTCACCAAAACAAAGCTTTCTCTGTGAGGAAGCAAAATTGTCCAGTTCCGTCGGTAAAACAGGTAAAGCACCTTAAAAAAGGAAAACAAAAACAGCTCCAGCATCCCATTAACGATTTGCCCAGTCGAGTCACCGAAGAATACCGCAACGAGCTTCGAAGCGCAATAATACGCCAGTCGCACATATTCAACGGAAAACTGTTGATCCGCCTACTCGCTTTTTGAAAAAGGCATCCGTTCCACCATAATTGGTATGATTGAGGCTTATGCAACAAGCGCCTACCATTCATCGAAACGCTATAACTACCAGCGCAAAGAGCCTTTTGACCTTCCATTTCGTTTGAGCCCTTCATCCACTTCGCCAGAGTGTGCGCTTCAGAACTAAGGCTGCAAATGCAAAATGAATAAATACCGGAGCAACTTGCCGGTCGGTCGACGGAGCTGTTCGTAAACTCGTTTCTCATACTCTGTGCGATACTCGAGCTGCGCGGATACTCTGGATATTTTCTAAAACAAAACAAAACAAAACAAAAATCGGATACGAGGATTTTTTTGCAAAAAAAAAGGACACGGCAAAAGTCAAGTGGCTGTTCCGGATTCGACACACGATCTCGCATGCGGAGTCCAACACGCGCACCATTCGCACTTTTCAGTTTCGGCCGAAAAAGGGCCGAGCTGGAAGCTGAAAAATAAAACCACTTGAAATTGATGCGATCTCGAGTGTTTCTATTTTTCGTGACAAAATAAATTCTACGTCGCTGATACTTCGATTATTCGTGCGGATCCTGGCTTAGCACTCGATACTCGAATATTCTTTCATGTACAGAGTAAAAAAAAGTCCTTACATTTTACAACTTATTTTCACAAAAACGTCCCGCAATCTTTTATTTGTCAATTTGCCGATCCCACCATTCGGCTCTAGTTTTACTGACAAAAGTACGAACTAAAATTGTTAATTGCGGGGCAAACAAAAGGTCAGGTTTGTACAATAGAAACCTTAACAAACGAGTTTGTCACTCATTTAACAAAATTATTTTTAGGAAACTTCGTATTCAGATTGTTTTACGCGAGATCAACAAATATAATTTCAAAGATATTTGGGATCGTTGCCAAATTAAGTGTGAAACTCATGTTTGTGTTATACAAACTGAATAACAAGTTTATTCGTAGAAAGATAATTAATTCGTTCGTGAACATATTGTAACGAATATGTAGCTGACTATTCGTTAGGACACACGATATTAGTTAGGTTTGACAATAGACAAACGAACAGACGATCGATGCCAAGATCGATCGTCATATAGACAGTCTGGACTGGGACGTCTGAACGGACAGACGTGTGACAGTTCATACTCGGGATACATAGCCGTGATTATACCAATAATATCCGCCCCACAACCAAATATGCGAGTTATTCTTTCCTTCGGTCGTTACAATATTGTTAGCCAATATGAAAAAATCTCAAAAAATTCTCAAAAATCCTGTATCAGCTGTGAAAATTTTCAACCCCAGAGCGACAGTGGTATCGCATCGGTTTCTATTTTTTTTTCTTTTTTTAAAATTATTTAAAGTGATTTAAAATTATATTAAAAAAAAAAAAAAAAAATAGAAGCTAATGCGATACCACTTTCGCTCTGGCCTTGAACATTTTTATATGTGATACAGGATTTTTGAGAATTTTTTCAGATTTTTTCATTTGGGCGAACAATATGCTCACTTAAAAAAAGAAAGCAAACGTTTTACCATTCTGGATTTGGGCTTAAAAATGTTCGTATAAAATAGAGGATTTTCCACAATTTTTTCAGAATTTTTAATTCCGGTTAAAAATTTGTTCACTTTGAAAAATTATAATTAATGCAAATTAAAAAAAAATTAAAAAAAAATTTGAGTGATTTTTAGAGTTAGACCAATATTATAAAAGAATTACCAACCGAATTGAAGAGGTCGAGAGTCCGATGCAGGTCGAATCGTTATGGAATGCCCCATATGTAAATAGAGAAGATGGGGCGAAACGGCCACCAAGAGTAAAAATTATAATTTTGCCTTAATTTATTGTTCGTGACATGCCAATATCTTTTTTATCAATAATAAAACAAGTAAACGGAAAAATAAATGGGAATTGGAAATAATTTTTTTTTTATTGTTGTATCTAATTGGTAGCACAGAAATCGCATGTGTAGTTCAAGAACATGTCATCCTCACCCTTGGCTAAGTCTCCCATTAATTGCCATTGAAAGTTCCATTGATTACCATTAACTATTGGTTAAAGGTAATTCAATGGGATTTTGCCAATGGTGTCATTCCCACTCGTACTACCATTTAATATACCATTCAATATGCCATTCAGTTTCCAACTCACTGCGTGATATTTTTATCCTGCTAGCATTCCCATTCGCGGAAAAATAGATTACACATAATTATCCACTTTTCTACACTGATTAAATATGTAATTAATCAAAAAAGCTGTAATGCTCCCGAAAAATATCTCCTATTGCTAATAAATCATTTCGATCCTTAAGTTTACAGCTACTATTATGGACTCATTTATCTGCAATTCATTATCGCTTATACCATTTAAGCGAAAGTTCCTTCTCTCCCACGTGATTCCCTAGTGTTTGTCAACTCGATTCTCGTTCCTCGTAAATTATAAATAGTTAGATGTGCCATTAAAGTTTCTCTAGCTTTTTACTATTCGATTCAGTTCCCATTTATTCCGAATGGTAAGAAATAGCATTTGAGCTGTCCCTATTATACTCTAATGGACAACCATTAATAACGAATGGAAAAAGTACCACTTGTTGCGTCCTATTGACTTATCAGTAAACTCCCATTAATAACGAATGGAAAAAGTACCACTTAAAATTTTCCACTGATTTGCCAGTGGAGTCTCGTTAAGGTAGTTCTGTCGCTTGGTATTCATTTCGCATAAGTTCGAATGAACTTTAAGATGAATGGTAGAAAGTACCGTTTCAATTTTCCCCATGAATTTCCATTAAGATCCCATTGATTAACATTCGGTTCTAATACCCCGAGAGCTTAAAAATTATCGGGTATTTCCCGATTGTTTCGTTGCGTAGCAACGAGCGAGATAAGTTTTGCTTAAAAAAATCCCGAGCGCGCAGCGCGAGGGATTTTTGAGCAAAACTTATCTCGATCGATGCTACGCAGGGAAACAAGAGGGAAATACCCGATTAATTTTTAAGCTTGAGGGGTATTCGGCTGATTATTTTTTCAACCTCAATTTCGACCAATGAGATTGTGGTATTTAACATTTTCCTGACAAGGTTTGACTTCTTGCTCTTCTCTGTATTAGCCGGGACATTCTGTTTGATTTTTTTAGAGATGCTCTCTAGAGATTCATCACCAAATCGCTTTCTTCGCTCACTCATGTCCATGCTCGTGAATAGCAATTTGACGTTTAATCATTCGCATAGGTTACAAGTGACAGAAAAATTAATGTTTATCGCCTAGCAACCTAGCCGGAAAATTTTCGAAAAATTATCGATATAATTTAGACCTAGTTGTACCACGTGATGTCAAATACCGCGCTCTCATTGGTCGAAATTGGGGTTGAAAAAATAATCGATATCATTCATTACTATTAAACGCTCAATGGAAAACTTTATCAAGGGCATCGGTTCGAGCACATGAACGGTTAGGTATGTATACTTTAGAAATACATATCATATTTATATCATATTTCGATATCTCTCTACAATATAAAAAGAATTCGCCGCCGCGGCCGTGTTCACGAATCGAGGGGGGGGGGGTCAATAATAGGGTCAGAGGTCAATAATAGGTTTAAGGGGGTCAACAACAGGGTCAGGGGGTTAATAATAGGGTTAACGGTGTCAAGAATGGGGTTAAACGGGTCAACACTAGGATTAAGGGTGTCAACAATAGGGTTAAACGGGTCAACAATAGGGTTAAACGGATCAACAATAGGGTTAAACGGGTCAACAATAGGGTTAAACCGGTCAACAATAGGCTTAAACCGGTCAACAATAGGGTTGAACGGTTCAACAATAGGGTTAAACGGGTCAACAATAGGGTTAAACGGGTCAACAATAGGGTTAAACGGATCAACAATAAGGTTAAACGGGTCAACAATATTGGATAAACAGGTCAACAACAGGGTTAAACGGGTCAACAATAGGGTTAAGTTGGTCAATAATAGGGTTAAGAGGGTCAATAATAGGGTTAAGGGGGTCAATAATAGGGTCAGTGGTGGTCAATAATAGGGCCCGCGGGATCCATAATAGGGACATGTAGTTGATTAAAAATGAAACCATAATAGTGAGACTTAGAATTCTAAGGGCATACGTCCTTTAGAGGATTTAGAATAATAAAGCCTTACGTCCATAAAGGGGTGCGAGCGCGCGAAGCGCGCGAAGCGCGCGAACCCCGAGCCTCGAGCCCCCCTGGTCTCGCTACAATATGTTATATATCATATTTTAGAAATATATATCGACATGAAAATGAACCATTGGTCACCAAGAAAAAAAAAACCATTGGGATAACGATTGGAATATATCCAATGGTAAGTTGGCAATACCGTATTGGGCTGTTGCACCGATCCCTTCGGGCTTACGGGCTTCCGTACTCTCTTTCTCCTCTTTCCTTATCAGTGTCGCTAGTTCGATTATTGGGCCCGCAGCTTCGTCGCGCCAGGCAATGTATCAGTCTCGGTCATACGGCCATAGTCGTATTTCGTACGTTCTATCTCCGAAGCTACGTTCTCGTCCGATCCTTCACCTACGGAACTTCAGACTCGGCAATCGAACCCTCGACAAACTCGAGGCCTTTTGGTTTACCAGCCCAAGGCGTTGGCACTTTCCTGTGGACCTACTATTTTAAGAGGGTTCCGAACTGTATCACAGAAAAAACAGCCATACAAAAATCGCTTGCGCGCCGACAGGGAATCGAACCCGGTTCTACTGCGTGTCAATCGCGCTCCGATCTTCTCGCACCCTCTCTTCACCCTCGGAATAGCGTATATAACTTATATATCGTAGACATTAAGTGCTCCGCATCTACCAAGTCCATTTGCAGTGTTTTAGGGTGTCTCTAGGCACTTAAAGGCATCTTTGGCCATTTAAGGATTACTTTGAATATTTTGGAGTATTTTAGAATACTATCGAGTATCTTAAGGGCATATTATGGTATTTTGATAGATAGATAAATAGATAGACACGTTTATTCGGTGCTCCGGTCCCTAAGAACACCGTGCCCAGCTACAAAATCATCCCATACGCGAACAAATCGCACCAAAATCGCACATAAGCCAAAAATAGAAAAATTAACATTATTAGTAGTATAGAAAATATCGAAAAAATAACGTAAAATAACACATCAAAAATAATATTGGAAATAATATCGCAAATAACATTGCAAACAATGTAACAAAACGAAATAAAAATCAAGCCAGTCTTTCGAAAAAGTACCGCAAAGCAACCACTATTGCGGGTACTTTAGGGTACTTCGGTATACTTTCGGGTTCTTTGGGGTACTTCAGGGTACTTCGGGGTACTTTAGGTTACTTTGGAGTACTTTGGGGGTACTTTGAAGTACTTTGCGGGAACTTCGGGGTACTTTGGGTTACCTTGGGGTAGTTTGGGGTACTTTAGGGGACTTTAGGGTACTTTAGGGTAGTTTAGGGTGCTTTAGGGTGCTTTAGGGTACTTTAGGGTACTTTAGGGTACTTTAGGGTACTTTAGGGTGCTTTAGGGTACTTTAGGGTGCTTTAGGGTACGTTAGGGTACTTTAGGGTACTTTAGGGTGCTTTAGGGCACTTTAGGGTGCTTTAGGGTACGTTAGGGTACTTTAGGGTAATTCAAATATTGAAATCTGGTGATTAGAACTTACCTAAACTAGCGTCGTATGTATTCATGTACTCGCTCGTCATGAACTGCGAGACGAGGGCTGTTTTTCCAACGCCCGAGTCACCCAGCAAAACGACGCGATATTTCGGAAATTCTTCCACATCGCTCTCACTGCTGTCACCCGCTACCCCCTGGCCGCTGCAGCAAGAGCCGTCGAAGGGTGACCTCTCTCCGGAAACGTTACTGTTTCTGAAAAAAAAAAAAAAAATAATAATAATAATAATAAAAGAGAAAAGAATATCAAATATGATAGTCAATAAAGCAAATATGAAAAGATGAATTTTTTTTTTTTCACTGCGCTGAATCGTTGGCAAATGCGATAAATTATTAATAAAATGATGTATGCAAATAGGGATAAGTGTGAATATGCAATAGTTAGTGGACGAGCAAATTATCATATTCGGATATTCGAATGAAAGATATTTTTGTTACATTCCCGACGAATGTCTCAACAAACGCGCCAGCAAATGCGGATTCATATGCGTTACATTCATATGGAAATATTTGACCCAGGAGCGAGAGAATTTTCTAACGCCCTCGTCCTCGACGATTGCTCGTTCAACGTTGCGATGACGCACGACAATGGGATATTACGTATTACTGAAACATCTCTCGGAATATCGATCAATTTAGGTGGGTCTTTAAAAGCCGGGGAAATGGAAAATACCGGCGCGAGCCCGAGGCGTGCATGGAGGATTCGCAACCCTCTGCTCCTCTCTATTTTACCGCGGAAATGCCGTCGCATGCATCCTCACGATTGCCATTCCCCGGTTATTAATATTTAATATCGAACGCTTTTGTGACCCGCGTTAATTACATCGTCAGGGACGAAGTCAGTCGCCAACTTCGTCGCACCGAACGCACAGTCATCAATATTCTGGAGCACTCTTCTCTATTCTTAATTGGACGCTGTCATTTACAAGTGGACCGTAGAATGCAATTATTCGAAAATTAATATAATTTTTATCCTTCTTAATAAAAAAAAAAAAAAAAAAAAATGTTCGAAAAAAAAAATTAGATTTTAGTTTCGCAGTAGTGTGTGCAATTTGTTTGCCAATTTTTTTTTTTTATTGTTTATTTTGTAAATTATTTACATATTTTTCCTGGGCTTATTCGGAAAAAACGATATTGAGTTTTTTTTTTTTTTGTGGCAATGTACTGACAACAGTCCAAAACGCCGAGAAACGCGATTTTCTGTGTTCAAGCTGCGAAAAAATGGAATCTTCAAGGATTACAAAAAATTCCGAAAAAATTCATACGTATTCAAAAAAATTAACGAATCATTATTGTGAGGGAAAATATGTAAGTTGCCGGCTTATTTGTTGAACAATGATTTTTATCTTCGATTTGTTAATGACAAATTGGAATTATTTTTTCACAAAAATAATCTTTTCAGCACCTTCCATGCGCGTGATTTTTTTTTCGGATTTTTGTCCCATCGAGAAGTGTTCGAAATTTTCGCTGAAACTCACGTTTGACGCGAAAATTTCGAAATTTTTCATTTTTTTTAATTTTTGATTTCATTAGTCTGAACGGTTAGCAATATTTTAGGCTTTACAGAATTGAAAGATTCCAAAAATTTGGTAGAGTTACAGCATTTTGAGCGTAAAAACTTTTATTTACTTGGAAGCAACTTTTCGAAGCTTGCGAAAGTTCTAACTTTTGAACGAAGGTTCAGATCGCTTTGAAATTTTGACAACATGTTCTTAGTATCATCACCTATCGTGTGAACCACAGAAACAGAAATTTCATTGACACGAAAAAAATATAAGAAATAAAATACCGACAGAAAATTGAGCAAAAAAAACTTTAAGTTTCGAATTTTTATTATTATGATTTGAAAAAAAAAATAATATTGTTAGTTCACACTGAAGATACATTCATTATGCAACTATAAATATGTTCATTTTTTTTTATTCAGACACCCACATCGGTGCCGAAAACTTTCACCATCGACGCGGGCGCAAAAAAATAAAATAAAATACATTGCTTTATTATGCAATATCACCGCCATTTGTTAAAATTTCTGATTTTTTTTTACATATACTTAACTATGTGCATAAATGATCTGTAAAAAAATGTTGTCAATATATGCGTCATTTTTTTTTAACCGCGTCTAGAAAAGTACCTTCGAAAAATCGGCGAAATCGCGCATATAAAGGTCATAGAAGTTAGCAACGTTGCTCCAACGAAATTATTGACAGCTGTCACGTTTCCACAGAAAGTTGACTTCCTACCGCGTCGATAATATAATATAATATAATATAATATAATATAATATAATATAATATAATATAATATAATATAATATAATATAATATAATATAATATAATATAATAATGTGCATATTTATAATAATTATAATTGTACGTATATAATAATAATTATATAATTTATATAATAGTTTTTTTAAATTTATTTATTTAAACTATTTGAGAAAAGTGACAGCAATCAATGATACCATTGGAGCAACGTTGCCAATTTCCATGCCATCGCATATAAGACCTCAAGAATAAAAATAGTTGGATTTTTGCTACCACACAGTAAAAAAAAAGTTTTAACTTTTTATAACAACTTATTATCCGCAAAAGTCCACAATTTTGTATTTGTCAATTTTCTAGTTTTACAAACAAAAGTACAAACAAAAAAATTGTCGACGATACGACAAATAAAACGACAGATTCGTATATTAAAATAAGTGACAAACGAGTTTGTCACTTATTTAACAAAATTATTTTTACGAAATTTCGCATTCCAACTTTACGAAATTATTTTTATACTGTGCAATATGCTGCAATCTCGTGCTAGAAACTATTGTTGCAATATTGCTGGCAAACGAACGGCAAAGCTTGGTGGCAAGCAATTACACTTGTTTGCCTGTGCTACGGTTGGCTGTCTGGGAATGATACAGCGCCAAACTACGGCATTAAATTTTGCCAGAATCGATCGAGGCCGTAATTTTTTTTTTTTTTTTTTTTTTTTTTTTTAAATTCAAAAGCCCGCACGACCTTTCGGCCTTTTGGCCTTTGATAAAACACCTGCTGAGTGTCGGAAACTATTTCAACGACGGAAAGTCGATGAATTCAGACGATACAAATATATTACGACACAAATACAAATTACAAATATACATAACGACACTATATATCTATCTATCTATCTATCTATTTAATTATAATATTGAGGATGCGAATAGATTTTTCAAATTATTTTCGTTCTTAGCTATCGATATAACTATATTGTAAAATTTTTCTTTGAAAATTAATGAACGGTAAGATTTTTTATTAATAATGAGAATTTTTGTAAATATATGCGAATTTTTTTATTTTTTGACTGTCTGGTATTTTAATTTTACAAAAAAAAAAATGCATTGGTGTTCAATTAACGGAAATAATGCAAGCAAATTTTAAGTTTCAGTACATTAAATTTACAATTTATTTTTACAACTTAGCCCGATTAAAAAATAAAATAAAATAAAAACTATCTGCAGCCCAGACAAATTATGCACATTCGATACTTCACACTTAAAAAAAAAATAGTCCCCGTCCGAAGTTGCTGTCCAGAATCGCATTGGAGCGACAACCCGAAAGAAGCTTAAAACAAACCAGCGCGGAAGTTAAAATAAAAATAATTGCACCTATATTTTTCATATTATAGATGTAAGTCAAAGTTCGAAATTTTTTTTTTAATGAATATACGAACCGAAGCCTCAACTTTGCGGTGAGATAAAACGGACCATTTTTTTTTACCCATTTGTCTTGAAAACGTAAAAAAAAATTTCTCAAGCTATCTCTGCTCCGTTTTGCCCCGCCCTTAAAAATTCGCATAAAATTCGTACGAAAAGTTCGCGATACTCGGTGCAAAAATTTGCAATTCAAAAGCCAAATGTCAAATTCGATTGTGGAAATTCGACGTCGAAGCTGTTCTCGATATTCCATAAGGTCCGATAAAGTGCCGAAGGGCTGAGGCGGCGATCGAGATTTCTTACGCTCCTGTCCTACGCTCTGCAGGGTCGTAAGAGAATATGCTGATAAAGGGCGTTCGTCCACCCTCCATGGCCGGCACTATATCGAGATCATTATCATAATAACTGGATTTATCGTAACCGCGGGCTGTTCGTGTTATTCAAAAGTGAAAAAAGTCCACTCTCAGCGATAAACGTTCTGTCAGCGAGAAATTATTTAGGCGAGAGCGAGGCAAAATTGGACGACGGGGTAAAAACACAATTTTCCAATAATTTTTCGATGGACCATTTTGCCCCAACGATACAACCGGATTTTCAATGCCTTTTTCCACTCAAAAGTTAATGGAAAATTGCGTTTTGTCACATTATTCCGTTTTGCCCCACTGTTCCATTTTGCCCCACTGTTCCATTTTGCCCCACTGTTCCATTTTGCCCCGCTCTCTCCCAGTGCAACTAAAAAGAAAGCTTTTCTTCAGAGGGATTACGTTTGTCCACTACGAATTTTACGGGGCATGGAAAAGTGTTTTCGCAAATAGAATTTAATTTCTTACGTAAAATATGTAGTTTAATCATACAAATTTTATGATTAAACTCCAAAACGTTATTATCGTTATCGATGTTTCTTACCTGAATATGTGAGAAAAATTTGGGAGAGTATAATTTTCCATAATAAACGATTTTTCTTAAAGAAAAAAATAGATATAAATAAAACGAAGTTTTATTTATATCTATTATCATTTAAGAATGATTCTTAGAAAATTTTGAAATTTCGAAAAACTCAAAAAATGCGATGCAAAAATTCTAAAAAAATTTTCATCAATCCTTTTTATATAACTGCATTATTCGACAAAATTTCAATTTTTTTTGGGTGTGGAAAACTTTTTGACCGGTCGAAACGCGTTGGAATGCCTCATTTTTCTCCGGAATATGGAGCCTCTATAGAGCTTCACGCTCTTATTATTCACGAAGTAATATTTATAAAAAAAAAAAAAAATTAACATACATTTTAATTTTTTTTTAAATATTTTATCTGTAAATGTAAATAAAAATAAAATTATAAATATAAATTTCCTTATTATTTATTCACGGAGTACTATTTTATTAAAAAAAACAATTAAAATACATTTTAATTATTATTATTTAAAAAAAAATATCATATCCTGAAATATAAATACAAATTTTCACCGCAATCGCAGCGAAGTCTATTCTGCCCCAAACTTTATTTATTCAATCCAGCCCCGCCAAATGCGCGCGGATTAATTCCGTGTCTTAGTATTAAATAAATCCAAGCGACGCTCCGTAAGTCGATAAAACTTGCTGAATCATTTAGGTGGTCCACTTTGCCCCGCTCGAGTCTACGCCAAGAATTCATACTTTTTTCTCTAGTCCACTTTTTACAATTTTTCCACCCGCGGGCAAATTTCATTCTTTCACGAAGGGACGGATAGCTTGTTTAAAAAAAAAAAAAAAAAAAAAAAAAAAAAAAAAAAAAAAAAAAAAAAAAGATCACGGCCAAGGTTGTGCTCGTTGCGTAACGTCTGCGTTGCCGAGCCCTCGATTAATTATTACGTCGAGCGATAACAATTATCATTCTCACTCGGATCTGTCATAGACGTCTTTATTGTTCAATTCGATATGTAGAAGTGAAAACGGGGGGGGGGGGGGGGGGGGTAAAATGGTTATCGGGTTGAAAAGGTTCTTTTGTGAAATCGACCTTGTCTGTCGGGCGGGAGGAAGGCGTTAATACGGTGTTTCATTAGCTTGCGTTACATTTACATATAAAATGAAATATTGTATTACACTGTAAAAAAATTTTTGTTTGAAAATTGACGAACGGAACGGCTTTTTTTTACTTAAACCGTTTCTGAAATTTCAAACACATGTGCATTGAAATTTTGCAGAAAATTTTTTATTTTTAATGGAAATTTTTGTAAATTTTAGGCAAAAGATTTTTTTATTTTAATATCCGGTATTTTAATTTTACAAAAAAAAAGGATATTAATGTTGAATTAATAAAAGTAACGTAAGCAAATTTCAATTCCCAGTATATTAAATTTACAATTTATTTTTTCGATGTAATTTTGCGGTTTTTTAAATTTAACTTTTGATGCAAAAAAAAAAAAAAAAAACGTATCTTTTCAATGAAATATTCGCTATTATTCCACGGCGAATTTTCATCTTTTACAATATTTTGTAACTATTAGCTGTAATTGTCGAAAACTTTGTTTTTTTAACCCTCGGTAGCAACCTCTCAAAATGCTTCGATTTCATGGCATGGAAGTTAGCAACGTTGCTCAAATGGTATCGTTGACCGATGTCACTTTTCTCAAATAGTTTATTTTCTGGTGAACCGATAAATAAAATATTCTGTTATATTGTATTATTATCATTATACATATGGGGCATTCCATACCGATTCGACATACGACTCACCCTCGAACCCCTCAATTCGCTTGGTAATTTTTTATAATCTTGTTCTAACTCTAAATATTACTCCATTTTTTTTTTTATTTATTTTTTTAATTTGCATCAATTACAATTTTTTAAAGTGAACGTATTGTTAGCCCAAATAAAAAAATCTGAAAAAATTCTCAAAAATCGTGTATCCAATAAGAAAATTTTTAAGCCTAAACCCATAATGGTAAAACGTTTGCTTCTAGATGTTTTTCTTGAGCTTTTCTTTCTTTTTTTAAGTGAGCACATTGTTACCCCAAATGAAGAAATCTGAAAAAAAAAATCTCAAAAATCATGTATCCAATACGAAAATTTTCAAGCCTAGCGCGAAAGTGGTATCGCATTAGCTTCTATTTATTTTATTTTTTTTTTGTATATAATTTTACATCATTATAAATAATTTAAAAAAAAAAGAAAAAAAAATAGAAGCTAATGCGATACCACTTGCCCTCCAGGCTTGAAAATTTTCATATCTGATGCAGGATTTTAAAATATTTTTTTCAGATTTTTTCATTTGGGCTAACAATATGTTCACTTTAAGAAAAGAAAGTAAAGTTCAAAAAACATCTAGAAGCAGGCGTTTTACCATTCTGGGTTGAGACTTAAAAATTTTCATATCTAATACAGGATTTTTCAGAATTTTTTATTCCGGCTAAAAATATGTTCACTTTGAAAAATTGTAATTAATGCAAATTAAAAAATAAAAAAAAAAAAAAACAAATTAAAACAGAATTTGAAGTGATCTTTAGAGTTAGAGCAACATTATAAAAAATTACCAACCGAATTGAAGAGGTCGAGGGTCCGTCGTAGGTCGAATCGGTATGGAATGCCCCATACATAATTATAATTATACAAATATTTATGTAATTATAATTATCATAAACATTTATATAAATATAAATAATTATGAAAATTTGCGTTTTTTTTCCCGATTTAGTGTTCTACGATAGCGGAAAAACACTCGAACACACTCGAAGAAAATTAATACCGCGACACAAAATAGGATGAACTGTAATGAATGAGAATGAGGGAAAAGAGCAAGAAGCGGAAGGCTCGATTAATTCGGACGATCAGTTTAATTAAGCCTCCGTTTTCGAGGTAATATATCGAGGTCTCATGGCTCTCGGCGCACGACGACCGACATTTCTAATCTATGCATTCCTCACTCTCTAATTAAATGAAACCTATTATTGACTGGGTTGGGCGAACAGACGCGATTTTCGAGGAAACGCTTTTATATTCTTCGAGGAAATACGTCAAACCGACAGATCTTAAAAGTTAAAAATAAACATAAAAAAAAATCCCCGAAATGTTTCAACACCGGTCAGGATTTATTGATCGAGTTAATAAATTTTCAGATTTTAAGAGTTAAAAATAAAAATATTGAAAAATCCCCGAAATTTTCCGACTCCGGTCAGAATTTATCGATCGAGTTACTAAATTTTCACATTTTCCGTCTTGACACACAGTCGCACAAGCCTAAGTATTTCAAATATGGATGTGAGAATATTTTTTAAAAATTGTCATAATTCACCATAAATTAAATATGAAAAATTCGTATTTGAATATACAAAATACCTGAATAATTCGAATAATTGAGAATATTCGAATGATTTTAATAGTCTAAATATTCTAATTAGATAATTGAATTATTCCAATGATGAGAAATATTAATTTGAGACTTTTAATGGATAATGATAATTATAAATAACGCGATAAACAATGCGAATTTATTTACAACACAAAATGTCGTAGACGTTTAAACTTTGAAGAATTGAATAAATTGCAACCGAGCGTAAGTTCTTCAGCTTTGTAGTAATAAAAATTCTTCATTCAATGAATACAATTTATGTGCTGAGTTTCATCGTAATCGGAATTTCATCATTCGAATATGCAATTCATAAAAATTATTCAAATTTTTTGTAATATTCACAAATATTCGTGTTGTTTGAATTTTTAAAAAAATTATTCACAAACATTCGTATTATTGGAATTAAAAAAAAATTATTCACATACATTCGTATTATTAGAATTTTTAAAAAATTATTCATAATTATTCGAATTACACGATTTGATTAAATTATTCAAATTGTTTAATATTCAATTCAATTCAAGCGCCATTCGCGCATCCCCAATTTCAAGCCTTCGCCAAGCGACGAAATGCTAATTAATTCCGGAGAGGATCGTTCGACACACGTGTCTATCGCCGGAAGGCTTTCTCTGAAATAAGTAGGCGTGCATAGCCACTCTATGGTTTCATACGTTGTGTACCTTGGCTGTACATGCTCTCCGGCTGCTGTGCTGACCCTCGTAAGCCTTACAGGCGCATAATGCCGCTCAGTCTGGCGTACTGTCGTAAGCAGGGTCCGGATTAACCACGGGACGGGATTAATTAACGTCACGACTTAAGACGAGATTCTCATTTTTTTTTTTTTTTTTTTTTTTTTTTTTTTTTAATACCATTTATTAACTTTTTTTTTGTACACAAATCTGATGTAAAGCAAAAAGTTAGCCAATTATTATTTTATCTATTTATAGATATAGTTTTTATTGAATTTTTTTGAAGCCTTGTAATTTAAGGTCTCAAGGGGATGCTTGAGCTGGTTTTTTTTTTACTTTTTTTAACGTGCTTTACCTGTTTTACCGATGGACCTAAGCAATTTTTCTGTTCCGACTTGGCATTGTTAATACACTACACATATGCTCAAAATCATACAGGATTATGATATTGACACAAACGCTTCGGAGTGCAGTTCAATTTTGTTTGAAAACTTACAAGGAATTAAGAAAATCGAATGTCATAGTTTGCGAAAGTCCGTGAACGTAGTGTCACGATTGACGGCCAGGTGGCTCTGCATCGTGCCCTACACTTCATTCGGCCGTGTTCATCGGCTCTGATCACCCGTCCCAAGTCGATAGACTAACTAATCGCAGTTTACACTTCACGTGATTATCTTTTGAGTGAGCAACTTTCCGATGATTTTGGAATATTCGGAGAACTTCACGGAATCGTCGCGCACTCCCTTTTGACGTATGTAAAATCTATAATTTTTTATATCCAACAGAACGGATGCTGTGAACATTTCAGCGGCCATGTTGGTTTCCGCGACAGTTATTAATATTCGATTTTCTTTATTTTTTCGGAAGATTTCGAACGAAATTCGAGTGCACGCCGAATGGTTTATGTTTTTAATACAGCCCTGTAAAATTTGAAGCATACCCGTCGCATAGTAACGACGTAAAGTGAAAACTACGAAATCACCTAATTCGGCCGGTAAAACAGGAAGGTCCAGCAGCCCCTTAAGAATAGTTATTTTTTCTTACACCTTTACTGGTTATTCATTAATAATATATTCTGTCTTTGGTCAAAGGCTGTTTGCCTAAACAACCATATAGACCGAATTATTTTAAAATATTTAAAGATATCGTACTTTTTATTTAATTTTTCTGACGTCTTATGATTTAAGGTCAAGACCTTAAATTACAAAACGTCAAAAAAATTAAATAAAAAGTACGATATCTTTGCGAGAATAGTTATTTTTTCTTACACCTTTACTGGGCACTGATTAACAATATATTCGGTCTATACGGTTGTCTCAATAAGGATTTAAGAATTAGGTTGAAGAAATTAATAAAATAAAATAATAAACGTAAGAAAAATCGAAAACCGAAGAAGAAAAAAATTCTGGCCACATCTGATGTCACTCGTACGACCGAGAATATCATTGATTTTTTTTTTTTTTTTTAACATACATACAACAGTCCGCAACAGTGATTGTAAATCAGTGATTTTTCCTCCCGAAAATGCAGGATAATTGTCTTAATTTTTTTTTTTTTTCTCCACAATTTATAAATATTTTTAGAGAATCGATAAACATGTGTAACAAAATTTCTGAAAGAAAACTTGTACAGTTTTAAGTGTATGCTATCCTAAACATCACCTTCTTAGACTTCTAAACATCGCGACGTAAATGGCCCGAAATAAAAAAAAAAAAAAAAAAAAAAAAAGAATACCGAACAAAAATTCCTCCGCACTCGATTTTTATTTTCCAAATATCCCAACTTTTTATTCCTCATTGGTATTTTTCTTCTATTAATCAATTCTGATTGCCTCAATGAATAGAGAAAAGCCGCAAGTACAAGACATTAACGGCCATCGCAATAAAAGTTTCCTTACAAAAACAAAAACAAAAAAAGAAAAAAAAATGCAATCACAGGGGTATTTTCAGCGAAATGAATGGCAATCCCCTCCGTTAATTCCTCCGTCCTCTCGGCGTCTCGCCGAATTAGCTCAACTTTTCTCATCTGAGAGAAAGAAAGTTTGGCGGCCACAAAAGTTTTGTTTTCGAAAGGGTTCGAAGATCGGATAAAAAAAAAAAAAAAAAAAAAAACAACATTTGCAAAGTTAAAGCATACAGGCTGGCCGGACCGAACCGGCGATGTCCAGGCCCTACTTGAAATAGCGTTCAACACCATTGTCGCTATTTCGGGATCCGAACAAGGCATGCCGTGTACGCCGGGCTGACTGCTGCATTGGGCAACAGGAAGAAAGAGGTTAAAACGCGTGTATAAGAGAGGCGACCCCGAGATAGAAAGTCAGAATGCCTGACATTGACAGACCGAAGATAAATTCGTTTCTTGGCTCGAAATAGAAAATATCTTGTCAACGAGACTTCGAATCCATGTTGCGTGCCTTAAACATTTGTCGCGCTAGATTTGCAGAAAAATGCATTCGACAAAGACTTTTAACACGATAAACAAAACAATGTATAGCAAGTTTGCAGAAAAAAAAAGCTTCCTCTATGAGGAAGCAAAATGAATACCGTCTTATTTGTTGGTTTTTCAGGGTTGTGCAACTCCTCAAGCGAGAGCTTATATTTTCAATTTTAAAACGAGCTCTCGTAGGCGAGTTAGTTAAAATAAAATTAATTAACGTATTTTGACCATAATTATTCTCGTTCTCCTCATTCATCGCGAAGTACAGTCATCGAACAATATTTTCCTAGGTTTACTCATTTAACCAGTGTATTATAGTGGATCGCGCGTTCACCACCGTCGACCCTCATAGACACTCGAATAAAAACAGCTGAAGATACTTACACACTCACACTCAGCCCCTCCCGCCCCCACAAACACTCAGAGATACGCGGAGACACTCAGAAACATTAAGAATCATTAAGAAGCATTAAGAAATATTAAGAGATATTAACAACCATTAAGAACCATTAAGAATCATTAAGAGACATTAAGAGACACGATAAGAGACACTACAAGAGACACTATAAGAGACACTACAAGAGACACTATAAGAGACACTATAAGAGACACTATAAGAGACACTATAAGAGACACTATAAGAGACACTATAAGAGACACTATAAGAGACACTATAAGAGACACTATAAGAGACACTATAAGAGACACTATAAGAGACACTATAAGAGGCACTATAAGAGACACTATAAGAGACACTATAAGAGACACTATAAGAGACACTATAAGAGACACTATAAGAGACACTATAAGAGACACTATAAGAGACACTATAAGAGACACTATAAGAGACGCTATGAGACACTAAAAGACACTCATGAACACTCAGAAACACTAAGAGACATTAAGAGACACTAAGAGATACCCATAGACACGCAGAGATGCTCACAGGCACTCAGAGATACTCATAGGAACTCAGAGACTCTAAGAGACACTGAGAGACACCTGAGAGACACCTGAGAGACACCTGAGAGACACCTGAGAGACACCTGAGAGACACCTGAGAGACACCTGAGAGACACCTGAAAGACACTGAGGGACACTGAAGGACACTGAGGGACACTGAGAGACACTGAGAGACACTCATAGACACTGAGAGACACTCATAGACACTCAGAGACATTAAGAGACACTAAGAGACACTAAGAGATACTCATAACACGCAGAGATGCTCACAGGCACTCAGAGATACTCATAACACGCAGAGATGCTCACAGGCACTGAGAGATACTCATAGGAACCCATTGACACTCATAGACACTCAGAGACTCGCTCCCACTCTCGACAATATTGAAATTGTTGTATTCAATGTACAAATGCCATTTTTTTGATAGTAAGCAATCTAATTGTGTGTTACACACATTTTATTATGAACTACTTTCATTTTTTAGCCAGCCTGTTTTGCCTCATTCTCCACTAGACATCCTTGTTCAATGGATTCTTTTTGTCGGATGGAAAATCGGCAATCGCGAGCGAGAATTCGGACGGCCGCGACGGAGAACGGCACGCGGCTGTTGTCTGATTCCATGCTCGTCAAGCGAATGCTAAAGAAAGATCGGGATAAAAGGAGATGGAAGTCGTCTGGCACGGGCTTTAAAATTTGGATGAAAGACGGCGTCATTTTTTTTTTCCGTCCGACAAGTGACGACGACAATGATGAATCCGTTTCTCACTCAACGTCATCGCGACTTGGCCGAAATCCACCGAAGATACGAACGAGCGCTGAATCACCGAAGAGACCAGAAGATTCGCATGGATGGAGCTTTGGGAATACACGATGAATCATCGATGACGATGACGCGGGCTTTTCGCTTCCTGACCGAGAATCTATTTAAATGTGATTCATTCTCGATAGCGGGGATCGAGAGATTTTCATCATGCATTCTTGAATGCGAAAAGTCACACGAGCATTCCGGAGTCGATGATCGCAACGCCGACTGAGGAGATTCACTCATCGAGAAAACATTTTATTGTGAATAATCCTGCCAAGAAACCACGTCTCGGTGTACCTCATGGTGATGCAGTCGGCTAAGTGTCTCGCCGTTGTTTCGAAAGATTTTTTTTTTTTTTGCATAGTCTGGGAGAGAGAAAAATGGGATAATGGGAATCACCGAAGACTTCAAAAATGTTTGAGTGAAAAATTAAATCCCGACTCAATTCGCGAAGTACTAAAAATCGTCACCATAGCTGGAAACATCAATCTGAATATAATTAGGACGTTCATGTGGATGGTCATTTAAGATACTACAAATGTTCATTTATTTGTTAATGACAAACGACCTTAATCGTTTGTTATTAACAAATTAATTAATTTTTTTTATGTCATCGGGTCATTAGAATAGAAAAAGTTATAATCAACGATCTGTCAAAATTTCAACTCAATCGCACGAATGGACTTTGAGATACGATGTCCGTTCTTAATTGTTATTTGTATGTATGCATGTATCGTTTAGTCATTTCGGGCATTGCTCTATAGAAATATCGCTTAAAAACTAACTTATAAAGTAGGATACTTACTTAGTAGGATGTCACTTCCTAATCCCTAACCCTCGCGTTCCTCCGAACCAAAAACCAACCCAAAAACCAACCGTCGATTGGTGCGCCAAACCAACTATTATTCCAACCTCCCGAAGGTTGATTTTGGGTTGGTTCGTCAAATCCAACCATCAGCCAACTATTCTTTCGACAGAGTAAAGATTGATTCACGGTTGGATATTATAAACCGACTCTATTTTCGACTTTCAGCCAACAACAGTAATGGTTGACTTATGGTTGATTTTTCAAAACCAACCGTAAACCAACCGCTGGCTAGGTCGTTGCCCGAAATAGTTGGTTTATGGTTGGTTTACGAAGAAACCAACCACAAATCGACCATCACTGTAGTCACCTGAAAGTCGAAACGAGGGTCGTTTTATAATAACCAACCATGAACCAACTATTTATGCTGTCGGAAAATGGTTGGTTTCCGAAAACCAACCGAGAATCAACCTTCGGGCGATTGGAATAATGGTTAGTTTGGCGCACCAATCGACCGTTGGTTTGTGGTTGGTCATAGAAAAATCGTCCAAATTCCAACCATTATTGACGATTGGGTGGTCCGCGAGGGAAGTTTGCGTTTGTTTTGCCCTTACCGCCTGCAATCCTTAGTCCATGGCTACTATTTTCAATTTTTCTTTTATTTTCAATGATTTTTAAATTTATTTTTGTTATTTATTAATTGGTAACGGATATTTTTCAATAAAAAAAACTCAATCTTCATAACAACTTGTACTAACTCTGTGTAAAAACCCGATCTTGTCCTTCTTATACCCGGTTTCAAAAAAATATTGAAAGTCGACCTGTTTTTCGGACCAATCCTCATGTTAGTACGTAAAAAAAAAATCATAGAATCGTGAAATATAAAATATTTTAAAAATTACTACAAATAACCGTTTTTATAAATAATCATAATACAGGAACTACGGTAGTCTCGAGTAGTAATTACTTATCTGCAATAACTGCTTATGCATTAACTACTGAATCCTGGAATAGAACTACTTGTAAGTAGTCATTACTGATGCAGGAGCTACTACGTCCTCAGTAATAATTACTGACTGCTGAGGAGTAACTACTAGGAAGTAGTAACTACATGTGTAGTGACTACTGCAATGCCAGCAGGGACTACTGAACCTCCAGTGGTCACTACTCGACCCCTAGTAGTTCTTTTCGGTGAGGGCAAAATCCCAGCAGTGTACTACTGAAAACTACGAGAATTCCCAATAGTGAACTACTGCAAACTACGAGAATTCCTAGTAGTGAACTACTGGAAACCACGGAAATTCCCAGTAGTGAACTACTGGACATTCATAGTAGTTTGGAGTAGTGAACTACTTGGGATATACAGTAGTTAGCTGCTCAGTAATAGTTAACTACTCAAAATACCCAGTAACGTTCAGGAGTTGTAACTGCTCAACACTGAGTAGTTTTCAGTAGTCTGCCAATTTAGCACTAGGCAGTTAGTAGTTCAGTAGTTTATTAGTAGTTAACTACTGGATACTGCCAGTAGTATTTTGCAGTAGTTTTCAGTAGTTCTTTTCGGTGAGGGCTACTGCAATGCCAGCAGAGACTACTGAACCTCCCGTGGTTATTACTGGACCCCTAGTAGTTCTTTTCGGTGAGGGCAAAATACCAGCAGTGAACTACTGAAAACCACGAGAGTTCCCAGTAGTGAACTACTGGACATTCATAGCAGTTTGGAATAGTTAACTACTTGGGATATATAGTAGTTAGCTGCTCAGTAGTAGTTAACTACTCAGTAGTAGTTAACTACTCAGTAGTAGTTAACTGCTCAGTAGTAGTTAACTGCTCAGTAGTAGTTAACTGCTCAGTAGTAGTTAACTGCTCAGTAGTAGTTAACTGCTCAGTAGTAGTTAACTGCTCAGTAGTAGTTAACTGCTCAGTAGTAGTTAACTGCTCAGTAGTAGTTAACTGCTCAGTAGTAGTTAACTGCTCAGTAGTAGTTAACTGCTCAGTAGTAGTTAACTGCTCAGTAGTAGTTAACTGCTCAGTAGTAGTTAACTACTCAGTAGCAGTTAACTACTCGAATTACCCAGTAATGTTCAGTAGTTAACTGCTCAAGACTTCGAGTAGTTTTCAGTCGTCCGCCAATTCAGCACTGTGCAGTAGTTCAGTAGTTTATCAGTAGTTAACTACTGGATACTGCCAGTAGTATTTTGCAGTAGTTTTCAGTAGTTCTTTTCAGTGAGGGTACTCTCATTCATTGTTGTCATTCAAATAATTGCCTCCGTGACGAAACCAAAGTTGTTCAACGAACTTTCCACTTAAATGAAGAAGCGGCCTGTAAAGTCAATTTGCCAGCTGTCAATGAGAAATCAAGTGTAACAATAGTGACAGCAATAAATCAAAACAGGCCGTTCATCTTAACTCGGAGAACTAACGGATCGCATGTGCATTCGTTCGTCGATACAAAATTCTTAGGTGTCACGCTTAGTTTTGCCTGTAGCGTGCCGCCAATACCTGGACCGTGAGTTACCATCCGGTCACGTCGTTTGCGAGATGGCCGGAGCGGGAAATTGTGCGGCCGGAGGCTGCAGGCACGAGGGAACTCCAGTATTGATTGCTAAAAGCAGGAAATTCGAGCGTTATATGTCTTGCTTCCTCGTGAAGGTACCGCATGATTGAGAAATGTGATTACGATACTGGCACGCGGTTGCATCGTGACACTGTATCGCGTCTGATGGGACGTTCTATTTGGCAAAGTTCACGTGAAGAGGAACCAAAGAGAACGGAAAAGAGCTTGCCCAACTTGAACCACCCGGAACAGCTCAAGGGATCAAAGTGGGAATCTTCCCCAGGTCTTCCCAACCCAGGCTTCTTCGTTGCTCGAGATTTTTCCTGGTCCAACCAGTCTCGCCGTATTTCTGATCGAGCCGAATAGAGTGTAGAGGCACGAAAAGATCAACATCAACGTTGGAGCGGCTTCGAGCCAATTTCAAGACGTAACCGTCTGAGGGACGTACCGCTGGAACGAGGGTTAAGTGCAAATTCTTAATGAACAGCTGTAAAGACTCGAAGAAACCCCCTGGCAAAAGCACGATTCCGCAGAACCCAGGCAGTTTCGAAATCGTTCGTCCAAATACTTCAACTCAGTTTTTTTTTTTCATTTTTCGTTTGGTCATTGTTATTACGAGCGGTTGTTTGTGGCTCGTACGCTTTCAATCGTCGATACTTACAGGATACTCGTACTCATAGAATAGAATAAATTCTGATCCGTGAGTTACAATGCATCCATTACAAAACTCAGACCGTAGAATGGAAGAAATTCCATTCCGTGAGCTGAAATAAAGCCATTATAAAATTTAGCCCATAGAATAGAATAAATTGCATTGCATGAGCTGAAATTCAGCCATTACAAAATTCAGCTCATAGAGTAGAAGAAATTCCAATGCATGGGATGAAATGCAGCCTTTACAAAATTTAGCCCATAGGATGGAATAAATTCCATTCCATGAGGTGAAATTCAGCCATTACAACATTTAGCCCGTAGAATAGAATCAATTCCATTCCATAAACTGAAATTCAGCTATTATAAAATTTAGCCCATGAGATGGAATAAATTCCATTCCATGAGTTGAAATTCAGCCATTACAAAATTTAGCCCATTGAATAGAATAAATTCCATTGCACGAGCTGAAATTCAACCACGACAAAATTCAACGCATAAAATGGAATACATTCCATTCCATGGGCTGACATTCAGCCATTACAAAATTTAGCCCATAGAATTGAATAAATTCCATTGCATGAGCTGAAATTCAGCCATTACAAAATTTAGCCCATAGAATAGAATAAAATCCATTGCATGAGCTGGAATTCAGCCGTTACATAATTTTTGCGCATATAAATGAATACATTCCATTCCATGAGTCAAAGGTCAGTACTAAGTTCAGTAAGTATAAATTCCATTCCATTGCATGAGTTAAAGGTCAGTACTCAAGTACTATCCACTTATCAGTACTTCAAGTATTCAGTGTTTCAATACTTACTCCTACATAGCTTATTTGCCCATCTCTGGACATCCACATCAACAGCAAATCATCCACATGTTTCATTAACGCCCGCGGTAATTCACGTTCTCTTAAGACGAAGACTGAGTCCAGAGCCAAGATTGGTTATCGAACTTTCTCCGTTAGATGCGGACGTGTCCAGAGGCAATGGCCGCGAAATGTCACGCGGTAAATTGCCGTCTTCTTGGCTGTGTGTTCATCGCTCTTGATGACTCAAAAAACAACCCTGTACATTTTTTCCAAGTTTTCCACGACCTCGGTTTTTCCACGAAGCCACTCCGTAGCTTCCACCACGGTGGACCCTCCGGCTCTGGTACGCCAACCGACTCCGTAATATTTTTGATTGAGGTCGGAAGACTGCCTGCTGTACGCTCCAGCTAAAGCCGGCTCGCCCAGAACCCTCGGAACTTCGAGAAGCTCCATCGAACGACGTCGATTCCCTTTCAGTCAGTTCACCCTCGACGATACACAACAGTTTCGCCAATATTCCGCCGGTTGAGGGCCAAGGGGCGCCCTGCGAGTCTTTACAGCTGTTCGTTAAGATTTTGCACTTAACCCCGCTCCCAGTTGTACTCCCGTAGACGGTAACCGTAGACGGTAACGTCTTGAAATTATCTAATGGCTGAATTTCAGCCCATGGAGTGGAATTTCTTTATTTCCATGGGCTGAATTTCGTAATGGCTGAATTGTGACTCGTGGAATAGAATTTATTCCATTCTATGGGCTGAATTTTGTAATGGCTGAATTTTAGCTCATGAAATGGAATTTATTTCATTCTGTGAGCGGCTTTTTGTAATGGCTGCATTTCAACTTATGGAATGGAATTTATTTAATTCTATGGGCTAAATTTTGTAATGACTACATTTTAACTCATGCCATGAAATTAATTTCATTCTATGAGCTGAATTTCGTAATGGCTGAATTTCAGCTCATGGAATGGAATTTATGCCATTCCAATCTAAGGGCTCAAATTTTCTAATGGATTCCGCTCATGGAGTGGAATTTATTTCATTCTATGGGCTAAATTTTGTAATGGCTGAATTTCAGCTCAGGGAATGAAATTAATTTTGTATTATGAGCTGAACTTTAACTCATGGAATGAAATTTATTCCAGTCAACGAGTTGAATTTTCTAATGACTGAATTTCAGCTAATGCAGTGGAATTTATTCTATTCTGTGAGCTGCATTTTGTAATAGCTGATATTCCGCTCATGGAATGGAGTTAATTCCATTTTATAGACTAAATTTTCTAATGGTTGAATATAAAAAGGGGATCGAAGTCGTTGGATGAAGAATCTCGAAACTCGGTGAGTTTTGCCGAATTCGGCTTCATCTGGAGTATGTACGAGGTCGTCTTCCGCTCACAAGCAGGAATAACACATTCGCTTGAGGTACCCGAGGTAGAGCATCCGCAATGGCGGTAGCACGAGTGGCTCTGTGGGAAGCCTGAACTTCCGAGAAGTACGTGACGGAAGTCAACGGCGATATGATAAAATTCGCAGAAACTTCCGGCAAGAAATTTCGCGAACATCGCCTCGAGGTGCGTGCACGTTTGTCGGGTAAATTTTCCATAACTGAGTGCAAAATTGTTGTATATCATCAAAGCGAAAATGAAAAGCAGCTCCCATGTGGGTTTTGCCGATGGAACGGACGCGGCCGATGTTCGAGCTAGTGTTGGCATGGCGATTGTCGAATCCCCAACGCTCGGCCAATATTGGGCCAACTATTGACTCGCCAATGGTTCACAGTTAAAAAAAATGTGTACTTTTTACAACTTATTGTCCACAAACGTGCACAATTTTTTATTTGTTGATTTACCAGTTTAACAAACAAAATTACAAACTAAAATTGTCAATAACACGGGTAATTAAAGGACAAGTTCGTATATTCAAATAAGTGACAAACGAAACTTGTCACTTATTTGTCACTTGTTTAACAAAATTATTTTTACGAAATTTCGCATTCCGATTTAACGAAATTATTTTGTTTCTGTGCTGGTTTGACAATTTGCGGCCATTGCTCGGCTGTAACGAATTTACATCGCCGATATAAACGTCTATTCATTGTTGATTATCGTGTGTAAGAGGATCGCGCTCGACCACTGGAGGTCTCTTGGCTAAGCCTCCCATTAATTACCATTTAAAGTTCCATTGATTACCATTAACTACTCGTCAATCGTAATTCAATGGCGTTTTTTGCCAATGGCATCATTCCCACTTGTACTACCATTTAATGTACCATTCTATATGCCACTCAGTTTCCCGTTGCCAGTTTAACCATAAGCTAAGTCTCCCATTAATTACCATTGAAAATTCCTGAGATTACCGAAAAATTCCAAGGCTCCGCCATTCAAGTCCATTTCGTCCGTACGATGCATTTTTCCACGACATACGTACGGCTTTTTCCATGAGGGAGCAACAATTGGCAAAAAAAACCATTGTCATCGAGAGACCTATGCAAAAAGATGTCAATAACTGAGGGAGCAATGTGCGAATTTAATTTGCATCCTCTTCATCCGTCTAGTTTACATCGAAGACTCGAAGTTTTCCGGTTTTGAACCGTGACGTCAGAGACTTGAAAGATAGGAACCAAGTTTTCCCTTTACCGGAATGGGCAATGAGACGGCAAGCGGCACGACTGTTCGTTGGGAGTTATTAAATTCAATCGCCTGACCGGCCTGAAAGTTTTTTGTTCGACGGAGGGCGGGCATAACTTGTTCATCTCTCCGCATCTCCGTACATACTCGAAACTTTGAAGGTTCGCGGCAGCTCCGAGTATCTTCCTTCGCTTGATTCAATGACCCAGAGGCTTATAGATTTATATTTATTTCGAAGTATCGGTCCATCGACTTTGCATGCGACGCAAAAAAATGACCCAGTTTTTCCTATTATACCTTTCGTGAAAGCAACAATATTTACCGCCCGAACCACAGAGGGGCAAATCCTGCGCTTCATGATCCAGAACACGTTTTTTTTTTAGCCATTGTCAGTCGAACATCGAAGACATCAGCTACGTCAGGCTGGTCTGATATGACAAACCTTAGCGAAAGCAGACTTTGCCCGAATCCCTGAGACATGAAACCAGCCTGATCCGACATGCCTTATTGATGCCTGAACTGGCTCAAGTAAGGGAAATGCGCGACCTCATCCTTATAAAGCTGGACCTATTTTTTTCTGATGTAACCACAATCAGTTGTGTTAGGCTGGCCTGATATGGCGAATCTTAGCGAAAGCAGACTTTGTCTGAATCCTTGATATATGAAACCAGTCTGATCTGACATGCCTTAGTGATGCCTGATCTGGCTCAAATAAGGGCAATGCACGACCACGTCCTTATAAAGCTGGACCTATTTTTTTCTGATGTAACCACAATCAGTTGTGTTAGGTTGGCCTGATATGGCGAATCTTAGCGAAAGCAGACTTTGTCTGAATCCTTGAGATATGAAACCAGCCTGATCCGACATGCCTTAGTGATGCCTGATCTGGCTCAAATGAGGGCAATGCACGACCACGTCCTTATAAAGCTGGACCTATTTTTTTCTGATGTAACCACAATCAGTTGTGTTAGGCTGGCCTGATATGGCGAATCTTAGCGAAAGCAGACGTTGTCTGAATCCTTGAGATATGAAACCAGTCTGATCTGACATGCCTTAGTGATGCCTGATCTGGCTCAAATAAGGGCAATGCACGACCACGTCCTTATAAAGCTGGACCTATTGTTTTCTGATGTAACCACAATCAGTTGTGTTAGGCTGGCCTGACATGGCGAATCTTAGCGAAAGCAGACTTCGTCTGAATCCCTGAGACATGAAACCAGCCTGATCCGACATGCCTTATTGATGCCTGATCTGGTTCAAGTAAGGGCAATGCGCGACCTCGTCCTCATAAAGCTGGACCAATTTTTTTTCTGTTGTAGTCCTATGATCAGTTATGTTACGCTGGCCTGATATGGCAAACCTTAGCGAACGCAGACTTTGTCCGAACTCCTCAGATATCAAACTAGCCTGATCTGGTCCAGATGGCATATAATGAAGCTTGACTAAATGTCTCCTCGGTTGTATTCTCTTCTAGGCCCAAAATTGCAAAGTGAACATTATTAATTGGCAACTTGAATGTCCCACACTACAATAGTCTTCACTGGGAATCAAGAAAATTCTTACTTTTGACGCGCGCCTCACCAAACGCAATTGCCACAGAGCTGCCTAAAAATATCCGAAACGACATTCGCGAAATGTGTCACGAATCTTTATTCTAAACTGAAAAACGCCTCGCACCTCGGCGTTCCAGAAATTACGTGAACGCGTCAACAGAAGCTCGGAATCACGTCCACATTCTTCCGAGTTTCCTTGCAGTGGTGCAAGGCTGATGCAAACTGCGGGATTTAGCGGCAGAAAGCGGTTCGGAAGCGGCTCTGACAGTCTCGTTTAATTTGTTCGTTAATTCTTCAGTTTGATATTAACCGTAATTAAAGTTGCTTCGTGAATACCATATTGGCTTATGTGGGGGTTGGGGGGCGAGGTAGCGGCGCAGAATTGTTTGTTGATTAAACGAGTTGCGAGCGGGGAGAAGCAACCGGGAAAATGACGCGTAGCGTTTCTCTCGACGAGGATGCAGGCAAAGAAGATCGTTGGCAAGGAGCGTTGACTCCCCGGTGAACAAGCACGAGCTACGCGAAATTCCACGAATATCTTCTGTTGGCTTGTAACAGCGGCGGAGTTCTTCTCACGTTCTACAACAGGCAAACAGCGGAGGTGCGATCATCTGTTCGCACTCCCACCAGTTCACCTCCTCGCGAATCATTCTCGTCCCAAGTTAACTTTTCTCGATGCTTCCCACCACGGCCGACGCCGCAGCGCAGGGAGAGTCGGGTAATGGGAGTCAACCAAGGGAAAATTCGAACGTTTGCGTGAAAAGTCAATATTTTTCTCAGAAAACCAAACACCAAAGGAAACCATGAAGCATCCACTACAAGATACTTCAAGGTGTTTGGTGAATTACGCAGCTTATTGGTCTTTTGATGGCGACAATAAATATGGCGTTGGCCAATGATGGCCCAGCAGTGTGGGCAATGACGTAGACCGCACTGCTGATGGGATTCCAGCTCTTTGGGATCATTGAAGCAGAAAAGATAGGTTGGTGTCGCAAGCAATATCAACATTTCATTTAGGTATCAGCATAGGATAAATATCAACCTCCGCACCAAACGGATAACGGGTTGTTGGTATTTCAATTCACACAATAAATACACCGTTGGCCAATGATGGCCCAGCCATGTGGACAATGACGTGGCCCACACTGCTGGGTAATGGGATTCCAGCTCTTTGGGGTCATTGAAGTAGAAAAGATAGGTTGGTGTCGCAAGCAATATCAACATTTCATTTAGGTATCAGCATAGGATCAATATCAACCTCCCCACCAAACGGATAACGGGTCATAGTACCACGACTTCATTAACGCTTGGACGATCTGAATAGAGCTGCCATAGGGAGATAAACCAGACAATATCAAGTTGTCATCTTGTTATGAGTATAGAATCAATATCAAGCTTCGCAACAAACAGGTCGAGTCATGGCGCTAACATGTCGTTAGATCATAACTTACGATCGCCGATTCCCTTTACATCGTTACCGCCATTATTCCAAAGTGTCAATTGGTATTCACTATTCATTGGAACGATACGGAATTGATAGATAGTGCAAAGTGCAAACTGTTGAAGGTTCTTAGACGAAAGATTGAAGTGAAAACCGAAAAGCAGGCTCAGTCTGGCGGATCGGACAATGATTGCTACTCAATTGTTTTCGGTCGTCAAGAAAGAATCGACGGTTTTTCAGTCTTTCTCAAAAAAAAAAAAAAACCGGAACTGGAGCAAAATAGCAACCGTCACTATGTGGTTGCTAAATGGGTTACTTTTTCAAATGTGTTCGGAGTTACTAACAGCAAAGAAAATTAAATACAACACCGTTATTGCTCTCCAAGTAGGTTTTCTTTGGACAACCGGGGAGCAACCTTGAAAGAGGTTGTTACTTCCAGCTACTTTTTTGTTGTTTTAAGGTTTACCAGGGATTTATCGATGACTTCAGCGCGGCTTTTTGCGGAAAAGCAACCACTTGTTAATTAGATGCTCTTGATGGTTGTTCGATCCACTGGGGCAAGTCTATGGAATAATAGGATAAGAGTCGTAAATATCAGCCTCTAAAAAGTTTGGGTCTGCATCTCCTACTCCCGGAAATGAATCCCACTTTGGTGGAAGAAATCGATACCCGAAAACATCCTTTATAAAGGCCTGGAATTGAAATACTCTTAGGGTCTTTGTCCACATACTTCAGGAGGTGATCCACATCCCTCCCTTCTTTTCTCCTGCTTCTCCCTCAGCCCACATTGGCCACTCCTACCCTAGATATGCTGCGAAGCGACAAATCAGGGGATTGTGTCCAGTCTAACTTATCGTGGAAAAAACAAGTCTCATCAAACGCTCTCAACTCAACCCAGAATCAAATTAATGCACACGCTAATCTTCCAGCACTTTCATTATTGCTGTCTGACATATTGTGATCTAACAGAAGAATCGAACTTAAAAACTGAATTTAAAAACAGAAGCTCCGTAAAAAATAGGAGCACCTACACATACACTGTCCTACATTCAAGAACTCTTTCCCAGGCCAGATTATACTTTGCGTATCGTCTTGTCTCGAGTACAAGAGCCTACCTACCATATTCCAGTGCACCGCGCAACAAACTCCTTCCGACTTCAGGCTATCTATCTATCGTAGCCCTTGGCTAAGTCTCCTATTAATTATCATTGAAAATCCCATTGAAAATCCAATTGAAAATCCAATTGAAAATCTAATTGAAAATCCAATTGAAAATCCAATTGAAAATCCAATTGAAAATCCAATTGAAAATCCAATTGAAAATCCAATTGAAAATCCAATTGAAAATCCCATTGAAAATCCCATTGAAAATCCCATTGAAAATCCCATTGAAAATCCCATTGACAATCCCATTGAAAATCCCATTGAAAATCCCATTGAAAATCCCATTGAAAATCCCATTGAAAATCCCATTGAAAATCCCATTGAAAATCCCATAGAAAATCCCATTGAAAATCCCATTGAAAATCCCATTGAAAATCCCATTGAAAATCCCATTGAAAATCCCATTGAAAATCCCATTGAAAATCCCATTGAAAATCCCATTGAAAATCCCATTGAAAATCCCATTGAAAATCCCATTGAAAATCCCATTGAAAATCCAATTGAAAATCCCATTGAAAATCCCATTGAAAATCCCATTGAAAATCCCATTGAAAATCCCATTGAAAATCCCATTGAAAATCCCATTGAAAATCCCATTGAAAATCGCATTAACTATTCGTTAAAGGTAATTCAATGGGGTTTTGCCAATGGTATAATTCCCACTTGTACTGCCATTTAACATACCATTCAATATGCCATTCAGTTTCTCATTCGTTGTATGGTATTTTTATCCCGCTGGCATTTCCATTCGCGGAAAAATATGCTATATATAATTGTCCACTTTTCTACAGTGTCTAAATATGTAACAAATAAAAAAAGCTGTAATGCTTCCGAAAAATGTCTCCTCTTGTTCATAGATAATTTCGATCCGTAAGTTCCCAGCAACTATTTCCTAATGACCACCATTGCCCGGTTGTTTCCCACCCTGACGTCTATACCGGGCCGTCTTCGTCACGAGATGTCCGGGAAGAGATCGTGATTCCTGCACCTTCCTTTTCCCTCCAATCGAGTCATCGTGCGCTGACACCGCACCGCACCTCGCCGAAGATCAGAATAACTCCGGAGTGTCCGACACTCCTCTCCTCATTCTCGAGTTCGAACTCGCACGGTCAACGACTGTTCAGCCGTCGTACAGTTTTTACAAGTTTTCTCTCCCCAACCGGGCGTACTCATTAAGGATATCATGGAAGTCGCGAAGGGTAAGTGAGCCGTTGATTGATCTGACAAATTGGTGTTTTTTTTTTTTTTTTTTTTACAAAACCCTCCGAGACATCAGAGATTTAGGAACCCTTCACTTGTGTCGGTGTGTTCGTTCGCTCGATGAGGATTTTTGGGCCTCTTTGTGGTGAAATCGCGACGGTAGAACACAAACTATCGGTCCGGCAAGACGCGATGGCGATTTTGGAAAAAAAAAAAAAATCTAACGACTAGAAGCTTCGGAAGCTGAATTGACTCGGGTCAACCATACCCATGTGTGCAATCACGAGGCTTAAGGTAGTTCTGTCGCTTGGTATTTATTTCGCGTAAGTTCGAGAAAAATGAGATAAAATTGCAAATACTTCTCTATAAAAATCTGAAAAAATTCATGCACATCAAAGGTACTGAAAAGATTAATTTTGCATAATAATAATTCCAAACTGTTATTAACAAATGATGAAAAAAAATTGGTTAACAAATTTCCCGGAAACCCATTTTTTTAATGAAAATTATTCGTTCATTTTTATGAGGACGTATGAATTTTTTCGGATTTAAAAATTTGCTTTGAATTTTTTTTTTTTATATGAAAAAAAAAAAACACAAAATTCAAAGCAAATTTATAAATCTGAAAAAATTCATACGTATTCAGAAAAATGAACGAATCATTTTCGTAATACAAAAAAAAAAAATTAGTTTGCCGTGGACTGTGTTAAACAATTAATTTTTTTGTTTAATTTGTAAATAACATTTTGGACTTATTATTATGTAAAATCAATCTTTTTAGTACCTTTATTAATAATATGCCTGCATTTTTTCAGATTTTTCTTATACCATTGAGAAAGTATTTGTACCATTACCATTGAGAAGTATTTACAATTTTATCTCACTTTTCCCGAACTTAGGCAAAATGAATACCAAGCGACAGAACGACCTTAAAGTATTAATCCTTGCGAATAGTGTCCACTTCGCATAAGTTTCCATAACTGGAACAGCTGAAAATGGTATTTCTTACCATCGGGAACAAATGGGTACTGAATCGAACGGTAAAAAGCTAGGGAATCTTTAATGGCACCCGGAAATATTTATAATTGACGAGGAATAAGAATCGAGTCGACAAACACTAGGGATCACGTGTGTGAGCAGCAATTTTCACTGAAATGATGTAAGGGATAATGAATTGCAGATAAATGAGTCCCCAATAGTAGCTGTGAACTTAGGGACCGAAATTATTTATGAACAATAGGAGACATTTTTTGGGAGCATTACAGCTTTTTTTTATTTGTTACATATTTAGACACTGTAGAAAAGTGGACAATTATGTGTAGCATATTTTTCCGCGAATGGGAATGCTAGCGGGATAAATGTACCATACAACGAATGGGAAATCGAATGGCATATTGAATGGTATATTAAATAGTAGTACAAATGGGAATGATACCATTGGCCAAAACCCCATTGAATTACCTTTAACAAATAGTTAACGGTAATCAATGGGATTTTCTAATGGTAACTAATGGGAGATTTAGCCAAGGGATCTCCCACTGGTTTGCCAGTTGAGTCCCATTAAGAATAAATGGCAGAAAGTACCGTTTCAATTTTCCTCATCAATTTCCATTGGGATCCCATTGATTACCTTTCGATACCATTCATTACCATTAACCGCCCAATGGAAAATTTTGCCAAGGGATTGTACATGGTACGTTTTCCCATTCGTTACCGATAGGAGACCAATGGCAATTTCCTGGGAAAATGCAACTGGTACGTTTTCCCATTCGTTACCGATAGGAGACCAATGGCAATTTCCTGGGAAAATGCAACTGGTACATTTTCCCATTCGTTATTAATGGGAGTCCAATTTCAAATGACAGGGAAAATTGAGTGGAACTTTCTCCCGTTCGTTATTAATAAGAGTTCACTGACAAATCAATGGGGCGTGACAAATGGTACTTTTTCCCTTCGTTATTAATGGTACTTCATTGGAGCATAACTGAAACAGCTGAAATGGTATTTCTTACTATCGGGAACAAATGGGAACTGAATCGAACGGTAAAAAGCTAGGGAATCTTTAATGGCACGTCTAACTGTTTATAATTGACGGGGAATAAGAATCGAGTCGACAAACACTAGGGATCACGTGTGTGAGCAGCAATTTTCACTTAAATGATGTAAGGGATAATGAATTGCAGATAAATGAGTCCCCAATAGTAGCTGTGAACTTAGGGACCGACATTATTTATGAACAATAGGAGACATTTTTCGGGAGCATTACAGCTTTTTTATTTGTTACATATTTAGACACTGTAGAAAAGTGGACAATTATATATAGCATATTTTTCCGCGAATAAGAGTGCTAGCGGGATAAATATACCATACAACGAATGGGAAATCGAATGGCATATTGAATGGTATATTAAATGGTAGTACAAATGGGAATGATACCATTGGCAAAACCTCAATTACCTTTAAC
The DNA here is from genome assembly GCA_963922035.1 of Amblyjoppa proteus. Lineage (NCBI taxonomy): Eukaryota > Metazoa > Arthropoda > Insecta > Hymenoptera > Ichneumonidae > Amblyjoppa > Amblyjoppa proteus. The sequence goes on along the minus strand of OY998231.1, from coordinate 12,161,297 downwards.
AAATAGTTAATGTTAATCAATGGGATTTTTTAATGGCAACTAATGGGAGATTTAGCCAAGGGCGACCGCTTCAAGTACCTTTATTACCCTCTATAAAAAGCGTTCGTAAAAAACATTCCAATTGCTAAGTGAGGCTCTCACCGAACGCAGATTGAAATTGCATGGCAACACGACCGGAACCACCGAGGCATTTGCCAATTTATCGAACGACCATACCTTATTGGATATAAAAGTGCACTCGAGGCGTAAGCGATAGTAAAAGTCTAGAAGCGACATTTGCGCTCATCAAAGTGCCGCAGCGATAAAATTGTTAAACAAGACGATAAAATAAAAACGCGAACGTGGAATAAATTTTCGAGAGAGGATGAAACGACGCGGTGAAGTCCAAGCGGCTCTTCGGTTCTCGTCGCGGATACTCTTTATGGCCAAGAGAGAAGCTGCCGAGTTGCCTCGCACTTCCGATGAAATACTTCTCTCTAATGATACCGTCGGTGTTTCGTTTAAAAGAAATACGAGCTCGACGTAGGGTTTTCGGAAAGAGATGGAACGCGAGAACTCAAACATCGTAAGGCGTAGAAGTTAGCAACGTTGCTCCAACAAAATTGTTGACAGCTGTCACGTCTCGCTGAAAGTTGGCTTTCTTAGAAAGACGATAATACCATATAATGTGGTGTAACAATATAAATATACATAATAACTATAATTATACATATATAATAATAATATAACATAACAGAATACATTTTTAAAATCGTTTCGCCGGAAAAAAGCTATTTGAGAAAAGTGACAACTGTCAATGATTCGATTGGAGCAACGTTGCTAACTTCCATGTCGTAACATCGTTTCATCAAGTCCTGAGGAAGACTTCTCTTCGTGTCGAGTCATTGACTAACTAACCGAGTCAGATTCTAATAGTTGGATACTGAAATTGTCATATCGCCCCTTGGCTAAATTTCCCATTAATTACCATTAAAAAATCCCATTAACTATTCGTTGAAGGTAATTCAATGGGTTTTTTTTTTTACCATTTGCCAATGGTATCGTTCCCATTTGTACTAGCATTTAATATACCATTCCATATGCATATTTAATATATCATAAAATATGCCATTCAGTTTCCCATTGGTTGTATGGTATTTTTATTGCGCTTACATTCCCATTCGCGGAAAAATATGCTATATATAATTGTCCACTTTTCTACGGTGTCTAAATATTGTAACAAATAAAAAAGCTGTAATGCTCCCGAAAAATGTCTCCTACTGTTAATAAATAATTGCGGTCCTTAAGTTCACAGCTACGATTGTTTACTCATTTATCCACAATTAATTGTCGCTTATACCATTTAAGTGAAAATTGCTACTCACACACGTGATTCCCTAGTGTTTGTCGACTCGATTCTTGTTCCTCGTCAATTGTAAATAGTCAGACGTGCCATTAAAGATTTCCTAGCTTTTTACCGTTCGATTCAGTTCCCATTTGTTCCCAATGGTAAGAAGTACCATTTCAGCTGTTCCAGTTATGTTCCAGTGAACTACCATTAATAACGAAGGGAAAAAGTACCATTTGTCACGTCCCATTGACTTGTCAGTGAATTCCCATTAATAATGAATGGGAGAAAGTACCATTTGAATTTTCCCAGTCCTTCGGAATTGGAGTCCCATTAATAACGAATGGGAAAAAGTATCAATCTCCTGTTGGTAACGAATGGGAGAACGTACCATTTAAAATTTCCCACTGATTTGCCAGTGGGGTCTCATTAAGAATGAATGGTAGAAAGTACCATTTCAATTTTCCCCATGAATTTCCATTAGGATCCCATTGATTACCTTTCGATACCATTTATTACCATTAAACGCTCAATGGAAAATTTTGCCAACGGGGTATGCCCTAAAGTTATTGAAAAATTGCCTTTTCAAAACGGCAATTTTCCAATAATTTTGAGACGTGCCATTTTGTCCCATCGCTGCATCCCGTTTTGCAACACCGTTTCATTTTGCACCGCTCTCCCCCATCCGTTTAATCGCTAAACTTGTTCTATGAAACATTGTTTTTTGATGTTAAAAGTCATTAAGAATTTAATCATTAAAATTTTAATCATTACAAATGTTTAGTACGAAAAGTAAAAAATAATGGTCCAAATATATTCCCTTAACATGACCGGATAAAAAAAATTATCCAGTAAAAGTTTTTTTTTTTTTTTTTTTTTTTTTTTTAAACAGCACATTTCGTAGATTTTAAAAACGCGTTCAGAGAATATCTTTGGAATATAATTTTTTGCTTTTGGTACGGAAAATTCATCTTCGAGCGATAGAGCGAAGGAACTTTACGCCGAGAAGTTACGAGCCTCTCGCGATGTATCGCAGTCGAGAGACGAGACTGTGAGTGAAAATTTTCGTGGAGAGTGGGATAAGCTAAATGAATAGAAAATGAGTCGAGTCAAGTGGAGGGTAAAAACCGAGCTAACGTAGTCGTACGAAGTAGCCCCGTCGGATGAAAAAAAAAAAAAAAAAAAAAAAAAAATCCCCGCTATTTTCCAGCACATTCAATCCCAACGAGAAGCGGCGGGCGAGACGCGGGAAAATATACGCAGTAAACGGTTGAAGGGAAGAGACTTCTTTAATACCCTCGCTCTCTCGGCAATGCTCGATTTTCTTCTTTACTTTTTTTTTTGTTCTAAATTTTATTTTTACTTTCGTATAGTCAAGATCCGACATCGATGATATAACCGAGCCGATGATTCTATCATACGGTCCATTGAGAAAAATAAATGAAATTATCGACGTTTTCCTCTCCGGCTCTCTCCGACGTGATCTCCGACTTTCGAGAGACTGTAAGGGTTTGAGACGAAGTTCGGTACGGCGGTCAGCGAAAAATGTCGTGGGAAATCGTCGACGAAAAATCGTGGAAATTGTTCGAATATCGTAAAACCAATTTTTTTTTTTTTTTTTTTTTAGCCGAAAAACGCATATGAGATAAACATATCGGTTTTCGCTGACATTTTTACTCGCACGTAGGGGAGATCGGGTCAAAAGGGAGTAGAGCACTTCATTTCATGAACAGTAAATAATATTTGTACTTTTTACAGCAATTTATTGTCCACAAAAGTCAATTTTTTATTTGTTAATTTTTCGATCCAACCATCCGGTTTCTAGTTTTACAAAAAAAAAACAAAAAACAAAGTACAAACTAAAATTGTCAACGATGCAGGCAATGAAATGACAGGTTTGTATATTCAAACTTTGACAAACGAGTTTGTTACTTATTTAACAAAATTATTTTTACGAAACTTCGTATTCAGATTTTACGAAATTTGTTTTGCCTCGCCGGCACGCATCGATTTCACTGCTGAGATGTGAAAAAAATATTCTCGGCAAAGCAATAGGGGGCAAAATGGACTCGCCGTGAAACGTGATTCAGGTGGTACTTGCGAATAGCGCTTGCTTCGTATAAGTTTCGGAGAAATGAGAGGGAACTGCAAACACTTGGGTTAAAAATCCGATGACATGAAAGTTAGCAAACGTTGCGCCAATCGAATGATTGATAGCTGTAACTTTTCGAATTTGTTGCTTTCCTGACACGACACAGTACTATATTATCAGGAGCCATTTCTAAGTTCGAGCAAGTAACATTCCAAGACCGAATTCGTTGATTGGCCTGACTGATTTTTGTCCGCTTTTACTTTTTAATTTTTATTTCTGTTGTTCTATCGTCAATCAATTTTTCCTTTGGCTCATACCTAGGGATGGTGTTTAACTACGTGGAAAAAAAATGGGGTTAGCTCTGATCAATACCATTTCTAAGTTCGAGCCTGTAACGTTCCAAGACCGAAAGCCGTGAATGGCCTGACTGATTTTTGTCCGCTTTTACTTTTTAATTTTTATTTCTGTTGTTCTATCGTCAATCAATTTTTCCTTTGGCTCATACCTGGGGATGGTGTTTAACTACGTGGAAAAAATTGCGTTAGCTCTGATCAATACCATTTCTAAGTTCGAGCCTGTAACGTTCCAAGACCGAAATCAGTGAATGGCCTGACTGATTTTTGTTCGCTTTTACTTTTTAATTTTTAGTTCGGTTTTTCTATTGTCAATCAATTTTTCCTTTGGCTCATACCTAGGGATGGTGTTTAACTACGTGGAAAAAAAATTGGGTTAACTCTGATCAATATCATTTCTAAGTTCAGGCCTGTAACGTTCCAAGACCGAATTCGTTGACTGATCTGCCTGATTATATTATATTATATTATATTATATTATATTATATTATATTATATTATATTATATTATATTATATTATATTATATTATATTATATTATATTATATTATATTATATTATATTATATTATATTATATTATATTATATTATATTATATTATATATCGGCTCGCTAGGAAAGCAACGGTTTACGAAACTTGAGAGTTGTCAATAATTTCAGCGGAGCAACATTGCTAACTTCCATGCCACAAATTCCAAATATATCGCCGGGGCAAAATGGGGCATCCAAAAATGATTGAAAAATTGTGTTTTCCACCGCTGTCCCATTTTGCCCCGCTCTGCCTTAGCATTCTCAAAATTCCCTTCGACATGTTGAAAAAAAAATACCAACTTCCGATTTACTTTCGATAAATAATGTGCGTCTTTTTATGTTTTTTTTTCTCCAGTAAACGATAACGCAGCCAGCCTGGTCCAGCAGTCAACGAACATATCGTCGGCAGTGACGTCGGTGAAATCGTCAAAGTCCGTCCAGAGCGTGCAGACCAGGTCGGTAATGGAGTCGTCGACCTCCGTAAAGAAGGTCACGTCCTCGTCGACGAGGTCGCAAAGGTCAATGGAGGTCGAAGAGGAGATCGAGTACACCGAATAGAAAGAGAAAAAAAAAAAAAACCCTCGTCGGGGACGATGACGACGACGACGAAGTCTCCATCCTCGATGTCGTCGTCCTCGTTTCAACCCGCCCGGTCATTGAATCGCCAAATCTGACCCGAAATTCTCGGCCACGGAGCTTTCGTCCGAAGAACCAATCCAGCGACCGAAAATCGAGAAGAGGACTTTCTCGCCTTCGCTAAACAACGAAGCTGCTCGAATTTTTTTTTTTTTTTTTTTTACTCGAAAATTGCAGACCAAAGAAGGAAGTCAAACATATTTTTATGGCACTCAACAAGTTCCGTGTTTTTTTTTTGGTCCCTCAACAAATTCCGTGTTTTTTTTTTTGGTCACAACCAATTCCGTGTTTTTTTTTTTTTTGTCACTCAATAAAATATGTGATTTTTTACTGCTATTTTTTTGCTCTCTCCCCGGCGATTGGAACCGTAAATAAATACCTAAAGCGAATTTTTAGCGAAGAACGGCACGACGCAGTCTCAGAATCTCCGATGTTGGTCAGGGAAGACGACGAAGCTGAAATTAGAAATCGTTTCTTAACTTGAAAATTGAGAACCAACGACGGAACCGAAACATTTTTTTTTGTTTCTGTCACTCAACAAAATCAGCGCTTTTTTCTGTCACTCAACATAATCAGCGCTTTTTTTTCTGTCACTCGACAAATTCCGCCTTTTTCTTCTGTCACTCAATAAATTTCGTGTTTTTTTTTTCCGTCATTCAACAAATTCCGTGTTTTTTTTGTTTTCTGTCACTCAATAAATTACGTGATTTTGTTATTTTTTTAATGCACCGTTAGTTCCCGAAAATTGGAAAGTGTAAAGAGAGGAAGATAACCATTAAATTTTCCGCGAACAATGGCACGACAGAGTCTTTCAACGTTGCTTTAATCGTGTCATTGACAGCTGTCAGAAATCCCTTCTTCACTTGAAAATCGAAAATCGATGACGGAATTCGAAAAAAAAATTTCCGTCACCCAACAAATGTCGAGTTTTTTTTTTTCTGTCACTCAAGAAATTAAGTGATTTTTTTTTTCTGCACTGGGAGTCTCCGGCGATTTGAACTGTGAAGAATGAAATGCAAGAGACAAATTATCTGCAATTAGAAATCCCTTCTTTGCTTGAAAATTGAAAACCGATGATAGAACTCGAAAAAAAAATCCATCCAAATAAACCCAACGAGTGTTGATTTTTTTTTTCTATCGCTCAAGAAATTAAGTGATTTTTTTTTTCTTTTTTTCTCCGGCGATTGAAACTGTGAAGAATGGAATAAAAGAAACGAATTATCTGCAATTAGAAATCCCTTCTTTGCTTGAAAATTGAAAAGCGATGACGGAACTCGAAAAAAAAATCCGTAAAAAAAAAACCCAACAAGTGTTGATTTATTTTTTTTCTATCACTCAAGAAATTAAGTGATTTTTTTTTCTGCACCGAAAGTCTCCGGCGATTGAAACTGTGAAGAATGGAATACAGGCGACGAATTATCTGCGAAGAACGAGCCGGCAGAGTCTCCGAATCCGCTGCTGGCCAGGAATCGTGAAATTAAATGGTCGCGAATTCTCGAAGATTCGGCTCGATAGCTGCAAATCCGGAAATAGCCCGGTGTTGTTGCCCGACCGGGGCTTGCCAGCGAGAACGGGAATGTGACGAGCGAGAGAATGGACATCGAAGGCTGAAAGACGCGATAAATTAGCTGGGATTGAAGCATAGAACGTTCGAGTGATTAAGTGCGAAACGACGAGGGCGAGGAGAATTTTCTACAATGTGTGTGTGTGTGTGTGTGTGTGTGTATGTGTCAAGGATGAGAGCGTGTGTTGTATTATTATCCGATTTCGACTTTGGGAAGTGCGCTTCTTGGCGATTTTCCAAATCGTCTCGCCTTCAAGATGAACGCTAAATTTTCAAACGGAGCGACCGAAATTCTTTTCGACAGATTTATTTTTTTTTTTTATATTTATTTTGTTTAGACAGACGTCACGAAACAGCTGTTGCGTTTACGCCATTATCTGCGCTGCTCCGATGTTATTTATAGGGTTTCTCGACCTCCCCCAAATTTATGCAAGTCACGCAGCTTGCAGCTCAACGCCTGTTGCTGCTCCGGATTACGAGTGTTTTGTCGGTGCCTTGTTTTTTTTTTTTTTTTTTTTTTTTTTTTTATGAAAATAAATATTGATACGTGAATTGACGACTTCTTACTCTTGGACAACACGCCTTCCATATTTTTCATCCTGGTACGAAGATTTTTTTTTTAGAATTTATCTTTACTTTGTTTATCTTATTTTATTACTGTATTTAATAATATGAATGCTTTCTTAAATTGAAACAAATATTGATATGTACATCGATGACTTCTTACTCTTGCGTGCAACAACCTTTCATATTTGTCATCCTGGTATGAAGATTTTTTTTTTTTTTTTTTTTTTTTTTTTTTGAAGTTGGTCTTTCGAAAATTTTCTTACGGTGTTTAATAATGTGAATGCTTTTTTGAAAATTAAAACAAATATTGATACTTACATCGATGACTTCTTACTTTTGTGCAACAACCCTTAATATTTGTCATCCTTGCACGAAGATTTGTTTTTTAGAATTTATTTTTATTTTGTTTATTATGTTTTATTCATTTTATATTATTACTGTGTTTAATAATGTGCATGCTCTCTGACATTAAAACAAATAATGATATTTACGTCGATGACTTCTTACTCTTGTGCAACAACCTTTCATATTTGTCATTCTGATACGAGGATCTTTTTATTTTTATTTATTTTCATTTCGTTTTATTTATTTTATTTCATTGCTGTGTTCAATAAGTGTGAACCTTTTTTGTAATAAAAATAAATATTGATACGTACATCGACGACTTCTCACTCTTATGCAACAACCTCTAATATTTCTCGTCATGGTACAAAGATTTTTTTTTTTTCCGAATTTATTTTGATTTTGTTTTATTCATTTGATTTTATCACTGTGTTTAATAATATGTAATATTGGTAAAATATTTTCAATGTACACAGAAAAAAAAAAAAACAAAAAAACTTTGAAACATTTCAGAAGTATTTCCATGCTATGCGTGTACTTGAGACATTTATCTTAGTCTCCATTAGCTAAACCGTGTGTCCGACCACCTAACGGTGAATATTCGAGAGCGCAGTGGCCGACTTGACTGTTTTCCCTCGGTCTTTGCCGTTCAAACGATTTATCCAATAGTCTATGTTATCTGACCAATATTGTTCGATCGAAACCTCGTGAGATCGCAATTATTCATAAATAAACAAACATTTGAGGTGGCTATCGAAATTTATTTCGATCGATTTTAAGTTCTCTACTTCGGCGTCATGTATATTATCACCTCAAATACTTTCAAATACTTTCGCCTCATGAAAAATATTATGTCAATCCACAATAAATTACACCGTCAATATTCTCCACTTAAAGACACTGTCGCATCATGCTTCCATGCATATAAACGAAATTCCTTCATACGCTCGTCACTCGTCCACTCGATCACAATCTACATTCGAATATAGTTTCTGAATATGCAAGTGTTTGTCCACCTCCATCCCCTGTCCGTTAACTGCCATAAGGCCGGCACAGGGAGATTCACACACAGAATAAAATTTTTACAGACATAAGAACAGTACTCAAATTATAATAAATCGGAGGTTTGCTTCCACGATGGCTCTTTCCGGTTGTTCCGGGGGCTCGCAGTCTCTTTCCCAATTATCGGGCGGCCGGCTCCGATGGAGACTTCGAACACGAGTTCACCTCGCTAAGTCTCGTGGTCTTGCACAAGGGTTAGTGTCGTCGACACTAACGTCCTTCCGACTCGACGTCCCCGGAACGAAAGAGAGCGATTTATCGTGCAATCTTCGCACCTGTCTGTTCGCTCTCGGCACGCATGCGCGTTCACGGCCGAAGAGAGTACACACTTTTCGCACGATATCGATTATCGATATCGACCTTCGCTCTACATCGATCCTCGACGTTTAAATTCCGAAATGAAACTTATACAACCTTATCCAACAGGCCTCTGAGCCACAAATCCATGAGCGCCAATCGCCTGTAGAGATAACGGGCTGACACCACCGTTGACCACCGTCGGTGGACTTGCTCCGTGCACTCCGTTCGGACCCGAGAATATCCGAGCGCTTTCGATATCCAATTAGCGCGAGGTAGCTTGTAATTCCCCGATTCACGGACTGGTGGGAAATCGCAGAAGTCCGTCATTCGTCGGGGACGGGTAAAAAATATGCCGGATAAAGGCATTAATCCAAGAACGATGCTCGATTTTCGCTCAACGCCAGACACCACGACTCTGGCTTGTGAGATTTACGCAGGGTGAAAATATTGTCATCACACTGAATTAATTAAAAACAAAACAAAAAAACTAGATAAATAGTGAATTAGAATTCGATTAATTAGAATAGATAAATAGTGAATAGAATCAATTACTGGAACTACTGGAAACAGCGGGAGTTCCGAGTAGTTAACTACTGGACAGTCATATTAGTTTTGCGTAGTTAGCTACTGGCCATTCATAGTAGTTTCGCGGAGTTAGCTACTCAGTTGCAATTAACTACTGAAAATACCCAATAATTATCAGTAGTTAACTACTCCAGATTTCCAGTAGTTTGCAGTAGTCCGCCAATTTAGCACTGGACAGTAGTTCAGTGGTAGTTAACTACTGAAAATACCCAATAATGATCAGTAGTTGACTATTCCAGATTTCCAGTAGTTTACAGTAGTCCGCCAATTTAGCACTGGGCAGTAGCTCACTAGAAGTTAACTACTCAAAATACTCAATAATGATCAGTAGTTAACAACTCCAGATTTCCAGTTGTTTTCAGTCGGCCGCCAATTTAGCACTGGGCAGTCGCTCAGTAGTAGTTAACTAGTCAACGTACCCAATAATGATCAGTAGTTAACTACTCCAGATTTCCAGCAGTTTACAGTAGTCCGCCAATTTAGCACTGGGCAGTAGCTCAGTAGAAGTTAACTACTCAAAATACTCAATAATGATCAGTAGTTAACTACTCCAGATTTCCAGTAGTTGACAGTAGTCCACCAATTTAGCACTGGACAGCTGCTCAGTAATAGTTAACTAGTCAACATACCCAATAATGATCAGTAGTCAACTACTCCAGATTTCCAGTAGTTTACCGTCGTCCGCCAATTTAGCAGTGGGCAGTAGCTCAGTAGAAGTTAACTACTCAAAATACCCAATAATGATCAGGAGTTAACTACTCACTCCAGATTTCCAGTAGTTTTCAGTAGGCCGCCAATTTAGGATTGACCAGTAGTTAACTACTGCAGAGTTCTAGTAGTTTTCAGTAGTCCACCAATTTAGCACTGAGCAGTAGTTAACTACTCCAGTATTCTAGTAGTTTTCAGTAGTCCGCCAATTTAGTACTGGACTGCAGTTCAGTACTTTGTCAGTAGTCAACTACTGTCAACAATACTTCCAGTTGTGTTTTTCAGTAGCAGCCCAATCTAACTATTCCCAGTCCTCACGAAGGCCAGTTGTAACGTTTCAAATTTTTCACCAAGTTACATGCAGAGAGATTACGGTCTCTGCATAAGTCTTCGCTAAAGTCGTCGCACTAAAAAAACAATATCAATGACTCAAGCAAAATTCGCTTTCGGGCTGCCAAAGAAAAATAATTATTTCAATTCTGCTGTCAATTCGTACAATTCCATACAGGATTGAAACGATAACATGTCACCTTGACAGTCCTGACGTCGTTGTTTCAATAACCATATGGAATTGTAAGAATTGAAAGTAGAATGGAAATCAAAATTTTCTTCTTTGCCAGTCCGCATGCCATTTCTTTTCCGTGCCCCAGAATTTCCGCCAGTTTCATCGCCACTATCTGAATGTAGAACTTGCACTCTTTGCTACATAACTTCTTACAAACACTCCTTATTAAATTGCCGATAGATGAATATAGATGTCTGCCCCAAAAACTTTGAAACTCGAGCCACGCCATATTATCATCTACGTCGTCGAAGCTTGGGCTTTCAACGGAAAAGCCCAAACGGCTCAAAGCTTCTATAGCTACAGCATCGTCGTCAGTCGTTGTGGCAACATCGGTGAGCATGCGGGGAAATAAGCCCATCGACCGTCGTCGGGAGAGCTCCGCACGCTTGTATCCATGCGTCAGGAACCGACCTCACTCACTTACCTACATCCTACTACGGGTGGTTCAAATTGAATGAAATATTTTATGCCCGTCGGGAAAGCGTGTCACCGCAACCCGAAATACGGTGAAATAGAAGTTTCCCCGGTGGGTCTTCTTCGTACACAAAACCACGATCAACCACGCGGTCGGAATCTACCCTGTGGTAAATACGACATTGCTAGAAACATCACACCGAAAAGATCTACGGAAGAGTACCGAAAAATACTACTGGGAGTATCCGGTAAATACCCGCGTGTAAAAAAGTCGTATGGGAAAGTGTATTAAATTGAGTATGAATGGAACATGGGGAATAGTACGAGAAAGAATATTGGGTGGTGTATAATCTGAATATGGGCTTTGGTTCAGTTCCCAGATTCATCCCATTCACTTTTCCAGACACTTTGCCAGCGACCGCTTACGACCCCTGAAATGTTCGTCCAATCAATCCCATACACTTTTCCAGACTTTTTCCCCGTCATCGCGTACAGCCTCGAACATTTTCGGTCTGTCCATCCCATACTCTATTCTAGACTCTTTCCCACCAACCGCGTACAATAAGAATTTTTTCAAGGTTGTATGCGATGATTGGGAAAGAGTCTGGAAAAGTGTGTGGTGTTGATTGCACGAGAATGTTCGAGGTCGTACCCGATAGCTTGCAAAGAGTCTGGAAAAGTGTATGGGATGCATCTGGGAACTGAACAAAACCCATATTCACATTATACTTCACCCATATTCGTTCCAGTACTATTCCCCATATTTCACCCGTAATCAATTTAATACACTTTCCCATACGACTTTTCTCTACGCGGATAACTACTAAGAAACTACTGAACTGCTCAGTACTAAAGTGGTGGTCTACTGAAAACTACCGGAAGTCTGTAGTAGTTAACTACTGATCATTACTGGGCATTTTGAGTAGTTAGCTACTGAACATTACTGGGTAGTTTGACCAGTTAATTACTAAACATTATTGGGCCGTTTGAGAGTAGTTACCTACCCGAAACTACTATGAATGTCCAGTAGTTAAATACTCGAAATTACTATGAATGTTCGGTAGTTAACTACGCGAAACTACTATGAGCGTCCAGTAGTGAACTACTGGGAATTACTTCTAGTTTTCAGCAGTTCTACTTATGAGTAGTAGTTACTGATACAGGAATCACTACGTCCTTAGTAATAACTACTGACTTTTGAGGAGTAACTGCTAAGAAGTAGTAAGTTCATGCCTAGTAACTACTGCAATGCCAGTAGTAAATGCTGAACCTCGAGTAGTCACTACTGGAACCCGAGTAGTTCTGTTCGATGAGGGACAGCGAGTGCAGAAGGATGGAAGGACGAACGGCGAAATGACATGAATGAGGGGAAAAAAGGGAAGTTGAAACTGGTACGAGAATGAAAGCCAATCGCTGATTGTGATGCCAGAAGGACGTATCTTATATGCCTCTACCCGAAGGATGCGTCTTTCTGACCTCGAGCCATCGATGTGAAAAGCGGAGATGGCGCAGGGAAGTTATTAGCGAACCGGGTACACGACGGTGGAGAACAGCCGGTGGCGAGGATGAGCCGACGAACGGGGGAGCAAGTAATGAGCGATGCGAACCGCGTCTGCTTCCACCTACCCAATGGCCTAGGTATTCCATGGCTTTATCGCATATATTCGCGCGACAATAGCGTGGTAATACCCACCCGCGCACACGTCTGCCTTCTGCGTACCGGGTTTGCACTTTGCCGAGTCAAGAACTCGAGAAAAATCCTCATTTAAGGTTCCCTTATATCGTGCGACGAAATCACGGTCAGGAAATTTATGGACCTTTCCAAAATTGAGAAGAACATGCGGCGCTGCTTTCCCGGTTCGATGCTGAGCATATGTTCCCTTTAGATAATTGTTCTAATGTGCGCCGCGTAGAAGTGACGAGATGTTGAAAATTCTAGCCAATATGGGACGCGGCGATCGTGCGCGCCATTTCGCATGGCGATCGTGCGCGCCATTTCGCATGGTGATCGTGCGCGCCATTTCGCATGGCGATCGTGCGCGCCATTTCGCATGGCGATCACGCGCGCCATCTGGCGTGTGGAGTTCAGTCGCTGATGCTTTAACTGTTCGTATCTTGAAAACGGTGCACCGTACGATGTTCTGACAAAAGAGAAATTTTCTCAGATTTACGCATGGATTCAGAATCTGCCAGTGTTTTGGTTTTTCGTTTATTTGGTTTTATGGTTATTTGGTTTTTTTCCGACTTGATTGGTAGCGAGTGGATTTTTTAACAGCTACAATTCATCACTGGGCCATAAAGACGGATTATTCGTTGGTCTTCCGTAGATGATTAATAACGGCTTTATAAGCGGAAAATAAGGTTTCCAATTTGTCCGTGACAAAAGAAACACGGTAGCAGAGACAAAGAGTTAAAGCAGGCTTGAACAATGGAATTACAGACCTGCTACTATTTACTGAAGTGTTGCTCCTGCTGCGTCGGGAGATAATGGAGTCCCCGCGGTTCACGACGCCTCTCTGGGTGATGCTGAATGCCCGGAGCCTGTACAAATCGTCTCCGGCTCGTGGATTGTAGGCCTTCTCCGGTAAGCTGTGTACACGAGGTCTGATATGATCGGGCACTGCAAGCAGAACGAAAACGGGGTCGCCGAAGACGGCTTCATTAATAAATGAATAACGATTCTTCCAATTAACAGCGGAAGGAAAAGGATCAAAGCTAGACTTAAAGCTAGGCTTCGTTAATAAATTAATAACAATACATCCAAGATTGAAATTTTCTCGTTTCTCGTAAAAGTTGAAAATTTAAATGTTATATCGCTTTCTCACAATGTTCCTTTATTCGCGAAGCTTCCTCAATGAGAAAATAAAAAATCAACGTTTCTTTCCTTAAGTTAAAAAATGCCGCACTCTCGAGATACAAAAATCGGACGCTTTTTGTGGACATTATATAAAAACAAAAATATTTCTTGTTCCTCGATAACGAAATTTTCTGCTGAAGTGCCGTCGTCGAGAAAATGTTTTGTCAACCTGGTAGAAAAATATTCCGACACGGTGCGACGCATTTTTGCGTATCGTATGGACAGGCTCGTATAGTCGCACGACTCTCAAGCTTCCTACTTCACCGCAGAACAAACTTTGCTCTACCTGAAAATGTACTGTACGGGCTGCACGTACACTACATATATACTCCCGAACTGAAACTCAGTTGTGGCCTGGCTCGTATATACACGGTGTCGCGGAAACACACACGGACGCAAAAGTCGGTCCGTACGTTGCTTTCGGTATCTGTAACTTAACGCGATTAGAGACGATTCTCTGTGAACTTTCTACTCCACCCACCGACTCCATCACCGACAGGGCCAATTAGCTACCCTCGAAATTTCAGTAATCAAAGTTGCGTCTCAGCATCCTACTCGACAAACTCATTGACTCCGACCTACTTTCCCTGGTCGCTTCAGTAGCCGTTGGAGTCGGGACCAAAATTTTGAACAATCAAAATTCGATCAGCGCTAGATCTTGAATGTAAATAGGCCAATGTCACAAAAGTCTTTGAATTGGTAAATAAAAATTGGGAATATTATATGTGGAATTATATTAAAAAATTTTCGTTTTAGACAATGAATTTTTATGCCATGGAAGTTAGCGACGTTGCTCAAATGGTATCATTGACCGCTGCCACGTTTCGCAAATAGTTTATTTTCTGACGAAACGATAAATAAAATATTCTGTTATATTATATTATTATTATTATTTATATATAGCTATAATTATTATAAATATACAATTATAATGATTATAAACATTTATATTATTATATTTCATTATATAATTTTTGTAAAAAGAATTTTAAAAAATGATTAACACCTTTTTAGTAACTGAAATTTTTGGCAATTGCGGCGAAACCATTTCTCGAAAAAATCTTCAGATCGGTGTCAAATCTTTTTTTTTTATTTTTTTTTTCCTTCTCGAAGTAATACTGAAAGTAAATAGAAGTGAAAATAAAAAACGTGCGAAGATCACGAACCTGCCTGAGTGGCGTGGAATGCCCCATACACATAAATATATAAACATATCGCTATACATGTACAGTGTTGAGGTAGTTTTTTTGCACGAAAAAAAGTGACCATCAGACAGAGTTCCGGATCCCTCGACACCGAGCGAGTTCCCTGGGGAAACGGATTCGACTTCGTTCGAGACCGACAGATCTATCAATACGTATATACACGTGAGTTTAGGATTGATCCCTCGGAAACCGCCGGAAAAAATCTGCTCCACGCTCGGAAAAACTTCGTCCAGGTCGCGAAAAACCGTCCACCGAAAAAAAGGTTTGGTAATCAACACTGTTAAAAATTTTTGTTTGAAAATTCATACAATTTATATGAAGTTTTATGTATATACAGTATATGAAATTTCATTGACACGTATGTAAGAATATTGCGTTGCCAATGTATGAAATACAATATTATTTGTATAATATTTGTAATAATAACATACTTTTCATATACGGATGACTTAATTGTCAATGACATCACCGGTGATTTTAATAAACAGGTAATAAACTACTGAACTACTGCCCAGTGCTAAATTGGCGGACTACGGAAGACTACACGAAGTCTTGAGCAGTTAACTACTGAACATTACTGGGTATTTTGAGTAGTTAACTACTATATAACCCAAGTAGTTAACTACTCAAAACTACGATGAATGTCCAGTACATCACTGCTGGGATTTTGCCCTCGTCGAAAAGAACTACTAGGGCTCCAGTAGTGACCACTGGGGGTTCAGTAGTCCCTGCTGACATTGCAGTAGTCAATACACATGTAGTTACTGCACATGGAGTCACTACACATGTACTCACTACACATGTAGTTACTACACATATAGTCACTACACATGTAGTTACTACTTCCCAGTAGTTACTCCTTGACAGTCAGTAGTTATTAATGAGGACGTAGTAGTTCCTCCATCAGTAATGACTACTTATAAGTAGTTCTATTCCAGGATTCAGTAGTTAATGCATAAGCAGTTAGTGCAGATAAGTTATTGCCACGCGAGACTGCAGTAGTTCCTGTATAAGCAATTACTACAGATAAATAATTACTACTCGAGACAGCAGCAGTTCCTGTATAAGTAGTTACTACCTCCGTGTAGTTACTATTTGAATCTCGAGATTTAAATAGTAATTAGACAGAAGTGGTCACTACTTATACAGGAACTACTGCTGTCTCGAGTAGTAATGACTTATCTGCAATAACTGTTTATGCATTAACTACTGAATCCTGGAATAGAATTACTTATATGGAGTAATTACTGATGCAGGAACTACTACGTCTTCAGTAATAATTACTGACTGTTGAGGTGTAACTACGAGGAAGTAGTAACTACTGCAATTGTCATATTCTGAACGTTTATGTGAAAACTATGAAAAAAAATTTCACGATAACAAAGCTTCCTCAATGAGAAAGCAAAAAAAGCAAAAAAATGTCTATGTATACATTTTTCTTGTCTAAAGTAAAATTGAGCTGCATTGACGCTTCCGACGTGGACTTTTCATTAAAAAAAAGTCTGCACTCTCTTCGAACCCTGACGATGAGCGATCGGTTATCTCGACAGATTCGCCAACGACGCATGTGAGCGTCAATGTCCACTGCTGAACGCGTCGCCCATTTATCAGAGCAACCATTCAGCGGTTTCCCCCATCCGTTGATGAAAAAGTTTGGCAATTAATTTTTTTTTTGTTTTTTTTTTTTGACGGACACTGTTTTGTTAGTGTTTCGCGCAAACACGCACATTACTAAGAAATTCGACTAGTTCATTTCGCGCGTCAATGGGCGTTTTGGCTATACATTTCGGAGAATCAACCCTTTCGGCTTTGAAGCGACTAAAAGGGCGCCGATCCGAAGAGCTTTGGGAAATTGCCCGATCGGCAAAGAATCTATCGACTGTGTGCAGTGCGTTTGCGACCAGAGAATGGACGGTTTACGGTCAATGTCTGCTTCCATGATTATGCGTAGGATTATTTGCCATGCGTTCACATCGAACGCTCGGAACTTTCAGCACGTTCAAAGGGAATACATGTCTGCGCTACTCCATTAAGATCGGAGCGCTCCAGATTGAGCGAAAAAATGCACAGTTTTAGAAAAGCTTTTGTAGAAAGTTTCATGTATAAATGTGACATGATATATTGCTTCCTCACAGAGGAAGCCACACTGTTAAAAATGTTATGAAATTTACAACACGTTTAACATTTATATGATATTAATAATAATAATAATAATAATAATAATAATAATAATAATAATAATAATAATAATAATAGTAATAATAATCATAATAATAATAATAATAATAATAATAATAATAAGAATAATAATAATAATAATCCAACAGGACGCGGCAACCACGGAAAGACAGAGTACGATACAGACCTGGCAACAACGCTGGACAGAAGGATCTACAGGCAACTGGACGAGACGACTGATAAAGGACCTGAGACCGTGCATTGAAAGGGAGTTCGGGGACGTAAACTTTTACGTCACCCAGCTCCTGACAGGTCACGGTAACTTTAGACGGTACCTTTACAGCATGAGCAGAGTACGGACACCGGACTGCAAGTATTGCGGACATGACCGGGACGACGCGGAACACACGTTTTTCGAGTGTGACCGCTGGACAACGCTCAGACGGAGACTGGAGACGACCGTGGGTAACATCACCCCAAACAATATCGTCGAGGTGATGCTCTATGCAACAGAGTGGTGGCAACTAGTCGCCACCTACACAGAGACGATACTAAGACGTAAAAACGCAGACGGCTGCATGACATGACAGAGCAGACGAACTGAGTTGACAGAAAATGAAATAAAACAATGACCAGACGTACACAGACAGATCCCCCTGCCAGAAGTGATATTAACATAGTTCCTGGCAGGGGGCGGACGGAAAGGAGAGGGCGGTTTAGTGGGTAGGCCATTCGGGAGCCCCACATACCCGCCAACTCAGTTGGTGGAATCCGTTACCTGGATTCCGCAACTCCTTGTATAAAAAATACTAACAATAATAATAATAATAATAATAATAGCACCTTTTGACTGTGCGAACCCTTCTTCCCTCTCGCTCTTACAATTTACGAGACCATCCGCTCTCCGACTCTCACCGCGGCACCTTTCCGAAAGGACATGCACGCGCGTCCTACCCTTCTCCCGGAAGGCCTAACAATGCCTATTTTCTATTTCCCACAGATCCGCCCGAACATTACGTAAACCTATGTCCGGACGGGCTACTCTGTTTTTCTCAATATCGACTGACCTGACTGACCAGCATCTTCCACAACACCTGCCTTTTCCAGAACACTCCGACCCTTAAATTCTCTCCCCACTGACCACGCTTTCCCACGGACGAACCTATAAGAACCACCCTCTTCTAGGCTAGTTAGTCAGTAAGTCAACGAAGTTCTGTACGACGACGTCACTCTGCCAGTTTGTACTTTAATAAAGGGTTTGGGCAGTTCACCAACTGTAAACCGAGTCCTTCCTTCCTAAAACCGCATTCCGTGGTCGAGTTGGCTACTCGAATTAAATAAATCTTTTTTTTTTTAGACTTTTAAAGTGCACCGTTCAGGATTTACTTTTTTCTTCAATTTCTCAGAAATTGAAAAGTGTATCTCAGAAAATATTGATCGCGGAAAAAAATCATAGGAACATTAACGTTTTAATTTTTCGTCAACTTTCGAATGATGTTAGAATCATAATTGTCCCGATAGAGAAAAGTCAATTTTTCGTAAAAAAAAAAGAAAAATAAATTAATAATTTTTTTCTACAAAAAAAAAAAAAAACACCTTTGATTCCGGTCCTAATTTAACAGGGTATTCGGCATTGTATGAAGATTCAGAAAAAAAAATCCCAAAGTCGGATTTGCCATACTCGCGTAGTAAAAAAATAAGCAAGTGAAAGATGTAATTCATATAGATTCGCATAAACTCAACTATTACTTAGACAAATAAAAGTGGTCTGCCCGTAGTCGGTAACTAAAAAGTGAATGTTCCTAAGAATTTTTGAGCGACCAATAATAATATTCGAGTTAATACGAATCTATTTGTTTATGGTAACTTATCCGAGCCCTATTCACCACCTTTGCACAGCTTCTAATTACATAAGATTCGCAGAGACAGGTGTCCTTTACATAAATTGCTATTTCGCGTAACGTTACGAGAGGATAGTTCGGTTCACAGTCGGACATGGTCATTGGACAGATAATCAATCTCAATTCCGAACGTATTTCCATTTGGAACACACTCGCCATCGTGTACACACAGAGAGACGTGGTGTGTGGACTCAACGTGATTTGACAGTGTCGGTTGGCCGAGAGAGCCCCCCAGGCTGCATGCGCGCTCATCAGTATTCATAGCGTGAAATCTGAAAGGCCCGAGCGTCCGTGATCGGTCACAGGTGTTCCCGTATAAGTACATATGTAATTGCACTTTACACGGACAGTATAACGAAATGGCCATTAAAAAAAAAAAAAAAATAGATGATGGTGTTTATGTTTCCAATAAGAGCCGGTCCATAAAGGACGTCCGTTACTGTTTAATACATTTTGCACCCCTCCGTCCCCCTTGTCACGCTTAGTCACAATTTCTAATCAAATTCAAGGTCATAATCAAAGACTCCCCCCCCCCCCTCCTTCTTTCTGTAAAATTGAGTTTAACCTGTAAAAATACTAGATAAATTCCCTAGCGAGTTGACGAACGGCAAACGGACACGTCCGTTGGGGAACTAAACGGACCGTACAAAACGATAAAACGGACTGTATATTTTTTGTTGGCATTTGGTCTTTTTTGGGTTGCGGAAACCGAAAACGGACCGAACATTTTTTTTTTTTTTTTTCGAAAAATTTGCTTTGCTCCGTTTTCGGTTCCCGCAACCGAAAAATGACAAAGATCGTATTTTCATTATGTAATTTCATTAAAAACAGACTTAAAAGGAAAACAAACAAAAATTAGAAAACTGTAAAAACGTTCCGTTTTTACAGATAAAAATTAGTTTTTTGCCAGAAATTGTCGAACCCCCTTTTTAATACCAAATGACCGTGTTTTTTTCCTGATTAGCATAAAAGCATTATTATTATTATTATTATTATTATTATTATTATTATTATTATTATTATTATTATTATTATTATTATTATTATTATTATTATTATTATTGGCATAATATTCCGAAGTGGGAATATTGAAAAGGGGGGTCATGGAGCTTACCGTCCATCGTATGCGCTCGGACCACGCATGATTTATCCATAAATGGTTATTGTCCGGTGCAGTGTTACATCGCGCAATTAATATTGAGATTGTGTGTATTTCTATGAATAAGCGTGGATGATATGAGATTGTGATTTCGCGATATACGCGCGTCACCGTGATAATTACAAAATGTTATACGTGCTTGGATGTATACACTACACAAAGGGGGATACTAAAATTTAATAAATAAATTAGCGAAATTATACCGCACAGCAGGTGGGTCCGCGATATGTCAATTAACATTTTATACAAGTTGGTTAAGCGTGGAATTTTTGGGTCGAGTAGTTTATTTATTGAGATAAATTTACAGTAATTTGAACGGCGTTCCCCCAATTATTAATTATAGGTCAGACACACTGAGAGAAGGATCTAGTAAAAATTATCAATCATCTGAGAAAAATTACCACAGTACGTAGTAGTAGAACGTTAGGACGCCACCTATGGTAGGAAGTACCGAATTTATAAGAATTTTTCTTATATATTATGGTAAAAATTCTCGGATATCTCAAACTTTCTACCATAGATGGCGCGTTGGCGACGTACTACTATGAGCTATGGCAATTTTCCTTAGACAATTGGTAATTTTGACTAGATCCTTCTCTCAGTGTACTGTTTACAGACGTACAAATAAATGCAAATTACAGGGGGGAAAAATGTCGAATCGGGTAACGCTACAATCTTTCTGGAAATTTTGAAAACAGCGAGAATTTCGAGTAATTTTAGGTTGTTCTCATTTCTAAGTTTGTGCTTAAAAGATAAATGCGACAAATAAAAGTGGGTTGCCCGTAGTAGGTAACTAGAAAGTTAATGTTCCTAGGAATTTTTTGAGCGACAAAGATCTAATATTCGAGTTAATACGAATCTATATGAATTATATTTTTTATTTGTTTATTTTTTGGATACGTAAGTATGACAGGTCCCACTTTGGGATTTTTTTCTTCAGAATCTTCGTACAATGCCAAACACCCTGTAAAATTAGGTCCAGAATCGAAGGTGTGTTTTTGTAGAAAAAAATTATTAAAATTTTTCTTTTTACGAAAAATGGACTTTCATGTATCGCAAAATTATGACGGTAACATCATTCGAAAGTTGATGAAAAATTAACAATAACAGTTCATGAAAAATTAACAATATGGCATATCGAATGTCACATCGAATGTCACATCGAATGTCACATCGAATGTCACATCGAATGTCACATCGAATGTCACATCGAATGTCACATCGAATGTCACATCGAATGTCACATCGAATGTCACATCGAATGTCACATCGAATGTCACATCGAATGTCACATCGAATGTCACATCGAATGTCACATCGAATGTCACATCGAATGTCACATCGAATGTCACATCGAATGTCACATCGAATGTCACATCGAATGTCACATCGAATGTCACATCGAATGTCACATCGAATGTCACATCGAATGTCACATCGAATGACATTGGTAAAACCCTGTTGAATTACCTTTAGCAAATAGTTAATGATAATCAATAGGAGACTTCGTCAGGGGACACGCGCATTCAATCCCACATGAGTCAGTTATTTTATATTCACATCGCCTATTTTTACATAATCGTCATATTTCTGAATACGCAAACACTGCGATGATCGACGAAGAAACAAAAAAAAAAAAGTACGTTACAAATGACAAGGGCTACAAGAGAAGATCTCCATGGAGCGTGACCTTTTCCCCATGTAAATCGAGACATGACCTCTCAGCGAAGAGTTATTGCGAATCGAGAGGGCAAAAAAGTACCATTCGAGGGAATCGAGTTCCTCCCCGGCTTGGGTAAAGAAACGAATCGAATGTATACATTCGTTCGTTGTAGCAACGCGACGTGGATGTCTCCATCTGTCATCTTCGGACGCGAGCGACGACAAGTTCGATTCTCGTCCCTGGCACGATGATGGCATTTAGAACGGAAATAAAATAGAAATACTAACGGCGCGTAAATGGGTTGCGTTAACGGATACGAGCGAAAAAATGAGTACGATGTGGACGAGGAAGATAAAATTGCACTTGAAAATAATATTGCCACTTTTATTATGAACTGACGAGTGCTCGTCTGCTGATCTACGCGTCTCACGGAAGTTCGACTCCCAATGGAAAAAAAAATTACGTTTTATGTTTTTTTTTTTTTTTTTTTTTTAAATAATCAATTGGCCGTCGAACGTTCTCTGCGCATGAAAAATACGAGAGTAAAGTTGATCGATCACTCGCTGACCCATGTAAATTTTTGCCGTAAAAAAAAAGATAAAATAATTTTTTTCTACTAAAAACACACCTTCGATTCCGGTCCCAATTTTACACGGTACTTGGCATGGTATGAAGATTCTAAAAAAAAATTCGCGAACTGTTACCTGCGATTCTTACGGACTAAACAAATAAACAAATTAAAAATTTAAATCATATAGATTCGTGTAAACTCGCCTTTTATTTAGAAAAGTGAATGGGGTTTTTCCGTAGTCGGTAAAATTAATTCACGTCGTTGGAAAACTTGTTTTGACATAGAGGTTCTCTTTTATTTATTTTTTTATAATTTTTCAGAGGGTTTCGTTTTAAATTTTTTATTTGTTTATTTTTTTAGTACGTAAGAATCGTCGATACCACTTCGGGATTTTTTTCTCAGAATCTTTATATAAATTTGGATCAGAATCGAAGGTGTGTTTTTAGTAGAAAAAAATTATTCTTTTTTCTCACGAAACGTGGAAGTTGATAAAGAATGCCACATATAAGTTGAATACTCGATTACTACAAACATACTCGATTACTCGACTACATACTCGATTACTACAAACAAAATTCATTTGAAGTCACCTAGCATTATGTTGGTCGTAGTGTTTCTCATTTTGGAAAAAACAATGAATTATTTTGTTCGTATTACGAACATATTTATTTGAAGGTGTTGCCCCGAACCGTTCAGTTGATTGAAACGAAATTTATTTGAGGCAACCACATTTTTTTATTCGTGTACATTAATAGGACATTAATGCACTTTTTGGTAAAATAAAAATACCAGATAATTAAACCAGACAATTACAAATCTTTCGCGTGGAATTTACAAAAAAAAATGTTAATTAAAAATTGAAATTTTACCGTAAAATTCCAACGCAGATGTTTTTGAAATTTCAGAAACAGTGTATGTACATAAAAAACTTCGAATATATTTAGTTAATTTTTGGGCAACATTTTTTTTTGCAGTGTGACAATTTAATTCCACTGGGATGGCGGAAACCACCTGTTCCGACAACGATCTCCGTCACATATGACTCGAATTTATCGATTTATCTATTATCTAATAATTGAATGCACATGCGCATTCTCTCGCATCTGCAGGCTCGTAAATTGATTTTGGGGTAGGTATAGAAAGAAAGCGTTGAAGTTAGGAACGTTGCTGCAACGAAATTATTGACAGCTGTCGCGTTACGCGGAAAGTTGCTTTCTTAGCGAGCCGATAATACAATATAATGTAATATAATATATATATATATATATATATATATTTATAATAATTATAATTATACATGTATATATTAGGGTGTTTCTCAAAAAGGACATTTTTTTTTTTAATGTTAGTCCCACTCTTTTAAAGTATAGAATTCGATTAAAAATTTAACCTCGCGAAAAGCGGTTCCTAGCAAAAAATCCTAAGTGGTGCAGCATTCGACGTTTGTACCCAAAAAATGCGGCACCTTTTAAACGTAATTGTCAACGATCACCTTTCGGGAGGTGTTTTTTTAGATGAAAATATATGCTTTTGGAGGGTGGGAAGAATTTTTTTCAACAAATTCACCCTACTGGACATTTATAGTTTTCTGTATACGAATTAAAAAATCGAAATCGTTTGTGCTTATTAAAAAAAAAAAGACAAAAAGTTAACCTCCCACCCCGTAGAACTACATTTTTTAATCGATGAAAAAATCCAGCGAAACGCAGTCACTGACAATTAAGTTTGAGAGGTGCCGCATTTTTGGGTACAAACGTCGAATGCGGCACCTCTTAGGATTTTTTTCTAGGCCTTTCGAAAGGTTCAATTTGAGATTGAAATCTGTAGTTTAAGAAGATGGGAGGAAAATTAAAAAATATATATAATAATAATAATAATAATGTAATATAATAGAACACATTTTTAAAAATCGTTTCGCCGGAAAATAAACTATTTGAGAAAAGTGACAGCTGTCAATGATACCATTGACGCAAGGTTGCTAACTTCCATGCCGTACACCCATAAAAATAATTTATTTGACGGCCACCGTTTATTTGGTTCAAGTAAAATAATTATTTGATTTAATTAGACAGTTACTTAAATTAAATAAATATTTATTTAAATCAAATAAATATTTAACTTAAACCAAATAAACGGTGACCGTCAAATAAATTATTTTTCTGGCTGTAGACGAAGATATAAATTGGGCTCATTCGGAATATTGGTAGAAATGTTGGGGCATTGCATAAGTCTCTGATAGAGTCGCACAAGATTTTCCAGGCCTGATCCGATGCAAAATTTGAAATCCGATGAAAACTTTCAAAAAAAAAAATATATATATATATATCGTTATGTTCGATTCCGCGTGTCCTTCACGGTATAATAACGCGTTCTGCTATAAATAAATATCACTCGAAACAATCGCCCTTCAAATAAACGTCGAACGGGCCGCTGAACAATTCTCCTGGCAAAACGTTTCCTAGATTGGACAAAGTTCGAACACGGCAGACAAATTATACGAACGCGGAACGAAGCAATGCTTCTAACAAAGTGCCAATTCAAAGAACCGGTCGCGATTCGTCGTCGGCCAAACAGGGTGAAAAAGTTTAACCCGACAGTCTCGATAATACTTTTTCGATTTTAACTTTTGCCTCGCGTATTGTCCGGCAAACTCGTTGAATATTCCAATTTTTATACTCTCCACTGCCTTCGCGGCACAATCGGGAACCCAAATGAGGTTTTCCAGGCGGACTGGCGTTCGAGCAATACGACCGGCGAGTTGAAAAGGCCGACAGCAGAATAATAATCGTTAGTATTATAATATTGTAGCGGAGCTGTTCGCTCGCGCGCTGGCAATTCAAGTGCGTTAAATTTTATATTTTATAGTTTTATAATTGTAAATTGTAAAAGTGCAACATTTTTTTTTTAAACAATTATGAAATTCAATGGGAAGTAATAAAATATCTCTTTTTTTTTTGTTGTTATAAATCGATCTTAAACGGAGCATGGCTATCAAGCGGGCATCTCAACCATCCAAACAAAAAATATGAGATCACTCCACACACTTCAGAGTACATTTTGGCATTTTTTAAGAAAAATGAAACATAACGTATTGGCTGAAAAAAATTTTTTTTTTTTGTATTTTTCATAGAAGTGGACGTTCATTGCATTCAAAAAAATCTACAAAATTTTGTTTTCAAAAGTTCATTTGACAGTGCAACTTTTATGTCTCAAACGTTTTGTCCGTGCGAGTAATACTTTTTAAGTGATAGTATTTTCGATATCTAAAAAAAAACGATCCAAAAATTCCGAAAAAAAATTACAAAAACTCCTTGTAAATAATCATAAATTGTGGTGAAATTACACATTTTCATTTAGTGGGTCGAGTTTTTGAAGTGTGAAATTTTAGTGTGTACAAAATTTCGGGTGTAAAATTTAAAAAATGGTGCATTTTCCAATTCGTTACCAATAGGAGACCAATGGCAACTTCCTGGGAAAGTTCGACTGGTACTTTTTCCCATTCGTTATTAATGGGAGTCGAATTCCGAAGGACTGGGAAAATTCAAGTGGTACTTTCTTCCATTCGTTATTAATGGGAGTTCACTGACAAGTTAATGGGACGCGACAAATGGTACTTTTTCCGTTCGTTATTAATGGTAGTTCATTGGAGGATAACTGGAACAGCTAAAATGGTATTTCTTACCATTGGAAACAAATGAGAACTAAATCGAACGGTAAAAAGCTAGGGTATATTTAATGGCACGTCTAACTATTCGCTTGGCCAAGTCTCCCATTAATTACCATTGAAAATCCCATTGATTACCGTTAACTATTCGTTAAAGGTAATTCAATGGGTTTTTGCCAATGGTACCATTCTCATTTGTACTACCATTTAATATACCATTCAATACGCCATTCAGTTTCCGATTCGTTGTATAGTATTTTTATCCCACTGGCATTGCCATTCGCGTAAAAATATGTTATGTATAATTGTCCACTTTTCTACAGTGTCTAAATATGTAAAAAATAAATAAAGCTGTAGTGCTCCCGCAAAATGTCTCCTGTTGTTCATATATAATTTCGGTCCGTAAGTTCACACCTATGATTGTGGACTCATTTATCTGCATTGCATTATCGCTTATACCATTTAAGTGAAAGTTGCTACTCACACACGTGATTCCCTAGTGTTTGTCGACTCGATTATTATTCCTCGTCAATTATAAATAGTTAGACGTGCCATTAACGATTCCCTAGCTTTTTACCGTTCGATTCAGTTCCCATTTGTTCCCAATGGTAAGAACTACCATTTCAGCTGTTCCAGTTATCCTCCAGTGAACTGCCATTAATAACGAAGGGAAAAAGTACCATTTGTCACGTCCCATTGACTTGCCAGTGAAATCCCATTAATAACGAATGGGAGAAAGTACCACTCAAGTTTTTCCAGTCCTTCGGAATTGGACTCCCATTAATAACGAATGGGAAAAAATACCAGAGCTGGGCAAAGTATTTGGAGTACCATGTACTGCAAGTACAAATATGTAAGAAGTACTTACGGTACATGTACTGCAAGTACCTAGTGCTTATAGTACATAATGCTGCTATATAATGGTCTCCAACTTTCGTAATTCGTTGAAATTCGATATAAAAATTTAACCGAATATTCTATGCATTATAAAAAAAAAAACAAAAACAAAAACAACATTCGAAATTTTACTATCGCGTAAGCCTCAACTCTTTTACCATTTTTCAATTTTTCGAATCGATTTGATTTTTCTTTCCCAACTCTTTGTACAAAATCGCCGCCCCGGACAGCAATTTTTTTTAATGGGCTTCTCAAATTTTTATCCCGAATCGACACTTCGTCGCCCTCGTTGTGAAACACGAGAACGGAAAAACAAAGCTATCGGATAAATGAGTAAAGAATTTTCCTCGGACATTACCTGGTAACTCGAGAAAGTTCGAGGTCCTTCTCTGCCGTCCGCGTGGATGAGCGTTGAAGTTCAGCGGGCCAACGTCCTCGTTGCTGACGTTCGACGCGTTGGAGATCTGGCTGTCTCGCGAGCCTCGTCTGGACGCCAGATAAGCTGAGACAACGCAACACAATGCAGATGTAAATTAAATCGACACGTGATATGCGGCAGGGGAGAGCGGGGCTAAATGGCACAGCGGGGCAACTGGGGACAGCGAGGGCAAAACTCAAACTCACAATAATTTTTGGATGCGCCATTTTGTCCCAACGATATATGAGGCATTCTTTATCAACTGGGCTACTTTTTTCGGTCGACCTCTCAGATATTTTTTAAAATTTGCCAATTTGTAGTACTACTTGAGAGATGCTTCGGGGATTTTTTTTTAATTTTTAAAATGCACCCTTCAGTATTTACGTTTTTTTTTTTAAATATCAGTGTATATCAGAAAATATTGGTCACTCAAAAAATTCGTACGAGCATTAACTTTTTTATTTTTGATCAACTTTCGAATGATGTTAGGGTCATAATTTTCCCGATACGGAAAAGTCCACGTTTCATGAAAAAGAAATTAAAATAATTTTTTTCTACTAAAAAGACACCTTCAATTCCGGTCCCAATTTTACAGGATATTTGGCATTACATGAAGATTCCGAGAAAAAAAATCCCAAAGTGGTACCTGCGGTTCTTACGCACTAAAAAAATAAACAAATAAAAATGTAAAAACACCTTTCAGTTTTTAAGTTTTTTTTTTACTATCAGTGTATATCAGAAAATATTGGTCAGTCAAAAAATTCGTACGAGCATTAACTTTTTTATTTTTGATCGACTTTCGAATGATGTTAGAGTCATAATTTTCCCGATACGGAAAAGTCCACGTTTCATGAAAAAGAAATTAAAATAATTTTTTTCTACTAAAAAGACACCTTCAATTCTGGTCCCAATTTTACAGGATATTTGGCATTACATGAAGATTCCGAGAAAAAAAATCCCAAAGTGGTACCTGCGGTTCTTACGCACTAAAAAAATAAACAAATAAAAATTTAAAAAAGAAGACCTCTAAAAACGAACCTCTATTTAAAAAAAAAAAAGTTTCCCAACGATGTGAATTAAATTTACCGACTACGGGCAAACTCCTTTCAGTTATCTAAATAATAGTCGAGTTTATACGAATCTATATGAATTAAATTTCTTAATTCTTTATTTTTTTAGTACGTAAGAATCGCAGGTACCACTTTGGGATTTTTTTTTTTTTAGAAAGTTCATACAATGCTAAATATCATGTAAAATTGGAACCAGAATCAAATGTGCGTTTTTAGTAGAAAAAAATTATTTTTCCTTTTTTTTTTACGAAAAATGGACTTTCCAGTATCAGGAAAATTATGACTCTAAGATCATTCGAAAGTTGATGAAAAACAAAAATGTTAATGTTCCTACGAATTTTTTGAGGGACCAATATTTTCTGAGACATGCTGATATCAAAAAAAGCGTAAATCCTGAACGGTGCATTTTAAAAATCTAAAAAAAAATCACAGAAGCAGCTCTCAAGTAGTATTACAACCTGGCAAATTTTAAAAAACATCTGAGAGGTCGGCCGAAAAAAGTGGCCCAGTCGATAAAAAATCGCGTATCCGGATTTTCAAACCCGTTTTGCCCCACCTACCACCATCGCCGCCATCCAAAAGTTATTGGAAAACAGCGTTTTGTCCCATTATTCCGTTTTGCCCCGCTGTGCCATTTTACCCCGCTCTCTCCTACTGGCGGCAGGGTCGGTATTTGTCTACGAGGTCGGGAGGGACGCGAAGTGGGTCCAAAGCATCAAAGGGAGCCAAACCGGGTAAACCGCACAGAGAGTAAGCGGTCTGCAGCTTGATCCATCGTCTGATACGCAGCGAATGGTCGATGAATGGATTCGAAGGCAAAACGCGGATGTAGCGTGAACGCCAACGGTGCATTGGATTTCTGGAATCCATTGGCTGGATCGGGGGCTGGATTACCCATCCAGGCCTACGCTCTGACCGGATTACCGCCAAGGCCTGGAATCGATCAAGTTTCTTATCAAAAGCCATTCAGGCTGCGGAGATTGTTCCTCCTACGTCCGCCCATCTCCACATGACACCTGCCCTTATTTCCTCGTACGATAGCTTGTTTTTCTCAAGAACAGTTAGACTGCGAAGAGAAAAAATCTGTGTTAAATTCAAGACCTCTTTAATCACCGCCATGTGGTCCATTGGGATTGTTCTTAAATTGAAGATTTTTGAATTTTGTACATCGAATAAAAGGTTTGGTAATATCAAGCTCAGAGCTGCGGTCACGGATAATTGGTTTGCAGCGTTGTTGAAACAATAGAACTGGTGTGGTTGTCTCAATTGCGTATAGCAGTTATTGCGGTTACAATGTTGGTTCAAAGTGAACGAAAAATGCGTTACATCAAGGACTTTTTCACCTCTCCAAAGTATCCGTTTTTCCATAAGTACGAATTACTTTACAATTTAAAGTCTGGGTGATTTTGAGGACACCGATTCCGCGAATGAGTTCCAAATTCAACAAATCCGAAATCCAAAATGCGAAAAGGGAGACATTGCTCAACCAAAAGTACCCTTTAGGGGTTGAAGACACCGTTCAGTTCATACTTGACACCGTTAAATGCACATTTGAAACTTAAAGTTGGGATTGAATGCACCACTTTCTGGAGATGTTCCCTCACCGAAAAGAACTACTAGGGATCCAGTAGTGACTACTGGCGGTTCGGTAGTAACTGCTGGCATCGCAGTAGTCACTACACATGTAGTTACAACTTCATAGTAGTTACTCCTCAACAGTCAGTAATTATTACTGAGGACGTAGTAGATTCTGCATCAGTAGTTACTACTTATAAGTAGTTCTATTCCAGGATTCACTAGTTAATGCATAAGCAGTTATTACAGATAAGTAATTACTACTTGAGACAGCAGTAGTTCCTGTATAAGTAGTGACCACTTTTGTGTAGTTACTATTTGAATCTTGAGATTCAAATAGTAACAACACAGAGGTAGTAACTACTTATAGAGGAACTACTGCTGTCTCGAATAGTAATTATTTATCTGTAGTAATTAATTGTACAGGAACTTCTGCAGTCTCGAGTAGTAATTACTTATCTGCAATAATTGCTTATGCATTACCTACTGAATCCTGGAATGGAACTACCTATAAGTAGTCATTACTGATGCAGGAACTACTACGTCCTCGGTAATAATTATTGACTGTTGAGGAGTAACTACTAGGAAGTAGTAACTACATGTGTAGTGACTACTACAATGCCAGCAGTGACTACTGAACCTCCAGTGGTCATTACTGGACCCCTAGTAGTTCTTTTCGGTGAGGTCAAAGTCCCAGCAGTGAACTACTGGAAACTACGAGAATTCTCAGTAGTGAACTACTGGAAAGTACGGCAATTCCCAGTAGTGAACTACTGAAAACTACGGGAATTTCCAGTAGCTAACTACTAGACATTCATAGTAGTTTGGATTAGTTAACTACTGGGGATATATAGTAGTTAACTACTCAGTAGTCAACTGCTCGGGATTTCGAGTAGTTTTCGGTAGTCCGCCAATTCAGCACTGGGCAGTAGTTCAGTAGTTTATTAGTAGTTAACTGCTGGATATTGCCAGTAGTATTTTGCGGTAGTTTTCAGTAGTTGTTTACGGCGAGGATTAGCAGTTAACACAGGATTGTGTTTATGTGTAAGAAAATAACACCATTAAGTGACATCGTGATTCATCACACAATTTGGCATTAGGATTTATTACAGTCTACCGCGTTACGGGTTTATCATATGTTTGGTGTACTTTTCACTGCCCAATGGTGTTAATTGGGATTGGTGTGAGTGGTAAAAGAAAAGATCACCGGTCTTTTTTTTACCACTCAGACCATCGCAGTTTATACCGCAGATTTCTGCCAGTGTATTGTGTACAAAAATTGTTAAGGCACGGAATACGCATCACGAAGCGCTCACATAGTTGATTACCGAAAGTCGAAAAGAGTTACACGGGTGGCTACATTGAATTCGCGATGGCGATGAATATTGGACATTTGGAAAACTACGAGTACACCGTCGCAGCTTGAAAAGCGAGGAAAAAGGCGAACGAGTATTCCCTCACCGAAATGCTTTTCGTTTGATCAATAACAAGCTCGATGCTGCATAGTCCAGAAACTTTTTACCCCCTGTCGATTCAATGAAATTCACTGATTCCGTAACGAGTTTCTCTCCCTCCCCCACCCCATCGATGAGGTCGGGGTGTGGGTCGATGGGAAAGAGAACGCAGCTCGGTGAAGCAATGGTACGAGGTAACTGAAGGAATTGTTCTCTCATTGTTGGATATCAGCCTGAACATTCCCTGTGAGCGATATTCCACGATTACGAATGGGTACTTGGGGCGGTTATTATTATGCATGTCAATTTGATTGATCAATTGTCCGGCGTCGTTTGCCGATATGGAACACAGATCCATTACCATGTCGAAATGGAAAGTACAACACGCTTATCAGCTTGGGAAAAACTTTGTCGTTGGCGGGAATGTGGAGTAAACTGTCCGTCATTGATGTCCGGTTTTTTTTTTTTAGATATTGTGCTCGATGTCTTAATCAAATCGCAGGAGATACGGCAAGAGATACGGCAGGGGATACGGCAGGGGACACGGCAGGGGATACGGCAGGGGATACGGCAGGGGATACGGCAGGGGATACGGCAGGGGATACGGCAGGGGATACGGCAGGAGATACGGCAGGAGATACGGCAGGGTAACGGCAGGGGATAGGGCAGGGGATACGGCAGGAGATACGGCAGGGGATACGGAAGGGGATACGGAAGGGGATACGGAAGGGGATACGGAAGGGGATACGGAGGGGGATACGGAAGGGGATACGGAAGGAGATACGGCAGGGGATACGACAGAGGATACGACAAGACATCCATTGGGCTGATTGTCTTGCGTGATATTTTCGATCCCGTTAAGACATCGATCAAGATATTCGCTGATAGTTAGACCAGGAATCAATGGATGCAGTGTATGTTTATCAGTCCCCCTATATCGTTGTTTCTATAGTAGCGTAAACATATTGGATGTTCAATGACCATTGTCATTTGTCCAGTGATCGGTGATACCGCGTTATATGTGTTTGGTTATGAAAAGCAGGATAATGGACCGCGCGAACCGGCCGCCGCAGGCCGTACAGGAAGACCGTGGTGAATCGTGGGGCGGCGACAATTTTGCGAATCCGATTGACCTGGTGGTTGCATTAATCAAAGAGCGGCGGCCAAATGGACACCAGCTGTCAGAGCTCACTCGCGGTCCTCCAGTTGTACGGCCTCGGGCCACGGCAACGACGAATCGAGCCAGCGCCACATCGAGCGAGAACTCCATTCAACGGGACTTCATCACAGACCCATTGCCAATTCGGGATTCACTTGTTTCGCTCCTCTGCCGAAGCGGCAATCGCGTTAAATCCGAAATAATCGCTCGTTACGGGGAGGCAGTGCAAGTGGACTCCAGCGGAGTTGTTACGCTGTTAGCTTTCGGGAACACCGCAATCGAAATTACTTCAGTGATTAGCCGCATTGTAGACGTCCCAGAATTTACAAGAGTCCGGCAAGAGTTCGAAGACCCAACAATTTTGCCCTCCCAACATAGATTCAGCAAGGCCAGACAACGCGTGGAAGAGCCTGGGAATTCGTTTGTCCGAAACAGGGTTCATCTCGGGGACAAAGCGAAGGGATTCTCGCCCGCTTCGGACGACTGGCCATAAAACCATCGGGGCAAAACAACGAGAATTACGCAGCACTTTCCGTGGGTCCTTGCATGCTAACTAATTTACCCGTCGGAGCTTTGGGATAATCTCACCAGTGTGCTTTAAAGGACAATCGCACATGGGTGTGGTGACCGTCGTTTCAAGGGTCTACACAGATCTTACCAAGGCCGCCCTTCATGGATCCTCGCCTCCTGGGACTCGAAAGAACCGTCACCTCGGTCTCGACCTCCTCGGCGTCGAGTTCCGTCAGGTCACTCGTTGATTTTCTCGAAACGTTTCGCGTCTTTGGTCTTCCGCCGACGCCACCGTGGGCTCCCTTCTCGCCGTCCCTGACCGCGTCGTTCAGACAGCCGTGGCTCTTGTTGAGGCTCGCGCTGCCCATCCGCTCGGTTCTCGTTCTCTTCGGGCTGTCGCGCTCTTGAACGCGCTCGTAGTCGCGTCTGACAAAGGAATCCGTCGGCCCGGCGGCACTCTGAAGCTGCAGGGGTGACACGTTGGGCTTGTAGAATTGTTTGCTCGGCGCAGCTTTGTTGGTTGCGGATGAACCGTCGTCCCTGCCGCTCCGCTCCTCGGCGAAGTTCGCCTTCGCCTCGAAGACCTCGTTGCCGTACAACTTCGGGCTGCTCTCGGCGCCACGGGGACTTCCGGCGAAGCCCTCCGAGGGAGTCGTCACGATCGTCGTCGGTGACATCGGGCTCCTTATCGGACCGAGGCTGAAGCACGAGTTCCTTCGGGCCCGCTCGAAGGGCTTCGGGCTCTTCTGCGGGAAGGTGAACTGGGGCGAACCGCACGAGGTCGGCGACCTGCTGCGACCGATCGGACCCGCGGAGGACGGGCTCTTCGGCGAGTAGCTCAGCGTCTTGGCGAACGCCTTCTTCGGATTGCAGAACTGGAAGATCGGCGACTTGGCTCCGGCTCCCGACAAGGTGTCCGTCGAGCCCCTCGACGGACTCTTACCGCCTGTCACTTGTTGACTGTAGAAACTCGGACTCCTGCAGCACGAGCTGCTATTGTTGCTCGTGCTGCCCGTCACCGTCGACTGCGGCAGGAGGCTGCTGCGCGAATCGGACACCGACTCGCTCTTCGCGAAGACGTCGAAGTCGAAGTTTGCATTGGGTGTCTCGGGATAGTACTCCGGTGGGAATTCGAAAACGCGCGTCGCACCGGGCGACTTGCAGCCGAAGTTCTGCATCGAGAGGCTCGGACTGCGCTGAGCCGGGTATTGCTGCGACTGCTGATGCTGTTGATGGTGAGGGGTCGGAAGTTGGGGCAGCTGTCGCGGACTCCTCGGCGACTTCAGGTTGTTGTAGGAGCCAGGACTGTTCACCGCCATTTCGAAGACGGCGGAACGCACCGGAATGAACTCACTTGGTTCGAACTGAACGTGTTCACCAGGACCGTTCGATGGTACTTCGATCCTAGAGGGTGAGTCGGTTCTTCACGGAACATTCGCTTCTGGCATTGTCCAAATTACCGAATTCCGTCGCGCCCGACGATCTTCAGTCGATCTGCGTTCTCGATTCCTTCACAGTTCGCCGCTTTCTTGCTTTCCGCTGGCTTTTCGGCTCCGTTTCCCCGTCATTTGGCGACCCTCCGAAGACCGACTGGTCTCTTCTGACTGCTCATCGCCCCCTCGGCTTCATCGGCGAGACGCCCGTTTCGTCCCGCTGCCAATTCCGGCACGTGATTTTAACGACTCGCTCGGGTCTGCTAGGAGAATCGCTGATAAGCACTGTACGCGATGAAAAGTTCCTCGCGCTTTCGAACTGTATCGCGCACGTTTCGTTCACAGACGGATGTTTATTCATCGTGTCTAGACTTTAGCCTTGTTCGTGTCGTTTCAATTGTTAAAATGTGGCTGTTTCAAAAGTTTCTTATCGGAATTGTTCCACCTTTCATTGAAGCTCCAATCGAAGGAGAGATTGTCGCGACGATAATTGCGCGCTTACGAATTTATATTTACCGCTATTGAATCCAACCTTCTATGACGATTCAACTTTTGTGGACATATTTTTCTTTCAGTCTGCCCTCGCACTCGAATTTTATAGGTGAAAGTTGAGACTCGGTTCGTCATTCAGTGTTACAATCTTAAGCCTCGAAATGAAGTGATAAACAACACAAATTGTTCCAATTAGGCATTGATATGCGTATTAGACTTAAAAGAAATATGACAATTTCTGGGTTTCAGTCGTATTCAATGCGATTGTGCGAAGTAAAATCGCTATCTCCGATAGTCAATTCGGTGATATTTAATTAGCACATTTAAGTAGCAACAATCCGGTGACATTTAAGTAGCACGTTTAGTAAGACCCATTTTATCACGTTATTAAATTTTAACACAAAATGAAGTTTTAGATAGAACCCTGTTGCAACCACCTGCGCGTATTCCGAAGCGTCGTGAATCTCGGATAGTCTTTCACTCTCCGCTGCATCATTCATGAGATCCACTTTGCAATTACACCGATAGTTCCATTTTGTTTTTTTTTCCCCTAAAAATGTATATGCAATGTTCTAGAAAAAATTGTATCTTGCTCGCAAAATTTATCCTCGACTTACGGCAGGTAAAAAAAATCCCGAAAGTCTCGACGCGATTGAATCACCGATGAGCAGAGAAACGACGTGGTTTTCGGTGCTTCGGGTCGGAGCTAAAGATGACGAGTTTTGTGCATTCCGATGAAGCACCCTCGTCTGAGACACCGCGTGGTCTTAACCTGTTGATCGCCGAAACACTTGCGAGCGGGCGATCGAGAATTCCTGCCTCGTCACTTGCCACTTCGTCGTGAGTCGTTGATCTCCCGGATCGCGCGTCGTGGCTGATGTTTCGACGAATTCTTGGCCGATGAATACGATGCGACTGGCCGCAGGGCGAAGCTATCGAAGCTCGAGGGTCCCGCAAGAGCGGGGAAACTGCGCGGTGTTGACCTCCCGGCAGTCGGCACGCTACTGAGGGTTGAAGCACAGACAGGCCACACCATATACTACCGGTGTGTATCTGTATAGTGTACACCCCCCGCGACCCAGCCAGTACGCATCCGAACTCTCCGTCGACTGATCTATCAGAGTGCGTTTCATCCCGCTCGCTTTCTTCTCGGCCTATTCTACGTAGTGAGCCGCGAATGTCCCAGGCGAATTCTCCGATTCACCCCGTCGTCTACCTCGGACCATATACATTCTGGGGTAAGTGGGGGTGATATGACTTTTTAATCAACGAAAATTCGAGGTTCAATCTCCACCCCAGAATAATCTGACTCAAGTCATTCACTCAAAAATGTCGATATTTTTTATGCGTGATTTAATTGCAGCTCTATAAATGAACATTTGCGATCGGCCATATCAGACGGACACTACGGGTCATATGGTCATAGGTATTCATTCTAGGGCAAGTGGGGCTGATATGGCTTTTTAAACAATGAAAATTGACGACATGGAAGTTGGCAACGTTGCTCCAATGAAATCATTGACAGTTGTCACTTTTCTCAAATAATTTATTTCACGGCGAAACGATTTAAATTATGTATTATATTATATTATATTATATTATATTATACTATATTATATTATATTATTATTATTATTACATATATAAATACATTTATTGTAAATATTTATATTGTTATAACACATTATATGGTATTATCGGCCTTCTAAGAAAGCCAACTTTCTTCGAGACATGACAGCTGTCAATAAGTTCTGTTGGAGCAACGTTGCTAACTTCTACGCCTTGAAAATTTGAGGCTTAACGTCGGTTGTAACCAACCTCAGAATAATCTAACTGAAATCATTCACTCAGAAATGTCGATATTTTTTAAGCGTGATTTAATTGCAGCTCTATAAATGAACATTTGCGATCGGCCATATCAGACGGACACTACGGGTCATATGGTCATAGGTATTCATTCTAGGGTAAGTGGGGCTGATATGGCTTTTTAAACAAAGAAAATTGCAGGTTTAATGTTGGTTGTAACCAATCCCAGAATAATTTATCTGAAGTCATTCACTCAGAAATGTTGATATTTTTTATGCGTGATTTAATAGCAGCTCTATGAATAATTATTTGCGATCGGCCATATCAGACGGACACTACGGGTCATATGATCATAATTTTAATGATTGTTGATTACGCCTAGAGAAGTATAGAGGGATCGCACAAAACATGTATTAGTGTATCGCACATTTTCTACGGAAAGACAATAATTATCCGCGTAGAAAAAAGTCGTATGGGAAAGGGTATTAAATTGAGTGTGGGTTGAATATGGGGAATCGTATGGGAACGAATATGGGTGAAGTATAATCTGACTATGGGCTTTGTTCAGTTCCCACATTCATCCCATATATTTTTTCAGACTCTTTCCCAGTCATCGCATACAGCCTGGAAAATGTTCGGTCTGTCTATCCCATACTCTTTTCCAGACTCTCTCCCACCAACCGCATTAATAGAAATTTTTTGAAGATTATACGCGATGATTGGGAAAGAGTCTGGAAAAGCGTATGGGATTGATTACAAAAAAAATGTTTGAGCCTGTACGCGATGACTGGGAACGAGTCTGGAAAAGTGTGTGGGGTTGATTGCATGAAAATGTTCGAGGTCGTACCCGATAGCTGGCAAAGAGTCTGGAAAGGTGTATGGGACGAATGTGGGCACTGAACAAAATCCATAGTCAGATATTCTTCACCCATATTCATTCCCACACGATTCCCCATATTCAACCCATACTCAATTTAATACCCTTTTCCATACGACTTTTTTCTACGCGGGTACTGACCATATCACCTGGAAATTGCGGAAACCGGTTGTACTGACCATATCACCTGGAAAATGCGGGTGATATGGCCACGCGGCATGGCGTATTGACCCTTGCACATACAATGTTATATATTTTCGGTAAAATCATGTTATATACACGTTAGAGTAGTCCTTACAAAAAAAGGGTACTTTTGCTTCGCTGTTGAAGAGAATTAGGTAAATAACATTTTTCGTTCGTTCGTCGATAAGAGATATTTTATACCTTTTGACCTTTTGATATTTTATACCTTTACCCCAAACGATAAACCTTCAATTTTTTTTTTTTTTTTTACTTTTGTTGCAACAATCATATTTTTTCAAATGAAATATTCGGTTATTTTTCCGCTGCGGATTTTCACCTTTTGCAACATTTTGTAACAATTAGCTATCATTGTCGAGAATTTTTTTTTTTTAACCCTCAATAGCAACCTCTAAAAAGACTTCGATTTCATAGGGATTTCGCATAGTTTTTTTTTTTTTTTTTGTACATTATACGTCGGAAGTGCGGGGTGGCTCCAAGGAAACCTCGAATTTTTTATTTTGACTTTAAATGTAGACGTTCCAAAGTTTTTCATTTTTTAAATAGCTGGCAACGACCTCAAAAAATGCATTCATTTTGGAGAACCTTCGGACATCGCATTTTTATTTTATACCTCACGATAATACGGGAAGGCCCCAGAAAATTTAAAAATCTTCAATTTAAGCCCACCCTAATCCCACCCTAATCCACATTTAACTACCTTAATCCACATATACTAAAAACTGTGCAAACGGCAGCGCCATTCGTTCACTGAGAAAAAAAATGGCTGGATTAACTAAGGTGCGTTCCCCCACGTTCAGAAGCGTTATTTAGTTGGTATAATAAAAAAAAATTATTTGAATCGACATATTTTGAATAGACTGATGCGAATAATCGTTCAAAAAAATAATGATTTAGTTGTACCAACCAAATAACAGCTTTGAACGTGCGTGACCGCGAATTTGGTTAATCCACCATTTTTTTTTCTCAGTGTTTGTTACGTTAGAAGATATTGAGGGTGGCCATGTCACCCGCGTGGCCATATCACCCTGCCTCACTCTATACATCCGTACTGTGTACGCGACCCGTCCGGTCGCGGATTCTACCCTTCGGCAGGTCAGCCCGGATCCCGGTCTACGTTGTCCTTGTCCTTTCCTTTCACAGATATGACGCTGTCCGGCCTCTCGTACGTACACCTCGGCCAGCCCAAGAACACTTACACCACAACGATGTGCG
The DNA here is from genome assembly GCA_963922035.1 of Amblyjoppa proteus. Lineage (NCBI taxonomy): Eukaryota > Metazoa > Arthropoda > Insecta > Hymenoptera > Ichneumonidae > Amblyjoppa > Amblyjoppa proteus. The sequence continues at coordinate 12,121,946 of OY998231.1, read as the reverse complement.
GAAGCGACTAGAGAGCGTCTATTGTATCGTTCGAATTTCCACTGTACCCTGCGCGAATGTAAATTGACCCACTTTATTTTGCCACATAGAGGAAATTAATTTGTAGCCCCAACCGTCGGCGGGGTTAAAATACGCCCCAAACGATTAACTTCGTTGGGTCAACAAATTAAGGTTAACATCCGATTAATTCGTTCGGTATTAAATAACCGTCCAACTAATTTGTTGGGCCAATCTACGAACCAACTGGAGCAACGGGCCAATTGGATCAATCAACCAATAGGACCAACCGAGAAAGTAGAACTATCGACCAATGGGACAATCCGATCGATAGGGCCCACAAACAGTTTGAAATATCCACCTTAACCGATCAACTAATCGATTCGGGAGCCTGGTCTACTCTCATTTTTTTGCTTTCCTTTTACGGATATGACGTTCTCCAGCCAATTGGTCAACCAGTGGAACAATCCGATCGATTGGGCCATCCAAACAGTTTGAACAACCAACCACATTGAAAAACCAACCACTTTGTAAAACCAACCACTTTGAAAAACCAACCACTTTGAAAAACCAACCACTTTGAAAAACCAACCACTTTGAAAAACCAACCACTTTGAAAAACCAACCACTTTGAAAAACCAACCAGGTTGAACGACCAACCAGTTTGAACGACCAACCAGTTTAAACGACCAACCAGTTTAAACGACCAACCAGTTTGAACGACCAACCAGTTTGAACGACCAACCAGTTTGAATAACCAACCTGTTTGAACAACCAACCAATTTGAATAACCAACCACTTTGATCAATCAATCAATTGGAACGTTACTCTCTGACTAATCTACTCTGACCTGTTCCTTTCCTTTTACGGATATGACGTTATTCGGCCAATTGATCGACCAATTGCACATTCCGATCAATTGGGCCAGCCAAACAGTTTAGACAACCAACGAGTTTGACCAATCTACCAATTGGACCGTGACTTTGATCTACTCTGACCTCTTCCTTTTCTTTTACGGATATCACGTTCTGCGGCCGTTCGGAAATACAGCTCAGTGAACCCAGGAGCACGTACACTACTCCAATGACTATACACCGAGATAGCGTTTTGCCATCGACCCACCAGCAAATAGGCAGCATATGTCCGTACGGGATGGTGGAAAAATGCGTCATGTGCGTCAGCATTTGCCTATATTTTTGCCAGCATTCAATGCCGAAAATTCTTAGGACGATTTTGTCAACAAGTCTTGCTGGTGCTTTGCGTCTCATTACCAAGATTTATTTGCTTGAGTCATAGTTATTCTGGGTGAAGTTTGTCTTATCTACACTGAAAAAAAAATTCGCTTGCGGACTGCCAAGGAAAAAAATTGTTATTTCAATTCTTACAATTCCATACGGAATTGAAACTTTAACATGCCACCTGATTGAATTATAGTAGCAAATGTATTTATTGACAATGTATTACATGGTACGGTGATACATTTGCGCGATTATTTACATAATATATTCCTCTGCTATTACCATTGCTAACGGGCCATCGACCTAAGTCCTTCACCCCAATGGAATTGCAAGAATTGAAATTTAAAAAAATTCTTTGACACCCCGCAAGATAATATTTTTTTTCAGTGCAGCTTCTCATAAAATGTCACATTTAATAGTGTGAAACGACATAATTCACCCTATCACAGCATGAGAACCATTAGGCGTAAAACCTTACAAACCATCTCTCGTTACGATAAGAAATCAGCTTAAAGCAACCGTTGTTAGATTTTTGCTACCAATATACTGGAACCTCGGTGTTACAAACTGTGCCTGTAACATTGCCGTCAATTTGTTGGGCAGTCTGTTGACAAGTTGCTGACACCGTAGATTCCATGCAGTGCAGGTGTATTTATGGCAAGGAAACAGCAAATCTTGGCGACAAGCAATTTCACTTGTTTGCGTTTTTCTGCGTTTGGCTAACCGGGCAGCAGCGACCAAAGAACGTCCATTCTATCGCCAAAATTTCCATTTTGCGCCGCGCGAATTCAAATTATCCCATTTTCTTTCGCCGCGCGAAGAGCCCGAATTCGTTGCCCCAACAAAGAGCGTGGTTGAATAGCCGGATGATTGAATCTGTTGATCCAACAAATTCGTTTGGTGGCCAGACAATTTATTTTTATTTTTAGAGTAACCAGGACCGTGCGCTCTTTGGTGATTCGACGAAAGGAATATACGTGGCATTATCATGGCATCGTGGTGTGTTATTTAAGCGGGTTTGTGCGGTTAGTCTGGAAAGTGTTATGTTATAGCGCGCAGACTGTCCGGGCTAATGTGCTCTTGCGCCCGCTGATATCGATGCCGTAGATAACGACAGTATGCCCAGCGACGATACATTTTTCATGATCAAAGCACCTGCTTCCATCGCAATATCAGACTTTCCCCTTTTACAGCCGCTCGTTCTTCACCCCCTGCTCGCCGACTTTTTCGTCAATCTCTCTCAATCTCGACACGCTAACATCGACGGGGAATTGAAAAGTTTTCTTTTCGCACTCAACGGAAAAGTGGCGAGTGAAGTTTCGATGATAAATTCACTGAAGGCTTCCTTCTCGATTACTGTAATCACAAAATCCCAAATGGAGATTCAATGTATGTTGGATTTTATTGTTCTGAAAGCAATTATGATGTGGAGCTGCGCAACAGATGTTGCTTCGCGACGTTTATACTGGAAATCGTCAATTTCCGGTCGACTGGGACTTCCTTATTGGTGCAGATCGGATCGATTAAGTCAGTTAAGACATCCTCTTAGGAGGATGCCTTAAGTTGTAAGTTACGACATTCCTCTTGCGGTTTGAGGCGACTAAGACGTTCTTACCATGAATCAGGCTGACTGAGGCGTCCTTTTTGCAATTCGGTTCGACTAAGTAATCTCGTTTACATTCATTGGGTAACCTGATAGAATATCCCTGCGACAAAATATCTGTCCAAATACCCGAAGAAAGAACACAAAAAAAAATCCCCAAACAAACACTGCCACGAAGAATGACTGTACCGATAATTGTGGCGTCGTGATTGACATGAGAAAATTATATGTCTTGTATCGAGAAAATGATATTTCTAGTGCCCCTTTTGACGATTCACGGATTTTTGGGCTAATCGTCATCCGTTATATTTACAGTTGAAACAATATGCTCTCGACCTCCGGCGAGGGAAAATGGTGAGCTGGACAAGAGGTCCAAAAGCATAGTACCGGCAATCGGGTGCTATAGTGTAAACGCGTTTAATAAACTATTGTTTAATAAACTATCGTTTAATAATCTGTGGATTAATAAACTATCGATTAATAAACTATCGTTTAATAAACTACTGTTTAATAAACTACTGTTTAATAAACTACTGTTTCATAAACTACTGTTTAATAAACTACTGTTTCATAAACTACTGTTTAATAAACTACTATTTAATAAACTACTGTTCAATAAACTACGGTTTAATAAACTACCTTTTAATAAACTATTATTTAATAAACTGCTATTTGATAAACAATTGTTTAATAAAGTGCTGTTGAATAAACTATTGTTTAATAAAGTGCTGATGAATAAACTACTGTTTAATAAATTGCTGTTTAAGTAACTATTTTTGTCGGGGATATTTTGTTGCTGGGGTGTTCTATCACGGAACCCATTCATTGGGACATAGTGTTTAAGCTCTACATCGACTATGAGGGGTTACTTCACCTAAGTATTTATATTCGGAGTTCCGAACCGCGAAGGTCGGGGAGCTTACATAGGAATACCTGGCTGCATCGTTAATTGCGATGCTCCCAGTACCGCAATTAACGAAGCCGTATATTATGTCTGCCCCAGATCGCTTAAGATCCGATAAATAATCGAATGATTTATTGCCAATTTAATTATTCAAACGCTTCTGTGTCAACAAGATAATTTTCCTGTAGCCAGAATGTTTCTGTCACCGAGTCGAATTGATTGCTGCCAATTAGCGGGCCTCGCGATGACTGGCTCGCGACGTGCAACAATCGTTTGGCCTTTGGCGCGCCAAGAGCGGTGACTCCGCGTTACACGGCGAGTGACGCTGAATCGAGGTTGGACACGAGAGCCGTTTCGGACTCGCGCGGATGCCAAACTCAATCTTCGTCGGCCCTCGGAATTTTGTCTTCGAGATTCCCCTCGGAAACGTCGGAGGGTTCCGACGTCGGATAAGAATAGGGGAGAACAAAGATCAAGAGGTGGTGCGACGGAAGATTGGGCATAAAAAAGTGGAACCGCAAGAGCCAATGTCACTCGGGCGAAGGACGGGAAGTAACAAAAAGAGAGAAGAGGGAAGACTTTTCTTTCGCCGCGAACGCTCATCTCTCGACCAAGGCAAATTTCCTCCACTTCGCGCGCCTGCGCCAGCGCAATTCACCAATGTACCGTACACAAATATATCTATAGAGCCTACCGAGAGAATCCAGGAGTTCAGGAGCGGTGCTGCGATATACCAGCTTGCGCGTTCTATCGATTCCAACATTTTAGGCCTATCGCTCTGCCACCCGAAAAGCCTCTCTCGATTACTCGACGTGCCGCGGATATCCGAAACTTTTAATTTAACCGAAAAATTCTTTGACGACTTTTCGCCCATCTTAGCCGCGGAACCGTTTGATACTTTTTGACCCCTCTCTTCCGCCTTGTCGCACTTAGTCGCCATTTCTAAACTCACCCTCCTAGAGCACCGCTGATGGTCACAATCAAAGAGGCATCCTTCTTTTTATGAAATTGAGTTTAACCTGTAAAAATACTAGATAAGCCTCATGAAAATGAAGCATTGGTCGCCATTAAGAAAAAACCGTTGGGATAACGATTGGAATATGTCTGATGGTAAATTGACGGAACATTCGGACAACCGTGTAATTTCTCAATGGGAACCTTTCATTTTCCCAATGGTAGCCATTCGATTTCTCAATGGTAACCATTCAATTTCTCAATGATAACCGTTAAATAATATTAAAAATAAATTAGAAAATCCATATTTTATTCTTGCATTAGAGTGTCTCTGCCTTGTTACTATTGCTTATGAGCCAACCCTCATGAAAATGAACCATTGCTGACCATTAAGAAAAAAAAACCATTGGGATAACGATTGGAATATGTCTGATGGTAAAATGGCGGACCATTCGGACAATTATTCAATTTCTCAATGGTAACCATTCAATTTCCCAATGGTAACCATTGGTTATTATTTTACAGCAAATAATATGAAAAAAAGACTAATCCATATTTTATTCTTACTAATTGTTAAAACTCGATTTTAATGATAGGTTTTCCCATGAAACAACATGTTTCGGTGGCGAACCCAAATTTGTAATGGAATGTGTGAAATAACAAAAAAACCAATAAAATAAAAAATCAGTAACCGAGCATCGAACCCAGAACTACAGCGTGTTAAACCTAGTCACTTACCACTCAGTCATGAAGACTTTCGTGACAAATTACCCAAATAACAAGGTATATAAGGGACGTCTGAAGGACAATTGGACTTTGAATATTTTTTTTTTAAGACGGTAAAAAACGATTTTGACTTCAACCATGCCATTATTCGTTATATTGCACGCGTAATGCTTAGAAAATGTAAATATCTTGCCTTCATCGATACACATCATTCATGAGGATACGAAAATAAACTTGTTGAAATTTGACACCAGATAATCTATACGTTCAGATACGATCAGATACGATCAGGGATGATTACTATCTGATCAGATATGTTCATATATGATCAGATATAATTTCACATAAGTACAACGCGATTATATATTATCAGATATGGTTCACGTACAATCTTGCATGAGTAGATATGTTCAGATATGAATTCATATCTGAACATATCTGATCATACGTGATCATATCTTACCATATATGAAAGACGACCTTATCGGGAATGGGTATATATGTTCACATCTGATTGTATACGATCATATATTATTCGATCAGAATCATATCTGTTACAGATATGGACATATATGATCAGATATGATCATTTTTCACCGGATTTACGAAGTTACACTTATTGTTTGCAGGCCCTTGCCTTCGTCCGGCTATTACTCTGTCTGGAATGAACACCTTGGCTTGTTTGTATTGCAGTCGAAGCGATATGTCTTTCGAAGTAGGATTCCACCATACAAAATTATTATAAACATACAAACTTTAGATTTTAGTTGCGGCGAATTTACTGAAAATTGTGGTGGTGGTGGAAGTGGTGCTCGATGGTCTTCGATTTTTAGATGCGGTACTCCCGGCTTCGGGCCACGTAGTTAGAGGGACTGTATCTCTCATGTCGGTTAAGAGAATATGAGATACCATGGTGGGTAAGAAAACCTGTGATTACTTTTATTCCTCTAAAGTTCACTGCGTTACTTGACGACAGTCGGTATTTAAACTTCGTTATCTTACAAAATATCTACCGACCGTAGGTGAAGCTCCTGTTTTAACATAGAAACAGTTTTGGTAGTGGTAGCAAAATATTATTCCATGCCCTTAGGATGTTTTACATTTTCCTTTACAATACATACATTTTTTCCCCTTATAGATTATTGCCGTAATTAAAAAAAATATATTCGTCATTTTCCGTTTGAATCTTTACAATTAAAATCTAATCTCATATACGTCCATTATTTCTGAGAAATAGACTACCTATTCGCGGTTGTAAATTTATATCGGTGCAATTACTACTTCGACGACAAAAGTTATTGTGGCGCATACCAAGCCAATCGCAAGAATAACGAATGCAAAAGTCAAGTCGTCTAGTACAATCTTTTTAGAGACCTGGTTGCTTCGAACTTCCTTATCGTATTTTAGATAAGTCAAATCTAATGGAGCACATTTAATATCCCAGTGTAGAATCAAATCACCCTCCACCATTCTTGACAGTATTATGTTTACTCTCTCTTCGGGAGGCCAGTCCCATCGGATGTGGAAAGCACAGTAGAATATTGCGACGAATTTGTCTGGCGTGCAATTCGAACCTTCGGGCAAGGTCGATTGCCACCCCTTGTACATTACGTATACATGCAGCCGATGAATCGTTTATTATGTATGCTATACAATCTTCTGCGCTGCCAATCATTGTAAAACGTTCTGGATACTGATCGACAACAGGTCTTATATAATCGTTACCATAAACCCTGTAATTAAGATCCACAAGGTCCTGCATAATTTCGACATTTCGAACTGGAATTTTTGTCGTTGGAAGGGACGCTAAAATTACCCTGATAGATACCTTGCATCGTTACAACGAAAAACACTAAACATGTTAGGTATATCCTCGTTGTATTGTTGTTGGGTAAATTTGGAAAACCAGTATCGCAAGTGATGCGGACAAGGTTAAGTAATGCAGGAACCAGGCCCTGACGAACGAAAAAAAACGAGGAAAATCAGTGTCACTAAATAAACGATGCCCATGCGACACCGCGAATAGAAATCGATACCACAAAGGATTTTCTCCAGTTACGATTTATGGACTCTAAACTGGGATACAATGATGAACCTAGTTTGTCTGTATGGATAAGTGATGTTTCTAGCGTCCCATCCATTGAGCATCAAGTAGCCAATTTTTGGCATATCTGTATCCCTTTGATCTTCTATTCTCTCTACCGGCATGAACTTTGGAGTTGCATTCAGAGAACAAAAAATATTGTGAAGAACTCTTTCGATTGTACCGATATAGCGATTTACGTTTACGTATTCCTTCATGCCTACTGCTGACACCTCATCCAGGGCCTTCCCCGCTACACTGATCTCGTAGCGCAAGAGGTCGTTCGTTTTGTCGAAATCCAAATCCACGCACACTGACTTATTTTCTTCGTACAACCGATAGAACACAGTGAAAGAATGCTTATTTATTTCTTCGGCGACGCCGAATCTCTTCCAGACAGCAGGTGCGTGTGTTGTATAAGGATTGGAACTGAAAATGATTCTTTTACCATAATAAAACTGGTTGCACAACACGATTCCATTGGGTGTGTTGAGAAACCAGAGGAAAAACAAGAATTTTGGACCGTTGGCACAGTTTGGTGCCGTACTCAGGATATAAAACGTTGCCATATTATTCCACCAAATAGTATTGCAGATGTTTCGTTGAATGGTCGAGGTGAAATCTTCGTGAATGGAAGCATCCATTATGAAGATCTGTAGCTTTTGATAAAATTGTACCTCCGGGCGAAAAACGTTCCCCGAGATAAACGGTGCAGTGTCGAACAGAACCACAGGAATCGAATGTTGGGTCGACAGAGTTCTTGCAAGTGTATCGAGAGAATTTCCAACGCGGCCTACTCCACGTATCCGGTCTCCATAGCAAGATGTCAGGATTTGTGCCTGAAATCAGAAGTGCGCGGGTTTTTCATTATTTTTTTCTGGAGTCGCACGAGGAGATTCGAGCCGAATTAAGATGCTAATCGCTTGTAGGACTGTCTGAGAGCACTCTTGAATTTTAGACAAAATTCTAGAATTTTTAATCGGGAAGATCCGAGCTTAATTAAGGTGCTAATCGCCAGCAAAACACTCGGAGGATCGTCGCGAATTTTTGTCAAACGGCTTTTATTGATCGTCGAGCATTTTGCGCAGATTTTGAGCAGATTGCGAATTTGGGTTCCATCATATTTCGTCAGTCTAATATACATATTTTGACCCAATCCGAGAATTTTTATGGACTCAGATTTCGGAATGAGAAGATCCTGAGTCGGTTGTAACATGTTACTTTGCTACATCACACAATGGCTCATCTTATTGGCTTTATCACTTGCTTTATAATATGGATCATAGGGGTCGCCTAATAATGGACCATCACCTAAGAATGACTCGGTAAGTCTTCGGTCACTGAGAATTTAATACAAGTTTCTTCGGAACTTAAATTTTTGATGAAAATTAAGTAAATATCACTATCGTAACGAGATAAAAGCGTGGTCTGTATTACCGAACGACGGGTCTACGAAAATCACGGAAACAAGTTTTCGTGTAAGAAGAAGCTTAGCGAATAAAAAATTTCAACTTTCAACTTTCAACTTTGATGAGGAAGCGATATGAAAATGTCAATTTTCAACTTTTTTAAACTACACTAATATCAATGCAAATAAGCGAACAAGTTAAATCTTTTAACGCGCTGGTCGACCTCACAGCATCGGATCACATTCACTGCTTTCACCTTAATATAAATGCAATGTAATTTAATAACGTCACTATAATGTAACAAGAATTTGTAACGTTTACATAACACTATGTTGGCAAAAGCCGAAAAAAACTCACCATGTCTTCGACCATACGAGTTCTTGATTTGTCCGAACTCGGGAGTGGAATGACAGCACCACCTCGCCACGTAATCGCGAAGAGAACCAACAAGAAATCAGCAACTTGAAACTTTGTTAACTGCATTGCTTACGACTGCTCAGAGAAAACTTGGTAGCTGCAAGGGCAAGCGTTGATTGAAAACTGAACAGAATGCTCACGCGACACGTATGGACACCGTTTTATAAAAATCAGTACGCCACGTCATGCTATGCCTAACGTGGAAAATCGCTAATTCCAGTGGGTGACAACTCCCTTTTTCCTCGCTTTTTACTTATTAACGACTGCGATTTTCTACCATACGCCTAACAAATTGTTAAAAACGATATGCGCCGCCCGGGTGAGCTGGATAGCGTGAAGTCGACAATTAGCAGACGGTAGTGTCGCTATTACGATAATGCATCAATTAAGTGTCCCTTTGACACGCTGCCTTCCACCTTGACCGACGACGACGCGTTCTCCATGCAAAAAATCGAAGTTGACACGTGCAACACGCGTTCAATGCCGATTCCAATGAGGATTCCTCCGAATCCTTCTACGCGAACCACGTAGCGTCCGAGATTCGGAGTTTCGACGAAATCTAGGTTCATGCCTATTGCCTTGTGTTCTCGATGCTCCCTGAACAAAGTGAAAAGATGGTGGTCGTTTCCTGGAAAAACATCAAACCGCTCCCAAAATACTAGTGGCTGACTCATAAAAGACTTGCAGCTATCAATAATCCTTCCACTTTCATGGTGGCAGTACATTACCTTTGATTTACGTATCTTGCCTTGCCAGTAGTACGAACTTCTACGAACAAGTAATCTCAGTTGACCACCGTGACGCATTCGGGTGTTTCGTCCAATCTCGAGTTTATCAAAACAAGTTCTTAAAAACAAATCCATCTCATGAATATAAAACCTTCATTCGAAGCTCCCTGTAACAAGATTTGTTCTTGTTGTTCTCATCTAGAGGGGGAACATTTTTCTGACAGAATTCAAGCTCAGTCTGCAAAAGCGTCATGATGGTCAGGTTTTCAGAGTTTGTCTTCGTCTCAGAAAATCCCTAACGACGCTGGCGTCGGGCGTGTTGAGGTTGTTCGCTCGAATAAGAATTATTGCGGAGTTCGTAATGTATAAATCTGAAATTCTGGTACACTACTGGTGGTACACTGAGGTGAAGAAAAATTGTGGCCGGAAAAAATAACCGTTTGAACATACGTCGCGAAAATAATGGAAATGAGAATCCTCACCAAGTGACGGAATACTTATGTAGACTTCCGGTTATTGGAATGATTATTCGTCGGTTTCTTGCGACTATATTTACATAAAGAGCTGGGTAGTACTTTAAGTATATGATTACTTATTTGTTACTTAAAGTACGAACTTAAATTATCAAAGTACTTTTCGACATTTTAAGCACTATTATTGAGTACTAAGCCCAAAGTAGTTGTACAATTTTGAGCATGGCTTCCTCTTTGAGAAAATTATGAAACTCAATATTACGAAATTCAATGTTGCGGATCCAATATGGCCAACCGTAATGATACAATTCCTTTATTGGTATTTCCCACCACCATATTGGTTTTGCCATTTTGAATATCTAAAAGTTGGGTTCGGATTTGTAATCCGCGGCCTCAACAATACCCCCGAGTACAGAACTTCATTAAAATCAAGTAACTTTTTGCATTTTGGTCCGCCATATTTAATTTCTGAATTTTTAATTCGCATTTGTAATCAACGACCTCAACAACTCCCGAGTACAGAATTTTATTCAAATCAAGTAATTTTTTGCATTTTGGTCCGCCATATTAGATCCACCAGATTTAATTTCTGAATTTTGAATTAGGTTTCTTAATCGGCGACCTTAATAACCCCCGAGTTCGTATAGCAAAAATCCAGTTTGTTGGCCGTGCCATAACTTCTATCACAAATTCGTTTCAGTAGCAAGTGAATAAGGTCACACTAACTGATCACGTGCTAAATTAGGAAATCATCCGTAACATACATTTATTTACTTCTGTAACAAATATTCATTTGCTGGTAGTACAATTTTTTTGCTACATTTACTGTTCGTTTTGCTACTGCAACAGATCAGCGGTCAGCAAACGAAATATTGTTGTAATAACGTAGACATTTTTCTCCGTGTGGTAGGAATGCACAGTATCTTGTATGAACTTCTTCGAAATATTCCTATATCGAACGCAGAACGGTAAAGTATGACATTGATGTCTTCAGAACCTACAAAAAGGACCAATCAATTTAGTTGGGTAGCAATATTAAAAAAAAAAAAAAAAAACAACACGAGCCTGCGAATGAACAATGGTTCTTACCGTTGTAAATGTCTCCACGTACATTACAAACACTCCACCGGCTGTGATTTTGCAAGGTTTGTTACAGCGCAGTATCGACAAAAACAGGAATTTCTGAGCCTTCAGCGGCAGTTTGTACCATTCGCTGTTGAGTCTGCGCCGAATCACACATTTTTTTATAACGCCGCATTTGAAATTTCTTACGATATCACTCGACTAACATATAATAGTTCAAAACAATACTGTGGTCCATTAGAATTTGGGCCATGTAGCATTCGACGTACAGATGCGCCATAGCAATGATATTGCCAATGACGAATCATAGGGTGTCTTGCGGTTCAATCAATGTAACAATCTGCAATTATTAGCTATTTTATCAATTCGAAAGACTACAAATTCGCAAATCGTAATTTTTACCTGCAATCCCGTAACGGTAATCAGAAATATGTTAAGTCCCACGATAATAAAGAAACACCATGAGTAATTTGCCTCTATGAGTTCCGCGAACCTGATAATAGTGGTTTTATTAATAACTGCCAGGAGATTATTATAGGTCGCAAGATCCGTAAATAGTTCCGATCAGTGTCTAATTAGTCGAAAAGTAGCGAAAAGTTGTCCTCACTGCATCATGCACGGAGAAAAAAAAAATGGTTGGGACAACGAGAATTTTGTTACCGTTACTGACCTTTTCTTCTCAATGTTGGGACTTTTGAGGCTATTGGTTACGAATCATAAGGCAAAGTTTCGAAATTGAAAATGACCATCCAATATGACGAATCAAAATGCAAAAAATGCTTTGATGTGGCACAACTCTCGATGCTCGCAGGTTTCTAAGCTAGCTGATTGCGGGTCTGAGTTGAAAATTCAGAAATTCGAAATAACCAATCCAATATGGTGGTCACAAGGTTTTAAAAAATTCTGATTTTCGTAAATCTGGTTTCTTTCGTTCTTTTCTTTTTTTTACCGCTCATGATGCAAAAAAAAAGATAAAAAATAAAAAAATACTAGTCATACGTCATGTATATAAATAAGTAATACTATTTGTCACTGATCGCAAACTAATACTAGTCACAAACTAAACTTGTCATGCGAGCAAACGACTTGATACGTGAACAGGTGATTTGCTATACTAGCAAATGCTTTGCTACACCTGCTACACCAAATGATTCGGCCAATCATCCGTGACATATACAATTTGTTCCCATTACAAATTATTTTTACTGGGACGTCAATATGTCTGCTGCAACCGCACATTTTGTGCTATTACAATAAAAAGGGCTAAGCAAACGTACTTTTGGTGTCATGACTGAAAACGTATATCTCTGTGCACCACGGTCGGGGAACTTCCGAGCCACCAAAATTACTTGTAATTATAAGGCCGTTACGGTGGATGGAATATATAAATAAACTCACTTGATAGCCTCATTGTGTCTGTCGATGCAAAAAGTTAGATATTTGATGGCCATCCCCGGGTCGTCCGATACATACTCTATTTCACATCTTTGTACGGATTTTTCAATTTTCCCAATCCGCTCGAATTTGCGTCTGAAAGATTCAATTGACGCAACGTTATATTTTTTATGTCATCGAGAACCAACAAAAAAAAAAAACAGAAACAAACGAAGAAAAAAAAACAGTAAAAATTACTGACTTTGTCAGAAAAACTACTATATGATGATTTTTTAAATCATAAGTACTCTGATGGTTCCGACAGTCAACTTACGTCGCGATGTCCAACATTTACACAAAGGCACATATAAGCTAAGGAAAATCTACGCCGATACATCAAGTCATTTCAACTAAGTCTCAATATTCGCCATCGATTCTTCGACTATGAACACGATTTCTTAGAATTCGACTTTTCCATCATCGATTTTTCTGTGCGGCCTAGTCTATCACCCATGTGTCCACATAACCAAAGTCGTGAAACCTTCCTGCAAGCCATTTCGTCAAAATTCCATGAAAGTGCGTCCACATTTGTCGGAATAATTGCGGTACCAGAGTATATCCTCAATTTGAGCCATCATTTGCCGAAAAACTTGGGAAAATTATCGATTTAATATCATGTTTCCATTGGAAGTTACTGAGACAGCTAACGCTGTTTCATATTATCATAAACATTTTCCTGTTAAAGAAAAAGGGGGTAGATTTTAGTTTAGGGGTCTGTCCCACGCCCGCACTACGTGGTGGGGCCTCCGTAATGGGGACGCCGTAGTGGGGGGACGCCGTAATGGGGGACGCCGTAGTGGGGGAAGCCGTAATGGGGGACGCCGTAGTGTGGGGAACGCCGTAGTGTGGGGAACGCCGTAGTGTGGGGAACGCCGTAGTGTGGGGAACGCCGTAGTGTGGGGAACGCCGTAGCGTGGGGAACGCCGTAGTGTGGGGAACGCCGTAGTGTGGGGAACGCCGTAGTGTGGGGGACGCCGTAGTGGGGGGACACCGTAGTGGAGGGAAGCCGTAGTGGGGGGACGCCGTGAAAGGGAATGCCGTGTGAGGGGCGTCGTAGTGTTGAGAACGCCGTAGTGTGGGGAACGCCGTAGTGTGGGGAACCCTGTAGTGTGGGGGACGTCGGAGTGGTGGGACGCCGTAGTGGGGGGACACCGTAGTGGAGGGAAGCCGTAGTGGGGGGACGCCGTGGTGGGGAACGCCGTAGTGGTGGGCGCCGTAGTGAGAACCCTGACTAACGGGTATATAAGGCTGCGCGTGGAACTAGAAAATCCGTATTTTTTGGTAATCTGAACCCTCTATCCCAATTGAGTCCGGGTAAATTAAATATAATTATTGATTATTCCATCGTATACATCGTGTACTCGGAAATCATTACATTGAACCGAAAACGACATAAAATCATAACGACGGATATGTACTTTTCGAATAACCAGATACACCAAGATGTTTTGAATTTTATGAAAAAATTAATACACCTCTGACTCACCCCAGGGTTTCATATAATCCACAGCCGTGTTGAATATAAACCATATACAGAGTGTCGTGTGCTACTACGCAGATGAATCCGGTTGACACGGTAGTGAAAAAATGCAGTATGATGTAAAAATAATATTTCTGAGCGTCAATAATTAAATAGTCGACTGGTATAGGAAACTGACCAGGCTCTGTGCCGTTCCTCAGAAAAACGTCGACGATCTTTGGTACAATCGGTTGGGTAGTGAAGAGAAAGCAGGTTGTAAAAGCCCCGACTGTACACCACATCAATGAATTGATATAAAATGCAACGTTTTTTTATATTATCGATAATCATGACTGAACCAACCTGCGTACGCAATTGTGAACTTTCTTCCTGTATTGGCGTATTCGTGAAGAATATTAACGTCACGATCCCCAGCCAAACTATCCCACCCGCACGCATATGATTTAGCAGCCTCAACATCTGCACGAATTGAAGAGTTCTTCATCAGTCAATATCGGCTAAGGAGACTTCATCGAGTTATCATTTCAAACAAGTACTAAAAAAGTGTGCAAAGTGATTTGCACAATTACTTCCTCATGTTTTACGGTTTTGCGCATAACTTCCTCTATAATAAATTTCGTTGTACGATTTTGGCTTCCTCGTAGAGGAAGCTATAATTAACATTCAATTTTGGTATAACTCATTTTACTCTGCGTGATATTTCATTCAGAACCTCGTGTCAGACGTAAAAAAATTTTTTTTCAAAAAATTCTAAATTTTCAAAATCCCATAAAATTTAAAGGGTTCAATCAATTTTTGCCAAATTTTATACGAAACATTTTTCAGTACTGATCCATTCCCGTTGCAAATTTAAACCCGCATCCTCCATGTTAACTCAAATTACATCGTTATTAGTAATTTTTCAAAAAAATCAAAATTTTATAAAATCTGATCTCCCTTCGGTAGATTTCGACTAAATTCAATACCAAAGGTCTCTGATCATAGTATTGTATTTGTCCATGTTTAGGACACTAGCTCAAAAATTACGGAAGCTAGAGCTATCACAGACATTTTTGAAAAATGTCAAAATCGCGTAAAATCCCGAATCGGGCCTCAATCTTCGTGAAAATTACACTGAAGGAGGATACGTGACCTCCGGATACGTTTGTATTGGTATACAAAATTTCAACCCGCTATCTAAAGCCGTTTCCGAGTTATAGTCATTCTAAAGGATGCAAGTCTGTCACATACACATACACACATACATCCGGACGCCAGCTTAAAATTTCATTTCTCGACATTTTTCGACCATTTCTAGTACGCTGACATTACAATCACGAAATTAATTTTTTTTCAGGAAAACATGGCTTCCTCTGTGAGGAAGCAAAAATGGTTGTGATTTTTTCTTCGAACTCGTTTGACTTGACAACTCGTTGGAGATAACTCAATCAATCTCCTTCTAAAGACCCCGAATATAAAACTCACTTTCTTTGAGTTGATTGTAGCAAAGAAAATCTTAGTTAGACAAAAACCGTCGAAAGTTAACGGTGTAAAGCACTCAATGAGGAACACCCAATCATTAAGATTTTTAACGATAGCAATCACCAGTGGTATAATTTGGCTGGAGCCGCTCAAAAGTACAAGAGCGATAATGATGGAACGGGTACGTGCACTCTGGTATGGCCACAGTCCGGTCAATTTCAGTACCATTCTGTTTATTCTATAATATCGATGTTGAAATAAGTCGTTCGTCGCCGGAACCTCCATCAGCGATGCTTTCAAGAATACTGTTGCTCTTTTCCCTTATGAAATTCAAAAATCTAGAGGTTTACCTTCTCACGCGTTTCACTTTTTTTCTCATTGTCAATTCACATTGACAGTCAAGATATGGAGGGACCATATCTTGACCGACGTTAAAATTACTCTCTGACGTTGATGTGAAAGCTATTCGACGATACAAAACCTCTACGCTCCGTTCATGCTAAATATTGTACAAGCCTTTATCTGTATTTCGCGGAATAATGTACTTCTATTGCAGTCGAGTGATGTAAACTATTTTCATTCCCTCCCTCAATTAAACGAAGGGGCGTTAGGTGTTTATACATGGAGGGGGAAGCTTATACCTCTGTGTAATTCTCAGTTGTACGAGGGACCCGGTACGAGGGAGCTATTCGTCTACAGCGAAGCGCGTCCGAAGCTTCCGTGAACATCGATCGTGTACGTGAGTGCAATAAGCATCAGTTTATTGTGATGTCGCGAGGAATATTTATTGTTTATTTGGTGTGGGGAGTAGTCGACTCTGCTACAGAACGCGGTTATAGGACGAGAAAGACTCGGTAAACACTTTGTCGAACTGTTCAAGACGTTTTATTGCAAGTACAAAAACCGGCAGCGTAACAGTGTCGCGCGGAGTTTCGGTGACTTTCTGACTGACTAAGCTAGGTGGAGGGTCGTACTTATAGATTTATCCTGTGGGAAAGTTCAGATAGTGGAGAAGTAATTCGGGAGTTGGAAAATTGCATTAACTACTGAATCCCGGAATAGAACTTCTTATAAGTAGTCATTACTGATGCAGGAACTACTACGTCCTCAGTAATAATTACTAACTGTTGAGGAGTAACTACTAGGGAGTAAGAGGTCACTACTGGACCTCTAGTAGTTCTTTTCGGTGAGGGCAAATTCCCAGCAGTGAACTACTGAAAACTACAGGAATTCCTAGTAGTTAACTACTGGACATTCATAGTAGTTTGGAGTAGGTACCTACTCAGTAGTAGTTAACTACTCAAAATACCCAGTAATGTTCAGTAGTTAACTGCTCAAGACTTCGAGTCATTTTCAGTAGTCTGCCAATTTAGCACTGGGCTAAAGTAGTTCAGTAGTTTATTAGTAGTCAACTGCTGGATACTTCCAGTAGTATTTTTCAGTAGCTTTCAGTAGTTCTTTTCGGTGAGGGGGAAGGAACGTTATGTTACCTTATACTATCAATGACGACTTGTTCAGGACGATAATTATATAGTTTTGCATGGTGAAGTGAGGAGATGAGTGTATGTATGTGCAAGTGAAGATTTTATAGTCTGAGCGGTTTACGAAAATATACGATGATGCCCACAAAATATCTGCACCGTCGAAACATTTTTTTACGCATCAATCGTGTCGAGACCAATGAAAAATCATAAAGTTGACATTATTTGAGATCTGACCCTTGATGGAAGTCCCTTAATGTTGATTGAAAAACTTTAATTGAATGATATTTTAATAGAATTGGTTGATCAATACTCCTTGCCTCTTTAATTTAAACGATAAATAAACAAAAATGTCAAAAATGTTAGAAATTGTAAAAACATTTTATTTTTGCTGCTCAGGCAGACCTGAATAGCCGGTAGACAATTAGTGTTACAGCAGTACCCTCGTTATATTATGTTGTTACTCGAGTAAGATAAAACAAATCATAAGTTTAAAAAAATATTTGCGATTTAAATATGAATCTTGCCGCAGAACTACTTAAAAATGGTGAAAAAGAATATTATCACAGATTGAGTATTCTTATTGGGCCTTCGATGGAAAATGGAGACCACACTAACTATTATTTTAAGGCAATTTTTTTTTTTTGAGGTTAGATGTGGGTGTGACTTATTAGTCATACCCACATCTAACCTCAAAAAAAAGTACGGTGGAACAGACAAAACGTTTAAGTACCTTAGAGTTAAAGGAAACAGAAGTCGCCGATTGGTTCGGCCCTTGGCTCGCACGTAGTGTGAAACGCCAATCGATTTTTCTACGAGCTTTCTGTGATTTCGATGGTTCGGAACCGTCCGTAAAAGTAGTAGGCCCAAAAGAAAGGTGTAGCATCTTGACGTGACAAACCGTAAGACTGAAACTTTGTAGGACGTTCGATTCCCGAGACCGAAGTCCCGAACCGCGCAAAAAAGAAAGTATTAAAAGAGTATTAAATTGAAAGTATAATTTTAGTACTATTCAGTCCAATACGACATACCCCCAATACTTTCAATTTAATACTGTTTCAATACTTTCTTTTTTGCGCGGGAAAGGTGAAAAGATAATGGATGAAGACTTAGCTTGGGATGCAGGTTGTAAGGATATTAGGTATCCTTAAGACCTGCGACGGTAACCGGTTCCGGATTGAAAGGAAGTTCCGGACTTGATAATCGAATCAGTGATAATTGACAAGTTAGGAGGAGGATCAAGTAGAGTGAAAGTGTATCACACAATACACACGTACATTGCAGTTATAAACACTCAAACATTTACAGTCTTTATCGTTGGCATATCGATTTATAGAAATTGTTCGACACCGTACTTCAAACCATACGGAGATAGACCATTGGTGAACGTTTCGTGCGAGCCCGGAGTAGATTCTCACTCCTCAGCAGCAACCGGCGAGACGAGCGTCAGATATTTGCACCGCCACTGGAAACTTGATCTGGCGTTCAACAATTTCTAATTTTACCCCCCTCCCAATGTTACGCCAGCTGCAAGTGTGATGATAATGTTACGAAATACCATTGGGTAGGCATCTTTTATTGTTGTTACTTCGTCGAAATGTTCCTAAATCGAACGCAGAAGCGTAAAGTATGACATTGATGTCTTCAGGATCTGGAAATAAGAATAATTATATTTCATCGCTCAAGAATATTCGCTTGACATTGGATTCTTTGAAGTAACGACTATCATTACCACGCTGAATTGTTCCATTGACATGACAGAAATGCTTCCCGCCGTGATTTTACAAGGTACGTTACAACGCATCATTATCAAAAGAAAGAATTTCTGAGCCTTCAGCGGCAGTTTGTACCATTCGCTGTTGAGTCTGTACGGAAGAAGACATTTTGAAAACATATAAAATAATTATGGGACGACATTTGAAATTTTTCACGAGATTATTTGACTGACACATAATCGTGAATGATGATGCTGTGGTCCAACAGAATTTGGGCCATGTAACATTCTATGTAAAGATGCGCCACAGCAACGATGTTGACA
Source organism: Amblyjoppa proteus (assembly GCA_963922035.1). Lineage (NCBI taxonomy): Eukaryota > Metazoa > Arthropoda > Insecta > Hymenoptera > Ichneumonidae > Amblyjoppa > Amblyjoppa proteus. The sequence goes on along the minus strand of OY998231.1, from coordinate 12,102,437 downwards.
GCTACGAATCTTATGGTTTCTTGTGGTTCGATAGTTGTCCCAACAATCTAAACCGATTGGCTCTAAATTGGAATCTAAATGATCAGATAAGATCATTTTTTCCCGGGAAGTAAAAGCCAAGGTAGCCAAAGGTATTAAAACCTTTTGTACTCACCTACACGATCGATGTTCATGGAAGCTCCGGACTCGCTTCGCTCTCGACGAACAACTCCCGACTGGATCACTCATACGACCGCGACTTAGACAGCAGTACAAGCTCCCCTCACCATGTAGGAATACCTGGCGCCCCTCGGTTTTTCAAAGGCAGGGAATAAAAATAGCTTATATCTCAATTGACTGCAATAGACATACATTGTGACGAGAAGTGTAAACGTAAGCTCGGAATCTTTAGCACATTTTACAATATTTCGCATGTACGGAGCGCTGAGTTTTGCACCCTCAAAGCTGTCACTCAACGTCGGAGAGTAATTTTAACATCCGTCAAGATAAGGCTTCTCCATACAATTACACGTGAATTCGCAATGCGAAAAAAAAATGAAACGCGTGAGAATGCGACCCTCTGGTGTTTTGAATTTTATTGCGGCGAAGAGAAACAGTATTGCTAGAACCATCATCGATGGAGATTCAAGCGACAAGCGGTTTGTTACAACCTCGATATTATAAATTAAACGAAATGCTATTGAAAATAACTGGACAGTGGCCGAATCAGAGTACACGTGACCGTTGCATCTTTCTTGCAATTGTACTTCTGATCTGTATCAGCCAACTAATACCTCAGGCAATTGCCGTCGTCAAACATCTCCGCGATGGGGATTTCGTCATCGAATGTGTTACACCGTTAACCTTTGCCGGTTTCTATCTCACCAAGCTTTCCTTTTCTATACTCAATTCGAAGAAGGTCAGTTTTATCGTTTTGGAGTCCGAGCGGGTTTGAAGAAGACGAATTCAGCGCGTTGGCAAGTCAAACGAGTACGAAATATAACAAATTGATAATCAACTTTTTAATTAAGCAACATCTTTTTTTTTCGAAAAAACTTTAAGTCGTACGCCAAATACTTAAAACCCGGGAAAAAATGATCATACATGATCATATGTGAACATATCTGACCATACTTGGACAGATCTGATCAGATATGATCATACCTGAGACGAGATTCTGGCGAAAAAATTGTTAAAAATATATTTCAATGGTGGGTTTTCGCGTGAAACAACATTTTTTTAGGAGAATACCCATATTTGTAATGTAATTTGTGAGAATGAAGAAAAAAAAATGTCAGTAAACAAGAATCGAACCCAGAGCTATAGTGTGCCAAACCAAGTCACTTACCACTCGGTCGCGAGGATTTTAGTGTCAAAGTATCAAATTAACAAGTATATAAATGAGGCCTGAATGAAAATTGGACTTAAAACATTTTTCTTTTCAGAATTTTTATCAATGCACATCATTCATGAGGATACGAAAATAAAATTGTTCAAATGTGACACCAGATAGCCGATATGTTCAGATATGTTTAATATATGATCCAATATGATTAATGTATGATCATATATGATCAGATATAATTTCAAATAAGTACAACGCGATTGCATATTATTAGATATGATTTTACATCAGCATAACGTGTCCGGATATGATCTTGAATGTGTAGTTATATTCAGATATGATCAGATATGAATTCATATCTAAATAGATCTGATCGTGGGAGATCATATTTTACCACGCATGAAACACGACCTTATCGTGCATGGACGTGCATTGTTCATATCTGATATAATCATGAACGTGTCTTCGAAAAACCGAACCGATGTTCCGATTTCAAATATCATCAATTCAATGACTCCACTATTTTTTAAGTACTTGGCATGAAGATGCTACCGCGTCTCGATATACACACTAATTGTGTATATCGAGACGCGGTAGCATCTTCATGCCAAGTACTCCAAAAATAGTGGAGTTTTTGAATTGACGATATAATGCCTAATGCATTATATCGTTCAGAAACATTTGTATTAATACAATTTCTTGTAAAAAAAAGTTCTATGGTAACTGTTTCAATTTTTGGTAGTCGTTTGATTTTACAACTCGGTAAGCCTCCTTAATCGGTATTCACTGACGAAGAGCAATTTGATTCGTACAGATGTTACGGTTGTTACATCATATGCATACGGATTGGGATGATTTGGCTCTGGATCGGGATGTAGACATCCTTCACGAGTATGCTGAAAGAGGAAGAAAGTTGACGATCTTATACGTAGGTTAGTTAAGTTACGATGAGCAATCATTGGAAAAAAAAAATGTTTGGATTTTATATTGATTTATGGATGTTGTGTACAGTTGGTGGTTATTCAAGCTGCGCTCTATTCGCAGCCCAGCCGATTGTACCAAAGATCATCGATATTTTATTGTGGAATGGCACCGAGCCCGGTGAATTGCCAGTACCGTTGGACTATTTGTTTATCGACGACATACAGAAATATTATTTTTACGTTGTTTTCCATTTCTTCGTGGCCATATCTACGGCATTCAGTGTCATAATAGCACATGATACTCTGTTTCTGATATACGTTCACCATGTCTGTGGATTATATGCTGCATTAGGGTGAGTCGATGGTGTACTAATCGTCCGTAAAAAAAAAAACCTGCTACATGTTTCATGATACACATTACTGCAGGTCTATATATGCTGCACTAGGACCCTGATTTTTCTAATTGCCCCCACAACACGCCACGTATCGATCGCGTGGCTGCGCGGAAGGGGAAACGCTGTGTCAGGCCCGACAGTGCCGGCGCTAAACGTTCGCATTTACGAGTGCAATATTTATCTAGTGGTGGGCGACTAAGGGTAAACGATACGGCACTGTTCGCGACGGCGGCCGTTGCGCAGAAACCGCATGGGCGGGGCAAGCGCAAGCCTCGAGGTGGGGAGCGGAGAGGCGGCGCTGGTCCCGTCGCTGTTAGAAAAATCTGGGCCCCAGTGTAGGGGAAGCGTGCGTGAATATGGACCACCCCGATTAACACGTAAACCAATGAAATAAAGACCGGTCCTTATTCCCCAGGTTTAGCCTATATATTTTCAGAAAACATAGCATACCTGCCTTTCTGCGTTTCTGCTCTTTAAAAATATGATACGGAAGGTTTTCTCGAAAACATAGTGATTTTTACGAGTTGCTTATAACACCATCAGGGGTTATAATATGTTTACAACGCCTGATGACAACTGTAATGGGATGTGGGTTGATTCCTGAAGCATATGAATAAAAAATAAGAAACATACCAATAAGCAATAAGAAGCATAGCAATAAGCAATAAGAAGCATAGCAATAAGCAATAAGAAGCATAGCAATAAGCAATAAGATGCATATCAATATGCCAACTAAATCTTTCAGACACAAATTAGAGCGTTTTGGGAAAAATAAGAGATCAACAAAAACTTATTCCATTGGCAAACCGAACATGGATATCAAAGATTTAGGTTCATGCATCAACACACACAATAAAGCAATCGAGTAAGATTTCGGCAAACTATCTTATGAAACGGATCAATACTAACGCTTTTTGTGGCTAGGAAGTCTCGTCTTCCGACTTAATAACTCCATTCTCCTGACACATTTGTCACAACTAATTCGCGACTAACCAAAACTTTTTGCGGATCTCTGGAGCTACAACGACTGGGCAGTAGTTATTAATAAATCTACTTTTACCAGGTACGCGGAACTAATAGAGGCAACTTACTCATGGTGTTTCTTTTTTATCGTGGGATTCAACATGTTTCTCATTACCATAACGGGACTTCAGGTAAAGGTCGAGGTTTCTCATATAAATTCTTTTGAATTGACAAATATAATAGCCAATCGATTTAGATTGTTGGGACAACTATCGAACCACAAGAAACCATAAGATTCGTAGCTGTCAACATCGTTGCTATGGCGCATCTTTACATAGAATGTTACATGGCCCAAATTCTGTTGGACCACAGCATCATCATTCACGATTATGTGTCAGTCAAATAATCTCGTGAAAAATTTCAAATGTCGTCTCATAATTATTTTATATGTTTTCAAAATGTCTTCTTCCGTACAGACTCAACAGCGAATGGTACAAACTGCCGCTGAAGGCTCAGAAATTCTTTCTTTTGATAATGATGCGTTGTAACGTACCTTGTAAAATCACGGCGGGAAGCATTTCTGTCATGTCAATGGAACAATTCAGCGTGGTAATGATAGTCGTTACTTCAAAGAATCCAATGTCAAGCGAATATTCTTGAGCGATGAAATATAATTATTCTTATTTCCAGATCCTGAAGACATCAATGTCATACTTTACGCTTCTGCGTTCGATTTAGGAACATTTCGACGAAGTTCGGCAAAGAGACATCGTATATCGCTACTAACAACAATACATGATGTCTACCTAATGGTATTTCGCAACATTATCATCACACTCGCAGCTGGCGTAACATTGGGAGGGGGGTAAAATTTCAAATTGTTGAACGCCAGATCAAGTTTCCAGTGGCGGTGCAAATATCTGACGCTCGTCTCCCTGGTTGCCGCTGAGGAGTGAGAATCTACTCCGGCTCGCACGAAAGTTCACCAATGGTCTATCTCCGTATGGTTTGAAGTACGGAGTCGAACAATATCTATAAATCGCTATGCCAACGATAAAGACTGTAAATGTTTGAGTGTTATAACTGTAATGTACGTATGTATTGTGTGATACACTTTCACTCTACTTGATCCTCCTCCTAACTTGTCAGTTGTCACTAATTCGATTCTCAAGTCCGGAACTTCCTTTCAATCCGAAACCGGTTACCGTCGCAGGTCTTAAGGATACTTGTAAGGATACCTAATATCCTTACATCCTGCATCCCAAGCTACGTCTTCATCCATTACCTTTTCACCGTCCCCGCGCAAAAAAGAAAGTATTAAAACAGTATTAAATTAAAAGTATTAGGAGTATGTCGTATTGGACTGAATAATACTAAAATTATACTTTGCGAATGAGTACCAACTATGAAACTAGTACATTAAATGATATTAGGTATTAAGTATTAAGTTAATATACCACGAAATATTCGAGTATTAAGTCTAGACCATGGAGCATGGATGACGGACCCACGGACCCACGGACCCACGAGTCCGTGGTAAGTAGTCCGTGGTCCAGACTTAATACTCGAATATTTCGTGATATATTACCTTAATACTTAATACCTAATATCCTTTCATGCACTAGTTTCATACTTTGTACTCATTCGCGAAGTATAATTTTAGTATTATTCAGTACAATACGACATACTCCTAATAATTTCAATTTAATACTCCTTTAGTACTTTCTTTTTTGCGCGGGTCGGACTTCGATCTCGGGAATCGAACGAGCTACAAAGTTCCAGTCTTACGGTTTGTCACGTCAAGACGTGAGGCCTTTCTTTTGGGCGTACTACTTTTACGGAGGGTTCCGAACCATCGAAATCACAGAAAGCTCGTAGAAAAATCGATTGGTGTTTGACCGGAGATCGAATCGGGACCCACTACGTGCGAGCCAAGGGCGACACCACTTGGCGACTGCTGTCTCCTTTAACTCTAATGTATTTAAACGTTTTGTCTGTTGCACCTTAAATTTTATTTGAGGTTAGATGTGGGTATGACTTATTATTAGTGTGTTCTCCATTTTCCATCGAACGCCCAATAAGAATACCCAATCTGTGATAGTATTCTTTTTCAACATTTTTAAGTAGCGGCAAGATTCATATTTAAATCGCAAACATTTTTTTTAAACTTATGATTTGTTTTATACTTATTCGAGTAACGACGTAATATAACGAGGGCACTGCTGTAACACTAATTTTCTACTGGCTATTCAGGTATAAGTCTGTCTGAGGAGCAAAAATAAAATGTTTTCACAATTTCTAACATTTTTGACATTTTTTTTTATTTATCGTTTAAATTAAAGAGGCAAGGAGGATTGATGAACCAATTCTATTAAAATAGCCTTGAATTAAAGTTTTTCAATCAACATTAAGGGACTTCCATTAAGGGTCAGATATCAAATAATGACAACTTTATGATTTTTCATTGATCTCGACACGATTCATGCATAAACATTTTTTTTCCGACTGCGCTAAAATAACCACATTCCTTGCGTGCAATACCGGCGGAACATAGTCTAGTATTGACCGATGATCATTATTAACATGTGCGCAGGCGCAGTACAATTCCCATTACTCGTTAGAGAGTAATAGGGCTCATTACTCCATCTCGAAGCTCTATTACTTCCGGGTAAGTAATGGTCATTGGCGAAGATGCCGCTTTTGCGACGCAAGAAATGTGGTTATTATATACACAAGGGAGAAAGTGCTTTTTTGCCCGCCTACGCTAAAAAGTCCACATGCCATGCCTGCAACGGGGGCGGAAAGTGGTCGATTCTTGACCACCGGGCCGAAAAGGAGCGGGCCACTTTCCATCCCCGTTGCAGGCATAGAAATGTGCCCACTTTTTAGCATAGTCGGGCAAAAAATAGCGTATGCCACTTGGGAGGAAGTGCATTTTCACCTCGTCTGAATTTCTCCCCCGCTTCGCTCGGGCATCAAACTTCACCCTCGGTGAAAAAACGCACTTTCCTCCCTGGTGGTATATTATACTATTTCCTCCCTTGTGGCGTAATATACTATTTCGGCGGTGCAGATATTTTGTGGGCATCATCGAATATTTTCGTAAACCGCTCGGACTGTAAAATCATCGCTTGCACATGCACACACTCATTGCCTCACTTCACCATGCAAAATATATAATTATCATTCTGAACAAGTCATCACTGATGGTATAAACTGATGCTTATTGCACTCACTTACACGATCGATGTTCACGGAAGCTCCGGACGCGTTTCTCTGTAGACGAACAGCTCCGGACCGAATCCCTCGTACAACTGAGAATTACACAGAGGTATAAGCGTCCCCCTCCATGTATAAACACCTAACGCCCCTTCGTTTCATTGAGGGAGGGAAGGAAAATAGTTTACATCACTCAACTGCAATAGAAGTACATTATTCTGTGAAATACAGATAAAGGCTTGTATAATATTTAGCATGAACGGAGCGTAGAGGTTTTGTATCGTCGAATAGCTGTCACATCAACGTCAGAGAGTAATTTTAACGTCGGTCAAGATATGATCCCTCCATATCTTGACTGTCAATGTGAATTGACAATGAGAAAAACAGTGAAACGCGTGAGAACGTAAACCTCTAATTTTTTGAATTTCATAAGGGAAAAGAGAAACAGTATTCTTGAAAGCATCGCTGATGGAGGGTCCGGCGACGGACGACTTATTTCAACATCGATATTATAGAATAAACAGAATGGTACTGAAATTGACCGGACTGTGGCCATACCAGAGTACACGTACCCGTTCCATCATTATCGCTCTTGTACTTTTGATCGGCGCCAGCCAAATTACACCACTTGTGATTGCTATTGTTAAAAATCTTAATGATTGGGTGTTCCTCATTGAATGCTTTACACCGTTAACTTTCGACGGTTTTTGTCTCACTAAGATTTTCTTTTCTACAATCAACTCAAAGAAAGTCAGTTTTATATTCGTGAATTCCAGAAGGAGACTGATTGAGTTATCTTCAACGAGTTGTCAAGTCAAACGAGTGCGAAGAAAAAAATCAATACCATTTTTTATCCATAGAAAATTGTGTCAGCCTTAGGTGTCGAATTTTAAGACATTAGTTTGAACTTGTCATCGAAGTTTGGCACGAACTTCGTTGCGTGCTTAAGTTTGATCTTAATTTCGGATTTAAGGCTGAAATTAAGTTCGATCTTAGATTCGAGCTTGACTTTGATCTTAAGTACGAACTAAAGTTCAAACTTAAGATTAAACTTAAGCATGAATTTAAGTTCGATATTACAACTTAAATTTGATCTTAAGTTCGATCTGAAGTTCAAACTAATGTTTTAAAATTCGACCCTTAGTCATAAACCCAAGAATCACTGAGACCCAGTGAAACAGTTAAAGATCTAGTGGATGAGGTATTGCTTAAGGTTGAACTTAAGTTTGATCTTAAGGCCCCACAACACGGTGCAATTTTTTTTAAATATTTTTTTCTTTTTTCTGAATGATGCATGTGTTAAGAATGTTCTCACAAAATTTTTTGAAGAAATTTGTAAAATTGACGAAGATACAGCATTTTCTGTGAAACGGTTCGAAGGGGGCGACCGCGCCGAGCGGCAGGTGTGCGGCCGACCTCGAAGCCAAAAAAAGCACCCATGAGGGTCGTTTGTGTGGAAAAAATCAAAACACCAATCAATCTATGGATACTGACGAGCTGTTCTATGGTTCAGGAATAGCAGACTAACGGTGAGAAACATTATAATAATAGACAAGAAAAAATTTAGCTTTTACGTACGAATTATTCGTTACCAAAACTTTGAACGCGTTTTTCTAGAAAATACTTTTTTCAACCTTGTCGACGACATATTTAAAAAACTATACATCCAATTTGCATGGGCCAAGTTTTAAATTGTTCGCAAAGCTAGTCTCTACGTCTCCACGTAGCGATTTTTTCATAAACGGTCCCCTTCCATTTTTAAAAAATATAAACACTACAAAAAATTTCGTGAAATTTGAAGTAAAAAATTTGCTGGTCCGCCATTTTTTTTATTTTTTGTGATATCGGGTTTTCCCTACGTCATGATGTAAACCTAAGTGTCTAGTTTCTAAATAAATTTTCTTTTATTTTTCAGATGAACTGTATAGCTTTATCGATGTCGACCGCCGAGCAACAATTTAGCCGGAGTGCACTTTTTGACTGGACGTATACCGCAAACAACGCTGTGTATTAGGATAAATATTTTTTTATACACTCTTCTATATGTATATATTGACCACGAGAATTATTAAAAAATTTCGACACATAGTTTACTTGTAAAAAATTACGAAAAATGTATCCTCGTCCCGCGCACGCACCGTGTTGTGGGGCCTTAAGGTCGGACTTGTTTGATCTTTAGATCGAACTAAAGTTCAAACTTAAGATTAAACTTAGGCACGAAATTAAGTTTGATATTAGGTAAAACTTAAATTTGATCTTAAGTTCGATCTCAAGTTCAAACTAATGTCTTAAAATTCGACCCTTACTCATAAACCCAAGAATCACTGAGACACAGTGAAACAGTTAAAGATCTAGTGGAGGTATTTATTGACAGGTTAAGTTCTCGTACGGTTGCTGACGTCTCCGGACTTGAGTAAGAGCGGTGAGAAATTCCAGATGAATAATAGAAATTTTATATGACAATTATAATTATCTGCAACGATTTACCATAATTGTACTGTAACTGATTTCTTAGTTTTTTAAATTCCATTGTTTAAAAATCGAATTGACATTTCTCCATATCAACTGAACATTATACCATCAGCATTAATTTGTATTTATAAAATGTTCATTCATGAATTGTCGTCTGAACCCTATTTCAATTTTTAGTACTTGTTTGAAATGATAACTCGATGAAGCCTTCTTAGGCGATATTGACTGATGAAGAACTCTTCAATTCGTGCAGATGTTGAGGCTGCTAAATCATATGCGTGTGGATTGGGATAGTCTGGCTGGAGATCGTGACGTCAATATTCTTCACAAATACGCCAATACAGGAAGAAAGTTAACAATTGCGTACGCAGGTTGGTTCAGTCATGAATGTCGATAATATAAAAAAATGTTTCATTTTATATCGATTCATCGATGCGGTATACAGTCGGGGCTTTTACAACCTGCTTTCTCTTCGCTACCCAACCGATTGTACCAAAGATCGTCAACGTTTTTCTGAGGAACGGCACCGAGCCTGGTCAGTTTCCTATACCAGTCGACTATTTAATTATCGACCCTCAGAAATATTATTTTTACATCATCCTGCATTTTTTCGTCACCATATCAACTGCATTCATCTGCGTAGTAGCATACGACTCTCTGTATATGGTTTATATTCTACACGGCTGTGGATTATATGAAACTTTGGGGTGAGTCGAAGGTGTATTAATTTTGTCATAAAAGTCGAAACAGCTTACATGGTGTATCTGATAATTCTAAAAGCACATTTATGTCATTATGATTTTGATAGAATCAATGATTACAGTGAATTTATTACGTCAACGAGAAAAACTCGCTCTAATAAAATGTTGTTGGTTAATCCGCGACAACGGGCCCACAACCCTCTACACGCCATTTTGTAACAATTACGTTAAGGTGTGTACGCATTTATCGGCAAAATTATGATAATAGAGTATAACTCCGTCCTTAAGCTTGGCCGGGATGAGCTATAGCTTAACAGATAGGAAAGAAAAGGTGGTCACAAGATAACGGTGAAAATATTGCGTTTATTTTGGCGACAATAACGATGGTAAATAATACAAAACGATGCACTGTGCACGATGTGTTGAGATAACCCGGTGAGAAGTCCGGGGGGGGGGGGGGGGGATGAGGAGAAAGCCAAGATAGCCGGCATCGCTCCTGATGTCTCAGAGATAATACAGAGGATATGCTTCCATCACCGCAAGTTACCCGGACTCAATTGGGATAGAGGGTTAAGATTACCAAAAAATAGTGATTTTCTAGTTCCACACGCAGCCTTATATACCCGTCAATCGGCGTCCCCACTACACGGCGTCTCCACTACACGGCGTCCCCACTACACGGCGTCCCCACTACACGGCGTTCCGATTGCACGGCGTCCCCACTACACGGCGTCCCCACTACACGGCGTTCCGATTGCACGGCGTCCCCACTACACGGCGTCCCCATTACACGGCGTCCCCACTACACGGCGTCCCCACTACACGGCGTCCCTGTTGGACGTGGCGCGTAGCGCGGACGTGGAACAAATCCCTGAAGTGGGATCTGCCCCACTTTTTCTTTAACTGGAAAATGTTTATGATAATATGAAACAGCGTTAACTGTCTCAGTAAATTCCAATGGAAACATGATATTAAATCGGTAATTTTCCTAAGTTCTTCCGCAAATGATAGCCCAAATTGAGGATATACTCTGTCAACGCAATTATTCCGACAAATGTGTACACACTTTCACGCAATTTTGGTTAAATCGCTGGCAGGAAGGTTCCGCGGCTTTGGTTATGTGGACACATTGGTCATAGACTAAGCCGCGCAGAAAAATCGTCGATGGAAATGTCGAATTCTAAGAAATCGTGTTCATAGTCGAAGTATCGCATGCGAATATTGAGACTTAGTTGAAATGACCTTATGTATCGGCGTAGATTTTCCACAGCTTATATGTGCCTTCGTGAAAATATTGTACATCAGGGCGGCGTAATTTGACTGTCGCCATAAGGAGGGGGTTTACGATTTAAAAAATCATCATATAGTAGTTTTTCTCAGAAAGCCAATAATGTTCACTAGTTTTTTTTCTTTTTTTTTCTGTTTTGTTTTCTTGATGGTTCTCGATGACATAAAAAGCGTAACATTCCGTCAACTAAATCTTTCAGACGCAAATTCGAGCGAATTGGGAAAATTGAAAAATCGGTACAAAGATGTGAAATAGCGTATGTATCGGACGAACCGGGGATGGACATCAAATATATAACTTTTTGCATCGACAGACACAATGACGCTATCAAGTGAGATTATTTATATATTTCATCCACCGAAACAGATGAATGCCTTATAAATACAAGTCATTTTTACGGCTCGGAAGCTCCCCCACCGTGGTACTCATGACAGCAAAAGTACGTTTGCTTAGACCTTTTGTTTTATTGTAACAGCACAAAATATGCGGTTGCAACAGACATATTGCCCTCCCAGCAAAAATAATTTGTGATGGGAACAAATTGTATATGTCACGGAAGATCGGCTGAATAATCTGGTGTAGCAGGTGTAGCGAAACATTTGCTAGTATAGCAAATCACTTATTCACGTATCAAGTCGTTTGCTCGCATGACGAGTTTAGTTTGTAACTAGTATTAGTTTGCGATCAGTGACAAATAATATTATTTATTTATAGACATGACGTATTACTAGTATTTATTTTTTTTATGTTTGTTTTTGATATCATGAGTGGTACAAAAAATTCGAATGAAACCAGGTTTAAGAAAATCATTTTTTTTTTCAACTTTTGACCATAATATTGGATTGGTTATTTTGAATTTCTGCTTTTACAACTCAGACCCGCAATCAGCTAGCTTAGAAACCTTCCAGCATCGAGAGTTGAGCTACATCAAAGCACTTTTGGCGTTTTGATCCGTCATATTGAGTGGCCATTTTCAATTTCGAAACGTTGCCTTATGATTCGTAACCGGCAGCCTCAAACACCTCCGAGCAAGGGCAAGATTTTTTCTTCTCCCTACATACTACCTACAAAAGATCAGTTACTCTGACAAAATTTTTGTTCTCTCAACGATTAATTTTTTATTGCAACTATTCACGGATCTTCCGAGCCATAACAATCTCCTGGTAGTTATTAATAAAACCACTATTATCAGGTACGCTGAACTCATCGAGGCAAATTACTCATGGTGTTTCTTATTTATCATGGGATTTAACGTATTTCTGATTACCGTTACGGGATTGCAGGTAAAAATTACGATTTGCGATTTTTTTAAATCTTTCGAATTGACGGATAGAATAGCTAATAATTGTAGATTGTTACAATGATCGAACCGCAAGACACCCTAAGATTCGTCATTGGCAATATCATTGCTATGGCGCATCTGTACATCGAATGCTACATGGCCCAAATTCTAATGGACCACAGTATTATTTTGAACTATTACATGTTAGTCGAGTGATATCGTAAGAAATTTCAAATGCAGCGTTATAAAAAAAAATGTGTGATTCGGCGCAGACTCAACAGCGAATGGTATAAACTGCCGCTGAAGGCTCAGAAATTTCTGCTTTTGTCGATACTGCGCTGTAACAAACCTTGCAAAATCACAGCCGGAGGAGTGTTTGTACTGTACGTGGAGACATTTACAACGGTAAGAACGGAACGATTCATTCGCAGGCTCATGAGTTTTTTTTTTTTTTTTTTAATATTGTTACCCAACTAAATTGATTGGTCTTTTTTGTAGGTTCTGAAGACATCAATGTCGTACTTTACCGTTCTGCGTTCGATATAGGGACATTTCGAAGAAGTTCATACAAGACACTGTGCATCCCTGCCATTCGTACAATTAAAGCGTAATTTGCGACATCAGTGCGAAAAAGCGGACTTTCAACGACGTTTATAAAATTGGCCGCACGAGTCGAAGGCGAGTGTCGCCTACTTCTCAACTGCCATCGGGCGTTCGCTTTTTCGTACAAATATCACATACTATGTAACGAATGCATAAAAACTCTCCTGTTTTATGCATGTAGCGTGGCGAAAGCGAACGAAAAAGTAACTAGAGTGTCAAAAGCATGCGTAAATATTGTGACGTAGGTAGTCTCACTTTCGCCACGCGTTACAGACACGAAAAGAGGGACTTTTTGTGCATGTGTTATAAAATTCTTTCTACGGTGGTTGGTGTGTACGGAAAAAAGGTTTGGTAATATTGGAAAAAAAATTGGCTTGAATTATCATCATGAATGAATATCAATTTAGGATACATTCGGATACTATATTACGCATTTCGGAAAAAGAAAAAAATAATTGACCTAAAGTTGGGCTCGTACCCGGGTTGGCATTTTTTGACGAAATTTTTTTTTTTTTTTTTTTTTAAATGAACTGCCACGTATTTCAACGTATTTTTTTCCCGCTGAACACGAATCCGCTGGCTTTTTTGGGCCTAAAAAAGCTTGGGTACGGTGAGACATTGAAAATCTCGAATTGATATACGAAAAATCGTTTTTTTGAGATTTAAATGAAAAATATTGGTCTTGGAGTAAAATAATTTTACGCGACGCTTTGCTCATTTATATTACAATTTTGAGCATAGCTTCCTCAAAGAGGAAGCTATTGCTCAAAATTGTAAAAGTACTTTGGTCTTAATACTCAATAATAGTGCTTAAAGTGCCGAAAAGTACTTTGATAATTTAAGTACGTACTTTAAGCTCTGCATGTAGATATAGTCGGTACAAATCGACGAATAATCATTCCAATAACCGGAAGTCTACATAAGTATTTCGTCACTTGGTGAGGATTCTCATTTCCAGCATTTTCGCGGCGTATATTTATTTTTTCAAACGGTTATTTTCTCCAGCCAAATTTTTTTTTTCATCTCAGTGTACAACCAGTAATGTACCAGGATTTCAGATTTACACGTTACGAACTCCGCAATAATTCTCATTCGAGCGAACAATCTCAACACTATATGTTAAATTTCGGTAATGCGTTGCAACGTATGAATGTTTAGATCCCTTCAACGAACGTCATATCGACAGTGTCAGGACATAAAGTTTCATTACAATATCGATCCTGGGAGCGAAATAGTGCAAAATAAAGCGCCGAGGACGGCCGCATGTGTCGTCTTCGATTTTTCACACACAAGAAGACTTCGTCGTATGTGAGAGTCGAACGCGACTAGTTTTTCCAGGTGAGAGTTATAAACGGACAGATAATAGGTGTATGAAAAATGTACGAATGCTCGAGCGGCAGCGAGGCCGTTTCATGTAAAAGTCCTCTCATCTAATATTTACGACGGGAAAGTATTTATTATAATTGGGCTTGCGGCACGTATCGCTATTACGTAGATTCGCGGGATAATAGACGTCGAGGGCATTGATATGTGTCAGGGGAAAGTGGCGCAAAATAGGCCACCAAAAAACAATGGTAATTTCGCGTTTTCATTTTGAGGAGAAATAGGACACGCGCCTTCTCCGGGATAAGTTGGAATGTTCTACAAAGATCTAAGACAACCCATTCTCGAGGTTAAGTATCAACAATCCCAGGAAGAAGATTTAGCAGCCCCATTCTCTGGGGTTAACTGCCATCAACATCCCATTCCCCAAAACGCCCGACGCCAGCTTCGTTAGGGGTTTTCTGAGACGAAAACAAACTCTGAAAGCCTGACCATCATGACGAGGTGCTGGAGAAAATATTTTGCAGGCTGAGCTTGAATTCTGTGAGAAAAATGTTCCCCCTCTAGATGGGAACAACGAGAACAAATCTTGTTACAGAGAGCTTCGAATGAAGCTTTTATATTCATGAGATAGATTTGTTTTTTTGGAACTTGCTTTGATAAACTCGAGATCGGAGGAAACACCCGAATGCTTCACGGTGATCAACCAAGACTACTTGTTCGTAGAAGTTCGTACGTTTAAGAAGGCAGGATACATAACGCAAAACTAATGTATTGCTACCATAAAAGTGGAAGGATTATTGACAGTTACAAAACGTTTATGAGTCAGCTACTAGCTATTTTGGGAGCGATTTGATGTTTTCTCAGGAAACGACCACCATCCGTTCACTTTGTTCAGGGAGCATCGAGAACACGAAACAATAGGCATGAACCTAGATTTCGTCGAAACTTAGGAAATCGGACGCTACGTGGTTCGCGTAGAAGGATTCGGAAGAAAGGCATTGAAAGCGTGTTGCACGTGTCAACTTCGATTTTTTTGCATGGAAGACCGCATCGTCGTCTGTCAAGGTCGAAGGCAGCGTGTCAAAGGGACACTTTATTGATGCATTATCGTAATAGCGACACTACCGTCTGCTAATTGTCGACGTCACGCTATCCAGCTCACCCGGGCGGCGGATATCATTTTTTACAATCTGTTAGGCGTATGATAGAAAATCGCAGTCGTTAACAAGTGAAAAGCGAGGAAGAAGGGAGTTGTCACCGATTGGAATAAGCAATTTTCGTTTTGTATACACACATGTAATACTTTGTAGGAGCGGTTGGCAACAACGTCTTTCACTCTCTTTTGGACAAGTGCTAGCTATCGTTGATTACTAATGATAGAAGCTATAACATTAAACGATCCCTCGATTTCTGCGACCAGTTTTACGCCAGTACAGTAAACTCCCTCTAACTCAACGCTGTCGTGGTCGGATTTTCACGGCACTAGAAATAGTGGCCTATTACAGGAGAACCCCCCCCCCCCCCACCCCTTCCACCACCGCCACCACACCTTATTATATGAAGCCATGTGAAGTTAAGTTGGGTTAAATGACAAATCCATGAAAGTGGGGGTAACGCCTTCTTCTCTGTGGCTTCGCGTTGGGAGAGACTTGAGGGGAAATGACCTACTAGAGAGCGTTAAGTTAAAGGTCGTGTACTGTCATATTTATAAGCAAACAATCATTATTCGCGACAAGCACAATGCCGGAAATGATTCATAAAAGATCGTATCGCTCGCGCGCAACCCCTCCACTGCATGTGACTAGCAACCGTCTCCTTGCACACCCGAGCACCGCTTGCCGCCACTTTATCTGGAACAGAAGTACCTCTACTATTTTGAATGATCGGTAATTTCGCTATTGCGTTCAGTATCGGTTGGATCTCTGATAGATCACCTATGTTACCATTGAGTTCTTTTCCTCCAGCCGAAGCACTGTTGAGATTATTTTAACATAACTTGTTGATTGTACGCTCGTCCATGAAAGCTCTGATAGCAAAATTTTTATTCTTGCAATGTGCTAGCGTGCCGCAACTAGAACTGTTTCCAAAATTATGTTACAAATAAGTCGCTGATCATCGTCGCGCATTTCCGCAAGAGAAGAATCAAGAGTATCAGAAGGCTATGGAATTTCCGAGGTCCTTTTCTGCATTTATTCAGGAGAAAACTGGGATCAGCGATTAGTGAGTGCGATGTTAATATACTAATTGCGACAAAAAAAGACGGTACATTCCATTTATTCAATTATTAGGCGTGAACTCGATAGTTGGTGGCCGAACTGTTTTGTCTTTGCCTCCCAGACGTTTCAACAACAACTTTTTTATTTTTTTCTTGCAGACGAAAATCACGAAGATGCTGTAGCCTTGCTGACAGTTTAGAAGATCCAAGAAGATCGAGATATAATCCGGAAGGTCGTTTTTCCACTGCCAGTTGATAACCTCGGCGATCCATGTTACTCCCATGACGATGAAGAACTTCAGATAGAGATAGAATCTATCGGTTGAGGTATACATTTCAGTTAGACATTGTCTGATTATGCACTTTAATAAATGATAAAATGCTGAGATGTTATACAGTTGTTGAAAAAAAAAAAATGTCAAGTTACGCGTCCAGAGCAGTTGCATTGTTGCAGTTGCACTTCTGCATACCTTCTTTTTTCGTTGTTTCGTTGTTCGTCACTGCTGTTGAGATGTGCCGTGTCCTTCTTGTGTCCGATTATTGTTATGGCTGTTAATACGATGAAGCACAGGTTGCAGATCAACGTAAGGCCCGCAGGACCGATCCAATAAATCGCGGCTGCAGTTGGGTCTATAAAAGAGAAATAATTGTAAATCATAGACAAGAACGGTGCGAAAAAATTGTTAAGGTCGTTTTTTCGTTATGTCCGACGCCGCCTAAGTTTGGAAGAGGTTTAAGAGAGAATTACAAACACTTACCGATCGGACAAAAATCTGAAAAAATCGAGCATAAGAAAGGTGCTGAAATTGATTGTTTGTGCATAATAATAATAATTCAAGAATATTATTAACATATTACTGACATAAAAAATTATGCAACAAAATACCCGGCAACCTAATTTTTTTTTCTCATGAAAAGGATGTTCCTGTTTTTTTAATACGTATTCATTTTTTCATAATTTTATGTAATGTTTGAAAATTGCATTTTTTTATGTTAAAAGTTGTCTAAAATCGCAATTTTTAAGCATTCCATAAAATTCTGAAAAAATTCATACGTGTTCAAAAAAATTGACAAATCATTTTCGTGACAAAAATAAATTAGATTGCCAACAGCGGGTAATTTGTTGCACAATTTTCATTGTTCAGTAATTTGTTAATAACATTTTGGAATTATTATTATTATGCAAAAACAATGTTTTCAGCACCTTCCATATGTTCGATTTTTCAGGTTTTTTTTTTCCATCAAGAAGTGTTTCTAATCTCTCTTATTACCCTTTGGAACTTAGGTGGCGTCATACATAACGAAAGGACCACCTTCAAACCCGTGAAACCTACTGACCGAGGAACCAGCAGGTGGCACGTAATCCTGGTCTAATAATTCCCTTCGGCAAATTGGGAACGGAGTCTATGATCGCCCCAACTCCCGTTACGAATGCCGAGCATCCCCACGCGTAAATCGAATATTTTATACATCTTTTTCGATTTCCATATTTAGAGTTACCTTGGACAGATCTGACGCGTCTGCAACCGAAACGAAAACGGCGATACTCGAGCGCTTTCGTGCACGCAGAGAAACGGTTTATTACATTTAATTAAATCAATGCATTAGAATTATCAAATAGAGTGTTCAAATAGAGTGTTTGTTTTGTTTTGTTTGTGAAAATCCCATTGATTACCACTGAAAATACCATTGAATACCATTGAAAATCTCATTGATTACCATTAACTATTCGTTAAAGGTAATTCAATGGGGTTTTGGCAATGGTATAATTCCCACTTTTATTTCCATTTAATACACCATTCAATGTGCCATTTAGTTTCCCATTCGTTGTATGGTATTTTTATCCCGCTGGCATTCCCATTCGCAGAAAAATATGCTATATATATATATATATATATATATATATATATATATGTCCATTTTTCTACAGTGTCTAAATATGTATAAAACAAAGCTGCAATGCTCCCAAAAAATGCCTCCTATTGTTCATAAATAATTTCGGTCCTTAAGTTCGCAGCTACTATTGGCGACTCATTTATCTGCAATTCATTATCCCTTATACCATTTAAGTGAAAATTGCTACTCACACACGTGATTCCCTAGTGTTTGTCGACTCGATTCTTATTGCTCGTCAATTATAAATAGTCAGACGTGCCATTAAAGATTCCCCAGCTTTTTACCGTTCGATTCAGGTCCCATTTGTTCCCGATGCTAAGAAATACCATTTCAGCTGTTCCAATTATGCTCCAGTGGACTACCATTAATAACGAAAGGAAAAAGTATCATTTTTCACATCCCATTGATCGGTCAGTGAACGCTTATTAATAAGGAACGGGAGAAAGTACCACTCAATTTTCCCAGTCATTTGAAATTGGACTCCCATTAATAACGAATGGGAATAAGTACCAGTTGCATTTTCCCAGGAAATTGCCATTGGTCTCCTACCGGTAACGAATGGGAAAACGTACCATTTACAATCTCCGACTGGTTTGCCAGTTGAGTCCCATTAAGAATGAATGGCGGAAAGTACCGTTTCAATTTTCCTCATCAATTTCCATTGGGATCCCATTGATTACCTTTCGATACCATTAATAACCCAATTAATCGCCCAATGGAAAACTTTGCCAAGGGTAGTCGCCCGCCACCAGATGAATACTTCACTCGTAAATACGCTAAGACCCCGATTTTTCGAACCCCGATTTTTCTAATTGCCCCCACTACGCGCCACATATCGATCGCGTGGCTGCGTGGAAGGGGAAACGATGAGTTGGGCCCGACAGTGCCGACGCTAAACGTTCGCATTTACGAATGAAATATTTATCTAGTGGCAAGCGACTAAGGGTAAACTGGTCCTGTCGCTATTAAAAAAATCGAGGTCCTAGTGCACGAACGTTTAGCGCCGGCACTGTCGGGCCTGACTCAGCGTTTCCCCTTCCACGCAGCCACGATATGTGATCGATATGTGGTGTGTAGTGGGGGCAATTCGAAAAATCGGGGTTCGAAAAATTGGTTTCCCAGTGTATACTTGATACAAGTAAAATTCTAGTAGGCAGATATACAAAGAAGATAATATTTATTTGTCCTAAATAAATGTTATTTGTTACAAAGAAATCTTTTCTCTGGGTGTGACGCAATTATTGCTATGAATTCATAACTCACCGGAAGGTCCACCAAATATCGAAGCACATGACATTTAGCCAGAAAAAAATTGCCATGAGCGAAAAGTGCATAGTGAGGGCTGAAAAAAAATGTACTTCATTATTGTCGAACGCATGCATACACGGTAAAAAATATTTTTACTTTTTACAACAACTTATTGTCCACAAACGTCCACAATTTTTTATTCGCTAATTTTCCGATCCCACCATCTAGTTGCAAAAAAAAAAAAAGTACAAACTAAAATTGTTAATGGCACGGGAAATGAAAGGGACAGCTTTGTATATTCAAACTTTAACAGACGAGTTTGTCATTGTATTTAACAACATTATTTTTATGAAACTTCGTATACCGATTTTACGAAATTATTTTTCACTGTGTATAAGCTATAGATTACCTATGAAATAATAGCAGAAAAATTCGATGTGTGTAACAGTGATGAGGTATAAGACGGATGCTATGAAGAGCGATGCTACGTTAGCCCGAAGAGTGAATCCGAGAACATTGTGCAGTTCGGGCAAGATCGTATAGACGAGAAACGTGGCGGCGAGAAACGGCAACGACAGCCCGACCGCGATGAGATTTATCAGAGGTCCTGGTGCGAGCAAATCGATTTTGTTTCCGATACCCAAAAATGGATCGCAGCCAGATATCACGCCCTTCCTTCCGTCCTCGGTTAGCCGAGATGTGACACAGTAACCGCCTGTGTAGAGCGCGTAGTCCGTCAGATTGCGGTACATCGATTTGTTCACATAGATCGTCCCGTCCTCCCACAGATAGAACACGTCGTTTTGCGGTGGATAGTATTGGAGATCGAAGATCGTTCCATTGCAGTTGAATTCTGGGTTGACGAGGGCGATTGAGAAATTTGAAAAAATCGTTGTGAAGATTTCGCCAATGGGAAAAGTGCCGTTCCGGTGGCAAAACGAATCGGTGGGGTCGAGCTCGTCCGGTTTGCAGCACATCGATGTGAACCGTTCGTTACTCGATGCATTCACCATTGTCTGTCACGGAAGGATCTTAGAATCACATGACCGCACCTTATTCGCGATATTCAACTTGTCCATTTATGGTTGCAGATTTAAGCACTAGTTTGCGTTCCTAACGCAAACAAAACGTTTAATGAGAAACTCGTTGTACGGTGTGATGCAAATGCGAACACACTGCTTCTTGGAGAACAACGATATCGCGGAGACTCGTTTTAATAGCTCAGATCAGGATATTCACTTGCAAATCTAATGACCGGTAATTCATGCAGTATTTCTTACATCTCGCAGAGGCAACGAAAGACTACGACGGACATCTATGATGTCATCACATTCGTTTCCGCTAGGCGAAGCACTGTCGCGTATCCGAGATATTGTGAGACTCGTTGTGTGGACAATCATCTTTCTTGAGCCGTAGGATTTTTGTTTTTTTATCACTTTTCGATTATTTTCGTAGTCACTCGTGTCCTGTGCCAGCCTACTGCACCTTGCGCAGTTCTCAAAATGACAGTAGCCAGTGCCTTCTTATTATGCATTTTTATTGTCCATTAACGATCGTACAGTAAGTTGATCTCGCTTTCCATTTCGTTACAGGAAGGTCGCTGAATATTGCACACTTGATGGGACCGACGAATTGGCAATTAAGGTAAAGAGCCCAGTTTCTGACACTCACCCAGTTTGTGACAGGGGTACCTCCAGCATAGTCGGCTCCCCCAACCATTCGATATGCAGCCAATGGGCATATCTCGCAGAGGCAACGAAAGACTACAACGGACATCAATGATATCATCACACTTGTTTCCGCTAGACGAAGCATTGTCGTGTATCTGAGGATATTGTGAGACTTGTCGTGTGGACAATCATTTTTCATGAGACGAATGATTTTTTTTAATCACTTTTAGATTATTTTCGTAAGGTAACCCCCATGAAAATAAAATATATGAAAAAAGTATACCGATGCATACATAGCAACATACGTTAAAAATCTATTTGATATACTTCTGATATATTAAAAAAACATTAAAAGTATATAATTAAATATGACGTTTTCGTGCCCTTATATATTCCTAATTGTATGTAAAATATATAACACATATATTCTTTCTATATCGCTGATATATAAAAGGAATATATGTGACATATACAAATTTGTATGTTGCATATGCTTGCAATGTACAGTCTAGCTATTATGTAAATAGTGCATAAATTATTTTGCGGCACCTTTACCGCTAATTTTTCACGAATGTCATGTAATTAGTCTAACAATTGATGCAAATTATATTTTGAAAAAAGATAACAAATTTTTGACATTGCCCAGTTTCTAGCACTCGCCCAGTTTGTGATAGGGGTACCTCCAGCATAGTCGGCTCCCCCCACCATTTCATATGCAGCCAATGGGTGGGGCACGTTCGGGGTGTCAGAAACTGCGACTCTTGGTCATCCTCGTTTATCCCTATGATTTTACACGCTTAAAATGAGAGAGAGCTGCGTAGAAGTACCATGAACTGGGCCTTTTACCTTATCTGCAGAGAACGGAGTCTCTCGCGCCGATCCAAAGACAGTCGGCAGACCGCTGGAATCGGTGAACGGTGAGCGTGTTGTCCGTGTAATCATCGCAGCTAATGGTTGCATAATACAAAAATAACAATCCGTGCCTCAGCGTTTATCTTCTCATTAGACATTATGCAATGACGAGGAAGTCCTTAGCGACGTGAGGAATGCGGATTCTTCACGCCGCATGGCTCGTGCATATATTTTAATACTAGAGGGGCTCTGGGCTCGCGCTCTCGCACCCCTTTATGAACATAAGCCTTTATTATTCCAAATCCCCTTAACCTTAATGGACTTAAGCCCTTGTTATTCGAAGTCCCTGTAAGCTTAATAGATTTAAGCCTTTATTATTCCAAGTCCGTTTAAGCTTAATGGATTTGAGCCTTTATTATTCCAAGCCCCCTTAAGCTTAATGGACTTAGGCCCTTATTATTCGAAGTCCCTTTAAGCTTAATGGACTTAAGCCTTTATTATTCAAAGTACGCTTAAGCTTAATGGACTTAAGCCCTTATTATTCCAAGTCCCCTTAAGCTTAATGGATTTAAGCCCTTATTATTCCAAATCCCCTTAAGCTTAATGAACTTACGCCTTTATTATTCCGAGCCCCCCCTCGATTCTTGAACATTTTGACTATTTAATGTGTCATTCATCTCGACTATTTAATGTGTCATACTCTCTTGACGGGGCTCACAGGCATCTCATAGACAAGGTGCTGGAGGCAGTACATATGTTTAAAGTAACGTACAATATCTACAGAACTAAAATATTGATAAATTCTTGAATATTTCAGAAAGACATCTAATAAATATTTTACAATCATTAAAAAACTATTTCTCGAATGTTTTAGAAACATTTTGGCGCAATGTTTCAAAAACCATTTAAATATAAGATTTATGAGGGGACAAAAAAATATTTCAGAAATATTTTGTAATATTGGTAAAATATTTTCAATATTTAAAAATAATAATTTTTCGAAACATTTCTGAAATATTTCCGTGTTATGTGGGGACTGTTCCAAACTTTTCAGTGTTGTGCGCTTTACTGCCCACTTGTCGGCTCTGGAACATCCGCCATTACCGTCTACCGATGATATTCCCGTGGTAGGATTGAACCAAGATCTGAGACGGTAAGCTAGGAATCGAACGTCAGCGATATCCCGTTTGATGTTGCAATCTGCAACACCCTCCTTCAATTCGCTCGTCTCCAATTCAGTGTGCAAGCCGCCATTTGGCCACTTCCGTCATGGCGGCAAAAGCAGCCAATGGAAACAACCGGGCAACAAGTGCTTCGGCGACGAAATCGATTCATCCGAATTCCGTTGTACAATCGCTGCTACTCCACCCAACGAGACGATGAAGAAGCGCGTGTGGCACACTCGGTGTGGCGTCGTTGAAACACGTCTGATCGTCAAGCTTACAGTACTTGCCAACCACGATATACGACCGACGAAGGAGAAAAGCCGGTCACCGGTGCCTCGGGAATTCGATTTGTACCTACAACAATAAAATATGGCGAACGAACTACGAAAGTTTGAAATATTACTGGACAAGGCGGACAATAGATTCGCACCCGGAGACATTGTCGACGGGAAAGTTGTTGTTGAACTCAATGCAATGAAGAGTATAAGAGGTACATACGAGAAACAATATGATTTGACCTAGTATATGTTTTTATTTAATTAATTTATTTATTTATTCATCAATATTTATTGATCAATGAAAATTATAATTCGATACATGTCTATCATACTTGCTTTAAGTGTAAAGTATATTTTATCTGTGTAAAATGAAATCTTCATGATGCAAGGTGACTTTGTTAATGAAATACGTGTACCTTAATTTTAAGATAATTTCCATTTGATTTTAAGATCTGATCGAATATGGTCAGATCTAAAAAGACCCTGATCTCGCGACCATAAATAGACAGATCTGATGAGATATGATCATATTTGACACGACATTCTAACGATAAAATCGTTAAAAACAGATTTTAATTGTGGGTTTTCGCCTGAAACAACATTTTTCAGAGGAAAACAGAAAAATGGTGCGCTTTGAAAAAAAAAAAAAAAAAAAAGTTAAAAAATATCACTAAAAGCATATCAAACCTAGAACTGTAAAATATTAAACCAAACGGCTTTTCTATTCTGGCAATGATAAACAATTTTCACTTCACGCATAAAATTGTACCTGTTCTTATCTTTAACATACGCGAAACAATATGCTTTGACCTAATATACATTTTAATGATCAACAAGAATTATTGCTTGACACTCTCGCGTATTATACTTGCGTCAAGTGGAAAGTATATTTTCTCTGTGTAAAATGACATTTTCATGATGCAAGTTGATTTTTTTTTGTTTAAATAAGAGTACGTTCATTTTAAGATAATTAAGATTTTACTTTATTTTAATGAATGAACAATTAAAAAATACGTTTTGACGATACGCGAGGACGCAACAGGTCGAAAACAGGGCTAAATAAAACGAACATAAATACTTAGTCAATTGTGGTGAGAGATAAAAGATAAAAGTTACGATCCTAATACGGTGTCGTGACAGGGTAAAAGCTGGCCACTAATCTTTGTCAGTGACCTAGAAAAATTAAACACAAATAGAAATGGGACGTATTTAGGCGACTGAAATTTTAACTCCGCTCTCTCTCCCTCTCTAAATGAGTCCGCAGGTGCCAGTCCCATTCATTTTTTTTTTTTTTCTTAACGTTAGAAGCATTAAATATTAATTGAAAGCATTAAATATTAATTTAAAGCATTAAATATTAATTTAAAACATTAAATATTAATTTAATTACAGGGCTGAAAATAATTTTTCTGGGCAGAGCAGAGGTGAAATGGAGCGAGCCTGAGGGTACCGAAGAGGATAATTACACGACGTGGCACTTGGCCAGCGAGGAATACTTCAGGTTCGAGTATTATTTACTAGGAGGGGCCGGAAGTAAGTAAATACGATAACTATAGTATTCTATAATTCACTATAATTTCAAAAAAATTCAATAATGAAACAAAAAATTGTATCGCGTCCAACCAATAGGTAATTAATTACATATTATGAAATTATCAGACACTGAAAGGGTTCACATAAAATCGGGCAATAATGCATACCCGTTCAACTTTTGCCTCCCGCAAAAGATACCGAGTAGTTTTGAACATTATCATGGGAACGTGAAATATACGATAATAGCCATGATGGACAAGACTTCGAAATACAATGTTGAAGCGTCAATGAATTTGAAGGTGCAAACCCCTTGCGACCTCGGTCAACGGGCCGTCTCGAAGGTGACATTACAAAAATCATAATTATTTCCAACAAATGTGATGTATAGTAGCTTTTTTTTATTTTCCTTCCTCATAAACAAAACCATGTTTTCGCAAACACATTAATCAATCGAACATTTAGTATCGACGTACTCTAAGCAATGCACAGCATCGAGAAATGTGATGGTTAGCGGGCGACCGAACGCAGACGGTAAAAAAAAATCGAACCTTTTTTTTTAAAGCTACATTGTTCTAAGGAAAAACATTATATTACACTAGGACCCCGATTTTTCTAATAGCGACGGGTCCAGCGCCGCATCGCTGCTCCCCACCTCGAGGCTTGCGCTCGCCCCGCTCATGCGGTTTCTGCGCATCGACCGCCATCGCGAACAGTGCCGTATCGTTTACCCTCAGTCGCCCGCCACGAGATAAATATTTCACTCGTAAATGCGAACTTTTAGCGCCGGCACTGTCGGGCCCGACTCAGCGTTTCCCCTTCCACGCAGCCACACGACCGATACGTGGCGTGTAGTGGGGGCAATTGGAAAAATCGATGTTCGAAAAATCTCTGTCCCCCACCTCGAGATCACAAGATATCTGCATCAGACAAAATTTAATCTTTAGCACGCCATATCTCCCTTATTTTTCATCGTACAGACTTTTTTTTGGGCTCATTTTCTTCGTTATGAAATTCTCTAAATGTGCATTTTTTTATTTTATTTTTATTAATTTTTTTCGAGGTAGGGCATTGAAAACAAATATTTAGCACGCCGAGAAATTTAGAAAATCGAGGTTCGAAAAATCAGGGTCCTAGTATAATTTGTAATGGAATATTTATATTTTTTAATATTAATTAATATAATATAATACAATTTACATTTTTATCTACTCTGTAACTAAATTTTACGTAAATCAATTTACATGCTTAACCTGTTCATTTGTAATTAGTATTATTATTATATAATTTTGTACCTGTTTTGTGGCAAGAAGGGAACACATGTGATAACAAACTAAGTTGAATATATATTAAAATGTTCTATTTTTGATAAAAACTGTAAAAGGAGTAATCCGTCGATAAAATAGCAATATGAATATCAACATTCTCGCAGAACTGTATGCGAGTAACATCGAGAAACGTGGAAGGCGTGTGCAACAAAAATATCAGTTTTGTTTCTTGCTTTTTATCATTATTAATAAATGTTTTTTCAGTTGCCCATCGAAGACAGTGGTGAAGACACTTTTTCATGTTTCCCGTGTTTTAATGCGGGCACGATGACATACAGTATATATTTACCATCCACGGTTTACACTGTCGGTGAGGTTTTACGGGCAAGGTTAACCATAAATAACAAGTCGAGCGTCGATGTGACGAAAATTAAACTACAATTGAAACAAGTGAGGATATCGCGAGCCTCATTAATACATACAGGAGAACATAAATAAATAAATAAATAAAAATATGCCTATTTCTTCCAGAACATTAAGCTACGTGCAAGTGGAAGCACTTACAAAGACACTGACATGGTAGAGATCTCCGAACAGAGAGGACCGTTCGGCAAGGACGATGAAATTCTCATTGGCATGATAGTGCCGGACGTGCCGCCCTCTAATTTTCCTTATTGCAGCATTATTGACATTCAGTATTTTCTACACGTTGATATCGTAATTTCCGGCTGGTGAGTGCGACGTCACGTCACAATTATCCAATTACTCATTCTTAGAGAAACCATAATTTGCATAAACATACATTAAGGCGGCACAAGGTTCTCCCGCGCAGAAAAGAAAGTACTAAAAGTGTATTAAAAGGTTATTAGGAGTATGTCGTATTGGACTGAATAATACTAAAATTATACTCCGCCAATGAGTACAAAGTATGAAACTAGTATATGAAAGGATATTGGGTATCAAGTATTAAGTTAATATACCACGAAATATTCGAGTATTAAGTTCCAATTAAGGTAAGGTAATATTAAGGTCCCTCCACAGAACAGAGTGGTGCCAACTAGTTGCCACCTACACAGAGGCAGTACTAAGACGAAAAAACGCAGACGGCTGCCTGACATGACAGAGCAGACGAACTGACGTGACAGAAAACGAAACAAAACAACGACCAGACATACACAGACAGATCCCAGAAGTAATATTAACATAGGTCCTGGCAGGGGGCGGACGGAAAGGAGAGGACGGTTTAGTGGGTAGGCCATTCGGGAGCCCCACATATACCCTCCAGCGTGGCTGGTGGAATCCGTTACTTGAATTCCGCAACTCCTTGTAAAAAAATAAATAAAAAAAATGTTAACGTCCAATACTCTTTTGATACTTTCTTTTTTGAGCGGGCTGATAGGATCTCCTTATGTGATTTGCTATTATTCACGAAGCTCCGATGAGGAAGCATTTTCTGTCATTATTTGGCTACCTCGTACAAGGAGGTACTTAGTTGATTTTATTGATTAATCGAATTATTAAAATCAATTATTTTCATTAAATGAAAATGTATCGATCTTAAAATTAAACTTTTCGGTATTAATCGAAGAATATAACAATAATAATATTTATTGTGGCTGCTCAAATGTATACAATGCTTTGTCTTTTTTCTTTTACAAAAAATAATATATAACGTCATGTAGTTGCTTTGTTTGAAAAATTATTCATAAATAATAATATTATTGAGCTGGCCGCATAAGCCCTTATGAGCTTGCTCGCGACCATCAATTCCCTAACCTAACTTACTTACTAGATTTTATAGACCTATAATCTGTACATAACACTTGATTTTTCTAAGCGGCGCTGCTCCTTGTAAAGACTATAAAAAATGTCAGTCTTTAATCTTCTTCGCTTGAAGCGAGCAGTTCTTCGTGTAACTTCTTTTTAAATTCATTATGAACCCACACTTTCCTTATATTCGCTGGTAGATTATTGAAACACTTTATTCCTATAAAATCCTAAGCTTTCCTTCCCACCTCTTTTTTTTTTTCTATTGACTTGCTTAACGCTAAAATTTTGAGCATTTCTTATCCTTCCTGAATATACAATTATTTTTTGTTGAATGTACGATTTTTTTTTTTTTTTGTTTTTTTTTGTGCATATTATACAATTTTTTTTACAGACATATATGTAATAAAAAAACACATGTGTAACAGGTATGCATATTTTGTAACTTGAAACAGTCATTGCAACATACACCAGAAATATCTGATCCTGATCGGAACCGATCCGACCTCGAATCAGGAACCAAACCAAAACTCTCGGACGACTTTCGCGCCCGAACAAAATCCTTCTTCGTTCCTGCCGGTCGAACCAAACGCACCACCTGCGCAATTTTTTGGGGCCAATGAGCCGATGACGTCTACCGTAGCGTTACCACCGGAAAAGCCCCCGAACAGTGGTGGTCCCGCGCCGCATCCTGTTACAACTGATGGATCCGTAACAGCCGTTGAATCTTGCGCATCCCCAAACTCGTTCACCGACCCGGCAGTTAATTATCCCACGGTAAGAAGACAGTCGATTGGATTTATTCTTCGAAAGCCAGCCGGAGCTTCCACCTCAACGCCGGATGAACGTAAGTTACCGATAAAAAATTAGAAGTCATTTGTTTATTTTTTTTATTTTTTTATTTTTTGAAGATTCAAAACGGAACTTAAAAATTATTCTTCTTTTAGCGCCGCCCTCGTACGACGACTGTATGAAATTCAACAAATAATTAAAGGATTCGATATTGCGACCACAACGACTACAACAGCGCCGAACGTGGGATATACGTATCATTTTTTGCGTCGATAAATACAGAGAAGGCAATACAAGGGACCTGTTCGATGGGTTTGAATATATTTTTCGCGGGGACAACGAATTTCAAGATATTGATGTTTCAACCCATCGAATGTATCGAATGCGTGGCATCGCAGGCGCAATGTGAAAACAATTTTTTCAAAGTATAACTCGATGGTGAAATTGTTGTCTACTATCATCAATCTATGTGTTGTAAGACCGTGCATATCTTCGAAACATGTCAAAGACTTTGCAGAAATCAATGTGACAGATGAATATGAATGTTTATGAATGTGAATATGAACATATGTTAATGACATACTGACTTAATAAAGTGTTGGTGTTATTTTTTGTAAATCCAAAGTATAAACATCTATTTCTCCCATGGTGCTATCACCCATGGTGCTATACTATTATATCTCTCAAAATTTGTTCCATTATTATTAGTACCATGATTCATTGATCAAAGCGAAACCTTATCTGATCCTGGCTTTACCATCCGTTATTACCAACTGTCGATAATGTGGCTAGAAGAGACTGATGCGAACCAATACGTAATCGGAAAACTAGAAATGATGAGGCAAGCATTATCGAGCGTTCTAGTTACATGCATCAAAGTCAAACCACATTTGATATTGAAATTGATATCCGTTACTGCCAATAACGGATCAAAGCGAAACCTCATCTGATCCCGGCATTACCATCCGTTATTGCCAATGATCGATAACATCGTTAGAGGTAGCTTTAACGAACCAAGAGTTTCGCCAACAATTAGAAATGATGAGGCAAGCATTATGGAGCATTGTAGTTACATTCGTGAAAGCCAAACCACATTTGATCCTGAAATCAACATCCGTTAGGCTTTAACGAATTAAGGATTCCTCCAATAACTGGAAAGGGTAAGACAGGAATCAGCGAGCGTAGCAGTTTCACTCATCACAACCAAACCCAATGGGATTTGGTTGATCAAATGTGATGACTACTGACATCCGTTGTCACCAACGGTCGATAACGTCGTCAGAGACTGCTTTAGTGAACGAAGAGTTTCTTCGACAACAGCAAATCGTATAGCAGGTATCATCGAGCACCGCACTTTCATTCGTCGAACCCAAATCCTACTACGTGTTATCCTGTGCAACACATCATGTACACATAACATCTCCATATTCATGATGTTTGGTACTGCGGATATCCAAACGATTGCAATACACTCCGCAAGTGGGACTGCCGATAACGTCGTCAGAGACTGCTTTAGTGACCCAAGAGTTTCTCCGACAACAGCAAATGGTAAAGCGGGTATCATCGAGCACAGCACTTTCATTCATCGAACCCAAATCCTATTACATGTTATCCTGTGCAACACATCATATACACATAACATCTCCATACTCATGATGTTTGGTAGTGAGGATATCCAAACGATTGCAATACACTCCGCAAGTGGCACCGCTGAACAATGTCGAATGGTCACGCTGCAGAATTTCGCCGACGTTATCACTACGGCTGCCCGAAGTGCTACAATGTATCACAACTGCGTCATATGTTTTTTTTAGTCACGCAATGCCCACCATTGCGCTACCATCTTTGCGATTCGTTCTGCCTCGCCCTGTCTTATCAGTGGAGCAAAGACAACCGTCGCGAAACAGGCTCCTCTCCAGCTGATCAGCGCACATTTCTTATCGTCCCCAAGTAAG
This sequence comes from Amblyjoppa proteus, assembly GCA_963922035.1. Classification (NCBI taxonomy): domain Eukaryota; kingdom Metazoa; phylum Arthropoda; class Insecta; order Hymenoptera; family Ichneumonidae; genus Amblyjoppa; species Amblyjoppa proteus. The sequence goes on along the minus strand of OY998231.1, from coordinate 12,071,304 downwards.
TCGCGTACCCTGCTCTGCACGCGTACATTTTCCTACTCGGAGTGACATCGTTTCGACATACCTGGCGAGCTACTGTAGCACTTTTTTCGGCAAGTGGGTGTGATTGGTGAATAAAAAAAAAACCTGCTCGTGCGTCGTGGACCTCGACTATATACACTAAAGGAAAATGGCGGCTGGCCTACAAACGTTTCAAATTATACTTGGCACGGCGGAACACAAATTCTTACCCGGGGAGACGATAAGCGGGAGAGTTATCATCGAACTCGGCAAAAGCAAGAGCGTTAGAGGTAATTTGTCAAAGTTCGATTACAACAATAGTACAGTACAAATATTTTCATTTTTCACATTACTTATTCAATGATACACGATCGTTTCGTTATTATATGTATAGCAGAAAAATTAATTGTTTTGTTTATATATCAATTTTATTTTTATCGTAATTTTCTTGAGAAAAATTATGACTATATGCGAGGGATTTGGGTATAGTTATTGGCACTGTGCGCATTCGATCGATACCGTTGTTGGCACGCTGAGTAAATTATTAGTAACTTTTACTGTTGCCATTTAATATTTTCAGTACCGGTGTGTCTTGTGATTTTTTTAAATCTGAACCTTTTATATGTTAATTAAGGTGGTCGTCTCGTTGCGCATTACCAAAGAGCGCGATTCACGTGCATTCACAACGAATTTCGACGTCTTTCTGACGGAATAAAAATTTGAAAAAAAATCAACCATTTAGAAAGTGCTGGGAAGATTAATTTTCCATAATAATAATTGCAAAAAGTTATTAACAAATTAATAAAAAAAAATCATTGTTCAACGAATTATCCGGTAAACTAACATTTTCTTTAGCTCAAAGTAACTCAATAATTTTTTTGAATATTTGTGAATTTTTTGAGAATTTTTTTCTAATAAAAAACCACATTTTTTTCATTTTTGTTATAGATTAAAAAAATCACGAATTTTTGAATATTAGAAAAAATTCTTCAAAAATTTATGAGTGATCAAAAAAATTATCGAATAAATTTGGGCTAAAGAAAAAATTAGTTTACCGACTAATTCGTTAAACAATGATTTTTTTTACTAATTGTTTAATAACTTTTTGGAACGATTATTATGGAAAAGTAGTCTTCTTAGCATTGTCTGTATGGTTGAATTTTTTCACATTTTTATTCGATCAGAAAGTTGACGAAATTCTCTTTGAATTGCACATGAATCACACTCTTTGGCGTCTTTAATATGCTTGATTTTTTTCAGATTTTTATATAATCCAGAAGTGTTTGCAATCTGCTCTCATTTCTCTGAAACTTATGCGAAGTGAGGACTATTCGCAAGGACTACCTTAAGGTAGCTATGTCGGTACGCCGGAGTCATAGACATCAGCGTCTATATGACATAAAAAATTAATTATAGGTGGAACTTTGTCTGCAATAATAATATAATAACAAATTATAGAGTATCTATGAAAATTTTCGCAATTAGATTGAACGCAATTAGATTGAAATTATTTTGTAAGCAGACTGTTCGTTTAGTGTGGATTTGACTTCATTTTTACGACACTTAGGATAGGAAACGTCATTTTACCCGAAACCGTCCACTTTAATCGCAGTTCTCTTGAACATTAGTCCGGTGACTTCGCTTTTTTGTTATTGCCGATGAATTCCTAATTGATTCGCGAATCCGCAGTACTTCATATTTTTTCTCTATCTTTGATCTAAGTATGTTAATTCTCGATTTGAGGATCAATTTCGCTAGCCCTCCCGCAAGCGCCGTATAAAAAAACCGATTTTCAAGATCTAATTATTCATTCAAATGGTCGGTAAAAGCCTTCGGGACTTTGTACAAGTGAAAATTGATAGTTAAATTACAACATGTCAAAAGTTTATGCACATGACTTTGAATTGCCTTCGGGGCATGACTACCTTAAGATGAAAATTAAGATGAAAATTAAGATCAAAATTAAGATCAAAATTAAGATCAAAATTAAGATCAAAATTAAGATCAAAATTAAGATGAAAATTAAGATGAAAATTAAGATGAAAATTAAGATCAAAATTAAGATCAAAATTAAGATCAAAATTAAGATCAAAATTAAGATCAAAATTAAGATCAAAATTAAGATCAAAATTAAGATCAAAATTAAGATCAAAATTAAGATCAAAATTAAGATCAAAATTAAGATCAAAATTAAGATCAAAATTAAGATCAAAATTAAGATCAAAATTAAGATCAAAATTAAGATCAAAATTAAGATCAAAATTAAGATCAAAATTAAGATCAAAATTAAGATCAAAATTAAGATCAAAATTAAGATCAAAATTAAGATCAAAATTAAGATCAAAATTAAGATCAAAATTAAGATCAAAATTAAGATCAAAATTAAGATCAAAATTAAGATCAAAATTAAGATCAAAATTAAGATCAAAATTAAGATCAAAATTAAGATCAAAATTAAGATCAAAATTAAGATCAAAATTAAGATCAAAATTAAGATCAAAATTAAGATCAAAATTAAGATCAAAATTAAGATCAAAATTAAGATCAAAATTAAGATCAAAATTAAGATCAAAATTAAGATCAAAATTAAGATCAAAATTAAGATCAAAATTAAGATCAAAATTAAGATCAAAATTAAGATCAAAATTAAGATCAAAATTAAGATCAAAATTAAGATCAAAATTAAGATAGGTCTTAAGCACGGAATGACCTTCGGGCCAATCTTCGATTTTAAGTTCGATCTCAAGAGCGACCATAAGTTCAAACTAACGTCTTAAAATGCGATCCTAAGAGCGTCTCCGTTTAACCATAAGTTGTATCGGAGGTTTAATGACAATCAAATTACAGGAGTTAAACTACGATTTAAGGGCGTGGGCGAGGTGAAATGGAGCGAGTCAAGGGGGAGTGGAAAGGATCGCCGGACCGTGTGGTACACAGCAGAGGAAACGTACTTCAGGATGGATTTGCTTCTGCTGGGACACCCTGACGGTAGTCGATGATAGAGTTTAAAAAAAAATCATAAATTGCTGTTACAATTGATCATTTACAATACACTCCTTAAAATTTACAGGTAGTGAAAATGTTGAGATCGTATCGGGTCAGCACATATTCCCGTTCAATTTTTCACTTCCGCCCAACATACCGAACAGCTTCGAGCACGACTACGGCCACATAAGATACTCGATAAAGGCTATCATAGACAGACCTTGGAAATTCGATCACGAAACGTCACTGCACTTTACCGTAGCGGCACCTTTCGACCTGGCTCAGGATCCAGATTGCGGGGTAACTTGTAATCATTATTATTATTATTATTATTATTATTATTTTCCGAGGAGTGGTGGAATCATTTTTACGGATTTGGACCAGCCGTGCGGACTGGTGCAAATGTGAGACTCCCGTTAGGTCTACCCACTAAACCGCCACCTCCTATGGTTGGTTCCTCCCCAACCGGGAACTATGTTAGTATTACTTCTGGTTGGGGATTATTATTGTTGTTGTTGTTATTATTATTATTATTATTATTATTATTATTATTATTATTATTATTATTATTATTATTATTATTATTATTATTATTATTATTATTATTATTATTATTATTATTATCATTACAGTAGAACGCCGATTAACCGGCATGTTCGGGACCGAAGAGTCCCCGGATAATCGAAAACCCGGTTAATTCGAACTAAACAGCGAAAGTATATAAGTGAATAATGGGTAATGATACAACTTTATTTTGACTGGTTACATTGATATTTGGTACAACTTGTACTTATTGTTAAATAGTTTGAACTAGAATGTAAAGCTTTGGATTTTTTGTTCAATACCATTTTTTTTTTTTTTTTTTAAGATTCGTTCCATTAATGAACTCGGTTAGGAAATATGGCGCTTGAAAACAACGGCGAAGGTTTTAATTCGATATCTTGAAAATTTTTTTCCGAAAACTATTACTATACCAACGATTCGAACAACAATTCGAAATTTTTAATTTTAGCATATAGAATGGTTTTCGAAAAAAAACATTTCAAGATATCGAATTAATCGCCTTCGCCATTTTTTTCAAGTGGCATATTTCCCAACCGATTTCATTAACGAAAAAATTTTTAAAAAATTTGTTACCCAAAAAATGCTACCCATACCATTTTTTTGCCAAAATGGACTTTTTGAAAAAAAAAAATACCACCTCCTCGTTTTTCTACTTTCAGAATGGCAACATTTTTTTTTTTTTTTTTTTCGAGATATCGAATTTTTACCAGCGCTATTGGCTTCAGATGACCCATTTACGCATAGTCTTAAAACAGACTGTCAGAACTGTCACAGGAACTGATCGAAAAACAACCGACAACGAAAAACATATGACTACATACAGACGCGAATGACGTTACATTCATCCTCGCGCATTAATACACTATATATGTCGGATATTTTATATCCAAAATAAAGTTGCAAATGCCACTCAGCATATTCTAACCTTTCCTGGCACGCCAATGGTACGCAGATTATTTGCCAGGACCAAGGAATGTCGAGGTGACGTTTTGACAGGTGACAGTTTGTCACCTGTCACCTGTCAAAATCGGAAATCGAGCATTCATTGGGAACCTTAGAACTTTATTATATATAATAATAATAATAATTGTTATTATTATTATCATTATCATTATTATTATTATTATTATTATTATTATTATTATTATTATTATTATTATTATTATTATTATTATTATTATTATTATTATTATTATTATTATTATTATTATTATTATTATTATTATTATTATTATTATTATTATTATTATTATTATTATAGCGATAATTAGAAATTGTAATACAATGGATGGTTCGTTCGTTCGTAACGTTTGTTTTGCAGCTGATCATCGACGACGAGGAACAGAAATCATTTTGTTGCTTTCCGTGCATCGACATGGGCTCGATGAACGTCCACGTTCACATCCCAACGAGCGGTTACGCTGTCGGTGATCCTATTGAAGTTGGGATCGACATAAACAACTGTTCGTCAAGCGTCGATGTAACGGCTGTTAAACTTAAATTAATACAAGTGAGTACATTGGGAGTCCAGTAAGGAAGGTTCGACTAAGTTCCCGAGCGGATCGTACAACCGTCGGGAACAATCAATTAACAATCTTGCTTTGCCGGTTGAATGTAAGAAAAATAACAACAGTTAGTTTTCCACAAAAAGTCACCGGTCGTAAATAACCAGAAAAGAAATCGGATGGAACAACCGTTTCATGATTGCTCCTCGGTTGGTCAAGAAGAAGCGACTCAGAAGGCAACACCCGACCTTACGGAGGTCCTTTCATTATTTCTGACGCCGCCTGAGTTTGGGAAAGGAACGAGAGAGATTGCAAACACTTCTCGATTAAATGAAAAACTGACAAAAATCGAGCACATGGAAGATGCTGCAAAGATTGTTTATGCATAATAATAATTCCAAAATGTTATCAACAAATTACTGAAATAAAATATGCAACGAATTACCCGGTAAACTAATAATTTTTTTTCATGAAAATGATTTGTTACTTTTTTTTTTTAATACGTATGAGATTCTTTCAGATTTTTATGTAATGTTTGAAAATTGCGTTTTCTTCATTTTATATAACAATTTTTAAATGTCATATAAAATTTTGAAAAAATTCATACGTATTGAGGAAAATTGACAAACCATTTTCGTAACAAAAGAAAATTTTGGTTATCGGGTGATTTGTTGCACAATTTTTATTTTTCAATAATTTGTTGATAAGATTTTGGAAAATTATGGAAAAACAATCTTTTCAAGACCTTTCATGTGCTCGATTTTTTTCAGATTTTTATTCCATCGAGAAGTGTTGTTAATTTCTCTCATTACTCTCTCGAACTTAGGCAGCGTCAGATATAAAGAAAGGACTACCCTAATAGTTTTTCATGGTAGCTTTTTGGTGATAATCTTGAAAGGGCAACCACTGTAGCAACCCTCGTTAATTTTCATTTTAGGTTGCTTCTTGGTTGTCCCTTGAAAAAAAAATAAGCTTCAAAGTATCTCCGATGCATATGGGGCATTCCATATCAATTCGACCTACGTCGGGCCCTCCACCTCTTCAACTCGGTTGGCAGTTTTAAAAAAATTGTTCAAACTCTAAAAATAACTAAAAATTTTTATTTATTACTTTTTTTTTATTTGCATTAATAACAATTTTTCAAAGTGAACATATTTTTAGCCGGAATTAAAAAATCTGAAAAAATTCTCAAAAACCATGTATCAGATATGAACATTTTCAAGCCTAGAGCGAAAGCAGCATCGCATTAGCTTCTATTTTTTTTTTCTTTTTGTTAAATTATTTAAAATGTTTTAAAATTATATTAAAAAAATAAATAAATAAATAGAAGCTAATGCGATGCGACTTTCGATCTAGGCTTGAAAATGTTCATATCTGATACAGGATTTTTGAGAATTTTTTCAGATTTTTTAATTTGGCCTAACAATATGTTCACTTAAAAAAAGAAAGAAAAAGCTCAAAAACATCTAGAAGCAAATGTTTGGACATTCTGGATTTAGGCTTAAAAATTTTCATATCAAATACAGGATTTTGTCAGAATTTTTAAATCCGGCTAAAAATATGTTCACTTTGAAAAATTGTGATTAATGCAAATTAAAAAAATAAAATAAAAAAATGTTGAGTGATTTTTAGAGTTAGAACAATATCATAAGAAATTGCCAACCGAATTGAAGAGGTTGAGGGTCCGACGTAGGTCGAATCGGTATGGAATGCCCAATATTTATCTCCAGTTGCTTCCCGGTTGTCTCCGCAAGAAGCGATCCATTGCGCAACCACACAATTATTCTGAAAAAGTAACCGTTGATTTTTTGGTTGTTCGTCAAAAACCGAGCGGTAACCGTGGCTCTCCCTCGATCGTTCACCCAGAAAAATCATTTATTTGACGGCCACCGTTTATTTGGTTCAAGTAAAATATTTTTTTGATTTAAATAAATATTAATTTACATTAAGAAAATAGTTACTTAAATGAACTAAATATTTATTTAAATCAAATAAATATTTAACCTAAACCAAATAAACGGTGGCCGTCATTTGGTATAAATTAATTTTTTGGGTGTTTATAAATAGAGAAAAAAAAAACTATTAATCCACTTTCTTTCAGAAAATATTGCTACACGCGACTACAAAGACTCGAGAAGTCAAACATACCGTTCAGAAAACGGAAAAACCGGGACCGTTCAGTAAAAAAACTGAATTAACGATGGGCTTGCAAGTGCCAGCTGTGCCTTCTTCGAATTTCTTGCACACCAACCTCATCGACATTGTCTACAGACTTGAAGTTAAAATTTGCGTTTCCGACTGGTGAGTTTACTCTCGCATTAAAATACAATATATCTCAATGGTTCTAAGCAGAGCTGGGCAAAGTACCGAAAAGTACTTTAACTACTAAGTACTAAGTACAAAGTACGCAAGTACTTTTAGTACAAAGTATTTTCAGTACTTTAAGTACACAGTAATTTCAGTACTTTAAGTACCTTGTGACGCGGTATTTTTGGGGTCGCGTCCCAGATCCTCGTAAACTACGGGATTTGGCGAGTACACGGGACCTATCCTGTCGCTGAGAGTCCCAGGCGATCTCAAGGGCAAAAATTATCGTGTCGACAAAATATTAATTCCCCAGGGATTTATTTTTATTGTTTTTCGGGACCATCGAGAGCTGAGCTGACCACCGCTGCGGATTATCGACTGCATGGCTTTGCTTCTTTCTCCCGCTTGTACGCTTTGCTTTTCACCGAGTCGTTGCATCATCTTGGGCGCAGGATTTCCGTGAGTCGCAGCTTGATGGATGCCACCGACAAGGACATCCGGTACCGCTGGACCGACGCTGAGGGGCCAATCTTCGACGCGCTGCACCTTAGCCGATAAGCGACGAATTCGAATATAGGTCGCGCGCGCTGAATTAGTTACGCGAGGTAGGCATTGTCGGGAGAGGCGCCAGGTACCGGACATCGGTAATAGAGCGGAGAAAGTGGGGAGCGAGAGAGAACGCGAGGGAGTCGGCGAGCACGTTACCGAAAATTAGGTCGGGACTCTCTTCTGTGAAGCGACGGAGATACGACGCGTGTGCTCGCCGTGACAGTTTTCGTGCCAAACAGTCGACGCTTTGCTTTGTTCCCGCCGTACGAGACTCTCGAGGACGAGTTTACCGAGCCGTTGAGCGAATATTTTCTTTTCGGATACCTGGGAAGGACGGAGGATAACGGTACCGGCAAGGAGTATCCCTGTTTCCACCTGTTCTCGCGGTAAGACTTTGATTTTCGGGGAAATAATAGTTATCGGACACGCGATCGATCTTCGGTTTGCGCGCATATTGTCGAGCGTGCCCGCGACTCGATCGCGGCGTGGAGTTCCGTCCCGGGCAAACCAAGAACTTATGTTTCCGTCGATCATTTCTTTTGGGTTTTCATTCTTGGGGAAATATTCTGTCGCTTTCTTATTTGGATTTCGGGGATCATAAGTGCCGGGAATTGGACGGCCTCTCGCCGCACCGGTACCGTAAAATCGGAGAGATCGCCTGCGCGTGATTTGTGTAGAGCTGAGGAGAGTGCGTGCATGTTTGGCGTGGCGTGCAGGTTTCGAGCTCGCGCGGGAAAAACCCGTAGGCCTGTCTTTCGCGGCCGAGGACGTCGAAAAGGGCATCGCGGAAATCACACGGGTCTCGAGACTGCCGCCGATATTTGTTAGTTTTCTTCGTGGCGTTTTCTCGTAGATTATTAATTGGAGTAATTGTTTCTCGGGGACGTATCGCTCCGAAAGCGTTCGCGAGGCGCGGCCTGCACGCCGGGTGTGTGTGTGTGCGCGCGGCGTAACATCGCCCTTCGTGCGACGGCGACGATCGGACAGCGGTACAGTCCGGCCGATAATTGCGTGTAGTAGGGAAAATTAGGCCTGGCCCGTTATAATTTAATTCTTGTTTTATTATTATTACCTCTTTCCTCGTTTTTACGCTTTGCTCATTTTCTTTGGTTAATATCTTATTTTCTTTTCCCTGTAATATTTTCTTCTTTGCCTGTTTTTTTTTATTTCGAACTATTTTCTTTAGTGGTTTTATTTTATTGCTACCGTTCTATCTCCGGGCCGGGGGTTTTCTGTCTCGCGTAGAAAATTCAAACCGGTGAACTGAGTAGCTGGGGCGAATTTAGTAGGGCCAATTTTGTACGCGGTTTACTTACTGTCGAATTGTAATAAATCGAGTGGCTTCGGCCGGATATTTTTCGTATCTTTTGTTTTGTTGAACGAATTTTCACCGCCCACACCCCTCTACCCTAGCCTTGCTGCAGCTGCCGGAGCAGTAAGAGAGCGTGCTTCGCACTAACACCGGTACCGACCGTGCCGATTAATTGGTAATCGGCTGGCGCCCACAAAAATAATAAAAACGGTCGAGAGGCACGCCGTTGGTGGCCGAACATTATTCTTTCGGAACTTGAGGAAAAGTTGGCGGTCACAACCTTTATAAAATACAAAGTACAAATGACTTTTTCTTCTTAATCGCGATGTTCTTCGTAATCACGTTTGGAAGTGTGTCGAGTGCGAAACAAGACAGAGGAAATAAATAATGCATCATTCGTAAGATTAGGCGCGAGATGTACGTTGCACGATGCTCGGTGCATTGTGCCAAATTAAATGGATCTCACGGTTTAAATTTGATAAGATTTTTACATTTTGAAATTTTTTGATTTTTTTTGTCTGCTTCAAATATCTCTACAAATTAAATGAGTAAAAGCTACAGATATGTGATAAGCTAAAAAAAAATACATTAGAAACATCTTCGAAGCGACGAACTGCGAAAATTAGACATAAAGAATTTTTACAATAAATTTGGAAACAATCTGCGACAATATAGTATATAGTGCAACAAGGGTCGCAATCGCCAATTCGACCCTCGTTACACATCATATTTTTTGTTACAAATGCATGGATCTGCGGCACTTGGAGTGGCAGTAGCGCGAGACGAATACTGAAAAGCGGGGTTACGTCTCCAGGGGCGAAAACATGAAAAGTAAACTCCCAAGGGACGAAAACGTGAAAAGTAAACTCCCAAGGGACGAAAGTGAACGAAATGCGAACTGCGCATGCGCGACTCCGTCATTTCACAACAGGTTCACAACTGGCATGCAATGGGCCACTTTCGGCTCACAAGACTGCCATGTAAAATGCCGCGATTCATGCATGTGTGACAAAAAAAGTGTTATATTGCGAGCATAGCTTCATCTGTGAAGAAGCCAAAATCGGTCAACGAACTTTTTCGTGAAGTAAGCTATGCGCGAATCTTTAGAAACTAAGAAAACCACGTACATACACTTTTAAAAATGTCTGTTTGAAAATTTATAAAATGTATACGAAGTTTTATGCATACACAGTATATGAAATTTCATTGGCGCGTATGTTAGAATATTGCGTTACCGGTATAAACAATATTATTTATGTAATATTTGTAATAATAACATAATTTTCATATACGGATGTCTTAATTTTAAATGCCATCACCGGTAATTTTAATATTCAAGTATTTCATTTACGATGAAATTGCTAAAATTCAAATACAATGTTTATGAATTCAAATTTCATATACCGAGATTGTATATTTCATATAACTTTGTATATTAAATGTGTTGTAAATTTCATAACATTTTTAACATTGTACGAATTGATCTGCATCGTTTATTTTCACAGCCATTGCTCCATGGAGCGAGAATTCCCAATCTTGATCGGCGAGAGATTGGACCCAAGTTGGCCACCACTGGCAAACGCTGCAGGATTTCCCGCGCAAAATCCTCTTCCGTTTTCACCGATCCAGCCAAACGCACCGAACGCACCGAACGCACCATTTTTTGGGACCGAAGATGCGGCGTCATTTTCGGTACCTGTTGATCAACCGTTTCCAGGAACAGGCAACGAAAAAAATGGTCAAAGGCCATATCCGGCGAATCCGAATCCGTTTTACGGGTTCTCGACCGGAATCCAGCCTTATCCACCGTCGATGCCGGGCTCAGCCGGTGGTTCGGCATGCCCGTATCCACCGACCGCTGGCGCGGCCATCGGATTCGTTGGTCTGAATCCAGCCCCAAATTCCTCGACGGCGATACGTGAGTTCCCTAATTTTTTCTATATATATATTAGGGTGTGTCAAAAAAAAATTCATTTTTTTTTTTAATTTTCCTCCCATCTTCTTAAACTACAGATTTCAATCTCAAATTGAACCTTGCGAAAGGCGGTGCATAGAAAAAAAATCCTAAGAGGTGCCGCATTCGACGTTTGTACCCAAAAATGCGGCACCTCTCAAACTTAATTGTCAGTGACTGCCTTTCGCTGGATTTTTTCATCGATAAAAAAATGTAGTTCTACGGGGTGGGAGGTTAACTTTTTGTCTTTTTTTTTTAATAAACACGAAAGATTTCGATTTTTTAATTCGTATACAGATAACTAAAAATGTCCAGTAGGGTGAATTTATTGAAAAAAATTTTTCCCACCCTCCAAAAGTATGTATTTTCATCGAAAAAAAACACCTCCCGAAAGGTGGTCGTTGACAATTACGTTTAAAAGGTGCCGCATTTTTTGGGTACAAACGTCGAATGTGGCACCACTTAGGATTTTTTGCTAGGAACCGCTTTTCGCGAGGTTCAATTTTTAATCGAATTCTATACTTTAAAAGGGTGGGACCAACATTTAAAAAAAAAATGTCCTTTTTGAGAAACACCCTAATATATATATATATATATATATATATATATATATATATATATATATAAATATATATATATATATATATATATATATTTTTTTTTTTTTTTAATAAATGGCTATTTTATACTATTTTTTATTTTTAGTACCCCCTTCATACGAAGACTGTATGGCCACGAAAAAGTGAGAAAGATCAAACTTTACACTATGACCTCAGCGACTTGGCGAATACGTAAAAATATATGCACACAATTATACGCACTTAAATAATTATTTTTGTACGGGCAAAGCTTAGATTACGATTTTTATTATTTTTTTTTTGTGTGACAATGACAAAGTAATTACGGAAAAGCTTGCTACCTCAATTATTTTTCTACACTGTGCTGTGAACTTACTTACATTGTTTACATAAATTTATATATTATACATAATGGACATATGTATTGTCAAAGTTTACATATTTTTCTTATATCTTTAAGGCCTCGGAGAGATCGCTGGTGTTGAAACAAATGTCTGAAGTTCGATAGTGACTTAATAAACGTTGTGTATTACGGTTTTCGCAAACTCGACGATTTATTTATTTATTTATTTATTTATTTTCATAGTAGCAAATTTTTTTCGGCCGTAACGCCGCCCTTAAATAACAAGAATGAAAGATACCGTAATTAACCCATATAACAGTATTTTGAAATATCTTCGATCTTTATAAAATAATATTTCTTACGAAATATTTTTGAAATACATCAAAATAATATTTAAAAATATTCTATAAAGATATTCCAATGAAACGTTTCGCAAATATTTTCGAAACATACTTAATCTTTCAATACATCTTAAATGTTTCTGAAAAATGATGGTCAACATTTTGAAATACTTTTGGTTTCATGTTGCACCGAAATATTTCTACCATTATTTCCGTGTTTATGCGAGCGGTATATACAAATTGGTCCGGTGATGCAATCGTTGAAATTTTCAAAAATATTTCGGTCGCTTTATCCAGTTGAAATAGTATATTTATTTGGGCCATTGAAAGTGACGAAAATCCGAAGACCAAAAATAGTGTTTTAAGAGATTCTTTTATTATAAATTCGTACAAAAAGTTAAACTGACTTAACAACTATGAAGTACCGTACAAAAATGTAATCAATTGCCGCACAATCGGTGCAAAATAGAAGTTCGTCCTCTTCGCATATCGCTCAACGACACTTAACGCAATATCAAATGTTGATTTCAATATAAAATATAAAATTAACTTACCGTCACAAAAGTTAAACGATAACTCACGACTCGGGTTTTGTACACACCCCTCGCACGATTTCGGAGCACACTGCGTAACAATCAATGATCGGCTAAAGCTGCAACCGACCTGACACTAATCATAGACCTTCGAATTAAATTATGGTTCAGATCAGGAATCAATAACATTGATCGCTACTTCAGGAGCGTAGTGTACAGTTCGCGTGGGGTGCGTTTGAACCCCAGTCATGAGTTGTAGGGGTAACCAATGATCTGCATAATTGCAATTATTTATGCAGGAACACCCTTTGACTGATCTTACACATTGTGACATAAGCTAGCATTCGTATCTCCCCTAGCAAGTCGAGCGACCACCATACGACCAAAAAACAACCGGTCATTTTGTGCCGTTTTGACGACCGTAAAACAACCAATAAAACGACCATTTTGTCGGTTTGGATTTGGTCGCATTTTCCTTTAACGACCCAAAAACAACCGAGGTAACGCCTACTGCAACGTGTATCAGTGGTGTTTTGGTCGGTTTTTTCGTCGTTAAAGAAAATACGACCAAGCCGAAATTAAAAACTGGTCGTTGTTTTGGTCGCACAGTGGTCGCCAAAACAGCACAAAACGACCGGTCGTTTTTTAAGTCGTTTCGCGGTCGTTTTCAACGGTCGTTTGACCTGCTAGGGTCAGCTACCACAATGAATACACGCGCAGGAATACACCGAACAGTGCCGCAGAAATCAAGAGAGCCGTAGATACAACATTCGCCTTACCCTATCGGTACCGACGACAGCATTTCAACTATAAATACAAGCGGTCCGATTGTGCCTGAAATCGACCGCGAAAAAATGGCAAATTTGGCCGAATGCAGCGCCACCGCCACGAGCTAAACTACTTTCCTAGCGAGCCAAGCGACCGTCTTTGACGACTATCAAAAGACCCAAAAAACGACTGGTCATTCTGTGACACTTTTCACCCCGAATAACGACCGAAAGAACGACCAATTGTTAGGTTGAAGATGAGTCGTTTTTCCATCAATGACCGCAAGAAGACCACAAAAACGACCGATGTATGAATTCCCGAAAAAGCTCGCGGTTGGGTCGTTTTATCGGCGTTGATCAGTGAGGAACCGGACAGACGACCATGTTGTGAGCCATTCTTTGGGTCTTTTTTCGGGTCTTTTATGAGAAACTACCCACAAATCGACTGTTGGCGATAAATAGGATAAGTCGTTTTTCATAGAAGATCCGAAGAACTATCCAAAGAAAAGCTTTCAACATGGTCGTCTTTCCGGTTACTTCCTGATCAACGCTGACGAAACGACCCAATCTGGAGCTTTTTCACTAATTCATACATAGGTCGTTTTTGTGGTTATTTTGCAGTAATTTATGGGGAAACGATGCATCCTCAACCTAACAATTGGTCTTTTTTTTTATGTCGTTATTCCGGACGAAAAGTGTCACAGAATGACCAGTCGTTTTTTGGGTCTTTCGATAGTCGCATGATCTGTTAGGGTTCAAGGTCCTTGGTCAATGAAATTCGCAGTTGATTTGCGGTCTGAACAGTCAAATGCGATCACTTTGCCACAAATACGAGATATAACCAGCAGTTTGTTACGAGGCGATGGCGCCACATCGGTCAGTCATGCATCATTTTGTGGTTGATTTTAGGCACAATCAGAGCAGTGGATTTGCGGTAGATCGACCGATGAAACAGCAGTCGCGGTTACCGATAGGGTATGCAAACCATCATTGATCTCTCTGACCGTTTGTGGATTTTGTACAATACTTTTTTCCTGTAGGCTTGGTAGAGATCTGCAATGTCTGGTGTGATCTTCATCGAGGAGTCTCTATAACGAACGCAGAACTGTAAAGTACGACAGTGATGTCTTCAAAACCTAGAATACAAAAATGACCATCAAATGTTGTTAGCTAACAATACTCAGCAGACAGCGGACTGTCTGAATGAACAATCGTTCTTACCACCCCGAACGTTTCTATGGATATGGCGGATACTTTTCCGGCTGTGATTTTACACGGTGCGTTACAACGCATTACCATCAAAAGCAGAGATTTCTGAGCCTTCAGCGATAGCCGGTACCATTCGCTGTCGAGTCTGCGTGGAAAAAGCTGTTTTTTACCAGGCCGCATTTGACAATCTCTATGACATTATTTGACTGACACACTATAGCGAATACTAATACTGTGATCCATCATATTTTGGGCTATGTAGCATTCGGCGTAAAGATGCATCGTGACAATAACATTGCTAAAAACGAATCTCAGATTTTCGTGCGGTTTCATTGTTGTCGTGACAGCCTGAATAGATTAAACATTTTGTCTGTCTATTCAAAAGTTTGTGTACATGAAATACTGTAGCCCTTACCTGAAGGCCCGTTAGGGTGATCAGAAACATTTTGAAGCCCATGGAAAAAAAGAAACACGATGAGTAAGTTGCCTCGATGAGTTCTGCGTACCTGACAATAAAGTGGATTTATCAATGACCAGTGAAGTTGTTGTTGTTCTTACAAGATTCGTGATTGTTTTCGATTCGTCACGAACAAGTCGCTATAGGAATGTGGTGAAGTTAGCTATGATAGTGAAGAAAGTCGCCATTCCGGGAGAAACTCACGAGCGACAAAAACCACTAATATTTATAGGGTATTCGTCAGTTTCAGTAGACAGGTACTCCAAAGAATCTTACTCGATAGCTTCATTGTGCCTGTCGATGCACGAAGCGACATCGTTGAACTCCATGTCGGGTTTACCCAACGCATTCCCGATTTCGTGTGTTTCTGCTGATCTTTTAGTTTTCCCAATTCGCTCTAATTTCCGTCTGAAAGTTTTTGTTGATAAATCATTGCGCTCATTATTACAATCTGCAACCAAGACCCATTACTTAAACATGGTCATGGGTGTCGTTATGGACCGAAGGATCTAGTAAAATTTACACTAGGACCCCGATTTTTCTAATAGGGACGGAACCAGCGCCGCATCTCTGCTCCCCACCTCGAGGCTTGCGCTTGCCCCGCCCATGGCGGTTCTGCGCATCGGCCGTCGTCGCGAACAGTGCCGTATCGTTTACCCTTAGTCGCCCGCCAGTAGATAAATATTTCACTCGTAAATGCGAACGTGTAGCGCCGGTACTGTCGGGCCCGATTCCCCATCAGCCGTAGTTTGGGTTGTTTCCCTGGCTAAGAAGGTGACGGACGGTTTAGAAGGTGGCCTCCGCGACTGGAGCAGGGAAAACGAGAAACCACCCGGCATACGGTGTGTTTTGCGTATTACACAGCATGAGCCCTCTAGTCATGGTTCAACCTTGGGAGATGGTGTTGGGGCTTGTAAGTCATCATTCCTCTCGATCTTGGCTTCGGCCTGATGGTCGATGTTGATGCGATAACAGACGGATCCTCTAACGACAGCGTAACGGTCTAGGCAACCATTACGGGCTGCCAAGCCTCCGGCTGTCAGCAACTCGAACGCAAATCAGAAATTCCTGGTAACTGGTCAGCGATCCAGGTAGAGCTTGTATTAGGCTGCACTGATGTCGTTGTCAACGTACAGTCTCCGGAGAATGGAGCAGTGCGGAAAATGCCAATAAGACTCATGCCACACTATCGCGCAAGCCTCGAGATGGGGAGCGGAGTTGCGGCGCTGGTCTCGTCGCCATTAGAAAAATCGATTCCTAGTGTACGTGCAAATTTCTTATCGACATTAGAGTACGTGGTAAGTTCGTATCGACATTCGAGTACGTGGTAAGTTCGTATCGACATTCGAGTACGTGATAAGTTCGTATCAACATTCGAGGACGTGATAAGTTCATATCGACATTCGAGTACGTGATAAGTTCGTATCGACATTCGAGTACATGAAAAGACTTTCAATATGAACTTTTCACGTACTCGAATGTCTATATGAACTATTCACATATTCCACTTTACACATAATCCAAACCGAAAACTATGGAAGAATCGAGGAATCTTGTCAGCCACGACCTGGTACCTGGTATGGCGCAGTCAAATTGATAATACCTAAGAATTCGGTTGTTGTAGCAACCGACTCTAGATCCTTAAATATGGAAGCCCCCACAAAGTCCCGAATCATGTCAAAAGATGTACATTGTACTGACGAAATATGGATACATAACTGATACGTCATGCACATTTTTTTTACACGGCTATGTAGTACCTTTCATCGAAGGCGTAGAAAATTTACTAGAATCCGTCTCTCCATCCATATTGTGTGTACTCGAAAGTGAATATATATAAAACCGAAAATGATAATCGGTCATACGATGACGATATAAAAAAGTGCTTTCACAAAATCGAGATACAGCTTGGATGACGATTTGTCTTCACAAGAGGATTAATAAACCTTTGACTCACCCCAAAGCGGCGAATAGCCCACAAGCGTGGTAAATGCAAGTGGCTAGGAGAGAATCGTGCGCTACTACTACGATGAATGTCGCAGATGCCACCATGAAATGATGCAGAACAATGTAAAAATAATATTTCTGCTCGTCGATAATTAAATAGTCGACTGGAATTGAAAATTCACCGGGCTCGGTACCATTTCTCAGGAAAACATCGATGATCTTTGGTGCAATCGGTTGAATTTCGAAGAGAACGCAGGTTACAAAAGCCCCGACTGTACGCAACATCGATAAATCTGTACAAGTTGTTATTTCTTTTTTTCCGCTCATCATGACTTGACTAACCTGCGCACAGGATAGTTATCTTTCTTCCCACCTTGGCGTAATCGTGAAGAGTATTAACATCACGCTCCCGGGCCAAAGCATCCCAATCCGTACGCATACGATTTAACAACATTAACATCTGCGTGAATCAAACAGCTCTTTACCGGTGCTTATCGATTTTAATCCTTTAGCACCCAGCGTGCCATATTCAGCACACCAGGCTTTCATTCCTAAGGTGATGTGTTGCCCAGTTGGCGAACAAAACTGTGTTGAATGTCGTTTTGAGACCGTAGACCGTAAAAAAGAAAATTGTCTCTCTTTGACCGTTTGCGGCTTTGACAGTTTGACAATTTTCTTTTTCCTCGGACGACTGCGGTCTCAAAGCAACATTCAGTATAGTTTTTGTTACCGGCGGCGATATTTCACTTCACCTTAGGGATCGTCCATAAAGGACGTCCGCAGATTTTTAATACTTTCTGACCCTTCCCTCCCCCCTTGTCACTTAGGCGCAATTTCTAAACCCCCCTCCTAGAGCACTTCCGATGGTCACAATCAAATAACCCTTCTCCCTATACAATTGAGTTTAACCTGTAAAAATACTAGATACATTACTACTAAAATTCTTATCGCTGCTATAATTATAAAAATTAAAACAAGAGAAGCATGTAAAACTTTCGTATATTTTTTTGGTCTATGACACTTCGACTACACACAACAGATTTTAAAAACAGTGCGTTTTATCTGATATACCCTGATTCTATGCTTTATGAACAGGTGCAAGGTAATGATTACCCCATTAAATAATATGATATTCATAATACAACATGCAATAAACGGCATGCAATAAATGTTGTGTTACACGATGTCGCATGAACTACATGTTACAAATGTATTTTGTGACAATTATACTGGTACATGAAGCAACGGATACATACATTGGTATATTAAGTTCAATACACAGTATATCGCAAACTTGTAAATCGGTATATTAAATACATTTAAAAAAAATGTTTAATATACAAATAATTAAATATTACTTCACAATTGTGCCTTAAATTTAATATACCGATTAATGCATTATAGGTTCATATTTTTGTATGTTAATTTCCTAAAGATTTTTAACAGTGTATATACATTTTATTGTCATTTTCAAATAGAAAAAATATAACTTTTGTGATCTGCCGAGTATTCTAGTAGCGGACGTCACAAACCGTCAAACCCTCCCTCCTCACCCCGGTCACGCGATGTCACATTTTGAGAACCCCTCACCCCCCTAAAACCGCGGACGTCCTTTATGGACGACCCCTTAGTCACCCAAAGGTGAAGGTGTATAACAATCATCGTGCCTGGAGACCCTTGCTCTTATCATTAGTATTAATTATTAGTTTGTCATTTCAAGTTATTATTTAATCCTACTAAATTAATTTATTTTTATTTCGAACGCATTTCGCTCGGTATATCGCTCAAATATTTAAAACTAAATTTACTCAAGGGCTTGGAAAATATAATACTGACCTTATTTGAGTTCAGCGCAGCAAAAAAATACTTCATGAGACAGAATCCGGCGAGAGTGATCGGTGTAATGCATTTAATGAAAAAGTCCCGATCATCGAGATGCTTCATCACGGCCATTAACTCAGGTACCATTTGACTGGTGCCCAATAAAAGTATACCAGCATATAGGATCGAACGGGTACGTGTACTCTGATACGGCCACTGTCCAGTCAATTTCAGTATCATTGTATTTATTCTATAGTATCGGTGTTGAAACAATTCGCCGGTCGCTCGAACCTCCATCGATGATGTCGTCAGGAATACTGTTGCCTGTTTTCCTCGATGAAAGTCGTAACGCCGGAGGTTTACATTTTCAAGGGCTTCGCAGTTTATGTTCATTATAAATGCACGTGTAATTCTATGGAACGTCGATAGTTTGATGTACATTGAAATTACTCTCCAACATTGAGTGACAGCTCTTCAAGGGTGCGAAGTCTCTTCGCTCCGCGCATGCGTAGTAGCCTGCGAGAACCCCGAGCGAGTGTCTACAGTTCTTGGAACAATTTACTTCTACAGCAGGCATTGAGCTATAAACTATTTTTATTACCTACCTGAAAACGGAGGGTGTTTGGTGTTTGAATTGCGCACGAAGTGGAAAGTTTGTACCTGTGTGTAGTTAAGTCGCAGTCATACGCGCGATCTGGTTGGGAATTGTTCGCCTATAACGAAGCTTTGCAGAGGCTAACATCGAAATTGATTGGGTACGTAAGTGTTGAAGGAATCGCTTTACACCCCTCGCGGACCAACCAACCGTAAAAGTTTGGGTTGGATTTGGGTTGCTTCTAACACAACTCAACCAGTCTACTACATCTACTGCAACTCAACCAGTCGATTGGTGCGTCGAACCGACGGATTCCACCCATCTTGTGGCAGCTTCTTGGTTGATATCTCAAAACCAACAATAATATCAACCATTATGTGTCAGATTGAAAGTTGGTTTACAGTTCGACTTTTCCAAAACAACCCAATTTCTGCCTTTATGTCGAGAGCATCGATAGCTCTTGCTTCAGGGTTGGAAATCCGATAGGTTTAGGAAAATTCAACCGTCAGCCAACTTTGCATCCAACACATAAAACGGTTGGTATTACGGTTGGTTTTTTAATAGGCCGAAAAACCAATCTCTTGAAGGTTGGAATGAAAGTTGGTTCGGTGCATCAATTGACCGGTTGGTTTTCAGGTTAGTTGCAGGTTGGTCAGAACGCAAGGGATCATCAACGACGATTTGTTTACGCCATGTTAGTATCTCACATTTCTGGAACCTTCGAAAACCCCCCCCCCCCAGCCCCGAAGTTCCCATTTTTAGTTGAAACTTGCTGATCTAAGGAGTTGATCTTCGGTACGAACTCAAGTGTGAACCGAAATCAAAAAGAAGGCAGCGGTTCTCATTCGAGCCTCAACGCCCGTTACCACCAACGCTAGAGGAATGCAACAAAACTCCCCCACCATTGTCCCCGTCGGCCAATCACCAACCAACGCGTTCAACAATCTTTCATAACAAATTCACGAAAATCATGCTTTTAGTTTTCGGGAGTGTGCGGAGAAAGAAAAAATGTGGAGAAAAAAAAAAGTGCTTTTCTGCGCTCACTTCACAGGACCGGACAGCGGCATTTCACGTGCGTGCGTTAGGAAATTGTAATTTACTATACTAGTGCGATAAAACTTTTTCTGACGAGTGTGAGTTTGTAGCACGAACCGAACGCGAGCGTTGCAATCACACGAGTTATGAAAAAGCTTTTCGTGCGTGTATCGTTCCAAATTTGACTTCACAAAGTGTGATAATCGAGGTGTCACGCACGCGAAGTGTGCATTAAACTGCCATTTTCGCAGCCAGTGACGCAAATCACTTGTTATTTCATACACTAATATCAGATCCATAGTAACTGAGACTCGAAATATTCAAGCTCTCCTCTCACTAATCTCTTAACCGTCAACGTTCCACTCTCTGGTAACGGTCCAGCCGCTGCACCCGCCACGTACGAGCAGCGGCCATCTTTTCGCACGGAGTAACAGTACGCAGCTAGCTTACTAGCGCGGCCCTATTTGCAGCCCTCCCTTCATCTCAGACTCCCCGAACTGTAAGAAGTTCGCTCTCCTTCGTCCATTACTTTTATTTAATAAACATTTAACATTAACCTTTAACATTATTCCGACATTTATATCTCATTCATCCATACCCTGGCAGACGATCACAGTATTGATATAATCGTGACATAACACGAGTCTTGTAGGGTAAACGTGGTGAATATGGACCACCCAGATTATCACGTAAATCAATTAAATATGGACCGGTTCGTATGCCCACTTCTACCCTATGGCCTTTGTTTAAAGGTCCCTACATCGAACGCATAAACGAAAAGTACGACAGTGATGTCTTCAAAACCTGGAATATAACAATGACGGATAATATCAATCGAATACCGCCGTCTATGAACGGACGATCGTTCTTACCATATTGAACATTTCCATGGACATAATAAAAACTTTTCCAGCCGTGATCGTACAAGGTACGTTACAGCGCATAATTAGCTGAAGCAAGATTTTCTGAGCTTTCAGCGGTAACTTGTACCATTCGCTATAGAGTCTGCGTGTAAGAAGACATTATCATGTTTTACGAGACGACATGACGTTCTTCATTATATTATTTGACTGACATATAATATCGAATAGCAATACTGGCGTCCATCAAAGTTTGAGTGGAGTAGCATTCAGCGAAGAGAAGCATCATCGCAACGACATTGCTGATTACAAATTTGATGGTTTCTTGCGGTGCGATCGTTGTCACAAAAACCTGAGTCGATTTAGTGTTGTTTTATGTATCAGTTCAAAAAATTACACATCACAAACTACAAGATTCACCTGAAGTCCCGTAAAGATAATCAAAAACATGTTAAATCCCACGACAAAAAATAAACACCACGAATAAGTTGATTCGATGAGTTCCGTGTACCTGATAATAGAAGAATATTATCAATAAATACTAGTAAATTATTATGGCTCGGAATTTATTAATGGTTGTGATCAATCGTTAATGAGTTCCAATGGGGTTACAGTGTTATGAGTTATGATGAAAGCGAAATTCCCAGGGGCAGAGGGAGCTCCCTAACCACAAAATCCGCTAGTATTTATAAGCTATTCAACTGTTTTAGTCGATGGATCCTCTAAACATTCTCACTCTATAGCTTCCTTGTGCCTGTCGATGCACAAACGCAGATCTTTGAAGTCCATGTCTGCTTGGCCCAATGCATGAATGACGGTAGACGATACCGCTGATTTCTTATGTTTCCCAATGCGCTGTAATTTGTGTCTGAAAATTTTATTTGATATATTACAATGCGCAACCAACCCACCGTTCTTTTAATGTCGTCCAGGATTGCAATACGGTCAGAAGAAGCTAGTAATAGCATATGATGCTATAGGGGAGGAAAGCGCGTTTTCTCACCGAGTATGAAGTTTAATACCCGAGCGATGTGACGGCAGAAATGCACACGCGGTGAAAAGGCACTTCCTCCCTAGTGACATACGCTATTTTTTCCGGACGGTGCCAAAAAGTGGCCTTAAGGCGAGGCTAAACCCGTGCGGCAAGCGGCAGAGTGCGTGCGAGGCAGCGCCATAGGGTTCGTGCGAGAGCGAGCGAAAGGGGGTTTAGACTCCCCTTAAGGTAATGTAGTACACTACACTGCAGTACACTACACTGCAGTACACTACACTGCAGTACACTACACTGCAGTACACTACACTGCAGTACACTACACTGCAGTACACTACACTGCATACACTACACTGCAGTACACTACACTGTAGTACACTGTAGTAATGTAGGTACAGTAGGACCCCGATTTTTCTTCTTCTTCTTCTTCTTCTTTTGACTTTCTTAGTGGACCCGTAGCACCGCACTAGGGGCGATCCTCTCTAGCCACAGGGAAACCGTACCGGCCAAAGATATTATGGAGACAAGAAACCTCGGCGTGTTAAGCGCCTCTTCTGTTCTAGAGTGGCGGGATGCTTCCCGTGGCAGGCCGACACAGTTGTTTTATCATTTATCGAGGACAGAAGATATCGAATGTTTTTTTCAGAGTGGCGAACTCTGGTGAGCATTTATGAAGGTCGGCAAAACAGAAATCAAGTCAGTACACACGAGATTCCTGGAGTTACGTCAAGTATAATGAAAAGATGTGAAGGGTTAAAATTATTATTAGAAGATTTCTTTAGAAGGGTTATTGGTAACTAAATAACTAAATAACGCATACCTAACTAAGAACAGGAGACGGATAATACCAATGCTAATATGTCAACGAGCATACACGACCAATGTCCTTCGCAAATTGGAAAACGGAGTTCAAAACCATTCGCGAACTCGAAAAAGAGAGATCCTGAAGTCCTTTTAATTTTTTACAGAGATTATTGAAGGCTTTCCTCGTTTCCTGACATTCGGATACAAGATGGACCAAAGATTGCACTTCTGCTCCACATATTCAAGAGGGGCTATCGATCAACCCAACTATATATAGGTGTTCGTTCATTCCAATATGACCAGATCTCAATCGATTAATGACTGTAATTAACTCCCTAGCTAATTAACACTTCGAGGCTTGCGCTTGCCCCGCCCATGCGGTTTCTGCGCATCGGCCGTCGTCGCGAACAGTGCTGTATCGTTTACCCTTAGTCGCCCCACACTAGATAAATATTTCACCCATAAATGCGAATGTTGAGCGCCGGCACTGTCGGGCCCGACTCAGCGTTGCTCCTTCCACGCAGCCACGCGATCGATATGTGGCGTGTGGTGGGGGCAATTTAAAAAAAAATCGGGGTCCTAGTGTATTGACCCGGGCCGTTTAGTTGATTGAAACGAAATTTGTTTGAGTCAACCACATTTTTTTTAATCAGTTTCGTCGGATCTGCTAGGGTTACCATTCTCATAAAATTCATCTATCCCAAAATCGCATTTATCAATAAGCCACTGGGATCAAAATATAATTCTATTTATCGTATTATATGACAATTTATATAATCTACAATTATATATCGCTTACCGAGAACATTTGTTTTCTAAGACATCAGGAGAAATGTCGATGCTCTCAGTATCCAGAGCGGGTATTCTGGCAAATAGGCAGACAGGCACATACTCTCCCAAGTGGACAGGCAGACAGGCTGAAAGTCTGTTGGGATAGATCAATTGAACGAGAATGCTAGGCTACCTAGTCATTCACTCTGTTTATCATACGTTGCGAGTATTGGAATATCGATACACCAAAAGCAAAATCAAAGCAGTCAAAGATAATTATGTAAAATGGATGGCAGAAGTGCAATATATGGCATGACCATTTATTTAAGAGTGACTTAATAAATGTTCGCCTAACCCCAATACAGCATATAATCCGCGACCATGTAGAATGTACACTATGAACAGAGTATCATGCCCTATTATGACGATAAATGCCACAGTCATGGCGACGAAAAAATTCAGAATAAGGTAAAAATAATATTTTTGTGTGTCGATAAGCAAATAGTCAACGGGTACTGGAAATTCACCAGGTTTGGTACCGTTTCCGAGCAGAATGTCGATGACCTTTGGTACCATCGATGTAGTCGAAAAGAGTACGCCAGTTGCATAAGCCACAACTGTACGCAACATCGACAAGTCCATGTATAATGTGACAATTTAAAAATGATCGCTCATCATGACTCGACTACTAACCTGCATAGACGATCGTCAGTATTCTTCCGGTCTCGGCGTATTCGCGAAGAATATCAACATCGCGATCGCGCGCCAAAACATCCCAATCCGTACGAATGCTATTCAGCAACGTTAACATCTGCACAAATTAACCAACTCTGTGTAAGTTAATATCCATTACGGGGAAACGGCTGCTCTTTCGTAATTTAAATTTTCGTCTGTGTAGACGTAAAAAATGTTAAACTGACCTTCTTTGAATTGAGTGAAGAGCACATAAATTTGGTGAGAAGAACACCGTCGAACGATAATGGTACAATGCATTCAAGAAGAAAGTCCCAATCGTCCCGATGCTTAACGGCAGCAATTACCTGAGGTGCTATTACACTGGCGAAGATTGTAACTACGACAGCACCGATGACAAAGCGGGTACATGCCGTGTGATACGGCCACTGTCCCGTCCACTTCAGTGCCATTACATTTATTCTATAATATCGATGTTGAAACAAGCCGCTGGTCGCCCGAACCTCCATCAACGATGGTGTTTGGAATACTATTACTGTTTTCCTCAATGGTGCTCGAAATGCCGGCCATTAAACTCTCACGCATTTCAGTGTTTCGTTCTCATTACTGATTCATGTGCAATTGTGTCGGCGGTCAATAACATGACGGACGTTAAAATTACTCTACGACATTGAGTGAAGGGTACACGCGATCCTTCACTCAACCCTCCGCGCTCCGTACATGCGGAATATTGTAAAAGTTCCGAGAACCCCAAGATTGCTTCTATATTACTTGAAATAAAGTAATTGAGGTATAAACTATTTTCATTTCTTGCACACAAAAGAAATAAAGGGTGTTACGTGTTCGCCGTCGATGCGGAGAGGGGAGGTTCGCTTCGAAAAGGCACAGTTGTACGTGGGTTCCGGTGTTCGCGTATAACGAAGCGTGTTCGAAGCTTCCGCGTATATCGATCGTCTGCGTAAGGGTAAACAAAATTCGCTTATACTACCAATGACGATGTGTTTACGAAGTTCGCAATTCCGCAAGTTTTTAAAACCTTTGCAAGCCCACCCAGGCATGAATTTTCAATCTGGACTAAGTAAATGTTATGCAGCCTATTTGACTGTGTTCGACGCACATTGATGGGTGACTGTCAAAAACATGTTCTAACTTCTACGGTGACGAATTGCATGCATGTCAGAGACGTTACGATCTTGTGCAAGTATCAATAGATTCTTTTGAATGTTGTAATGTCGCGGTTGACAATTTAACGATGATTTATTTTATTCGAGTAGCCAACTCGGCTACAGAATGCGGTTTTAGGATGGAAAAGCTCGGTTTACACTTGGTGAACTACTCGACTCGTTCATTGAAGTACAAACTGGCAGAGTGACGTTGTCGTACGGAACTTCGGTGAGTTACTAACTAGCGTAGAAGAGGGTGGTTCTTATAGGTTTGTCCGGGGTTAAGCGTGGTCAGTGGAGAGGGAATTTGGGAGTCGGAGTGTTCTGGAAAATGCAGGTGTTGTGGAAGGTGCTGGATGCAGCTGCCTAAGATTCTTGGAAGTTCAGTCGATACTGAGGAAAGCTGAGTAGCCTATCGTAGGACAGCCTCAGTCGATACTGAGGAAAGCTGAGTAGCCTATCATAGGACATAGGTTTACGTAATGTACGGGAAGATCTGTGGGAAATAGAAAATAGGCTTTGTTAGGCCTTCCGGGAAAAGGGTAGGATGCACGTGCACGTCCTTTCGGAAAGGTGCCGCGACGGGAGTCGGAGATCGGTTACGACAATTTAGTGTCGTAAATTCTAAGAACGAGAGGGATAAAGCGCACGCACAGCGAAACGGTAATACTCGGACTGGACCATCGTTATAATATTAACAGGCGACGAGCCTATTTCTGAAAGTGATCGATATTTATTCCCGAAAAATTCTTATACAATATTGAAAGTTTCATGCGGCCTTCGTCGAAACTTCGTCTTTATATCGAACGCAGAAATGAGAAGTACGACAGTGATGTCTTCAAAACCTGGAATATAACGATGACTGATAATATTAAACGAATACCGCTGTCTTTGAACGAACGATCGCTCTTACCACATTGAACATTTCCATGGACATGACAAAAACTTTTCCAGCCGTGATCGTACAAGATACGTTACAGCGCATAATTAGCTGAAGCAGGATTTTCTGAGCTTTCAGCGGTAACTTGTACCATTCGCTACAGAGTCTGCGTGGATGAAGACATTATTATGTTTTACGAGAGTGCATGACATTTTTCATTATATTATTTGACTGACATATAATATCGAATAATAATACTGGAGTCCGTGAGAGTTTGGGTCAAGTAGCATTCGCCCCAAAGAAGCATCATCGCAACGATATTGCTAACTGCGAATTTTAGAGTTTCTTCCGGTCCGATCGTTGTCACAACAACCTGCATTGATTGAGTAGCTTATATATCCGTTCCAAAAAAATACACATCACAAAGTACAAGTGTCACCTGAAGTCCCGTGAAGATAATCAGAAACATGGTAAATCCAATAACAAAAAATAAACACCACGAATAAATGTCCTCGATGACGTCCGTGTACCTGATAAAAGAAGGCTATTTGTAATAACTACTAGCAGGTTTTTGTGACTTGGAATTTATTACTAGCTGCAATTCACTGGCGACAAAAACCGCTTATATTTATAAGCTATTCATCTGGTTTTAGTCGACCGATCCTGTAAACATTCTCACTTTATAGTTTCCTTGTGCCTGTCGATGCAGAAAATCAGGTCTTTGAAGTCTAGTTGGTCCAACGCATACTTGACGGTAGTAGACGTTACCGCTGATCTTTTACGTTTCCCAATGCGCTGTAATTTGTGTCTGAAAATTGCATTCGATATATTCTTACACTTGTTAGAATGTGCAACCAACACGCTATTTGTTTAATGTCGTCCAAGAGGGCAGTACTGAGAGAAGTAATGAATAAAAGTTATTTCGTTTTCGAAAAACTTTTCTTCAAGACGCGCGGCAGCGTCTCAACGTCCAGTACTTTAAAAACCGATTTTCTTAAGCGCGACGCCATTGTGTATACACACTAGGACCCCAATTTTTCTAATTACCCCCACTACACGCCACATATCGATCACGTGTCTGCGTGGAAGGGGAAACGCTGAGTCGGGCCCGACAGTGCCGACGCTAAACGTTCGCATTTACGATTGGAATATTTTTATCTGAATATTTGTATCTGAATATATTTATCTGAATATTTTTATCTGAATATTTGTATCTGAATATATTTATCTGAATATTTGTATCTGAATATATTTATCTGAATATTTTTATCTGAATATTTGTATCTGAATATTTGTATCTGAATATATTTATCTGAATATTTTTATCTTAATATTTTTATCTAGTGGCGGGCGACTAAGGGTAAACGAAACGGCACTGTGCGCGACGGCGGCTGATGCGCAGAAACCGCATGGGCGGGGCAAGCGCAAGCGTCGAGGTGGGATGCAGGGATGCGGCGCTGGTCATGTCGCTATTAGAAAAATCGGGGTCCTAGTGTAGTCCACGGTCTTATATACAGGTCTGGAAACGACGGCCGTTTTCCATAGGCGAAAGTGGGCCGCTTAGTGTCCAAACTTTTTTTTCTAATCGTTACCACCTTGCGGCGCTGTGGTCGGGGGATATTGCCGAACTAACCTAAACCGTACAGTTCTGTCTTCGCGTTTCGTGTAAAATCGTGCGTGTAAAAATTTTAAAAATTCTCATTGACAAATCGATCGTACGAAAATGACGAAATCCTGTGTGGTACCTCACTGCAAAACGGTACAAATCAAATAAAATGTGCTGTGAGCAAGATAGACACATATGGCTGTCTCTTTCGCACTCGACATCCCCTTTCCGATGCGCACCATGCGGCAGAAAATTGAAGCTGCGAAAACTGGACGCTAAGCGACCCTTCCGCCACCACCGTCGTTTCCAGACCTGTATGTAAGACCGTGGTGTAGTCTGATTTAGACTTTAGACAGAGACGAACGTGAACCACGCAGCCACCGAACCGCACGGGGCAAGCCGGCGTCTCACCAGTAGAGCTACTCCGTATAGTGGGGGAAGCTTTACTCTCACGGCGAGATAGTTTAAAGAGAGAATTGAGGGGAAACGCAATATTACATAGCGTTATTTTACGGAGAGTCAACTATAGATGAATTCAATGAAAATGCTGGGCTACCTAATCGTTTACTATGTTTATCCTACACTGCGTGTATTCGAAAATCGATACATCAAAACGATAATGGAGGTCAAAGATAATGACGTAAAATAGATCGCAGAAGTTCGTTTTATAGTGTCATAATTTTGTTCAAGCGTGGATTAATAAATGTTTGACTAACCCCAATACAGCGTATAATCCACGGCCATGTAGAATGAAAACTATGAACAGAGTATCATGCCCTATTAAGACGACACATGCCACAGACAGGCACACGAAGAAATGCAGCATAAGGTGAAAATAATATTTCTGTGCGTCGATAAATAAATAATCGACGGGTGCTGGAAATTCACCAAGCTTGGTACCGTTCCTCAGCAGAATGTCAATGACCTTTGGTATCATCGATGAAGTGGAGAAGAGTACGCCGGTTGAATAAGCCCCTACTGTATGCGATATCAATAAATCAATATAAAATGTAACAATTTAAAAATGATCAGTGATCATGAGTCGACTAACCTGCGTACAAGATCGTCATAATTCTTCCCGTCTCGGCGTATTCGTGAAGAATATCAACATCACCATCCCGTGTCACAATATTCCAATCCATACGAATACGATTCAGCAACGTTAACATCTGCACAAATTAACCAACCCTGCATCAGTGAATATTGATTACGGTTACATAGCTGTTTTTCCCAATCTGCATTTTCGCTGATGCAGTTGAGAATTGTGACTAGCGAAAAGTGACATTTTACAAGTTATAAGTAGGCAGAGTGTATGACGTCATTGCCATTATCCCAAATCTAACCTCAAGCTTTTCAGAAACCAACCCACCAGCTGACCGGTGGGTTGGGTCCTCACGGGCAAGCGGACGAAATGTCTCTTTGGTCGCTTCGAAGATGGCGAACGGAAATGTTCCACTCTGATTGACTAAGTTTATTAATCGTTTTATATCATTGCGATCATTAGGTTTTTGGCGTGTAGAAACCTCTCACCTATTAAGGCTGAGACCCCGAAGAACAGGAGGAAATATATTTTTGTCGAAGAAGATCTGTGAAAGCACACACACCAAATACAAAACGTGACTCGTGCTGCTGGTGCGAGCCCACGTTCCCTGCGTCCCCGGCGATCAGGCTAGTGACACTGCAGAAACTTCTCTAACAGTAAAACGGGCCGCAATTTGTCGCCGTCGATACCAATCCACAAGCGGCGCTGGTAGTCACCTGCTCAGTCGAGCGGTGTATGCGCGTTACAACAGTTGTTGTATTTACATTTTCATCTGCGTTATAGGGATTATAGGTTATAGGTTATAGGTTATAGGTTATAGGTTATAGGTTGTAGGTTATAGGTTATAGGTTATAGGTTATAGGTTATAGGTTATAGGTTATAGGTTATAGGTTATAGGTTATAGGTTATAGGTTATAGGTTATAGGTTATAGGTTATAGGTTATAGGTTATAGGTTATAGGTTATAGGTTATAGGTTATAGGTTATAGGTTATAGGTTATAGGTTATAATCGTGCAGTGGAGGTATTGATTATAAATCGTGTTGCTGAAAAAAGGATTTAATTCGCGAGTGCATTGTCCCTCCAGTGCATATTTTTTTCGTGTACGACACTACGTTGTGTTGTGCCAGATTGCATTTTGTGGTATGGCTCAAATACGGAGGTACGGGCGGAGTGCGTGTACTTTTTTTACGATTTCCAAAAACGCACAGTAAGAAACTGCGGCAACTGCAATCGGCGTGCCGATAGTGCTGCAAAATATGGAAGAGCAGTGTGTGCGAAAAGCATTTTCTGAAAAACCAAATAATGTAGAGCCGCAGACTACTGAATGCTATTCCACAAGTTCTTGGAATAGTGAATATCATCATACCGTTGCGTTCCGCCCAACTCGAAACAACCCAAAAACCAACCGGTCGACTGGTGTACCGAATTAACCGATACTCCAACTTTCCGAAGGTTGATTCAGGGTTGATTTTTGTGAACCGACTGTAAACCAACTATTCTTTAGACACAATAAAAGGTTGGTTAACGGTTGCATATTGAAAACAACCCTAATTCCGACTTTCAGCCAAGAATGGCAACGGTTGATTTTTAGTCAATTTTTCAAACCTAACCAAAAGCCATAAGCTGCATAGGTGGTTGTCATAAATGGTTCGTTCATGGTCGGTTTTGAGCAATCAACCACAAATCAACCATCGATATTGTAGCTTAAGAGTTGGAATCGGGGTTTGTTTATAATAGCCAACCATGAAGCAACCTTTCGTCACGTCCAAAGAATGGTTGGTTTACAGTCGGTTTACAAAAACTAACCCAAAATCAGCCTTTGAAAAGTTGGAACACTGGTTGGTTCGGTGCACCTATTGACCGGTTGGTTTGAGGTCGGATGTGGGAAAAACTGACGAATCCCAACCATAAATTAAGGTTGGGAGCTCCGCGAGGGATGTACGCTTATTTTTTGTTAAATTACTTTACATTGAAATTATTCCATCACACTGTTATCGTAGATACATTATGCGATACCTCGACTCAAGGAAGGCAGTCTGTCCTCGGTATTCCCTTGGACCGAGGTAATACCGGAGATTCAAATTGAACCTTGCATCGCCATCGCAACCTCACAATACAGGATTGAGTAAGAAGAGAGAATTTGCTTCGAACGATGGAGTGAAACCACCGGTGAAATCGCTGAAACTTAAGTCAAGCAATAATTGCATTGAATTGGGCGCAGTTCAAACTGTTTTATCTCCAGTTCAAGGCGACAAAGTTCTGTGAATGCTGAAATTGTCCACCGCAGAACTATCTCTACCACAGGATGGATTGCAAAGAGCAGTGAAGTCGAAGGGCCAAAATTACTCACTTTCATTAATCATGCTAGGAATTTCCAAAATTTCGTATCAAAGACATTCGTTACAAAAAAAGACTAGTCCGTTGACCTAAGCCTGTACGGTCAATTATTGAATCCAAGAAATTTCGATGCTCATGAGGATGCAGCAATATGAATGCAAATGAGACCAACAATAATCAGCAAAAAAAGGCATCGAAATTCTGCACAGTAAAAGAAATGTGTACTTTTTACAAAAAATGATTGTCCACAAACGTCCACAATTTTTTATCTGTTAATTTTTTAGTTTTACAAACAAAAGTACAAACTAAAATTGTCAATAATACAGGAAATGAAAGGACAGGTTCGTATATTCAAATAAATGACAAACGAGTTTGTCACTTATTTAACAAAATTACGGAATTATTTTTTACTGTGTGTACAACGTAGTAAAGGAACATTGGCTCTCAAGTTGGCCAAACTGGTTGTAAGTGTATACGGACGATTCAAAAAGCAAAAACAAACCTCACAGGGGGAAGGGGGGGGGGGTAGCTTTTTATATTTATCAACCTAAGATTTCTGCAGAGGCGCAGGCCATTGTAGAAGCGTTGGAAGGAATGAAATATCGCTTACCTGAAAATCCATTGATTTGGTCAGATACCCGATGATTTAAATCGTATAATCTATTCCGGACTTTATCATAACCCTTCATATGGAACGAAGACGTTTATCACGTGTGCTTTGGCCAAGCCCCTGCAAATACGCTTGAAATTAGCGCGTTGGCCGACATGTTTATTCTGGTGGCCAGGAGAGGCGCCCTCTATTCGTACGAGGTCGCTCAGTCGAATTGAACGAAGAAGAAGAAATGTCCCTTCGCGCACATGAGACCAACTGCTATGCGAGAGTTCAGTCACGTAACTATAGGGCTCTCACGGAGTCTGCCGACAGAGCGCTAAAGTCGCTCATGCGCCCATCGGAGCTGCACAGTAAAAAATAATTTCGTAAAATCGGAATGCGAAATTTCGTAAAAATGATTTTGTCAGATAAGTGACAAACTTGTTTTGTCACTTATTTGAATATACGAACCTGTCCTTTCATTTCCTGTATTATTGACAATTTTAGTTTGTACTTTTGTTTGTAAAACTTGAAAATTAACAAATAAAAAATTGTGGACGTTTGTGGACAATAATTTGTTGTAAAAAGTACCATTTTTTTTTTACTGTGTGACATGTTTGTTTGACGTGAACAGTCACAAATAGAAGAACGCATAGCTGGGGAGATCTGCATTCAAGAACGCAATCAGAACGCGATCAAGATGACTTGTGGGGTGTTGAAAGAAGGGTTGGGTAATCAAGTCTCAAACATGTACACTCGATCGGATAAACTGTAGATTTGGGATGTACCGGAGGAATGCTTCCGCCGGTATGGACACGATCGTGATAGGCCTGTCGCTCGATTCATAATTTTGTATCGATACAATCGACAAAGGCCTTACGCCAATCTTGACGAGGTAAGTTACCAATGGAGAGCCCGTCTCGATGTCACCATTCCAATCGTAGCATTCAACGAATTTTTTAATGGTTCAGATAAATGTAGATAAATTCGCTTACGGCCTCAAAGTGTTCGACACTCCGAAGTTGGAGCTCAAATCATTGACAGACCTGACGCTATCGATATACGGAGACGAAGGATTGAGCTCCAGCACAAGGCCAAGTGGCACTCCGGTTGCATCGGCGTCTAGAAAATGGGCTTCGTGTTCTGACTGAGAGACAGAAAACGGGATATCGCATGAATCCGTTCAGCTCGAAAATCAACACTTCACATGCCGAAACTGAGCAACGCTCTGCACAGATACACGAGTGCTTACGCAAAATCTTCTCAAGATTTTCCTGTTGTATATTTAATTCGACAGTCACCTGTCCATACGAGGACCTGATGAAAAATAAAATAAAAAATCACCGAGCAATATGCTCTTGTGCGATAACGATCCCGCTCATTCGACAGTCACCTCTCGATGCATCAATATACTTTTGAAAGCAGTCGCGAGCAAAATCGCCGAGTATGTATGCTCTTGTGCGAAGGAAATTGTATCGGGAATTTCAAGTTCTCAGTGTGGTGTCTCTCAACTTCACTAGAAACAAGTAACGAGCCGATGCTTCAGGCAACAGCTAGCGGTAAGCGGCAGATTTACCGCCTAGGTATCCTGCCTTACCGCGAGAGCCTGACCGTGTAGCCTCGTTTCAGCATGTTTCACATGGTCTTAATATGAATTTATTCTAAAACCAATAACGAACAAAAATTCCGTACGTATGCAATAGCTTTCAGGGAAAACATGATGGATGAAGAAGAACGTTAATGCATATTTGATTGCTGTAGGGAAAATAAACGGAAGTGAAGAACGTTTTGTGAAGAACATTTGTTTCAATGGAAGTGAAGAACATTTGTTTCATTCTTCAGCCAAAGAGATCCCAGCCTCGAGAATCTGTCATCTGCATGGTGCCTACGAGAACCAATGTATTTTGATTATATCAATGTTCGTACTCTAATATTTCGATGTCCGAAATGCCAAATGTCTCTCATTTTCACAAGATTTTGGAAATCTGTATCTTCATCGGTAGGGTTATTTTCTGCGTAATAAATTGTTCTAAATTTAATTTGAATTTCATACTTGTATTACTGGAGAACACGCTGAAGTTTTGTTAATTGCGTTCTGTTCTGAACTTAAAAAATATAAAACTGACCTTCTTTGAGTTGAGTGACGAACAAATAAATTTGGTGAAAAGAATGCCACCGAAAAAAAATGGTGTAACGCATTCAACAAGACAGTCCCAATCGTCGTAATTGTTTACGATAGCAATTGTCTGAGGTGTTATTATGCTGGCGAATATTGAAACTGCGACAGCACCGATGACAAAACGGGTGCGTGGCGTCTGATACGGCCACTGTCCAGTTCACTTCATTGCCACTACATTTATTCTATAATATCGATGTTGAAACAAGTCGCTAGTCGCCCGAACCTCCATCAACGATGGTGTTAGGAATACTATTATTTTTTTCCTCTCAAAATCCCAGAGGCCAATATATTTTCCAATAGAATCCAATATATTTTTACGCTTTTCACGGTTTCATTCTCATTACGGATTCATGGGCAATTGTGTCGAGGGTCCATAACTTGACGGACGTTAAAAATACCCTACGACATTGACTGACAGCTACACGAGAGTGTAAATCCGCTGCGGTCCCTACACGCGAAATATCGCAAAGGCCGCAAGAACCCCGAGTTTGCGTCTCTAAGAATTAGTCTGTAACGTTCCGTACGTTCGACATATTTTACAAGCTGCGAGAATCCTGAGTTTGCGTCTATACTATTCAAAACGATGTACTTCTGTATCAGTGAATTTAAATATAAAGTATTTACATTTCTCGCACAAAATAGGGTGTTACGTGATCGACTTCGACGCGGGGAGGGGAGTACATTGAATAGTCGCAGTTGTACGTGGAATCCCGTGGAAGACCATTCGTCTGTAGCCAAGCGCGTTCGTAACTTCTGCGTATATCGATCCTCTACGCAAGGGTGAAGGAAGTTCGCTTGTACACTGTTCATAATTGCCTGAATGTCTTGGTGGATGTCTTGGTGGATGTCTTGGTGGATGTCTTGGTGGATGTCTTGGTGGATGTCTTGGTGGATGTCTTGGTGGATGTCTTGGTGGATGTCTTGGTGGATGTCTTGGTGGATGTCTTGGTGGATGTCTTGGTGGATGTCTTGGTGGATGTCTTGGTGGATGTCTTGGTGGATGTCTTGGTGGATGTCTTGGTGGATGTCTTGGTGGATGTCTTGGTGGATGACTTGGTGGATGTCTTGGTGGATGTCTTCGTGGATGTCTTGGTGGATGTCCTGGTGGATGTCCTGGTGGATGTCCTGGTGGATGTCCTGGTGGATGTCCTGGTGGATGTCCTGGTGGATGTCCTGGTGGATGTCCTGGTGGATGTCCTGGTGGATGTCCTGGTGGATGTCCTGGTGGATGTCCTGGTGGATGTCCTGGTGGATGTCCTGGTGGATGTCCTGGTGGATGTCCTGGTGGATGTCCTGGTGGATGTCCTGGTGGATGTCCTGGTGGATGTCCTGGTGGATGTCCTGGTGGATGTCCTGGTGGATGTCCTGGTGGATGTCCTGGTGGATGTCCTGGTGGATGTCCTGGTGGATGTCCTGGTGGATGTCCTGGTGGATGTCCTGGTGGATGTCCTGGTGGATGTCCTGGTGGATGTCCTGGTGGATGTCCTGGTGGATGTCCTGGTGGATGTCCTGGTGGATGTCCTGGTGGATGTCCTGGTGGATGTCCTGGTGGATGTCCTGGTGGATGTCCTGATGGATGTCCTGGTGGATGTCCTGGTGGATGTCCTGGTGGATGTCTTGGTGGATGTCTTGGTGGATGTCTTGGTGGATGTCTTGGTGGATGTCTTGGTGGATGTCTTGGTGGATGTCTTTGCGGATGTCTTGGTGGATGTCTTGGTGGATGTCTTGGTGGATGTCTTCGACCCCGTGAAAACATAGAGCAAGATATCCAGGAAGATAAAAAAATCACAAAAACCAACATTAATGAACAGCAGTGTACTTGGTGGATGTCTTGGTCTCGTTCCTCGTGAATTACAAATAGACGTGCCATTAAAGGTTCTCTAGCTTTTTACCGGTCGATTCAATTCCCATTTATTCCGAATGGTAAGGAATACCATTTCAGCTGTCTCAGTTATGCTCCAATGGAGACTACCATTAACAACGAATAGAAAAAGTACCACTTTGTAAGGTTCCATTGGCCTGTCAGCGAATTCCTATTAATAACGAATAGGAAAACGTACCAGTCGAATTTTCCCAGGAAATTAACATTGGCCTCCTATTGGTAACGAATGGCAAAATGTACCACTTAACATTTTTCACTGATTTGCCAGTGGAGTCCCGTTAAGAATTAATGGTAGAAAGTACCGTTTAATTGTCCGCATGAATTTCCATTAGGATTCCATTGATTACCCTTCGATACCATTCAGTACCATTAAACGCCCAAGGGAAAACTTTGCCGAGGAATTTAATTGAATTAAACGAAATTTGTTCGTGCGAATCAAATTTTTCTGTCCATTGTAATTTAAGTACTCGATACTTCAACACGTACTTCGAGTACTTAGGGTATTTATGTATCCGGCTATCATATACATTTTTGCTGAACTAACAATTGACAGAATAGAAGAACAAAAAGATAGCGGAAAAGTAAAAAAAAACATATTATAAGATACAAAGTTGATAAGACGAAAGTGTAAAAAAAATGATAAGGTGGTAAAATAAAAAAAAAACGAACACACAGTATTCAGATTTCAGAACTTCCGTTTAGTCACGAGCGATAATTGAATTTTTAACATCGATGAAGTAGTAGAATAGCAAAAAATTGCACGCTCTCCGCTCTGCGTGAAAGCTATTTTTTACTGGATAGGTAAAAAAAAATTTCGATGAGCAATGCCTTCTATTTTTGTTTGCTTTTTTTCAGCCTTTTTTTAACCAACCGTAATACCGATACTCCAAATATTATCACGAAGGCGGTCGGTTTCTCACAAGTTAAAATTTGAAGAAAAGAAAAATACTGTAAGTGAAAAATGTTACCAAATAAACTTTGTGTTGGATACTTTTTTATAAATATAATTTCCCTTTCCTTCACACTATTTTCACACCCTCCCGAAAACGTTGGGCCGCGCAAGCGCCAAGCGCCGGATGGAACATGCGACGATTTTTCTTTCTTTCTTTAACACGCAATCGACCGGACATATGTGCTGTCTGTCGCAATTTACGTCCACCCCGCCGAAAGGTTACACTGCTGAAAGTGTAGTAATTGTGATAGATAAAACGTCGCAATACTGCGACGACAGTGAAAATATATATTTAAAAAAAAATTCTTCGGCGAATAAAATATCGATAGAATTAAAAGTGAATAAATAATGGCGCCGGGGTTGCAAAAATTTGCGATAATATTGGACGAACCGGACAGCACGTTCTCACCGGGACAAACTATCGTCGGGCGTGTTGTTGTTCATCTCAGTAGGATCAAGACTGTAAAAGGTACTCTATAAAAGATCCACTGTGTCCGACACACGAAAAAAAATAAAAATTAATTACATTTTGATTACACAGTTACACTTGTAACACATTTTTGTTAATTTACTAAATTTTCACACGTTAAATCACTCTCAAACAATACCGTACACCATACATTGGTATTTTTTTGTCGCAACAAATCAACGATACGAGATTAAGATTTCTCAAAAAATAAAAAAAAACTAAAAAAACGTTATTCGGCTTCTAAAATATATTTCACCGTTTGTGAGATTCTCGAGAGACGACCATGTGCAATTTTTACGATTTGTCTGAGCAGTACGCGCAGTAACTACTCGCAGTAGTTTGGTCCTTCGGTCAGACGGGACTGGGCAAGCGCGCGACTATCGAGTGTTCTCCGAATCAAGCAAGTTCGAAGCGGTATATTTCAACTTCACTTAGTTTCTGTCTTTACTCCAGAATTAATATTTTTTCAAAATTATTTGTTTAATTAGATTTCTTTATTTATAGGTGTAATAATTAAATTAAAATATTCGGTAGGGGAAAACAATGTCTTCGATTGCCGAGGACAGCGTTGAGTTTGAATCAGAATTTCTTTCGGATTTGTGCTCGGCGCGAAAAAATACGTGGAAGTATCTGGTAGACAACATTTATTTCAGATCTACCCATTTTTATAAATAAAAAATCACAAGGCACCTTAAGGGATTGAAGTTTTTTTTTTCATTTTTTATGACCCTTTATTAGGGCGAAACTTGTTTTTCCTCGAAATTTCACCCAGTTTCAGCTAGATATATTTTTTTCTATAGAAGTCCATTTTCCTGAAATTTCAACATGAAAAAAATAACACTTTTTGAAAATAGTGTTTTTAATCGTTTAATTAGAATAATATTAATAATTAATATTTAATCGTTTAATAGAATAGTCGTTTTTAAGAGATACGAGCAAAAATTGCAAAAGGTATTACTCACAATTAGCACCAATATAGAAACGCAAAATATATTAAGGATGTATCGCGCGTGATTCGGTGAAGATTTCGTATACTTCCCAACGGGACGAAAATTTGAAGAAGAAAAAAAACTATATGGGAGGTGCTAACATTGATTTTGCGCAATAACAATGTCGAAAAGTAACTATCAAGTTGGTAACAAAATTGTTCAAAATCTAAACAGAAACTTTTTTTTTCATGTAAGATGAATTCGTGGATGTTTCCTATATGTACGAATATATGCGCATTTTTTCGAAAGATTACTACAATTCTGAAATTTTTGTTGTTTAACTTATTTTTTTAACACTATTTGCGAAAGTTGGACGGTAGAACATTTGGCATATGTCTGGACTCTCACTGCTAAGACATATACAAAGTTCGTGACTATTCATCACTGTATGATTATACTATTTTATTGCCGACTACAATCACAATAAAAAAAAATTCAAAAAAAAATTCATATGTGCAAAAAAACATCGCTGGGTATTTTGCTACATTTTTTTTTTGTCAATTTGTTTATTTTCTTCAGAGTTTTGTCATTACGGAAAGCAACGAAATTCCGATCGATCAAAATTTAAAAAATGTTCTACATCCCACCACTCGACATTACACAATCCGACCAGGACACGCCACATTGAAACAAACAATTATTAAACGATTGTGTTCTACGAAATAATAATTTCACTGCAAGATTCAATTTGCGGAATGCAATTCTGATTAATCGTAGGTCCCTTTGCTCATGAGAAATATCGTATATTATTCAATGCAATGTCTCCAAGGACACCGAACGATTAACTATACTATACTATAAGGTCAGTAAAACAAAAAAAAAAAAATTAAAGTCCTTTGAAACGGAATGAAAGATATTTACTTACCGTTATTTAGAAAATAACGTTTCCCATTGATACATGTACGTGTGTGTTGTTGCATGTTTTTATTTCATCAGCACGAATGTACATCTTATCAGGATTTCAATTTTTCAACCCCTGCTACCAGATGGAAAAATATAAATACGATCGACAAAGTCCTGAATAAAAAAGAGACCCGATCAATTTTACACATGTATAGAACTGTCGTAATTTGCAAAATTAATATAGAAACATACATTTAAAAAAAATGATTTAATGATAATTGAAATTCAGGACTTAAGGTCAGCGTCAAGGGCCAGGGAGAAGTGGGATGGTGTCATCCTTCGGGAACTCATGGAAATATGACTTCCTATCTGAACGACGAGGAGTACTTGAAAATCGAGTTCTATCTGCTCAGGGAAGATGGTAAATTAGTAATTAATAATTAATTCGTAGTTTGAAGGGCTTCAGTCAATGGTCTATGAGGCATTCTTTATCCACTGGTTCACTTTTTTAGGTCGACCTCTCAGATGTTTTTTAAAAACTTTCCAGTTTGTAGTACTTTTTGAGTGGGTCAACTGTGATTTTTTTTTAAAGATTTTCAAAGTGCACCGTTCAGGATCAACGTTTATCTTTAAATATCAGTATATTATCAGAAAATATTGAACGCCAAAAAAATTCTTAGGATCATTCACTTTTCAATTTTTCATCGACTTTCGAATGATGTTAGAATCATAATTTTTCCGAAAGAGGAAAGTCCATTTTTCTTAAAAAAAAAAAAAATTTAATAATTTCTTTCTACAAAAAATACACCTTCGATTCTGGTCCTAATTTTACAGGATATTTGGCATTGTATTAAGATTCTGACAAAAAAATCCCAAAGCGGGATCTGGCATACTTGCGGAGTAAAAAAATAAACAAATAAAAAATGTAATTCACATAGATTCGTAGCAACTCGACTATTATTTGGATAAATAAAAATGGTTTGCTGGTAGTCAGTAAATAAAAAGTTAATGTTCCTAAGAATTTATCGAAGAATTTATCAACTCGAATAATATTCGAGTTGAGAAAACGTAAATCCCAAACGGTGCACTTTGGAAATCTAAAAAAAAAATCACCGTTAACCCAATCAAGTATTACTACAAACTGGCAAATTTTAAAAAATATGTGCGATGTCGACCAAAAAAAGTAGCCCAGTTGATAAGGAATGCCTTCTATTAGCCCACCGTGTAGTATTGCAATGTGTAAAAAAAAAAATAGAACTAGCATTGTAAGGAAGGTCAATAAATGTCTGTTACTACAACTATTGATTATTGCTCTTATTCGATTTTTAGACGAAAAGATTGAGATTCCGGCTGGCGAACACGTGTATCCGTTCAACTTTTCTCTACCGGAAAATATACCGAGTACCTTCGTACACAAACATGGAAGAGTCTACTATACGATAACAGCTGTCCTCGAGAGACCTTGGAAATTTGATCATATGACAGATCTGGCATTTGCAGTCGAGACTCCTTTCGATCTCACTCAATATCCACCTGCTATGGTTTGTATTAATTTTTTAATAAATTTTCAAATTACTTTTATAATCAATTTTCAAATTACTTTTATAATCAATTTTCAAATTAATTTTTAATCAATTTTCAAATTAATTTTTTAATCAATTTCCAAATTAATTTTTTTATCAATTTTTTCATTAATTTTTTTTTTTCGAAATTTGAATTTTCGCACGATCGTACAATTTTTCTGTAGAAAAATTATCCGCAGCATCCCATCGACGACGAGGAACAAAAGCCCTTTTATTGTTTCCCGTGTTGCCGAATGGGCTCGATGAAAGTTCGGGTTTACGTGCCGATGAGCGGTTTCGACGTCGGTGAGACTATCGAAGCCAGGATCGATATAGACAATAATTCGACCCACGTGGATGTCACGAAAATTGAGCTGAGTTTGGAACAAGTTGGTATATTTTCGTAAAATCACTTAGATTCCGAGGCATGATAAATACATGGGTCGTTCCACGTCAAATTAACAGCCCATGTCCCTCACGCCCATCAATTTTGTTCATTTTTTGGCTTGGATAATTAACGATTTTTTTAAATAATATCAATTGCATTCGGGCCTTTTGGTATTTTTATAAAACGCATAAAAATTGAGATCCATTGATATTTGAGAAAGTTGTAACCGAGTAAAAAAGTTAAAATTCCTATAGCGACAGGAAAAATCTATAAACTTGCAAAAAAAAAAAAAATAGTAAATATTCAAACCCCATTATCGCGTGGAGCCTAAGAATGATATTTTATATCGTAGAATCACTGTGAATTTTTTCAGATTTTTTAAAAAGGTGTTTTGGGAATTGGTTTTTCGACAAAAAAATGTTCACTGGCAGTGTAAAAAAATCTGAAAAAAATCCCGTGACCTTTATGGGCAAGTAAAAGCATCGTACTAAAAAATGAACAAAATCTGCGGAAGGTGAGGAACATGGGTTGCCGATTTGACGTGAAATGCCCCATATAGATACCAGCGATCAGATTGAATCTCGCACAGTGTCTCACAGTCTTGACACTCACACGGTATCCGTGTAAGCGTTTGTGAGCACCTGTGAATATGAGTGTGTGTCCAATCGATGTGAATTTTATTGTTATGCAGATTTTTGTTTTCAGATAATAAAGGTACAAGGTCACTCAACTGTCAATCAGATAATACAAGTGTACAAGCGTGGGCATACGAAAAAGAGCAGTCACATAGTACAGACATCAGAGAGATACAAGCCTTTTGATAAAACTACTGAAATTGCCATAGGCCTTAAAGTTCCACCTCTACCGTCCTCCAATCTCGCGCATTGCAACATTATCGACGTCAAGTATCGCCTCAACGTCGATATTTCAGTTTCCAATTGGTAAGCTTTCCATTACATAAAAGACGAGGAGCTTTCAATTTAATTCAATTTAACTTCATTTAATTTCGGTCAAAATAACATTTTCTTATGACAGTTAAAAAAAAATCGTATCAAAAATTGCCCCAGATTTATTGTTGGCAATAATGTTCTAATCAAGTAAAAAAAATCCTCGAAATATAAAACAAAAAAAAATGTATAAAAAATGAAATAACTTTTTTGCCTGATAATCGTTAAAAACGCCACGTATAATGCATTATACGATTGAGAGACAAATCAGCGTAAACTCAATGACAAATGTTTTCGAAACAGCCAAGGCTCGACGAGGAAATCTTATCCGATCGTGATTGGACGTAAACCAGCCTCGAGTGCTACATCGTTTCAAAACGATCGTGGGAATCCTTCTGCTGAAACGGTTAATTAACAGCTGTAATTCTTAGATACCTG
Organism: Amblyjoppa proteus; assembly: GCA_963922035.1. Classification (NCBI taxonomy): domain Eukaryota; kingdom Metazoa; phylum Arthropoda; class Insecta; order Hymenoptera; family Ichneumonidae; genus Amblyjoppa; species Amblyjoppa proteus. The sequence goes on along the minus strand of OY998231.1, from coordinate 12,028,116 downwards.
TATCAATTGTTCAATAAATAGAAATTTTGACTGGCGATATATGAAAAACTGAATAGTAAATCATTGTCATGTTTTTTTTTTGCATATTTGAGGCATTCTTTATCAACTGGGCCACTTTTATCGGGCGACCGCTCGGATGTTTTTTCAAATTTGCCAGTCTGTAGCACTACTTGAGTGGGTCGACTGTGATTTTTTAAATATTTTTAAAGTTCACCGTTCAGGATTTACGTTTTTCTTTGAATATCCGTATATCTCAGAAAATATTGATCACTCAAAAAATTCTTAGGAACATTAACTTGTTAATTTTTCATCAACTTTCGAATGATGTTAGAGTCATCATTTTCCCGATACAGGAAAGTCCATTTTTCATTAAAAAAAAATAAAATTTTTTTTTTTTTTTTTTACAAAAAACACCTTCGATTCTGGTCCTAATTTTACAGGGTATTTGGCATTGCATGAAGATTCTGAATAGAAAAATCCCAAAGTGGAACCTGCCATCCTTGCGTAGCCACGAAATAAACAAATAAAAATATAATTCATATAGATTCGTATAAACTCGAATATTATTGGTCGCTCAAAAAATTCTTAGGAACATTAACTTTTTAGTTACCGACTACGGGCAAACCAATTTTATTTATTTAAATAATAGCGCGGTAAAAACGCACCTCGTATAGCCCTACAATTATTTCGTGAACCAAGAGTATGCATAAAGATTATTATGAACTTTACAAAACCTTTGTCAATGCTGAGGTGTGTAATTTCTAAACTTTAGGGTACTAAAAAATAACTGTAATAAATACTGAACGTAAAAATCAACATAACTTAAAACACATGAATGCTCGAGCCTACGAGCGTAGAGTTTGAGGAGAATTACTTTATTATTTCCGTGATTGAATTATCTCGACAACGCTGGAATGTTGACTTGTAAATGTGAATGAATGAATGGCTTTTTCTTGATAGAAACTGATAGAAAACTGATTCGCGTATGAAAACTGAGGACGTTCTTGACACCACGACATGGAACTGTAGCGGCATTCTCATAGTAATAACTCTTCACTTCAACGCGGCACTTCCGTAATATACGCATATTGTAAACTCTCAATAATGTAGTAACAAAACAACTTGCAAATAGAGTTTGGCAAGTGATTGCTGATAAGACAATTACAGCTGAGCCGATGTTTCCATTGTTTGAAGGCCGATGGCGGCGTCACCTGTGCCATATTCGGGAAACTATATTCATGCTCTTCTTTATCCCTCCTGAAGCCCTGCCACAGGGCGATGGACCACGTGAGCGTAGTTTACACTTGACATGATTATCCTTTGTGTGATCGACTTGCCGACGATTTTGGGATATTTGGAAAACCTCAAAGAATCGGCGTGCACGCTCGTTTGACGATTGGGAGTTCCAGAATCATTTACATCCTTAAGAACAAATGCTGCTGATATTCGAGCGGCCATATTGGTTTTCGGGGCTATTAGTAATATTCGAATTTCTTTGCTTCTTGTACGTTTTCAAATTCGAATTTCGAATTTCTTTGCTTCTTGTACGTTTTCAAATTCGAATTTTTTTGCTTCTTGTACGTTTTCAAGCGATATTCGAGTGCACGCCGAAGCGTTCGTAATAATATTACAGTTCTGTAGGAATTTAAGCATATGTGTAGCGTATTAACGATGCTAAGTCCCCTGGTGAAAATATTTCTCTGACAATTTGTCTGAAAAACTCTAAACGGATCGTTTCAGTGATTTTCGTCGATTTTCCGAGATTTTTCTTTGATGTTATCAGCTGTATGTTAAATATCTCTGTCATTTTTTCCGTACTATCTCCAGCAGTCACAATATATCAGAGAAATTCAGAGTATTTTCCGAAAAATTCTGGATACCTCTGATTTTTTCTGATAAAGTACGTTAAAAGAAAATACGAGTTGTCTCTAAAATTTACTCTTTCTGTGACTCGGACGAACAGCAGACTTACTCAGAAAAAATGCTATTTATTTTCCGAAAAACCCCGATTTTCTCGGATAACGTGTGTTTGAGAATTTCAGACAAGTTACGAGTCTTCTCTACGATGTACTCATTCTATTACCCGAACGTACAATAGACTTTTTCAGAGAAACTGCGATTTATTTTCTGAAAAAATCTGCTTTTTCAGACAAGGTGGGTTTAAAGAATTTCAGAGAACTTATGAGTTCGCTCCAAGATCTGCTCTTTCTGGTATTTGTACGAACAGTAAACAGTAAACAATAATTTATGTATACTTTGTATGAGAAATTCAGCGAAAAATTGACTTATTGAGAAACTATTTTCTGAAAAAATAAATTTTTCGCTGAATTTCTCATACAAAGTATACATAAAATATATCAGAAAATAGTTTCTAAATATAGAAGAGAAACAGGCTTGGAATATCAATAAAATTCATAGTTTTTCAGAAAAGTTGGCCGGGAAAATCAGAGATTCTCAGAACAATTAGAAATATTTAGATAAAAAAAATCTTTGACTTTTTCTGAAAAGTGCGAAAAATGAGAGAAATTCAGAGAAATTTTCCGAGACTTTCAGATATATTTTCAGAGCTAGTCAGATAAATATTTTCGCCAGCGCCGAAACTAAGAAATCGTATATTTTTTGGCCGGTAAAACAGTTCAAGTGGAGCCTCTTAAACATATAATATTAGATCTGTTGCATCGGTAAAAATAAAAATGCAATTACAATTTTCCAAGGATCGACGATAGGTGGCGACAGGTACAGCCTCGTATATTTACACAATTTATTTTATATTTCAACATCGTCATATTATAATCGTTATCATCATCGAGTCATGTCAATATCTAAAGTAACGCTAAACGTCTGGGGCTTCCGAGGGGAACGAGAAAGGTCCGGAATACATCGTGAGAAAAAAAAACGCTGTATTCGTAGTGCGTTGGACCAAAGCGATGAAAAAATAAAGCTGTTGGGGCAAGAAGGTTCGGAAGTTGATCGTACGATCCAATGTATACATATATTTTCACAATCGGATTTCCAACGAGAAGACACGAATAAAATTGAGAAAAAAATAAGTAATTTCTAAGATAGAGATGAGCACTAAGCGCTAGAGAGGATTCTTTTTTTTTTTTTTAGATTTGAAAAATGTACACCGCGCGATGATTTGCGTTCAGACTACCAAATGCCCGGTTTTATATATTGTATGTAATAGGAACTGAACCCAATCTCATGTTAACCAAATGTACGCCAGTCGCTGAGGATGCTTCACTTATAAATCCCTAATTGAAAGTTTCGTTGGGTCGGAATTTCGGTACTTTTTATGAAAAGGCAAAAATCAGAAAAACTGAACCCTATTGAGGATACAAAGAACATTGTTTAAGACGATAAATTGTTTTTTCTTATGAACTAATTCGTCGATTTCCCCGAATAGATTTGCATTTTTTTTTAGAACTTTTCTTATCGTGGAATTTTTTATTAATTTTATTTTGAGAAGTTGATGAAAGTAACGAATTTTGGATATGTTCTCGAGATTCCAGATTACACGCGAGAAATTTCCGTGACATCGAATGAGCGGATTAAGAGACACAGCGTTAAAAAAAATCGGAAGTTCTGTAAGAAAATTCTGAAAACATTTTTGTGTATTCAGAAAAACCACCGAATTCGTTTCACATGAAAATAAAAAAGTTTCCCGATTGTTTATAAAAACATTTTGTTTTGTTACCAATTCGTTACTAACTGTTCACTATTGTTATGTAAAATCAATATTTTTGGCGTCTTCGATGTGGTTGATTGTTTTCAGATTTTTATTCCCCAGGGAAGTGTACAAAATTCTCATCGAATCCCACTTTTAGTGTACAGGAAAAATGTGTACCCGACATATCTTTAAGGTAGTCCGCGCGCTACGGTCAAGTAAATAGAGTACCAACAAATTTTCGTTGACGTTTCGAAGTAACAACTACTGCTAACAAAGTTACATCCGGATCGAAACGTTTCTGTCCTAGTATAATAATGAATGTAGAGAAAAAAAGATTTCAGTTTACGCCAATAAATTTCAGTTTGGGGCAATAAATTTTAGTTTAAGCCAATAAATTTCAGTTTACGCCAATAAATTTCAGTTTACGCCAATAAATTTCAGTTTACGCCAATAAATTTCTGTTTACGCCAATAAATTTCATTTTGCGCCAATAAATTTCAGTTTACACCAGTAAATTTCAGTTTACGCCAGTAAATTTCAGTTTACGCCAGTAAATTTCAGTTTACGCCAATTAATTTATTCGTCATTTAGGAATTACAAATGTTTTTTTATATATATTTTTTATTTTCGGTACTCGATCGACTCGACTGTTGCACGACCGCCTTAAGACACACAATTTATCAAGAGAAGCGGCCATTTTTTCCCAACCGTGCCATTTCACCGAATTAATTCATCCGGGTCTAAATCTTAAGAGACCATTTTTTTTTTCGGTTCGAGTACCGCAGCGCGCTTTCATATATCACCACCATTCTACCTTTATTCCTCTATGCCTCACTCTTCGTATCAACGCAATCGATTGTCCGTTAAACGTTCGTCGGCAAATCGATTGTTCGGTAGGAATCAATTCTCGAATTAAAATTATTTACGCTCGACGTCCTCGTGATAATCGCGAATATTTCGTAAAAATTTCATTGCACAAATTACACACGGAGTATCAAAGAGAAAAAAAGATGCGAACGTGTTATGCGGATCACCAAAAAAAAAACGAGAAAAAAATAACTAAAAAAATTGCATATTTAAAAGTCAAATAATCGAAGCGGCGCTCGCGAGCGCAGAAGCCACCCTTCAGCCTTTAACGAAGCGACATTGGCTCCGTGTTTCGAAAATATATAAATTTTTTTTTTTTTGTCGAGTACGAAGAAGCGAACCCTGTTGTCTCAAATTCGAAGATTTTGTAGTGGTTATTATATATTTTTTTGTTTATTACATATATATATATATTTTTTTTGTTCCTCCATGTTATCGAACATCCCAAAGACGCGAGATGTATCTGCGCTTGAAAGCTGCGCGTAACCACTACGTTCAAAAATCAGGTCGATTTTTTATTTTTATTGCTTTTTTTCAATTTTTTAATGCCCTTTTACGGCTACCAAGAAAGGAATTTTTGACACTGGTTACACGTGGTCTTTGCGAGTTTCCAATTTTTTTTTTATCAATGGAAAAAATGTATACACAACGGAGTAATCGTTAACTCAACTAAGAGAAACCCTGCACCGATGAAACTAAAATAAAAAAATAAAAAATACTTTTAGGATAATTGAAAAGTTGTTATCTTTAGAATTTTTTTTATAGAATTATCTATAAAAACTTTTTATAGAATTATCTATAGAAATTTTTCATAGAATTATCTGTGGAAATTTTTTATAGAATTATCTACGGAAATTTTTTAATACTGCAAAAGTTTAGTCTCGACTCGAACTTTTCTTTTTCGACGGGCCCGTTCGTATTCGGCAGTTTTCAAAATTTCAAGAAAAATATCCGGTCACTCTACAGTTTCATTATTATCCCAAAAGTCAATTTTTTAAGTATGATTTTAGATAACCGCTTTGATAAAAGCGCTTTACTTTCTCAACGATTACTGCATAAACAATTTTTGATAAAAAAAACCTCAACTTGGAAAAACCATGTGCAAGTAGTCTGCAAAATTCGGACTTCGTCATCGCAATATCCGCTTAAAAAAAAAAAAAAGGAATCGAAAATTGCGCTCTTTTTTGGCCGTCGAGGCTGCGCAAAGTCTCAGAAATTGGTCTCGATTATTCGACGTTGACAAATAATTGCCAATTTTTTTTTCCGTCAACGTCGCGACTCAGCGACGCTCGAAAGAATGAAGGAACAAAAAAAAAGAAAAGTAGATTAAAAGAAAACGGAAAGGAACTGTGCGCTCTGGCGTTACAAAATGTTTTTTTTTCTTCGTCATTTATGTTACATCATTAATCTTTCCTCGGCTTAAGACAACAACCCTCAATATATTATTATCATAAATAAATTTGGTCTATCGGTAATAATGTAAATACGCCGGTACAATCCTGGCAGTATTTGGTTCAGGCGAGTCAGGATTATCGGACCGGATCGTTGATTAAAAATTAAGACGGGGGAAAAAAAAGGAAAGATCGATCGACTATCCGATATCGCGGTCCGGTAAGCTTGACTCTAAAACCTTGGATCGGATGGCCGGGGCTTTTGCAAATCTGTTGACCATACAAGGCGACAATTATTATTATTTTTCTTCTTTCGTTTTTATTTGTCTCGGTCAATTGTCATCGTGAATGAAGGTCGGAGGTTTTTCGATCGTAAATTACAGACAACTAGCGTCCAATTTTCATCGGATCGGAGCTGGGTTGAGTCGAAGACTGTTCGAACTTTCGTGAAAAAAAAAAAAAAAAAATGAAAAAAAAAGACGAACGAGCGAGTAACTTTGCCGGATGGGATTAAAATAATAATACGGTCGATAAAATCGTGAATGTTCGATCCGAGCGTCGCACGACTCGTCGCTCGTCACTGATGTATCATCGCGTCGATCTACAAAACGTCCCCGGTCAACGTGTATTATAAAACTATCGTGACCTGCTTATTTGTTATTTTTTTTTCTTTTTTTTTTTTATATGCGGCACTTTGTTTAAAAAATATAATCGATGTTGTGTGTGTGACCGTAGTGTCGTTCGTAGTTGTTTCGCGTTGCCTTAGGTTCAAGACCGATATCAACATTAAATCTCCATCGTTAATAATTAAACATTTCCTTTTTTTTCGTCTCTCTATCGCTGTTTTTGTTTTTCGGGTACAGCGTTAAAAATAATTATTATAAAAAAAAGATAAACTGTATTTTTTTTTGCTATCGAGTCACACGTTGATCCGCGTCATGAACCACAGGTGACTTGGCTGTGTCGTTCAGTTTCGTGTAATCTGTTGTATGTTTCGTTTTGTTGTTGTTTTTTTTTAGTGAATGTGTTATGTGTGACGTTTACATTACAGTTTTTATCCAATCACTTTTTCCTTTCTCTACTCAATCGTTACACTTGTTCTCAGTCCGCACGCTTGCAAATACACCTGCAACGAGATATGAACTTTTTTTTTCTTCGCGTGGAAGACAATAAACTATCTAGCGAACAGAGGATCCGAGAACTGTCGGGACGGAAAAGATTTTCGGCGTTGAGTCGAATTTAATTTCTTTTTTTTTCACCACATTTTACCACCGAATAATTCGCAGGTTTGATCGACAAAAAAAATATGTACATAGAAAAAAAATGGCAAACAATAGTCAATTATCGTTAATAATAATAATTAGATATAATTCATCATATTGTAGTATGATATTAACAATCGCGATTGATGATTATTATTATTAATCGATAACTAAAAATTTCATAATAATTAATTGTTAAATAAATTATTATTTTATTTAATAAAAATTATTATTAATTTTTCAGAAATCTATTTATAATAATCAATTTGGGATCGACATTGAATCGCAATAATTATCTCGATAGTTCCACGAGTTTTTTTTTTATCTCCGCCATCCTTTCCATCGATTCGAAAGAACTCGAATCCAGTGATTCAACGTACATCGAAAAAATATCGACGATTCATACCATAACTAATTGCGCGAAGACTTAGCCCTCTCTCTTGATCGCGCCTGGCGCCTCCGCCAGGCCTTTGACTTTTAGTCGATCGGCCGTCTTCAAAAATGCCGGGAGCTGATCCTGCGAAACGTTCACCTCGCCGGCGTACATGAATTCCAATATCGCTTGAAGGTGACTGTAAGCTACATCCTTCAGAATTATTATTGGATGCTTGGACGGATTTTCCTGTGAGAAAAAAGTACACGAATTATTGATATGCGATATAACGAGCGGAAGTTTCCGAACTTCCGGTTGAGCTCGAACGAGAAAAGATCATTCGAAACAGACGATAATAAATATTTTCCACCGCAGTCGATCTTTCGGAAATGTATCGATTGGCATGATAAAGTTTAAAAAATCGAGATGAAGAACAGCTGAAATTATCGAAATTATCGGCTTGGTATAATTTTGCATGGTAAAAAAAGTTTTGTAGATTTAAAACAAACTTTCCGTTCGCAAAGAATTTTTTTCATCTTAAATATACAATTTTTTTTCTATTTATTTTATTTTTATGTGTATTTTTCTTTAATTTAAAGAAATGGTCAAATTAATTTTTTTAAATATTGTCAAATTCATCTGAAAAACATTGTTGAATCAACACAAAAATAATTTCGTTGAAGAAAAAAGAAATTGCAAATTTAACAGAAAAATGATTGCAAATGTTTGCGGACAAATGATGTTTGTTCAATGTACAAACGTTCATTGGTGCATGCACTTTGTAGAAAATTCTGTGCAGCCAAAGCCATAGAAATTCACAGCCAGCCATTTTTGCAGACCTTGGCAAGGCACATGAAAACCGATTGTTTAGGTCAATTTAAGCTTCTATCATAACGTATTGAGAAACCAACGCAGGGCAGGGAATTTTGGTAAAATTTCATCTCAAGCATTGTCTGAAGCTTTAGTCGTACTTTCTTATCGCCATTTTACCGATTGAAGCAGACTAAATCAGACTAAAGCAGATTGAAGCAGAGCCTCATTGCAGTTCTTGCAAAACACATCACCAAATTGATTTTTCAGCACCCCATTCCACACACCTTACGTCAAGGCAAATGCCAAGCAATTGTGTAGCTTAATGAACATTTTTAGTCGTACTTTATTACTGTGATTTTACCGACTAAAGCAGACTAAAGCGGATCTTCAATACAGTTTTTGCAAAACCGACTCATCAATTTAATTTATCGGCGAGCCATTTCACACGCTTTACGTCAAGTAATTGTGTAGATTAATTTACGTGTTTTTCGAAGCACATTAAGAAACTGACCAAGGGCAGGTGATTTTTTGCAAAAAGTTTACTTCAACCATCGTCTAAAGTTGCACTCATACTTTCTCATCATGATTTTACCAATTAAAGCAGACAAAAGCAGAGCCTCAATGCAGTTTTTGCAATAACGACTCATCAAATTAATTTTTCAGCACGCCATTTCATACAACTTGCCTCAAGGTAAATGACAAATAATTGTTTGGATTATTTTACATTTCATCGTAACATACTAAGTGAACTTTTCCATAAAGAACCATAAAGTACCCGTCGTACTTTCTTATCATGATTTTACCAACTGAAGCAGACTAAAGCCAAAGCTCAGCACAGTTTTTGCAAAAACGACTCAAATAAATTTTTCAGCGAGCCATTTCACACACCTTCCCTCAAAGCAAATGACACTCAATAGCGTAGTTTAATTTATATTTCTATCACAACGCAGTAAGAAACCGACCAAGAACAGGCGATTTTTGCAAAAACTCACAGCAGTCGTCCAAAGTCGCTTTTTCAAGCGATCCAAAGTACTTGCTCATGGCGATTTTACTAACTAAAGCGAAGACTCAACGCAGTTTTTGCAGAAACAACTTATTAAATTCATTTTTCAGCGAGCCATTTAACACACCTTGTTTCAAAGCAAATGACACTCAATTGTGTAGTTTACTTAACGTTTCGATCGCAAATCACTAAGAAACCGACCAAGAACATGCAATTTTTGCAAAAAAATACACCGCAACAGTAGTCAAAAGTCGTGCGCACACTCCGTTATCGCAATTTCACCAACTACAGGAGACGCAGTAGCTCGCAGCAATTTTGGCAAAAAAGGCTGTCCAACGCATGTCCGCAACTCGCGATCCATTTGCCAACAAAATGCTACTGAATACCGAATCGATAATTTTGTTCTTTTTAAATGCACGCATCCACATACACATACGTTCTTTTTCTTAAAATCTGACCTCTAACAATGATTTGAAGTACGGACTGCAGGCGGAGAGAACCATCTTGTGCGCCTTGCACGTCTGTCCGTCGCACGCGAGCGTCACGTCCGTAAAGCTCTTTTCCTCCCTCAGGTGTTTGAAAGACATGACCATGTTGGACTGAAAGTCGTTCCATTTGAGAAAAAATTGTTGCTGTTCGCCGGCCATGATGAGACGATTAGTTGTTCGCTCAAAATTCTTTGCCACCTCCCGGTTCGCCGATGGTCCTCGCGTTATCTGAAACTTCAAAGAAACATAAACATAAGTAAAAATAAAAATAAAAAACTCACAAAAATCAATCACCGAACCACGAACAAAGCAAAAAAAAAGAAATTAAAAAAATTAGACCGAAAGCAAAAAGAAAAATTAGTCGCTGAAATTCTCGACATATGGCAAGGCGGCGAAAAGTCGAGTACGAAAACTACGATCGAGCCCGGGGCGAGTAACGGTGGATGCGGCAAGAGCTAGGATCGCTCCGTTAAAGCGAACCAGCATTGCAGGTTAGCCCGAGCGAAGCAAAATACTCCAGCGAAAAAATCCCGAACGTAAAGTCAAGAAATAAACGAACGCGAACAAAGTCGCTTCTTATTTATCCAATTTTTTTTTTTACTCAGTCGTGCGAAAATGCGGCTCTCCCACGTGACTTCATTTCCCGCGGTGGACGATAGTTGTTGTTATTATTATTATTGTTATATTTTTTTTCGCGGACAGAGTCGTGTTCAATGGACGCTGGCTAGGAACGCGGATGACGAACTGAGCTGGCGAGGCTCTCCCTTGGTTGGGCCCGAGATAGTTTTTTTTTTTTTTTTTTTTTGCAAAAACAAAATACGCGTGCGTCTTGCAAAGTTCCGTTATCGGTCCGAGGAGCGAGAAACTCGACGAAGGGAGAAGGAACTGGCCCGGCAGTGTGTTTATCCGCGAGGCTTTAAGTCCAGCAAAGTCGTCGAAGCGTTTGGGTGAGAGAAGGTAAAAAAAAAAAAAAAGCATTAAAAAATCAGAGAAAAAAATAGAAGGGCACGAACTCACCTCTGGCAGCGAGAGTAATCAACAAGCGTTTGTATCACTCGGTTGAGCACTGTCGAAGGTACGACCGAGCGTGGAATTCGTGAACGCGGAAATACCGAATCGCCTCGCACTAACTACGGTCCGTGCGCGTGTTTTGTACACCACTGGGCGAAAAAGTTTTTACCGAGAGTGGTACCGATAATCTTTTTGTTGGTTCTTTTTAGTTTTCTTTTTTAGTTTTTTTTTAGTTTTTTTTTTTTTTTTTTTTTTTTTTTTTTAATGTGGCTAATACCACGGTGAGGAAATTCGGTCGGAATCGGGATTCTCCGCGTGGGTTCGTCGGGGCAGCGATGCGTCGTAGAAGTGTTGTCGTTTTCCCGTGAGCGCTCGTGAGGGCGCCATCTAGCGGCTGAATTGAGTACCGAGCGGTGGAATTGAGTACCGAGCGGCGAAGCTCGCTGCGGAGGAGTCAAAGTCGCGAGGCTGCTTTCCGACTGTGGCTGAGAAAGTGGCAGTGGTAACGCGAGTCCGGTATAAATAAATTTCGGGGGCCTTTTTGCTAGATGTGAGTCGGTGATGATGCGATGATGCAGATAGAAGCGTCAAGGCGGTAGTGGAAAGTTAGTTGGTAAAAGAAAAAAAGTGAAACGAATCTCGTATGATAAGTGATAGAATTTGAGTGGGCAAGCAAAGGCGTGGAAGTTAGCAACGTTGTTCCAACGAAATGATTGGCAGCTGTCGCGTTTCGCAAGAGAGTTGCTTTCTCAATGAGCCGATAATGCAATACAATGTAATATAATAATATAAATATTTATAATAATTATAATTATACATACATATTAATAGTAATATTATAATAGAAACATTGCTTAAATCGTTTTGCCGGAAAATAAGGCGTGGAAGTTAGCGACGTTGTTGCAACGAAATGATTGGCAGCTGTCGCGTTTCGCAAGAGAGTTGCTTTCTCAATGCGCCGATAATGCAATACAATGTAATATAATAATATAAATATTTATAATAATTATAATTATACATACATATTAATAGTAATATTATAATAGAAACTTTGTTTAAATCGTTTTGCCGGAAAATAAGGCGTGGAAGTTAGCAACGTTGTTGCAACGAAATGATTGGCAGCTGTCGCGTTTCGCAAGAGAGTTGCTTTCTCAGTGAGCCGATAATGCAATACAATGTAATATAATAATATAAATATTTATAATAATTATAATTATACATACATATTAATAATATTATAATAGAAACATTGTTTAAATCGTTTTACCGGAAAATAAACACTTTTTGAGAAAAATGACAACTGTCAATGATAACCATTGGAGCAACGTTGCTAACTTCCATCCCGTGCCAAGCAAGCATTCCTGCTTTCCGATTGCGGGTGAGGAAGTGGCAGTGGTAACGCGAGCCCGGTAAATAAATTTCGGGGGCAAATTTTTGGTAGATGTGAGTCGGTGATGATGCGAGCCAGTAAACACAGTAATCTAGCAGCAATGTAACAGCGATGTATCTGAAAATAACAGATAATATTACGAGAATGTCGCATGTAAATTGCATGCAAGTTGCCATTACCGACTCAACAATATAACACTGTTATATTACCGTGTTACATCGCTGTTATATAATAATGTAACATACAATTTTTATTTAAGATAACATATTTTGGCCGATCCCATCGTTGGATCAGCATCTTTATTAGTGACAAACTATATTACTCTATCGATAGGAACAAATACATCTCAGAAAAAACGTTATTAATTTGTGTGCCATCGGCGGGATACTAAACTGGGACCCTCGGACTTGTGGACGGTGACCTTACCTATTCGGCTATGTTGGACTTCAGATCATAATTTTGGCAAATTGTATACACGGTTTAGACGGATTACCTACGGATCATTACTAATGTATAAACTTTAATTTCTAGCATTAAATATTAGTCGGTGAGCCCTTTGACGGTAATAAGGAAACCAGTAATTATTTGCTTGTTATAACATCGATATAGGTTTGTCATGTACCTGTTATGAAGCCTGGTTTTTTAACCGTAACGCTACCACACTTTCAACATTAACATTGCCTGCAGATTAGTAATGGTCATAAACATTGTTATAAACATACTATATTAATGTTACAGAGTCCAGTTACATTATTGTAATTTAATTACGTTTATACGCTATTAACATTACCTGATTATCACGAAAGTTACAGTCACATTGTTACATGTGTGTTATGTAACGGTTACACGACTTTTATACATAACTGTAACATTACACTGATATATAACAGTTTCATTAATTGCATATAACAATTGAAACATTACACATTACTCCCATGTTATATACCCTCTATATATCGGAGGAATAACATTGTTACATTACATGTAACTTCCATGTTATATTGCCGTAATAAAACGTGTTCACTGGGGATGGTGCAGATAGAAGCGCCGCGGCAGTAGAGAAAATCTAGTTGGTAAAAAAAAAGTGAAACTAATCTCGTATGATAAGTGATAGAATTTGAGCGGGCAAGCAGGCATTCCTTGAGAATCTCTGATGAGAACTGTCAACCATCAAACTATTTTACATAATACGCATAACACATAGGGTAAGAAGGCTGAACGGTCGATGGCCCGTTGGCAACAGCAATAGCAAGCGGAATTTATAATGTTAATAATCTTTCAAATGTATCAGCATCCGTTTCATGTAAGACGTTGTCAATAAATGAGGTATTCCATGTGAAATCGAACGGTCAAAAACCCAATCTTCTCAAAAAAAGTTGTAATTTCACCACAATTCATGATTATTTACAAAGGATTTTTGTAATTTTTTTCAGAATTTTTGAATCGTTTTTTTTTTTCGAGATATCAAAAAATTGAAATTTTTTTAAAATCCCCCATATCTTAACAACTATTAGTCGTACAAAAAAAAAACGTTTAAGACACAAAAGTTGCAGTTTCAAATGATCTTTTGAAAACAAAATTTTGTAAATTTTTTTGAATGCAATAAACGTCCATTTCTATGAAAAATAGAAATTTCTCTCCGAAAATATTTTATAAAATGAAAAACGAATGAAAACCGACGTACCGAAACACAATAGTAAGGCCAGACACAGACTGAATTAAAATTCAACCGCCTAATTTACATTCTATAATTATTTTGCCAACTTTATTTTTTCGTTTTGTTTTTGTCATTTCTGTAGAAATGCATTTTTTACGTGTGCTTCTAACCTTCGGGCCACGTGGGTCACGAATTGATAATAAAATCTATTCTCTAAATACTGAAAAAAAAACTTTTATGAACCCGAATGTAATGTTTTTCTTGAAATTCGTGAGTGCTAATCTTGGTACTTAGGCATTGACCATGATTTTGTGGTCATTTTACTATCGTGTTTCATGTATGGAATCTCCTTGTTCTTTTCCACAGAAAAGCCGTTCTTTCGTCGAGAATTCAAATAAGCCGATTCGCCGACGGGAAATTGGTCCAAGATCCGGTCCATCTTTCGATATGCTTAAAATATACAAATATACAAATATACAAATATACAAATATACAAATATACAAATATACAAATATACAAATATACAAATATACAAATATACAAATATACAAATATACAAATATACAAATATACAAATATACAAATATACAAATATACAAATATACAAATATACAAATATACAAATATACAAATATACTTCATTCGAAATATACGACATTGTGAATTTCATGATCCCCTCATCATTAATTCGTCTCTACGCGTGTATATTCGAAGAGGCAATTATAGTGTGACGATAGCAAAAAAATGAATAAAAATGTGCTTGAAGCTAGGAAGGACGATAATGCCCAATCTCATAATCAACTCCGGTGGGAACGTTCAGTGACGATCTCTCGATCGTCCTCTTTTCCCACCACGAACATCGAGGCAATCGGATCTGTTCCCGGAAACCTGTGCTACATCAGTTAGGAAGGAAGATCGGATCGAGTTAGGCATTGGGCACCTTCGATCGATCGTCCGGTCGACCGATCTCGTTCTGCAGCCAATTCCGCACCTCGGATTCTTATCAGAGACTAGAGAAAGAGGCAACGACAACAGCTTACAACCGGCTGAGTACTTAAATGTAAATTATCTACCTGGTGAAAATATTTCTCTGACACTTTGTCTGAAAAATTCTAAACGGACCGTTTCAGTGTTTTTCCGTGATTTTCCGAGATTTTTCTCTGATTTTCTCCGCCGTTTTTTTAATTTATTTTTTATTGTTTTCACGGGACGAACCCTTTTACAGTATTGTACATAAGTGAGTGAAGTTCAATGGTAGATAAACATTATCAGATGACGAAAAGAAAATAAGTGCACCGAAAAAAAAGGTTTGGTAATATCAACCTCATAGCTGCGGTCACGAAAGATTGGCTTGAATCAAACCAGGCGCATTTGAATAGACTACACCATTGTTGAAACAATAAAACTGGTGTGGTTGTATCAACTGCGTGTAGCAGTTAATGTGACTACAACGTTGGTTCGAAGTAAACCAAAACTGCATTAAATCAACAACATTTTTTTCGCTTCAATCGTTTATACTGTCAATATACAGAAGGTAAATTATTTTGACTTGAACGTATATTTGGTCGATTTGAAAAAAATGTGATTCAATGTGTTCGTATATATACGAACATTTGGCATCTTGAAAATAATTTTATTCGATTCAGCAAGACGTCAATTTAGTAATTCACAAATATTATTACCCACAATAAACAACTTTCGAGTTATTTCGATATTTCAATATCAAATCATCGAAGTTGAATCTAAGTTAATGACGAAGAATAACTTATATATCCGATTCAAAATTATACATATCAATAAGCGATTGTAGCGTACTGGGAAGGTACTAGATCAGGATGCGTTAGGTTCGGGGTTCGAGCCCCGCTAAGATATGTAAAATTTTAATTTGTAAAAATTGTGTTATATTGATAAGTAGCGATATACCGATAACAATTGAACATATAAAACACGATATAACCACGTATGAAATTAATTAGTAACAAATAACGTAAATAACCGTACTGGGACCCAACTCTAAATTGAGTTGGGCCAAATATTTTTTTTCCTTTGTGTGACTACATATGTTTCGAACAAAAGTTTTTTTTCGATATGATTGCCTATTCTGTTCGATCAAACATATTCTTAATTGGGACAATGAAATGATTTTTTTGATGCTGATGTAACTTTGTAGTCAACTTAACTAAATATTTCCTTCGCCACTGGCAACCGCCAGATTAGATTGATTCAAACAAATCTTGTTTGATCTTACCAAACCTTTTTTTCGGTGTGCACGTTGCTCCCGATAAATCATAGATTTGCTATCGCCGACAGATATTTAACATTACATCTCTGCCATTTTCTGCGCACAACCTCCAGCAGTTACAATATATGAGAGAAATTCAGAGTGTTTTCTGAAACATTCTGGATGCCTCTGATTTTTTTCTGCTAAAGTACGTTAAGAGAAAATACCAGTTGTCTCTAAGATTTATTCTTTCTGTTACTCGGACGAACGGCAGATTTATTCAGAGAAAATGCAATTTATTTACGGAAAAACTGCAACTTTCTCGGATAATTTACGTTTAGAGAATTTCAGAGAACTTACGAGTTCACTCTAAGATATGCTCTTTCTGGTATTCGTACGAACAATAAACAGTAAACAATAATTTATGTACACTTTGTATGAGAAATTCAGCGAAAATTTGACTTTTTCAGAAAATAGTTTCTGAATATAGAAGAGAAACAGTCTTAGTATATCGACAAAGTTCATAGTTTTTTCAGGGAAGTTGGCAGGGAAAATCGGAGATTTTGAGAACAATTAGAAATAATTACATTCAGAAAAATTTTTGACTTCCTCTGAAAAGTGCGAAAAGTGAGAGAAATTTCAGAGAACTCTTCCGACACTTTCGGATATATTTTGAGAGATATTCGGAGAAATATTTTCGATATTTCTCCGAATATCTCTGGGCTATAGACACTCTTCGAGACAAGTACATTTATACTCGTCCTCGATAGGCTAAAACCGATCGCGATGTGACGCGATCCCTGCCTTTTTTTTAATCGCACTATCGTACTTTGCAATCGCAAAAAAAAAACAAGTGTTTTTAATGCAGTTCCATATATCGCTTTTGAGCATTTTTTGGCGAAGCTGTTACATCCTACGTAACCACGTAGTATGTTTTTATGAACGTTATAGGCTCTCCCGAGCAGTACCCCCACGCACCGAAATAGTGCGGCTCGAATGACTCTAGTATGCGCCTTCACGCGCCCGAATACTACGCGTCTCAATGAAGCTCGTAGGCCCTCCCGGGCAGCAACCATTCACACAGCATAGCGTACGCTAGCCCCAAACTCGGAGACACATTTTCTTCTAGCCACGCGCCTACCACTTAGCAGCCTCCGTAACTAATCGGCTGCACGCGACACTTGCCGCAGCATCATAAGTCGGAACGCTTTTATCTCGCCACTGCGCAGCTGTTAAAAGGTCAACGGCACCCTAATTCTTTTTGACCAAAGCGTGCCGCCCGAGTGCATCTATGCACACTTTCTTAGTTTTTCTCTGAAATAATATTTTGGTGGTCATAACTAGTAGACTATATGTGACACTTGTCGCCTCTGTACTAGACCAAAACCTCTAGGCCCGCCGAGATCAAAGAAGCCGCGCTACCAAATTCTCCTACTAATTCTTTCAGAACAAAAGCATTTATACTATATTTGGAAGCTGCATTAACCCCACCATGCTACACGACTAACCATAGGAAGTATAGGAAGCGAATTAGTATAAAAGCTAAGCCTTTTTCGGCTAGAGTCAGTTATTCTACCAGCCTCGTAAGCTGTAACACTTCGTTTGTACTGTACGGAGCGCGCAAAGCCCTGTTCGACGGAAGTTTCCGATAGCCCTGCGCGGCTAAGTCTCGACGCTCTCTCGGAGCAGCCCTGCGCGGCTCATTTCAACGCTCTTGCGGAGGACGATCTAGTCAAAAGTACCGCAATTACTGTATCGACGCATCGACGTTTAATAAACATATATTTTGTGAGTATTTAAAACAGTTCTATAACTCTTCGTATATCTCTGCATGCTCTTCACCACGTGCTACAAGATTCACAGTCTCAGGCACCCTGTCAGCGCATCGTAAACCATAGGCAGTGGCAGGCGAGGTCTCTGTCCCCGACGTAAAGGGCCAACGCCTTGACAACGTAACAAAGCAAAGAAGTTTTTTATGCTGCATTTTGCGAGAAAAATGAATTGTTGAAACGAGTGTCTCTTTATTTATTTTAACGCTGTTAGATATTATTCGTTCCAGTGGTCGAATAATTTTCCTCGCCGATTGGAGTAATTGAGATCGCATCAGCTTATTATGCAATCGCTAGCGACGCATCTGTGAGTTGCTATACATCCGACTCTATTCATATAGGCGCTCGATATCGGTGGATGTTTCCCTCCCAGATCTCCCTCGAAGCTGTGACGTTGTGTGGGAACCGCTTCGGCCGCTCGGTTGCACCGATCTGCGCGCGCATCAGTGATTCGCGGCTATTCGAATATATAGAAAATTTGAAAAAAAATTGTTGGATTACTATAGAAACGATCGCTGAATCCAAACACATCACAATTTCAAAATTTACTATGGCGGACCGAAATTTCGAGAAATGAGCAGTCACATTGATGCGGTGACTGAATTTTAGGGTATTAGAATTTCAAAATGCAAAATGGTGGATTCAATATGGCCGATCGAAGTCTGAGAAAACAGTTGGATTCTCATAAAAATGTGAAGATTTCTCAGGTCGCTAAATCCGAACATCACATAAGGAATCCGAAACTTCAAAATTAAAAACGGTTATTTTCAAAACGATTTTTATCTTCCTGTTTTTAGATCGATCAGTCGAGGTTTCGAGAAGATGATTCTCCTGGTCTCCCTTCTTGCGTCTATGACCCTGGCATCGGCCATTGAAACTAGTGCGAACGATTCGGGCGTCGTCATCGACGCGAACAGAAAACTGATGTCGATCACCAAGACACCGATCGACCTCGATCTCTCGGGCCTCGGTCTTCGTTCGCTGGACTCAGATGTCTTCGCACACTGCACATCCGCGAGGACTCTCGATCTCTCGAACAACTGGATAAGAAAGCTTCCCAAAGGTGTCTTCTCACGACTAGAAAATCTCGAGCATCTGTCACTGGCAAAAAATGAACTAGGTGGTAAAACCATGAAAAGGGCTTTTCTTGGTCTCGCCAACCTAAAATCTCTCAACATAACTTACAATCCGCTGAGTAGAATCTTGGAAAATGAAAATTTCGTAGGTCTGACGAATTCCTGCGATATATACGTAGGCGGATCGCAAAATTTGCGAACGATAACGCCTCTAGCCTTTGGCAAAATCAAAAAATCCGAATCACCAGATCACACGCTCGCTGCCGAAGTAAGAGATTGCCCGGAGGGTTTGGACGATCGGATAGAGATGTTCGAGGTCGAACGCTCCTTCATCACTTACAGTGACAATTATGAAGAGAGACACAAGCTCATGGGCGAACCTTTTTCGGATGTTGGTGTGAAGATGTGCACAGACGGCATGACAGTCAGACTCGTGGATTTTTCCAACGTCACCGACAACCTGTCACCAAACTGCCGCAGTGTCCTCATCAACGACAAGGGGACAAAGTTGAAGATCAACGACGGGACGATCACGTCCTTCGAGTCTGGATGGTTCAGAATTCGAAACACGTACGTCAACGCTATCTACATGTACCCCAATAGGTTCTCAAATTTGACCAGCGATCTGCTGAACGATCTCCCGGAGAACATCAGATTCTTCAGTCTCCAGTTGAGTCTACTCGAACACTTGCGTGAAGGCGTGATGGCGTGATCAACGAGCATCTGCGAGGTTTGGATCTTTCGGAAAACTGCATAAGATTCATCGAGGAGAACGCCTTCGCGGGAATGAAACTGACTCGTATAAATCTTGGTTACAACCCATTGATGGCACTTGATTACGCACCGAGCCTGCCCGAGACTTTGCTCTGGCTGAATATCGAGTACACCGGGATCAGTGAGATGTCGGTCAACAGTTTCTGGCGTCTGAAGAACTTGCTGGCGCTGAACCTCAACGGCAACCACTTTACGGAACTGGCGCCGGATTGTTTCCGCGGATTGGTGTCACTCCAGTGGTTGGACATGTCCCTGGGTAGAGTGAGGAATCTTCGAGCGAATAGTTTTCAATATCTCTCTAGGCTGTACTACCTCAAACTTGAGAACAATAAACTTGAGCTACTGGAGAAGGGTGCTTTCAATGATCTTGGGTGTTTGGCGGAATTGGATCTCGGTCGGAATGAAATGACGAGACTCTTCAGAGGCTCGTTCGATGATCTCACGGATAGTCTCAAGAGGATGCATCTGCATGGCAACAAGCTTGGGACGCTGCAGGCCGGAATCTTCATCGGCGTGCCGAAATTCAATCTGTCATTGGAGGGGAACAGGATTCGTGAGATCGAGAAGGGCACCTTTGATCTGCCGTACCTCAATAAATTGGATCTGCACTTGAACGAATTGAGGACGATCGAGAAGGGGGCGTTGAAAAATGTGGGCAATCTGGCCGATAGGATTGAGATACGATTGGGTTTCAATGAGATCACGAGATTGGACAACGGTGCTCTGGGTGGGCTGCCGAGTAATGCTCATGTCAGTTTGCCAAAGAATCCTATTGGCGTCATTCAAGCTGGGGTTTTCGACGACTTGTGAAGGAGACATTTTGTATGAAATTATTTTTTCGGTAATAGAAGTTTCGATATGGCCTATGTTTTGTTTTTGTACGGAACACGGATCCGTTAACAATTTTGGCTACAAGTCAAGTGGGCACTGATAATTGAGATCATTTTATTTTTTGCTTCTGGCACGCATTTCTTGCTATTTCTTCGCGCTAGAACGGAACGGTTATGTTACTGATACGTAAAATTAAGATTGCGTTATCTTACATAACATAACATCTGTAACATAAGAAAAATAATATCAGTTACATAACTGCAGCGGAACTGATTGTAACAGTTAACCCAGTACGAAAGTCAATAAAACAATATATATATATATATATTCGCGCTTAACCATAGCTTCAATTAGCATCGTTACTATTTATAGGTACATTTACTCTACTACTAGAAAGAAATGTACATTAGAAAAAACGTAATAATATTTGTGACATTGGTACGATTCGAACCTGGGACCTTTGGATTTATAGTTTGCAACACATACCTATTCAGCTATGACGCAGTTAGGAATGTTTTGGTAAATTGTATATACCATTTATATGGCTTATTCACGGACCGCCATTAAAGTTACAACATCAGCATAAATGAAAAATATACTTCTTTACTCATTACTAATTTCATTGACATGAAAACGAAAAGTAATCACTAGATCTTAACAAATCGATTTAAAAAAATACTCGCAATATCGAAAAGCAATTTGAGACTCACTCCATAATTCGGCACGAAAGCGGCTATAAGCATGTTATGTGAACGTCGTAGAGCCTCGTTGGATTATTATAATGTTATTATGTTATATCCGAATATCATCCCCTGACCATAACCGAAGTTATGTAAACATTGCTGCAAGCATGTTCGTAACGTTCACATAAGTTCTTATAAAAAATTGCATACAACGGGTAGATTACCTGCATATAACAACTCTCATAGCACGGAAATGTTTTTAAAAGGTTTCAATATTTTTTTTTGTTTATATTGAAAATATTTGTTCAATATTAAAAAATATCGGTGCACTATATTTGAACACATTTCGAAAATACTTTTTGTCCGCTCATAAATCTTACATTGAAATGTTTCAGAAATATTTCGCTGAAATGTTTTTTAAACATTTTAGCGAAATGTGAAAAAAATGGCATCAATCCAAATTGCGTATACACACCCGCATAAACACGGAACATTCGTAAAAACGTTTTGGTGAAAGGTGAAATTAAAAATATTCTAAATATTTTATCACAATTTTTCAGAAATATTTCAGATATGTTGACAGATTAAGTATCTTTCTGAAATATTTAAAATAGGTTTTGTTGCGATGTTTTGATAAAATATTTCAATTTTGATAAATGATGATCAATTTTGTAGATTTTTTAATTTTCTAATCCAACGTCGTGTTTTATACATCGTGCGATTGTAGTAGAAGTGTCAATTGGATGAAAATTTACAGAATGCAACAAGCGCGATCTTACCGAAAATAGTCATAAACGCTCTACGGCAGTCGCGATACGCGGCTTGATACGAGGATTGAGGCACGACGACGATCGGTTGATATTAGATCTGTTCCTTACGAGAGTAAACTTTTACTCCGAGCGCTTCCAGAGTACTTCCAGAGCGTTCCAGAGCGCTCGGAACCGGAAACACCTCACCGGACCAAAACGAACACGTGTTCGGTCTTTACGCAACGCTAGTTGAGTTGAGTTTTACATAGTACGTACGAAAGTCCGAATTTATAAACGAACAAGCCTTCGGGCTCATTTCGACTCGGGGCCAGACGTTAGGCACTTTCATTAGAGGTTACCAGCATAGAAAAAAAAAATAGAAACCTCGGTGCATTCGAGTCCTCTAACTAGGGGGCGCAGCGTTACTTCCGGCTAAACGAACGCTCTGCTTGCGCTCCACTCTGATCAACTCTCGTAACGAACAGACCTAATAGTAGGGTAAGGTTTTGATGACATCAGCGAGCGTAAGGAACGATGAGTAGTGTTGTGAATTTACCGGTTAATAACGTTCGTAACCATTTTTACAGGTAAAGTTACCGGCAAAACAACCGGTTATTTAAGTAACGACAATGCTACACCATCAAGCGCACTCTAACTTTCAATTTAAATTTGATAGAATGTCGACGTTGTTGCGAATCATTTTATCAACGTTTAACTTCTTCGATAAAATACTAATAGTTACTATTAAACGATACTTATTCCTTGGAAGCTATTAAGAAATGGTTAATTTTTTTTATTCAGCAAAAAGAATGTAATACGATCAAACATGAAAAATTAAGTGTTTGTACTGTTTATAATAACGACGTTATGGGGAACGAACGGGTTAAATCAAGATACATTTATGGAGTAAGGATGCGTGCTTGAAGTGGGAACAGCATAAGAAAAGCATCTTGCACATGCAATTTTCGCCGGGTTCGGTAGTGCCAATCACAGAATAAGTTACCGTCAATAAAATACGTTAGTAGCTGCGGTTAATTAATCGGTTATTTACCGAGCTATTTGACCGGTTATTTACTGACTCACATCACTGACGATGAGTAATCGAGCGATAAGAAAAGACGTAGCGAGGTTTGCGGAAGCACGAGCGCGGTGCGAATGAGAACGGAGAGGCTAAGTGCGAATGGTGAAAATATCGTTTACTTTTGTTTTCTCTCTATCAATAAATGATTAATCGCTCCTGCGGCAAACGATCCGTCGCAATATCGTTAAATTTGCGAATCTCTCCTGAACCGCACGAGCGCGAAAGCCGTAAACGCGGTCGCGAGACCACGTTTAACAGTAATCTATGAGGAACTAACGAAAAAGCACGAACATTGTGATTTAAAAAAATAGTAAACATTTGGGTTTCTGACATGTGCTTACAAAACCCAGTCACTTTCTGATCTCCTAATGTGATGCTAATCGCTCGGAAGATTTAACCGACTCGCCGAGTGCAGGAAAAAAAATGGATTATTATATCACGGACATCGAAGAATGCAAGCCCAAGCGCGTCGTTCCTTTGATGCACAGTTCTGGCGTGTAAAGTGTTAAAAGGCGCGTTTTCGACTATTACTTCCATTTTTTTTTCTATGTCGTAACATGAGAGGAGGACGCGTGGGCTCGAAACCGCGCTCTCCGATATAATTTTACAACGATTCATTCACATAATACGGTAATATTAAGGTTTTACGATAAATTTAGATTTAATCTTTTCCTGTATTGAGGCTACTATTCTGTGCCGTTACCTTTTGACAAATTTTGAATACATCGTCGCAATGTGCAGAACATAGAAATTCGAATTGTCTTGTGAACTTGCACCTTGTTTTTCGTACAGTTTTTACTAGAGGCATGTCAGAATTAACTACTGGAAGTCTGGCAAATGTATGTTTGTTAAACTTCTTATAAGATATATAAACATATATTCAGAACAGTTAGATTTTTATTTTTTATTTTTTCACACATTCCACTACAAATATCGGTTTTCTCCGAAAAAAATGTTGTTTCAGGGTAAAACCCACGAATAAATTATATTTTAACCATCGTACATTCGCTTGTCGGTTCTACTATTGTTTTTGAATACGAACATAGTGCTTCGTCTTGCAAAGCAATAATTTGCACTTTAAAAAGTTGCCAAATCATTGATGCAAATTGTTGATAAACTAAGATTTGAAACAAACCTGATCTTTTTTTGTCCATTGACTTGTTCCGTTTGTTGAATTCGTTATGTGTCCTGACTTATTAACGAGCGTTTGGTTCTGCAGGACCATTCACAAGGCTGTCTGTAAATAGAATAATACCTCGTCGCCTGTTCAAAATATTGGCAATTTTGTAAACTGCACACGCTTCCGCGAGAGCTAAGAATAATCCGTATGCGATTTCGTCGGGGTCTTTTACGAATTTTACGAGACAAACGATTACCGACAGAATGACAAAAGATAATCCAAATACAACCATCAAAGTGTATAACCAGTAAAGATTGATCTTCCATGTGGATGACCACTCGGTCGCCAAATTCCAAACCATTTCATCGTGGTAAAAATGTACGATAATACCTGCATCTCAACATATACATATGTACCAGAAAAGGGTCACATATGCGCTGAACAAAATTCTGAGGAAAAGTTTTTTTTCCTCGAAGGATTATACAGCACAATGGTCGTGGACGTTAATGCTTTTTATCAGCAATTATCCGATAATGCCCCATATTGATGGACTCTATTATCTCCTCTGTTAAAATTGTTTCATAACGTCCTGTTGTACTACAATTCACATCGATCGATTTTCCATCCCGAATGACATCGAGCTCTCGAGAGATGGGGAATGAAAAAAGAGTTCGTCGTGCACGCAATTTTCAATTATTCAGCAAGTAATTATACAGTGCAGAAATAGTGAGTCCTCTCCTAATCGCTTCAGACGGCGACTCTTCAATAGTGAGTCCTCTCCTAACCGCTTCTGAACGAGACTCTCTGTCTCCATTTTTTTTTCCAGTATGCATACTCTGAGTCTCATCAGGCACGCAATGGCACGGTAACTCTTTAGCCATCGATTCGTTCGTATCGAAGACACGATACTATGCATAGATTGAGTTACCGTATAGGTATTACGAAGATGATCGCTGAAGTAAATTGTACACCGAGTATGACAGTTTCATCAGCTGTACAAAATAAAAATAAAATGTAAAAAAAGCGATCATCTATTTTTTTTTAAATTATATATCGACGTTTTAATGCCAATGGGGTGAAGAGGCTATTTTTATATTCAGCCGGTATGCCCTTATGGAATTAGGCCATCGATGTACTTATATGTTTGTGTATGTGTGCATACTGACACTGTTGTAGGAATCGAGAGACAATGCGAGTACGGATCCACTGGTGTATTTGATGGGTTTCAGCGTGCGAATCATGATCATACAAAGATCTTTTTTGGTACTCTCCCGAAACTGCGTCCAATCCATTTCGTACACAGCAGCACCAACGTCTGCACTCTGCGATTGATATCAAATCTTGAACCTTGACTTTCAAAGGAAGAAAATATTTTTTTGCCCACCTACGCTAAAAAGTTCACATTCTATGTCTGCAACGGGCCGGAAAGTGGTCGATTCTTGACCAGCGGGCCGAAAAGTAACACAGCGGGTCGAAAAGTATCGCAGCGGGCCGAAAAGTAGCTACTTTTCGGCCCGCGGGCCGAAAAGTACTGGAGTGGATCACTTTCCATCCTCATTGCAGGCATAAACATGTGGCCACGTTTTAGCATAGTCGGGCAAAAAATAGCGTATGCCACTCGGGAGGACGTGCTTTTTCACCACGCGTGAATTTCTGCCCTCGCTTTGCTCGGGCATCAAACTTCACCCTTGGCGAAAGAACGTACTTTCCTCCCTTGTGGCACAATATACTATTCCGCATAAATACACAAACTCACTTCAACGATAACTTCATTTCCACACCAGCACATAAGAAATATCTGCACGAGCATGCACGTCAGATAAACGATTAAGAAGATAAGTTCGGCAATGAGGAAACTCGTGTTCGCGAGCGTGTAAGTGCTCACGCAAATGACAAATGTGCTCACGGAGTATTGAATGAATATTACCAGACCGAATATATCGTTCGACCATTCGATAAATCTGATGAGAATGTAATAAATTAAGAATTGCACATCATTTTTGGCAACGTATTCATAATTACATTTTGTCTTTATTATTTATTTTTATTGAATCTTCGATTTACCTCAATATCTCGTGATGATGCCGAACGCATTTCTTCATTTCTTCCATCTCAATAGCCTCGACGTTGGACTCGTCGGATTTCTCTCCGACCGAGAGATTGCGAATCCGGAGTGGCATCGCCAGGAAGCGTAATTTAAGAATGTTCAGTTGACTGCAGGCCTGTGTCATAACTCCGTGGAAGAGTGTGTCGTAACCGCTACCGATCGTCGCGGCCATCGCAGGGGCAAGTATCTGGTGAAGAAAAGCTATCCAAAAGCCGATGGAGCTCGTGTGATCGAAGGGTAGCCATACCTTGAACGGCAGAGTACGTTGAGATACGTTTGTCAAAAATGAGTTTACAGCTACCGCAACGCCGGAGAATTCTGACAGTCCAACGAACAGTAATGTATTGTGCCTTCGACAACGTGTACAAATTCATTTAATTCTCAAAAAAAAAAAAAAAAAAATAACCGAAAAATAATAACCATTATTTCTCGTAAGGTCTTCATTATTGAGTCGCGTCGATTATTGCTGACCTGCATCTGGCATCGAATTTCATTTGCATCGCAATTTCCTCGCTTCCTCGAGGGTCGCATATATCGTTTCTGAGAATCTTCAGCAGTTGTACGATTTCATTGCGTTTATTGACGAAATTTACAATTTTATAACACACACCGCCCATCGTAAGGAACATCAGACTATTGTTGACCACTTGATTAATGTCGTTGATCGAATTGAAGAGTTCAATTAATCCCGAGGCGGTGAATGTAACAACGAGAGATATTGCAAAAGAGGTATAAGTTGTGTATAGACTTTTCTTCCAACGGCTTGACAAATTTTGTGGTCCCCACATACCGCACCAGTGCAGAATCATAATGTTCCACGGTAATACGCGCATCGTCCGATATGTAAGGTTATCTTTGGGAAAGTAGGAATTCGTCGTTTCGCGAGGTAAGAGCCTCTACTGGCGTGGAGAGCTCCAAACAATTATTATACCCGGACATAATACATAATTCTTGCAATATTGATGAGAAATTATTGTGAGACTCTCGAGACTATTCGCTTCATTTAGGTAAAGGCAGGGCGTGTCGAAGTGAATGCGGTATTTCTTGATACGAGAAGCCATTTCTTTTATTCAGCGGCCGTTTATCGTGTACTTGCCGACGAAAAAATATTATTAGAGTCGGAATGCAATGTCATCAGAATATTGATGTGCAAGAAACTGTCGGTAGACGAGTTGGTATTTCGGATATACGTCAGAAGGCTGTCTTTACCTATTATGGTAAAGACAGGGGTTGTTACGGGTTGTTCATCCGGTTGCAGTCCGCTCGACAAGCTATAATTTCCTATCGTCCTCTCTGTACAGTTCAATCGCACAGTACGTATTATGTGAATTCCCATGTACGAGATAAAACTTAGTTGGTATGGACTAACCGAGTTTATTTATTGTATCTTTTTGCGAATTTTTCCCCGCTTACAGAAACTCCGTTGGGCACTTACGGCGGGTCGGCTCAGCTTTCTTCACATTATTATTTAATTATTCGTCATCCGAAGTATTTCTGCCACGAGCGAGTCCCCCCAAAGTGTGGCCGCATTCGTCTTTTCTCACCGCATCGCATTTGCCGTGCAATGTTCGTCGTTTAATGTTCGTCGCCAAGAGTTGTTTATTTTTAAGGATCGCTGAAGTGAGATGTAAAGCCCGATTATTGTGAGTAAACTTTTTTTCGTAGTACTCAATGTATTCCATTTCGTTTGACAGATCCTATCGCTTACATTCGCATTATTAATAAAATCACAATAAAAAAAATAATTCATTCAAGCACTGAGATTGAACTATGCCTATACGGTTTTATGTCTGCATGAATCTTTGATGATATAATATAAAACTGAGCGTCTGATTTATTTATTTTTTCATTTATTTGTCATACACAATTTCCGTTGGTTATACATTATTAACCCCAGCTCTTGTTTCCCTTTCGTAGTACCAGTGAAAAAACTTGCAACGCGATGCAGGCGAAAGAACATTGAACGAGTTAATTTCTACTTGTGTGACATTCCACATGTCGCTTGAAAATACGATGGGGTTAAGATCTTTCCATGTGCGAAGTAAATCAGTCGTCCGGCTGCTGCGAATTGATCAACGAGAACGTAAAAAGAGTTCGGAAAATGCTTAAACGACTTTTACATATTTTTCAACACAAGAAATCGTTTAAGTTCATTGCAGCATGTCTCCTTCAATTACCTCTTTTGTTGGAGTCCGTTGTAGGTTGAATAAGATAACTTGAGGAGCTTAAATCGAAAATATTTATTAATTTCGAACAACTCTAACGAAATGTTTTCTTTCAATAATTTTTAACGTGCTTCACTTACACCTTTGCATCGAGGTTGAGCAGTATGATGTGGAAACTGGTGAATTTAAGGTAGTTATGTCGCGACGGCAATCAAATGTCATGTGTATAAACGTTGACATATTGTAATGTAACTATCAAATTATTTTTTATAATATTATTGATGCAGACAAAGTACCATATATAATTCGCTTGCGATTGCGTTGGGGTCTTCTACGTATTTTATGAGATAAACAATTTCCGACCGAATTACAAAAGATAATCCAAATACAACCAATCGAAGTATATAATCAGTAGGGTGTTTCTCAAAAAGGACATTTTTTTTGAAATGTTGGTCTCACTCTTTTAAAGTATAGAATTCGATTAAAAATTGAACCTCGCGAAAAGCGATTCCTAGCAAAAAAATCTTAAGTGGTGCCTCATTCGACGTTTGTACCCAAAAAATGCGGCACTTTTTAAACGTAATTGTCAACGACCACCTTTCGGGAGGTGTTTTTTAGATGAAAATATATATTTTTGGAGGGTGGGAAGAATTTTTTTCAACAAATTCACCCTACTGGACATTCATAGTTTTCTGTATACGAATTAAAAAATCGAAATCGTTTGTGTTTATAAAAAAAAGACAAAAAGTTAACCTCCCACCCAGTAGAACTACATTTTTTCATCGATGAAAAAATCCAGCGAAAGGCAGTTACTGACAATTAAATTTGAGAGGTGCCGCATTTTTGGGTACAAACGTCGAATGCGGCACCTCTTAGGATTTTTTTATAGGCACTGCCTTTCGCAAAGTTCAATTTGAGATTGAAATCTGTAGTTTAAGAAGATGGGAGGAAAATTAAAAAAAAAATGAATTTTTTTGTCACACCCTAATAATCAGTAGAGATTAGTCTTCCATTTCGATGACCACTCGGTGGCCAAATTCCGAACAATTTCATCGTGGTAAAAATGTATGATAATACCTGCATCTCAAGATACATGCGCTCGAAAAAGGTCACATATGCGCTGGACAACATTCTGAGGAGTAATAAAATTCTGAAGAGCAGCTTTTTTCCTCGAAGGATTATACAGCGCAATGGTCGTGGACATTATTACTCATTTATGAGCAATTGTCCGATAAGGCCTCATATTGATGGACTCTATTATCTCCTCTGTAAAAATTGTTTCATAACGTCCTGTTGTAGTACAAGTCACATCGATCGGTTTTCCATCCCGAACGACATCGAGCTCTCGAAAAATGGGGAATGAAAAAAAGAGTTCGTCGTGCACGCAATTGTCAATTATTCAGCAAGTAATTATACAGTGCAGAAGTAGTGAGTCCTCTCCTAATCGCTTCAGAAGGCGACTCTCCAATAGCTTCAATAGTGAGTCCTCTTCTAATCGCTGCAAAAGGTGACTCTCCCTCCAAATTTTTTTCCAGCGCGCAACTCCGAGTCTCATCAAGCACGAAATGGCACTGCAACTTTTTAGCGATCAATTCGTTTGTATCGAAGGCACGATACTATGCATAGATCGAGTTACCGTATCGTTATTACGAAGATGATCGCTGAAGTAAATTGTACACCGAGTAGGACAATTTCATGAGCTATATAAAATAAAAATAAATTGTAAAAAAAAATTCGATAATCATTTTTTTTTTAGTTTATAGTATATCGACGGGCTAATGCCAATAGGTCGAAGAGGTGATTTTTATATACAGCCGGTATGCCCTTATGGAATTGGGCCATCGATGTATTTATATGTTTATGTATCTGTGCATACTGACACTGTTGTAAGAATCGAGAGACAACGTGAGTACGGATCCACTGGTGTATTTGATGGGTTTCAGCGTGCGAATCATGATCATACAAAGATCTTTTTTGGTACTCTCCTGAAACGATGCCCAATCCATTTTGTACACAGCAGCACCAACGTCTGCACTCTGCGATTGATATCAAGTCTTGAACCTCGACTTTCAAAGGAAGAAAATATTTTTCCCCATAAATACACAAACTCACTTCGACGATAACTTCATTTCCACTCCAGCACATGAGAAATATCTGCACGAGCATGCACGTCAGATAGCCGATTGTGAAGATAAGTTCGGCAATGAGGAAACTCGTGTTCGCGAGCGTGTAAGTGCTCACGCAAATGACAAATGTGCTCACCGAGTATTGAATGAATATTACCAGACCGAATATATCGTTCGACCATTCGATAAATCTGATGAGAATTAAAACAACTAAGAATTGCACATCATTTTCGGCAACGTGTTCATAATTACATTTTGTCTTTATTATTAGTTTTCTTTATCGAATCTTCGATGTACCTCAATATCTCGTGATGATGCCGAACGCATTTCTTCATTTCTTCCATCTCAATAGCCTCGACGTTTGACTGGTCGGATTTCTCTCTGATCGAGAGATTGCGAATCCGGAGTGGCATCGCCAGGAAGCGTAATTTAAGAATGTTCAGTTGACTGCAGGCCTGTGTCATAACTCCGTGGAAAAGTGTGTCGTAACCGCTGCCGATCGTCGCGGCCATCGCGTGGGCAAGTATCTGGTGAAGAAAAGCTATCCAAAAGCCGGTGGAGCTCGTGTGATCGAAGGGTAACCATGCCTTGAACGGCAGAGTACGTTGAGGTACGTTTGTCAAAAATGAGTTTACGGTTACCGCAACTGCGGGGAATTCTGATAGTCCAGCGAACAGTAATGTATTTTGCCTTCGACAACGTGTACAAATTCATTTAATTCTCAAAAAATAAAAAATAAAACCCGACAAATAATAACCATTATTTCTCGTAAGGTCTTCATTATTGAGTCGCGTCGATTATTGCTGACCTGCATCTGGCGTCGAATTTCATCTGCATCGCAATTTCCTCGGTGCCTCGAGGGTCGCATATATCGTTTCTGAGAATCTTCAGCAGTTGTACGATTTCATTACGTTTACTGACAAAATTTACAATTTTATAACACACACCGCCCAACGTAAGTAATATCAGACTATTGTTGACGACTTCGTTAATGCCGTTGATCGAATTGAAGAAATCAATTAACCCCGAGACGGTGAAGGTAACAACGAGAGATATTGCAAAAGAGGTGTAAGTTGTGTATAGAATTTTCTTCCAACGGCTTGACAAATTTCGTGGTCCCCACAAACCGCACCAGTGTAGGATCATAATGTTCCACGGTAATACGCGCATCGTGCGATATTTAAGTTTATATTTGGAAAAGTAGGAATTCGTCGTTTCGCGGGGTAAGAACTTCTACTGGCGTGGAGAGCTCGAAACAATTATTACATCCGGACATAATATATAATTCTTGCAATTTCAATGACAAATTATTGTGAGACTCTAGAGACTATTGGCTTCGTTTAGGTAAAGGCAGGGCGTGTCGAAGTGAATGCGGTATTTCTTGATTCAAGAAGCCATTTCTTTTATTCAGCGGCCGTTTATCGTGTACTTGCCGAAGAAAAAATATTATTAGAGTCGGAATGCTATGTAATCAGAATATTGATGTGCAAGAAACTGTTGGCAAGCGAGTTGGTATCTCTGTCTTTACCTATTTAGGTAAAGACAAGGGTGGTTACGGGGCTGTTCATCCGGTTGCAGTCCGCTCGACAAGCTATAATTTCCTATCTCCCTCTCTGTACAGTTCAATCGCAAAGTACGTATTATATGAATTCCCATGTACGAGATAACACATAGTTCTTATGGACTATCCGAGTTTATTTATTGTATTTTTTGCGCATTTTTCCCCGCTTACAGAGACTCCGTTGGGCACTTATAGCGGGTCGGCTCGGCTTTCTTCACATTATTATTTAATTATTCGTCATCCGGAGTATTTCTGCCACGAGCCAGTCTTCCCAAAGTGTAGCCGCATTCGCCTTTTCCCACCGCATCGCATTTGCCGTGCAATGTACGTCGTTTAATGTTCGTCGCCAAGAGTTGTTTTTTTTTAAGGATTGCTGAAGTAAAATGTTAAGCCCGATTGTTGTGAGTAAACTTCTCTTCGTAGTACTCAATGTATTCCATTTCGTTTGACAGATCCTATTGCTTACATTCGCATTATTAATAAAATTATAATAAAAAAAAAAATTCATTCAAGCACTGAGATTGAACTATGCCTATACGGTGTTATGTCTGCGTGAATCTTTTATGATATAATATAAAAGTTTAAGTTCATTGCAACATGTATCAATCAATTATCTCTTTTCTTGGAGTACATTGTAGCTTGAATAAGATAACTTGAGGAGTTTAAAGCGAAAATATTTATTAATTTCGAGTAACTCTAATAACGAAATGTTTTCTTACAATAATTTTTAACGTGCTTCACTTGCACCGTTGAATCGAGGTTGAGCGTTTTGATGTAGAAACTGGTGAATTTAAGGTAGTTATGTTGCGAAGGCAAGCTAAAGTCATGTGCATAAACTTTGACATATTGTAATTTAACTATCAAATTTTACGTGTACAAAATCTCGAGGGCTTTTACTGACCATTTGAATGAATAATTAGATCTTGAACATCGGTCTTTTTACACGGCGCTTACGGGAGAGCTGGCGAAATTGATTTTCGAATCGAGAATTGGCATATTTAGATCAAGGAAGTGAAAAAATATGAAGTACTGCGGACTCACGAATCAATCAGGAATTTATGAGCAACAAAAAAAAGTGAATTCACCGGACTAACGTTCAATATAACTGCGACGATCAAACGGCACGGTTTCGGGCCAAAATTACGTTTCCTAACCTAATTGTCATAAAAATTAAGTTAAATCAACACTCGACACATAACCTGCTTACAAATAATCGGTTCAATCTAATTGCGAACATTTTCATAGATACTCTATTATTTTTTATGATATTATTGATGCAGACAAAGTACCACTTATAATTCGAACGATACTATGCATAGATCGAGTTACCGTATCGTTATTACGAAGATGATCGCTGAAGTAAATTGTACACCGAGTAGGAAAGTTTCATGAGCTGTATAAAACAAAAATAAATTGTAAAAAAAATTCGATAATAATT
Source organism: Amblyjoppa proteus (assembly GCA_963922035.1). Classification (NCBI taxonomy): domain Eukaryota; kingdom Metazoa; phylum Arthropoda; class Insecta; order Hymenoptera; family Ichneumonidae; genus Amblyjoppa; species Amblyjoppa proteus. The sequence continues at coordinate 11,994,429 of OY998231.1, read as the reverse complement.
TTTTTTTAGATTATATATCGATGGGCTAATAGCCAATAGGGCGAAGAGGCTATTTTTATATTCAGCCGGTATGCCCTTATGGAATTGGGCCATCGATGTATTTATATGTTTATGTATCTGTGCATACTGACACTGTTGTAGGAATCGAGAGACAACGTGAGTACGGATCCACTGGTGTATTTGATGGGTTTCAGCGTGCGAATCATGATCATACAAAGATCTTTTTTGGTACTCTCCTGAAACGATGCCCAATCCATTTCGTACACAGCAGCACCAACGTCTGCACTCTGCGATTGATATCAAATCTTGAACCTTGACTTTCAAATGAAGAAAATATTTTTCCTCATAAATACACAAACTCACTTCGACGATAACTTCATTTCCACTCCAGCACATAAGAAATATCTGCACGAGCATGCACGTCAGATAGCCGATTATGAAGATAAGTTCGGCAATGAGGAAACTCGTGTTCGCGAGCGTGTAAGTGCTCACGCAAATGACAAATGTGCTCACGGAGTATTGAATGAATATTACCAGACCGAATATATCGTTCGACCATTCGATAAATCTGATGAGAATGTAATAAATTAAGAATTGCACATCATTTTTGGCAACGTATTCATAATTACATTTTGTCTTTATTATTATTTTTTTTTTAAATTGAATCTTCAATTTACCTCAATATCTCGTGATGATGTCGAACGCATTTCTTCATTTCTTCCATCTCAATAGCCTTGACGTTGAACTCGTCGGATTTCTCTCCGACCGAGAGATTGCGAATCCGGAGTGGCATCGCCAGGAAGCGTAACTTAAGAATGTTCAGTTGACTGCAGGCCTGTGTCATAACTCCGTGGAAGAGGGTGTCGTAACCGCTGCCGATCGTCGCGGCCATCGCGTGGGCAAGTATCTGGTGAATAAAAGCTATCCAAAAGCCGATGGAGTTCGTGTGATCGAAGGGTAGCCATACCTTGAACGGCAGAGTACGTTGAGATACGTTTGTCAAAAATGAGTTTACGGTTACCATAACGGCGGCGAATTCTGACAGTCCAGCGAACAGTAATGTATTTTGCCTTCGACAACGTGTACAAATTCATTTAATTCTCAAAAAAAAAAAAAAAAAACCTGATAAATAATAACCATTATTTCTCGTAAGGTCTTCATTACTGACTCGCGTCGATTATTGCTGACCTGCATCTGGCGTCGAATTTCATCTGCATCGCAATTTCCTCGCTTCCTCGAGGGTCGCATATATCGTTTCTGAGAATCTTCAGCAGTTGTACGATTTCATTGCGTTTATTGACGAAATTTACAATTTTATAACACACACCACCCATCGTAAGGAACATCAGACTATTGTTGATCACTTGGTTAATGTCGTTGATCGAATTGAAGAGTTCAATTAACCCCGAGGCGGTGAATGTAACAACGAGAGATATTGCAAAAGAGGTATAAGTTGTGTATAGAGTTTTCTTCCAACGGCTTGAGAAATTTTGTGGTCCCCACATACCGCACCAGTGTAGAATCATAATGTTCCATGGTAATACGCGCATCGTCCGATATGTAAGTTTATCTTTGGGAAATGTAGGAATTCGTCGTTTCGCGAGGTACGAACCTCTACTGGCGTGGAGAGCTCGAAACAATTATTACATCCGGACATAATATATAATTCTTGCAATATTGGCTTCATTTAGGTAAAGGTAGGACGTGTCGAAGTGAATACGTTATTTCTTTATTCGAGAAGCCGTTTCTTTTTTTTTGAGCGGCCGTTTATCGTTTACTTGCCGAAGAAAAAATATTATTAGAGTCCGAATGCAATGTCATCAGAATATTGATGTCCAAGAAACTGTCGGCAGACGAGTTGGTATCTCGGATATACGTCAGCAGGCTGTCTTTACATATTAACGTAAAAACAGGGGTTGTTACGGGGTTGTTCATCCGGTTGCAGTCCGCTCGACAAGCTATAATTTCCTATCTCCCTCTCTGTACAGTTCAATCGCACAGTACGTATTATATGAATTGCCATGTACAAGATAACACTTGTTCTTCTTCTTCGTCGTTCTTATGGATTATCCGAGTTTATTTATTGTATTTTTTCGCATTTTTCCCCGCTTACAGAGACTCCCTTGGGGAATTATGGCGGGTCGGCTTGGCTTTCTTCACATTATTATTTAATTATTCGTCATCCGAAGTATTTCTGCCACGAGCCAGTCCCCCCAAAGTGTGGCCGCATTCGCCTTTTCCCACCGTATGGCATTTGCCGTGCAATGTACGTCGTTTAATGTTCGTCGCCAAGAGTCGTTTCTTTTTAAGGATTGCTGAAGTAAGATGTAAAGCCCGATTATTGTGAGTAAACTTCTCTTCGTAGTGCTCAATGTATTGCACTTTGTTTCGCAGATCCTATCGCTTGCATTCGAATTATTAATAAAATGATAATAAAAAAAAAATTCATTCAAGAACTGAGATTGAACTTTGCCTATACGGTTTTATGTCTGCATACATCTTTTATGATATAATATAAAACTGAGCGTCTGATTTATTAATTTTTTCATTTATTTGGCACCCACAGTTTCCGTTGATTATACATTATTTACCCAGCACTTGTTTTCCTTTCGTAGTATCAGTGAAAAAACTTGCAAGGAGATGCACGAGAGAGAAGATTGAACGAGTTAATTTCTACTTGTATGACATTCCACATGTCGCTTGAAAATACGAAGGGGTTAAGATCCTTCTATGTGCGAAGTAAATGACTCGTTTGGCTGCTGCGCACTGATCGATGAGAACGTACAGAATTTGAACAATGCTTCAACGAGTTTTACATATTTTTCAACAGAAGAAATCGTTTAAGTTCATTGCCACATGTATCAATCAATTATCTCTTTTCTTGGAGTACGTTGTAGGTTGAATAAGATAACTTGAGGAACCTAAATGGAAAATATTTATTAATTTCGAACAACTCTAATGAAATGTTTTCATTCAATAATTTTTAACGTGTTTCACTTACACCGTTGAATCGAGGTTGAGCGTTATGATGTAGAAACTGGTGAACTTAAGGTAGGTATGTCGCAAAGGCAATTCAAAGTCATGTGCATAAACTTTGATATGTTGTAATTTAACTATCAAATTGTACGTGTATAAAATCTCGAGGGCTTTTACCGACCATTTGAATGAATAATTAGATCTTGAAAATAGATCTTTTTACACGGCGCTTACGGATGAGCTGGCGAAATTGATCATCAAATCGAGAATTAACATACTTAGATCAAAGATGGATAAAAAATATGAAGTACTGCGGACTCGCGAATCAATCAGGAATTCATGAGCAATAAAAAAATAAAAATCACCGGATTAATTCCGGACCAGACTAATGTTCAATAGAACTGCGATCAAAGTGCACGGTTTCGGGCCAAATGAGGTTTCTTAACTTAATTGTCGTAAAAATGAAGTCAAATTCGCACTAAACAAATAATCTGCTTACAAATAATCGGTTCAATCTAACTGCGAACATTTACATACTCTATAGATACACATAGATACTCTATTCACATAGATACTCTATTATTTTTTATAATATTATTGATGCGGACAAAGTACCACATATAATTAATTTTGCATGTCATATAGACGCTGATGTCTATGTAGAGATGTGTATAGAGTGATGTCTATGACTCCGGCGTACCGACATAGCTACCTTAATAAGTCTGAGAGTAAGAAGCATTATGGTGAGAAAACTTTTTTTTGTCTTTATATTCAACGTCAGAGGGACAAGCGAAGCGAGGCTGTAGAGTCCTGAGCCGACTCAGGATCGACACATACTCCATAACGAGTGTCGTGGATGAAGGAGACTGTTACTACGAGTTCGTAGGTCAACGTCTTGCCGGAGAAGCTCCCGATACCTCGTTCCCCATACACGGACGACGAGTGCTGTAACGGAACACCGCTTTAAAGCCGAGACCAAAGGAGGTCCAGGATTCGAGTCCCTGTTCGGGCGCCATTGAAACGTTCCGATATTCCGGATCAGCGGAATATCGAACTCACGATTTTTTAGATGTCTTCTTACAAATGGAAGGTAAAGAGTTCGGTACCGGACCGGCTGGATAAGGTGTGGAGGACGGGATGTCACGTCATATGAGCCCGATTCAAGGAGGCAGCTGGATTGCTGACTGCTGGATTGCCGCATATGACCGAAGGGAACTAGGGAAGTCAAAGGCGTTCTCCAGTCTTGCAAGACTGAAGAACAATGGCATGGAAGTTAGCGACGTTGCTCCAATGGTATCATTGATTGCTGTCACTTTTCTCAAATAGTTTATATAAATAAAAAAATAAACTATTAAATTATTATATAAATTATATAATTATTATTAAATACGCACAATTATAATTATTATAAATATGCATATTATTATATTACATTATGTTCTATTATCGACTGGGTAGGAACTCAACTTCCTGGGAAACGTGACAGCTGTCAATAATTTTGTTGGAGCAACGTTGCTAACTTCTATGCCTTGAAGAACTCGACTCGACATTGAAGGCCAAATACTCACTTTTGACGGTGAACCTACTCTTGCCAGAGACGCGTATGTCGAGGCATACGTGCTTACGCAGTCTGTAAAATACAACGAGGCTCTATTTGCAGGCGGTTCCCTCGCGTTCCGCCCAACCTCAAGCCAACTCAAAAACCAACCGGTCAACTGGTGCACCAAATCAACCAATATTCCAACTTTCTCAAGGTTGATTTGGGGTTGGTTTTTGTGAACCAACTATAAACCAACTATTCTTTAGATACGATGAAAGGTTGGTTAATGGTTGGATATTAGAATGAAAAAAAAAACCCTAATTCCGACTTTCAGTCAATAATGGTAACGGTTGATTTTTAGTCGATTTTTCAAAGCTAACCATAAGCCAACCGCTGCATAGTTGGTTGTCAAAAATGGTTGATTTATGGTCGATTTTGAACAATCAACCACAAATCAATCGTCGATATTGTAGCTTAAGAGTTGGAATTGGGGTTGGTTTATAATATCCAACCATGAACCAACCTTTCATCGCGTCCAAAGAATGGTTGGTTCACAGTTGGTTTACAAAAACTATCCCAAAATCAACCTCTGAAAAGTTGGAACACTGGTTGGTTTGGTGGACCAATTGACCGGTTGGTTTGAGGTCGGATGTGGGAAAAACTACCGAATCCCAACCATAGGTTACGGTTGGGAGGTCCGCGAGGGTTATGGTCAATTCTTGGTGGGATAGGAAGGGACCTGGAGGATAGGATAGGTAGAACCTTTACAACTACTCTTCTTCTTCTTCGTACACTTTGGCTGGACCCTCAGTACCAATAGCGAGCGCTCCAACCTGGCGACAGTCAGAGACGCACTGGCCAACGATTGTTCTTTATAGCAACTCGGCGACCACTTTGCTTGCGAGAGAGCTCCGCCGACTCGCTATCTGGCGGACAGCGGAAAGACCTTCCGGGGAGAAGGGCGTCCCGGTGAACATCTACGGCTCGGTATACTAAACAAATGAAACAGTGTATGATTTAATCGAGGCTTCGCAAGGTTTTTTAAATAATGCTCACGGATTATGTATCGTTTAATATTTCTGTTTTTATCGACAGCGTTTTCCTACTTTTCCTACCCTTCGCGCCACTATATCGTTGTTTTAAAATTAATTTCGTCGTCATTTGTGTGAAAGCTTTTCCATAAATAGTTCACGGTCGTAGTCTCTTCGTCGTTTAATGGGACTTTTTTTTACCATGTTCCGCGGCTTTCATATTTATTCCCAATTTAATTTTGTTCGCCGTTGGAAAACTCTTTGAAACGGAACGGAGAAAATTTGTGTGATCGTCGGGGATGCCGACGAGTCAGTAGTATCATATGCAGCAGTATATTGTGCCCTTTATTTCTGTGCGTTACACAGCAAAGTAGAACAGATATCAAGAGGAGGGTGACTCGCATCATAAACCATATTACGGCAATCAATACTGGACTCCTTTACAGGGTTTGCGCCAGGAGTCTTTCGCCCGTGAGAGACATCATTCGTAATACCATCGTGAATATTGGACGATGCCGTTATCGGCCATGAAATTTAGTCAGTATTAATAAGCTCTATTGATATCATCGGCGAAGACATTGATACAATCAAAGTGTTCACGAAAATACAATAAAGTGTACCTTTAAGTGTCGCTTATACAAGACTCACCTGCTGTTATCCGACCTCGCTTTACTATAATGCTGTGTTTCAAGAATATTGCAACTTGTGAGTGGTCTCGTACTTTACATCTCTGTGCTCAGATCGATTCCGAAGACTTCCCGGTTCACGGCACTTGCCATCAGCTTCGAAAATCTCGATTTACCTTTTATACAGTTTGTCAAAATACCGAACGTAATAACTGTAAACTCGCCAGTTACCTTATAGTCTAGAGTTCGCATAGATGCCTTTAGCTGAAATACGGTTCGACGCCACAAATTTCACCCCATCTGCTATTTAAGTATTCCACTACTATCAGCAGACTGGTTCTTCCCCGTGGACTCCGTGCCAATGAATATAGCGCGGGTAAAATCGCACCGGCTCATCTTGTATGCTTATACACGGAAAATACGTATTCCTGATACGAGTCACGCGATGTTGCAAGGATAATGCTTTGGAAAAATTTGAAGACAATTTCGTGCAATTATCAGTACAGCAGGTTGCGACTTATTAATTCGTCATGTCCGCGGTACTAGAGGCAAATTTCGCTACAACTCGTACTATTTCTTAGCTATGCGAGACGGTAACAGGTTGGGGGAAAATGTTCTTGCATTCGATGATATCAGTCGACAATGAACTGTTGAGTAATCCACATGCTATACATACGCTGTCTTTATCGTTATGAATCTCAAAGTTAGTGTCGAGAGTGCGCTTCGCTTCACCAAGTTGAGTGTATACCTAGCATTTACGTGGCCACCATCGATTAATGCCACCAAGTGGGAAATCGTGAAGAACGACATCGGCATTTTATTATCCTATCTGAGCATTCTGTGTTTTTTAATTCCTGTTATCGCATTATCGATCGTATATAATGTGGATTCTATCACCTTCACCGACATGGTAATGCTCACTTCTGCTTCTTGCAATTACATCGTCAAAACCCGGGTGTACAAAGTGCGTCGAAAACGAATTCAGGTTAAAAAAAAAATCCTTCGTGATATGGTTTAAGTTCCCGAACTTTCAACTTTAAATGGAATTTACATTTTTTTTAATACTTTTTTTTTTTTTCTAAATGTGAATTCGAGTATGGAAGGGGGCCTTTCAAGATTCACAAAATTGATCATTCTATATTAGAATACAGCTGTTATGTTGGACAGATTTTGACATACGAGATGGAAGATTTTGTGAAAAAATCTCGATCCCACGAGAAAGTGATTCTACAGTGTTACGTGAACAGATGTTGGATGTTTCATGTTTTTGTAGCAGTTATTCTACTTCTTGCGATTATTGCAACAGCCGTCGCACCACTAATAACAGATCGACCATTACCGATCATGGCGTTCTACCCATTTGCGGTGGATTCTAACTTTACTATCTATTATGTGATTTACGTTCATCAGACCATCTCGTGTTTTCAGTTGGCCATGGGTTTAGTTTTGATAGATTGCCAGACGGCTGTCATGATGTGGTACGCCAGTGCGAGAGTCGAGATTCTTGCTGGGGAATTCAAGAGTGTGTCGAGGGTCACAGAATTTCGGTCCATCGTTCAGAAGCATCAACGACTTCTCGCGTACGCTGCTGAAGTTTCGGACACGATGAGCTACATAGCTCTCGTTACAACGATGTCAAGTGGATTTGGAATTATCGTGTGCTGCATTCGAATGATTAGTGTAAGTAAATATATAAGCTCAATTCGGCCTGTTAATCCCCAGTTTGCAGTCCATTGATACTTTCTTAACATACCGTTAGGCAGAGTACACTCTACTTAACTGTATATTGAGAAAGTTACATATATGTTAAAATCATAAAGTGTTTTTAATATACATTATCGATTTATAGAAGAATCAACCGTTATCTACAAAAATGAATTATGGACCGGGGATATTGATGTATCTGACGAATCTGTTCATTTGTACATGGCCAGCGGAAAATTTACTCCGCGTTGTAAGTTGAAAAAAATCATTCCCAACGCAGACATAGAGACGTCTATGAAATCGTTCAATAACTTGATTGCGAAGATTTTTGCAATCAGTGTGATTTGATGGCAAGTACAGTGTACGATGCTTCGTGGATGGACATGTCGCCCAAATGGAGAAAAAACTGTCTCGCTATTCTACGAAGATCTCACCAACCAGTAAAGGTTTCCGTTGCCGGTTTTATTCCTATTCTTTCGTTCAACTTCTATGGCTCGGTATAGTAAACGAATGAAACAATCTCTCAATTTAATCGAGAATTCGTAAGATTTTTGAATAATGCTCACGGATTATGTATTGTTGAATATCTCAGTTTCTATCGGCCGCATTTTCCTACTTCACTACCCTTCGGTCGGTCACTTCGTTGGATTCCGAAAATTAATTTGGTCTTCATTTATGAGAATGCTTTTCAATAAATATTCGACGGTCGTAGTTTCTTCTTAGTTTAATTTGCCAGTTTTTTTGACAACTACGGATGATTTTCTATTTCCACAATTTGAGTTTGTTCACCAATGGAAAAGTCTTTCAAATGTAGCAGAGAACATTTGGGCGTTCGTCGGTAATGCGGACCAGCCAGTAATATCACATACTTCGCAGTACACTAGGACCTCGACTTTCGTAACCTCGTTATTTGCATGAGTGCCCACCACGGAGCGAATATCGATCAACGCGGCCCGTGGAGGGGAACTCATGGGACAGCCGAGACAGTACTGTAAAGCAAAGTGATCTTTTTCGGGGGCTTCATTCGTGAAAAAACATAACCTCCAATCCCAAATCCCAAATCTAATCCAAAGGAAAAAACGAAATTCCGCGATGCCACCAGCAAAACGTCGATTGTCGAATTACGATCGATTAAATATCAACGATCAATTGGAGGAAGGAAGAGTCTCGGCGGACGTTCTATAGCCCGAGAATTTTTGCCTGTTTATCATCAATGTTCTATTCCTCATCGATATTCACTGTCCAGGAGGTGCTGCATTCATTACGCTCGACGGTCGCTCTAATCATCATACCCATCGTGACACGCGTTGTACATGCAAGCCTTTTGTTCGAGAACCGTGAGGAGCGTTCTGCCGATATCTTTATCTGCATTTTTGCGGGTCAGGTTACCGAGCCTCGCGCGGTTGACTTGTACCGTACAGTCGCCTCTGTACATCAACCTCTTTCACCTGACGGCTAATTATTATTACCGGTGGATAATTTTCCATTTGGTACTTAATTTATTCATCATCCCTTTCAGGTTTGATGATTATATCTTGCCAATGATTATTTTCAATGTTTTAATAAATTTCAAATTTGTTTGTTAATTAATCAGTCCTTGTCTAGTAAATGTCCTTGAAATATTTTGAAAAATTTTTGGAGGACGTAACAATACGATAAAGTGTACCTTGTCGCTTATACAAGACCCACCTGCTGTGACCCAACCTCGCTTTTCTATAATGCTGTGCTTTAAGAATATTGCAACTTGTGAGTGGTCTCGTACTTTACATCTCTGTGCTCAGAATGAAGAGTTTCCGGTTCACGGCACTTGCCATCAGCTTCGAAATTCTTGATTTACCTTTTATACACTTGTGTCGAAACAGGGAATGTAATAACTATAAACTCGCCAATTAACTTATAGTCTGGAGTTCGCGTAAATGCGTTTAGCTGAAAGACGGTCCGAACCCACAAGTTTCACCCCATCTGCTGATTAATTATTCCACTATTAGCAGCAGACTGGTTCTTCCCCGTGGACTCCGTGCCAATGAATATAGCGCGGGTAAAATCGCATGGGCTCATCTTGTATGCTTATACACAGAAATTACGTATTCCTGATCCGAGTCACGCGATATTGCAGGGATAATGGTTTGGAACAATTGGAAGAAAATTTAGTGCAATTATCAGTACAGCAGGTTGCGACTTATTAATTCGGCATGTCCGCGCTACTAGAGGCAAATTGCTATATAACTCGTAATATTTCTTAGCTACGCGAGACTGTAACTGGTTGGGGGAAAATGTTCTCGCATTCGATGATATCAGTTGTCAATGAACCGTTGAGTAATCCACATGCTATACAAACGCTATCCCCATCGTTATGAATCTCAAAGTTGGTGTCGAGAGTGCTCTTCGCTTCACCAAGTTGAGTGTATATCTGGCATTTACATGGCCACCACCGATTAACGCCACCAAGTGGGAAATCGTGAAGAACAATATCGCCATTTTATTATCCTATCTGAGCATTCTGTGTTTTATAATTTCCGTTCTCGCATTATTGATCGTATCTAAGGTGGATTCTGTCACGCTCACCGACCTGGTAATGGTCATTTCCGGTTTTTGCAATTACATCCTCAAAACCCGCGTGTACAAAGTGCGTCGAAAACGAATTCAGGTTAACAAAAAACTAAATTATTCGCAACATGGTTTAAGATCCTGAACTTTGAACTTTAATAGAATACAGATTTTTTAAATTTAATTAAGTTGTTTTTCAAATGTGAATTCAAGTATGGAAGGGTGTCTTTCAAGCTTAACAAGATTGATCATTCTGTATTAGAGCAGAATTGTTATGTTGGACAGATTTTGACATACGAGATGGAAGATTTTGTGAAAAAATCTTCGTCCCACGAGAAAGCGATTCTGCAGTGTTACGTGAACAGATGTTGGATGTTTCATGTTTTTGTAACAATTACTTTACTTCTGACGATTATTGCAATAGCCGTCGCACCACTAATAACAGATCGCCTATTACCGATCCCGACGTTCTACCCATTTACGGTGGATCCTAACTTTACTGTATATTATGTGATTTATGTTCATCAGACCATCTCGTGTTTTCAGTTGGTCACGGGTTTTGTTTTGATAGATTGCCAGACGGCTGTTATGTTGTGGTACGTCAGTGCGAGAATCGAGATTCTTGCCGGGGAATTCAAGAGCGTATCGAACGTCACAGAATTTCGTTCCATCGTTCAGAAACATCAACGACTTCTCGCGCACGCTATTGAAGTTTCGGACACGATGAGCTACATAGCTCTCGTCACAACGATGTCAAGTGGACTTGGAATTATTCTTTCCTGCATTCAAATAATCAGTGTAACTATATAGATAAGGTCGATTCAGCGCACCAATCCAGTTTGCAGTCCATTCGTACTTTCTCAACATACAGTTAGGAAGTGTATGTAAAAATCATAAAGTGTTTTTAATATACATTATCGATTTATAGAAGAATCAACCGTTATTTACAAAAGTGAACTATGGACCAGGGATATTGATGTACATGACCAATCTGTTCATTTGTACATGGCCAGCCGAAAATTTACTCCATGTTGTAAGTTGAAAAAAAATGATTCTCGATGCAGACATAAGAACATATGTGATATCGTTCGATAACTTGATTACGGATGTGTTTGCAATTAGTGTGATTTGATGGCAAGGACGGCTTACGATGCTTCGTGGACGGACATGTCGCCCAAATGGAGGAAAAACTATCTGGCTATTCTACGAAGATCTCACCGAGCGATAAGGGTCTCCGTTGCCGGTTTTATACCTACTCTTTCGTTCAACTTTTACGGCTCGGTATAGTAAACAAATGAAACAATCTTGTAATTTAATCGAGGATTCGTAAGATTTTTTAAAATAATGCTCACTGATTATGTATCTTTGAATATCTCAGTTTCTATCGGCCGCATTTTCCTACTTCACTACCCTTCGCTCTGCCACTTCGATGGAATCCGATAATTAATTTGTTCATCACTTGTGAGAATGCTTTTCAATAAATAGTCAATGGTCGTAGTTTCTTCGTAGTTTAATTTGCCAATTTTTTTTTTACCCCGTTCGGTGGTTTTCTATTCCCACAATTTAAGTTTGTTCGTCGATGTAAAAGTCTCTCAAACGTAACGGAGAAAATTGGCGTGATCGTCGGTAATGCCATTCAAAATTGCCCTTCAAAAGCTGCAAACAAGCCCTTAGTATCATATGCAGCAGTATATTGAACCATTTATTTCTGTGCGTTACGCAGCAAAGTAGAACAGATATTAAGAGGAGGGTGACTCGCATCATAAACCATATTACGGCAATCAATACTGGACTCCTTTACAGGGTTTGCGCCAGGAGTCTTTCGCCCGTGAGACACATCATTCGTAATACCGTCGTGAATATTGGACGATGCCGTAATCGACCATGAAATTTAGTCAGTATCAATAAACTCTATTGATATCTTCGGCGAAAACATAATTACAATCAAAGGGTTCACTAAAATACGATAAAGTATACCTTGTCGCTTATACAAGACTCACCAGCTGTTATCCGACCTCGCTTCACTATAATGCTGTGTTTCAAGAATATTGCAACTTGTGAGTTGCAATATTGATTTCCCGGTTCACGGCACTTGCCATCAGCTTCGAAAATCTCGATTTACCTTTTATACACTTGTGTCGAAATAGGGAACGTAATAACTGTAAACTCGCCAATTAACTTATAGTCTAGAGTTCGCATAGATGCCATTAGCTGAAATACGGTCCGACGCCACAAATTTCACCCCATCTGCTGTTTAATTATTCCACTACTAGCAGTAGACTGGTTCTTCTCCGTGGACTTCGTGCCAATGGATATAGCGCGGGTAAAATTGCACGGGCTCATCTTGTATGCTTATACACGGAAAATGCGTGTTCCTGATACGAGTCACGCGATATTGTAAGGATAATGCTTTGGAGCAATTTTAAGACAATTTTGTGCAATTATCAGTACAGCAGGTTGCGACTTATTAATTGGTCATGTCCGCGGTACTAGAGGCAAATTTCTATATAACTCGTAATATTTCTTAGCTACGCGAGACTGTAACTGGTTGGGCGAAAATGTTCTCGCATTCGATGATTTCAGTCGTCAATGAACCGTTGAGTAATCCACATGGTATACATACGCTATCCCTATCGTTATGAATCTCAAAGTTAGTGTCGAGAATGCTCTTCGCTTCACCAAGTTGAGTGTATATCTGGCATTTACATGGCCACCACCGATTAATGCAACCAAGTGGGAAATCGTGAAGAACGATATCGCCATTTTATTATCTTATCTGAGCAGTTTGTGTTTTATAATTTCTGTTCTCGCATTATCGATCGTTTCTAAGGTGGATTCTGTCACCCTCACCGACGTGGTAATGGTCATTAACGGTTTTTGCAATTACATCCTCAAAACCCGCGTGTACAAAGTGCGTCGAAAACGAATTCAGGTTAACAAAAAAAAAATATTCGCAACATAGTTTAAGATCCCGAACTATGAACTTTAAATGGAATACAGATTTTTTTTAAATTAAGTTTTTTTTCTAAACGTGAATTCAAGCATGAAAGGGGGTCTTTCAAGATTGACAATATTGATCATTCTGTATTAGAGCAGAGTTGTTATGTTGGACAGATTTTGACATACGAGATGGAAGATTTTGTGAAAAAACCTTCGTCCCACGAGAAAGCGATTCTACAGTGTTACGTGGACAGATGTTGGATGTTTCATGTTTTTGTAACAGTTACTTTAATTGTGACGATTATTGCAACAGCCGTCGCACCACTAATAACAGATCGACTATTACCGATCCCGGCGTTCTATCCATTTACGGTGGATCCTAACTTTACTATCTATTATGTGATTTATGTTCATCAGACCATCACGTGTTTTCAGTTGGTCACGGGTTTAGTTTTGATAGATTGCCAGACGGCCGTTATGATGTGGTACGCCAGTGCCAGAATTGAGATTCTTGCCGGGGAATTCAAGAGCGTATCGAATGTCACAGAATTTCGTTCCATCGTTCAGAAACATCAACGACTTCTCGCGTACGCCATTGAAGTTTCGGACACGATGAGGTACATAGCTCTCGTTACAACGATGTCAAGTGGACTTGGAGTTATTCTGTGCTGCATTCAAATGATCAGTGTAAGTAAATAGATAAGGTCGATTCACCTCAATAATCCCCAGTTTGCAGTCCATTCGCACTTTCTCAACATACAGTTAGAGTATGTAAAAATCATAAAGTGTTTTTGATATACATTATCGATTTATAGAAGAATCAACCGTTATCTACAAAAATGAACTATGGACCGGCGATATTGATGTATATGACGAATCTGTTCATTTGTACATGGCCAGCGGAAAATTTACTCCATGTTGTAAGTTGAAAAAAATCATTCTCGATGCAGACATAAGAACATATGTGATATCGTTCGATAACTTGATTACGGATGTGTTTGCAATTAGTGTGATTTGATGGCAAGGACCGCTTACGATGCTTCGTGGACGGACATGTCGCCCAAATGGAGGAAAAACTATCTGGTTATTCTACGAAGGTCTCACCGAGCGGTAAAGGTCTCCGTTGCCGGTTTTATACCTACTCTTTCGTTCAGTTTCTACGGCTCGGTATAGTAAACAAATGAAACAATCTTGTAATTTAATCGATGATTCGTAAGATTTTTTTAATAATGCTCACTGATTATGTATCTTTGAATATCTCAGTTTCTATCGGCCGCATTTTCCTACTTCACGACTCTTCGCTCTGCCACTTCGTTGGAATCCGAAAATTAATTTGTTCATCACTTGTGAGAATGCTTTTCAATAAATAGTCAATGGTCGTAGTTTCTTCGTAGTTTAATTTGCCAATTTTTTGTTTACCACGTTCGGTGGTTTTCTATTCCCACAATTTAAGTTTGTTCGTTGATGGAAAAGTCTCTCAAACGTAGCGGAGAAAATTGGCGTGATCGTCGGTAATGCAAACAAGCCCTTAGTATCATATGCAGCAGTATATTGTACCCTTTATTTCTGTGCGTCACGCAGCAAAGTAGAACAGATATTAAAAGGGTGGGTGACGTGCATCATAAATCATAGTACGGCAATCAATACTGGACTCCTTTAAAGGGTTTGCAGCAGAAGTCTTTCGCCGATGAGAGACATCAGTCGTAATGTCAATATCACCGTGAATATGTACAGTATATTGGACGATGCCGTAATTTGACCCCACATGGAAATAAAGTATATTTCGAATATATACTGAAAAATGTATTTAAAATATATAAAATATATTTTGTTCCAAAAATTCTATATGTCGAATATATTTTGAATTGTACTTAAATTATACGCAAGGTATAAAATAAAATTTAGATATGTATAATACATACTTTCGAATTGTACAATGAATATTGATTCCGTACATTTTTCGATGCACCTATAAATATATTCGAATGTATAATGCTAAGCACATTAAAAGTATGAGAGATATATATTGCACATATACTGTGAATATGAGTTTCATATAATCGAAGTGTACCTGGTACACATCTGAAATATATATACTTTATATTTCGGAATGTATTCCGAATATACTTGCAATATATGTTTGATATACTTTGGAGTACCGGATTGTTAACTGTTAACCGAGTCATAATCGGACAGCATATATAATTAATGAAAGGCAGTTAATTGATTGTCTAGTCATAGTAGATAAATAAGTAAATAATAAATAATTATTGACTATAGTAGACTGACAAATGTGCCTCACCGTATAAGAATATAAAAATGCTTTGCGCTCTGTGCATACGTTTTACGTTCATAAGCATTAATATTATCGATATTCAGATCGAAAAAAAATCATTGTACATACAATTTTTTTTTTTTACATGACACCGAAACTGTAACATTAATATTAACAATTAAATTAACATTAACGTATTTTCGTCCAGCATAGGACCATCAAATGCCTACGACACTCTAAATTTCAAATTAAAATAACAATTTTCTAATACCCGGTTCGCTGAGTGGGTTAAGGCGCAACGTTTTTGTACTATACGACCCAGGATCGACGGTTCGATTCCCATCGAGTGACTAAATTAATACCGTTTTTTCCAGTATATTCTCGTGCCTACCAGTAGAGTAAGTTCATATATATAATTAAACGCGAAAATTACCTTCGAAAAGTACAGGTCAAGGTACCATTTACTTATTTTTCAATTTTTTTAGCTGAGATTCAATACGTGGGATATGCAAAGAATATACGTCGAACTTACATCTGGAATACATTCCGAGCTACACCTGACATATACGTCGAATATACGACACTTGTATCCAACTTATATCTCAAATACATTCGGAGCTACCTCTGACATACACGTAGAATATACAACATATATATCTAAACTATATATTGAATATATTTTTCGAATACATTTGTTGTTCCAAAAAGTCGGTGTGGCGAATACATTTTTAACATATTTCTCGTACAAATCGTGTACAGTTTGAATATATTTGAAATACATGCACATATACCGCAAATATATTCGACATATATTTTAAATACATTAAAAAAATATATATTATTCAATATGCTTTATTTTCATATGGGCCACGAAGAAATTTTGTCAGTATCACTACGTTCCATTGATATCTTCGGCGAAGAGATAGTTACAATCAAGGGGTTCACAAAAAATACAATTAAGTATACCTTGTCGCTTATACAGGACTGATCTGCTGTTATGTGACCCCGCTTTTCTATAATGCTATGTTTCAAGAACATTGCAACTTGTGAGTGATCTCGTACTTTATATCTCTGTGCTCAGATCGATTCTGAAGACTTCCCGGTTCACGGCACTTGCCATCAGCTTCGAAATTCTCGATTTACCTTTTATACACTTTGTCAAAATAGGGAACGTAATAACTGTAAACTCGCCAATTACCTTATAGTCTAGAGTTCGCATAGATGCCTTTAGCTGAAATACGGTCCGACGCCACAAGTTTCACCCCATCTGCTGATTAATTATTCCACTACTAGCAGCAGACTGGTTCTTCCCCGTGGACTCGGTGCCAATGAATATAGCGCGGGTAAAATCGCATGGGCTCATCTTGTATGCTTATAGACAAAAATTACGTATTCCTGATACGAGTCACGCGATATTGCAGGGATAATGGTTTCGAACAATTGGAAGAAAATTTAGTGCAATTATCAGTACAGCAGGTTGCGACTTATTAATTCGGCATGTCCGCGATACTAGAGGCAAATTGCTATATAACTCGTAATATTTCTTAGCTACGCGAGACTGTAACTGGTTGGGGGAAAATGTTCTCGCATTCGATGATATCAGTTGTCAATGAACCGTTGAGTAATCCACATGCTATACAAACGCTATCCCCATCGTTATGAATCTCAAAGTTGGTGTCGAGAGTGCTCTTCGCTTCACCAAGTTGAGTGTATATCTGGCATTTACATGGCCACCACCAATTAACGCCACCAAGTGGGAAATCGTGAAGAACGATATCGCCATTTTATTATCCTATCTGAGCATTCTGTGTTTTATAATTTCCGTTCTCGCATTATTGATCGTATCTAAGGTGGATTCTGTCACCCTCACCGACCTGGTAATGGTCATTTCCGGTTTTTGCAATTACATCCTCAAAACCCGCGTGTACACAGTGCGTCGACAACGAATTCAGGTTAACAAACAAAAAAAAAAAATTCGCAACATGGTTTAAGATCCCGAACTTTGAACTTTTAATAGAATACAGATTTTTTATTTTTTTTTTTAATTAAGTTTTTTTTTCTAAATGTGAATTCAAGTATGGAAGGAGGCCTTTCAAGATTAACAAGATTGATCATTCTGTATTAGAGCAGAGTTGTTATGTTGGACAGATTTTGACATACGAGATGGAAGATTTTGTGAAAAAACCTTCGTACCACGAGAAAACGATTCTACAGTGTTACGTGGACAGATGTTGGATGTTTCATGTATTTGTAACGATTACTTTACTTATGACGGTTATTGCAACAGCCGTCGCACCACTAATAACAGATCGACTGTTACCGATCTCGGCGATCTATCCATTTACGGTGGATCCTAACGGTACTATCTATTATATGGTTTATGTTCATCAGACCATATCGTGTTTTCAGTTGGCGACGGGTTTAGTTTTGATAGATTGCCAGACGGCCGTTATGTTGTGGTACGCCAGTGCGAGAATCGAGATTTTTGCCGGGGAATTCAATAGCGTATCGAACGTCACAGAATTTCGTTACATCGTTCAGAAACATCAACGACTTCTCGCATACGCTATTGAAGTTTCGGACACGATGAGCTACATAGCTCTCGTTACAACGATGTCAAGTGGACTTGGAATTATTCTTTCCTGTATTCAAATGATCGCTGTAAGTACATAGATAAGGTCGATGCAGCACACTGATCCCCAGTTTGCAGTCCATTCGTACTTTCTCAACATACAGTTAGGTAGAGTATGTAAAAATCATAATATGTTTTTAATATACTTTATCGATTTATAGAAGAATCAACCGTTATCTACAAAAATGAACTATGGACCGGCGATATTGATGTATATGACGAATCTGTTCATTTGTACATGGCCAGGGGAAAATTTACTGCACGTTGTAAGTTAAAAAAGAAAATCATTTCCGACGCAGACATAAAAAAAATCTCTGAAATCGTTCGATAACGATCGTTGATTACGAAGATGTTTGCAATTAGTGTGATTTGGTGGCAAATACAGCGTACGATACTTCGTGGATAGACATGTCGCCCAAATGGAGGAAAAACTGTCTTGCCATTCTACGAAGATCTCACCGACCGGTAAAGGTTTCCGTTGCCGGTTTTATTCCTACTCATTCGTTCAACTTTTACGGCTCGGTATAGTAAACAAATGAAATAATCTCGGAATTTAATCGAGGATTCGTAACATTTTTTAATAACGTTCGTTGATTATGTTTCGTTGAATATCTCAGTTTCTGTCGGCCGCATTTTCCTACTTCACTACCCTTCGGTCGGTCACTTCGTTGGATTCCAAAAATTAATTCGCTCTTCATTTAGGAGAATGCTTTTTAATAAATAGGCGACAGTCGTAGTTTCTTAGTAGTTTAGTGTGCCAATTTTTGTAACGGATTGAGACCAACTGTACACCTCCCAGGTCTACACGAAGACAGATCTACAGAAAAAGTATGCACCGAATCGACTGTACACGGAGGCAGTTGTACACCAAAAAACTCTGCACCGAAAAACGTACACAGCTGAACTGTACACGATGAAGGCTCTGTACAAAAGTATGCACCGAATGACTGTACACGAAATCAAATCTACACCAAATATCTGTGCACTGAAAACTACACCGACCAACTGCAAAAACTGGACACCCAGCAACTGCATGCAAGGGAAAAATTTACGACACGACGAAAGTTCGATACCAAAAACTCGACACTGCGAAAGGTTGACAACGAAAACTCGACACGACACATCATGCTACAGTACACAATTTCTAAAATAAGTATTGTGATGTCGCGGATGGCAATTTTATATTATTTTGACTTTCGAGCAGACAACTCGGCTACAGAACGCGGTAGTAGGACGGAAGGACTCGGTATACACTGCGACAGACTGCTTAAGATGTTTATTAAAAATAAGAACTGCAGAGGTACGGAGTGTACGTGTAGAAATTCGATGACTTACTGACTACCTAAGCTGAGCGGAGGGTTGTATTTATAGATCTATCCTGGGGGAAAGTTCAGATAGTGGGGAAGGAATTTGGGAGTCGGAGAAATACTAGAAAAAGCAGATGTTTTGGATTCTGGGAAAGTGGTCAAAGGTCGGAAAAAGGAATGCAGTGGTTGAGCCTAGGATTGTGTATTTTAGGGGTAGCTAAAGAGTAAGCGTTTGGGTTCTTCAATGAAAGGACGGGACGCACGGCGATGCGACGAGCGAAGGAGGCGGGTGGAGAGATATCGGTGGCAGCTGTAGTCGTACGGTGGTTGCATGGAAAGGAAAAAAGGAAGGTGTATAGAGGAGCGTTATTACAGTATATAATGAATTTTTCCACGTTTAACAAATAAAATGTGTGGTTGTATCTGTTAATGCGCAAGAAGACTTTTAACAGTAACTGATACGAAAATCATATATTGTAATCCGTAAAAAGTGAAAAATTCAGTATATAATTATTTATATGGAGTTGTGTACAGTAGCCTGATATGCGGTGTCGAGTTTTCGGTGTTGAACTTTCGTCGGGTCGTATTTTTTTCCCTTGTGTACAGTTGCTCGATATCCAGTTTTTGCAATTGGTCGGTGTAATGTTTCCAGTACACGGTTATTTGGTATAGAATTGATTTCGTGTACAGTCATTCGGTGCATACTTTCGTACAGATCCTTCGTCGTGTATAGTTGAGCTGTGTACGGTTTTCAGTGCAGTTTTTTGGTGTACAACTGTATATGTGTACAGTCGTTCGGTGAATACTTTTTGTGTAGACCTGTCTTCGTGTAGACTTGGCAGGTGTACAGCCACCGGTGAATACTTTTTGTGTAGACCTGTCTTCGAGTAGACTTGGCAGGTGTTGGTCACCCACCCACTCTATTGATATCTTCGCCGAAAAACATAGTTACATTCAATGGATTCACAAAAATACAATAAAGTGTACCTTGTTGCTTATACAAGACTCACCTGCTGTTATCCGACCTCGGTTTTCTGTAATGCTATGTTTCAAGAATATTGCAACTTGTGAGTGGTCTCGCACTTTACATCTCTGTGCTCCGACTGATTCTGAAGACTTCCCGGTTCGCGACACTTGCCATCAGCTTCGAAATTTTCGATTTACCTTTGATACACGGTAGTCGAAATTGAGAACGCAACAACTGTAATCCCACCAATTAACTTATAGTCTCGAGTTCGCGTAGATGCGTTTAGCTGAAATACCCTCCGACGCCACAAATTTAACCTCATCTGATGTTTAATTATTCCACTACTAGCGGCAGACTGGTTCTTCCCCGTGGACTTCGTGCCAATGAATATAACGCGGGTAATATCGAACGGGCTCATCTTGTATGCTTATACACAGAAAATACGTGTTCCTGATACGAGTCACGCGATGTTGCAAGGATAATGCTTTGGAACAACTTAAAGACAATTTTGTGCAATTATCAGTACAGCAGGTTGCGACGTATTAATTCGTCATGTCCGCGGTACTAGATGCAAATTTCGCTGCACCTCGTACTATTTCTTAGCTATGCGAGACGGTAACAGGTTAGAGTAAAGTGTTCTCGCATTCGATGATGTCAGTCGTCAATGAACCGCTGAGTAATCCACATGCTATACATACGCTATCTCTATCGCTATGAATCTCAAAGTTAGTGTCGAGAGTGCGCTTCGCTTCACCAAGTTGAGTGTATACCTAGCATTTACGTGGCCACCATCAATTAATGCCACAAAGTGGGAAATCGTGAAGAACGACATTGCCATTTTATTATCCTATCTGAGCATTCTCTGTTTTTTAATTCCTATTCTCTCATTATCGATCATATATAAGGTGGATTCTGTCAACCTCACCGACGTGGTACTGCTTATTTCCGGTTCTTCTTATTACATCGTGAAAACCTGCGTGTACAAAGTGCATCGAAAACGAATTCAGGTTAACACAAAAAAAAAAAAATTCTTCGAAATATGGTTTACGATCCCGAACTTTGAACTTAGAAATAGAAATGAGATTTTTTTTTTCTGAATGTGGATTCATGTGTAAAAGGGGTTGTTTTTCAAGACTGACAAAATTGATAATTCTATATTAGAACAGAGCTGTTATGTTGGACAGATTTTGACATACGAGATGGAAGATTTTGTGAAAAAATCGCAGTCCCACGAGAAAGCGATTCTACAGTGTTACGTGGACAGATGTTGGATCTTTCATGTTTTTGTAACAGTTACATTACTTCTGATGATTATTGCAACAGCCGTCGCACCACTAATAACAGATCGACAGTTACCGATTCCGGCGTTCTACCCATTTACGGTGGATCCTAACTTTACTATCTATTATGTGATTTATGTTCACCAGACGATCTCGTGTTTTCAGTTGGTCACGGGTTTAGTTTTAATAGATTGCCAGACGGCTGTTATGATGTGGTACGCCAGTGCGAGAATCGAGATTCTTGCCGGGGAATTTAAGAGTGTGTCGAACGTCACAGAATTTCGGTCCATCGTTCGGAAACATCAACGTCTTCTCGGGTACGCTGCTGAAGTTTCGGACACGATGAGCTACATAGCTCTCGTTACAATGATGTCAAGTGGATTTGGAATTATCGTCTGCTGCATTCAAATGATCAGTGTAAGTTAATGGATAAGGTCAATTCGGCCCGCTAATTTCCAGTTTGCAGTCCATTCCTTCTTTCTCAACATACAGTTAGGCTCATACACTCTACCTAACTGTGTGCTGAGAAAGTTACATATATGTTAAAACCACAAGGTGTTTTCAATATACATTATCGATTTATAGGAGAGTCAACCGTTATCTACAAAAATGAATTATGGACCGGGGATATTAATGTATCTGACGAATCTGTTCATTTGTACATGGCCAGCGGAAAATTTACTCCGCGTTGTAAGTTGAAAAAAAGTCATTCCCAACGCAGACATTGAGATGTCTGTGAAATCGTACAATATCTTGACTGCGAAGATGTTTGTATTCAGTGTGATTTGATGGCAAGTACAGTGTACGATGCTTCGTGGACGGACATGTCGCCCATATGGAGGAAAAACTGTCTCGCCATTCTACGAAGATCTCACCGACCGGTAAAGGTTTCCATTGCCGGTTTTATTCCTGCTCTTTCGTTCAACTTCTACGGCTCGGTATAGTAAACAAATGAAACAATGACGCCATTTAATCGAGGATTCGTAAGATTTTTTAATAACGCTCGTCGATTATGTATCGTTGAATATCTCAGTTTCTGTCGGCCGCATTTTCCTACTTCACTACCCTTCGCTCTGTCACTTCGTTGGATTCCGAAAATTAATTTGTCATTCTCTTTATGACAATGCTTTTCAATAAATAGTCGATGGTCGCAGTTTCTTCGTAGTTTAATTTGCCAAATTTTAACCACGTTCGGTGGTTTTCTATTCCCACAATATAAGTTTGTTCGCCGATGGAAAATGTTCATATCTCTCATATGCCTCATAAAAGCTGAAAACTGACATTTTTATATTGTTTTCTCATAATGTTCCTTTAGTCGCAAAGCTTCCTCCACGACGAAACCAAAAATACAGAAAATACTTTTTCATAGAAGGAACTTTGGGAATAAAGGAACATTATGAGGACGCAATATGAAAATTTAAATTTTCAACTTTTCTCAACGTCAACGTCGTGTTTGACTTTTATAATATTGGCTATAAAAATTAGTTTGTGGGAAACAAATTTTGAAAATCTTAAAGACAGTCGAATCTAAGCAAATAATAGTACAGAAGTGAATAAATACAGGTAATGTGCCAAAGAAAATGTCTTATTAATTTGATCAGTTTCCTTGTAATTCGCAATAAAAAAATAATAGCCGGCTAAACGGCGGCTAATTTTTAGCTGGCCAAATGATCTTAGCCGATTAAGCTCCGACTAATTGTCAGCCAGCCAAACCATCTTAGCCGGCTAAGACGGCTTAGCCGGCCAAACTATACTGCCCATTAGCCGGATAAGATTTTTTAGCCGGCCAAGACGGCTCAACTGTACAGCCCTGTACCGTCACGGAGCAAAATATAAAAGATATTAAAAGGGGGTTGACGTGCTTCATAAATCATATTACGGCAATCAATACTGGACTCTTTTACAGGATGTACGTCAGCAGTTTCTCGCCCGTGAGAGATATCATTTGTAATAATACCACCGTGAATATGTACAGTAGTAGTAGTAGTATTTATTGTACATTAGGACCTGGGATCCTCTAGGCACATCACCCAACCAACAACAAATCGAATAAATACAAAAAGAAAAAGAAACATAGCACACTGCAACTAACGCTAATAATAATAATAATTCTAATAAACAAAATAATAATCAGCAACTAATAATAAGCAAAATAATAATACGCAATAAAAACAGTAATTGCTCATCAATCAATTTCAACGTATACGAGAGCCCTCTCAGATCGGGTTCTCCTCTTTGAGTGACTCATGAGGGTTAATACGATGCTAGATGAATGTTACCTTAAAAAGAAAACTGAACTTCATCCGAAAACATATATCGAAATGTGATACTAATACTAAGTGATACAAAATGAAATTAAGGTAAACTGATATGATAAACTGCGCTAAACAAAAAAAAACCGTAATGAATTTAATTTGATCTTTTACTATTATTATATTATCTGAACTATTTTATGTGAAAGGGCTCGTCCCGTAAATAAATAAATAAATAAATAAATAAATAAATAAATAAATAAATAAGTAAGTAATTGCAACGCAGCCGAACACACCGAACAGGGCGAATCAAAGCTCGCCTTTCCGGAGCATGCCGCGGACCAGCCGCTGAAGTGCACGTTTGCGCAACGGCAAAACATCCGCTGACAATAAATTGAAGAGCTTCGCGCCAACATTGCAGAACGCATTCCTCTTCGGCTCCGTACGAAATCGATCTAAATGAAATGACCCGCTGTCGATTCCTTAGCCTTTCACGAGCGCCCGTCGCCTCGAACTGAAACCTCTCCCGCAGATAGGGGGGATGCGCCCCTGCGCAGCACGTCAAACACCACACTAAGAATAAAAAAAACTTACGCCTAGCCGCAACCTTCGGCCGCTGAAGCCTCTCGAAGAATGGGGTAACATGATCAAGCCGACTCGAATTAAAGATAAAACGCACGCACGAATTCAGCGTGTGACGGATGGACGCTTGGTCAGGCACTGCTACTATGATTCGAGTCGGATAATAATATAATAGTTGTTTATTAGTCGTAGCGGAGAGTGTAATTAGTCGGAGATATGTAATTCGGTGGTGTACCGCACTGGTTGGTCGTCGGAGCTGAACTCCTTGAAGCGGGCGTGAAGCTGGGGGCTTCGCGCTCGCTGATACAATGGAATAAAGAGTCGGAAGATGTTTAGTCTAAGCCAGATAAGTGGTCGCGCACGGCGGTCCGGATGCTCGATAGCCTTAAGGGCTTCTTTGAAGAGCGTCGAACGGAAACGCTCCGTCGATACACTGGAATAAATAATAGAAGGTTAATAAGTTAAATAGTTAGGCTGGGGCCGTTACAAGCGCTACCTGAATAGTATTAGTCAGTATCGATAAGGTCCGTTGGTATCTTCGGCGAAAACATAGCTACAGTCAGGGTGTTCACAAAAAAAAAAACGATAAAGTGTAATTTGTCGCTTATACAAGACTCACCTGCTATTATCTGACCTCTCTTTTGCACAATGCTGTGTTTGAAGAATATTGATACTTGCGAGTGGTCTCGTACTTTGCATCTCTATGCTCAGGTCGACTCCGAAGACTTCCCGGTTCACGCCACTTGCCATCAGCTTCGAAATTCTCGATTTACCTTTTGTACACTTATGTCGAAATAGGGAACAAAATAACTGTAAACTCGCCAATTAGCTTATAGTCCGAAGTTGCGTAGATGCGTTTAGCTGAAATACCGTTCGACGCCACAAATTTCACCCCATCTGCTGTTTAATTATTTCACTACTAGCAGCAGACTGGTTCATCGCGGTGGACTCCGTGCCAATGGATATAGCGCGGGTAAAATCGAACGAGCTCATCTGGTATGCTTATACACAGACAATACGTGTTTCTTACACGAGTCACGCGATATTGCAGGGATAATGCTTTAGAACAATTTTAAGAAAATTTCGTGCAATTATCAGTACAGCAGGTTGCAACTTATTGATTGGTAATGTCTGCGGTTCTAGAGGCAAATTTCACTGCAACTCATGCTATTTCTTAGGTACGCAAGACTGTAACGCGTTGAGGGGGGGGGGATGTTCTCGCATTTCGATGACATCAGTCGTCAATGAACCGTTGAGCAATCCACATGCGATACAAATACGGAATCTCTGTCGTCATGAAACTCAAAGTTAGTGTCGAGAGTGCTCTTCGCTTCACCAAGTTGAGTGTATATCTGGCATTTACATGGCCACCATCGATCAATGCCACCAAGCGGGAAATCGTGAATAACGACATCGCCATTTCATTGTCATATCTGAGCATTCTATGTATTTTAATTCCTGTTCTCGCATCATCGATCGTATATAAGCTGGATTCTGTCGCCATCACTGACGTGATAATATTCATCACAGCTTCTTGCAATTACATCATCAAAACCCACGGGTACAAAGTACATCGAAAACGACTTCGGGTTAATAAAAACAAACAAATTCTTCGGAATTTACTTTAAGATACCGAAGTTCAAAACTTCAATACTGCTAAAGTTCAAAACTTTGAAATGGGATTCAGATTTTTTAATTACGTTTTTTTATTCTAAATGTGGATTAAAGTATGGAAAGAGCTTGTCTTTCAAAATTCATGAGAGAGACAATTCTATATTAGAACAGGGCTCTTATGTCCGACAGATTTTGACATACGAGATGGAAAGCGAATTCAGGTTAACAAAAAAAAAAAATATTCAGTACATCCCTAGCGAACCGAGTTGACCCGTTTTTAGGGGCAACTTACGGTCTATCGACTGAAATCGGTCAAGTATCATTCAACTTTGAGTCAATTTTACATAAAAATCATCAATCGGCTCGTTTTTGGTAAACTTTTATTGATTTGACCGATTATTGACCAATTCCCGAAGACGCTGTTTGGTTAGTTTATGGTCGACTCGTGATTAGTCGACTAATATTGGACTCAAAATAATTAAAGGTCAATTAATGAGTCGGTTTTTATCAACTGAACGACGTATTGACTGAATTGGAAAGAATTGTTCCGTTCATTTAAGGTCGACCTTTGGTTTATCAACCAAGAGTAATCTTAAAGTAATGATAGGTCAATTGATAGTCGACTTTTACCATTTGACGACTTATCGACTTAATCGGGTAAATTTCGTTCGATCAATTTAGGGTCAATTTTTGGTTTATCAACTAAGATTAAACTACAAGGAATGATGGAACAATTAATGGTCAACTTTTATCAACTTGACGACTTGTCGACTCAATTGCATAAATACTGTTTGGTTAATGGAAAATCGACTTTTAATTTATCAACCAACAGTAAACGTAAAGTAATATTGCATCAATTAAGAGTCGATTTTTATGATATTAACCAAATATATATTCAATTGGGCACACTCTGTTCGGTCAATTGGAGATTCTAGACTTCTATTTCGTCAACTGAGATTAAATTTAGACTACGGCGAAGTTAGCTGACGGTCGACTTTATTCTTGTTAATACTCCACGATTAAACTTAGAGCATCGTCAGATCTCATTACGGTCGACTTTTATCGATTTGACCAATTGTTGACCCAATTGGAATGGTTAATAGTGAATGGTTAAGCCGCTAGATTGCTTGGAGGATAAAGATGGCCCGGTTGTTTCTCGCAAGTGGTCCTGTACCTAGCAAGTTACTATATAGGGAACAAACTACAATCATACAGCATGAAAGTTCACACGCAATAGAACACTATACAGGAAGCGTCGTATATAATTTGTTCTCAACTAATGATGTCAACAGTAGGTGAAAAAAAAGTTTTATCAATTAGAGGTGTATGTATCATATGCGACTACGAAGTAAACAGTATATCAAATGTTAGTCGACCCATTGTAAGTCGACTATAAATGGACTCGCATCGCTCCGCTTAAACAAGTCAAATTTCAGTGAACTCACAAAAAAAGCGACCATAAATCGACTCAATTACAAAACTTGATTCCGTTGATATTTGGTCAATCCAGTAAATGTTGTCCATTTTTCGACTCACGTTGGTCAAATATCGGTCCATTCACTAACATTGACCAAACATTGCCCGATGAATGTCCATTGTACTAGGTCGTGATCTAGTCAACGATCTCGAAGTCGACCACGAACATACCCATTGAAATGGGTCAATTGTAGTCGAATCATGGTCAAATTTTTGCAGAAACCGGCCGTCGAATTTCGGTCAATTTTCGGTCGGACAGGTCCGCTAGGCATGGTTTTAGATCCCGAAGTTTGAAGTTTGAAATGGGATTCAGATTTTTTGAATTAAGATTTTTTTAATCTGAATGTGAATTAAAGTATGGAAGGGGTTGTCTTTCAAAATTGACAACATTGATAATTCTGTATTAGAGCAGTTGTTATGTTGGACAGATTTTGACGTACAAAATGGAAGATTTTGTGAAAAAACCTCAGTCCCACGAGAAAGCGATTCAACAGTGTTATGTAGACAGATGTTGGATGTTTCATGTTTTCGTAACAGTTACTCTGCTTGTGACAGTTATTGGAACAGTCGTCACATCACTAATAACGGATCGACTGCTACCGATTACGGCGTTCTACCCATTTACGGTCGATCCTAACTTGACCATCTATTATGTGATATACGTTCATCAGACCATCTCGGGTTTTCAGTTGGTCACGGGTTTGGTTTTAATAGATTGCCAGATGGCTGTTATGATGTGGTGCGCCAGTGCGAGACTCGAGATTCTTGTTGGGGAATTCAAGAACGTATCGAACGTCCTAGAATTTCGTTCCATCGTTCAGAAACATCAACGACTTCTCGCGTACGCCATTGACCTTTCGGACACGATGAGCTACATAGCTTTCGTTACAACGGTGTCAAGTGGTCTTGGAATTATTATGTGCTGCATTCAAATAATCAGTGTAAGTAAATAGATGATGTCGATTCGGTGCGCTAATCCCGAGATTGCAGTCCATTCGTACTTTCTCAACATACAGTTAGGTAAAGTGCACGGAGCGAAAAATATGGTAATAATCTCCCGATTCGTATACTAATTTGAGGATGAAGTGAACAAATTACGTTATTAACCAGACGCCTCTCGAATTTTGCTATGCATAGGCAGTTGTGCCATTTACGGCGTATCGTAATTATTCCCATACTTTGCATCAACAAGTATTTCGAATAATTCTCCACACGCATATAAAATGTACCAAGTGACTTCCCATATATCACGAAATATTTTGAAAGTATTTCAGAAATGTTTTCAATATTTCAAATCTTACAAAATATTTCTGATAATATTGAAATCATATCTTTAAGTATTCCATCAAAATATCCCATCGAAACATTTCTAAAATATTTCAGTAATATAGTCAATCTTTCATACATTTGAAATATTTCTGAAATGGTGAAAAAATATTTTGAAAGCGAATATTAGTAAAGGCAGTGCTCCATTTCTACAGATTCCAACTGAACGCAGACCCAACTCGATACAGGCAACTGCACACGAAAAAATTCTACACATCACTAGCTCGCCACCGCAAAACTCGATATATTGCCAATTCGACATTCGACACATTTCCGACTGGATATGTGCATTAAAACTGCATTCGTTATCAACCCGACACGGTAAAACCCGACGCGTCACCATCTCGACACAGTAAAATTCAACACATTATCAACTGAACACGACAAGACTTCACACATCACCAACTCGACACATCACCAACTCGACACATCACCAACTCGATACATTACCAACTCGACACATCACCAACTCGACACACCACCAACTCGACACATCACCAACTCGACACATCACCAACTCGACACATCACCAACTCGACACAACACATTTTGACACATTATCAACTGGACCCGACAACTTGACACAGCAAAACTCTACATACCACTGACTGGACACACCAAAACTCTACACAGACCCAACTCGACCCGGCAACACTACACAGACCCAAAGACCCAACTCGACCCGGCAACACTACACAGACCCAACTCGACACAGACCCAACTCGACACAGAGCCAACTCGATACAGAACCAACTCGACACAGACCGAATTCGACGCAGACCCAACTCGACGCAGACCCAACTCGACGCAGACCCAAGTCGACACAGGCGGGACGTTTGGTAAACGAGCTTTGGCGCAACTGAACACAGATCCAACTGGACACGCGTAATATTTGATCGATAGGACAAAGAAGAACAGATACCGACCGCTCCCCAATTTTTATCACAATCGAGACTAAAAAATTGATTCGTATAAAAAGACCGATTTTCAAGATCTAATTGTTCGTTCAAATGGCCGGTAAAAGCTTTCGTGACTTTGGACAAGTAAAGTTTGGTACTTAAATTACAACATGTCAAAAGTCTAAGCACATGACTTTGAATTATCTTCGTGACATAACTACCTTAATGTGCATTATCAATTTATAGAAGAATCAACCGTTATCTACCAAAATGAACTATGGACCCGGGGTATTAATGTATATGACGAATCTGTTCATTTGTACATGGCCATCGGAAAATTTACTCCGCGTTGTAAGTTGAAAAAAAAAACATTCCCTATGCAGACATAAAAACGTCTGTGAAATCGTACAATAACTTGATTGCGAAGATGTTTGCAATTAGTGTGATTTGATGGCAAGTACGGTGTACGATGCTTCATGGATGGACATGTCGCCCAAATGGAGAAAAAAGTGTCTCGCTATTCTGCGAAGATCTCACCAAGCGGTAAAGGTCTCCGTTGCCGGTTTTATACCTACTCTTTCGTTTAACTTCTACGGCTCGGTATAGTAAACAAACGAAACAATCTTGTAATTTAATCAAGGATTCGTAAGATTTTGCATAATGCTCACTGATTATGTATCTGAATATTTCAGTTTCTATGGGCAGCATTTTCCTACTTCACTACGCTTCGCTCAGCCACTTTGTTGAATTCCGAAAATTAAGCTGTTCTTCATTTACGAGAATGCCTTTCAATAAATAGTCTCTTAGTAGTTTAATTTGCCAATTTTTTTGACCACGTTCGGTGGTTTTCTGTTCCCACAATTTAAGTTTGTTCGCCGATGGGAAACTCTCTGAAACGCAGCGAGGCAAAGTAGAACAGACATTAAACGGGGGTGACGTACATCATAAACCATATCAGGGCAATCAATACTGGACTCCTTTACAGGGTTACGGCAATCAATACTGGACTCCTTTACAGGGTTACGGCAATCAATACTGGACTCCTTTACAGGGTTACGGCAATCAATACTGGACTCCTTTACAGGGTTACGGCAATCAATACTGGACTCCTTTGCAGGGTTACGGCAATCAATACTGGACTCCTTTACAGGGTTTGCGCCAGACATTAGTCATAATGTCAATGCCATGATATTGGACAATGGCGTGATCCACCAAGAAATTTAGTAAGTATCAATAAGCTCTATTGATATCTTCGGTGAAGACATGGTTACAATCAAAGTGTTCACAAAAATACATTAAAGTATAACTTGTTGCCTATACAAGGCTCACCTGCTGTTATCCGACCTCGCTTTTCTATAATGCTATGTTTCAAGAATATCGCAACTTGTGAGTGGTCTCGTACTTTACATCTCTGTGCTCAGGTTGATTCTGAAGGCTTCCCGGTTCACGGCGCTTGGCATCATCATCGAAATTTTCGATTTACCTTTGAAACATTGTAGTCGAAATAGAGAACGCAACATCTGTAATCTTACCAATTAACTTATAGTCTCGAGTTCGCGTAGATGCGTTTAGCTGAAATACGCTCCGACGC
The DNA here is from genome assembly GCA_963922035.1 of Amblyjoppa proteus. NCBI lineage: Eukaryota > Metazoa > Arthropoda > Insecta > Hymenoptera > Ichneumonidae > Amblyjoppa > Amblyjoppa proteus. The sequence continues at coordinate 11,962,864 of OY998231.1, read as the reverse complement.
TACAAAGTTCACCCCATCTGCTGTTTAATTATTCCACTACTAGCAGCAGACTGGTTCTTCCCCTTGGACTTCGTGCCAATGGCTATAGCGCCGAAAAAATCATATGGGCTCATCTTGTATGCTTATAGACACACTATACGTATTCCTGATACGATTCACGCGATATTGCAGGGATGATGGTTTGGAACAGTTTGAAGAAAATTTAGTGCAATTATTAGTATGGCGGGTTGCGACTTATTAATTGCTCATGTCTGCGGAGCTAGAGGCAAATTTCGCTACAACTCATACTATTTCTTAGCTGCGCGAGACTGTAACAGGTTGGGGGAAAATTTTCTCGCATTCGATTATACCAGTCGTCGATGAACCGTTGAGTAATCCACATGCTATACAAACGCTTTCTCTGTCGTTATGAAACGCACAGTTAGTGTCGAGAGTGCTCTTTACTTCACCAAGTTGAGTGTATACCTAGCATTTACGTGGCCACCATCGATTAATGCCACCAAGTGGGAATTCGTGAAGAACGATATCGCCATTTTATTGTCCTATCTGAGCATTCTCTGCTTTTTAATTCCTGTTCTCTCATTATCGATCGTATACAATGTGGATACTGTCACCCTCACCGACGTGGCACTGCTCATTTCCGCCTCTTGTAATTACATCATCAAAACCCTGGTGTACAAAGTTCGTCGAAAGCGAATTCAGGTTAATTAAAAAAAAAAATCTTCAGAATATCGTTTTGGATCCCGTAGTTTGAAGTTTGAAACGGGATTCAGATTTTTTTAAATTAAGTTTTTTTAAATCTCAATGTGGATTCAAGTATGAATGGGATTGTCTTTCAAAATTTATAATATTGATAATTCTGTATTAGAAGGGTTGTTATGTTGGACAGATTTTGACGTACGAAATGGAAGATTTTGTGAAAAAATCTCGCTCCCACGAGAAAGCGATTCTACAGTCTTACGTTGACAGATGTTGGATGTTTCATGTTTTTGTGACAGTTACTCTACTTCTAACGGTTATGGCAACTGTCGTCGCACAGCTAATAACAGATCGACTGTTACCGATCGCGGCGTTCTACCCATTTACGCTGGACCCGAATTATATTGTCTATTATGTGGTTTACATTCATCAGATCATCGCGTGTTTTCAGTTCGTCACGGGCTTAGTTTTGATAGATTGCCAGACGGCTCTTATGATGTGGTACGCCAGTGCGAGACTCGAGATTCTTGCCGGGGAATTCAGGAACGTATCGAATGTCACGGAATTTCGGTCCATCGTTCAGAAACACCAACGACTTCTCGCGTACACTATTGATATTTCGGACACGATGAGCTACATAGCTCTCGTTACAACGATGTCAAGTGGACTTGGAGTTATTCTGTGCTGCATTCAAATGATCAGTGTAAGTAAATTGATAAGGTCGATTCGGTGCGCTGATCCCCAGTTTGCAGGCCATTCGCACTTTTCCAACATACATCGTGGTGAAGATGTTTCTCTGACAATATGTCTGAAAAACTGAATGGACCGTTTCAGTGATTTTCATCGATTTTCCGAGATTTTTCTCTGATTTTCTCTGCTAGATGTTAAATAGATAGATATTTATGTTTATTTTGCAAAAGACAGTGTCTGTACAATAGGAGAGTCTCGTGAACTTAGTCCTGATAGGTGCTGACATTTGTAGTTCTTACATGGATTAGTATTATAAGTAACCATTCACTTAAGATTATTTAAGATTTATTCCAAGTATGTTGGTTTAAGAATTTATTCATTCATTGAACGACCTAAGCTTAAGGGCGTTGATCACGTATACATAAATATCGTTTAACTGTGTGGCAGCATTTTGTATATTTTTCAGGGTTTGCAAGTTTTCGTTATTGTCCACTACTTCGCTATATGTTGAATATCTGACATTTTCTCCGCACAACCTCAGGCAGTCGCAATATATCAGAGAAATTCAGAGTATTTTCCGAAAAAATGCTGGACACCTGTGATTTTTTTCTGATGAAGTAGGGGAAACGAGGACAAAATGGGGACATGAAATGTCATATCGACGCGGTACAAAATGGGGTACCCAAAGTTATCGAATACATCGATTCATTATAGCCAACAAACGACGGAAACCGGGGGAAAGTGGGGATATGAAATATCATATCGACGTAGAGAAAAATGGGGTAATAATGAAACTAACAAAAGTTGCCGCAAGTCAAATCGAAGGGTGCCCCGTTTTGCCCCAGATGGTTTTTGTTTCAATACCCTTTCAAAGCTGGTCCCAATACAATTTTGGTGTGAAAAACAATGGATCCATGCTTTCGGTATCGTAGCACGTTTTATTGTTTAGCGTCCCCGTTTTGCCCCGGTTTACCCTACGTTAAGTGAAAATACGAGTTGAATCTAAGATGTACTCATTCTGATACTCGAAACTACAACAGACTTTTTCAGAGAAAATACTATTTATTTTTTGAAATAGCTGCTATTTTCTCTGATAATGTGGGTTTAGAGAATTTCAAAGAACTGACGAGTTCACTCTAAGACCTGATCTTTCTGACATTGGTGCGAAGAGTAAACTTTCGTGTTCGTGTGAACAGTAAAATGTAAACAACATTTTATGTGTAGTCTGTATGAGAAATGCAGCAAAAAATTGACTTTTTCAAAAAAATAGTTTTTGAATATAGAAGAGAAACGGTCTTAGAATATCAACAAAGTTCGTGGTTTTTCAGAGAAGTTGGCAGAGAAAATCGATGATTTTTAGAACAATTAGAAATACTTAGATGCAGAAAAATCTTTCACTTTCTCTGAGAATTGCGAAAAGTGAGAGAAATTCAGAGGACTTTTCAGAGGAAAATTTTCCGAGACTTTCAGATATATTGTCAGAGATATTCAGAGAAATATTTTCAGCAGGGCCGTAAGGCAGGGTATGTAAAATTCATAAAGTGTTTTTAACATACATTATCGATTTGTAGAAGAATCATCCGTTATCTGCAATAGTGAATTATGGACCGGGGATGTTTCTGTACATGATGAATCTCTTGATTTGTACATGGCCAGCCGAAAATTTACTCCGCGTTGTAAGTTGAAAAAAATAATAATAATAATGCACAACGCAGACATAAAGACGTCTGTGAAATCGTACGACAACTTGATTGCGAAGATGTTTGCAATTAGTGTGATTTGATGGCAAGTACGGCGTACAATGCTTCGTGGATGGACATGTCGCCCAAATGGAGGAAAAACTGTCTCGCTATTCTACGAAGATTTCAGCGACTGGTAAAGGTTTCCGTTGGCGGTTTTATTCCTGCTCTTTCGTTCAACTTCTACGGTTCGGTATAGTAAACAAACGAAAGAATCTTGTAATTTAAACAAGGATTCGTAAGATTTTTGAATAACGCTCACGGATTACGTATCGTTGAATATCTCAGTTTCTATCGGCCGCCTTTTCGTACTTCACTACCCTTCGCTCGGTCACTTCGTTGGATTCCGAAAATTAATTTGTTCTTCATTTATGAGAATGCTTTTGAGAATAAATAGTCGACCGTCGTAGTCTCTTAGTAGTTTAATTTGCCATTTTTTTTTACCCCGTTTAGTGGTTTTCTATTTCCACAATTTAAGTTTGTTCGCCGATGGAAAACTCTCCTAAACGCAGCGGCGAAAATTTGCGTGGTCGTCGGTAACCCCAGTGGAAATAATGTATATGCATCAATATATTTCTCAACATAAGTATAACGAAGATATATAAGAAATATATACAGGTTATATAATATATGCTAAAAATTCGAAATTTTGAATTTTAGCATATAGAATGGTTTTCGAAAAAAAAATTCAAGATTTCGGATTAAAACCTTCGCTATTGCTTTCAAGTGGCATATTTCCCAACCGATTTCATTAACGAAAAAATTCTAAAAGATTTTTTTATCCAAAAAATGGTACCCTTACCATTTTTTGACCAAAATGGACTTTTTGAAACACCCCCTCGTTTTTCTACTTCCAGAATGGCAACATTTTTTTTTCGAGATATCGAATTTTTACCAACGCTATTGGCTTCGGGTGACCCATTGATTGAGTTGAATCACTGTATCAACTCGTCCTAACGAGTGATGATCGGCCACCCGGTGGTACATTCACGAAAGCGAGGCACCACGACTCTCGACGGATTGTCGCGGTTGTCTCCTGTCACACTTATGGTCTTGAGCACGACGTTCACCACCTCAACCAGGTCACGAGCTTTGATTAGAAATTAACCGGAAAGACAACCATGTTAAGAGCTTTACATTGGGTCCTTCTTCGAGACTTTTATGAAAAACGACCTATCCGAGTTTTCGTCAACAGTCTATTGGCGGGTAGTTTCTCATAAGAGACCCGAAGAACGACCCAAAAAAGGATCTCAACATGGTCGTCCGTCCGGGTTACTCACTGATCAACGTCGAGCTTTTTCGGTAATTCATACAGCGGTCGTTTTTGTGGTAATTTTGCAGACATTGACAGAAAAACGATCCATCCTCAACCTAACTATTGGTCTTTCTTTCGGTCGTTATTCCGGACGAAAAGTGTCACATAACGACCAGTCGTCTTTAGAGTCTTTTGATAGTCGTTAAAGACGGTCGTTTGACTTGCTAGGGAGTGTAAGCACGTATGTTTCCGCATACGTATCTCTGAGCACAGTAGGCTCACAGAGTGAGAGTGATTCGGCTTTGAACGTCGGGTCTACTTTTAGTCCCCGAATTGCAAGACTGAAGAACTTCTCTTTCCTTGTTCTCTTCTCGCACATGTGGGAGAGCGGTCTAATAACGTACTGGGTGCGTTATCAAGAGGGCCAGCAATTCAACTGCACTCCCTCTACCCCAAAATATGCGCCAGAATCCCCTCCTCTACACCTTATCCTGCCGGTCCATTACCGAACTCGTTACCTTCCATTTGAAAGAAGATGACACGGTTTATTGGACGATGCCGTAATCCACCAAGAAACTTAGTCAGTATCAATAAGCTCTATTGATATCTTCGGCGAAGACATAGTTACAATCAAAGTGTTCACAAAAATACAATAAAGTGCACCTTGTTGCTTATACAAGACTCACCTGATGTTATCCGACCTCGCTTTTCTACAATGCTATGTTTCAAGAATATTTCAACTTGTGAGTGGTCTCGTACTTCACTTCTCTGTGCTCAGACTGATTCCGAACACTTCCCGGTTCACGGCACTTGCCGTCAGCTTCGAAATTCTCGATTTACCTTTGACACACTCTAGTCGAAATAGAGAACGCAACAACTGTAATCTCACCAATTAACTTATAGTCTCGAGTTCGCATAGATGCGTTTAGCTGAAATACCCTCCGCCGCCACAAAGTTCACCCCATCTGCTGTTTAATTATTCCACTACTAGCGGCAGACTGGTTCTTCCCCGTTGAATCCGTGCCAATGGCTATAGCGCCGGAAAAATCGCATCGGCTCATCTTGTATGCTTATACACACACAATACGTATTCCTGATACGAGTCACGCGATATTGTAGGGATGATGCTTTGGAACAATTTGAAGAAAATTTCGTGCAATTATCAGTACAGCAGGTTGCAACTTATTGATTGGTCATATCCGCGGTACTAGAGGCAAATTTCGCTAAAACTCATACGATTTCTTAGCTACGCGAAATTACAATAGGTTGGGGAAAATTTTCTCGCATTCGATGATATTAGTCGTCAATGAATCGTTGATTAATCCACATGCTATACATACGCTTTCTCTGCCGTTATGAAACGCACAGTTAGTGTCGAGACTGCTCTTTACTTCACCAAGTTGAGTGTGTATCTGGCATTTACGTGGCCACCATCGATCAATGCCACCAAGTGGGAAATCGTCAAGAACGATATCGCAATTTTATTATCCTATCTGAGCATTCTGTGTTTTGCAATTCCTGTTTTCTCATTAACGATACTATATAAGGTGGATTCCGTCACCTTTACCGACGTGGTAATGGTCATTTTCGCTTCTTGCAATTACATCGTCAAAACCCGCGTATACAAAGTGCGTCGAAAACGGATTCAGGTTAACAAACAAATAAACAAAAAATTCTTCGGAATATGCTTTAAGATCCCGAACTTTGAACTTTTAAATAGAATTCAGATTTTTTTTTTCTATATGTGGATTCAAGTATGAAAATGGTTGTATTTCAACATTGACAAAATTGATAATTCTATATTAGAACAGAGCTGTTATGTTGGACAGATTTTGACATACGAGATGGAAGATTTTGTGAAAAAACCTTGGTCTCACGAGAAAGCGATTCTACAGTGTTACGTGGACAGATGTTGGATGTTTCATGTTTTTGTAACGGTTACTTTGCTTCTGACGACTATTGCAGCAGTCGTCGCGCCACTAATAACAGATCGAACGTTACCGATTCCGGCGTTCTACCCATTTACGGTGGATCCCAACTTCACTATCTATTATGTGGTTTATGTTCATCAGACCATATCGTGTTTTCAGTTGGTCACGGGTTTAGTTTTGATAGATTGCCAGACGGCCGTTATGTTGTGGTACGCCAGTGCGAGAATCGAGATTCTCGCCGGGGAATTCAAGAGGGTATCGAACGTCACAGAATTTCGTTCGGTCGTTCGGAAACATCAACGACTTCTCGCGTACGCCATTGAAGTTTCGGACACGATGAGCTACATAGCTCTCGTTACAACGATGTCGAGTGGAGTCGGAATTATCACGTGCTGCGTTCAAATGGTCGGTGTAAGTATAAGAGGTACTCCATGTGAAATCGAACGGTCAAAAACCCGACCCTCTCAAAAAAAAAAAAATTTGCAATTTCACTACAACTCATGATTATTTACAAGGGATTTTTGTAATTTTTTTTTAGCATTTTTAATCGTATTTTTTTGAGACATAAAAAAAAGAACTTTTTTAAAAATACTCGATATCTTAAAAACTATTAGTCGTACAAAAAAACGTTTAGAATATAAAAGTTGCAGTTTTAAATGAACTTTTGAAAACAAAATTTTTTATATTTTTTTAAATGCAATACACATCCATTTCTATAAAAAAAATAGAATAAAATATTTTTCTTCAGCCGATACGTCATGTTTGATTTTTCTTAAAAAATTCAGTACCAAAGGTCTTTGATAAAAATTGTATATTTGCGTGCAGTTTTAGGACGATTGCTCAAAATTTACGCAAGACAGAGCTACCACAGAGAATTTTCAAAAAAATTCAGAATCGCGTAAAATCTCCAATCGAGCCTCAATATTCACGAAAATTCTACTGAACGAAGTGACGTGATCAGTCTACTGGTGCGCCAAATTTGAACTGGCTATCTCAAACCGTTTTGGAGTTACAGTAGTTTTAAATTAACAAGTCTGTCACACACACACACACACACACATACATCCGAACGCCAGCTAAAAACAAAGCTCCGAAGCGAAATCACAGTTCTCGACGTTTCAGACTATTGTAAGGAGGTCGCCGCGTGGCGTATTACCAAAGAGTGTGATTCATGTGCAATTCAAAGAGAATTTCGTCAACTTTCTGATCGAATAAAGATGTGAAAAAATTCAACCATACAGAAGATGCTAAGAAAACTACTTTTCCATGATAATAGTTCCAAAAAGTTATTAATAACTTAGTTAAAAAAAAATCATTGTCTAACGAATTAGTCGGTAAACTAATTTTTTCGCTAGCCCAAATTCGTTCGATAATTTTTTTGAATACTCATACATTTTTTAAGAATTTTTTCTAATATTCAAAAATTCGTGATTTTTTATGTATAAAAAAGATGAAAAAAATGTTTTTTTTTTCTAATTAGAAAAAATTCTCAAAAAATTCATGAGTATTCAAAAAAATTATTGAGTCAATTTGGGCTAAAGACAAAGTTAGTTTACCGGATAATTCGTTGAACAATGATTTTTTTTAACTAATTTGTTAATAACTTTTTCTCAATTATTATTATGGAAAATGAATCTTCTTAGCACCTTCTAAATGGTTAATTATTTTCAGATTTTTATTCCGTTAGAAAGGCGTCGAAATTCATTGTGTATTGCACGTTAATCGCACTCTTTGGTAATGCGCAACGGAACGACCTCCTTAAGTATTCTGACATTAAAAACTCGAAATTTTTTTTAACGAAAACAAAGTTTCCTCCATGAGGAAGCAAAATCACAAAGTGTTTTTAATGTACATTATTGATTTATAGAAGAATCAACCGTTATCTACAAAAATGACGTACGGACCAGGGATATTGATGTATATGACGAATCTGTTCATTTGTACGTGGCCAGCGGAAAATTTGCTTCACGTTGTAAGTTGACAAAAAAAAATCGTTCCCAACGCAGACGGCAAAAACGTCTGTGAAATCGTACAATAAATTGACGGCGAAGATGTTTGCAATTAGTGTGATTTGATGGCAAGTACGGCGTACGATGCTTCGTGGATTGACATGTTGCCCAAATGGAGGAAAAACTGTCTCGCTATTCTGCGAAGATCTCACCGACCGGTGAAGGTTTCCGTCGCCGGTTTCATTCCTACTCTTTCGTTCAACTTCTACGGCTCGGTATGGTAAACGAACGAAACGATCTCACAATTTAATCGATGATTCGTAAGATTTTTTAATAACGCTCACGGATTATGTATCGTTGATTATCGCAGTTTCTATCTGCCGCATTCTCCTACTTCACTACCCTTCACTCGGTCACTTCGTTGGATTCGGAAAATTAATTTTTTCTTCATTTGCCAGAATGCTTTTCAATAAATAGTCGATGGTAGGAGTTTCTTCGTTGTTTAATTTGCCAGTTTTTTTTTTTTCACGGCACTCGCCATCAGCTTTGAAATTCTCGATTTACCTTTTACACACTTGTGTCGAAATAGAGAACGTAATAACTGTACACTCGCCAAATAACTTATAGTCTGGAGTTCGCGTAGATGCGTTTAGCTGAAATACCTTTCGACGCCACAAATTCCACCCCATCTGCTGTTTAATTATTCCGCTACTGGCAGCAAACTGGTTCTTCACCGTTGACTCCGTGCCAATGAATGCAGCGCGGGTAAAATCGAACGGGCTCATCTTGTATGCTTATAAGTGTATAAGCAAATACGTGTTTCTGATACGAGTCACGCGATACTGCAAGGATAATGCTTTGGAACAATTTGAAGAAAATTTCGTGCAATTATCAGTACAGCAGGCTGCGACTTATTGATTGGTCATGTTTGCGGTACTAGAGGCAAATTTCGCTACAACTCGTACTATTCATTGGCTACGCGAGACTGTAACTGGTTGGGGAAAAATGTTCTCGCATTTCGATGATATCAGTCGTCGATGAACCGTTGAGTAATCCAGATGCGATACAGATACTTAGTCTCTATCGTTATGAAACTCAAAGTTAGTGTCGAGAGTGCTCTTCGCTTCACGAAGATCACTGTGTACGTGGCCACCGTCGATCAACGCCACCAATTGGGAAATCGTGAAGAACGACATCGCCATTTCATTGTCCCATCTGAGTATTCTGTGTTTTTTAATTTCTGTTCTCGCATTGTCGATCGCACATGAGGTCGATTCAGTCATCATCACCGAATCGATAATGTACATCATCACTTCTTGCAATTACATCATCAAGACCAGCTTGCATGAGGTTCGTCGAAAGCCAGTTCAGGTAAATTAAATAAAAAATTCTTCGGACTATGGTTTAAGATACCGAAGTTTGAACTTTGAAATGGGACTCAGATTTTTTAAAATGAAGGTAGCTTTGTCGGTACGCCGGAGTCATAGACATCCAAAATTAATTATATGTGGTACTTTGTCTGTATCAATAATGTTATTTTTAAAAGTTGAAAATTGAAATTTTCATATCGCTGCCTCATCAAAGTTGGATATTCGAATTTTCATATCGCTTTCTTATAGTGTTCCTTCATTCCCGAAACTTTCTCTATGAGGAAGCATTGTCTGTATTTATGGCTTTCTCATAGAGGAATAAAGGAACACATGATCAATCAGATCTGATCAGATATGATCAATCAGATCTGATCCATATAGTATAATTGTTAATGTGTGATAATTTTTTTCCGGGGCTCTTACGTTCGACAGATTTTGACACACGCGATGGAAGATTTTGTGAAAAAATCAAAGTCCCACGAGACAGCGATTCTACAGTGTTACGTGGACAGATGTTGAATGTTTCATGTTTTTGTAACAGTTACTCTACTTCTGGCGGCTATTGCAACAGTCGTCGCACCGATAATGACAGATAGACTGTTACCGATGATGGCCTTCTATCCATTCACGGTGGATCCTAACTCTACTATCTATTATGTGATTTACGTTCATCAGACCATCTCGTGCTTTCAGTTGGTGCCGGGTTTAGTTTTGATAGATTGCCAGACGGCCGTTATGATGTGGTACGCCAGTGCGAGAATCGAGATTCTTGCTGGGGAATTCAAGAGCGTATCGAACGTCACCGAATTTCGGTGCATCGTTCAGGAACATCAAGGACTTCTCGCTTACGCTATTAAAATTTCCGACACGATGGGCTACATAGCACTCGTGACAACGATGTCAAGTGTTATTCTGGAGTTATTCTGGGCTGCATTCAAATTATCAATGTAAGTAAATAAACAAGCTCGATTCAAGGCGCTAATTCCCACTTTGCAGTCCATTCGTACTTTCTCACCCTTGTGAGTCAAGAGAGTCGTCTTTAACGACTATCAAAAGACCCAAAACATGACTGGTCGTTCTGTGACACTTTTCTGTGACAAAAAAAAAACAGTACCAATTGTTAGGTTAAAGATGGATCGTTTTTCCATCAATGACCTCAAAATAGCCACAAAAATGACCGATGTATGAATTATTGAATTCCCGAAAAAGTTCTAAGTTGGGTCGTTTCGCGAGCGTTGATCAGTAAGTAACTGGACAGACGACCATGTTGAGAGTTTTTCTTTGGGTCTTTTATGAGAAACTACTTGCAAAGGGACTGTTGGTGAGGACTCAGATAAGTCGTTTTTCATAAAAGACCCGATGAACGACCCAAAGAAAAGCTCTCAACGTGTTCGTCTTTCCTAGAGCTTTTTCAGTAATTCATACATCGGTCGTTTTTGTGATAATTTTGCGGTCATTCGCGGAAATCGACCCATCCTCATCTAACAATTGGTCGTTTTTTCGGTCGTTATTCCAGACGAAAAGTGTCACCGAACGACCAGTCGTTTTTTGGGTCTTTCGATTGTCGCTCAACCTGCTAGGGAAATATACAGTTAGGTAGGGTATGTAAAAAATGATATCTTTTTAATATACATTATCGATTTATAGAAGAATCAACCGTTATCCGCAAAGCTGAACTATGGATCAGCGATATTAATGAATATGACAAATCTGTTCATTTGTGTATGGCCAGCGGAAAATTTACTCCACATTGTAAGTCGAAAAAAAAATCATTCCAAATGCAGACATAAGAACGTCTGTGGAATCGTACAATAACTTGATTGCGAAGATGTTTGCAATTAGTGTGATTTGATGGCAAGTACTGCGTACGATGCTCCGTGGATGGACATGACGACAAAATGGAGGAAAAACTATCTCACTATTTTACGAAGATCTCACCGACCGGTGAAGGTTTCCGTTGCCGGTTTTATACCTACTCTTTCGTTCAACTTCTACAGCTCGGTATAGTAAACAAACGAAACAATCTTGTGACTTAATCAAGGATTCGTAAGATTTCCTTAATAACGCTCACGGATTATGTATCCTTGAATATCTCAGTTTCTATCGGCAGCATTTTCCTACTTCACTACCCTTCGCACCGCCACCTCGTTGGATTCCGAAAATTAATTTGTTCTTCATTTTATGAAAATGCTTTTCAATAATTAGTCGATGGTCGTAATCTCTTCACAGTTTAATTTGCCAATTTTTTTTACCACGTTCGGTAATGTCCTATTCCCACAATTTAAGTTTGTTCGCCGATGGAACACTCTTTGGAACGCACCGGAGAAGATTTGCGGATTCGTTGGTAATGCGGACCAGCCAGTAATATCTGGAGATGTGTCGTGACGGTCATTTTTTGTAAGCTTCAATTGACCAAAAAATGACGGTCAATTGACCGTCTTTTTCGGTTTCAAAAAATGTTTGTTGTGCCATGAGCGTCAATTTTGTTCGGGTTCACAAATATGGTAAAAACCGCGAAAAACATATATCTAGTTGGGATTTGTTCGTCGTTTTTTTTTTAGTCACAAATTTGGTCAACAAATTGCAAATGCAGTAATTTGGCGACAAATTACTGCAACTCCCCTAGCAGATCAAACGACCGCGAAACGACTTAAAAAACGACCGGTCGTTTTGTGCCGTTTTAGCGACCACCGTGCAACCAAAACAACGACCAGTTTTCAGTTTTGGCTTGGTCGTATTTTCTTTAGCGACCGAAAAAACGACCAAAACACGACTGATTGACGTTGCAGCAGACGTTACCTCGGTCGTTTTTGGGTCTTTAAAGGAAAAGGCGACCAAATCTAAACCGAGGAAATGGTCGTTTTATTGGTTGTTTTACGGTCGTCAAAACGGCACAAAACGACCGGTTGTTTTTTTGGTCGTATGGTGGTCGCTTGACTTGCTACGGTCAACCAGTCGATTGGGATAAGTTGCAGTAGTTTGTAAGAAACCAACCCAAATCCAACTCAAAGCTTTAACTTTGGGTTGGATTTGAGTTGGTTTGTGACAAATTACTGCAACTCAACCAGTTGATTGGTGCGCCATACCGACTCTGATTCCAACCTTCTGGAGGTAGCTTTTTGGTTGATACATCAAAACCAACCATAATACCAACCATTTTGTGTCGGATTGAAAGTTGGTTTACGGTTGGACTTTCTCAAAACAAACCCATTTCCAACTTTATATCGGAAGCATCGATAGCTATTGCCTCAGGGTCGCAAATAGGGTTGCTTTAGGAAAATTCAACCGTAAACCATCTGCTTATCCAACACATATAGCAGTTGGTTTTCTAACATTGCCGAGAAATCAACCTCTTGAAGGTTGGAATGAGAGTTTGTTTGATGCACCAATCGACCGGTTGGTTTTAGGTTGGTCAGAACGCCAAGGACCCTCCACGTTCAGTTTTCCACGTACCCAGTCCTTCACACTCCGTTTTCTCCACATCTCGATCGTACACACTCTCTTTTCGACACATTTCTATTCGACACTTAACGACCATCCACGATCAGTTCTCCACATTCCCAGTCCTCCACGCTCCTTTTCCTCCACATCTCGATTGTAAACATTACCGCTGTCGACATCGATTCGTAAGATGACTCCTGACGAATACCGCCTCGTCTCGTTAACCAAGTTGTTTGCGTCCACACCCATCCAAGTACTGACCACGAACGATTCTGCTTGACTCTGGTGATTACCGATGCCGTACACCAACAGCGCATCCACCGCTGTCGGTACTGTCGTTTTCTGCTGAGCATTGGTTCGTGCGCCACTTTGCGGTCGAAGTAAGTACCGTCTGGCAAAGCTCGACGAGGAGGAACTGAACGGTCAAAGATATTTTACCGGAATCTATTTCACCTACGGTCGGTATAGACGGGAAGATTGAAATGGAAAAGTGACTCGATCACGGTATTCAGTCCGTCAGTGCCCAGCTCAGTAGATTCGCCCGACGAACAACTTAACTAGTGCATTGATTTCTCATAGAGGAAGCTTAATTAGTGCATTGATTTCTCATAGAGGAAGCTTTGTTAGAGTAAAAAAAACGAATGTCGAGTGTTCACAATGTGCCAAAATATCGAAAAATCATATTTAGAAAGGCGTGAGCGTGTGCGCTCGGGAATGTCCTGACCGATCAAGCTGAAATTTTACACACAGCATGTGTGGTTAATAGTCAATGTTTCTCCAGAATTTCATCAAAAAAATGTTTAGTTGTTTTTTTTTGTACGCCATTTTTAATGTCTTCAAAAATGTTTGCACGCACTCTAGCACTCTAGCTCTTACAATTTTCTAGCTGTACGGCTAAAAACGCGTAGACAGATGGAATATGAGCACCCAATGATCCCATATCGCATATGTAAATTTTCATATCGATTTCTCAAAATGCACCTTTCTTGGCGAATCTTCCTCTATGGATAGAGGAGAGCGGGGCAAAATGGGACAGTGGGGCAAAACGGCATAATGGAGCAAAACGGAATTGAAAATGCGGATTTATCGTTGGGACAAAATGGGGCATCCAAAAATTATTGGAAAAATTAACTATTGCCCAACCGTCCCATTTTGCCCCGCTCTCCCAAACAAGTAAAAAAAAACGCTATAAATGTATTAGCTCGTATTGTGGGCAAGAAAGATTCAACGATAGGGGAGACCAGGGCAAAATGGCACAGCGGGGCAAAACGGGACAGTGTGGGTAAAACTCAATCTCACAATAATTTTTGGATGCCCCATTTTGTCCCAACGATACATCCGGTTTTTTCAAACTCGTTTTGCCCCACCTACGACCATCGCCACCAACCAAACGTTGTTGGAAAGTTGCGTTTTTACTCAATATCCCGTTTTTCCCCACTGTGCCATTTTGCCACGCTCTTCCCTACGATCTATCTTCGTTACCTTATTTTTGTACCGACGATCGATGATACAAATCACGACTTATTGTATCTAAGAAAATGAATACTTTCTTGTATCATCGGTCGGTCAAGAAGGGTTCACTATTTCCGACGGAAGAGCACGGCCTCATAGATGGATTGTAACTAAAAATACGAATACTTTCTTGTACCGTCGGTCGGTAAAGAAGCGTTCACTCTTTTCGACGGGAGAGCACGGCCTCGTAGAAGGATTGCAACTAAGAATACGAATACATTCTTGTACCGTCGGTCGGTCCAGCAGAGCTCACTCTTTTCGACGGGAGAGCACGGCCTTATAGATGGAGTTCGAACCTCCCAATCGAAATAATTCATAAATGCCTGATGAGACTTCAGACCACATTTTTTTTTTTGGCAATGTCGGCGCTTTGATGAACCGACTTTCAAAGCTTATTAATTTTTGTCCTCTTTTCCCGCACAACATCGATTTTTTTCTTTATGGATTGGAGTATTATTTCGTCAATGTCACTTGAAAAGTTCTCGGAGCAGATTGATATCTTTATGCAAGGATAAGTTACGCGTCGGTTCAATTTTAGTCTAGTGTGTTTTTTGTTTGTTATTCTTCTCGTCGTTTTATTTTAATTAGGCGCTCCTCAAACCTCGCGCTTCTAACTTATCATCCCAGTTTAATACTCACTTTAATTTTGGACATTGTACTATGTATCATTAGTCGGTAAGGTTGCGCGGCTGGATGGGCTTTGTTACCGACGCCATCTGTTCTATACTTTGTATACGATTTCAATTAAAAAAAGATTTAATAAAATAAAACAAGAATTTTAAGTCGGCTTAAAATATTGGAAGTAATTTTTAAAACACTCTTGGAAAGTTTATCCAGATTTATGTTATATATATTATTATATAATATTTTATGTTATATATATGTTTGCACTCGAAGATTCTAATATGAACGTCAAGGCGCGGTTAAAATGACGATTTCCATTGACAACAGTTTTCCGTCGTTTTTTTTTGTCCCCTCGCAAAAATGCAAGGCTGGAGTGAAAAAAAAAAAAAAATTAAAAATGGTGACAATCTGGACGTCAGGATAGAAACCCCCATGGAAATGAAATACACGTCAGATATATAAAAATATATATAATTTATATACGTCATATATAACGGGATATACTACAATTTCATATTTTTAACATATACGTCACATATATTCATCTATATAAATATTGTACATATTCCTATATATTCATTATATATAATTTATGTATTGTATTTATTATATATACCAGAGCTGGGCAGTATTTTAAATACTTGATGAATTTTTGGTATTTAAAATACATATTTTAAGTACTGAAATACTTTTTGGTATTTTGAGTACTTTTCGAAATACAAAATACAAAATACTTTTGGTTTTCTTGGCCGTACGGTTAGGCCTGACGGGATGGATGGATGGAGATGGATCGATGAACGGACGGGATGGATGGATGGACAGATCGATGGCGAGCGTGATGGGCGAGCGTAACCAAGCCGTCCAACATCCACCCTGTCCCACCCTGTCCCACCCTGTCCCACCATGTCCCACCATGTCCCACCATGTCCCACCATGTCCCACCCTGTCCCACCCTGTCCCACCCTGTCCCACCCTGTCCCACCCTGTCCCACCCTGTCCCACCCTGTCCCACCCTGTCCCACCCTGTCCCACCCTGTCCCACCCTGTCCCACCCTGTCCCACCCTGTCCCACCCTGTCCCACCCTGTCCCACCCTGTCCCACCCTGTCCCACCCTGTCCCACCCTGTCCCACCCTGTCCCACCCTGTCCCACCCTGTCCCACCCTGTCCCACCCTGTCCCACCCTGTCCAGGCATCCCGTATTGATTAAAAAAAAGTATTTAACAAAGTGCTTATAAATGTATTTAAAATGTAACAAGTATTTTATTTTTTAAATACGTATAGTATTTTGTATTTTGTATTTTAAGAACTTTCGAGTATTTTGCCCAGCTCTGGATACCAGCTCAAAGATATATATATATATATATATATATATATATATATATATATATATGTATATCTTTGATTTAAGAGAACAGCGTATAATCTGTGGCTGCAGATAACGTAAACCGAAACTGCTCGGAGAAATATGAAGATAGATATTGTTGATTGTATCTAGAGACTTAAATATCGAGCTACTGCACAACCAATAATGTTCAAAGTTTGCGACGTCGGAAGGGGCATCTCATCCAGCCAAATAAAAATATAAAATCACTCTACACACTTGATAGTATATTCTGGAATTTTTAAAGAAAAATCAAACATGACGTATTTGCTGCAAAAAAATATTTTTGTCTACTTTTCATAGAAATAGACGTTTATCGCATTCACAAAGATCTGCAAAATTATGTTTTCAAAAGTTCATTTGTAACCGCAACTTTTATGTCTAAAACGTTTTTTTTTTTTTTTCGTACAACACACGTTTTTCGTACAGTTTTTAAGATACGCGATTTAAAAAAAATATATATATATATATTTCCATTTTTTTCGGTATCTCAAAAAAATACAATCCAAAAATTCTGAAAAACTTTACAAAAACCTCATGTAAATAATTATGAATTGTGGTGAAATTATAATTTTTTTTTTGTTTCCGAGAGACAGTCGAGCTGTATATATATTTCAAAGATACATAGATATATAATATATATCCAGAAATATATTTATGCATATGCTTTATTTCCATGAGCGTAGTCGGGGAATCTCATTTTCTTTTTTTCCTGACGAATTTCGTCAGGAAAAACGAAAATGTGACTGAATAATTGAGAAATTAAAAAGGAAGTTACTCAGAAAAACTTTTTTTTTTATATACAAAAAAAAAAAAAAATACCGATAAAAATATTGAGGCGTTTTTGGGCCTAAGATTATTTCAACACCAATCGATAATAATAAATTGGGAGCGTCTTTTGTGAATTACTGCGGGTAATTTGAATGCTTCTCGCCGGCGCAGGGGGGCGGGGGGGAAGATTCCGAGGAAGCAACAGGTAGACGCTCGGACGACTGCGCATGCGTGCGCACATTCGTCCACGCAGCGGACCAAGAACCGCCCCTAGGATGGATCTTCGCTCGCGACTCGTCCAATCGAATCCTCCCTCACGAGGTCAACCGGATGTGACTTTCCTTTTTTTGTTTCCCCGCAATCCGGGCGACTTCCCCGACCTCCTGTCTCGTCCTTGCGCATGCGCGCGCTCCGATCGAGTTCGCGGAATACCCTGTTATTTTTCCGGATTGCTACGGATTGCGCAATACCGTGCAAAACTGTACAACGAGTCACACCGAACGGAGAGTTCGGAACTTCCGGTCGAGCCAGAGTGAAAAGGGACGACTGCGCAGGTGATAATTGACATTATTTTTTTTTTTAACATAATCGGACTACCAACAAAAGTTTACTAAGGAATAAGAGAAAAATTAACTTATATATATATATATTTTTTTTCTACAATGTTATTATGTTACATGCTTTATCTTGGTTCATGCCAATATTGTAATTTGAACTGTAAAAATGTATATGCAAAAGGGTTCGTCCCGTCAAATGAATAAATAAATAAAAATAAATAATAATCATTATCGTAACCGAGGTAAGTCTGTCATCGAGCGTATTGAAGTTATGGGGTTTGTGTAATTTTTTTTTTTTTTTTTTTTTTTTTTTTTTTTAATTCGAGACACGAGAATTATGTGAAATTTTTTGGTGATGAATAATAAAAATAAAAAAGGAATTCCTTGCGGAAGCCATTTTTTTTTTCTTCAAAATTTCGGAACAACGTAAAATGAGAGAAGGCAGAAAAAGAAATCAATTTACATCTATAATGAACATTATTGTTCCGTTCTAACAGTACAGACAAATTTATCAACAAATTGATGAACAAATTACAATCCTTCAACAATTGATTTCTTGTTTTTTTGTTTTTTTTTTTGCAAAATTCGAAGACGTCCGTTTTACAATGATAAATAAATAAACAATTATTAATAATTTTTTTTTTTCACCAGTTTGTTAATAACTTTTCGGCATTGTTATCGAACGACAACGATGTTCTCGGCAACTCAGGATGTGGTTGATTTTTTTTCTCGGATATTTATACATCCGGAAAGTTCACAAAATTCTCATCGAATCTCTCATTCGGCTCGGAATGTTTACGCGAAGGTGTTTTACTTATAAAAATCTTTAAACAAATCGCACTTTTCGTACGATTTTTTAATCGATTTATCCCTCGCGTTTTATCGCTTACAACGATGTTCTGATGGTGAAAAACAATTTTTTAGATTCCAATATAAAAATTTCAGAAGTTTGATATTTGCCAATAACTATTTTTTTTTTTTTTTTTAATGCAACGGTTCCGCAGTTTTTTTAATACTTGGACCAGGCAATTCTTTTACCTTATCAGAATACCGTCACAAACTATCAGTCGTCCAAGAATATTAATAAAATTGTTTTCACCGATAAAAAAAAAAAAAAATTTATCACATTACTCATTATAATTATTCTTAAATTGTCAATTTTTAACCAAAAAACAGTCGCAATGTACATAAATGTTCGTATCTGAGAATTTTTTTTATTTTCATCAGAAAACCTTTGTGAATGTATGTCTTAAGAAATGTTTCATAAAAAAAAAAAATGTTTACCGCTAGAAAAATATATTTTCCCCTTAAGACCGCCTGCATTAAATTCTTAAGGTAGTCCTTGCGAATATTGTTCACTTCACTTAAGTTTCAGAGAAATGAGAGGGTATTATAGACACTTCTCGATGGTGTAAAAATCTGAAAAAAATCAAGTGTATTAGAGATGTCGAAAGGATCAATTTTGCATAATAATAATTCTAAAATGTTGTTAATAATCGATGAAAAATAAAATTGTTCAACGAATATCCCGGAAACCTAACTTTTTTTTTTATGAAAATTGTTCGTTCATATTTCTGAATACGTATGAATTTTTTCAGATTTTTAAATTCACCTTGGATTTTCTGTTTTTCTACACGTTTTTCCCATATAAAAAAAAAAAAAAAAAAATCAAAGTGAATTTAAAAATCTGAAAAAATTCATACGTATACAAAAAAAATGAACAAATAATTTTCATTAAAAAAAAAGTTAGGTTCCCGAGATATTTGGTGAACAATTTTATTTTTCATCAATTCGTTAATGACATTTTGGAATTATTATTATGCAAGAAATTAATCTTTTCAGCACCTTTAATATGCTTGATTTTTTTTTCAGATTTTTATATCATCCTGAGGTGTTTGCAATTTGCTCTCATTTCCCTGAAACTTATGCGAAGTGAACGCTATTCACAAGGACTACCTTAAGCACCTCCCATATTAAAACGTTGCAAATGCCACGAGCGAATAAAAATCCGCACGACGTCTTGTGCGTCGGAGCATCGTCGACACTTCAGCGCGAAGTAAAGCGGCGAAGTTCGCGCGAGCTGATTGCCCCGTAGAGGAGCACAAAACAAGGAAAGAGTCGTTGGTTCGCCGAAGGTGGGAGGGTTTCCCTCGCGATGCCCGAAGAGACACCGCGTCCGCGCTCGAGAGTCGTTCGGTACCCCCGCGCATGCGCACCGGTCTCCCTCTCATAGTTGGCGCGCGCCACATTGAAAGCTTGCGACATGCTGCCGAGGTAGTCAGTCGCGCGCCAACTCTCGCTCGGTTGGTTCGAGTTAACGAGTTACGGAGAGCCCGCCCAGTCGGCAATTTGTAAAAGGCATCCGCACGAGGTACCACGCGAGACAAACAAGTTTAAAACGCGAAGTTCCGCCTCGAGTGCGTTTTGTTTTGGTGTCATCGGTTTTCTCGCGATCGGTTCGCGTTGCGCTTCGTTCGTTAATGACAAAAACCTCGATAACAATAACATTATACGGACCTCGCATCCTCAGGATTTCGGTTGGCGTTTTAGGTGTGTGATTAGATCGGTCCAGAGGAAAACACTTGAGCGATCCGCGTTAAGTGGATAGCGGTGAGGGTGTGCCTGTTCTTCGACCTTCGTTTTAGAGGTCGAGACCCCGACGTCCCTTGGTGATCCCCCGATCGGTTCCAGTGCTCCAAAGACCAGATCCAAAACACCGCCACTAACGCGCCCCCAAGGAGAAAAAAAAAAAAAAACCAGCCCAAAGACCAAGTTCCTTCCGCCACAAAGCCACGGAACTTCAGTGATCTGTGATGCGCGAGTGAGTGTGTTCAATGATGGAGTCACCAGTAATGTACGAGTCCGCTGCCCACCAGGTTCAGCCCCAGGGTGCGGCGGATCTCAAGAAGTCCCCTATAGTCATCACCAACAACAACAACAACAACAACAACAACAACGCCGCCAACGCCAACAACAACAACAACAACTCCGCCCTGCAGGTGAACCACAATCAGCAGACGAGCAGCACGGGAGTCAGCAAGGTCTCCGCCAGCAAGGCGAGCCTTCACCAGCAGTACGCTGAGCATTGCGCCGCTGCCGGGGAATTGACGGACCTAAACACGCCGGAGATATCGTTGGACCTGCAGCACCTCATAGACGATTCCCACTTCAACGATGGCCTGCTCGACATGCTTGGTGGCGGAAACGGCGCGATAAAGCATCCCAGAACAACGGGCTACCCAAGAACCACCCTGGCCTACATGCCCCAGCCAGTTCACAGCGGTGCGAGCTATCACCAGGGGAGCAACAGCTGCAGCGACAGCAACAGCTCAAGTTCCGAGTCGCCCAGCATCAAGGAGGAACCCCTTGATCCGGCGGACTATAGGAGACACTGCCCTCAGTATCCACCCGGTGGTTACAGTCCCGCAAACGGTCACTTCGCCAATGGCGGACCGACCTTCACGAACCTCACGCCCTCGACCGTGCCCGGCGGTCATCCGGGTGTCCACCATCAGCAGCACCCCCAGCAGGGCCAACCGGGCCAGCAGCAGCAGCAGCAACAGTCCCATCAGCAGCAGCAGCAGCAGCAGCAAGCCGTAAGGGGCGGTCCGATGAAACCGGTGATGGCGCATCAGCAGCACCAGGCGGCAGCGGCCGCCGCAGCGGCCGCAGCCGCTGCCAGAAAGCAGAGCAAGGCCATCGACAAAGCGAGCGACGAGTACAGAAGGAGACGCGAGAGGAACAACATAGCGGTGAGAAAGTCCCGGGAAAAGGCGAAGGTACGCTCGAGGGAGACCGAGGAGAAGGTCAAGCTACTCGTCAAGGACAACGATCTACTGAAGAAGAGGATCGAGCTCCTCACCGAGGAACTCAACGTTCTGAGGTCGTTGTTCAGCAGCGTAGGGGTCGTGCCAGAGCAGCTTCATCGGGAGATATCGAGACACCTAGATCAGTTTCAGCAACACGCGGTCGGGCCGATGTAGCGCCTAGCGAACCCAACGGACTCTCGTCGTGGCGACGTTGCCTGGGCTCGTTGAAAGCGCCGACAGGGAAAAAACAAAATGGGGAACCAAGAGACGGGGCTTCCCCGTCGGACGTCCGCGACGGCGGCGCGAACTTCGGCGATCACGTGACGCAGCGGCTTCATCGGGAGACATCGAGACACCTGCATCAGTTTCAGCAACACGCGCTCGGGCCGATGTGGCGCCTGTCGAACCCAACGGACTCTCGTCGTGGCGACGGTGGCTGGGCTCGTTGATGGCGCCCAATGGGGAAAAACAAAAGGGGGAACCTAGCGACGGGATTTCACCGTCAAACGTCCGCGAACTGCGGTCGTCACGTGACTAACGGCCGCGCTCCCGCGCATGCGCCGACGGATATCCGGCCGCGCGGCCTCTTCGAATGGCGCGCCACTTCTGGCGTGAGCGATCGTCGAGGTGACGCGCACGCGCACACCGCGTGCGCCCGAGGAAGAGATCTATGACGCAGCGACGCCGCCTGGAGGGGGGGGGGGGGGGATTCGTGGAAGCGCGTCGATCATTCCGAACGCGCGACGGTGGTGATGGTTCCGTTTGATCCTCGATGCTGAGACTCTGCCTCGTCGTTGCCGGTGATCCGACGTTGACTTACGGTTTTGTTTTTAAGGAAAAAGAACATGAATCTTTGAGACGCAGACGACGGATCGTTCGTCGGTGATCCTCGATGGATTCTGTAGAGACTTTGGCGCGGAAGGGTCGCTCGCTGAGGTGACCGGGGCGACTTGACACAACGGCTCTTGCCGCGGAATCGCTATCGCAATTGACGTCGCTCCGGATTCGGGTCGCGATCTTTTTTTTTTTTTTTTTTTGTACACAAAACGTATCGATTTTCTACAAAAGATTTTGAAGAATTTTTTTTCAAAATGAAAGCCTTTTTTTTGCATCGCGCGACTGTCGCAGTGACAATCGGACGGAAAATTACGAAATCCACATCCAGAAAAAAACGAATTTATTCGAACCAAATAAAATTTATTTAGAGCAAATAAAATTGCTTATTTTAATATGGTCTCAATGGACTTTTATTGAAATCTAATAAATTTTATTAGAAGTCAAATATCGCATATACTTGAATCAAGTAAAAATATCCCTGAGTCAAATAAAAATTTAATTAATTCAAATGAAAAATATTCTAATATCCGATTTTATTGACGATCGATAAACTTTTTTTTCTGGGTGCAACAAAACCGACCTCACCTTGACAATAGGCTTGACAAAAAAATAAAAAATAAAAAATAACCAAAATCCGACCAACACACTATCGAATAGTGTACAGTGTATGAATAACTAACGGGAAAGCGGACATTGTGATTGAAAAAAATTAGTAAAAATTTGGGTTTCCGGTATGTGCCCACAAAGCCGAATCACTTTCTGATCTCCCGCTGTGACGAGACTCGCTCCAGTGCCCGAGGCCACGAAACGCAAACGAAATGGAGGGGTCTGTGTATGAGCGCGTGTGCGTGTGCGTGTGTGCGTGTGCGTGTGTGTGCGTGTGTGTAGGTTCGTGGCGACTACATCCACATTTTGTCAACTTTCTCTCTACTTCACTCGCCGCGAAGAACCTCAGAATTTTTATCGCGCCTTATACAAAAAAAAAAAAAAAAAAAAAAAAAAAACGAACAATAAAGACTGGAATACGCTTCTGACCTGACGCAAAAAAAACAGATTAAAAACTATATATATATATATTTAAAAAAAAAAAAAAAAAAAATAGACCGAAATGTTAAATGTAAAAAGGAGATAGAAACGAGGAAAACAGGGACACGAAGTCACACCGTCGCTTGACGATAATTGTACATTTTGTTCTCGAATGGCGTTGTGATTATTTACGGTTTTACGATAGACATTGTTTTATCGATGATAATTTAATTAAATTAGCGTTTCGTAGTTTATATTGCTCTTGTACCTAAGTACCTCGTGGCGCAATCGAGATACCGTAATTAGCTGCGCGCACCAACCGATACCATCGAATGCATCGACACATGCAAAGCGGAGTCGCGCGAACTCCCGCACGCGCGCGAAAAAAGAAAAAAATTAATAAATAATAAAATAAATAGATTTATTTTTGAAAATAAATAAGTAATAAAATAAATAAATTTATTTTATTATTTATTATTATTAAAAAAATGATTAAAAAAATTAATAAAAAAAAAAGAACTCGTCATTCGATAAGGTATTTATCTAGAAGCCGCGAGTCTTATCATTGTCACCTGGCTGCGGCGAACTGAGGGCTTCATCGCATACAAAACAAACAGAGCCCCCCCCCCCCCTTCACCGAATCCTCGCGCTGAAAATTCCCCAAAAATAAAAAAAAAATTAAGAAAGTTAAAAAAAAATAAAAAAAACACTCACAATGTACACAATCTTGTATTATAGCTATCGTTAAATTTATCGTTAATCGAGAGAAAAAGAAAAAAAAAAACTGTAATTAAGAGTTTAATATATATATATATATATATATATTTTGTTTAGATAAAAAAAAAAAATGCGCGTCTGCGCGAGGCATGAGTGACGCGTGCGGGGCAAAAGTGTGAGTGTATGTGTGAAATTTTTTTTTTCTTTTTATTTCTTATCCATCCGAATGTTTTTAGCGAGAACGGGAGCGCGTTTTTTTTTTTTTTTTTTTTTTTTTTAATGGTGTATTATAAATATATTTTTATTGAGATACGATTATGAAAAAAATAAAAAATTATATATATATATATATATATATATATATATATAGATAGATACGACCCGAAGGTCCGTCTGCGTTACCCGGGAGTTTCGAAATATCGAAGACCCGACCGATGAGTTACCGTAAAAAATTTTTTAAATTATAAATAAAATTTTTTTTTTTCAAATGACATCGTGTGAAGCCGGCTTCGTTTGTTCATTCGTTCGACTGTTGATTGTTTTGCGCGAGCGATTGGATTTTTTTTTTTTTTATCGACATAAAACAGTTGTATGTGTATAAATAGAAATTTACACTTATTTGTATAGCCGAAAATTAACGTATGTAAAGAAAAATAAATTAATTAATCGAATTAAAAAAATTATCTCGAGGCGAGGCGACACACGATATGAGAATAGGGCTCGAATCGCACGTGTAATGTTTGTACATAGACTAATGGAATGTATGTTTGCATGCACGCGTATTGTACAAAGTATACGCGCGCGCGTTACGTATGCCTGCGACGTGTGCCGAGTATGGGACGACCTTTCACGGTTGTCCTCTTGTCTATGCACAAATATATTTTGATATAAAATCGTAAAAAAAAAAAAAAACAAAACAATACAATCTATTTTATTTCTACCTCGTCACTGTTCCGTTCCCAAATTGTCCCAAAAATCCGATAGAATTCAGTGAAACGAATTTATTCCGGACGAAAAAAGAGAAAATAATTCTGCGTTCTGTTAAGAAAAAAAATGTTAACGGCAAAAGAGACCTTTTTTTGTAAATTTTTTTATTTTTTTTACCGAAAAATGAAAAAGATTTTTTTTCACACGTTTTACAATCGTTTCGACATATCGACAATTGAGAAGCGGATTCCACTGAGCGGTTCATTGGCAGTAAGTTATTATTATTATTACTATTATTATTATTATTATTATTATTATTATTATTATTATTATTATTATTATTATTATTATTATTATTATTATTATTATTATTATTATTATTATTATTATTATTATTATTATTATTATTATTATTATTATTATTATTATTATTATTATTATTATTATTATTATTATTATTATTATCAGTGATCGGGCGCTTCGCGCCCGACGCTAGGTTCGTTTATTTATGTTATTTATTGTTGACAATAAATGACAAATGCTTCGTCTATTGAAACGCGATCGCCGGATAATATATTCTTAAGGAACTGAAACTCACTTCCGATTGAAATATATGGGACTTGGGATTTTCGGATTTCACTCCCATATGCTATGAACGCCGAAATCTTGAGAATATAGCATATGGAAGTGATTTAGGGAAGGGGGGTACCCTACCCGTGGAAAAATGGGAAGGGAGTATGGGAAGGGAAAACAATGGCGGAGGTTTTGATTCGATATCTTGAAATTTTTTTGTTTCGAAAACCATTCTGTATGCTATAAATTAGAAATTTTAAATTTTAGCATACAGAATGGTTTTCGAAAAAAAAATGTTCAAGATATCGATTTAAAACCTTCGCCATTGTTTTCAAGTGGCATATTTCCCGACCGATTTCATTAACGAAAAAAATCTTAAAAATTTTCTTTGAAAAAAACCTATCTTGAAATAATATCTTGAAATTTTTTTTTCCAAAACCATTATGTATGCTAAAATTGTAAATTTCGAATTTTTAGCATACAGAATGGTTTTCGAAAAAAAAAAAAAATGTCAAGATATCGAATTAAAACCTTCGCCATTGTTTTCAAGTGGCATATTTCCCAACCGATTTCATTAATGAAAAAAATCTAAAAAATTTTTTACTCAAAAAATGGTACCCTTAGAATTTTTTGACGAAAATCGTTTTTTTCAAAGAAAATTTTAATTCGATATCTTGAATTTTTTTTTTTTTTCGAAAACCATTCTATATGCTAACAAACCCAAATTTCGGATTGTTAGCATATAGAATGGTTTTCGAAAAAAAAAAATTCAAGATATCGAATTAAAACCTTCGCCATTGTTTTCAAGTGGCATACGTCCCAACCGATTTTATTAACGAAAAAAATAAAAAAAAATTTTCCCAAAAATGGCCCCCTCACAATTTTTTGATGAAAGTGGAATTTTTGAAAAAAAAATTTTTTTAGATTTTTTTCGTTAATGAAATCGGTTTGGAAATATGCCACTTGAAAACAATGGCGAAGGTTTTAATTCAATATCTTGAAATTTTTTTTTTTCGAAAACCATTCTATATGCTAACATTCCGAAATTTGGGTTTCTTAGCATATAGAATGGTTTTCGAAAAAAAAAAAAAAAAATTCAAGATATCGAATTAAAACCTTCGCCATTGGTTTCAAGTGGCATATCGCCCAACCGATTTCATTAACGAAAAAATAAAAAATAAAAAAATTCTCCGAAAGACCATTTTCGTCAAAAAAAAAAGGTAAGGGCCTTTCTTGTTTTGCCACTTTCAAAATGGCCAACTTTTTTTTTCGAGATATCAAATTTTCACCAGCGCTATTGACTTCAGGTGACCCATTTACGCATAGTCTTAGAACAGACTGTCAAAACTGTCACAGGAAGTGATCGGAAAACAACCGACAACGAAAAACATATGACTATCTACAGACACGAATGACGTGAGATTCATCCTCACGCATTAATACACTATATATGTCGGATATTTTATATCCAAAATAAAGTTTCAAATGCCAATCAGCATATCCTAACCTTTCCTGGCACGTGAATGGTACGCAGATTATTTGCCAGGGTTAATAAATGTCGAAGTGACATTTTGACAGGTGACAGTTTGTCAACTGTCCTGGAAACATATTTTTAATTTGCACAATATTGTGTACAAGTTGAACTAGAAGCCGCAAGAAAAATTGGAAAGCAAAAAAATGGTGAGCGATCGAAGGGAAGTTTTTTTTTTACGAAAAAATGTTTGCAGTTTTTTGTTCATTAAAAAAAAAAAAAAAAAAAAAAAAAAAACGTTTGAATAATATAATTTTTGTGTCGTTCAGGCAGGAAAACAACTGTTTTCAAAAAGTTGAATATTTTTGGATATTTTATTGAATATTGACTATTTTGGTTCGCCAAATTTCATGAAGATTGCTCATCTAAGGCGTGTGCGAGCATTTTCGCAAACTTGGATAATATAGTTTCGGGAAAAACGCGTTGAAAGTTGAACCGAGGTTTGTGTGCGAAGAAAATGAAAAGTTTCATACTTACACAATTTGTTTAACATATTTTTAAACATTGGCTCTTTCCGATACAAAAAAAAAAATTACCCAAAATGTAGAAACCTCCTTTAAATAAATATTTATTTAATTCAAATAAATAAATATTTAATTTAAATAAATATTTATTTAATTTAAAAAAATATATATTTAATTTAAAAAAATATTTATTCATTTTAAAAAAATATGTATTTAATTTAAATAAATATATTTTGAATTTAAATAAATATTCGTTAAATTGAAATAAATATTTATTGGCGGGTGCCCGTCAAATAAATTATTTTTCTGTATGTGCGAGGCGGCAAACGACTACCTGGTCTTAAATACCAGTTGACATAATAAGCCCGAAGGTCGTAAAGGTTTTAGCGGTCGCCCTTCAGTGGAGGCTGCGTCGAACATGTTTACATGCGGCGGTCAAAGTTTCTCTTGCTTAACGAAATTTGCCCTTGATTCGTGACTATTCGGCGCTCGATCGAATCACCATGTAATTTCATTATAAGTTGTATTTTCGTATGGTAAGTAAGACCTTGGAGAACCACAGAGCTGCGTAGTATCGTCGATTTTTAACTACTCGCGTTCTGACGTACTTCGGTGTCGACTACCTTTTTCGACGTGATAAACAAGATATCACTATGGAAAAAAAAAAAAAATGGTGCCAAGTAAGTTGCACGTAACTTCCTCTATGATAAATATCGTAAATTTGAGGAAGTTTCGTAAATTATTGCTCTCCTAACGAGCCGATATAATATAATATAATATAATATAATATAATATAATATAATATAATATAATATAATATAATATAATATAATATAATATAATATAATATAATATAATATAATATAATATAATATAATATAATATAATATAATATAATATAATATAATATAATATAATATAATATGATATAATATAATATACTCTGCGAAAAAAAATTTGTTTGTAAATTAATTAACATTATTGGAAGCTTATTTACATAAACTGTTTCTGAAACTTTAAATACATGTGCGTTGCAATTTAACAGTAAAATTTGTATTTTTCCTAAAAAATGTTGTATATTTCAAGCGAAAGATTTGTAACTTTAATATCCAGTATTTTTATATTACAAGTTGTTTACATTAATGTTCGATTAATGTAAGTAATGTTAGCAAATTTCAAGCTCCAGTACGTAAAATTTACAATTTATTTTTACAGTGTAATATAATATAATATAATATAATATAATATAATATAATATAATATAATATAATATAATATAATATAATATAATATAATATAATATAATATAATATAATATACACTGTAAAAAAATTTGTTTGTAAATTAATTAACAGTATTGGAAGCTTTTTTACATAAACTGTTTCTGAAACTTTAAATACATGTGCGTTGCAATTTAACAGTAAAATTTGTATTTTTCCTAAAAAAATGTTGTACATTACAAGCAAAAGATTTGTAACTTTAATATCTAGTATTTTTATATTACAAGTTGAGTACATTAATGTTCGATTAATGTAAGTAATGTTAGCAAATTTCATGTTTCGGTACGTAAAATTTACAATTTATTTTTACAGTGTAATATAATATAATGTAATATAATATAATATGATATAATATAATTTTTGTGTCGTTCTGGCAGAGAACCAAAAAGTTTTCAAAAAGTTACAGCTGTCGATGGTACCATTCGAGCAACGTTGCTAATTTCCATGTCATTAATTACAATACAATTTTCGCAATAAAGGAACACCATGAGGAAGCCAAAACTTATAGCCATGTGACGCAAATTAGTCATGGAACATATAGCGGTATAAACTTATATGAGAAAGCGATATGAAAATTTCAATTTTCGACTTTTTCAACGTCAACGTCTTTTTTTTATCAATTAAATAATCAAAATGTGTAAATAAGATGTGCAAATTTTCAAGTAGATCGGATTTTTTTTTTTCAGATTCCAATTTTTTAAAATATTTCGGCACATCTCAAAAACATAGAAACTAAAATCTCGAAAATTTGTATTAATTTTGTTCACGAAAACGAAGCTTTCACCATAAGGAAACAGGAAGCGATAAGAAAACTTTAAGTTTCAACATTTTCAACGCCAACGTCTTTTTTTTATCAATTAAATAATCAAAATGTGTAAATAAGATGTGCAAATTTTCAAGTAGATCGGATTTTTTTTTTCAGATTCCAATTTTTTAAAATATTTCGGCACATCTCAAAAACATAGAAACTAAAATCTCGAAAATTTGTATTAATTTTTTTCACGAAAACGAAGCTTTCACCATAAGGAAACAGGAAGCGATAAGAAAACTTTGAGTTTCAACATTTTCAACGCCAACGTCTTTTTTTTATCAATTAAATAATCAAAATGTGTAAATAAGATTTGCAAATTTTCAAATAGATCGGATTTTTTTTTTCAGATCCCAATTTTTTAAAATATTTCGGCACATCTCAAAAACATAGAAACTAAAATCTCGAAAATTTGTATTAATTTTTTTCACGAAAACGAAGCTTTCACCATAAGGAAACAGGAAGCGATAAGAAAAACTCAATTTTATTTAATTAATCAATTAAATAATTAATCAAAATGTGTAAATAAGATCTGCAAATTTTCGAGTAGATCGAATTTTATTCAGAATCAAATTCTTCGATATTTTGGCATATTCCAAAAACATAGAAACTAAAATCTCGAAAATTTGTATTAATTTTTTGCACGAAAACGAAGCTTTAATCGTATGTAAGCAGGAGGAAGCGATATGAAAATCTCAATTTTCAACTTTTTCAACCTCAACGTCTTTTTTGTAAAAATTAATCAATCAACCAAAATGTTTAAACAAGATGTGCAAATTTTCAAACAGACAGCAATTTTATTCATAATCCAATTTTTGTATATTTCGGCACATTCCAAAAACAAAAATTGAAATCTTGAAAATTTGCATTAATTTTTTTTTTTTTTCACAAAAACGAAGCTTTCACCGTAAGCGAGCAGGAATCGATATGAAAATCTCAATTTTCAACTTTTTCAACCTCAACGTCTTTTTTGTGTAAATTAATCAATCAACCAAAATGTTTAAACAAGATGAGCAAATTTTCAAACAGATCGCAATTTTATTCAGAATCCAATTTTTTGATATTTCGGCACATTCCAAAAACAAAAACTAAAATCTTGAAAATTTGCATCAATTTTTTTTTTTTTTTTTCACAAAAACGAAGCTTTTACCATAAGCAAGCAAGAAGCAATAAAAACTCCGTCTCTAATACGGACATTTTTACCCCCCACCCCCCCCCCCCCCCCCGCCCTCCACCGTTCTTAACCATATACATAAAACAGTTCGCGTTAACACGATTAATCTAACTTTGGCGGTAAAGTCGACGAGATGTGCGTTCGGCGGTCGAGAGTTTATCGCGTTTCTCGACCTCGAATCATCAATGACTTTTGACAACTGATATCTCTCCCGGTCCGGGGTCCCGCAAACGTTGACATCCGATTATGGCGCTCGGGTGAAGAACGAACGAGGGGAAAGATACCGGGGAAGGCCGGGAAGCCCAAAAGTCTCAAAGCGCGAGAGCGTTGCGCGAGCTGACACGGGCCGAAGGAAACGGCGCTCTTCTGCGCGTGCGGATAACGCAAACCCATTTGCTGTATGAGTCACGAGATAAGTTTGCTGCCAGTCAGATAACTAGATTAACACCGTTGTGAGCGATGCGGTGTCTGGCAGAGCGAGGCGCGTTCGCATGTTCCTCCATGCATATCGCACCTTTCGCGTCGGCGAAAATGCGGGGCAATGGGGATCTCAGGAAGGAGAATCAGAATGCGTGAGTTGAAAGTAAAGTTTTCTTGAGAAGCTGGAAAGATCGAAGGAGAAGCTTGAACTATCGACAGTGTCAATGGTTACTTGGGACGGATAAAACGGCTGACTTGCGGTTGGGTTTTCCCTAAGGAAGTCAATTAGCGACTGGAAAATGAATCGGAAGATCGAATAGAAAACCGAATGGAAAACCAAAGAGAGAACCAATGAGAAAACCAAAGAGAAAACCAAAGTGAAAACTAAACAGAAAACCAAACAGAGAACTAAACAGAGAATCAAACAGGGAACTAAACAGGAAGGCAAACAGGGAACCAAACGGAGAACCAAACGGAGAACCAAACGGAGAACCAAACGGAGAACCAAACGGAGAACCAAACGGAGAACCAAACAGGGAACCAAACAGGGAACCAAACGGAGAACCAAACGGAGAACCAAAAAGAGAACCAAACAGAGAACCTGAACGGTAAACCAAAAAGGGAAGAAAAGAGAAAACCAAAGAGGAAACCAAAGAGGAAACCAAAGAGGAAACCAAAGAGAAAACCAAAGAGAAAACCAAAGAGAAAACCAAAGAGAAAACCAAAGAGAAAACTAAAGAGAAAACCAAAGAGAAAACTAAGAGAAAACCAAAGAGAAAACCAAATTTCTTTAGAATTTTTCTGTTAATAAAATCCGTTTGGAAATATGTCACTTGAAAACAATGACGGAGGTTTTAATTCGATATCTCGACATTTTATGAAAAAAGTACCGTTTTGCAAAATTTCCTATGCTGACAAAAGATTTCCTATGCCGAAAATGGTTAATTTTTAAAATAAAAAAAAAATACAATTGCTTAAAGTAGATACCGACATGAATAAATGTCCAACTAAGTCGTTACAATGTCAGTGATAAACTAAAGCAAGTCTCATTATTTCCTAAGACAAGCTAAGTCCCATAATTTCTGAATTAAGTGTAACAAGCGCGACTCTCGTTACTCCCGTTACATTATGCAAAATGGCACAGTGGGGCAAAATGGGACAGTGAACGCAAAACTCAATCTTACAATAATTTTTAGATGCCCCATTTTGTCCCAACGATCCAGTTTTTTTTACACCCGTTTTGCCCCACGTACAACCATCGCCACCATCCAAAAGTTATTGGAAAATTGCTTTTTGTCTCATTATTCCATTTTTCCCCCCTGTGTCATTTTGTCCCGCCGTACCATTTTGTCCCGCCGTACCATTTTGTCCCGCCGTACCATTTTGTCCCGCCGTACCATTTTGTCCCGCTGTACCATTTTGTCCCGCCGTACCATTTTGTCCCGCCGTACCATTTTGTCCCGACGTACCATTTTGTCCCGCCGTACCATTTTGTCCCGCCGTACCATTTTGTCCCGCCGTACCATTTTGTCCCGCCGTACCATTTTGTCCCGCCGTACCATTTTGTCCCGCCGTACAATTTTGTCCCGCCGTACCATTTTGTCCCGCCGCACCATTTTGTCCTGACGTACCATTTTGTCCCGCCGTACCATTTTGTCCCGCCGTACCATTTTGTCCCGCCGCACCATTTTGTCCCGACGTACCATTTTGTCCCGCCGTACCATTTTGTCCCGCCGTACCATTTTGTCCCGCCGTACCATTTTGTCCCGCCGTACCATTTTGTCCCGCCGTACCATTTTGTCCCGCCGTACCATTTTGTCCCGCCGTACCATTTTGTCCCGCCGTACCATTTTGTCCCGCTGTACCATTTTGTCCCGCCGTGCCATTTTGGCCCGCCGTACCATTTTGCCCCGTTCTCCCTTGTAGTCCATATACATGAATTCTAACGCATGTCCGATACGCCGCTCGAAGTGAAACGTCGAGAAACATCCAATGGGACTGAAACTTTGACTAACACGCAAATTGAAGTGGACACACACACACACACACACAGCCTTGAGGAACTCTCACGTCAGTCGCGCTTATGCTATACTCGAGCGAAACTACAGTTGTTAGTGGATTCGTCAAACAGGTTTGTCGTTCCGGGTAAAGAGGAAGCTCCGGCAGCGAGAAGAAGAAAAAAACGCGTGTACATATTTGTGGACGTGGAGAGACGAAAGTGGAAAAAAAATTCAGCGTCATTCCTGAATGGTCGTTGTCGGGCAGCTCTGAGTCTGATGCATTCACGTCGTGGTATTTTTGGGAGAAATCTTTTTTTTTTTGCTCAAACGACGATGTGAATACTTGCAATGATTTTCTTTTTTTTTTTTTTTTTTTCTGAGTTGTTGCTTCTTGGTGGTTGAAACTTTGTTTTTCCGAAAGGAATAAAATAGGTATTTTTATTTTTAAAAATGGTCAGAATCTTCGAAAAAGTTGAAAAAACCGATGAAAACAAAAGAATTGCATATCAGACGTGAAAACTATTAAATTCTCAAAATTCGGAAGGTCTTGACATATCGAGCTGAAATTTGAAATGCATGTAGAGAGATATGTGACACAATTTTCGGCGAATTATTTGCAGTCGTTCGGATTTCGGGAATTTTGTCGATAATTCGAAAAGGCAGACAATAAAATTTTCTTGCCTTGTTTCAATTCTTGAGCTATGGGAGTAAAATTTTTCTATGAAAAATTGACTATTACCGATATATTAGCTATTGAATATGGTGGACTCTGACTGAATCCCCCTTCCTATTATTATTCCCCATTTCAGTAAGTGCCTCAGTAAGTTTCTAAGTACGTTCCCAGTACGATTCTGAGCCCGCTTCAAAGTACATTTCTAACTACGGTTCCGATAGCGCTTCCAGGTACACGCTCAACGATGCTTCTAAGTACGATTCTAAGCACATTTCTAAGTACAGTTCTAAGTACATTTCCAAGTACGTTTCTAAGTAGGTTTTAAAGTACACTTCTAAGTAGATTTCAAAGTACATTTCCAAGTAGATTTCAAAGTACATTTCTAAGTAGATTTCAAAGCACATTTCTACGTAGATTTCTAAGTACATTTATAAGTACATGTCTAAATACATTTCTAAGTGTATTTTTAAGTACATTTCGAAGTACGGTTCCGGGCCTGCTTCAAAGTACATTTCTTACCACGGTTCCGATTGAGCTTCCAGGTACACGCTCAACGATGCTTCTAAGTATGATTCTAAGTACATTTGTAAGTACGATTCTGATTACATTTCTAGCGAGCGTCTAAGTACATTTCTAAGTGCATTTCTAGTAGGGTTCTAAGTGCATTTCTACTGTGTTTCTAAATTCATTTCTAAGTACGCTCCTAAGTACCTTTTGGGGGTATTCGACGGGAGTGCGCGACCCCCAGAAGCCCCATTTTATTATATTGTAACGGAATTGTTACACTAGATGGCTCTTTTACGTTACGTTAATATAAATTAAAACACTCATAAACTGTCGTTTTATAAACAGTCTTGACTGAGACCTCAGAACTTAAAGAACGTCTCACATGAGATTGTTTCGCCAAACTGACTTTCCGCCCTTGCTATTTTTTTAAAATATAAATCGGTGTTCTATTTATTCACTCGGTAGTAACAATATTAATGACCATTTTAGTATTGGTAAAAAAAAAAAAGTCCCAAATCTCATTTCACAAAATAATGAAAAGTCAACGTGAACATTTTCAATTGTTTTAATTAATTTTTTTTTATCGTATATATTTTTTTTTTTTGGGCAATTCGCTTTGGCTCCGATAGTTTGAGAACGCTTCAACCGAGGCTGCCGCCGCTCAGACAGTCTGTTCCGTCTAGTTTATCGCCTAGAATTGCATCAATGTCGGAGTCGACGATCTCTCGATAAGTTTTGCAAACGGCAAACGGACAGACTGCATCCGAGTCTGTCACTATCGGCCGTCTACGAGATCACTGTAACGTCCGCGTTGCCCGCGAGAGCGACAGATGCGTGCGACGAGACGCGCTCGTAATAAGCTATGACATAATGTGCCGAGAGTTTTGACGCCCCGTTGTCTAGGTGTTGGCGTCGAGGTCGTAGGTTTCCGGTTTTAGATCCAACGTCAGTGTAACAAACGGCATAACAAGCACGCTCGTCAATCTGTACATCGCTTGTTTTTTTTTTTTTTTTTTTTTAGTCATCCTTCTTTTGAAAAAAAACAACCCTTTACCGAGCAATTAATGAGACATTTTTTTTTGTTTTTTTTTTTTCGAATTTTTTAATTGGTTGAAAATTTCTTTCGTGAAGGTTTCTTTTTTTTTTTTTAATTTGGTTAGAAGCATCGTTGGTCGTTTGAAAGGAAAAAGCGTTTTTTTTTTTTTTTTTTTAAGTATTTGGCACTGATCGAAATCAATTTTGATCAAATAAATTTTAATATCTGGACAATTGCGCCGATTTTTTTCGAAGTGCGAGAAAATACGATCGGTATTTTAAATATGTTAATCCTATACCGGACATTTTTTTATATGAACATTTTTTTTTTTTTTTAATCTCATACCACGTCTAGGCTGAGCGTCGGTTAAATAAATTATCAATTTAACGACATTCAATCAATAAATCGTTTTAATTTATCAACATTTCAGTAATCAACAAGGTAAGTATTTCGATGTTTCAATTATGTTCATAATTTAATGAAGTTAATTAAATTCCGTTTATAATGGAATCAACATAATTCAGTTATGCCGATAATTGAATCAATAGTCTTAAATTATGTTGTTAATCGGATCAACAAAATGTAGTTCTGTTGATAGGTGAATCAACGCTATTCAATTTCGTTTGTAATTGAATGAACATAATTAAATTCTGATGATAATCGAATCAATATTATTCAATTCTCTTAATTATTGAATCAACATAATTAAATTCTGTTGATAATTGAATCAACATTATCCAATTTTGTTGATAATTTAATCAATTATCAACTTTAATTTTCTGCATTAAAGTCCGGACGAAAAGAATTTCTTAAAAAAAAAAAAAAAAAAAAAAAAAAAAAAAAAAATTGCAAGAGAAATCATTTTTCAATATATTTATCGATGATCTATCGAGATTTTTTTTTTTTTCTTCTGGTTACTTATGTAGCCTGATCTTTATTCTGGCAACGATAATATGGGTTAGGGCCAGCGCTGCCAACACCGTCCCCGCCAACCTTACCCCGCGTGGATCATCCCGATCCTCATCATCATCATCGCCACCACGCTTCGAACTTCTGTACCGCAGTTGCCTTACGCCGAACGGCGATGAGGCTTCTCCTTGCTGGCTGGCTTCTCGCCTCAAGTGCGATTTGTGACGCCTCATTCGCATCTCATAGTTAGTGTCTATGCACTCTACGTATATATCAACTGCACGTGGGTCACTCTAAAAAAAAAAAAAAAAAAAAAAAAAAAAGAAACGAAAAGAAAACTGTAAGGGCTGCCAAAATAAACTTATAGTTTACTAATCATTTTTGATCCTTCGTGATATATATCTTTAAGATCTCGTTAAATTGTCGCATCTTCTTAACGACTCAATAAATTACTAGCAAATTGATACGACGTCGACAATTAGTCGAAACCTCCATTCGATATATTTTTCTTTTTTTCGGTTCTGGCTCCTAAGTATTTTTTTACTTATCGTCGCCAATTTTTTTTTTTTTGTCCATTCGAGTTACCCAATAAATAATAATCTGAGTTACCTTTTACAAAGTTTAACTTTTACAATGTTTAACTTTTACAAAGTTTAACTTTTACAAAGTTTAACTTTTACAAAGTTTAACTTTTACAAAGTTTAACTTTTACAAAGTTTAACTTTTACAAAGTTTAACTTTTACAAAGTTTAACTTTTACAAAGTTTAACTTTTACAATGTTTAACTTTTACAATGTTTAACTTTTACAAAGTTTAACTTTTACAATGTTTAACTTTTACAATGTTTAACTTTTACAAAGTTTAACTTTTACAAAGATTAACTTTTACAAAGTTCACCTTTTACAATGTTTACTTTTTACAAAGTTTACCTTTTACAAAGTTTACCTTTTACAAAGTTTAACTTTTACAAAGTTTACCTTTTGCAAAGTTTACCTTTTGCAAGATTTACCTTTTGCAAGGTTTACCTAGTGCAAAGTTTACCTTTTGCAAGGTTTACCTGGTGCAAGGTTTACCTGGTGCAAGGTTTACCTGGTGCA
The DNA here is from genome assembly GCA_963922035.1 of Amblyjoppa proteus. Taxonomy (NCBI): domain Eukaryota; kingdom Metazoa; phylum Arthropoda; class Insecta; order Hymenoptera; family Ichneumonidae; genus Amblyjoppa; species Amblyjoppa proteus. Next base: position 11,925,155 of record OY998231.1, on the reverse strand, counting down.
AAGTTTACCTGGTGCAAAGTTTACCTTGTGCAAAGTTTACCTGGTGCAAAGTTTACCTGGTGCAAAGTTTACCTGGTGCAAAGTTTACCTGGTGCAAAGTTTACCTGGTGCAAAGTTTACCTGATGCAAAGTTTACCTGATGCAAAGTTTACCTGGTGCAAAGTTTACCTGGTGCAAAGTTTACCCTTTGCAAAGTTTACCCTTTGCAAAGTTTACCTTTTGCAAAGTTTACCTTTTGCAAAGTTTACCCTTTGCAAAGTTTACCCTTTGCAAAGTTTACCTTTTGCAAAGTTTACCTTTTGCAAAGTTTACCTTTTGCAAAGTTTACCTTTTGCAAAGTTTACCTTTTGCAAAGTTTACCTTTTGCAAAGTTTACCTTTTGCAAAGTTTACCTTTTGCAAAGTTTACCTTTTGCAAAGTTTACCTTTTGCAAAGTTTACCTTTTGCAAAGTTTGCCTTTTGCAAAGTTTGCCTTTTACCAAGTTTGCCTTTTACCAAGTTTGCCTTTTACCAAGTTTGCCTTTTACCAAGTTTGCTTTTTACCAAGTTTACCTTTTACCAAGTTTACCTTTTACCAAGTTTACCTTTTACCAAGTTTACCTTTTACCAAGTTTACCTTTTACCAAGTTTACCTTTTACCAAGTTTACCTTTCACCAAGTTTACCTTCTACCAAGTTTACCTTTTACAAAGATTACCTTTTACCAAGTTTACCTTTTTCCAAGTATCAAATCAAATATGTAAAAAGAACTCCAAGATCTTGTAATTCATCCCATCCTAAAAATGACCTCAAAAACATAACACGTCACCAAAATGGTGCGTCGACCTTTCGAATTACACTACTCCGGCATTTCTCCAATGAATTATTACATTTTTTCACAACACTCACGAACAGTCGATGTCATCATTAAAAAAAAAAAAAAAATGTCCAATTTTTCCAATTGTACCATTTTTATTTCTTCAATAATGTTTACAAAATAATTGTCAGTACATTTTTTATATAAATAAATAAATAATTTAAAAAAAAATGGTCAGTAGGTCAAAGCGATGCAAATTTTTCGACAACCAATTGAAGCAAATTCCAAAGATATCGATCGATGATCTCCGCAATCGAAATTAAAAAAAAAAAAAAAAAAAGAATCGACCTCAGGTCGAAGACTTCCGAATGCCAATTCGTGTGTATTCGCGGCTTGTTTGCAAAGCCAGTGTGATACTTCCTGGCGGTAAAGCGCAGCTGTAAAGTACACCGAATCGTGCGTATGTCATGCCAGAACGAGCCGTCGGCCAAGTTGGAAGCTTTCGTCGTGGCGATAATTCGAGCCAGCACATGCGCGCAATTTGTACGCTCGTCCGGCTCTAGCTATGCGTTGCCTACACGTGCTGAAATTTCGCCCCGTCCCTCTTTCATCCCCCGCCCGTTCGTCGCGGGTTTTTCGCGTCGGGCAACGCGCCCCGAACCGGCCGGCAGGTCGTTCGCGAACTTCCCACCATCTACAAATATATTTTCTCACGAGCGTTGCATACAGATTATTATAATTCGAGCGCTTCTACCTTCGACCATCTTCATTCGAATTGTCTGTATCTGGCCGTCTGCGTATCTTCACCGAGGTTCTATCTAGAAATAGTTGGGGGGGGGGGGGGGGCAAACGAAGTACTGCGACGTTTCTTTCGACGAATGGCGCTACGCGGAGTTCGGCTATATTTAACCACGACAAAGCTTCGATCCGTTGTCTGCCCATTTTATTTTATAGATTGTAATATCAATTAATTTAATATTTTTTAAAAATGCAATCAAGAAAAAAGAAATTCATTTTTATTTGTCTAACATAGAGAAACCTTTTTCCAAGTTACCTTTTTTTCGACGTAGACAAACGACACACGTAAACAATAAAATGTAATGTCTACATGAACAATAAAAAAAAAAAAAAAAAAATTATAAAATAAATATTTTATAATTTTCAAAAATTTGTATTGTTTATTTTAGTCGAGGAAATACCGACTAAACTCGACTTTAGTCGAGGATCCGTTGTTTGCCCATTTTATTTTATAGATTGTAATATCAATTAAATTAATATTTTTTAAAAATGCAATCAAGAAAAAAGAAATTCATTTTTATTTGTCTAACATAGAGAAACCTTTTTCCAAGTTGCCTTTTTTTAACGTACACAAACGACACACGTAAACAATAAAATGTAATGTCTACATGAACAATAAAAAAAAAAAAAAAAATTATAAAATAAATATTTTATAATTTTAAAAAATTTTTATTGTTTATTTTAGTCGAGGAAATACATGGAGACTGAGAAAGTAAATATTTACGTAAGTGTCTATTTCATTAAAATATTTATTTTTAATTAGTTGCAATGTTTAGTTGAATCAAGTGAATATTTATTTGCGGGTGCCCGTAAAACAACATATTTTTTGTCACAAGTGCATGAATCTGCGGCACTTGGAATGGCAGTCGCCCGAGACGAATAGTGAGAAGCAAGGTTATGTCTCCAGTGACGAAAACGTGAAAAGTAAACTCCCAAGGGACGAAAACGTGAAAAGTAAACTCCCAAGGGACGAATGTGAACGAAATGCGAACTGCGCATGCGCGACTCCGTCATTTCACAACAGGTTCACAACTGGCATGCAATGGGCCACTTTCGGCTCGCAAGACTGCCATGTAAAGTGCCGCGATTCATGCACGTGTGACAAAAAAATTATTTTTATTTCATTTAAGTAAATATTTACTTTCAATCGTTTGCAATATTTATTTAAATCAAAAGAATATTTATTTGCGAGTGTCCGTAAAGTAAATTATTTATTTCTAGTTATAGAATGTAATTTTTTTTTTCTCTTGTAACAAAAAATCGGAGGTATTATGAAGTAATGTAAACACTGAGAAAAAAAAAAAAAAAATGGCTGGATTAACCAAGGTGCGTTCCCCCACGTTCAAAAGCGTTATTTAGTTGGTACAATAAAAAAATTTGTTTGAATCGAAAGATTTTGAATCGACTGAAGCGAATAATCGTTCAAAAAAAGAATGATTTAGTTGTACCAACCAAATAACAGCTTTGAACGTGCGTGACCGCGAATTGGGTTAATCCACCATTTTTTTTTCTCTCAGTGAAGTATTTAACCAAGAGAAAGCTTCGAGCCGTTTGCCCATTTTATTTTTCTTAAATAAATATAATGTTAATATAATGCTAAAATAATGTTAAAATAATGCAATAAAGGAAAAAGAAATTTATTTTTGTTTGTCCATATTTATTTTTTTTTTATTTTTCTTTTTGTTGTTATTTTTTTTTTTTTTTATTCGAGGAAATAGATCGACACTGAGAAGGATAATTTATTCGACGGGCGCCCCGCAATTAAATTATTTTTATTTGATTTAAGTAAATATTTATTTTGAGTCAATTACAATGTTTATTAAATCAAATGAATATTTATTTGTGGGTGCACGTCACATAAATTATTTTTTTCTGGGTGTGATGTGTAATATTTTTTTCTCTTGTAAAAAGGCATAAAATTAAAAAAAAAAAGAAATCGAAACAATTGTTGGAAGAAAATGCCCGCAATTGTGTGAATTTTTATTTTTAAGTGAAGGGAATAATAATGAAGAACTTACCTTTTTCGTTATGATGAAATTTAAAGATGACATGTTTTAGGACGTCTGGACAATTTTAGAAAAGATTCTTCGAATCACGAAGATTTTGTTGTTGAATTAACAACTCTAATTTTGAAAAATTTGTAAATCGTTCTGTGGTGTTCAGGAATATGTTTTTATTATTTTATTATATATTAATTTAACCTCGACAAATCTTAGACTCATTATCTTCCCTTTTTGTAAATATCCTAAAATAAAACATAAAAAAAGGCAATAAAAAAATTCTAAATTTTATGTATTTATTTGTGTACATATTTTTAATAATTGAAAAAAATTATTTTTCTTTACTCATGCATGCAAAATCCTCGTTTGCGCATCATTCACAGGCATGCAAAATGGCTGATTCCCGCACGATGCGCAAAAGTGATGCGCAAAATACTTTCACCGGTGTGCTAAATGCCTTCACCGGTGTGCAAAGTACTTTGCACACCGGTGAAGGCATTTTGCACACTGGTGTTACTACGAGTGCCATCTTGCGTCGCTTACGGTTACTATGTTACCAAGCGGTTGCTACGATAACACCGAGGCTTCGCCATTGCGCATGCCTGTGAATGGTGCACCACTCGGATTTTGCATTGCATTCGTAAAGAAAAATATGGTTCGATACTCGAGGCCACTCGCTTCTTGCGCACTGATCGTGTGAAGACAGCACTTCGCCTCGGCTACGCCTCGGCCTCGTGCTGTCTTCACACAAGCAGTGCGCAAAACGCTCCTTTCACCTCTAGTATCGAAATATACTATTATTTTGCAGCAATACGTCTGGTATGCAATTTTTTACTCTTGTAACAAAAAATCGTAGGTATTAGAAAATAACAAATGAATAATTAATTACAAATTGTCAATCTCTTTAGTGACCATCGGAGAAATGTCATTTTAGATTAACCCTAAAAAAAGAGAAAAAAAAAGATTGCTGGAAAAAAATGAAGAAAATAATGAAAAATTTGCGTTAATTCTTATTACAAAATTAAGAGAAGACATTTTTTGGGATGACTTCACATTGTTAAAAAAGCCTCTTCGAATCACTCTTTTTTGTTGTCATTGAGCAGCTCTAATTTTGATATATCGGTAAGTCAATAAAAAACTATCGAAATTCCATTACCTTTTATTTTATTTAAAGTCTATTGGTCAAGTAGAATGAACGGACGTCGCATATTCGTATTGTACTAACGGGAAATTGGTTGTATGGATTGAGAGCTCATAATCGTCAATTGTTAGCCGAGGGATGGAAACGGAGCAGTATTTAGAAGTGTTTCATTATAGCTGCTGTCGTCGGTCTCCCCGTACGAAACAGAAACACGCAGACGCATACACGATGTGTGGTAATCAAATCATTATACTAATTGCATCTGGAACGTGTGACTCTATTTTGCGTAATTTGTAGCATTCAACCGCTCCTCCATACAATCGCGCACATGCAGTGTGTACGCCCCGGTTGCATCGTGCGGGTTTGTTGTACATACTCGAGTCACATTATCGCAATCTATTAATAAATCGGCTCGACGTCGAGAGTATAAAAATAACTTTGGAGGCGATAAAAAAAATAGTACTTTACAACACCAGGGCGACCAAACTTTTTTCTGACCTTTCACCAAATTCCCTTTCACCAAGTTGCCATTTATCAAGTTGCCATTTATCAAGTTGTCATTTGTCAAGTTGTCATTTGTCAAGTTGTCATTTGTCAAGTTGTCATTTGTCAAGTTACCACTTGTCAAGTTACCATTTGTCAAGTTACCATTTGTCAAGTTACCATTCGTCAAGTTACCATTTGTCAAGTTACCATTTGTCAAGTTACCATTTGTCAAGTTACCATTTGTCAAGTTACCATTTGTCAAGTTACCATTTGTCAAGTTACCATTTGTCAAGTTACCATTTGTCAAGTTACCATTTGTCAAGTTACCATTTGTCAAGTTACCATTTGTCAAGTTACCATTTGTCAAGTTACCATTTGTCAAGTTACCATTTGTCAAGTTACCATTTGTCAAGTTACCATTTGTCAAGTTACCATTTGTCAAGTTACCATTTGTCAAGTTACCATTTGTCAAGTTACCATTTGTCAAGTTACCATTTGTCAAGTTACCATTTCTCAAGTTACCATTTGTCAAGTTACCATTTGTCAAGTTACCATTTGTCAAGTTACCATTTGTCAATCTGTTAATAAATCAGCTCGACGTCGGGAGTCTAAAAATAACTGTGGAAGCGTTAAAAAAATAGTACTTTACGACTTTAGCGCGATAAAACTTTTTCCGACGAGAGCTGCAATTACACGTGTCGGAAAAAGTTTTATCGCACGAGTGTCGTATCAAATTTTATTTCACGAGGTACAAAAATGGTGGTTTTGCGCACCGTGTGTAATAAAATTATTATCGAACCATTCAGATCGTGCAAAATACCGCTGTCGATAATAAAAACTGTAAGTAATTTTTTTTTAAAGCTTTTAGCAATTTTCAGTCTAAAGCAGACTATTACATGATGACATATGATTCGTGTGAAAGTTTACTCTTGACCGGAAGTGGTTAAGAAACTTAAAGAAAATTTATTACAGTTTTTATTACATTCGACCATAAAAACCAGCTCCAAGATGGCGCTCGGCGCGAGATTGCTGCATTTCCAACATTAAAAAAAAAAACGAGGTTATTTCCGTGTCACGAGTTCACGGATAAAAAAATACTTCAGACAGCGCTCTCGGACCAGATGAGTCTCCCGGCGAAGAGAAGTTTGACGAAACTTTTCGCTCCTTAGATAGAATCTTTCAATTTCTTTTTTTTTTTATAAAAAATAAATAAAAAAAGATTTTAAAAAATCATGGCTGTGACCGGCGCATCGAAGCGGACGGGAGTCACGGCAGTGACGAGCCCCCGCGCAGCTATCCGTCGAGTGTTTCTATCGTTACAGAGTGCGGCGAGCGTATCGTACACTAAAGTACGAATTATTGGAATAATTCGTTTACCTAATTCGATTATTTAGAGTATTAAAATCATTCGAATATTATGAATTATTCGAAGTCTTCAATTATTAGCCGAATAATTGAAGACTTTAGAATAATTAGAAGCCGAATTATTCGAATATATTGAAGTATTCAAATTATTCGAATTATTCGAGTATATTGAAGTATTGCAATTATTCGAATTATTCGAGTATATTGAAGTATTCCAATTATTCGCAGTATTCGAATATATTGAAGTATTCAAATCATTCGAATTATTCGCATATATTCAAGCATTCAAATTATTCGAATTATTCGAATATATTGAAGTATTCGAATTATTCGAATTATTCGAATATATTGAAGCATTCAAATTATTCATATTATACTAATATATTGAAGTATTCAAATCATTCGAATTATTCGAATATATTGAAGTATTCAAATCATTCGAATTATTCGAATATATTGAAGTATTCAAATTATTCAAATTATTTGAACATATTGATGTATCCAAATTATTCGAATAATTAAGGTATATTGAATATTCAAATACGAATTATTCATATTTAATTCATGGTGAATTATTCAAATTTTTGAATATTCGCACATCCCTACTTCTAAGATAGAGATTTTCACATTTTTTGTTTCTATAAAAAAAATAATTTAAAAAATATTTTAAAAAAATGGTGGTTGAGCCCGGCGCGTCTAAGCGCACGGTAGTCACGACAGTGACGAGCCCCCGCGTGGCTATCCGTCGACTGTTTCTATCGTTACAGTGCGGCAGCGTGTCGTACGTTAAAGTACGCTTCGGTTAGTTTAAGTGCTGGTGATCGCAGCCACGCGATGTGGGTGTGACCTGGTTTACGAGAGTTTCACTTTCCTGTAACGTCGCGCGCGGTCTCGTGGATTCATCGTGGCTCCGAGAACGTGAGCGCGCGAGCGCGGCTCTCTCGGATTCACGGAGATGGCACAGGAGGATTCGGACCCCCGGGTGGTAGTGCAGAGTTACGTCATGCATTGTTATGCCGGCCGTAACGAGGCGAGCGGCGGCAGACGCGCGCCAAACAAACCGTCAATTCAAATCAGAGATACGCGGATATGTATCGCAGGAATACCGGGATAATTTATGTTCATTGCGCGGATAGGGGAGTTGCGATGAAAAAGGAGCCTCAGATAAATGTTAGTCGGAAAGGATTGGTGAACTTCTCGAGGGCGGATGTGAAACTTGCCGCGGAGGATAATAACAATATAAATAACCGACAAAGTGGGAATTAATCGATTCAACAAGAAAAATCAATTATTTGAACGGTAAACTACAAATAAATATTTATTTAATTTATTTAATTCAAAAAAATTAAAATTAAAATTAAAATTAAAATTAAAATTAAAATTAAAATTAAAATTAAAATTAAAATTAAAATTAAAATTAAAATTAAAATTAAAATTAAAATTAAAATTAAAATTAAAATTAAAATTAAAATTAAAATTAAAATTAAAATTAATATACATTTGTTTGCGGGCGCCAGTCGGACATATTATTTTACTGGATATTATACAAATTTGAATACCGGGATAATTTATGTTTATTGTGCAGATCGGGGGGGGGGGGGGGGGGGTGGCGAAATGTGGGTCGAAAGGATTGGACAACTTCTCGAGCGGAAGTGAAACTTGCCGTTAACGATAAAAAATATAAATAACCAAAGAAGTGTTTGGGAAAGAATCGATTCACCGACAAAAATCATTTATTTGAAGGGAGAATCGCAATAATTTATTTGATTAAAACAAATTTTTATTTAAATTAAATAAATATTTCTTTGATTCAAATACATATTTATTTCAATTAAATTAATATTTATTTTAACCAAATACATATTTATTTAAATTAAATAAATGTTTATTTCATCGAAATAAATATCTATAAAAATTAAATTATTACTTATTTGATCCAAATAAATTTTGAATCATAAATCCAGGATAAAGTTTGAATACCGTTTTCGAGAAAAAAAAAAGAAAAAATCGAATACCGTTGCAATTAACATTCCGTATGCTGCAAACGGATTGTTGATCCGATTGGTTCTCTAAAAATCCTAAAAAGTCTCTTCCAACGAGAGTTTTGCATCGAAAAAAACGGCCATTATTTTTAAAGATTTTTTTTCCTAAAAAATTCTTCTCAATTTCATTACTTTTTTAAGCTTCAAAATACAAATACAAGCTATAAATATCTATTAAAAAAATTACAAAAAAAAAAATAATAATAAAGTCAAGATAAACACACCGAGATTATCGTAATCACCGGTCGGTCTGCGAATCGTCTCTCGAAAAAAATGCGCACCCCTCGCCCCGTCCTCGCTCGCCTCTCGACCTCATAAATACATTCTGTCAATTATATTTGTCCTTTACTCCTGCTTATTAGCGATTTGCATATCGGCCGGTATAAATCCCCCTCGCAATAGTTACAATCACACAAAGTATACGCATAAAATAGCGCTCATGCGTGACTCAAGGCGCGCAGTACATTATTATTTTCTTTTTTTTTTTTTTTTTTAGTCCTCACGTGCTGTCTACGAGAGAAAATGAGAGACGAAAAAAAAAAAAAGGGCGCGAACGATCCGTCTACCTTGACGTCGCGCGTGCCACTGCGCGACTGCGGAGCCTCGAGCGAAAATTCCGCTGCATTAATGCAGCGGTGCATCCCGCTCGAGCCGCCGTGCTATTGACGCTCAAACACTGTGCGCTGCGTAGATGCACTCGCGAGGTAAAGTGCGGTAAAACTGTCGCGCACGCGCAGAGAAACGGCTTTAGCACGTATGCGCTTACGGCCGCCTGGGATTAGAAAAAAAAAAAAAAAAAAAAAAAGAGATGATGGGAATGAAAAATGAAAAAAAATAATAATAAAAAATAAAATTGAAATTTAAACAATTTCGAGGGTCACCGATTTTAAATGGTTTTCGCGGTTAACGATGCATTTTAATGAGGTTGAAAGTCCTCCGAAGTGCGCGGCGGAGAGGACAGTTGAAATATGAGGCAAACTGGGCCACTTTTTTCGGTCGACTTCTCAGATGTTTTTTTTTTTTTTATTTGCCAGTTTGTTGCACTAGTTGAAAGTAGCTTCTGTGATTTTTTTTTAGATTTTTAAAGCGCACCTTTCAAGATTTACATTTTTTTTGTAATATAAAAAAAAATTTTAATACCACAAATATATGCATAGACATCGAAAGACTATACTGAAAAACTGTACAAAAGATAAAAATCATAATGAAGTTAATCTGATCTCATACTATTATTATATTATCTGAATTATCTTATGTAAAAGGGCTCGACCCATAAATAAATAAATAAATAAATAAATAAATAAATAAATAAATATCAGTACATCGAAGAAAATATTGGTCACGCAAAAAATTCGTAGGAACATTAGGTTTTTCATTTTTCATAAACTTTCGAGTGATGTCAGAGTCGTAATTTTCTCGATACGGAAAAGTCCACGTGTCGTGAAAAAAAATAAAAAATAATTTTTTTCTACCAAAAAGACACCTTCGATTCTGCTCCTAATTTTACAGGATGTTTGGCGTTGTATAAAGATTCCGAGAAAAAAATCCCAAAGTTGTACCTGCGATTTTTACGTACTAAAAAAAAAAGTAAACAAATAAAAAATTAAAAGAGAAAACATCTAAAAAATAACCTATATTTCGAAAAGTTTTCCAACGATGTGAATCAAATTTACCGACTACAGGCAAACTCCTTTTAGTTATGTAAATAATAGTCGAGTTTATACGAATCTATGTGAATTAAATTTGTAATTTTTTTTTTTTTTTTTTTTTAGTACGTAAGAACAGCGGGTACCACTTTGGGAATTTTTTTTAGAATCTTCATACAATGCTAAATATCGTGTAAAATTGGAACCAGTATCGAATTTTTTTTTTAGTAGAAAAAAATTATTTTAATTTTTAAAAGGTACGACGGCTCTTTTTTTTCAAACATTTTCGAAATATCGAATTAAAACCTCCGCCATTGTTTTTAAGTGGCATATTTCTCAACCGATTTCATTAACGAAATAAATTATAAATAAAAAAAAAACGATTTTCGTAAAAAAAAAATTATAAAATAATCGTTATTAAAATTATAAAATTAATTAATTAATTATTTTTTTAAATTAATTACTTTAATTAATTAAATAATTAATTTTTTAAATTAAATAATTAATTTAAAAAATTATAAAATTACCCCCTTCACATTTTCCCACGTTCAGAATGGCCAAATTTTTTTTCTTCGAATTATCGAATTTTTACCACGGCCATTGCCTTCGGGCGACCCATTTACGCACAGAATACGCACAATTTGTATTTTTTTTTCGAAATTTAAAAAATCGACCATTTCCACCATAGGAAATCCTATGTCAAATTTTGCGAAACTGCACTTTTTTTCAAAAAATTTCGAGGTATCAAATTAAACCCTCCGCCATTGTTTTCAAGTCGTATATTTCACAACCGATTTCACTGAAGAAATTTCACTGAAAAAATTCTAAAAAAGTTTTTTGCAAGAAACCAATTTTGTCAAAAAAGAAAAAAAAAATGGTAAGGAACTTTTTTTCAAAAAATTTCGAGATATCGAATTAAAACCTTCGCCATTGTTTTCAAGCGGCATATTTCCCAACCGATTTCATTAACGAAAAAATTCTAAACATTTTTTTTTGAAAAAATCCAATTTTCGTGTCTTGGGAAAATTTGTAATAAAAATTTTTTGCACCTTCGTTGACGATAAGTTATTAAAAGTATATTTTATTGCTGTCATTTTTTTTTTTTTTTCGTGTCACGTGTGCAAAGCACATGGGTGGAATTTCCGTACGTCGTGCACGCGCGCATTCGCCATATATAAAAAGAGCGCTCTAGCAGGCATTCGACCTATTTTCCACGCCTGCGTCGCCTATATTAGTGAGCCACGCTCGCATACGGCGTCCAGGGACAATCGACCGCCCGTCGACGGATCGTAGGCGCTGGCTCGAACGCGAGACACTCACGCTGGCTCCCACCTGTCTTCACGTTCGAATTATATTCAGAATAGAAAAAAAAAAAGAAAAAAAAAATGTTTTCGTACATCCGGTGTAGGATGGCGCGCGTTCAGCGACTGCGCAAATGCGCGATCTGATGAACGATTTATTACGGCGATTAAAACCTCAAAAAACAAAAAAAAAAACGGGCAACGCAATTTGCGCGTGGCTTCCTCATTTTTTTTTTGTCGTCATACGCAGAATTTTTTTCTGCGAGAAAAATCTTTGAGTAATTTATATTTTTATATTTTTATATTTTTATATTTTTATATTTTTATATTTTTATATTTTTATATTTTTATATTTTTATATTTTTATATTTTTATATTTTTATAAGAAAAATTTGTTGGGGTAAAAATCTAAGCCTAGAAACATGTTTATATTATTAAACTTCAAGGACGAAAAATGTTTACGGTCTAAAATTTGAATCGTAAAAATTTATCGTCGAAATTCGCGTTAATGAAGAAAAGTAAACGCCTTTTAAAATAAATTTAGAAAATTAAAAAACATCTTCAGCCATGAAATATCATTAAAAAATGTATTAATAAAACAATTTAAAAAATCTTAAAAAAAAAAAAAACTGAAATATGTAAATAAGTGGAATTATGAAGAAAAATAAGAGTGGGTCGTCCGAGCCGGGTAAAATTTCAACAACAACAAATGTTTACGTCCTCAAATTAGAATGATCGAAATTTATTATCGAAATTCACGTTAACGAAAAGAAAAATCTTTAAAAAAAAATAAAAAAAAATAAAACATAATCACTAACCATAAAACATTTTAAAAATAAAATAAAAAAGACAAAACAATTTTAAAAAAGCTAAAAAAAAACCCTGAATCATGTCAATTTTAAGTGAAGTTATTAGAGAAAAATAAGTGGGGAGTCCGGGCAACCGGTCGTGGAGGCTGCGCATGCAAGAAAAAATAGATTTGGTAGTCGCCAGGGTCAAAACTCATCAACGGCACAGGCGACAAGATGAGAACTTGACAGCATAAAAGAGACTTGAAAACATTGACGTCGTCACGGTCCAGAGATAAGATAAGAAAATTTAGAGAGCCAAGAAAAATAATAAATTTACAAAATATTTATAATTAAAAAAAAAAAATAAAAAACAAAATATTTATAATTTAAAAAAAAATAAAAAATAAAAATAAAAAAAATTATCACGCCGATTTAAAAAGTAAAAAAAAAATTGTAATCCAAAAAAAATGGTAACGCTTTCCTGTAACGCCTAAAATCTGTAGCGATGTCACAGATTTATTTTTTTATTTATTTTATTAATTTTTTTTATTAATTTTTTTTATTAAAAAAATTCATTTATGCTCGTTTAATAAAAAATTTTCAAATCCTCGTCACAGCGACGAAGTGAAAAATTTACTTTTACCATTTTGCCGTGCCGCAGTTCTCGCCCATAAGCTGCGGACCGCGCTCGAAGCTGATGCAACTGAACCCTCGGTCTTCCTTCCTATTTACTATTTCGCTGATACGGCGATGCCGTTTGCGCGAAAACAACCGCTTCGATCAACAGCAATGCGATGATTATTTCTTATCGTCAAAACATCGACCGGCAACGTCATAGATACGCTCATTGCTACGAATTACGGCGGTTCAGACGAAGTACAATATTTTCCAACTTTGTTTTTGTAAAAAAAAAAAAAAAATCGATATTTTTTTTGTATCCGTGCAGAAAATATTCCGAAACATCGAAAAATCACAATAACAAAAAAAAAAAAATAGAAATGGGAAAAGAACTTTTTCGTCGTCAGATTTTTTTGGCCCAATTTATCCCTTTCAAGATATATGAATTTGCAACAAAAACGCATATTCTAAATGGATGGTTAAAAAAAAAATCGGGAAAAATTGGCAAAGGGTACTTTCAAGTGACACTAAAATATGGCCAATTTTGGGATAGATCTGTGAGGGTCGATAAAAATGTAGGTGAGTTGACCGAGAATGCCTCATAAATCAATACATATAAATTAATACATAGAAATAAATACATAGAAATCGATACACAGAAATCGATACACAGAAATCGATACACAGAAATCGATACACAGAAATCGATACACAGAAATCGATACACAGAAATCGATACACAGAAATCGATACATAGAAATCGATACACAGAAATCGATACACAGAAATCGATACAAAGAAATCGATACACAGAAATCGATAAACAGAAATCGATACACAGAAATCGATACACAGAAATCGATACACAGAAATCGATACACAGAAATGGATACACAGAAATGGATACACAGAAATGGATTCACAGAAATCGATACACAGAAATCGATACACAGAAATGGATACACAGAAATGGATACACAGAAATGGATACACAGAAATGGATACACAGAAATGGATACACAGAAATGGATACACAGAAATCGATACACAGAAATCGATACACAGAAATCGATACACAGAAATCGATACACAGAAATCGATGCACAGAAATCGATACACAGAAATCAATACACAGAAATCAATTCACAGAAATCAATGCATAGAAATCAATTCACAGAAATCAATGCATAGAAACCAATGCATAGAAATCAGTAGATATAAATCAACACATATAAATCAACACACATAAATCAACACATGTAAATCAACACACATAAATCAATGCTACAGTTTGCCAATTTCGCATACTCCAACTCTTCTCATTCGGCCATTAAAAATTGAGACTCTACACGAAAGGACTCGAACTCTTCATTTGTCAAAAAAAAAAAAAAAACCTAGTAGAATTCATGACGAATTCTTTGGGCCTTTAATTCTCCGCTAACGAAATTGAGATTGTACTTTCGTCACCCGATGACACAGTCATCATCCGCTCCCCCCCTGCTCCTCCCCCCACCCCGCCCCACCGCCGAAACGGCGTTGATGCTAAACGCTCCGGAGACTCTCTTCCACGGCTCTTCCACCATTAGGTCATAAATGAATGACATTAACGGCGCTATAATATTGTGGAGGTAGGTACTACTATTACCGCGATTGCCGTGGTATTACGTGGCCCGCGAGTCCGTTCCCCTCTCGGCTCCTTCCTCGTCTCGACTGTTTTTTTTTTCTTTTTTCTTTTTTCTTTTTTTTTTCTCGCTCGGAGTGCACCGCACTGTCTCGCTTGCTCGCTCACCCGTCACGAGTCGCCCTTTCTTTCGCTCTCCCTTTCTCTCGCTCGCTCGCGCTCCCGACACGACCGACGCCTCTCGCTCTCACGGGAAACACACTCTTACTCCTTGCTTGCATGCTGCAAGAAACCAGGTCACAGCGCTCCGCAAGAAAGCCACGCTCTGCAGCCCCCTTCTGTCCCCCTCGTCGCTCGCCGCCCCCCCCCCCCCACGTCCCACCCTCGACGGCGTCGATTAGAATTATTATCGAATACGTAAATATATAGAGACTATTCCTGTACGACGAGATCGTCGACTCGGATTTATCTGTGATAGATAAAAGTATCGTCGCTGCCGCGGTCGTAAGCGGAAAAAAAATTACTTGTTTCGTTTAAATTAATACTTTCAGTGATTTCGATACATTTTTTTTGTTTTTTTTTTGTTTTAATTAGATCGAAGATGGGGAAGCGGAGAGTAGTTATAGTGCTGCAAGTACTTAAAGTACTTTGTACTTTGTACTTTGTACTGCAAGTACTTAAAGTACTGTGTACTTTGTACTGCAAGTACTTAAAGTACTTTGTACGTTGTACTGCAAGTACTTAAAGTACTTTGTACGTTGTACTGCAAGTACTTAAAGTACTGTGTACTTTGTACTGCAAGTACTTAAAGTACTTTGTACGTTGTACTGCAAGTACTTAATGTACTTTGTACGTTGTACTGCAATTACTTAAAGTACTTTGTACGTTGTACTGCAAGTACGGCATTAAAGTACTTTGTACTGCAAGTACCGCATTAAAGTACTTTGTACTGCAAGTACTGCATTAAAGTACTGTGTACTGCAAGTACTGCATTAAAGTACTTTGTACTTCAAGTACTGCATTAAAGTACTTTGTACTGAAAGTACTGCATTAAAGTACTTTGTACGGCAAGTACTGCATTAAAGTACTTTGTACAGCAATTATTGCATTAAAGTACTTTGTACTTTGTACTGCAAGTACTTGAAGTAATTTTTATAAAATACCACGTGCAAAGTACTTTTTGATTTTAATCGGAAGAGGCGGAGTTCTAGGAGTACGAAATTTAGAGAGGAATTTTCAAATCAAACGGCCCTATTCAGGGCCAACATTTTTTCAAAATGTCCAAACTCTTCGTTTCCGATCCTTTGTAACAGACGAAACGACTGGATTACTACGACAGGAACTTGGGGAAGTGAGCGGAGGTCGACTGGATGTATAACAACTAAATTTGGGAAGTATGGATCTAGTATAGTGGCCGAAAGTGAGAAAGGTCCCAATTTTATCAATAAAAAATCGTATTTTTGGGATTTAAATGGAAAATATTGGATTGGGAATAAGATAATTTTTGTATTCGTGATCAGCGGGAAAAAGATACGTCGAAATACGTGGCAGTTAATTTTTTAGAATTAAAAATAAAAATTCGTCAAAAAAATGACTACGCTACCCCGTTTTGAGTCAATTTTTTGGGGTTTTTCAACGTCGTCAAACGACACGATAAAACGCTTCCAAAACTTCGTGCAGCACCCAGTTTTGTGTATTTTTTTTTCCGTACAACACGATGGGCACCTCGGATTTTGCCTGGCTCCATTGGAAGCCGAGATATCGACGTTTCAAAATCACGAAAAATCGCAATTTTTTCGAAAGCAGCCCAAAAATTGACAAAAATCGTTGTTTCATCGATTTCTTTTGTTTCAAGACGTATATTCGACGTATTTTTTTCCCCGCCGATCACGAATACAACAATTATTTTACTTCCAACCCAATATTTTCCATTCCAAATCCCAAAAATACGATTTTTTATGCACAAAATCGAGACATTTCTCACATTCGGCCACTATACTGGATCCATACGTGCCAGATTTAGTTGTTATACATACAGTCGACCTTCACTCACCACCCCGAGGTCCAGTCGTCGTAGTTCAGTCGATTATTATTTTACCAAGGCTTGGAAACGAACAGTCTGGACGTTTTTGAAAAAGAAAAAAAAAAAAAAAAAAAATGTCGGCCCTGAAGAGTCTGCCGTTTGATTTGAAAATTCCTCTCCAAATTTCGTACTCCGTCGAACTCCGCCTCTTCCAATTGAGAAGAAAAAGGTGTTTTGCACTTTGTATTTTATTTTTAAAAAATACTTTGAATACTGAAATTACTTTGCACTTAAAAGTACTTGCGGTACTTAGTAATTAGTACTTTGAGTACTCATCGGTAATTTGCCGAGCTCTGCACTATATCGATCGGTTCGATGAACCCTCCACTAGAATTTTTATGCTCGTGCAAACGACAAAAGGCCCGAATCCGCTGACCTCGCGATTATGTTCTGAAACTCACGCGTCATTATTTTTTACCTACATGGAAACTACCGAGTTCCTCGTATCGTCGAACGTCGCTTCAAAGCCATTATCGAAGACAGATCTTGCGGTGTTTCTGATACGATCTAGCATTCGACAAAGCAGTAGCAGGTTGTTGACCTTTCCCGATGACACAAAACGTTTTACCGAACACACCGGTGTCATTCTTGGTGAAGAAAAAAGTTTGCAGTGTAGATCATGCGGCAATGTGAATCATCCGCATAGCAATTTATCGGTAACATTTCGATAAGATTTCTCCCAGCTGTCCTCTATCGCAGAGAGAAAAGATTGATGCTCGATATCGTATCCCAGCAATCTCTCTGTATGCTCGGTCATTTAAATGGCTCAATGAATCGTTATGAAATTTGCATCACATTCTCGAAGAGTCGATACCCGTCTTGGAAGATATTAAATGTTTTTTTTTCGTCAAACGATAACGATAATCATAACGATAATCATAACGATAATCATAAGGTTAATCATAAGGATAATCATAAGGACAATCATAAGGATAATCATAAGGATAATCATAAGGATAATCATAAGGATAATCATAAGGATAATCATAAGGATAATCATAAGGATAATCATAAGGATAATCATAACGATAATCATAACGATAATCATAACGATAATCATAAGGATAATCATAACGATAATCATAACGATAATCATAACGATAATCATAAGGATAATCATAACGATAATCATAACGATAATCATAACGATAATCATAACGATAATCATTACGATAATCACAACGATAATCATAAGGATAATCATAAGGATAATCATAACGATAATCATAACGATAATCACAACGATAATCACAAGGATAATCATAAGGATAATCATAACGATAATCACAACGATAATCACAAGGATAATCATAAGGATAACCATAAGGATAATCATAAGGATGATCATAACGATAATCATAACAATAATCATAACGATAATCATAACGATAATCATAACGATAATCATAACGATAATCACAACGATAATCATAAGGATAATCATAAGGATAACCATAAGGATAATTATAAGGATAATCATAAGGATAATCATAACGATAATCATAACGATAATCATAACGATAATCATAACGATAATCATAGCGATCAAACTTTTTTTGTGACTACCATACTTTCTGACATATTACTTCGTATGAGTTGAGAAAGTAAAAAAACGCGCAGAATCTAATGGAACTATCATCCAGGAGCGAGACGCATCGAGCGCGTCACCGAAGATCATCTCATTGGGAATTAACGCGACGAAGGCTTCTTCCTGAATTCCTTGGCGCAAGGACGCCATTGCGATGGAATGAGTATCGTCCTGTAGCGGTTATGTTCTTTCGCTACACATCCACGTTCGTTGTTCGCAATATTATATCTAAACCGCGTTTCCTGCGGCATTTTATGACCAAACCGTCGCGATGCATCGTCGTTCCGCTTTGTTCGAGTCACACGGGACATCCAATCAGCCAACATTTCTTTTCTCTCCTCGCGTCTTCCACATACTTCGTCGGTACACGTACGCCACCCGGAACTCTGAAACTTAACTCGTAAGAGACAATGGATCGAAGAAATGTGCATTGGTCGAACTAATGACCAAGAATCGTCGAGCTCGACGAGACACGACTGTTCCGTCGTTCGGCTTCGGTTTATTCGCTTAATTGATTCTAGAGTTTTTTTTTTTGTTTTTTTTTTTTTTATGCGCTACTAGACGTTTCGGTGATCTGGAGAATTTTGAAAATAATTGTCGCTCATTTTGTATTTTTATTTCATATTTT
Source organism: Amblyjoppa proteus (assembly GCA_963922035.1). Classification (NCBI taxonomy): domain Eukaryota; kingdom Metazoa; phylum Arthropoda; class Insecta; order Hymenoptera; family Ichneumonidae; genus Amblyjoppa; species Amblyjoppa proteus. The sequence continues at coordinate 11,906,252 of OY998231.1, read as the reverse complement.
TATTTTATAGTTCTATTTTATATTTTTTATTTTATATTACTAACACAATTTACAAAAATTCTTCCTTTTTTTCATTAAAAAATTAATGAAGGAAAAAATAAAATAAATCTTCTCGACAACTTATTTTAATGCGTCTTAAAAATAGGATTTTGAACATCACAAAAATTGTATGATTTCTCTCCTTGGATTATTTCCATTTTTTTTTAAATATTTATCTATTATATGTATTATATTACACTATTGCACTAAATATATTTTATTTATCATATTAAATATATTATATCTTAAATTAAAAATAAAAAAAGATTAAATATAAATAAAACAATTAAATACATACAATTATAATATAGATAATGAAAAATAGTTTTATAGGTAACAAGTTACGTCAATAAATTGATTGAAATCATTACGTATGAAGAGCGCAGGTACATGAGAAGTTCACGCAGCTGATACAAGCGATATAGCCTGCATAAGGCGATGCGGTTGACGACGGAGCCGATGACGGTGTCAAAAATTAATTTTTTTCTCTCCCTGGATAATTACAATTTTTAAAAAATATTTATCAATTATATGTATTATATTACACTATTGTACTAAATATATTTTATTTATCATATTAAACTATCGTATTAAATATATTATATCTTAAATTAAAAATAAAAAAAAAAAATTAAATACATATCATTAAAATATAGATAATAAAAAGTAGTTTTATCGGTAACAAGTTCGGGTAATAAATTGATCGAAATCGTTACGTATGAAGAGCGCAGTTACACGAGAAGTTCACGCAGCTGATACAAGCGATAGCATGCATAACGCGATGCGGTTGACGACGGAGCCGATGACGGTGCCTCCCAGCTGCTGCACGCTATGACGGAATACTCGTTTTGCTAGCCGCTTTTACTGCCGGTGGCCCCGCAACGCCTCTCTGTATTATACCTACGCTACGTCGCCGCTCACTTTCCTTTTCCACTGGCCTAGATCATCCGTCTGTCTTCCTTTCCTAGAGAATTGCGATGTCTACCAGACGCCGATTGCCCGTCGCTATTATAGCGGACTTTGCACTTTCCGCCACCTTTTCGTCCCTCGTTCCGTCCCGCCGTTTGAAAAATTAAACGCTTTCGAATGTCGTTGGGAAATAAAAAAAAAAATAAAAAATAAAAAAAAAACCATAGGCGCAATTAAGCCTTCAATTCTTCATGAGTTAGGAAGAAAAAAAAATGACTTTTTGCTTCATTGTAGAGAAGGAATTGGTAAAAAAAAAAAAAAAAAAAAATGGAGATTTTAGTGTCGAAGTACTTAAAATAGCCTGGAAATAAAAAAAAGAAGAAAAAAAAACATAGGTGTAATTAACCGTTCAATTTTTCCTAAGTTACGGCGGAAAAAAATGATTTTTTGCTTAATTATAGAGGAAGAATCGGTAAAAAAAAAAAACAAAATGGAGATTTTAGTGTCACGTAAAATAGTCTGAAACGCTGAGAAATGTGATTTTTACCTGGCGTCCAGTTGCATGTGTACATGTTTGTGTGTAAGACTTGTCATCGTTAACCCCTTCACTGTTAGGCGCCATTATAGGGGCCAAAAAGGTCGTGCCGTTTTTGTGTCATGAACCCTATAGGGGCATTTTGAAAAAAAATATATTTATACTATTACAATCTATCTGTCGTTTACATCCTATCGTTTCTGCGGTCGAGGAATCCGAATCTAAATATCAAATTTTTTAAATTAAATTGATGTTTTTTTTTTTTAATCCCTTCACTGTCAGGCGCCCCAATAGGGGCAAAAAAGTGCCATTTAGCTTAGTGACCGATGTAGGGGCATCTTGAGAAACGCATATTTATACTATTACAATCTAATAGTCCTTGGGTATGTTAAGGTTTCTGATATTGCTGAATCCGAGTCTGAAGTCAAATTTGCAAAATATAAAACGGCCGATCGAACATGGCGGATCGAAATCCCCAAAATATCGTTTTTGCGGTCGTGGAATCTGAATCCAATATTAAATTTTCTTAATTAAAAATGGCGGATCCAATATGGCGGATCGAAGTCCCAAAAAATATTAGGGTTTCAATAAAAATGTGTATCCTATAGTTTTTGAGGTCGCGGAATCCGAATCCGATATCAAATTTTTTTAATTAAATTGATGTTTTTTTTAATCCCTTCACTGTCAGGCGCCCCTACAGGGGCAAAAAAGTGCCATTTTGCTTCATGACCAATATAGGGGCATCTTGAGAAACGCATATTTATACTATTACAATCTAATAGTCCTTGGGTATGTTAAGGTTTCTGATATTGCTGAATCCGAATCTGAAGTCAAATTTGCAAAATATAAAATGGCGGATCGAAATCCCCAAAATATCGTTTTTGCGGTCGTGGAATCTGAATCCAATGTTAAATTTTCTTAATTAAAAATGGCGGATCCAATATGGCGGATCGAAATCCCAAAAAATATTAGGATTTCAATAAAAATGTGTATCCTATAGTTTTTGAGGTCGCGGAATCCGAATCCGATATCAAATTTTTTAAATTAAATTGATGTTTTTTTTAATCCCTTCACTGTCAGGCGCCCCTACAGGGGCAAAAAAGTGCCATTTTGCTTCATGACCAATATAGGGGCATCTTGAGAAACGCATATTTATACTATTGCTATCAAATAGTCCTTGGGTATGTTAAGGTTTCTGATATTGCTGAATCCGAATCTGAAGTCAAATTTGCAAAATATAAAATGGCGGATCGAAATCCCAAAAAATATTTGGGTTTCAATAAAAATGTGTATCCTATAGTTTTTGAGGTCGCGGAATCCGAATCTAAATATCAAATTTTTAAAATTAAATTGATGTTTTTTTTAAATTCCTTCACTGTCAGGCGCCCCGATAGGGGAAAAAAGTGCCATTTTGCTTCATGACCAACATGAATGAAAATCTGATATCAGATTCGGATATAGCGGCCCCAAAAACCTTCATAATAAAATCTCCGAAATCTATCCAATCTGTCAAATCTTACAGCTTTGATAAATTTCGGTGATAAAAATACTCGTTTGCAATTTTAGGACGATAACTCAAAATTTACGTAAGTTAGAGATATAATCATATGGGATTGTGATTTTTTTTCGGAAGTATTTCTAAAGATCTAGAAACATTGTTATCTTACAAAAAAAAAAGTTGCAGGCCAGTCGTTTTGCATAAAAGTCAAACACGACGTTGACTTTAAAAAAAAAAAAGTTGCAAATTGAAATTTTCACATCGCTTCTTGATCTTCCTTTATTCGCGAAGCTTTCTCTACGAGGAAGCCAAAAATACAGAAGATTCTCTCTCATTGAAGAAGCTGTGCGATTAAAGAAACATTACAAGAAAGCGACAAGAAAATTTGATTTTTCAACTTTTATGAGGAAACGATATAAAAATTTAAATTATTGACTTTTATCAGCAAGGGTTTTAATTTTCTTTTTTTTTTTTTTTACTACGAGTTAAGATGATCAGTTTCGTTTATCGCCGAGAGTAAATAGACAATAATGTTTGTCTACGCCCGCGTGAAAAATAACTCGACGGAATTACTCTCGTTACATTATTGTCTCGCCTCGGTCGTGCGTGTCGAACAGCTGGTATCCGAATGATGATAATAACGTGTGTAGGTATCTCGATGGAACTACAGAGTAACATTGATAATACGTTTTATAGTAGAGCGAGTCGTCCATGCTGGCCACGTGTCTGCCAGCTCAATACGTAGTACTACGTGCCAGTGCTGTGTTTTATCTGTCCCGCGCGGTTGTGTTGTGTACATACCGTTGTATCCACACACGCATTCTCTGTTGAGACGTTCACGCTTTTCCGCACGTACGTTCTCGTAACGCCGTAGACTAACGTCAAAAGTCTCTGGCAAATCGTATTGCGTGCTGCTGCTAATGCTCAATCGGAGACTCGCGGAAGCAATTCATTATTTAATTGCTTCGAATCACGAAACTGTCGATTTAATATTTAATATTTAATATTTAATATTTAATATTTAATATTTAATATTTAATATTTAATATTTAATATTTAATATTTAATATTTAATATTTAATATTTAATATTTAATATTTAATATTTAATATTTAATATTTAATATTTAATATTTAATATTTAATATTTAATATTTAATATTTAATATTTAATATTTAATATTTAATATTTAATATTTAATATTTAATATTTAATATTTAATATTTAATATTTAATATTTAATATTTAATATTTAATATTTAATATTTAATATTTAATATTTAATATTTAATATTTACCGTGCGTTGGTATTGTGCACATACAGTTACATGCTCGCACGCATTCTCTATTCGGACGTTCACGCTTTACCGCACGTGCCTCCCCGTAACGCCGTAGAGTAACGTCAAGAGTAATCGAAACTCGCAATTAATTATTGAACAAGTTCGAATCGCGAAACTATTGATAATATTACATTTTTTTTTTATTGAAATAATTTGTCACTTTTTTTTACTCATTGAAAGGAACGATAAAAAACATTTGCACATTGGTTTCCGCATTATATTCTAATGCTAGCGGTTACGCCATTGACTTTTATTTTGAAATTGTGTTGCGCGTTGTATTGTATTGTATTGTATTGTATTGTATTGTATTGTATTGTATTGTATTGTATTGTATTGTATTGTATTGTATTGTATTGTATTGTATTGTATTGTATTGTATTGTATTGTATTGTATTGTATTGTATTGTATTGTATTGTATTGTATTGTATTGTATTGTATTGTATTGTATTGTATTGTATTGTATTGTATTGTATTGTATTGTATTGTATTGTATTGTATTGTATTGTATTGTATTGTATTGTATTGTATTGTATTGTATTGTATTGTATTGAACGGTTTACGAAACGTGCATCTGTCAATAATTTCATTGGAGCAACGTTCCTAATTTTCATCCCGCTCATCGAAACAATTGGTCGGAGCGGGGCAAAATTTTTGAGCAATTTTTTTCACGATACGGTGGCTTGTGGGCCAAGAGAGACTTGTGTAACATACGAAACCAGGGTCTTTCTTATTGGAAACTCGGAAGGACGCGTACACTTATCTAGTTGAGTCTACTTACGCCTACTTTCCGGGCTACGCACTGTATTACTCTCTGTTACACACTACAGCACGCTATAATATATAATCGTCAGGCCGGCTGCGGAGGTTGCATGCATCAAAATCATCGTCATCGTCGTAGCTTTTACGCATATACACACGGACACTGTTCGTATCTCATAGCTCGCTGAGGGAATCGGAACAGCTGATTTTGATATTATCGCATTCCTGCCCTCTTCCTCTCGCGAACTGGTCGTATTACCTCTTATAGACGAGCGCGTGTATGGCAATCCCAAGACACATCGAGGCTTATTCGCAATGAAAAATATTTTTTCTACATTTCTTATGAATCATCAAATCTCGAACAACGACGTTACGTTATACATTACATTATACATTACATTATATATTACATTATACATTACATTATATATTACATTATATATTACATTATACATTACATTATTCATTACATTATACATTACATTATACATTACATTATACATTACATTATACATTACATTATACATTACATTATACATTACATTATACATTACATTATACATTACATTATACATTACATTATACATTACATTATACATTACATTATACATTACATTATACATTACATTCCAAAGAAACGCAAAGAAAACGCGCAATGATTTGGTAAATTTGACGACTGTATTTAGATTCGCGTCTCCAATTTCTTATATCTACCGGGAGAAATTTCTTGACATTTAGATCCTTTTTTTTTTGTCGATTTTATTCTTCGATCCAGCGAAAGAATACGGAATCACCGAATTCCAAAGTGAAAAATTCGAAATCGATCTGGTAATACCAGTTATCGGGAGCCTCGAAGGCTTCCTCAACGATGGAAAGAGTTCACGAACGAAGGCTCTGCGTGGCCTTTTCCGTCGATCCAAGGGAAGCGAGCCTGCAACGAAGTGAAACGATAATTTTGGAGAGTGCCCGCCTCCTCTTCATTATGGGTCGCGAAGTAGGTCAGTTAGATACCGCGACGGAGATGCGCACGGCCTCCTGCCTCACTGATTTTACTTCGACATGGGAGAGCCGTTAACATTTTTTCTTTTCTTTTTTTTTTTAAGCAAAAAAACTAGGGAAGCATGGAAGTAGCACACTCTCAAGACGCTCTCCTCCTATAATATCCGAATGTAATGATGATTACGATTATAGCCATGGTTGTGACGTTGTGACGTTGTGACGTTGTGACGTTGTGACGTTGTGACGTTGTGACGTTGTGACGTTGTGACGTTGTGACGTTGTGACGTTGTGACGTTGTGACGTTGTGACGTTGTGACGTTGTGACGTTGTGACGTTGTGACGTTGTGACGTTGTGACGTTGTGACGTTGTGACGTTGTGACGTTGTGACGTTGTGACGTTGTGACGTTGTGACGTTGTGACGTTGTGACGTTGTGACGTTGTGACGTTGTGACATTTTTTTAACAATATTGATTGTAGTCATTCTTTCAGTGTCTTGAAGGTCTGTACAAATTTTCCGCTCGGCGGCTCATGAAGTCATGATTCATTGATCTCGAGAACTTTACAGTAAATTCTTTCTAAAATTCAAGATATAGGGAGATCGTACACTTAAAATACCGTGGTCCATTATTCAACAGAAAATAATTCATTCGGCTCGATAAGCCTTCAAAGCCCTCAACAGTTTTTTTTCGTCTTATCGGAGGAAGAAGATGAAAAAAAAAAAAAATATATATCAAAAGATAAAGAAAAGCGACTCTATCCGCATCTCGAACGTCGGGGTACTACGACGAGCACTTCAAGAATTCGAGAATGCAAAATTTTCTTTTTTCGTTTGTTTTTTTTTTTTTTTTGTTTTGTTTCGTCTCATCTTATTATTCCTCTCCACGAGCTGCTCGAGCATTATAGACGGGTGAAAATGTACAGTGATAATATCGCGTGTGCGCTGGTCAATAATTTGCTATTACGAAGATCTCGGCAAACATATTATTCGATAGGATGTAATGAATTCTCGGTCGATCCGACGTGACCCCGCAAAGTCCACTCCAAAGATGAACGAATAAATGTGATTTTTATACAAATCGTGCGGCAGATGCAAGGAACGTCACGCGCTCCGATGAGATTCGGGCTCAAGGAGAGTCGGCCTCAAAGATCTTATCGTCGTCCCGAGAAAAAAAAAAAAAAAAAAATCTTCCACGCAGTATTGTCCCGAGACGATTAACCATGTCTCGTTATTTGGAGTGCGTATACGCGAGGCAACCAATTCTTGAAATTCGAAAGAACGTCGACGCTCCAGCCGTGGAGAGTGAAACGAAGAGTCATGTGAGAGTCATAGAAATTTTGTCGGGCGTTAGCGAAAGCGTGTTCGGAACACACACACGCTGATAGGAGACCGTAGCGGTACGTTAATGTATCGCCGCGTTAGAATTCGAAGTGGGCCACATTAGAGAATGGAGAACTGGATTGAAGTTTCGAAATTCCGGGTAGATATGAAAATGCCATCGGATAATGTAATGCATTAATGCATTAATGCATTAATGCAGTTCGCATTTCGCATTTCGCATTTCGCATTTCGCATTTCGCATTTCGCATTTCGTATTTCGCATTTCGCATTTGTACACTATTAAAAATGTTATGAAATTCACAACACGTTTAATATACAAAGTTATATGAAATATACAACCACGGTACATTAAATTAGAATTCATAAACATTATAGTTGAATTTAAATAATTTAATATTAAATGCAATACCAGTATATTAAAATTACCAGAAATAGCACAGAAAATTAAGACATCCGTATATGAAAATTATGTTATTATTACAAATATTGTACAAACAATATCGATATTAATATACCAGTAACGCAATATTCTTGCATACGTGTCAATGAAATTTCATATACTGTATATGAAACATACAGTATCGGAAATATATATCAAACGGTCAATGACTGTTTTGTATTCAGCTTCTTATAATCTTTATTAATACAGACAGAGAAGTTAATTTTCCAAAAATTTCGAATATATATATATATATATATATATATATTTTTTTTTTCCCCTTAAAAACAATGAATTTCTACGAAAAACTATTAACGCCATCAAAGAGGGCTTGAAAAATCGTTCAAGAATCGCATCTTAGATCAACTCTAATCACCGCGCAAGTACGTTAAAAAACTGGTGGCCACTTTATAATTGTCAGTGACAATTATGCACAAAAATTCATATACATTTCATGAATTTTCAACACAACAAAACAAAAATTACTATCAAAAAATTTTGTTGATAGTGTATGTATAAATATATATATATATATATATATTTTTTTTTTATTAAGCTGTTATATCAGCTCGAAACGTGTGGATAATAGTCAACCAACGAGGTAGAACTTTGCTAGTGTCAGTGACTTTATCGCCAATTCACGATGAGCTATGATTTTTCTAATCTCCTCCCCTTATCACTTACGATCCGGCAAAGATATTCATCGAATCCGTCATTCCGATATTTTTATACGCTCCACATATGAGCAGGAAACAGTCGAATGCGAGAGCTATCAAGTGTGTGTACTCGAGGACGATATTTCAAGGGAAAGAGAGACGGACGGCCTCGAGAGTGATCGCACTCGAGCGGGAGTTACCGCCTAGACGATCACTCGTTCGATATCTCTTCGTTGGAAGGAAAGGAGTATTAATTGAAAAAAAAAAAAAAAAAGATTGGGCGATTTTTTTTTTATCGCAATTTCATTTTTACGCTGAGGAAGTGGAAACCTCGATGGCGTGCGAAGATTCCGATCCGATTCGACAAGTGTCAATTGCTTCCGATTACGTGACATCGATTCTGTTTTTTTTTTTTTTATCGCTGGACGGGACGCGTGTGCACGACTCTGCGCGGTCATCGACTATTGGAATCGTCTCTGTGTATGTGGCTTGACGGTTTTTTTTTTGTTTTCCTCTTTTTTTTTTTTATGTATCCGATAAGTGTCTCGGACGCACGAATGCTTATAACCTTTTACAGCGATAAGAGGCACAAACGCCTCGGAGAGTTCAGGGAGAGATATAGCATACACGTGTATAACATTTTTTATTATTATTATTATTATTAAAATTTTTTTTTTTTTTTATTTATGTGCATTGAATCTTGGGGTTACGCAACTCGATCGAAATTTAGAGCGTGCTTCTGCAGATTCTTGCTGCAGAGATCGGATGGATTTTTTTTTTGTATCGGTAGTTGTGTGAACGATTATTGTATCGATGGATTTTTTTTTTTTTTTTGGAATCGCACATTTTTTTTATGGAGTTGATTGGGTGTCTTTAATTACCATCGTGCGTCTTTTAGTTCAATTTTTTTTTTATCGTATCGGCGTACTGTGCCAACCTTTAAACCCTTCGCTGTCAGGTGAAACAAATATTTCGTGCCGAAAATGTGTTGGAAAAAAAGGTTTCGAAACCGCATGAAGATTTTATTATGACGGTTTTTTGGACCGCTGTATCCGAATATATCAGATTTAAAAAAAAATAAAAATGGCGGATCCAATATGGCGAATCAAAGTTAGAAAAAATGTGGGAATTCAATAAAAGTTCGTATTTTAAAGGTTTTTTTTTTTTGTAGATATTAAAAATCCAAAATGGCGGATCCAATATGGCGAATCAAAGTTAGAAAAAATGTGGGAATTCAATAAAAGTTGGTATTTCATTTTTTTTTTGAAGATTTTAAAAATACAATATGGCGGATCCAATATGGCGAATCAAAGTTAGAAAAAATGTGGAAATTCAATAAAAGTTGGTATTTCATAGTTTTTTTTGAAGATTTTAAAAATACAAAATGGCGGATCCAATATGGCGAATGAAAGTTAGAAAAAATGTGGGAATTCAATAAAAGTTGGTATTTTATAGTTTTTTTTTGTAGATTTTAAAAATAGACAATGGCGGATCAATATGGCGTATAAAAATTTGGCAAAAAGTTGGAATTCGATAATAATGGACATTTTATAGTCTTTGAAGTCGCGGAATCCGAATTAATTAACAGATTTAAATAAGCCAAAATGGCGGATCTAATGAAGCGAATCAAGGTTCGAAAAAAGGTATAAAAAAAAGAAAAATTGGTATCTTAAGGTTCTTGAATTATTTATGTTGATATTAGATTCGGATTCCGCAACATCGAAAACGATCAAGATAGGATTCCGATTTTTATTGAAACCCGAATAGTTTTTGGAATTCCGCACCTCCACATAGGATCCACCATTTTTTATTCAGAAAATGTGATATTAGATTCAGATTCTACGACCGCAAAAACGATAGGATTCCAATTTTTATTGAAATCCAAATATTTTTGGGGATTCCTATCCACCATTCTATATTTTGCGAATTTGACTTAAGATCTGGATTTAGCAATATCAAAAAACTTAATATACCCAATGACTATTAGATTGTAATAGTATAATTCTTTTTTTTCAAAATAAATTTTATACATTTTATAAATTTTATAAATTTTATAAATTTTATAAATTTTATAATCTTTATAAATTTTATAAATTTTATAAATTTTATAAATTTTATAAATTTTATAAATTTCATAAATTTTATAAATTTTATAAATTTTATAAATTTTATAAATTTTATAAATTTTATAAATTTTATAAATTTTATAAATTTTATAAATTTTATAAATTTTATAAATTTTATAAATTTTATAAATTTTATAAATTTTATAAATTTTATAAATTTTATAAATTTTATTTTTCTCTTTAAATTCGTACTTCACAAGCACGCCAAAAATCATGGTGAAAACCATCGTGAGTCATACAAATATTCTATACACCAGAGATATTGCCGGTAGATCAGTAAAAAAAATAAGTGAACTACGTTTTTTATCGGTCAAAGATAAGGACGAAAAATGTTAAAAGTTGCAAAGTAATTTACTCATGGCTTTCTCATTTATGACAATTTTGGGCGTGGCTTCCTCCACGAAGAAGCAAAAAATCGATCAACGAACTCTCCCATAGGGAAAGCTATGCTTCAAAATTGTAACGAATGAGAAGGCTATGTGCAAATTACTTCGCGCCGTATTTCAAAACGTTAAGCATATTTAAGATCGCACGATTGGCAGTTTCTTTTTTTTCTCGATAACTTCAAACAATCGAAAACAAGTGCAAAACCTTGACTTTGCATCGCGTTACTTATTCATTTTTTTCTTTCAAATTTAAGAAAAGAAATATTGTCCCAGTAAAATATAAAAATACAAAATACCCTTTATTTTTTGAAGATTTTATTTGTGTAATTTACATTTTATATTTATAATTTAATTTAATTTTTATATTTATAATTTAATTTAATTTTTATATTTATAATTTAATTTAATTTTTATATTTATAATTTAATTTAATTTTTATATTTATAATTTAATTTTTATGTTTATAATTTCTTCCCGGAAAAAAACAATTTTTCGCAAATTGACAATTATTTCTAACGGCGTAGATGATCGATGGAAGTTGAAAACTTTAAGTCGTAGTTAATGCAACGCGCCAGTTTCAGCCGCCATGTTGGAAAAGCATTTCCGGGTCAGAGCTTTGATAAATAGCTCCGAACAATACACTGCGATACATTTGATTCAACAGTATTAGAAACAATCAAACCTCGAGAATCCTCACATCGAGGGAAGTAAAAAAAAAAAAAAACCGAGTAAAAATAAAAATTTAAGTCACCTTTTGGCCGCCTGCATAGGGAAAAGCGCATCCGGGTCAAAGTTCCGATAAACGGCTCCGAACAATACCTCTCTATACATTTTATTCAACAGCTCCCGAAACAATCAAATCCTCATTTCGATGGAAAAATTATTGAATTTCAAGTTTTTTTTTATAGTAAAATTACTTTCAGCGCCGCTGCATGCGTTCGATTTGATTGGAATATTAATCGACTTCATATGAAATGTTTTATTATTTGCAGATTCATTTTTTTTTATACTAATATAATTATTTTACTTGTTGTACGAGATAATTTATTGTTTTTTTTGTTACACTGCTCCAATAAATTTATTATTTTTATACAAATTAATGTAAATGATTGTAGTATTTCATAGTTTCTTTTTGTAGATGTTAAATGATGTATGCGTTCGACTTGATTGGAAAATTAATCGACTGCATGTGAAATGTTTTATTATTTGCAGATTCAATTTTTTTATACTAATATAATTATTTTACTCGTTTTACGAGATAATTTATTGTTTTTTTTTAACACTGCTCCAATAAATTTATTATTTTTATACAAATTAATGTAAATGATTATAGTATTTTATAGTTTATTTTGTCGATGTTAAAAAAACAAAATGGCGGATCCAATATGGCGAATCAAAGTTCGAAAAAATGTGGGATTTCAATAAAAGTTGGTATTTCATAGTTTTTTTTTGTAGATGTTAAATGATGTATGCGTTCGATTTGATTGGAAAATTAATCGACTGCATGTGAAATGTTTTATTATTTGCAGATTCAATTTTTTTATACTAATATAATTATTTTACTCGTTTTACGAGATAATTTATTGTTTTTTTTTTTACACTGCTCCAATAAATTTATTATTTTTGTACGAATTAATTTAATGATTTAAAGTACTTTTATAGTCCAATTAATGTAAATGATTGAATGTTAAGAGTTTTTAAAGTTTTCAATATACCGTACGTTAATTTTTCATCACATTCATGCATGAAATTTCATATGTCAGTTTTAAATAAAAAAAAAACTTCATTAAATTTTGTACGATTTTTGCTTCTTTTTTTTTTAATAATACTTATTATATACAATTATTTTACTGGTTTTACAAAATTATTTTTTGACTAAAAATAAAAAAATTTTACATCCCTTATTAAATTATTTTTCTTTATATCGCACTTGGAATTTAAAGTAAATTATTAAAATTAAATAAGTTGACTAAAAAAATAGTTTGAATACTTCCAATGTTTTTAATAGACCGAACATTAGTATAATACAATGCTCATTGTACATTATATACAATATATTACTTACAATACTTACAAGATACAATAATTTTACTGCCGTTACAAAATAATTTATTGATTAAAAATAAAAAGTTTTATGAAACTCTTATATCCAATATTAAATAACATTTTTCTTTATTTCGCACTTGGAAATTAAAGTAAATTACTATTTTCACAACAATTGTACACGAAATTTAATATACCAGTTTTTCCATAAAAATTCAATTAAATTTCATACGATTATTATTTTTTTTTAATTAAAAAAAAAAAATTCTCTAGCCATTGAATGTGGGGATCGACGTTCCCGCGCATGATCGCAGAACGAATATAATTACGTCAGCGCGTATAGACGCATCGGGAGCAGCGGCGACAAAACGACGACGGCGACTTCGGAGCCTCCACTCGTTAGCATGAATAAACGGGAGCGCACGCGCCGTGCTCTCTTGCGCGTGTGAACCATATGTGACTCTTGTGCTGGCAAACGGAGCGCTATGTGGATCGGCAGTGGCGGCGGCGGCGACCGGCAAGGTCGAGCGATGTGCATCGTCGTCGTCGTCGTCGTCGTCGTCGTCGTCGTCATCGTAAGAAGAACCGAGCCTCACTAGCTGGAGAGTTACGCGTGCGCGAATAGCTCGCGTAACCGGACAAGTGTATGCACATACGTAATGTGTACGATATTTCTAAGCGTGTTAAATATAATACACAAGCGAGGCTCGGGAGATCTTCCACTCTCGGCGATCCAGCGCCGAGGTGTTTGCGATGGATTCACTCGAGGCGCGGAGGAAAGTTCGACAAACAATATATTAATCGACCACAATTTAAATGCATTATTATTCGCAGATTTTTTTTTTTTTATGTATAGTACTTGGATAATTTTTTTTTTTTGCTGTACACAATTTTACTGGTTTCACAAAATAATTGATTGATTCAAATCAGGGCTGGGCAGTACTCAAAGTTACATACTTAAAGTACCAAAGTACTTTTCGGTAGTCAAAGTACCAAAGTACTTTTTGGTACTCAACGGGCCAAAGTACTTTTTGGTACTCAACGGACCAAAGTACTTTTTGGTACTCTAAGTACCAAAGTTGAAAAGAATGTTGACCCTGAACAGGGCCGTTTGATTTGAAAATTCCTCTCTAAATTTCGTACTCGTCGAACTGCGCCTCATCCGATTAAGAAGAAAAAAGTACTTTGCAATTTGTATTTTATAAAAGTACGTTAAGTACGGAAATTAGTTTGTACGTAAAGTACTTGCGATACTTAGTACTTAGTATTTTAAGTACAGCAATAACTTTGTACTTAAATTACTTGCGATGCTTAGTACTTTCAGTACGGAAAATACTTCGTACTTAAAGGACTTGCGGTACTTAGTACTTTGTACTTAAAAGACTTGCGGTACTTAGTACTCAGTACTTTAAGTACTTGCGGTACTCAGTACTTAGTACTTTAAGTACTTGTGGTACTTAGTACTTAGTACCTTAAGTACTTGTGGTACTTAGTACTTAGTACCTTAAGTACTTGTGGTACTTAGTACTTAATCCTTTAAGTACTTTTTGGTACTTAGTACTTGGTACTTTAAGTACGTGCGGTACTTAGTACCGTAAGTATGTTCGGTACTTCGCCCAGCTCTGGTTAAAAGTCGACTTGGTTTAGAATTATTCGTGGTCCATTTTTTTTTTTTTTTTTTTTTTTCAATTGAAATGCATTTCCTCGTGTGATGCAGCGCTGGCCTGCAGCGGGAAGTTCGGTATGTGGGGTGAGTATGCGTAGACTCGCACTCGTTATATTACACTGCCGATGATGTTCGGAGATTGTAGCATAGCTCTGGATGGAGCTATTGAATTTAATAAGTATACTTGGACGGTGATGATGAATGTGGGCAGTGTCAGTCAGTCCCTCGAGGGACGCTCGGCGCATTAAGCGCTGAAGGATCTTTTAGGTCTTTCTAATCGCGATGACCAAGCTGGTATTTCAATGGAGCTTCGCTCGGTACGTAACTCTTTTTTTTTTTTCTTATTTGACACTCGAGAGGGGTTGTAATAACTATTAACGGGACAGTCGAAAATTTGTCGTGACGTGAAGTGGTGAAAAAATTGGGACGTGACATTAATTTTTCTATTGCTTACCGATTGTTTAATATTCAATTGAAATTTTTGAATTGATTATCAATATTCAATTGAAATTTTGAATTGAATATCAATATTCAATTCAATTAAGATGCTATTCGCACATCTCTACGTTACAATATAATTGCCATCTTGCATCGCCATAATAAAATCTGTTCAATGGCTTGTGACCAAATGTTTAAAGGTTTTTTTTTTTTATTTTAACGTTAAACCTCCAATTTTCATTGATTAAAAAATCATGGCCATATCACCCGAAATTTTTGTGATATTCATGAACATTCGTATTATTAGAATTTTGAAAAATTATTCGCAAATATTCGAGATATACGAATTTTTTAAAAATTATTCATAAATGTTCGAATTATTCGAATAAAATTTTCTTTTTTTAAATATTCAATTCAAATTTTGAAACGAATATCAATATTCAATTCAATTAAAATGCTATTCGCACACCTCTACGTTACATATGATTTCCGTCTTATATCGCCATAATAAAATGTCTTCAATGGCAAGTCATGATTTTTTAATCAATGAAAATTGGAGGTTTTTTAAAAATTTTCACGTTAAACCTCCAATTTTCATTGATTAAAAAATCATGGCCATATCACCCGAAATTTTTGTGATATTCACGAATATTCGTATTATTAGAATTTTGAAAAATTATTCGCAAATATTCGAGATATACGAATTTTTTTTGAATTATTCATAAATGTTCGAATTATTCGAATAAAATTTTCTTTTTTTAAATATTCAATTCAAATTTTGAAACGAATATCAATATTCAATTCAATTAAAATGCTATTCGCACACCTCTACGTTACATATGATTTCCGTCTTATATCGCCATAATAAAATGTCTTCAATGGCAAGTCATGATTTTTTAATCAATGAAAATTGGAGGTTTTTTAAAAATTTTCACGTTAAACCTCCAATTTTCATTGATTAAAAAATCATGGCCATATCACCCGAAATTTTTGTGATATTCACGAATATTCGTATTATTAGAATTTTGAAAAATTATTCGCAAATATTCGAGATATACGAATTTTTTTTGAATTATTCATAAATGTTCGAATTATTCGAACAAAATTTTCTTTTTTTAAATATTCCATTCAAATTTTGAATCGAACATCAATATTCAATTCAATTCAATTAAAATGCTATTCGCACACCTCTACGTTACATATGATTTCCGTCTTACATCGCCATAATAAAATGTCTTCAATGGCAAGTCATGATTTTTTAATCAATGAAAATTGGAGGTTTTTTTTAAATTTTAACGTTAAACCTCCAATTTTTATTGATTAAAAAATCATGGCCATATCACCCGAAATTTTTGTGATATTCACGAATATTCGAATTATTAGAATTTCGAAAAATTATTCGCAAATATTCGAGATATACGAATTTTTTTTGAATTATTCATAAATGTTCGAATTATTCGAATTAAATTTTCTTTTTTTAAATATTCAATTCAAATTTTGAATCGAACATCAATATTCAATTCAATTCAATTAAAATGCTATTCGCACACCTCTGCGTTACATATAATTTCCATCTCACATCGGCATAATAAAATTTCTTCAATGGACAACAATTAAAGGTTATTTTTCTAAACCTCCAATTTCCATTGATAAAAAAAAAATCCCAATTGGCAATAAGAACCCCACAGTTTTTATCGCCAACCGGAAGGCGAGACTTTCTCATCGCCTTAAAATTTTTTGTTTTGGTTCCGATGGATCCAGCACGTGTTTTCCATCCCAACACGGAAGCGGCCAATTACAACAGTCTACATTTCCGCTCTTCAATTTCCCACATCGAAATACGATAGCCTCTCGACCTCCTAGTACTGACAGTCAGCGCACTTTAACGTCAGCTCGAAATGTCAAAAAAAAAAAAAAAAAAAAAAAACACTGCGAATGCCAAAAGTGACTCATCGAATTGCCAAGAGAACGACGCGCGGGTCATTGACATTACATTAATTATCTTACCGGGCGGCAGCGAGCACTCCCTAGGCACGAGTCACCTGACGCGTGTGCAACGCGATAATTGTTTCGTTCATTCGACGCCGCGCTGAATTGAGTCAATTTCTCTCGCCGACTTCGCCGAATAGGCGTTAGACATCAGAGTTGGACAGTATTTTAAACACTTGATGTATTTCCAGTATTTTAAATACATATTTTAAATGCTCAAATACTTTTTGGTATTTTAAGTACTTTTCAATATACAAAATACTTTTGATTTTCTTGGGTGTACGATTAGGCCGGACGGGATGGATGGATTGATGGATCGACGGACGGTCGGGATGGATGGATGGGCGAGCGTGACCGCAGCTGGCTCAGCCGTCCAAAATCCACCCTGTCCCATCCTGTTCCACCCTGTCCCACCCTGTCCAGGCATCCCGTATTGACTTTAAAAAAGTATTTAAAAAACGTACTTATAAATGTATTTAAAATACAAAAAGGTATTTTTGTATTTTAAATACATATAGTATTTTGTATTTTGTATTTCAAGTACTTTCGAGTATTTTGCCAAGCTCTGGTAGACATTTTTAATTTTTTTTTTTTTTTTTTTTTTTTTTTTCAATTTTTGTTTTAAATGTCTGGACGACAATGCGTCGTTATGCGCCGATAGTCCTCGATTGTTTCAATGCGCGGATATTTTTTTTATTTTTTTCATTTTTTTTTTTATGACCTGACAAATGGCGAACAATAAAATAACTCAAGTCACGCCGATTTTCTTAATGAGCATTTTTTTTTTTTTTTTTTTTTTTTTTTTTTTTTTTTAGACGCGACTGCGAGACTGTAAGAGCGTTTCCGTCGGTCTTTGAGGCGTGTAGGTCGAGCGTGGAATTGCGGATTGAGTTTTCTTCGGTAGATTGGCGATTGGCACGGAGATGAGAACCCACGAGCGAAACGAGCAGTCTGGCAGTCTCTGCCTATGTAGATGACACGCTGTGGGCTTTTTAAACCCACGTGGTTCACTCCGCTGATCACCGCTCGCACACTATAACCGCGCTGCGATCGCCCACGAAACGTCGCGGCACCGCTCCCGTGCCGGCCATTGAATAATAATTGCGGAAATTTTTTTTTTTTTTTTGGTTCTTGTTATTTGAGGAAATGTTTTAAGCGTCGAGGAGGATAATGTAAATCGTTGTGGAAATCATGAAATGATGGAGTTTTTTTTTTTTTTTCTTTATTTTAGGAAAATCTACATAGGGTTTTAATTCTTTTTTTTTTTTGTTGATTTTCCACTCGACTTTTGGTTGTAATTGCTATCGGACGCGTGTTCGATGCAGGAAAATGCAGATAAGTATATGGCAATGAAGGTTTTTTTATTTCAATTTATAGTGTGCAATTTGAATATGAAATTTTTATGTGAAATTTCAATATGAAATTTCAATATGAAATTTCAATATGAAATTATAATATGAAATTTGAATATGAAATTTTAATACGAAATTTGAATATGAAATTTGAATATGAAATTTGAATATGAAATTTCAATATGAAATTTTAATATGAAATTTTAATATGAAATTTTAATATGAAATTTTAATATGAAATTTTAATATGAAATTTTAATATGAAATTTTAATATGAAATTTTAATATGAAATTTTAATATGAAATTTCAATATGAAATTTCAATATGAAATTTTAATATGAAATTTTAATATGAAATTTTAATATGAAATTTTAATATGAAATTTCAATATGAAATTTGAGTATGAAATTTTAGGATCAAATTTTAGTATGAATGAATGATGTAGCCCTTTAACTCCTTCGCTGACGGGTGGGAATTTTTTTTTATTGAAACCCAAATATTCTTTGGTATTTCGATCCCGCCATATTGGATCCGCCATTTTTAATTAAGAAAATTTGATATGAGATTCTGATTCCATGAGCGCAAAAGCGATCGGATGCTTATTTTTTAAATTGAAATCCAAATATTTTTGAGCATTTCGATCCGGCATTTTATATTTTGCAAATTTGACTTCAGATACGGATTCAGCAATATCAAAAACCTTACGATACCGCTGAACTGTTAGATTGTATTAGTATATAAATGTGTTTATTCAAGATGCCTCTATAGGGGTCATGAAACAAAAAACGCCTGACAGTGAAGGGCTTAAAAAATACGAAGAAGAATCACAACTTATAAGTCTTACATAAAAAAAAAAAAAAAAAATTGTCATTAATCGTTCCAGTACTGTGATCGACGATTATTTTCAAATGATCGCGAATCCGCCACTTATTGCACTCCTGCCACGACACATCTGATGCTGTTAAAAAAAAAAAAAAAAAAAAAAAAAAAAAACAAATGGCAAACCTTGACACGGCCTATCGGCATCGCTAACCCGCAAGCAGGGCTAGTGCGGCTGTTGTTGATGCTTCTGGTATGCAGAACAGGTCCACTTGCCAAAGCTGTCGGTCTGATTAGAGCCCTCTTAGCCTCGAGACACGTTTTGTGTGTCACATATATGCCATATAGTAACCTAATCCCGGATGACATGGCCACAGGTGTTTTTTTTTTTTTTTTTTTTTTTTTACCGAAAGTGATAAGAGTTCCAATTACTAAACAAGTATCGCGTAACGGTGAAAACTATCCAAAACTTTATTCGTACTGGATGGAGAAAAATCGGCAATTTACATGCTCGAATTATTAAAGTAGGCGGCGATATATATAAATATATATATATATATATATATTTAATATTATAATATAGATATAACAAATATGTTTAATATATTGCACAAAAGCGTCGTCGAAAATTCGATCCAGCAGTTCACTTCCGGTATATTCATATATACACGGTAGATGGTCGCTTAAAAAAAAAAAAAAATCTTTCTTTAAAGTACTTGGCTTCGGGACGCTGCCGCCTCTCTTGATAAGGACAAGAAATATTGCCATATAAGGGAACTCTCTGCGGCGCAGTGTGTCGCAGAATGCAACCGGGTGAGTTCGACGGCCGCTCGAAGTTGTCGAGAAATGTGCAGAATGAGACGACGACCGTCGATGTTTGCGCGGCAATTTATGCCGAACGACGTCAACGGCGTTGACGTAAACCCGCTTGACGATGCTCGCTCGACACATACACGTACACATACACATACACATACACATACATCTATTTATATATACTAGGGGAGCTCGGGGCTCCCGCGCTCGCAACCCTTCATGGACTTAAACCCTTATTAGTCTAATCCCTCTAAAAGACGTATGCCCTTACAATTCTAAGCCCCACTATTACGGTTCCATTTTTAACCAACTTCATGTCTCTATTATTGACACCATGGACTTTGTTATTGACCCCCTCTGACCCTATTGTTGACCGCGTAACATATTGTTGACCCCCTTAGCCCTATTATTGACCCCCTTAACCCTATTGTTGATCCCCTTAACCCGATTATTGATCCCCCAACCCTATTATTTACCCCCTTAATCCTATTATTGACCCCCTTAACCCTGTTATCCCCCCCTTAATCCTATTATTGACCCCCTTAATCCTATTATTGACCCCCTTAACCCTATCATTGATCCTCTCGATCCTATTATTGACCCCCTCAACCTTATTATTGACCCCCTTAACCCTATTATTGACACCCCAACCCTATTATTGACCCCCTCAACCCTATTATTGATCGCCTTAATCCTATTATTGACCCCCTGACCTCGTTACTGACCCCCCCCCCCCGTCCCTCGATTCTTGAACACGTCGGCGGCGGCGGCGAAATCTTTTTATATTACAGAGAGATATATATATTTATATATTTATATATGTGTATATAGTGCTATAGATCACAAATGTATGCATAGTTGTGTTTACGCGGAGTTGCGCGTGTGTCAGCGCCGTCTGAGCGTGTGTTCGATCAACCCGACTGGATTTTATCTATGAGAATTCATGAATGAAGGCGACGCGCTCGACAAGACCGCGTGGTCGCGGCTTCCGTGGGAAGACCGTGAAAGTGAGAGAGTGCGAATCGATCGAGTTGAAAAAAAAAAAAAAAAAAAATGAAAAAAAAAGTATTAAGCAATCCAGGTTGTGCGTAATCGACGGTGAGTTATTTTTAAATAAAAAAAGCGCCTCACACACGCTTATCAATTACTACGATGCGCAACCGATAGGCGAGACACGCCCCAGAGCGATTTGCCGGCGAATGTCGATAAAGCATCGGCGCGCATGCGCGCACTTTTTTAAGGTAGTGAATCGTGTTCGCTTCGCATAAGTTTCGGAGAAATTAAAGGTAATTGCAAACACTTCCGGGTGGTATAAAAAATCTTTAAAAAATCAAGCGTGTTAAAGATATTGATAATATTAATTTTGCACAATAATAATTCCAAAATGTTATTAAGAAATTCATGAAAAATTAAATCGGGGCCTTATATACGCGATTTCGCCGATTTTCGAAGGTACTTTTCTAGACGCGGTTAAAAAAAAAAAAAATGACGCATATATTAACAACATGTTTTTACAGATCATTTACGCACGTGGTTAAGAATATGTAAAAAAAAAAAAACCGGAAATATTAACAAATAGCGGAGATATTACATAATAAAACAATGTATTTTTTTTTGCGCACGCGTTGATGGTGAAAATTCTCGGCATCGATGTGGATGTCTGAAAAAAAAAAAATGAACATATTTATAATTGCATAATGAATGTATCTTCGGTGTGAACCAACAATATTATTTTTTTTTTTTAATTATTATAATGAAAATTCGAAACTTAAGGTTTTTTTACTCAATTTTCTATCGGTATTTTTTTTTATTTTTTTTTGTGTCATTGAAATTTTTATTTCTATCGTTCACACGATAGGTGATGATACTCAGAATATGTTGTAAAAATTTCAAAGCGATACGAATCTTCGTTCAAAAGTTAGAATTTTCAGAAGGTTCAAAAAAAAAAGTGAATCGTGAAAGAACGGCTTTGAAGTCGGCAGTCGGTCGCAAAATAAAAGTTTTTACGCTCCAAATCCTGTAACTTTAACAATTTTTGGAATTTTTCAATTCTGTAAAATTAAAAATATTCCTAACCGTTCAGGCTAATGGAGTCAAAATTAAAAAAAAAAAAAATTAAAAAAAATCGCGTATATAAATTTTCTATATATAAAATATATTCTAATATAAATAAATATTTAAATTCACTCCAAATATTGTAACTTTCTGCAATTGAATAATTTAAAGATTCCGGCGTTGAAACGTCGAATCAAAATATTTGAATGCTTCATTTGTTAATATTTATTATTTTGCCAATATACTTTTATTTATTTTCAATATTTATTTCCTTTTGAATATTGAATATTTGAATTTATTTCATTTTTATTTGAACATTTCTTTCATTTTTGAATATTTATTTTGGCAAAATAAATATTGCGCGCATCTTTGGTCGTTTCAACCGCATTTTATAAATCACCACTGCTCAGGCGCACACTCGGACGTGTATACGCTGCATTTAAGTGAATGCGAATAGGAAACCACCCAGTTAAAATTTTTTCACCCTCTTAGATAAACGAATCGTAGTCCGAACATTACTCAATCGACTGTGACCGTGCGCGCATGCGCGCGTGATTCGTTTGCGCAATTGTTGCATAATTACTAAGAATCGAGTCTCCAAAAGTCTCGTGTTCACCGCTGTAACGCGGTGAAACTCAGTGAAACCGCCGTCTCGTGGATAGAACAGAATACCCTCAATATATATAGCTATACATAACAGTAGGAAAAAAGTTTCGGCTTTCGATCACATTGCGTGAATGACACACACACACACACACACACACACACACACACACACACACACACACACAGACACCCGCTGATCCAACGGATTGCCGAGCAAAAACAGTTAGATGACAAAAACGCAAAAGATTATGCCACCTTTCGAATGGATTCTTCGCGACAAGAAACAACTATCGAAACCATCGAGCCTGAGCACTTTGGGATTTGATGTAAAAGAAAGTAGCCATGTTTTTTTTGGGATCGAATATCGGTAAGACACCTAAAGATCAATTCCAAATAATCTGGCAAAAGGAGCGCACACAGGAAAGTCGATAAAAATCTGAATTTTGTAATGAGAGTAATGAGTGCATCTTCAGTGGTTTTGAGATAAGTTGGGAAATTTGTTTCGATTCCCAATGCCTGCTCTTGTCGCCACCTGATTATTCCAATTGCAGTTAGAAACCCCTCTTTTAGATGCAGATTTTTGTGAGCTCCGATAGGACTTCATACTTTTTTAGGGTATACCCAACTTTTGATGTTAGTTCATCTTTAGCGAGACTCCTAAGTGAAAAGCGTTGAGTTCAAAGGCAATCCTGTGAAGACTTTGACTGAACCAACTGAAGTGAACCACTCAAAGACCCTGATTATTCCAAACCCACCTAGAAGCATGTCTCTCAGATCCAGCTTTTTCCAAGCCCCAATAGGACTTTTACAATTTGTAGGGTATATCCGACTGTTGATGTGCATTCGTCTTTGGCGGAACTTCTAAGTGGAAAGCGTTGAGTTGAAAGGCACTCCTGGGGCGACTTTGACTAAACCAATTGAACTGGACCGCCCAAAGAGCCTGATTTTTCCAAGTCCACCTAGAAGCATCTCTCTCAGGTCCAGATTTTTCTGATTCCTAATAGAAGATTCACAATTTTAGGGTATACCCAACTTTTGATGTACATTCATCTTTAGCGGAACTTCTAATTGAAAAGCGTTGAGTTCAAAGGCACTTCTGGGGCGACTTTGAATGAACCAACTGATCTGAACCGCCCAAAGAGCCTGATTATTCCAAGTCCACCTAGAAGCACCTCTCTCAGGTCCAGACTTTTCTGAGCCCTAATAGGACTTCACATTTTTTTTAGGGTATACTCGGCTTTGATGTTAGTTCATCTTTAGCGGGACTTCTAAGTGAAAAGCGTTGAGTTCAAAGGCACTTCTGGGGCGACTTTGAATGAACCAACTGATCTGAACCGCCCAAAGAACCTGATTATTCCAAGTTCACCTAGAAGCACCTCTTTCAGGTCCAGATTTTTCAGAGCCCTAGTAGGACTTCACATTTTTTTTAGGGTATACTCGGCTTTGATGTTAGTTCATCTTTAGCGGGACTTCTAAGTGAAAAGCGTTGAGTTCAAAGGCACTTCTGGGGCGACTTTGAATGAACCAACTGATCTGAACCGCCCAAAGAGCCTGATTATTCCAAGTTCACCTAGAAGCACCTCTTTCAGGTCCAGATTTTTCAGAGCCCTAGTAGGACTTTCACAATTTGTAGGGTATACCCGACTTTTGAAGTACATTAATCGTTAGCGGGACTTCTAAGTGAAAAACGGTGAGTTCAAAGGCACTCCTGGGGCGACTTTGAACCAACTGATCTGAACCGCCCAAAGAGCCTGGAATGGCTTTTTGGACGAGTTTGGCATTGGTGGAAAGTTACTTAGAATAATCTGTGCCTCGGGCGGCTCTTTAGGAGAATTTGACCTGGAAGGGACTTAGAATAATCAGCACCTGTGATGGATTTTGGGGGGGATTGGCCTCGAAAGGACTTCGAATGATTAGTGCCTGGGATGGCCCCTTTAGGTAACTTTGGCCTTGGCGGGTCTTAGAATAATCAGTTCCTGGGACTCTTTTTGGCTCACTCTGATAGGGGGGGTACTAAGAATAATCACCATTAGGGATGGCTCTTTATGGGACTTTGATCTGGGTGGGTTTACAATAA
This sequence comes from Amblyjoppa proteus, assembly GCA_963922035.1. NCBI lineage: Eukaryota > Metazoa > Arthropoda > Insecta > Hymenoptera > Ichneumonidae > Amblyjoppa > Amblyjoppa proteus. Next base: position 11,881,363 of record OY998231.1, on the reverse strand, counting down.
TCTGCATCTCGGGCAGTTTTGAGCTGATCCTGACTGCGGAGCGCCATAAAATAATCACCGCCTGAGGCAGCTTTTTGGGAGGCTGATCCAGGAGACCTTGGGAGACCTTGATGTTGGAGGAATTCAGAATAATCAAAACCTTGGCCAGCTCATGACGAGCATTCGAACAAGAGTTTGGAACCGCTCTTCACGAGACTCTAACCTGGGACTGACTCACAACCAGGGCTCGGACGGCTCTCCAGTACACTTTTACCTGGGAGTGACGTAGAACAATCAACACCAGAGACGCTCTTGGGAGGAGTCTGGCCATGTGGTGGGGCTGAGAGATTTCATAATCAGGCTCTGATTATGAAATCTCTTAAACGTGAAAAATTGAAAACCTTTCTCAGCCTCCACGGACATCAAACCACCAAGACATCAACTAGGCTCCCAAACTCAGACCCACAAAACGTCGGCTTTTTCATTCGTGAGTCAAACAATCCCAATCGACGTTCAAATTTCTGCTCACCCAAAGCACATGTCAAAAGAAGGTAAAAAAACCAACATCCACAAGGAGTCTCGATCCTTCGGCGAACGAGGGCTCCGTAGCATTAGTATGAAATCTCTTAAACGTGAAAAGTCGAAAATCTTTCTCAGCCTCCGCAGACATCAAACAACCAACTAGGCTCCCAAGCTCATACCCAGAAAACGCCGCTTTTTCATTGGTGAGTCAAAAAATCCCAATCGACGTTCAAATTTTTGCTCACCCAAAGCACATGTCAAAAGAAGGTAAAAAACCAACATCCACATGGAGTCTCGATCCTTCCGCGAACGAGGGCTCCGTAGCATTAGTGGCAATAGCCTGCGCCGCGTTGCTGTAGAACCGTACCGGTGGCTCGTCTATCGCTCTGTGGTGGTGGTCGACCGGTGGTAAGTGCCAGGGGAGTTGTGAGCTAGTAGTCGTAGATGTAGTAGTCCGGCCGGTTCGGCTTTCTCGACGAGAAGTGCACCTTGGCACACTTTGGATCAACCCCACGCCAGCCAGGCGAGCAACCGAACGAACGAGTCAGCCAGCGAGCCGAGCCAAGCCAGCCCAAAGCCAAGTCAAGCCAGTCGACTCTCTTTGACTCCGCGTGTACTTCTCGCACACCTCGCTCTCCGCAGAATCCCAAAGCCGATAGACCGCGATCCTCTCCTCAGCGTTCACCGACCGGACGACTCCTTGTAGAGTAAATCGAAAGGATACGACGGCACGACGAGATTCATCGGACAATCTTGGCTTCTCCCGCTCCGCTGCTCTGTCTTTTTTTTTTTTTTTTTTTTTTTAGTGGCGCTGTTTGCTCATTTTTATCGAAGTCCCGTCGCTCTTGAATTGATCGGATGCTTTACGATCTTTGGCTTGGCAGACCGATAAGCGTTTAAAAGGCACTTCATTTTCCTGGAAATTGCCGATAAGCTTCTTCAAATTTGGCAACCTAATTTTGGGTGGAAAAGCTGCGAATTTCGATCAATGTAGCAAATGGAAGGAAAACGTGTCTACAATAGAGTCAGGTTCAGGGAATTACCGAATATTCGTTGAATAAAAAATTAGCAAAATTCATTGAATTTTCAATTATTGAAATTGATTCAACTTTCAATTATTAAAATACACTCAACTTTTAATTATTAAAATGGACTCGACTTTCAATTATTAAAATTGATTCAACGTCCAATTATTAAAATTGATTCGGCTTCCAATTATTAAAATTGATTCAGCTTTCAATTATTACAATTGATTCACCTTCTAATTATTAAAATCGATTCAACTTCCAAAATTAAAACAATTAATTAATGATTAAAAATGATTCAGCTTTCAATTATTAAAATGGATTTAGCTTTCGGTTATTGAAATAGACTCAGCTTCCAATTATTAAAATTGATCCAGCTTCCTATTATTAAAATTGATTCAGCTTTCAATTATTAAAATTGACGTAGCTTTCAATTATGAACATTGATTCAGCTTCCAATTATTAAAAATGATGCAGCTTTCAATTATTAAGATTGATTAAACTTTAAATTATTAAAATTGATTGAGCTTCCTATTAGTAAAATTGATTGAGCTTCCTATTATTAAAATTGATATAGCTTTTAATTATGAAAATTGATTTAGCTTTCAATTATGAAAATTGATTCAGCCTCCAATTATTAAAAAATAATTCGGCTTTAAATTATTAAAATTGATTCAACTTTAAATCATTAAAATAGACTCAATTTGAAATCATTAGAGTTTATTGAGCGAAGTCGCACGTCAATTCTCACGATAATTTTGGACGAAGTCTGAGAATTTTGCGCTCACCGACGAACGTGAGCAACATGAGTTTGAGCTAGAATCTACCGAGCAGCCGACGAGGACGACGACGATCCATCCGATCCGCTCTCTTCTTGTTCGCGCGTTCGGCTCCGTTGATGCCGGCCGTGCTCGCCGCTCCGAGAATCGTTCGCGGTTACATAATAACAACCGAAGGGGCGGGAGGGAGGGGAAGGAGAGGGGGGAGGTGAACACGCTGCACCCCTTCTTACGCGTGCGACTTGCCTCACCTTATCGCTCATCTTACTCCTCTCTTCGATACTTCGCTCTTCCTTCACTCTCACTTTTTCAGTTGCTTTCGCTTTTTTTTTTTTGGTTTTCACCTCACTCGCTTGTAGCGCATCGCGCTGGGCCTCAGAAATTCTATTAGGGGAAAAGTGCGATCAAGACGCTCCTCGCTTCAACCCCAGCAGGATTTTTCATCCCCTTCGTATCGAGAATCCGCTAGAGGATTGCCATTCATTCGTCACGTCGGATTCTTCGGTCTCGCGAAAAGTTTGAGAATTCTGTTCTCTCACAGACGAAGTTTTCTTTATATATATATATATATATATATATATATATATATATATATATATATATATATATATGTCTCTCCATAATATAAAAAGATTTCGCCGCCGCCGCCGTGTTCAAGAATCGAGGGGGGGAGTAATAAGGGCGTAAGTCCATACAGCTCAAGGGGGCTTGGAATCATAAGGGCTTAAGTCCACGCAGCTTAAGGGAGCTTGCAATAATAAGGGCGTAAGTCCATATAGCAAGAATCGAGAGGGGGTGGGGTAGTATTTGGATGGATGACCGCTTGCCTTGAAATATTCTAAGTCCTTTTAAGGTAGGATCGGTACTTGTATGGGTGACCGCGGTTATGTGCATTGTGGGGCATTGTGGGGGATAAGGGAGAATCTAAGATGTGTATTTTGCGTTTCGAAAAGAAATAACAATTGTATTTTAAAGTATTTATAATAATAACGGTTTACGCCCAGAAACAATTGCGAGCGCGCGAGGCGCGCGAGCCCAGGGCCCCACTAGTATATATATATATATATATATATATTTTTTTTTACAAATCATGCGGATATTTTCGGGACGTTTCAGAATGTCGAAATTACGTATTTAGAAAAAAAAAAAAAACAAAAAAATGTGCGAGCGTGTACGTACAAATAGACGAGCACAAATGTAACTATCTAGACGCGCGAAGACTTATAAAGACGCGCACAAATAGACATATCTAATTTTTTTTTTGTGTTGTTCGACAAAAAATGGTCCGGAAAAATTGTTCGTCCCGCCGCGCTGTTCACTAAATCGAGGTGCACGAACTTGATTGTGTATCGCATCGGGAAGTTCAGATGGCTATAGCAAACAATGCGTTATGATTACGGATGAATGCACGATAAAAGAATTCTGTTTGAAGAATTTTCGTACACATACAGTATCAAGAGATAAAAGATACTGCAACACTACATATATATATATGTATATATATATATATATATGCTAGCTATGACCAATTGTTGATAAACGTGTAAAGCGATTGGATTCGCCCTCGTTACTTTCAAGTTTTCACCGATAAAAATAAATTAATAGAATATTATGAAATACAAAAAATTAATGATAAAAGTTAACATTTTATGTAATTCTATGTTGGATTTGGGTAATGTAACTTGAGAGATTAAATGCGCTATCGAAATATCGCGACTGCTGTTCAACTATTCGGATTCGCTCACGCACTTGACGCACTACGTAGATCACATTTTAGGTAAAAACACCAAATATTTTGCCGAAAGTAATTGCAAACGTAATTTTTCACATGACAATTGCAAAGCTAATTTCTCGCAAAGTAATTGCGGAAGTAATTTTTTGTGCGAAGTAACTTTATTTGCGAAGCAATTTTTTTGCAAAGAAATTTCTTTGCGAAGTAACTTTTTTGCAAAGTAATTTTTTTGCAAAGAAATTTCTTTGCGAAGTAACTTTTTTGAAAAGTAACTTCTTTGAAAAGTAATTTCTTTGAAAAGTAATTTCTTTAAAAAGTAATTTCTTTGAAAAGTAATTTATTTGAAAGGTAATTTTTTCCAAAGTAAATTTTTTCCAAAGTAATTTTTTTCCAAAGTAATTTTTTTCCAAAGTAATTTTTTTCCAAAGTAATTTTTTTCCAAAGTAATTTTTTTCCAAAGTAATTTTTTTCCAAAGTAATTTTTTTCCAAAGTAATTTTTTTCCAAAGTAATTTTTTCCAAAGTAATTTCTTTCCAAAGTAACTTTTTTCCAAAGTAATTTTTTTCCAAAGTAATTTTTTCCAAAGTAATTTTTTTCCAAAGTAATTTTTTTCCAAAGTAATTTTTTCCAAAGTCATTTTTTTCCAAAGTAATTTTTTTCCAAAGTAATTTTTTTCCAAAGTAATTTTTTTCCAAAGTAATTTTTTCCAAAGTAATTTTTTTCCAAAGTAATTTTTTTCCAAAGTAATTTTTTTCCAAAGTAATTTTTTTCCAAAGTAATTTTTTTCCAAAGTAATTTTTTTCCAAAGTAATTTTTTTTCCAAAGTAATTTTTTCCAAAGTAATTTTTTTTGCAAAGTAATTTTTTTCCATAGTAATTTTTTTCATAGTAATTTTTTTTCATAGTAATTTTTTTTCATAGTAATTTTTTTCCATAGTAATTTTTTTCCAAAGTATGTTTTTTCAAAGTAATTTGCGAAAATAATTGTAAAAGTAATTATACTAAATTATATTGCGCTGTGCGCTGGGCGTTGTGCGTTGTGTCGGTTTACTAGGAAAGCAACAATTTACGAAACGTGACAGCTGTCAACAATTTCATTGGCGCAACGTGGCTAATTCCCATGCCGCGGTAAAAATGATTTTCTCGGAAAGGCGGAAACGGAAGTACTGCGATGCGTTAGGCGCACGACGGTTGTCACTTTGGCCTATGACAACAGAAACAAAAAAAACTGACAAAAAATGTAATCAATGACACGTTCCTTTGGGCGCGTAGGAACGTCGTGCATCCTCTCGGTGCGCTTTACGAGTTTCTCAAACAGCAAGTAGTCGACGCCATAGCACTCGACTCTTTTGGCCTATTCTGTCATAGTGTGCAGCTCGAACTAACCGAACAGCGTCGCTCTCGACAGAGTGAGAGATGATAATAAAGTACAAGGCTTCTGACCCCGACGGACCGGCTGACGCCACGTCGTGGATTGTTTCATCCGTGACACGCAAATTCTTTCTCGGCTATCTCTCATTCTCTCTCCGTCGATCGTGCGCCTCGCTTCGATAATGAAGATCAAATTACTCGAAACCAACCGATTCGAAGGTGTCGTGGAAGGCCAATATAATATAGCCTGAAAATTAGGAATTTGTAGATCGCTTCATGATTTGAAGCAATCTTCTCGTTCAAACGAAGATTTTTTTTTAAACTACAGAAGTTAGCAACGATCGCCCAACGAAATTATTGACAGGTGTCACGTTTCGCAAAGAGTTTCTTTCCTAGCGATCCTACAATACAATACAATACAATACAATACAGTACAATACAATACAATACAATACAATACAATACAATACAATACAATACAATACAATACGATACGATACGATACGATACGATACGATACGATACGATACGATACGATACGATACGATACGATACGATACGATACGATACGATACGATACGATACGATACGATACGATACGATACGATACGATACGATACGATACGATACGATACGATACGATACGATACGATACGATACGATACGATACGATACGATACAATACGATACGATACAATACGATACAATACAATACAATACAATACAATACAATACAATACAATACAATACAATACAATACAATACAATATTAACCATTAGTACAAGTGTGGCTATAAGAACATAGCGACTTTTTGGAGATTCTCAAAAAATTCATAAATCCGAACACATTGTTTAGAAGGTCGAATCAATCATTTCACTATCTTAGACGTTTGTGAAGAAATATAAATTGACGATTCAACATTTGCTTGTGTCAGATAAAAATGTATTAATTTATCTAATCATAACCATAATCATTTTCTAAGATCTTCTAAGGATTCCAACTTAATCTATCGAGATCAAGGCGTTCTTGATTTAGTGGGTTTTCTATTTTGACGGCCTGCCATACGCATTGACACGAAAATGTCAGATTTTTTTTTATACCAGCGCCGGGGAATGTACTAAAGAGTACTTCAAGAATAAAAGTGCAAGGTTTAACAGTACTTCGAACATAAAAAGTATAAAGTACCTGAGTACTTCAGGTACACAAAGACAAAGTACCATAACACTTAAAGGGTCAAATACTTTTTGTGCTTGAAGCATAAAGTACTTGCTGTATTTGAAGTATTAAGTACTTTCTGTACTTCAGGCATAAGGTACTTTCTGCAGTTGAAGCATAAAGTACTTTTTGTACTTTAGAGTACTTACGTACTAAAGAGTACTTCAAGAATAAAAGTACAAGGTATAACAGTACTTCGAACATAAAAAGTATAAAGTACCTGAGTACTTCAGGTACTCAAAGACAAAGTACCATAACACTTAAAGGGTCAAATACTTTTTGTGCTTGAAGCATAAAGTACTTTCTGTATTTGAAGTATTAAGTACTTTCTGTACTTGAGGCATAAGGTACTTTCTGCAGTTGAAGCATAAAGTACTTTTTGTACTTTAAGCATAAAGTACTTTCTATATTTGAAGTATTAAGTACTTTCTGTACTTGAGGCATAAAGTACTTTCTGTACTTGAGGCATAAAGTACTTTCTGTATGTGAAGTATGAAGTACTTTCTGTAGATGAAGAATGAAGTACGTTTTGTACTTGAAGTGTTTCACAAGTACTTGTTTAAGGAACTTTTCACAATTCGATTCGTACAGTTGGTATGGACTCTTTTATAACCTAACACCTTCTCGTTTACCATGGCTCTTAGAAATTGGGGTCGTTAAAAAATAGTACATTTCGACACGAGTGCAGAAAAACTTTTTCTGCCGAGTGTGAGTTTGCAGCACAAGCCGAAGGCGAGTGTTGCAATCACACGAGTTCGGAAAACGTTTCTCGCACGAGTATCGAACAAAATTTGATGTCACGAGGTGTGAAAATTGCGGTTATCGCACGCGAAGCGTGCGCAAAACCGCAATTTTCCCACCCAGCCATTTTCCCAACCAGTGACATAAAACCCTTTTTTAAGTTGAATTGCTCGTCAAGATTTTTGTACCATTGCGTCCGTTTAAATCCTACTAGAGTGATTACCAGTGTTGGCGATTGGTCGTTTACCGACAGTAAATCTTAAAGCGAGGGCAATAAATCGCGTAATTTAAATACGTGCTTCGCTCGAATATTGTCGATCACTTGATGTTACGACAACGATGACGGTAAATTTCTTACTACCGCGTAACGGTCGGTAATTAATCCAGTTTTCATTCCAGCATATTTTACACCATCGCATCGTCGGCTAGTAATTGCATTCATTAAGGCGCTTTCGCATTCGTTAAGGAGACGGTTAAAACGGGGATTCTATTCGAAAATCATCGTAAATATCAATTTTATTGAATCCACATTAACATCAAATTTATTGAATGCACATTAATATCAATTTCATTGAATGCACATTGATATGAATTTTATTGAATGAACATTAATATCAACTTTATTGAATGCATATTAATGTCAATTCTATTAAATGAACATTAATATCAATTTTATTAAATGAACATTAATATCAACTTTATTGAATGCATATTAATATCAGTTTTATTGAATGCATATTAATATCAATTTTATTAAGTGAACATTGATATCAATTTCATTGAATGCACATTAATATCAATTTTATTGAATGCACATTAATATCAATTTTATTGAATGCATATTAATATCAATTTTATTGAATGCACATTAATATCAACTTTATTGAATGCACATTAATATCAATTTTATTGAATGAATATTAATATCAATTTCATTGAATGCACATTAATATCAATTTTATTGAACACACATTAACATAAACTTTTTTGAATGATTGTTTTACTTAAAAATAGATCGGTAATCATAAATAAATAAAACTTGAAAAAAAATATATATATATATCAGAAGGCCGTATTCTCTGTGCATAATCATTTCTGAATACACCTTTCCACCTTAACGAATCTCTGCGAGATCACGGGGCCTCGAGAGAAAATACATTTTGAAAGAGATGCTCGTCGAACACCGCGAGGAAGCTTGAATTAAAATTTATCAATGAAACTCCATCCAAGACCGATTTCGCAGTTGAACAAACATTTCCCACGAGCGCCCGTCCGTCCCCGAGATTTGACTCGACAAACACGTGTTACACCTGAACGCCCGACGATTTCTGATCGCCGCCAGTCGCTCTATAAATAATAACGGTGTAAGGTGCGACGCTGTCGTAGACCGCAAAGTGCGAGAAGTCGTGAGTTAACGCGCAGCTGCCCCATTACAATAGATAAGAGGAACAGATAAACCGCGAAGGATCTCGGCTCGATCGCTGATCGATACGTCGCTGACGCGAACGAACGCAAAGCGCGTGCCGTTTACTTCGGCCTGGCGCCCAACCGTTTTTCTTCCGATAACGATACAGCAACGATAACCACCCGAGTTGGTTGTCTTATCGTCGCTCTCGTGTCCGGCTCTCCCGGGCTCGTGTGTGTGTGTGTGTGTGTGTGTGTGTGTGTGTGTGTGTGTGTGTGTGTGTGTGTGTGTGTGTGTGTGTGTGTGTGTGTGTGTGTGTGTGTGTGTGTGTGTGTGTGTGTGTGTGTGTGTGTGTGTGTGTGTGTGTGTGTGTGTGTGTGTGTGTGTGTGTGTGGCACAACAGGAAAACAGGTCTTTACGCAAATTCAGCGTTCAATAAACTTCTCTCGACCGGCATTGCCAAGCATCGCCGAGGGACTCCCGGACTTCTCGGATTATCTTTCGCGCAGCGGTAGAGTTACATCCTCGAATGGTGTATTATCGCAATTGTAAACATCAATGCTGAGATTGTCGACCGACGCAATTAAACGCGGTGACGCGACGAAATCGAAATCCGCTAATCGGCCTCTTGAAGGATACAATTTTGCTCGTAACTACAGCATACAGGGTGTCGTGGAAAGAAAGCCCGAAAAATTGTAAGATTATATTCACTGTGCATTGGTTGAAACTTTAATGGTACGTAAGTAGAAGACGTATTGGAAACATATTGTATATGGTTAGCGTATGGTTAGGGTATGGTTAGGGTATGGTTAGGGTATGGTTAGGGTATGGTTAGGGTATGGTTAGGGTATGGTTAGGGTATGGTTAGGGTATGGTTAGGGTATGGTTAGGGTATGGTTAGGGTATGGTTAGGGTATGGTTAGGGTATGGTTAGGGTATGGTTAGGGTATGGTTAGGGTATGGTTAGGGTATGGTTAGGGTATGGTTAGGGTATGGTTAGGGTATGGTTAGGGTATGGTTAGGGTATGGTTAGGGTATGGTTAGGGTATGGTTAGGGTATGGTTAGGGTATGGTTAGGGTATGGTTAGGGTATGGTTAGGGTATGGTTAGGGTATGGTTAGGGTATGGTTAGGGTATGGTTAGGGAATGGTTAGGGTATGGTTAGGGTATGGTTGGGGTACGATTGGGGCAGGATTGGGGCACGATTGGGGTACGGTTGGGGTACGATTGGGGTCTGATTGGGGTATGCTTGTGGTACGATTGGGGTACGATTGGGGTACGATTGGGGTACGATTGGGGTACGATTGGGGTACGATTGGGGTACGATTGGGGTACGATTGGGGTACGATTGGGGTACGATTGGGGTACGATTGGGGTACGATTGGGGTACGATTGGGGTACGATTGGGGTACGATTGGGGTATGGTAGGGGTATGGTTGGGGTATGGTTGGGGTATGGTTGGGTTATGATTGGGGTATGATTGGGGTCTGATTGCGGTATGATTGGGGTATGATTGGGGTATGATTGGCGCATGATTGATGTATGATTGGTGTATGATTGGTCTGTGATTGCTGTATCATTGGTGTATGATTGCTGTATGATTGGGGTATGATAGGGGTATGATAGGGGTATGATAGGGGTATGATAGGGGTATGATAGGGGTATGATAGGGGTATGATAGGGGTATGATAGGGGTATGATAGGGGTATGATAGGGGTATGATAGGGGTATGATAGGGGTATGATAGGGGTATGATAGGGGTATGATAGGGGTATGATAGGGGTATGATCGGGGTATGATAGGGGTATGATCGGGGTATGATTGGTGCACGATTAGGGTACGATTGGGGTACGATTGGGGTACGATTGGGGTACGATTGGGGTACGATTGGGGTACGATTGGGGTACGATTGGGGTACGATTGGGGTACGATTGGGGTACGATTGGGGTATGATTGAGGTACGATTGGGGTACGACTGGGGTACGATTGGGGTACGATTGGGGTATGCTTACGGCGTGGTCACGACGAGGTTACGGCATAGTTACGGCGTAGATGCAACGTGGTTACGGCGAGGATATGGCGTAGTTACGGCGTGGTTACGGCGTGGTTACGGCGTGGTTACGGCGTGGTTACGGCGTGGTTACGGCGTAGTACGGCGTGGTTACCGCATGAGTACGGTATGGCTTTGATGTGGTCGCGGTATGGCTTTGGTGTGATCACGGTATGATTATGGTATGGTTACCACTATAGCACATCGTCATTTTTTTTTTTTTTTAATATGAAGCCCACGTCACGGTAACGGATAAAAAGAATGACCGCCGAAGACATTAGAGCCGGGCTCCCAGCTAATGTTTTGTTTTTTATTCTACCTGAAACGAAATTTCACATCCCAGCAACATCCCGTCGCGAATTACTAACCGAATAGAAATATATGTAAGTGGAATGACAAAGCCAACGGGCATCGGACCGCTAGAGCGGATCTCGTTACAATTTCTCTCCGGAGTCCTCGATGCGATCTTTATCGGCGTTGGCCGCGCGCGCGCGCGCAAACACACAATCGCGCGCCCATACACGCCGCACAGAGCGGCGTGTATTATCCGTCGAGTGACCGTAGAGTTTTGTCGTTGGTGAAAGCGAGAAAACAAAGCGCACCCACGCGGACCCAATTCTTGGCCGCGGACTTGCGTACAAGACAACGCACAGTGTGCGAGGCCGCTGCGGCGAGCTCCGCGGGGCGGCCAGGAAGGCGCACAAGGTGGTACATAAGAGGTCTTAAATCTCTCTGTCTCTCGTAGGGTTCGGCCCAGCATTCGAGCGCCTTTTGGGCTCTCTCGGGCCTTTCTAAAAATACATGGCGTGAGACGAACCCGCACCTCCTTCGGCCGCCTCTCTCTCTCTCTATATATCCAACCGCGACCGTCGCGACTTGGTTTTCGGGTTCGGGGCTCGCGCCTCTAGGCCAGGCCGAGGCCCGTTCATTCCACGGCTGCTTCATATGCGCACATGTGCTTCTCTCCTAGACAAAACGGCTATACATAGTCGATTGTACATAGCGAGTCGCGCGTATGCCCGCGAAACTCGCACGCGCGCTTGTGTGCACATGTGCACATATAGAGAGAGGCCACATGTGCATAACATATGTCTACATATATCGATTATATACATGTATATAGATGTATATGTATGTATATATATGTATTTATGTGAGTATATGGGGCGTGTATGTGTGTGTAGATATCGGTATTGAGGGCATCTTTCTAATAATAGGCGAGGCGAGAAAATTTTTAGCCCTTGATACGAGCGGACGAACCCATCGTAGGAGAGCATTCGCGTATCGGGGTCTCACTGGTTTCGAGTTTGGTCGAATGAAAAATAGCTCGTGTTTGAGGAGTTTCGTTTCGGGGGGCGAAATCGAGTTGATCAATTTTTTGTGTCCTTTGAATATGAATTTAGCGCTGTTGATTATAAATTTTGAGGGGCGATTCGGAGGCTGATCCGATTATTCTTCGGAGAGAATATGGCTATAATCAGATCACCCATATAACTCGACCGATCATATTACCCCGCCAGCCATGTAATACGATCAGCAATATAACTCAACCTGTTATATTACTCGATCAGCCATAACACCCAAACGGCTATACCAGTCAGCGAACGCATCATCAAATGGGCCATATCCCCCAACCCGCTATACCAAGGTACTGACCACACTGAACAATCGATCATATGACCATACGGGCCATATCACTAAATAAGACATAGCACTTAATAAGACCCATCACTGCATAAGACATGTCACTAAATAAGACGCATCGCTAAATAAGACATATCGCCAAATGGGCCGTGTCATTAAATGTGTCATATCACTCTGAATCGCTCCACATGTGTGATCTTGTAACTGAGAAACATACATCAATAGGCGTGGATAGGGAAAGAAATGGATCTTGGAGTGTTTCAACGAGCAAACAGCCAGTGAACAGACTTATCTCGAAAGTACGTTAAGAAAAAGGGTTATATTTTTTCGAAGTAAAGATTAAGTCTCGTGACTGAATGACTTATGTCTCGTTGATCATATTTGCTCGCAAGTCCGTCTACCCACGGTTTGATAAACCCTCAAAGAGTGTTACGTACGCGACGTATGTCCGCTACTCATTCGACTTCAGCGTCGTAGATGTCTATCTGTCACGAGAGAGATATTCGATTCCAATCGCTTCCGCGGACAACTCGGCTTGAATATCCGACGTATGCGCCAGTTTCTTCGTAAACGATGTACAACCGGCTGTATATCTGCATGTATATGGTTTATATATGTATATATATATATGTATATATATATATATATATATACATGTATGTATACCAGCGAGCCCACAACGATAAGATAGTCGTGTGACAATAAGATAAAGCAACTTGCGACGACGACGTTTTTCTGGTCAAAGATATAACTACGAGTTTGACATTCGTGTGTTAGTTCATAGAGAAAATTTTTCCAACTGTAATTTTTTTAGGAGACTTCTTTTAGAGTGGGTTCGACTTTTCTAGTGTTAAAAAATATTAAAACATACATATCCATTTTAAAGATCTTTCGTTACCGAAGTAACATTCCAATAATTAATAATTAATAATAATAATAATAATTATTATTATTATTATTTTTATTATTATACAGTGTAAAAAAAAAAATTGTAAATTTAATGCAGCGGAATGTAAATTTTTATGCAAGAATTGTTACACACAATTTAATGTACAATTGTCATGAAAAATTAATGGAATTTTTTCATTAAAATTCAAGTAATTTCATAGTGAAATTAAAGTGTATTATTCAAAATTATTCCCAATTTTTTTTTTTTTGATAGAACATTAATTTTTCATCGTAATTGTACATGAAATTTAATATAAGAGTTTGTTGCATAAAAACTTCCAGTCCGGTACATTAAAATCATACAATTTTTTTTATAGTCCATAATTATACACTGTAAAGAAATTTTGTTCGGAAATTAATGAACGGTATTGGAAGCTTATTTACATAAACTGCTCTTGAAATCTCAAACACATGTGCGTTGTAATTTTACAGTAAAAATCGTATTTTTAATGAACATTTTTGTACATTTCATATTTGTAATTTTAACATCCGGTATTTCCATTCTACCAAAAAAAAAGTACGTTAATGTTCAATTAACAATAAAAATGCAAGCAAATTTCAAGTTCCAATACATTAAATTTACAATTTATTTTTACAGTTTAATATATAATTATATTATTGTCAATTATTAATGACTAATTAATTTTATATTTCTATGGCGCGAAGCTATAATTGAATAACGTCTCGCTTGCGCATTTTTCTTTTCGTGTCTTAAAATTTCGCCGATTTGCTTTTGAGAGTCAGCGACGACGAAGTCGAAACATGCGAGCATCATTTTACAATGTTAGCAATAGCAATAGCAATAGCAATAGCAATAGCAATAGCAATAGCAGTAGCAGTAGCAGTAGCAGTAGCAGTAGCAGTAGCAGTAGCAGTAGCAGTAGCAGTAGCAGTAGCAGTAGCAGTAGCAGTAGCAGTAGCAGTAGCAGTAGCAGTAGCAGTAGCAGTAGCAGTAGCAGTAGCAGTAGCAGTAGCAGTAGCAGTAGCAGTAGCAGTAGCAGTAGCAGTAGCAGTAGCAGTAGCAGTAGCAGTAGCAGTAGCAGTAGCAGTAGCAGTAGCAGTAGCAGTAGCAGTAGCAGTAGCAGTAGCAGTAGCAGTAGCAGTAGCAGTAGCAGTAGCAGTAGCAGTAGCAGTAGCAGTAGCAGTAGCAGTAGCAGTAGCAGTAGCAGTAGCAGTAGCAGTAGCAGTAGCAGTAGCAGTAGCAGTAGCAGTAGCAGTAGCAGTAGCAGTAGCAGTAGCAGTAGCAGTAGCAGTAGCAGTAGCAGTAGCAGTAGCAGTAGCAGTAGCAGTAGCAGTAGCAGTAGCAGTAGCAGTAGCAGTAGCAGTAGCAGTAGCAGTAGCAGTAGCAGTAGCAGTAGCAGTAGCAGTAGCAGTAGCAGTAGCAGTAGCAGTAGCAGTAGCAGTAGCAGTAGCAGTAGCAGTAGCAGTAGCAGTAGCAGTGGCAGTAGCAGTGGCAGTAGCGATAACAAGTACGTAAGCCCATTAAGGGGGCTTAGAATAATAAGGGCTTTTGTCCTCTCTTCATTCTTGATACGTCATGCGATTATCTCGCAACAAAACCGAGTCGGCAGATATAAATTGCCCTACTTAAATTCGGTGGGCCAAAATCATGAGTTTTTAGAGTTGAATCATTACCGCCACTCTGGACCATCGATATTAATAATTTTCCATGGCAGAGTGAGATACGACGGTACAATGAAAAACATATCAGCTGGAAGTGAGAATTCGCGAGGCGTCTAGCCGGAGTGCAGATCGCTCGATGGTGGGGCGAAACGAGGCTTTGGATCAAAGTCGCAGCACGCCGAAGTAGTTCTAGTACGGCTATGAATAGACGAGGCTCCTTGGCCCGTACAAACTATACCTACTGACACCACTCTAAAATCATCCTCGCAATTATACCGTCAAAATATTAATACCTTCCTCGATCCTCGCACCTCGCCGGCTCCGCTTTCTATCGCATCTTCCGAATCCGTCGTCGCCGTGCCTCAAAACAAATTCCCGAAATTTTAATACTCGGCCCGAAAAATTTACACGTCGGTGCCGAAAAATCCGGAAGCGGAACGGGTGTTCGATTACATCGCCGGAAATGTACAGAAATTTTTATTGAAAATACAGATTTTGCTGCAAAAGTGCAACGCAAGCATTATTAAAATTTCAATAACAGTTTGTATAAATAAGCTTCAAATAACGTTTTTCATTTGCGAACAAATTTTTTTTACAGACTATTATTACTATTATTACTATTATTACTATTATTACTATTATTACTATTATTACTATTATTACTATTATTACTATTATAAGCCTCCTACGCTCTTATTGATGTACTAGCAGATATGTTAACTCGCTCTTCGCGCGCTCGCAATATCTATGAGTATCCGTGTGAGTATCGGTGAATATTTGTGTATCTGTATGAGTACCTGTGTGAGTATCTGTGAGAATCTGTGAGTATCTGCCAGTATCTGGGCCAGGATGTGTGAATGTCCAATCAACATGAACTTTGTTATTATGTAGACGAGTAAGAGTGCGTGTGACAGTGTTTGTGTACCTTTGTGAGTGTTGTGAGTGTCAATGGTTTGGAGTGTGCGAGCCACAACAACCGCTGGTACGCGAATAGATATATAAATCTCGGCCGTAAGTTAAAAAAAAAAAAAAAAAAAAAATGACTGACACATTTTTCCACATATGCCATATACACTTTTTTTTCCAACGGAGCCATTATACTTCCCTCTCACCCGTCTTCTTACCAACATGATATTTGGTACCGAAGCACGCATCAAAAATATTTTCAAAAAATTACTTTCACTTAAAAAAAAAAAAAAAAAAAAAAAAAACTCGTACGACTTCCTCGCCAATTCGTTTCAGCGAAAGAAGTGTGTGTTGCTGACTCTTATACTTGAGCAACCTCACCGAGACGACCGAGAAGAATAAGAAGATGAAGAAGAAGAAGAGGAGGAGGAAGCAGAACATCAGCCCTTTCCACTCCGGTACCGGCGCAGCCGGAGCTCGCGTACTCGGAATAATAACAGTAATTCACTTTCCTGTCCTTCGACCTACTCCCCACAAAAGCGTTTCAGTTCCGGCTACCGTCTCTGTCTTCGCGCCGTCCCTTTCCCTCCCGCCTTTAACCCCCTCTCGCTCTCTCTCACCCTCTCTCTCTCTCTCTCTCTCTCTCCTTGGCTCTCGATGAAACGCAGATCTCGTCCCGAGAGCGCAGCATGCGCCCGATCACGTGCACTGTGCACAGTAGGTATACGCCGTACAATATGCGCTCTCCAAGTGGGTCACGCGCAGCATAAAGAAACTAGCATTTCTTCGAAGATTTTTTTCTCACCCGGTTTTTTTTTTTTTTTTTTTTTTACACATTTTTTGGCGCGATTAATTTAATGGGCAATTAATGCATAAAAAGATTTGCCTTGCATTTGTAAGAGATTTTTTTTTTTTTTTTTTTTTTTCGAATAAAATACGATATTGTTATTTCCGGTTTAGTTTCGAGATTGGTTAGAACGTTTCGCATTTTTTTGTTTCTGTGAGTGTTTTTCTCGCTGATTTATAAAAATGTATCGTGAAAAATTTACTTCTTTTTTTGTTGATTGTTTTTTTTTTGTTGATTGTTTTTTTCATTTATAAACAAAATACGATATTGTCGTTTCCGGTTTAAATTTAAGATTTGTTACAACCTCCTTCGCATATCTGCAACTAATTTTACTCAATAGTTAAAAAAAATATTTATCGTGAGAAATTTACTTAGAAAATAAATAAACGGAACGATTTGCCTTGTTTCTGTACGGAATAATATTATTGATTTTTTTTTCATTCCATTTAAAAATGATATTGTTGTTTCCGGATCAACTTTAACAGAAATCGAATTAAATCGAATTAAATCGAATTAAATCGAATTAAATCGAATTAAATCGAATTAAATCGAATTAAATCGAATTAAATCGAATTAAATCGAATCAAATCGAATCAAATCGAATCAAATCGAATCAAATCGAATCAAATCGAATCAAATCGAATCAAATCGAATCAAATCGAATCAAATCGAATCAAATCGAATCAAATCGAATCAAATCGAATCAAATCGAATCAAATCGAATTAAATCGAATTAAATCGAATTAAATCGAATTAAATCGAATTAAATCGAATTAAATCGAATTAAATCGAATTAAATCGAATTAAATCGAATTAAATCGAATTAAATCGAATTAAATCGAATTAAATCGAATTAAATCGAATTAAATCGAATTAAATCGAATTAAATCGAAAAAAAAATAATCGATTGCTTCGTTCCGATGAAATAATTCAAGCCAGCGATCGAGTCGTCTTGCCGATGACGGACAAAGTCGTCTCTCGTTGCTGACACATCAAATGTATTTTCCGCTTTCACGATCTTCTCGGAAACGGCAGCTCGATGAGAGATAATCGCTCCCTCGGCCGCGTCGCTGACCACACGAGCCGGCATCGGAAATATGAAAATAAAAGTTAAATAAAGCTCGTTCGTCGCGCCGATGTCTTTCAGCGGATGTCGAGAAAATATTCCACTGAAACGAAGACCAAAAAAAAAAATACAATTAATTAATTTTCGCAATTATACGGTCGAGAGGAGTTTTGGAAGACCCTTCCGTTTGCCGCTGATTTGCTGGTTCATCGCTGTCAGGCGTTCGCTTTGTGCGGGATACCAATCAAGTGTCACTTTTAATCAATTCGCGCCTCGATTTCCCCGCCCGATCGGAGCTATCGGAGGCGTCTCGAGGATTCATTCGTCGGCAATTATCGGAGAGGTTTCGCAACTCTTACGGCAAAGTAATGCAGATTTCGCTGATTCGTGTCTCGTCGGTGAGTTCTACCTTCGTTAACATTCGTGAATCGGGAGAAAAATCGATTGAGGTGACTTTGATCGATCGGAAATATGGTATGGCAAAATATCAAGCCTAACAAGATCGGGCCATATCTACTGCGATTGATGTACGTCGCAGTAATTGTGAAAAGTTTGACTCATGAAGTCTCATGAAATATCGCGAGTCACGAAGTGTTATCGAGTTTTATAAAGTCTCATGAAAGATCGCGAGTCACGAAGTGTTATCGAGTTTTATAAAGTCTCATGGAAGAGCGCGATTTAAGTGTTATGGAGTTTTATTTAATTCGATGAAACTCGATGAAACGCTATGAGACTCTGTGAAACTCTATGAGACGCTGTGAAACTCTGTGAGACTCTGTCAGAGACGGCGAGAGACTCTATGAGACTGTGAGACTCTGTGAAAGACTCTGTGAGAGACTCTGTGCGAGACTCTGTGAGAGACTCTGTGAGAGACTCTGTGAGAGACTCTGAAAGACTCTATGAAACTCTGAGAGACTCTGTGAAACTCTGAGAGATTCTTTGAAAAAATCTTTGAGAGACTCTGAAAGACTCTATGAAACTCTGAGAGACTCTGTGAAACTCTGAGAGATTCTTTGAGAGACTCTTTGAGAGACTCTTTGAGAGACTCTTTGAGAGACTCTTTGAGAGACTCTTTGAGAGACTCTTTGAGAGACTCTTTGAGAGACTCTTTGAGAGACTCTTTGAGAGACTCTTTGAGAGACTCTTTGAGAGACTCTTTGAGAGACTCTTTGAGAGACTCTTTGAGAGACTCTTTGAGAGACTCTTTGAGAGACTCTTTGAGAGACTCTTTGAGAGACTCTTTGAGAGACTCTTTGAGAGACTCTTTGAGAGACTCTTTGAGAGACTCTTTGAGAGACTCTTTGAGAGACTCTTTGAGAGACTCTTTGAGAGACTCTTTGAGAGACTCTTTGAGAGACTCTTTGAGAGACTCTTTGAGAGACTCTTTGCGAGACTCTTTGAGAGACTCTTTGAGAGACTCTTTGAGAGACTCTTTGAGAGACTCTTTGAGAGACTCTTTGAGAGACTCTTTGAGAGACTCTTTGAGAGACTCTTTGAGAGACTCTGTGAAACTCTGTGTGAGACTGTGAGAGACTGTGAGACCCTGTGAGACTGCAAGACTCGATGAAGTCCAGTAAAGGCTGTCGAAAAATTCATTTACAAAACAATACATTAATTATCAACGCACAATTTGTTTTATTATGCTAACAAAATTTGCTGCTTTTAAAGTTCGGAGCATGAATGTTTTTGGAATCAATGAAGTTTTTTTCAAAATGCCGTAATTTCGAGCCTGATGGATTGAGTAGTTGCGCAACGTCCGAGTAACAAAAACATTACAGTACGTCTCTGAGTCGAGCTCTCGAAGGTGTTCGGAGGATTCATTCCTCGACAATGATCAGAAAAGTTTTGCAACTTTTACAACAAAGTAAACTAGGTCAACGCTTCTTGCCTCATCCGTACGCTCTACCTTCGTTAACGTTCGTGAATCATTAAAATATCGATAACGGAGTCTTTGATCGATCGGAAGATGTGCAAGAAATAATCTACAAGGAAAATTTCGCCGCGAGTTTTCTCCATGTACAACATTTTGTAACTATTAGCAATAATTGTCGACATTTTTTTCTTTTTTTTTTTTTCTTTTTAACTCTCGGTATCTTTCATAGAGATTTCGCAGAGTTTCTTCTTATACCTTACATCTCAGAAGTGCGGTATGGCTCCAAGAAAATCTCGAATTTTTTTATTTCTTTCATTTTTACTTTAAATTTTGATGCTCCGAAGTTTTTAATTTTTTACATAGCCGGTAGCGGCCTCTAAAAATTCATTAATTTCGGCGTCCCTTCGCACATCGCATTCTTATTTTATACCTCGCGATAGTACGAACTCGCCCCTAGAAAATTCGAACATTATCAATTTAAGGTCCAACCTAATGGGCACCTTTATATTCTAAAAAGAACAGAAAGAAAGGTCTGAACAACGTTGACAATGTCGGCAGGTAATAAACGAGCGTTTTATTGTTGCGTTATCGTCGTCGTATCATCGGACACATCCATTGGAGCGTACGACGCGATGCGCATGTTAACTCGCATCGATGTTCGATTAGCTTTGAGCTTTGAGTTGCGCGTCGGTCATGCGTACTCGTGTGGTCTGCGTGGAGCTGCGAGTGCTAGAGACGTAATATAAGAGGCAAAAGAGGCCCAAAGCAGTGTGCGGTAGGAGATCGTGCCGCGGTAACGGCGGCAGTCGATGCCTGACCAGCGTGCCACTTTCACTACTTCATATTTGGGTCGTCGCATCCAGTACTATACCCGACTGGTGACTCGCGTGGAGGGGGGGGGGGGGAGTCCCTCTTTTCGATTCCTGATGCATCGTGCCTGGTTCCTTTTTTTAAGACGGCATAACAAATGTCAAATCAGACCTGGGCAGTACTTGGTGTACATGAGTACTTGTTTGACATGAGTACATGACATTTAGTACACGAGTAACTAAAGTACTTTTTGGTACTTTAAGTACCAATATACTTTTTTTTGATACTTTTTGATACTTAAAGTGCCAAAGTACTTTTTAATACTCGAATTATCAAAGTACTTTTTGGTACTCGAATTACCAAAGTACTTTTTGATATTTGAATTGCCAAAGTACTTTTCGGGATTTACAATACCAAAGTACTTTTTGGGATTTAAAATACCAAAGTACTTTTTGGTACTTGAATTGCCAAAGTACTTTTTGGTACTTGAATTACTAAAGTCCTTTTTTTGTATTTAATGTATTTATTAATGTATAATGTATTTTTTTTTTGTATTTAATGTACCAAAGTACTTTTATAAAGTACTAAAATCAAAGTACTTGTAGTATTTTCTTCCCGAGAACTTCGAGTATATGAGTAAAAATCACATTCGGATGGAATACAAAAAACCACGTGAATAAAGTTTCCTCTATAAAAATAAATACATTATTTACAACATGAAAAATGATCCAGAAAGCCACAAAATTATCCTTACAACGAAAAAGATTATTTTAAATAGTTTAAATCCTCCATCTCTTCCATGAAATTTTTTTCATTTCACTGTCTATTTACAATCCAAAGCGAGAAATGCACAATTATTACAAAAATATTTATATAACAAACATGCTGATACAAAAAATAAAATAAAGACGTTCAGTTCGAAGAAGAAAAAAAGAATGATTAAGTTTTGGTTGCTGAATATTTAATTTGAGTAAACAAAATATATATATATGTATATATATATATATATATACATATATATATATATATATATATATATATATATATATATATATATATTATCTTCCTTTTTCCTCAACCGAGTTTCGTCGATCAAAAATATTTATTCATTAAAAACATTAATATAAAAAATAAAAAATAAAAATAAAATGTATTGAAATAAAATAAAAACTTTGACTTCGAAGAAGAAAAGAAAAAAAAGATTATCAAGTTTTGGTTGCCGAATATTTAATTTTAGTAATAACAAACAAAAATAAAGTTTATCTTCCATTTTTGCTCAGCCGAGTTTCGTTGATTCTACGCGGATAGATACACGCCGTCATCGGGCCGGTTTCGTTCATTTGCTTCCTTCGCCAATGTGTTAGTAACCGTAGATTGTGGTTCTCCCATTTACCCAGTTCCCCGTTGCGTTTGCGAGCTGGCTCGCGCGCTCGCGCTCAATCGGTTATGTAACCAAGTGAAAGTGGCACAGCGCGGCCGGCGAGCGCACCGACATCGGCCCAACACTGCGGCCGAGAGTGGCAAACCACCATCCTCGCGAGCGAGAGCGTCGTCGACGACGAACCGCGGCGGCCCGCCAGTTTTCGTCCATAAAAAAAAAAAAAAACAAAAAAATCAAAATTTTTTTATTTATTTTTTTCTCAAAAATTTGCAAAGATCGATTTTTTGGAAAGTAAAAAAAATCGAAGTTTGGATTGATCGGCTCAGCTCTGGGAGTGCCCAAAATCGTCACTTGCGCGCTTCACCTTTTGCATAGTCGTGGTTATTTTTATTAAAAAAAAAAATGTATTTGTCTACGTCATTGGCGGAGGCGAAACCGGCCGACGACTTTAAGATTCAGAGAATTCATGTTTCATTTTTTCAGTGCTTCGAGTCAATGGGCATTTTAATTACTGTTTATGACATTTAAATAACCAGTTCTTGTGACTAAGCATTTGACTGAAATTTGTAATTTTTTTTTTTTTATAATGGTGTTATTATACCCATTTATTATGCATGATTTGTTGTAGATAATTTGTTATGATTGTTGCTGTTATTTTATTTTTATACAATTTTATTCATATGTGTGGATTTGAAGCAAGTTCCACGTTCAAATTCAGACTGCAGTAAATATGGTGTGAACGATGCAAGACATTTGCTTACCGGGTGACAATAAAATATTATGATATTTCAACTCTATTTATGATTCTTACGCTACCATGCATGTTGACGCAATAACACATCAAATTTTATCAAATTTTATCAAATTTTATTTATCAAATTTTATCAAATTTTATCAAATTTTATCAAATTTTATCAAATTTTATCAAATTTTATCAAATTTTATCAAATTTTATCAAATTTTATCAAATTTTATCAAATTTTATCAAATTTTATCAAATTTTATCAAATTTTATCAAATTTTATCAAATTTTATCAAATTTTATCAAATTTTATCAAATTTTATCAAATTTTATCAAATTTTATCAAATTTTATCAAATTTTATCAAATTTTATCAAATTTTATCAAATTTTATCAAATTTTATCAAATTTTATCAAATTTTATCAAATTTTATCAAATTTTATCAAATTTTATCAAATTTTATCAAATTTTATCAAATTTTATCAAATTTTATCAAATTTTATCAAATTTTATCAAATTTTATCAAATTTTATCAAATTTTATCAAATTTTATCAAATTTTATCAAATTTTATCAAATTTTATCAAATTTTATCAAATTTTATCAAATTTTATCAAATTTTATCAAATTTTATCAAATTTTATCAAATTTTATCAAATTTTATCAAATTTTATCAAATTTTATCAAATTTTATCAAATTTTATCAAATTTTATCAAATTTTATCAAATTTTATCAAATTTTATCAAATCCTATAAAACCCTATCAAACCCCATCAAATCCTATAAAACCCTATCAAACCCCATCAAATCCTATAAAACCCTATCAAACCCCATCAAACCCTATCAAATTTCACAAGATCATCTCCACCCTCGGCCACGAATTCTTTCCGCCCCGAAATCCGTTTGCGCTTCTCTCCTCTCTAACTACGATCGAAACAACAACAAAAACGACCTCTTTTTGTTTCAGTCCGTTCCAGCGTCGGGAAGAATCTCGCCACTCCACATTTCCACATCTGTCCACCCATAACACGACACAAGTCTCTTACCCTCCGGCTCGGAAAGACACAGGACGAACCAGTCCGTGGTCTTCAGCCTTCCAATCCTCGTTCCGAGCCTCACTTGCATTCCACGAGCAATCAGTTCGCTTCGAGCTCTTGCACTCATGCAGGTAGACCTATCTGCATCGCTAGATTAATCGGTGAAAAAAAAAAAAAAAAAAAAAAAAAAAAAACACGCAGACTCGCCGCCGTCGCTGGTGGGAGTTTGGACCTCGCCGGGGCGTTCTGTTCGCCCCCCGTCGTGCCCCGTTGCCTGGACTTCTCCAGTGTAAACAGACGATGGCGTAATAGGTTTTCTTATTCGTTGGCACTGCTACTGCTGCAGCGCTCGCCACGTCGGTCGGGCTTGAACGGTTATCGAGGTGGATGCCGGCTACCGTTCGACTACTTTCGAGTGGGGAAAGGAATTCGCTAGTTTGTCGCCGAGCGGCGGCTCCCAAGAACGTTCGGTGAAAAAAGGGAAAGGGCGATTGCCCGATAAGATATGCCATTTTATATGCAGCGCCATAGCGGGCCCGACTGTACCGAAAGGTTTGGCTCAATCGTCGGATAAGATTGGAGGAGATTTCGGCTTAACCCTCCCGATCGCTAAGTTTCCGATCCCTTGTTTCGTACAGAATTTACTCATTATGTTTCGACTAAGGGTGAATCTGTAGAAGAAGGGCCAATATGAACGGCGGAGAAGCAGCTTCCAACTTGTCCTTTAATTTTGTTGTGAGAAGATCGTTGGTGGCAGTTATGAGTCAAAATTGCAAACAGCAAAGCTTTGGTGTGTTGAGGAAAATTTTACGTGGGCACATCTTCGGTGGTTCTGAGATCGGCTGGGAAATTCATAGATGTATGGTCACTTAAGTTCTCATTTCTCTAAGGGTTGAATTTTAAGAGGTAAGTTTGAACTTAAGGTCGCACTTGAGATCGACCTTAAGATCGAAGTTTGGCCCGAAACTCATTGCGTGATTAATAGCTACCTTAATACCTAAAACTAGTCAAGATGTTTGTTCATACAACTTTAGTGAGTGCAACTTTGGTGAGTGCAACTTTAGTGAGTGCAACTTTAGTGAGTGCAACTTTAGTGAGTGCAACTTTGGTGAGTGCAACTTTAGTGAGTGCAACTTTGGTGAGTGCAACTTTAGTGAGTGCAACTTTAGTGAGTCCAACTTTGGTGAGTGCAACTTTAGTGAGTGCAACTTTGGTGAGTGCAACTTTAGTGAGTGCAACTTTGGTGAGTGCAACTTTAGTGAGTGCAACTTTGGTGAGTGCAACTTTAGTGAGTGCAACTTTGGTGAGTGCAACTTTAGTGAGTGCAACTTT
This sequence comes from Amblyjoppa proteus, assembly GCA_963922035.1. NCBI lineage: Eukaryota > Metazoa > Arthropoda > Insecta > Hymenoptera > Ichneumonidae > Amblyjoppa > Amblyjoppa proteus. The sequence continues at coordinate 11,856,336 of OY998231.1, read as the reverse complement.
GGTGAGTGCAACTTTAGTGAGTGCAACTTTGGTGAGTGCAACTTTAGTGACCTCAACTTTAGCGACCTCAACTTTAGTGACTACGACTTTAGTGACCGCAACTTTAGAGTCCGCAACTTTAGTGACCGCAACTTTAGTGACCGCAACTTTAGTGACCGCAACTTTAGTGACCGCAACTTTAGTGACCGCAACTTTAGTGACCGCAACTTTAGTGACCGCAACTTTAGTGACCGCAACTTTAGTGACCTCAACTGTAGCGATTTTAGCGAGTACGACTTTAGCGAGTATAACTTTACGGACAACTTTAGCGTGGCGAGTACAATCGCCACGTCTTAAAAACAACCAAAAACCTTTCAGTCGTATGTAGAAAAATTACAAACAACCAGGCAATCCTAACCTCACCCGAAGCTTCGATACTCGAAGCAAAACCTTCGTAAAATACCACATCGATAGTTGAGTACCGGTACTCATGTCTCCAATCACATGCCCCAGACCTCCCTCATTGCCGCCGAAGTCGTCCACGCTCTCTTGCTCCATACATTGGACTTGTCCGAAAGCATCACGCAATTAAGACACGCGCTCCGAGACCTTCACGATTCCCGGATCGCTTTCGCGCTACGTAAGAGAAAAAAAAAAAAAAAAAAGAAAAAGATCGCTATCACTCGATAAAGTCAGGAGGCCTCTCGTAGCGAGTCGAGTGAAACTTAATACCGTCTGATGCGTTCCCCGACTGCCCGAAAACCCATTCTCGAGCCGAGACCTAAGAAAGCAGGCGTGCGGCGGAAGCGGAACGGGCCGGAGCGGGGCGCTCCGCGCGAGCCCGAAGAGCCAAAGCGTAATACGCGCTCGCTCGAAAGTGAAATCACTCAACAATTACGAGCGTGCAAACCGCCGCTCGTGGCGTGTTTCGACGATTGTATGGTTATGCCTCTGCAAGTACACAAACGAACCCGGTACCATCACCTATAACCCCTGGGGCCGCGCCACCCCAGTTACCGCGCACTGGAAATCTCGGTACTCGGTATTAAGAAAAAAAAAAAAAACAGCAACGCCAGGCGTGCCGAGACACTTCGCTCGGCGAACTCGGCTCTAAACTACCGTCGGTTACGGCCGCTGGTAACACAACCACTACAGTTGCCGGCGAGTCTGGTTATACAACGGCTTAATTACTCTGCCCTATTTTCACGAGGCATTGTCTCGATGGGGCACTTACTTTCAAACCCGGCGTCGCGACTGACGCGTGCATTAGGCCCCGTACCCGAGGAACCGTACAACCTCTGCTCTCTTAACGCATTAATCGGGTGCCTGTTACGCAATGCGCGGCGCAGTGTACTGAGAATGAGAGAAAAAAATAAAAAAAAAAAAAAAAATTAACTTGTTATAATTTACGTGCGGCTAATCAGTGCGGAAAAATGCGGATTATGTACGGTTATGATATTACGTGCGAGATGTTGGGATCCTCTCAGTGTCTAATGCCGTCAGTGATGCTGTGCATGTAATACAAGCGCTTTAAATACGTATTGAAGTACCAAGTACTTCGAGTACATATCGAAGTACCAAGTACTTCGTCTACATATCGAAGTACCAAGTACTTCGAGTACATATCGACGTACGGAGTACTTCAAGTACATATGGAAGTACCAACTACTTCAAGTACATATCGAAGTGCCAAGTACTTCGAGTACAATCGAAGTACCATGTGCCTCAAGTATATATGGAAGTACCAAGTACTTCGAGTACATGTTGAAGTACCGAGTACTTCAAATATATATGGAAGTGCCAAGTACTTCAAGTACATATGGACGTGCCAAGTACGTCAAGTACATATGGAAGTACCAAGTACTTCAAGTACATATGGAAGTGCCAAGTACTTCAAGTACATATGGAAAGACCAAGTACTTCAAGTACATATGGACGTACCAACTACTTCGAGTAAATATAGAAGTGCCAAGTACTTCGGCTACATATAGAAGTACCAAGTACTTCGAGTACATATCGAAGTACCAAGTACTTCGAGTACATATCGAAGTACCAAGTACTTCGAGTACATATCGAATGAAAGCGACTATCGATGGCGATTCGATCGACTGCGGCCTTAAGATTTAACTGCCAGAGTTGGCAAGAATTATCGAGATTCGGAGTAAATCAGCAACAGTTTGGTGACGTCCGCAAAGGAAGCTAAGAATTGCTTGAAAGGAAAGACAAGATTCTGTGGTCTCTTTGTAAATGCTGGCTAGTCACATCCTGCCGCACAGTATCTGAAAACGTGAGACGCGAAAACCGCAGACGATAAACCCAGCGTGGGTGAATACCGCGACGAACCATTGAGTCACTCGGGGATCACGAGAATCCCTCGGGCGGAAATTCGTCTTCCTCTCGCTGGCATCCCCAACTAGGACTTGTCATATCCTTCGATGCGAACAGTTCCGATTTGTGCGTGGAAGAAAAAATTTCCAACTTATTCACCATTTCAGGAATAAACGATGAAGTTTATTCCGTCTGAATAGATTCTTCCGAGTGAAAAAAAAAATGCGTCATAATTTTTTTTTTTTTTTTTTTAGTTCCCTATTTAGCGTATCGATCAATCTATTAACAACATTTTGGAATTATTATCATGCAAAATCAGTCTTTTCGGTCCCTTTAATATGCATGATTTTTTCAGATTTTTTATACCATCGAGAAGTGTTTGCGATTCGCTCTCATTTCGAAGAAACTTGTGCGAACATTATTCGCAAAAAATATCTAGAAAGTCACAAAATCCAAAGTGAATTACAAATATTTGAAAAAATTCATACATATTCCGAAAAATTAACGAATTATTTTTATTAAAAAAAAAAAACAGTTAGATTTCCGGCAAATTTATTGAAAAATGTAGTATTTCATTAATCCATTAACAACATTTTGGAATTATTATTATGCAAAATCAATCATTTCAGCGCCTTCGATATGCCCGATTTTTTTCCACATTTTTAAACCATCCAGAAGTGCTTGCAATTCCCTCTCATTTCCCCGAAACTTATCCGAAATGGACATTTTTTTTTTTTTACGAAAATGATTCGTTCACTTCTCTGAATAGGTATGCATTTTTTTATATTTTTAAATTCACTCTGAATTTTTTTTTTTTTTTTTTTATAAAAATGTCTAGAAAGTCACAATATTCGAGATAAATTTAAAAATCTGAAAAAATTCATGACTGCTCAGAAAAATAATCAAATCATAAAAAAAAAAAAAAAAAAAAAAAATTTACGTTTCCTAGAGACGTGTTATACCGGTGCGGTGGTCTAGTGGTTAGCGTGCTCGCCTCTAAGACCTAAGCATCGGGAGGTCGACGTTTCGATTTCCGGCTTCGTATGTTTCGCCGAGAAGGGAAAAAAACATGGACGAGACGAAGCTCCAGATATATACATCGGTCACTCACACTCAGTTACCGCGGTGCGAGTGTCGGATGTATATAGCTGTACTCCATTGTTTTCATTCTCGGTGAGACGCGACAAGCTCCGACGTCGGGAATCGAATCTGAGACCGCATCGGCGTAGGGGACGTAGCGTACCCATCGCCCGGGACGCCGAGTCTGTGTACCAGACTCGACGCTCCGCAATAGCTATTCCTGGCCAGAGTGTAAGCTATCGTGCTCGGGCTTCATGGCACCGGGGTATGGTGCATCATAACGATGCTTCTAGGCATACCAGGCGACTATCCTAGAATACTTGGAGCCTTGCCTCCTTAACCTGGGGCTCTGAGGAGGCCGACAATGATATCCCTAGCATGACTACATTTAGGGATGCCGGGGGACGGGGGACTAGGCCAACGATACTCTGAGCAACTGGCAACCCAAAGAAGGGATGCGGTGGTGCGGAAGTACTGGCCCAGATACCCTGTACAACCGGTAATAGCCCACGAAGGGTTGCCGGAGCACGGGGGACTGACCAAGATACCTTGTGCAACCGGCAACCCCGAGAAGGGATGCTGGGAGACGGGGGACAGGCCAAGTTACACCGAGCAACCGGCAAGCCCACGAAGGGTTGCTGGGGACCGCGGGACTGACCAAGATACCCTGAGCAACCGGTAATCCCTAATGAGAAAGGTGTCAAGTCGCAGAAGTAGGTGCGAAAAAGTCAATGACATCACGAGGGACGCCTGTCGGTTGTGTTCCGCGTCTGAGGAACACAACGTGGACAATTAGGGCGGTGCGAGTGCCCCACGGGGCCCGAGTACAATGGTCCAGCAGGACTGAGTGCTCGTATCGCTAACAAAACAACAACAACAAACAACATAGAGACGTGTTGAACAATTTTATTTTTCCTCAATCCATCAGCAATATTTTGGAATAATTATTACGCAAAATCAATAATTTCACTCTCTTTTATTAAATGCCCGATTGTTTTTTTTTTTTCCATATTTTTGAACCATCCACAAGTGTTACCAATCCCCTCTAATTTGCCCGAAGCGTATCGGAATTCCAATCGCCTGAACTCTTTCTCCCCAACTCGAACGACGACGCTCTCATTGTTTTCTGAAAAAAAAAAAAAAAAAAAAAAAAAACCGCCGAATGACACTAACAATTCCGTCGCGATTTGTGTCGATAACGCTCGGTCGATTGCGCCTCGTCCAGCCAATATTTTACCCCGGTGAATAATTTACCAGTGGCGAACGCGCGTACGAGCGAAATAAAAATGAGCTTCCGACTCGCGACTTCCAGCTGATACACGTATTGGCAATAAGGGTAATTGCAGAATTTCCCAACGCTCGCAGCTCGGCCGCACGTACGGTGAGGAGAGGCTCGCGCAGGTGCTCGGCGGAGGCGCGAGCGCCGCGCCGTTCGGCGCGAGATGAAATATGCGATTGACACGAGAACCGGCGCTTCATTTTTTTTCTTTTTTTTTTTTTTTCTTTTGTTTCGCTGACACAACATTTTCGCACTTTTCGTACTTTCACGCGCGCCTCGGCGTGTCGGCAGCGATTTATATCGGTCGCGGGAGCGGTGAGTAATTGGAAAATGACGAGCGTCCCTAATCGAGCGGCGCGTAATTAATTGCCGCGCCGTTCGTGCACGCCGAATAATTAGCTGCAATAATGTTATTTTACAGAGAAATGTTGCTGACCTACAGTCGCGAAGTGAATCGTTGGATAATTTACACGCCTGTTTTTTTTTTCTTAAACATTTTTTTTTTTTATGCAATCGACGAATTCCCAGGCGTTGAAGCTTTTTGCGGAAAAGATAATATATATTATATATTATATATTATATATTATATATTATATATTATATATTATATATTATATATTATATATTATATATTATATATTATATATTATATATTATATATTATATATTATATATTATATATTATATATTATATATTATATATTATATATTATATATTATATATTATATATTATAAAAAGATTTCGCCGTCGCCGCCGTGTCAAAAATCCAGAGGGAGGGGAGGGGAGGGGAGGGGAGGGGAGGGAGGGGTGGTTTCCATAGCAACCGGAGGTTGGTTGCCACAGCAACGGGAGGAGTGGTTGCCATAGCAACTGGTGGGGTGGTTGCCATAGTAACTGGAGGGGTGGTTGCCATAGTAACTGGAGGGGTGATTACCATAGCAACCGGAGGGGTCGCTGTCATGACAACCGGAGGGATGATTACTATAGCAACCGGAAGGGTGGTTGCTATGGGGATTTGGAATATTAAGGGTTTATGCCCATAAAGGGGTGCGAGCGCGCGAGCCCAGGGCCCCCCTAGAATTATATATTATATAATATATTATTTTATATATTATATTAAATATTATATTATATATTATATTATATATTATAATAATTTGTAACACAGAAAAGATTTATTTGGGAGAAATAAATGATCTTTTTTGTATATTTGCCTACTAGCGTTTCACTTGTATAAAAAATCATTCTTTTATTTAAGTACATAATTATCGTCTACTTAGTGTATTTATTTGTTTCTAATGTTGTCGATGTTGCAGTTCAAACAAACGCATTATTTATTTGTAGTATTTTTTTTTCTTTGTCAATTATTCGCATTTTTCAACGTCCCCAAACGGCACGATAAAACGCTTCCAAAAGATCGGACAGGACCGAAACTTGTGTATTTTTTCCCGTAGAATGCCATTGGTAGCCGAGATATTGAGCTTTGAAAATCCCGAAAATCGACGTTTTTCCAAAAGTGGCTCAAAAATGGAAAAATCGTTGTTCACTCGATTTTTTTTTGTTTAAAGGCTATATTCGATGTATTTTTTCCCGCTGATCACGAATATCACAATTATTTTGCTCCCAGCCCAATATTTTCCATTTAAATCCAAAGAATACGATTTTTGATGCATAAAATCGAGACCTTTCTCATTTTCGGCCACTGTACTGGATCCATACGTCCTAGATTTAATTGTTACACATCCACTCGACCCCCACTCGCTTAAGATAGATCTTGATTTAAGATAGATCTTGATTTAAGATAGATCTTGATTTAAGATAGATCTTGATTTAAGATAGATCACGATTTAATATAGATCTTGATTTAAGATAGATCTTGATTTAGGATAGATCTTGATTTAAGATAGATCTTGATTTAAGATAGATCTTGATTTAAGATAGATCTTGATTGAAGATGGATTTTGATTTAAGATGGATTTTGATTTAAGATGGATTTTGATTTACGATGGATCTTGATTTAAGATAGATCTTGATTTAGGATAGATCTTGATTTAGGATAGATCTTGATTTAGGATAGATCTTGATTTAGGATAGATCTTGATTTAAGATAGATCTTGATTTAAGATAGATCTTGATTTAAGATAGATCTTGATTTAAGATAGATCTTGATTTAAGATAGATCTTGATTTAAGATAGATCTTGATTTAAGATAGATCTTGATTTAAGATAGATCTTGATTGAAGATAGATCTTGATTTAAGATGGATTTTGATTTACGATAGATCTTGATTTAAGATAGATCTTGATTTAGGATAGATCTTGATTTAGGATAGATCTTGATTTAGGATAGATCTTGATTTAAGATAGATCTTGATTTACGATAGATCTTGATTTACGATAGATCTTGATTTAGGATAGATCTTGATTTAAGATAGATCACGAGGTAAGATAGATCTCGATTTAAGATAGATTTTAACTTAAGATAGATCTTAACTTAAAACAGATATTAACCACGGAATGAAGTTCGGGCCAAACTCCACTCTTAAGTTCAACCTTAAGAGCAACCTTCAGTCCAAACTAACCTCTTAAAATTCGACCCTTAGACTTCTAACTTAGAATTCCCGCTGAAAAACTCTCAATAATTTTTTTTTCGAAAATTAAAATATATTCACGAATCAGAAATCATTGAATTTATTCGTAAAAAGTCGTCTCAAGATAATCACGAGGTCGATCTCTTATCCGGGAGTGGCCTAAAGGGGAGATTCCGCATGACAGCGAAGCCTCATGTGAGAGTAAGTCGAAACGGCAAACCGGTGCTATCAAAGTAGGTTCTTATTTAACCGATTTTAGTGAAACGTTCGCGGTATTATACAATCGGCCTAGATCCTGAGTCACGGAGCGTCACGGATCGTGAGCCGGTGAGCGAGCCATCCAGTCCCGGCCCGGTCGGAGTGCTCGGGACTTTGGCTGGCCCAAGCCGCACACAGCAAGATTGCCCTCGCCTCCGCTACAAAACAACCGGGAACGACCGACACACTTCGCTTCGCTCCGCTCGTTTAGCCGCGCTCCGAATGACGAGTTTCCACCTCCGACTGACTTCGGCTATATTTTCGTTTCAGCTGGACCAGAAAGTGGCGACAAAAATATCAAATTTTGTAAAATTGGAAAAGAATTTTTTTTTTTCTTTTTAGATCGGCGAAGAGAACAGAAAGATGAATAATTTTGTCGTCGCGTTTCCACCTCAGACTGGCTTCGGCGAGATTTTCGTTTCGGCTGGACCAGAAAGTGAAGAAAAAATCTAAAAATTTTGTAAAATTGGAAAAGAATTTTTTTTAAAGATCGGCGAAAGAGAACAAAAAGATGAATAATTTTAGACACGGATAAGCGGCGCTGAAGTGAAAGTATTAAAATGGTATTTTTGAAGTATTAGAAGAGTATTAAAATTGAAGTGTTTCGTGTATTTTCTAGTGGGCTGAGCAATACCGGATTAATACTCAAATTTAAATAGAGTTCGAGACGATCTCTGAAAGTTTGGAACGGTATCTGAAAGTTTGGCACGACCTTTGGAACGTTGGAACGACCTTTGGAACGAGCTCTGAAAGATTGGAAGGCCCTCTGAAAGTTTGGAACGAATGTTTGGAACCTCTGAAAATTTGGAACGACCTCTGAAAGTTTAGAACGACCTGTGAAAGCTTAGAACGACCTGTGAAAGTTTGGAACGACCTCTGAAAGATTGGAACGCCCTCTAAAAGATTGGAACGACCTCTGAAAGTTCGGAACGACCTCTGAAAGATTCGAACGACCTCTGAAAGATTCGAACGACCTTTAGAAAATTGGAACGATCTCTGAAAGATTGGAACGACCTCTGAAAGTTCGGAACGACCTCTGAAAGATTCGAACGACCTCTGAAAGATTCGAACGACCTCTGGAAGATTCGAACAACTTCTGAAAGATTCGAACGACCTCTGAAAGATTCGAACGACCTCTGAAAATTTGGAACGACCTCTGAAAGTTTAGAACGACCTGTGAAAGTTTAGAACGACCTGTGAAAGTTTGGAACGACCTCTGAAAGATTGGAACGCCCTCTGAAAGATTGGAACGACCTCTGAAAGTTCGGAACGACCTCTGAAAGATTCGAACGACCTCTGAAAGATTCGAACGACCTCTGAAAGATTCGAACGACCTCTGAAAGATTCGAACGACCTCTGAAAGATTCGAACGATCTCTGAAAGATTCGAACGACCTTTAGAAAATTGGAACGATCTCTGAAAGATTGGAACGACCTCTGAAAGTTCGGAACGACCTCTGAAAGATTCGAACGACCTCTGAAAGATTCGAACGACCTCTGGAAGATTCGAACAACTTCTGAAAGATTCGAACGACCTCTGAAAGATTCGAACGACCTCTGGAAGGTTCGAACAACTTCCGAAAGATTCGAACGACCTCTGAAAGATTCGAATGACCTTTGAAAAATTGGAACGATCTCTGAAAGATTCGAACGACCTCTGGAAGGTTCGAACAACTTCCGAAAGATTCGAACGACCTCTGAAAGATTCGAATGACCTTTGAAAAATTGGAACGATCTCTGAAAGATTCGAACGACCTCTGAAAGATTCGAACGACCTCCGAAAGATTCGAACGACCTCTGAAAGATTCGAACGACCTTTAGAAAATTGGAACGATCTCTGAAAGATTGGAACGACCTCTGAAAGTTCGGAACGACCTCTGAAAGATTCGAACGACCTCTGAAAGATTCGAACGACCTCTGGAAGATTCGAACAACTTCTGAAAGATTCGAACGACCTCTGAAAGATTCGAACGACCTCTGAAAATTTGGAACGACCTCTGAAAGTTTAGAACGACCTGTGAAAGTTTAGAACGACCTGTGAAAGTTTGGAACGACCTCTGAAAGATTGGAACGCCCTCTGAAAGATTGGAACGACCTCTGAAAGTTCGGAACGACCTCTGAAAGATTCGAACGACCTCTGAAAGATTCGAACGACCTCTGAAAGATTCGAACGACCTCTGAAAGATTCGAACGACCTCTGAAAGATTCGAACGATCTCTGAAAGATTCGAACGACCTTTAGAAAATTGGAACGATCTCTGAAAGATTGGAACGACCTCTGAAAGTTCGGAACGACCTCTGAAAGATTCGAACGACCTCTGAAAGATTCGAACGACCTCTGGAAGATTCGAACAACTTCTGAAAGATTCGAACGACCTCTGAAAGATTCGAACGACCTCTGGAAGGTTCGAACAACTTCCGAAAGATTCGAACGACCTCTGAAAGATTCGAATGACCTTTGAAAAATTGGAACGATCTCTGAAAGATTCGAACGACCTCTGGAAGGTTCGAACAACTTCCGAAAGATTCGAACGACCTCTGAAAGATTCGAATGACCTTTGAAAAATTGGAACGATCTCTGAAAGATTCGAACGACCTCTGAAAGATTCGAACGACCTCTGGAAGGTTCGAACAACTTCCGAAAGATTCGAGCGACCTCTGAAAGATTCGAATGACCTTTGAAAAATTGGAACGATCTCTGAAAGATTCGAACGACCTCTGAAAGATTCGAACGACCTCTGGAAGGTTCGAACAACTTCCGAAAGATTCGAACGACCTCTGAAAGATTCGAATGACCTTTGAAAAATTGGAACGATCTCTGAAAGATTCGAACGACCTCTGGAAGGTTCGCACAACTTCCGAAAGATTCGAACGACCTCTGAAAGATTCGAATGACCTTTGAAAAATTGGAACGATCTCTGAAAGATTCGAACGACCTCTGAAAGATTGGAACGACCTCTGAAAGGTCGCAGCGACCTCGGAAAGCTCGAAATCAGAGGTGGTTTGGAGCACCAATCGACCGGGCAACTTGCGACACCTTATCGGAAAACCACCAAAATCCACCCCAAAATTTAACAATTGCTCAGTCCACAAGGAATCTTACTGCCTCACCAACTCACACGATGAGTTCTCAATCGAAAGAACACCGTCATTCACCCACTCACCCACGAAACACCCCAAGAGCTCGTCTCTCAAGACTCCCAAAAATAATTCAAATAATCCAAACAATTCAAATTCAATACCCTAAATAATTCATAAACTTCCGCGTAAAGTAAGATCAGATCACTCTTTTCATTTCGCCGAATCGACTTCCGACTCCTCGGGAATTTTTTTCGCTCCGAGCCGACATCGGACCACAATGGCGCCCATAAAGATCGGCCCGAGGAGTACGAGAGCAAGAATTTATTCTGGAAGTGGAGACAGCGAGGCATTAGAATGTGAAATGGACTTTCCAAGGCTGCACGTAGGTACGACGCATTGTAACCCACCGGCGAACGTTCTTCGGCAACGGGCTGAATATAGAAAACGCGCGTGCGCTCGCCATGCCTTTCGTACCGATATATGTGAAATTCCCGCTACTAACCCGATCCCTTCGAGCCGATTGTAACAACGAAACGGCAATGACGATGATTGGCATCAACATTCCGTAATTTTAATGTTAATGGGGAGGGGGGGGGGGGGTGTTGTTGACAGGAGAGACGGACAGGGGATGTTATTAGAGCACTCGCGGCAAAACGCTCGACGGCTCTCGTGCGCAGCCAGTGACATTCCGTTAGTAAGTCATGGCCAAATCTCATTGGCGTTGTTTACTTCCAAGCGATCGGCGCATGCGCGTCGAATACACATGAGACGATCGTCGAGCGATTTTTCTTTTTTTTTTTTTAGGTCAAAACGAATCAGAGAGATCCTGCACGGGATGGAATTACCGAAGGCCAATGGCGTGGGGGTGCGCGAATAGCTTTTGGATTGAATTCAATTGAAAATTGATAATCGATTGGAAAATTTGCATTGGATATTGAAAAAATTTGAATAATTAAAAAAAAAAAACTTATTTTCATGAATATTACAAAAATGCTAATGTTTCAAATATATATATATATTTTTTTTTGAATTGCATATACGAGTGGTGAAATTTCGATTACAATGAAACTGAGTGCATAAATTGTATTCATTGAATGAAGAATTTTTATTACTAGAAAGCTGAAGGACTTGCGCTCGGTTGTGAGTTATTCCCTTTTTTTTTTTTTCAAAGCTTAAACGTGTACAACAATTTCTGTTATAAATCAATTCGCATTGTTTATCGCGTTATCTATAATGAACACTGTGGTCCATTATAATGTCTCAAATTAATATTTCTAATTATTGGAATGATACGTTTGCCTAATTGATATATTTGGACTATTAAAGTCATTCGAATATTTTTAATTATTCAAATATATTGGTGTACTCAAATTATTCGAATAATTTGAGTATTCACACATCCATAAAATCTAATTCGATGTGTTTGCATATATACAGTCGCATTAGACATATAGATCCGTACCTAGCCCTAGATATGTAGATGAATACTTAGCCCTATAGATATAGATCCGTACTTAGCATTATACATATAAATCCGTACTCAGTCCTATAAATGTTGAGCCGTACTTAGCCCTATACATATAGATCCGTACTTAGCCCTATAGATATAGATCCGTACCTAGCGCTAGATATATAGTTCCGTACCTGGCCCTTGACATGTAGATCCATACTTAGTCTTACACATGTAGATCCATACTTAGCCTTACTCATGTAGATTCATACTTAGCCCTATAGATACAGATCCGTACATATAGTTCCGTACTTAGCCCTACACATATACATCCGTACTTACCCCTATACATGTAGATCCGTACTTAGCCCTATACATGTAGATCCTTACTTAGCCCTTTACATGTAGATCCGGACTTAGCCCTATACACGAAGGTACGTACTTAGCCCTATAAACGTAGATCGGCACTTAGCACTATATATATAGATTTGGACTTGGCCCTACACACGTAGATATTTACTTAGCCCTATACATGCAGATCCGTAGTTAGCCCTATACACGTAGGCACGTACTTAGCCCTATAAACGTAGATCGGCACTTAGCACTATATATATATAGATTTGGACTTGGCCCTACACACGTAGATATTTACTTAGCCCTATACATGCAGATCCGTAATTAGCCCTATACACGTAGGCACGTACTTAGCCCTATAAACGTAGATCGGCACTTAGCACTATATATATATAGATTTGGACTTGGCCCTACACACGTAGATATTTACTTAGCCCTATACATGCAGATCCGTACTTAGCCCTATACACGTAGGTACGTACTTAGCCCTATAAACGTAGATCGGCACTTAGCACTATACATGTAGGTTTGGACTTAGCACCTACACACGTAGATCTATACTTAGCCCTATACATGCAGATTCTTACTTATTCCCTTTGTATTACAGAAGACACCACATTACTTAGGAAAGATCTCGGTCAAAAAAATAAAAAATAAAATGATTGAACGCAGCCCCCAAAAAACCCGGTCCGAATGCAACGCCTCTCCGAAGACCAAATGCCCAAAGTCCCGCCGATCGGCAACAAAAATTTTCGCAAAGGGTCAATCAATCGGGCAACAAACTCGTCCACGTCATCAGTTCTCAAACGAAACGCATCAAAGGCCCGCTCTAGCGCGGCTTTTAACGCTAAACGCGTCCATTCGCATTGCACCACATAACACGGTTCGCCGGTAGGTCGGCCGATTGCCAGGGTCAGGCATTCCGTTATTACATGCGGCTTTGGTGGTTTATTTTCTCCTCCCGTCGACGAGAGTCGCTAAGTTCCACGGAGCGCGCTCCTTCCTTTTTTGTTTTTTTTTTTTTTTTTTTTTTTTTTTTTTCTCCGTCGAAACAGGAGTGTCGCGCGCCGAGCGACCCGCGACAACTTCGCCTTCGCCCGATGTTCGCCTCGAGAGAGCTACCGAACAGCTCCGCGCGCTCGCCGCTCACCCGGGACAACGCGCGCGGTGCTTTTGCCTGTTACGCGTTCGCCAACTCACGGGTTGGATAACATAGCGCGCGCGCGCGCGCGCTCGCTCGCTCGCGAGCGCGCGGGTAAAAGGAAAAGTGGCTAACCTACTAACCGCATCGCACGGACGGATGCGGGCTCTCTGGCGCGAGAGCGAAACGATCTCGCCCCCGTCCGTCCGTCTCCGTCCCGATCGTTGAGCGAGACACTGGCGAGTCTCGCTCCTTCGTCCCGCGGACCGTGCCGATGTGATCCGCGAGAGCTGCCCGCGAGAGCGAAAAACGATCGCAGGTAACCGGTCGGCACGGCGGCCCGGACGAGCACTCTTACACAGTACGGTCTCGGCTCGACGCCTCGCTCCTCCTCTCCTCCCTTTGGGCTTAGATTAGATAAATTTATTGGAACAAAGAGCGAAGCGCGACGGCCTGGAAGCCCAGCAACGTTGCTCCGATGCAATCATCGACCGCGTGTAACTTTTCGTTAACAGTTGCTTTCGGTTGTTTATATTACGGAGCTGGGCAGTACTTAAAGTACATGAGTTCTTATTCGGTAGTTAAATTACATACTTAAAGTACTAAAGTACTTTTTGGTACTTAAAGTACGTATTTAAAGTACCAAAGTACGTGACCAAAATACTTTTGGGTACGTACGTGACCAAAGTACTTTTGGGTACGTACGTGACCAAAATACTTTTGGGTACGTACGTGACCAAAGTACTTTTGGGTGCGTACGTGACCAAAATACTTTTGGGTGCGTACGTGACCAAAGTACTTTTGGGTGCGTACGTGACCAAAGTACTTTTGGGTGCGTACGTGACCAAAGTACTTTTGGGTGCGCACGTGACCAAAGTACTTTTGGGTACGTACGCGACCAAAGTACTTTTGGGCGCGTACGTGACCAAAGTACTTTTGGGTGCGTACGTGACCAAAGTACTTTTTGGTCCCTACGTGACCAAAGTACTTTTGGGTGCGTACGTGACCAAAGTACTTTTGGGTGCGTACGTGACCAAAGTACTTTTTGGTCCCTACGTGACCAAAGAATTTTTGGCACTTGAAGTACCAAAGTACTTTTTGGTACTTGAAGTATGAAAGTACTTTTTGGCTTTTTGGCACATGAAGTACCAAGGTACTTTTTGGCACGTGAAGTACCAAGGTACTTTTTGGCACTTGAAATACCAAAGTACTTTTCGGCACATGAAGTACCAAAGTACTTTTTGGTACTTTAAGTACTTGTATAAAGTACTAAGATCAAAGAACTTGTACTTTCTTCCCAAGCACGTTTAGATCAATGTTCCAGTTTGAAATGTTAAATATAAAAGTTTGCAAAGTAATTTGCACAGGGCTTCCATAATTTTTTACAATTTTACATATAGCTTTCTCTATCGGAAAGTTCGATGATCAATTTGGGCTTCGTCAAAGTGGAGACTGTGCTATACAATTATAATACACGAGAAAGCTATGGGCAAATTACTCTGCACCTTTTTTTTCCATAACGTGAACAATTTCTTTAGCACTGTTTGCCTATTTTACAACAATTGGCCATATCACCGATAATGTCCGGATAATATGGCCAATCTCAGTTTTTCCAGTCACACGTAAAAACGTTTACACGGTTGAATACATTCTTTTTCACGGCGTAAGGTGTTTCAGGTATTAACGAATTTTTTGCATTTTTTCACAACTATTGGCCATATCACCCATAGTGTCCGGGTGATATAGCCGATGCCAAATCTTTCCTCACATTTGCTACTTTGGCCGAAAAAAAAAAATAATAATAATAATAATTGACGAATCAAAACCCATCATAACGAATCTATTTTTACTTCCTTTTCGAGTCTGAAATTGAAGTAAAAAAAAAAAAAACAGAAAAGTGACATTTAATCTTTTTACATAGAAAAGTGTCACGCACTTGAGAAAAGTATTTTTTTTTACACAATCAATTAGGTTCGGTTCTTAAGGGCTTGATACCATCGAACCCGAACGATTTATCGAAAAAAAAAAAAAAAAAAAAAAAAAAAAAAAAAATGGATGCCTCTATAACTTACAATCACCCATGTTCCATGATTTTCCGACGCACTTCCCCTCCTACGTCGTTAAAAAAATTAAAAAAAAAAAAAAAAAATCATGGCCATATCATCCGTCATTGCCACAACGTCCAGTGCTTATCCCCATTGTCGTTGCCGGTTATTGTAATAATATAACCCAAGAAGATTTAGTCGCCGGTACGTCGGAGTGGCTACGTCCTCCTGCTCGATTCTTTCGTTTGAGAGGCGGCGAAACGTTCGTCACGTTTCTCGCGTCCGAAAGGGAAAACTCGCGAGCGCTTGAGAATCCGACGGCGACCTCGGCGCTGTGAAGTCCTTAATGCTTGGAAGAGTTCTCTTCGGGCGGCGAAACGAGCGAGCGGGCATCGCTCGAAAGCCGGGAGGTGGGAAGTTGTAACCGAGAGCACGGCCAACTTTCTCCCTCGATTAGCGGCCGTCAAACGTGCGGGTACGCACGCGGCCACGAATTTCTCGGGATGATCGTTTTCGGCTTTCCGAAAAATTTGGCCTTCGCGCGCGGCCCGGACGAGACTCGTTGCGCGCCGCGACGTGAACAACGCCGGAAACACTTCCATATCACGGGACTTTAATATTCGGCGCATTGACGAAAGAGTTTCGAGCTCGCGGATGGGAAATTTCTGATGGTTTGCAAAAATTATGCGGAAAAGTTTGTTCGTCGCTGTGAATGACGAATGAAAAGTTTCGTCAATGTCGAGGCCGATTGTACTACAAACTGCGAGAAGACGAGCGATTTTACGCACGAAGATTTGTAACTTCCGATATTGGACGACCAGGTGCGATTTTTTTTTTTTTTTTTTTATTGCACCAAAGTGTTGTTTGCGTTTACATTAGAGGGTAAGTGGTCGATATTAACCACTATTTTCGCGCGAGTTTGCCATTTTTCAGTCGGAGCGAGTTATTCAATTGATATTGAGATAAGATTCACGGCTTCTGCAATGCCTAACCGCCCAATAAGTTAACTTTGTTTTTAGAAAACCCCGTGCGAATACAAAGTCGTAACGAAATTCGAGCTGGGTAAGAAGTTCGCGGAAAAGCGAAGTAGTCACTACGAATAACAAAATGAATCGCAGGGTTATTCTTGAGTGTTCCTGAATGTCCCTGAGTGTCCCCGAGTATCCTCGAGTGTCCTCGAGTGTCCCCGAGTGTCCCCGAGTGTCCCCGAGTGTCCCCAAGTGTCCCCGAGTGTACCCGATTGTCCCAGAGTGTCCCAGAGTGTTCGTGAATGTCTGCGAGTGTCCCTAAATGTCCCTGATTGTCCCCGATTGTCCCCGATTGTCCCCGATTGTCCCCGATTGTCCCCGATCGTCCCCGATCGTCCCCGATCGTCCCCGATCGTCCCCGATCGTCCCCGATCGTCCCCGATCGTCCCCGATCGTCCCCGATCGTCCCCGATCGTCCCCGATCGTCCCCGATCGTCCCCGATAGTCCCCGATCGTCCCCGATCGTCCCCGATCGTCCCCGATCGTCCCCGATTGTCCCTGATTGTCCCTGAGTGTCCGCGAATGTACGCGAGTGCTGCGTAACGAGGAAAGGCAGTCAAATGTCCGAGTACGTTCATTTATATATACGGCTATATGTCACATGTGAAAATAAATGTTAGATACTCCATTTGCGTTAGTTCTTCTTTGAAACCGTCCACGAATTGGGTTGCCTTCGGTAAACCGAATATCCTGTCTCGACGCCATCATCGTCTACCGATTAGCTGACGCTTCGTGAATCGCCAAGCGTCGGACGATACAGCACACGAAAAACATACCAACTATCCGTACGCGATTGACCCACTTAGACCCATGTTTCCTACCCCTACTCGTTTCCTCTCTAGCGACTGTACGGCACACTCGCTGGCAAAGAAAAAAAAGTCTTTCGCTCGATTACTCGCACAATGAATGTAGGCATGCATCCGCCCAAACACTCCCCGCTCGTACCACACACATGGAAATAAATTCAACGCTTCGTTATAAATTCGTTATTGCAAAATCGACGAAAACCGATGGCTGCGAATAAATAATAGCTACTGTGGGACTGCCTCATCACCCCCCCCCCCCCCAATTCCCTCCCCCACGTCACTCCGTCTATCGTATATTATTATTTCCAATGGGTAGACCCGCTGACACACTTAGAAACGAAGACTACACTCGTACTACGCGGCAGTTTAACGGAGTCAACGGATGATGGCGCGAAGGTGGTGAAAGTGACAAAACGTTGCGCTGTCGATCGTAATGAAGTTACGTCGTTGATGTATCGATGCGGGTTTTTTTTTTTTTTGCAAAGTCGCGGGATTAGCTTAGCGGGATAAGATAACAAAGCCCGGGACATTTTTCGATGCTGCGAGCAATACACGTTCATTCATTTGGACCCTTTCTGTTGCGCTTCGATTAGTGAATAACAATAATCACGACGATAATCACGACGATAATCACGACGATAATCACGACGATAATCACGACGATAATCACGACGATAATCACGACGATAATCACGACGATAATCACGACGATAATCACGACGATAATCACGACGATAATCACGACGATAATCACGACGATAATCACGACGATAATCACGACGATAATCACGACGATAATCACGACGATAATCACGACGATAATCACGACGATAATCACGACGATAATCACGACGATAATCACGACGATAATCACGACGATAATCACGACGATAATCACGACGATAATCACGACGATAATCACGACGATAATCACGACGATAATCACGACGATAATCACGACGATAATCACGACGATAATCACGACGATAATCACGACGATAATCACGACGATAATCACGACGATAATCACGACGATAATCACGACGATAATCACGACGATAATCACGACGATAATCACGACGATAATCACGACGATAATCACGACGATAATCACGACGATAATCACGACGATAATCACGACGATAATCACGGCGATAATCACGACGATAATCACGACGATAATCACGACGATAATCACGACGATAATCACGACGATAATCACGACGATAATCACGACGATTACGATTACGATTACGATTACGATTACGATTACGATTACGATTACGATTACGATTACGATTACGATTACGATTACGATTACGATTACGATTACGATTACGATTACGATTACGATTACGATTACGATTACGATTACGATTACGATTACGATTACGATTACGATTACGATTACGATTACGATTACGATTACGATTACGATTAATAGTTTCGTCGCAGCTTGTGTAAGGCCGATCAGCATGGAAATAATTCCTCACCGATTCGCTATGCTCGCAAGCGTTCATCGTTTAAATCGCCTCGTGAGATGAGTCCAACATTTTCCCAGGACTCCCGATGACCTCTGTACGACGCAGTACACGTGTTGTAACAGACACAGACACACACACACACACATGCACACATGTAAATCCATCGACTTCTGATAAGAAACAAGGCGCTACAAAGATGCTGCCGATGATAATGACGATAACGATCTCGATTTTCAATAGTCATACTATAAAATCACCTCCCACTGTCGCTTTCCCAGAAAGAATGGAAACTCTCGCGCGGTAAATCAACGTCGTTGCTGGTGGCATGCGCATTTCGCCTCCGGCGCCTGTGTTCACTGCGTCAGGCGTGGTCATTACGGTGCACTAGGTGTCCCGAGCCTCTGGGCTCGAATATCGTGGTGCTGCACTGTTTCCTTGTTTTGCACAGTGGAGATAATAAATAAAATTTGTACAAGAAAAAAAAAACATAAGACTGAAAGGTGGTAAAACAAATTATATGCGATTGTACCGTTCGGGCTCGTGAATCCGTTCGGCAAACTTAAGTATAGTGGGGCATAGTGGGGCAAAACGGTCCCATGTCCCGCGTTCTTTTTTTAAGATGACTTTTTTATGTTCCGCAAAAAATATTTAAGAATGGTCCATTTTGCCGCAGCGTGAAGCGTTCTATATTCGCAGGGCAGAACGAACCCGTGTTCTTTTTTTAAGACTTTTTTGACGTTCCGCAAACAATATTTGAAAATGGTCCATTTTGCCCCAGCTTGAACCGTTCGATATTCGCGGGGCAAAACAGACCCGTGTTCTTTTTTTAAGAAGACTTTTGATGTTCCACAAACAGTATTTGAAAATAGTCCATTTTGCCCCAGCGTGAGCCGTTTGATATTCGCGAGGCAAAACGGACCCCCATTCAAGATGAAACTTTTTTCGCCGTCTCTGGAAAGAATTTTTTTAAGTAGTCCATTTTGCCCCGCTCACGACTACGCGATCTGTGCCAGTGGGTCTTGTAACACGTACACTTCGCACTGGCAGGACATGCTGCTAGACAAGTCTTCGCTGTGTAGAATGCCCGCGTGCCGGTTCGCGCGTAGATTCACTTTCAACGCGTTTACAAAGCGGCCGGTCTCGCAGCAAGTAGTTACGGCGGACTTTGATCAGCCAAGCGCGAGAAGGAAGAGCTCGCTGTTTAATACTGTTATCCTTTGGAGTAGGGTACACACGGAAAATTCGACCCGGACCGAAAGAGAGGCACATAATTGACGTGTTTTCCATTCAGTGCTTTTCATTGAATTTTAATTAAATTGTAATTGAATTTCAATTGAATTTCAATTGAATTTCAATTGAATTTCGATTGAATTTCGATTGAATTTCGATTGAATTTCGATTGAATTTCGATTGAATTTCGATTGAATTTCGATTGAATTTCGATTGAATTTCGATTGAATTTCGATTGAATTTCAATTGAATTTCAATTGAATTTCAATTGAATTTCAGTTGAATTTCAATTGAATTTCTATTGAATTTCTATTGAATCTTTATTGAATCTTTACTGAATCTTTACTGAATCTTTATTGAATCTTTATTGAATCTTTATTGAATCCTTATTGAATCTTTATTGAATCTTTATTGAATCTTTATTGAGTCTTTATTGAGTCTTTATTGAATCTTTATTGAATCTTTATTGAATCTTTATTGAGTCAGTATTGAGTCGGTATTGAGTCGGTATTGAGTCGGTATTGAGTCGGTATTGAGTCGGTATTGAGTCGGTATTGAGTCGGTATTGAGTCGGTATTGAGTCGGTATTGAGTCGGTATTGAGTCGGTATTGAATCGGTATTGAATCGGTATTGAATCGGTATTGAATCGGTATTGAATCGGTATTGAATCGGTATTGAATCGGTATTGAATCGGTATTGAATCGGTATTGAATCGGTATTGAATCGGTATTGAATCGGTATTGAATCGGTATTGAATCGGTATTGAATCGGTATTGAATCGGCATTGAATCGGCATTGAATCGGTATTGAATCGGTATTGAATCGATATTGAATCTTTATTGAATCTGTATCGAATCTTTATTGAATCGGTATTGAGTCGGTATTGAATCTTTATTGAATCTGTATCGAATCTTTATTGAATCTTCATTGTATCTTTATTGAAATTTGATTGCACCTTTATTGCAACGTTGTTGCATTTCTATTGAATTTTTGTCTGACCGAAAGATACCTGTTTACATTATTTGAATGTCCCCGCTGCGGTTACACTCGACGATCTCGTGTTTTATCATCGATTCGGTTGTTGTCGTTTTTTTTCTTACCGATCGGTTTAAATTTTCGGGCGGGAGTGCCGGACCGTCAAAAATAATTTCCCATCTAATTTTAATACCCACCCGGAGGCCGTTTGAGATTTAACGATAGCCAAACTAGCGGTTTCTCGAGAGTCGAACGGTCGGCGAATAGCTCGAAGCCCGGGCCTCTTTTAAAAACGAAAGTTCCTTCGCTTCGGGTATTCCAGCCTCGTGCATGCCTCCCGCGACGTCAAGTTTCACCGTGCGCCACGTATCGCCGGGCCACTCTAAGCACGCGCTACGTGCAGTTCAACAGGCACCATTTCGGCGATCGGCATAGAAACTCCGCATACGAACAAATATATATATACATATATATATAGAGAATTTTCGACATATATAGAAAAATATATCTGCGCCGCAAAAAAAAAAAAAAAAATTATGATATAAAAAAAAATCAGTTGTAATACAAAAATAATTGTTACGGCATTTCGGATAATTTATTTTGATAATTAAGATACGACATTCAATTCGAATGTTCGGGATGATATATATATATTTTTTTTTTTCGATCTCATGTGGAATTGCAAAAATTGCTCAGCTTCATTGCAATCCGAATTTCAATATTCGAATATCCGATTAATAAATACTATCCGAAATATTCGAATTATTGTAGTATTCATTAATATTCGTATTACACGATTTTTTTTTTTTAATTATTCAAATTTTTGATTTTTCAATTCAAATTTTGAATTGAATATCAATATTCAATTCATTTCAATTCGAACGCTATTCGCACGCCCCCATTAAAATCATTCGAATACTCTCAATTATTCGAATATATTGTGAAGTATTCAAATTATTCGAATAATTGTGAGATTCAAATAGGAATTATTCATATTCACTTCATGATGAATTATACAAATTTTTTGAATATTCGGACATGCTTCATTTTAATAGTCTAAATATTCTAATTGGGTAAACTAATTATTCCAATAATTAAAAATATTAATATGAGACTTTATAACTAACCGTAAATGAACATTATAAATAACACGATAAACAATGCGAATTGATTTATTAAAGAAATTGTTGTGCACGTTTAAGCTTTGAAAAAGAGAATAACTTGCGAGCGAGGGAAAGTTCTTCAGTTTTTTATTAATCAAAATTCTTCATTCAATTAATAAAATTTATGCACTCAGTTTCATTGCAATCCAAATTACATCTTTCGAATATCCAATTCAGAAAAATTATTCGAATTTTCATAATATTCATGAATATTCGTATTATTCAAATTTTTTTTTTTTTTTTTTTTTTTTTTTAATTATTCACAAATATTCGAAGTATTCGAATTTCTTTGAATCATTAAAAAATATTCCAATTATTCGAATTTTTCACTGTACAATTCAAATTCTGAATTGAATATGCAATATGCAATTCAAATTTTGAATTGAATATGCAATATGCAATTCAATTCAATTCAAACGCTATTCGCAACCCCCCAAATATTCACCATACAAAAAGAATCTTTTTTTCAAATGTCCACTTAAAAATATCCCGAGTCTAATTTTTTTTTTTTTTAATAACATTTTATCTCCACGCTTCGTTCGAGAGAATGCCGATAGCGGCGACGATCAGAGGCGGTTCTAAAATCGTAGAACAGTTTCACAGGATTCGTAAAAAAAAAAAAAAAAAAAAAAAAAAAAAATTATCTAACTGGAGGAAAGATCAAGCACTATCTGTAACGACGCGTCCGACGCGCTTCTATGGCTGCAATAAAAGTAAGGGGGGAAAAAAAAAAAAAAAAAAAAACGCACTTTGACTCGTATACGAGCTCCAGTACGCGCGATGTAGCGCGCGACGTAGCGTTACAACTGCGCGCACGCTGTACAACCAGCTCGGTCATAGCTCGCGACAGATTTATTACTTTTACTCCGTTGATTTTTTCATCGCTCCGGCACAAGTCCCTTTCTGTCCTTCTCGCACGCTTTTTGCCGTTCGTCGTGGCGTTGCCGCGTTGTGTTCATAGATAAGTCCAGCAGCGGCGGCTCGTTCGAACGCCAGCTTGAAACGCGCCTCGTGCCGTTTGCGAGGAAAATACAATGCTGCTCTTTTTAGGCTGATTTTTCTTGTTTTTTTTTTTTTTTTTTTTTTTCTAACTTCTTTCGATTCGTCATTCGAACCCTTCACGTGGCATTTATGTCCTCGATGGCGTCAGATTCGAAAATTTACTACGGAGAAAAGGGAGGTCGCTCGAAATTTTACGTGCGTCTGCTCAGGCATAGAGAAATCTACTCTCGCTAACAAAAATTCTAGATTTTTCCGTGTTAATATTGCATGTTCATATTGCATGTTAATACTGCTTGTTAATACTGCATGTCAATATTTCGTGTTAATATTGCATGTTTATATTGCATGGTAATATTGCATGTTAATACTGCTTGTTAATATTGCATGTTAATACTGCATGTTAATACGGCTTGTTAATATTGCATGTTAATATTGCATGGTAATATTGCATGTTAACATTGCATGATAATATTGCATGTTAATACTGCATGTTAATACTGCATGTTAATACTGCATGTTAATACTGCATGTTAATACTGCATGTTAATACTGCTTGTTAATATTGCATGTTAATACTGCATGTTAATACGGCTTGTTAATATTGCATGTTTATATTGCATGGTAATATTGCATGTTAATACTGCTTGTTAATATTGCATGTTAATACTGCATGTTAATACGGCTTGTTAATATTGCATGGTAATATTGCATGTTAATATTGCATGATAATATTACATGTTAATACTGCATGTTAATACTGCTTGTTAATATTGCATGTTTATATTGCATGGTAATATTGCATGTTAATACTGCATGTTAATACTGCATGTTAATACTGCTTGTTAATATTGCATGTTTATACTGCATGTTAATACGGCTTGTTAATATTGCATGTTAATATTGCATGGTAATATTGCATGTTAATGTTGCATGATAATATTGCATGTTAATACTGCATGTTAATACTGCTTGTTAATATTGCATGTTAATAATGCATGTTAATACGGCTTGTTAATATTGCATGTTAATAATGCATGTTAATACTGCATGTTAATACTGCTTGTTAATGTTGCATGTTAATATTTCGTGTTAATATTGCATGTTTATATTGCATGGTAATATTGCATGCTAATGTTTCATGTTAATATTTATTATTAATGTTTCATGTTTAATACTTCTTGTTAATGTTGCCAGACGGTTCTGCAGCACAAAACTCATCTAGAAGAAGTCTGGATGTGTATTTTATATTTATTTAAATTTATGTGTGTCTATGTGGCAGGTTGATAAAATAAAAACCTCAATAACACAATTAACCTTTCTGATCTACCAAACTGAAATTTCCGAGGAATGTAGAGGGAAAATCACCAGTTATTATTTTTTTTTCTTTTTTTTTTTTTTTTCTAATTTTCGTCTAATTGAAGTCATTAAAAGTTCTCCGCTGGTCCCAATTTTTTTTATAAAACTTTCTAACGACCCTTCAGATTGTGAAAGTTTCTAGCTAGCCGACGAAATCGTTCCATAATAATTGGCTCGCATTGAACACTATTATATTATTGTTATATTGAACGATTATTGATACTGAATTTTCATAAAATCGTTCGAAGCCTTTAAATTTTACGTTCAGAATTTATCGCAATTTCACGAAAACTCGATAACGAGATACCGAATAAAAAAAAAAAAAAAATCGTGAGCGACATCGAACAACATTTTTTCGTAGATCTTCAACAGATCGAAAGCAATACGGCAATAATAATAATAATAATAATAATAATAATAATAATAATAATAATAATAATAATAATAATAATAATAATAATAATAATAATAATAATAATAATAATAATAATAATAATAATAATAATAATAATAATAATAATAAATTTAACAAAAAATCGTCCGAGCCAATCCGAACCGAGAATAAAAAACCCCGCCAATTGCGAATTTGCACATTGCTTTTTCATCGTCAATTTCTCTCATTCTCAAAGCCGCGTGAACGAAGTTATGAATGCAAAAGAAAATCAGGAAATCCGGTTTAAAAAAAAAAATGATACCAGCCATTTGATGTTTTTTTTCGACGTTTCTATCTAAAAAATTAAAAATAGAGCTCAAATTCGTCATGGGTATGAAAAATGATTTATATGTGAATTTTCGGCGCCAAACTCGAATTCGGAATGGCCGTTCTCGACTCTCCGCACCCAGAATAATAATTCATTTGACGGCCACCGTTTATTAAGATTAAGTAAAACATTTATTTGATTCAAATAAATATTAATTTAAATCAAGTAAATATTTATTTAAATCAAGTAAATATTTATTTAAATCAAGTAAATATTTATTTAAATCAAATAAATATTTATTGAAATCAAATAAATATTTATTTAAATCAAATAAATATTTATTTAAATCAAGTAAATATTTATTTAAATCAAGTAAATATTTATTTAAATCAAGTAAATATTTATTTAAATCAAATAAATATTTATTTAAATCAAATAAATATTTATTTAAATCAAGTAAATATTTATTTAAATCAAGTAAATATTTATTTAAATCAAATAAATATTTATTTAAATCAAATAAATATTTTACTTAATCTAAATAAAGGGTGGCCACAAAATGAATTATTTTTCTGGATGCGCGGAGGCAAGTCGACTTCGTCGGCTTGTCGGCCAGCCGACTGGCCGTTACTACTGGCTCTTTACCGACTCTAACACGGGCGGGCCTCCGACGTTCGCCACTCGCAAAGTGTGCGTGTGTGTGTGTGTGTGTGGCGTCGAGCGTCGAAAAAGTGAAACTCGGCTCGCTGCGCGTGTAACCTAGAAATGGAAAGGAGGTTCTCAACCGCCGAATCGTGGAAAATCGCCACTGGCGCTGCCGTAATATCGGCCTGTGTGTGCGCGCGCGACGGCGTGAGGAGAGTTATTGCATCCTTCGACCATGCTCTATCGATGCGTAAATGTTATTCGTTTTTTTGTTCCTTTTTTTTTTCTTCCAACGAAGGCAGAGCTCATTACAAAGAAAGAGGCGTGAGATGCGACCGAGGATCACAAGTATTTATCATTGAGAATCAATAGCAGATGCGCGGACGAAGAAGCTCCCAGTTTTTAATGCGCACCAAGTGTTGAACTGGCGATGGAGAACACAAATCCTGTGAGTCGTCGAAACGGCGTATTATATTCTTCCTCGAATATAAATCTCCTCGATGAACCCATGCATAACCCTTATCCTACTTATGTGAGAAGTCTTTGTTCAACGTTACGTAACGTCGAAAAGAAACAGAAGAAGAACTTTCTAGCAAAGTATTATCCGTGTCATAGAAGGTATACATTGCAGGAGCCAAATTTGCGGTCCCAAATTTAAACTCAAGTTCGAACTTTGTTTCCTTACTTTTAAATTGATTTTTAATATTTCTTTAAGATCGAACTTTCCTTTCTCGTCTTGTAGGGTGATAAGACCGATTAGGTGATATGGCCGACAGGACGATAGAAAGCCGCTCGGTAGTTACGGTCGATAGGGTAATCTTGCCAGTAAGGTGACATGTCCAGTAGGGTGATATGGTCAGTAGGGTAATATGACCAGTGGAGTGACATGGTCAGTAGTATGATATGGCCAGTAGTTTGATATAACCAGTAGTACGGTATAACCAGTAGGGTGATATGACCATTAGTACGATCTGGCCAGTAGAGCGGTATCGCCAGCGGGGTGATGTGACCAGTATAGCGATATGACAAGTGGGGTGATATTACCAATGGGGTGATATGGTCAGTTGGGTGATACGACCAGTAGGGCGATATTGTCAATGGGTTGACATGGCAAGTGGGGTTAGATGGCCAATGGGTGATATGGCCAGTGGCGGTAATATGACAAGAAATGCGATATGACAAGAAAGGTGATATGTTCAGTAAGGTGATATGACCAGTAAGGTGATATGGTCAGTAAGGTGATATGGCCAGGAAGGTGATATGGTCGGTGAGGTGATATGGTCAGTAATGTGACATGATCAGTAAGATGATATGGTCAGTAAGGTGACATGATCAGTGAGGTGATATGGTCAGTGAGGTGACATGGTCAGTAGGGTGATATAGCCAGTATGGCGATGTGGCCGGTAGGGTGATATCGGTGATTGGCCGATATGATCGGTAAGGTGACAAGTACATGCTTGTGGTGCAGCCGATAGGGTGTTTTCCTTCAGAGGCGAACCAATCACAACGCCAACCCTTTTCAGGGTTTCGAGTTCACGAAACCACAGCCAGAAGTCCAACCTTTACTTGAAACCGTAAATTGTAAACTGTAAATTCGGAACTGAGACATATCTTTTCACCCGTAATTTTATCGCTCCATCGCCCTTCGTACTTCAAACATGTTACCTCCATTGTATGCTCCAAACGCTACCCAAGACCGACCAACATTTACTTACAGGTGCGACACCGATATAGCAGACTCATATAAATTTTCACATGACATTCTTTATTTATTTTTTTCCTACACGCACCGCTTCCACTCTTTCGTGCCGCTTCGACTAATGAAAAATGAGAGGAAACACCAGTTGAAAAAATAAATAAAAAAAATCCGGTTGAGCACCACGTACGCAGCGAGTTAGGTTTAGCTAAGCGTGTAGGCCGCTACGATAGAGACACGTTAGTAGTGCGAGAACTATACGAGTGCCATGTGTGTGTGTCTGTGCATGTGTGTGTGTGTGTGTGTGTGTGTGTGTGTGTGTGTGTGTGTGTGTGTGTGGGTGTGTGTGTGTGTGTGTGTGTGTGTGTGTGTGTGTGTGTGTGTGTGTGTGTGTGTGTGTGTGTGTGTGTGTGTGTGTGTGTGTGTGTGTGTGTGTGTGTGTGTGTGTGTGTGTGTGTGTGTGTGTGTGTGTGTGTGTGTGTGTCTGTGTGAGTCGGAGAACCAAGCCAGGACAAGCCATCGAGTGGTAGATACTTATACATTAGTGAAAGTATGAGCCAGCGCGAGTAAATTATCGTCGAACGCAGGCCGCGCAGCGTCCGACTGTTCATGCGTGGTATTTGTCAGTACCGTACACCCGTGTGTATGTATGTATGTGTGTGTGTTTATGGTGAGCTGCGAGCGACTGCAGCGCCAAGGATCAAGGCCGGCAGCTACTCTCGTGGGTCTCGATGGTGTCGCGTGTGTGCACATATGTGTACGCCGAAGCATGCATGAGAGAGCGATACGTGTGCGAATGCACCGGGAGATACGCGTACTCGTTCTGGTTGGTCGTGTAGTTGGTTGGTAGTGTTGAGCTGCAAGACGGCAATGAGCGAAAGAGTAAGGAGTGACGGTTGCCCACGCTTCCGTTTCCTACCGCAACAGCGTCAGTCAGTACGGTAATTAGCGATGTATCATATAGGTGCAAATGTATGGCAGAGCCACTGACATAATCGCAGTTGCGAATGTTATAATAATTCTGTATTGGAATAGTTGTTTGCAGTAAACGGTGGCTAAACATAGATAGGGCGGTTCGAAGTTGTACGGTCAGTGGGGTGATATGGCCAGTTTGGTGATATGGTCGGAATGTTGATACGGTCGGGAGGGAGGTATGGTCAGTAAGGTGACATTGTCGATGTGTTAGCGAGTGCTATCGAGTTTATATGATCGGTAAGTTGATTTTGCCAGTGGGGTGACATCGGCGTGTTGATAAGGTCAGGAGGATCGTATGTTCAGTACGGTGATATTATCAGCGTGATGATATGTTCAGGAGGGTCGTATCTTCAGTAAGGTGACATTATCAGAGTGTTATCGAGTGCTATCGAATTGATATGATCAGTAAGATAATATGATTAGTAACTTAATTTTGCCAGTAGGGTGACATTATCAGTGTGTTGTTATGGTGAGTACGTTGATATGGTCAGGAGGGACGTACGTTCGGTAACATAACATTACTCGTGCGTTATCGAATGCTATCGAGTTGATATGAACAGAATGATAATATGATTAGCTATATGATTTTGCCAGTAGGGTGACATTATCAGTGAGTTCTTATGGTCAGTACGTTGATATGGTCAGGAGTCTCGTGTGTTCACTAAGGTGACATTAACAGTGTGTTCTTATGGTCATTACGTTGATATCGTCAGTAGGATCGTACGTTCATTAAGGTAACATTATCAGTGTGTTATCGAGAGCTATCGAATTGATATGATCAGTAAGATAATGTGATCAGTAACTTGATTTTGCCAGTAGGGTGATATGGTCAGTAGAGTGATATAATTGGGCGATAAGCCTACTAGGACGATACGGTCTATGTCGTGATAACAGTAGAATGATACGTTCGGCAGCGAGACATGCTCAGGCGGTATGGCAACTAATCTTGCCAGTAGGGTGATAAGCCTATTAGGGAGACATGCTCAGAAAGTATGGCCAGTGGAGTAATTTTGCCAGTGGGATGATAAGCCGCGTAGAACGATATTGCCAGTATGAAGATATCCTCAGAATTTATAACCAGTAAGGTGATATGGCCAATGATTATATCTTTACATGAGGCAAACTAATCATGAAGCCATTACCCGCAGCTTGAGTTGATAAGCCCACAGCGACGGTCTAACTGGATCGGCTCCTTTTCCATGCGGGACAAAATTCGATCGGAAAACTGTGTCACACAGCCCGGAATATTGGGGTGATATGTGGCCAATTCAGCGGTCAGTTTTTCGAGCACAGTGCGAAATCCTTCAGTGGTTTGAACGGCTCACTGAAGAGTTCGACCGAGCTCCGGAAATAATTAGAACGGAATTTTTTCTTCTTTTCGGTATTCGTAGTACCAACGAAGATTCCTCGTGGTTCTCGAGATGCGGGGGCACATATCCGGTCCTCGCGCTCCTTCACCGGTCCAAGCTCATCTCGGCTACCTTAAGTGACACGGCATACTCGCGTTCGGCCGTGTAGCGACTACGGAGTTCCGTTACTCCACCATTTACAGTCCCTCCTCATATTTCTTCTTGCCCTTCTTTCGTCCATTCTTACTCTTACCGTTCTTCACTCTGTTACCTCGGGACGATGCACTCTCCCGTCGCTTTCAACGAACGGTACATTCTACCGATGTGTGCACAATATTTTATGTAAGATCATCGTTAACTCGACCATTTCACGCGCTTCGTATTTACTTTTTCCGTAATATTTTTTTAGCATGTACGACGTAAGACAGTGCCGGGTGATATGGCCGCTGTTTTTTTTCTTCAAGTGACAAACCGCGAGTGCAGTCTTCCAAAATTTATAGAAAATTGGAAAAAGTAATTCTATTCGCATATAATGTAGTCATTCTATTAACACGAATCGATTGTCTGAAATTAAAAAAAAAAAAATCTCCTCGATAAACAAGGCAGGCCATATCAATCGTCGGTTCATATCACCCTGTCAGGTCACATAACTCTACAGACCATATCACTCGGCGTTTAATATCATTTTTCAGGTCACATGACTCTGCACACCATACCACTCGGCTGGCCATATCACGCAGCGAGCCAAGTCTTCCATATCACCCTGTAGACCGTATCAACGGGCATACAATATCACCCGGCATGCCATACCACCTTGACACGCCATATCAGCCGGAATACAATGTCACCCAGCATACCATACCACCTTGACACGCCATTTCACCCGGAATACAATATCACCCGATAGACCCTACCGCCAAGCAGACCATATCATCATGTCAACTAAATCACCCGGTAGACCATATCGCCCGGTAGACCATATCGTCCGGTAGACCATATCGTTCGGTAGACCATATCGTCCGGTAGACCATATCTCCCGGTAAACCATATCGTCCGGTAGACCATATCGTTCGGTAGACCATATCGTCCGGTAGACCATATCTCCCGGTAAACCATATCGCCCGGTAGACCATATCGCCCGGTAGACCATATCGCCCGGTAGTCCATATCGCCCGGTAGACCACATCGCCCGGTAGACCGTATCATCCGGTCGACCATAGCACCCGGTAGGCCATATCATCCGGTAGACTATATCATGGGGTTGACCATGTAATCAGATAGACCATATAGTCAGACAGACCATTTAACCAGATAGACCATATAGTCAGACAGACCACATCACATGGCAGACTATATTGTCATACAGACCATATCACATGGCAGATCATATCACCTGGCAGACTATATCACCTGGCAGACCATATCACCTGGCAGACCATATCACCTGGCAGACAATATCACCCGGCAGACCATATCATCTGGCAGACCATATCGGCCGGCGGACCATATCACCCGGCAGACCATATCACCCGGCAATCCAAATCACTCAGCATGCCAAAATCACCCAGCAAGCCCTACAATCTGGCTGGTCATACCACCCTGAATTTTCCTTTAGGAAGAAAACAATGGTTGGAAAAAAAGTTTATCACTTTCGATGGTACTTTAGAGTCCACGCGTCAATGTTTGATGATAAACTTTCGATTGAGACAACAATATGCGCCTTTAAAGCGTTTGCGTGTCTATCTGGAATACGTCGTGAGGTTCTGCGATCGCCTCCGTAAAATACTTGGCGCGAGACGTGTTAGAAACAATCAGAAGAAAAGAAACCGCCTACGTTTGAGGAGATTGCGAGTCAAACGCGCTAATGTAACCCACGATTAATCGTGCGCGAGCACTTGGCGATTTTTTTCAAAAGATTTTTTTCTTCTTTTTCTCTTCCTTTTTTTTTTTTTTTCTTCCTCCCTTTCTTATTCATCTTCACGGTATTTTTTACAACCGCGCCTCGTTCTCCTACGCTGCTTGCCACTTTTGCATCCTCCCATGTCACCGCACTTTGCAATGGTCCGATGCAAATGCACCGACAACTCCCACTTCATTCACACCGTTCCTTCATCAGATTGTTTTTTATTTTTTTTTATGCCACGATCGCATAGCTCGATACGCCTGCGTTTAATTGTTCGTCGTTTTTCTTTTGTTTATTTACGTGGCAATAAACGACGGTGCGTGCACTTTCGCGCAACGGCGCGTTACGTCGAATCAATTAGTTTCTTGCGAGCAATAGATGTTTCCGGGGAAAATAAAAAATCACGCACAGTTCAAAATAAAATAAATAAATAAATACCATTAAAACGATTGATATTTTTTTTTTTTTTTTTCTTGAGTGATAAACAATTTCGCCGAATATCCCGGGCGATTGTTTCTTCTTAATGGTGTTCTGATCGTTGGAAAATATCCTCAGAAACGGACGTAAAAAATTGTAGAAAGAGATAATTTTTTTTTATTTTTTTATTTTTTTTTTTTTTATATAACATGAAAATATCAAAAAATAGTATCGAAGAAAAATCGAATTCCCCTAACAAAATTGTATCTTCGGATCTGGGAATTTTTCAAATCATCAGGAAAAAAAAAAAATAAACTCGGGATCGGAAATATTCGATCGGATCGAAAAATTGTACGAATTATTATTAATATTTTCCAAAGTGATATAGATTTAAAAAAATATCATTCATGTGACAAATAATATTGGCATAGTAATTAATTAATATCAAACATTTTTAATATAATAATTTATATTAAATATCTTTAATATAATAAAGTATATTAAATATTATTATAATTATCATTATTAAATAATAACTTTGTTTGTATACGTCGAGTGCATAAAGAGTCATGCAAATGAACTCGGGCTCGGAAATAATCGATCGGGTTGAAAAATTGTACGAATTATTATCAATATTTCCCAAACTGACATAGATTTAAAAAAATATTATTCGTATGTCAAATAATATTAAAAATTATTAGCATAATAATTAACATTGAAATATGTTTAATATAACAATTAATATTAAATATTTTTAATATAATAATTTATATGAAATTATATAATAATTATGATTGAATATCAATTTGTTTGTCTACACCGAGTGCATAAGGAGTCACGCAAATGAACTCGGACTCTCGAATAATCGATCGGATCGAATAATTGTACGAATTATTATCAATATTTCCCAAACTGATATACATTGCAAAAAAAAAATATTATTAATATGACAAATAATATGAAATATTATTAGCATAATTAATATTAAAAAAATTTAATATAATAATTTATATTAAATTTAATATTAATTAATAATAATTAATTTATAATAATTTATATTAAATTAAAAAAAATTAATGTACAAATTATTATTAAATATTATTATAATAATTATTGCCATATAAAAATGTGTTTGCATACGCCGAGAGCGTAACGAGTCGCGCGTGGCCGCAGTTATTGTTCCCATCCGGAGTTGTGCTTCACGCACTGTTACGAAGTGCGAACCGCAACACACTACGTACGACGAAACGTAAGCGGTGCCCCTGTGCTTTACAGTAATAATAGCGAAGCCCGAAGGCATCGATGCATAGAGTACAGTGGCCCGCCGCAGTGAGTGCGAGAGCGTGGATAAAGTGAGTCGCGTCACGCGACTCTGCAACGTAATGCAACGTAATGCATAACGCGTAACCGAAGGCGCGGGCGCTCGCGCAGCGAATGTGACTTTCATCGTATGTGTACATATGTGCATATCTATGCATTACGTGCGGACAGATATATGTACGTACATATATACATATATGTGTGCGTCTGTACATATGTTACAGCGTGCGGCGCTCGGAACAAGTGCGTTTATTCGCTACCTTCGTTATGCAATTACGTAGTGAATGCCCGATTCACCTACTAACCTACTGTGCGCTATCTCGAGCTCTTGCACTCGTCCCACTCCCAAGATCGTTGTCCTCTACGGTTTGCGATAAATTCGATACCTCCGAGGGCGCGTGAAACGAAACCGTATAATCTTCAGGCTGCAATGAAGATTGGGTGCTCGCATTGCGAAGTATATGCTTACTGAGGAGTTTAAGGGTAAAAGCGTTTACGGAGTACTTCGGGCTGATATGGCTGATCGGGTGATATGGCTAGGTGTTATATTGTTATATTTAATAGGGCAAAATAAGCGGTTTCGCGGGGTTGAAATTTATGAACGTACGTAACGATTTTCATGCTGCAGTGGACAGCGGGACACTAACTTTGGAAATATCACACGCAATATCCGGGTGATATGGCCGATCAAACAGTTCTCTTCGAAACAGCATGCGAAAACATTGAAGAGATTGGATTAGGCATCTGCTGTAAATGTATATTCGGCGATATATATTCGGCGATATATATTCGGCGATATATATTCGGCGATATATATTCGGCGATATATATTCGGCGATATATATTCGGCGATATTTATTCGGCGATATTTATTCGGCGATATATATTCGGCGATATATATTCGGCGATATATATTTGGCGATACGTATTCGCCGATATATATTCGGCGATATGTATTCGGCGGTTTATATTTGGCGATACGTATTCGCCGATAGGTATTCGGTGATACATATTCGCCGATAGGTATTCGGTGATACGTATTCGCCGATAGGTATTCGGTGATATGTATTCGCCGATAGGTATTCGGTGATACGTATTCGGCTATATGTATTCGGCCATATGTATCCGGCTATATGCAACCGGCTATATGTATTCGGCTATATGCATTCGGCTATATGTATTCGGCTATATTTATTCGGCTATATGTATTCGGCTATATGCTTTCTCCTGTATGTATTCGGCCATATGTATCCGGTTATATGTATCCGGCTATATTTATTAGGTTATATGCATTCGGCTATATGTCTTCGGCTATATTTATTCGGCTATATGTATTTGGCTATGTGTATTCGGCTATGTGTATTCGGCTATGTGTATTCGGCTATGTGTATTCGGCTATGTGTATTCGGCTATGTGTATTCGGCTATGTGTATTCGGCTATGTGTATTCGGCTGTGTGTATTCGGCTGTGTGTATTCGGCTATGTGTATTCAGCGATATGTATTCGGCTATATGTATTCGGCTATATGTATTCGGCTATATGTATTCGGCTATATGTATTCGGCTATACGTATTCGGCTATATGTATTCGGCCATATGTATTCGGCGATGAGTATTCGGTCATATGTATTCGGCGATATGTATTCGGCGATATGTATTCGGCGATATGTATTCGGCGATATGTATTCGGCGATATGTATTCGGCGATATGTATTCGGCTGTATGTATTCGGCTGTATGTATTCGGCCATATGTATTCGGCGATATGTATTCGGCCACATGTATGCGACCATATGTATTCGACCATATATATTCGGCGATATGTATTCGGCGATATGTATTCGGCGATATGTATTCGGCGATATGTATTCGGCGGTATGTATTCGGCTATATGTATTCGGCGATATGTATTCGGCTATATGTATTCGTCTATATGTATTCGGCTATATGTATTCAGCTCAGCAGAATCAAAACACAAATTTTGGCAACATCCCACACAACTCCAGTGATACGACGATTTCAAAATATTTTCTATCATCGCTACGACTAATTCACGCATCGAAAGTGCAAGATACACCATCGAAAACTTCACATACACCCTGCAGAAATAGATCGTATAGCCGAAATGAATCGTTCAAGAAAAACCGCACGTCATTCCGAGTCCAATAATCCGCGCAGTAGCACTCGGGAACCGGAAGTCAAAACTCGCCGCGATAATTTTCTAATCGCGTTCGGCCGGGATTCACCAAGATCGTTTCACCTGATTGCCGCCAACATCGAGAGATAATCCGCATCCAGCAAAATGGTCATTGTACAATAAAAACATACACAGATAACCGCTCGCTCGTCGTGCGGCTTGGCATCGCGATGAGACGGTCGACTAACCGAGAGTCGATTACTCAATTCTTCGCCGAGCAGGATGAATGACTTAGATTGCCGGACATGATCAGCCTCTCGGCCACTGACTCGGTCTCGCTGGCGTTGCGATTCGTCCCCTATGGCGATTCGCTCGACGCAACGTTATGTTGTACCCAACATACGCAACACACACACACACACACACACACACGCTCATACTGGGTCGTCGTTGTGCGCTGAGCGCGCGTCGAGTATATTGCTTGGCGTGGGTCGCCGTTTCTCTTGGTTTCTCTCGGTGCTCGATGCCCGGAGCAAGGTCAGGGTCGACTTCGCGAAACAGCTGTTCCGCCGGGAGTGAGACGGAAGGCGGCAAATGCCGCAATCGGCGCGACCTCTCCCGTTTGCCTCGCCGTACGAGTTTGCATTATAGCTATACGGTAGTTTGTGTAGCGAGAGAGAGAGAAGTGTCTTTGATCGTCGAGCGGCCTCAGCGAGGCTGTTCGAATTTTGTGAGAGACTCCGGTCGGTGGACTAAATTGGCTGGGACTCGAAGCCGATAAGTGGGGAGCGTGCTTTCGGATTTAGGATAGCAGGCTCGGTGGCGCTGGAAGTGAATTTCGCCGGGTGGAGGAGTTGAGCGGGTTTCGCGGGAGGGTTGGACAAGAAAGTTGGACATATTGTCCCCAGGACGTAGCCAAATTTCTCGTCCGAATGATGCTGAGCGGCGAGACGATGACATCGGTTCGGAGCGTTGAAGACATGGAATCGGAATTGGGCCCCTTGTGAGACAATGTTTAGTGGCTGTTTAGACGTACTGGCCGTATCGTACTGAGTTGATCTTTCGAAGGATAAGAGGAACTGGTGACATCTTTCGAAGAATGCAGTGCGCAGTTATACATAGTCTATGTGTAAGTTGTGTTGCCTCATGAGGAATAATGGCATATAAGGAAGACCTATTTAGGTAGGCGGTCGATCTATGTCCAAGGATAGTAGCTTCTTAGGCATTCATCCACAGATCCCCATCCACAAATCCTTATCCATAAATTCTCATCCATGAATCCCCATCCATAGATGCCCATCTATAGATCCCCATCCATAGGATCCACAGGTACCCATCCATAGAATCTATAGGTCTCCATCCATAAGATCCATAGTCCATCCATAGGATCCATAGGATCCGTAGGTCCCCATCCATTGAATCCATAATTCCGCATTCATAGGATCCATAGGTCTCCATCCATAGGATTCACAAGTCTCCATCGATAGGATCCATAGGTCCCTACTCATACATCCCCATCAATAGATCCCTACCCATACATCCCCATCAATAGATTCCTACTCATACATCCTCTTGAACAGTTCCCCATCCATAAATCCTTATCCATAGGATCCATACGTCCTCATCCGTAGAATCCTTATCCATAGGATCCATACGTCCCCATCCATAAATCCTTATCCATAGGATCCATACGTCCTCATCCGTAGAATCCTTATCCATAGGATCCATACGTCCCCATCCGTAGAATCCATAGGTCCACATCCATAAATCCTTATTCATAGGATCCATACGTCCCCATCCGTAGAATCCATAGGTCCCAATCTATAGGTTCCATAGGTCTCCATCCATGGAATCGATAGATCCCCATCCATAGGTTCCATAGGTCTCCATCCATAGAATCGATAGATCCCCATCCATAGGTTCCATAGGTCCCCATCCATAGGATCCATAGGTCCCCATCAATAGATCCCTACCCATACGTCCCGATCAATAAATTCCTACCCATAGATCATCTTGAATAGTTCCCCATCCATAAATCCTTATCCATAGGATCCATAGGATCCATAGATCCCCATCAATAGACCCCTCCCTATACGTCCCCATCAATAGATTCCTAACCATAGATCCTCTTGAATACTTGCCCATCCATAAATCCTCATCCATAGGATTCATAGGTCCCCATCCATAAATCCTGATCTATAGATCCTCTTCCATAGGTCCCCATCCATAGATAGTCTGTAACAGACATGTCTGTAAATCTATCAGTTAAAAAATGTCATTAGACTACTATTTATAATAGTATTTCTGCTGTCGACAAAGTCATTGAAGACTTGTGGTCACCGCTGAAGTGTTTTGCTACTCTACCTCGTTGCACATCACTCTCGACTCGGCAATAAATTAACAGTGGCCGACTGGCGTTAAGAAGTCACCGTGCAATTACTCGCCGCGATTATATTACCTCCAGGCCCGCGTCGCATTTCCGGTCAATGATTGGCAGCGCCTGACACCGTTGGAAAAGAACGGAGCGATCCACAGGGAATATTGGACACGGCTTGTGCCATCCGGCAAATCGTCGTGAAGCATCATAAATAATGCATCGTGCGAGATGATCCGAGAGTTCAGCTGGGAATCTTTCGTGGCACGTACGCGCGCTGACGTGTCCGATGTATTTTCCACCTTGCCGTGAACTTCTTGGAAAATCGTGCCAGCCGCCAGGATGACAATCGCTCCGTCACAATTTATATACCAGCGATCGACGGTTTGTTGCGCCTACATCGAATTTACCTTATACGACGTTGCGAATAATTTATTTCCTCTATATATAAACACAACCCTTATCTGGAAAAATACGATACATAATATAGTATCGCTGATAATTTGTAGTAGCTGCTCGATTAAATAATTGCTGACTTGTCCGTGCTTGTCTTTAGAGAAAAGTAAAGTGGCTTTACTTTTATACACTTTAATCTATATTTTATCTATCCGTTACACGCGGCTTGCTCGACTGTGGCTTTAGTGCCTGCTGCCTGCCTGCTGATCAGCATGCAGTATAATCCCACCTGCCTACTCGGACAGGACGGGCGATTCCACCGAATTCGATATAATTACCGGTTCACAATCGTCACAATCGTCACAATCGTCACAATCGTCACAATCGTCACAATCGTCACAATCGTCACAATCGTCACAATCGTCACAATCGTCACAATCGTCACAATCGTCACAATCGTCACAATCGTCACAATCGTCACAATCGTCACAATCGTCACAATCGTCACAATCGTCACAATCGTCACAATCGTCACAATCGTCACAATCGTCACAATCGTCACAATCGTCACAATCGTCACAATCGTCACAATCGTCACAATCGTCACAATCGTCACAATCGTCACAATCGTCACAATCGTCACAATCGTCACAATCGTCACAATCGTCACAATCGTCACAATCGTCACAATCGTCACAATCGTCACAATCGTCACAATCGTCACAATCGTCACAATCGTCACAATCGTCACAATCGTCACAATCGTCACAATCGTCACAATCGTCACAATCGTCACAATCGTCACAATCGTCACAATCGTCACAATCGTCACAATCGTCACAATCGTCACAATCGTCACAATCGTCATTGCGATAATCATCATTATTGTGATAATCATCATTAATGTGATAATTATCATTATTGTGATAATCATCATTGTGATCATCACTGCCATCATTGTGATCTTTGTTGTCACTGTTATCGTTGCTGTTGTTTATTCATACAAAATATTCATAATATCTACTTTAGCTGGTGTATAGTTTGAACATGTGCACGCGCGAGTTAGCAGACATTAAAGTTCTCGCGTACGATATTACTTTCATATATTTATGCAAGTGGAATACAAGATAGATAGATAGATAGGTGAGCGGGAGACGTGCATAGAGCATAGCGCATACGTGCACGCGCTCGTACGAGCTCCCGACGCGTGCGTGCATTTATATTTACGTGCAACCAACTTGGCGAGAGTCCAATGTGTCAGAAGAGCGTAAAACAGCCCAGCTGCACGAGTCGAGAACGAGCGAGCACCTCGATCGACTGCCCTATTTTATTTCACTCGTATACACGACGGCGGATGTGCTAGAATCGTCTTTTTATTATTCGATGAAATAGATTTTTTTTTTCATTTTGATTATTGTTAATTTTTATTGTGGTGAAAATGAAATTCGGTCGTCAGAATTACATTTGAATGAGTATTTGAAAAAAAAAAAATTGATTCTTGTAAACTTTCGAATTTTATTGTAATTTTTGGGAAAAAAAAACTTTTACTTGTGTAATAATTTTTTTTTTTTTCTTTATTAATTATTCATTCGAGGAAGTTGGATTTTCCAACAGGAAAATAATGGGCGGCACACAGACGAGTTAGAGAGACGTGTAAGAACTATTTCATTCATCATGTAACAGAAACTATTCGAGTTTATTTCGAGACTCAGGGAATACATTCATAAATCCAGGGAAGAACGATCAACGAAGCCGCTTGATAAAAGCGTGCAAAGTGCATTTGCACAATGACTTCCTCATGTTTTACGGTTTTATGCATAACTTCCTCAATGATAAATTTCGCTGTCCGATTTTGACTTCCTCACCGAGGAAGCTCGTAATTAAAATACAATTTGCACAAAAAAAAAAAAAAATCAAATAATCGAATATTTTGTGAAAGCGATATGAAAATTTCAATTTTCAAATCTTATTTATTGTATTTGAAAATTTACGCAAGACGGAACTACCAGACATTTGTCAAAAATTTTCGAAATCTCGTCAAATTCTCGAACCAGTCCTCAATCTTTATAAAAATTATACCCAAGGGAGAGACGCGACCATTCTACTAGTGTACAACATTGCAACCCGCAATTTCAGGCGGTTTCCGAATTACAGTCATTCTAAGCGATGCAAGTTTGTCACACGCACGCACGCACAAACACACTCCAAAGCTGGGTAAAGTACTAAGTACCGCAAGTACTTAAAGTACTAAGTACAGCAAGTACTTAAAGCATTACGTACAGCAAATACTTAGAGTACTAATTACAGCAAATTCTTAAAGTACTAAGTAGAGCAAATACTTAAAGTACTAAGTACAGCAAGTACTTAAAGCATTAAGTACAGCAAATACTTAGAGTACTAATTACAGCAAATACTTAAAGTACTGAGTACAGCAAATACTTAAAGTACTAAGTAGAGTAAATACTTAAAGTACTAAGTACCCCAAGTACTTAAAGTACTAAGTACGAGCAAGCACTTAAAGAGCTAAGTACGAGCAAGTGCTTAAAGTATTAAGTTACGCACGCAATTAAAGTAGCAAGTACTGCACGCAGTTACAGTACTAAGGACTGCACGCACTTAACGTAATGAGTTACTGCCAGTACTTAACGTATTGAGTGCTGCAAGTACTTTAAGTCCTTGGTGCTGAGAGTCTTTAAATTACTAAGTATTGCGAGTATTTTATGTACTAAGTACCGCAAGTAGTTTAATTTCTAAGTACTGCAAGTACCTTAAGTGCTACGTACTGCAAAAACTTTAAGTCCCAAGTGCTGCAAGTACTTTAAGTGCTAAGAACTGCAAATACTTTAAGTACAAAGTAATTGATACCGGTACTTAAAGTAGTTCAATAAAATACAAAGTACACGGTACAAATGGGAAATTTCGTAAAAATAATTTTGTTAAATGACAAGCTCGTTTCTCACTCATACCGAACATACGAACCTGTCCTTTTATTTATAGACGAGTACTTTAAGTACGAAATAAGTACCTTGGTACTCTAAGTACCGAATAAATACTCATGTACTTTAAGTACCAAATAAGTGCTCATGTACTTTAAGTACCAAATAAGTGCTCATGTACTTAAAGTACCAAATAAGTGCTCATGTACTTTAAGTACCAAACAAGTGCTCATGTACTTTAAGTACCAAACAAGTGCTCATGTACTTTAAGTACTGCCCAACTCTGCGTGAAGACCTCCGTGTGCAGTCGAATGAGCCGACACTGGAGAAGAAGCATCGCTCTTGGCCCAGGCGGTCGTTGACCCTTTACAAGAAAAAGAACAAAAAATACCGCAGCGGAACAAGCGAAGTAGGGCCTCCGTGGAAGAACCTAGGCCGGTAAGGCTTGCTCGACTCCTGCTCACCTGCACCAAATTCCTAGCTGTGGGCCCAGCGGCGGCAACGGCGGAGCATCGGTCGTCGACCCTTTCGTCGCTCAACCACGAAACGGGACGGGAATGGAGACCATGTGGTCGCACAAAAAAAAGAAATTGGACACCTTAAGGTTCTCTCGAATCTTTTTTTTAATTCATTAATAGAAAAAATCACGCGTTCATTTATCGTTCGACGATTTATCGCGTGACTGAAATTGGACGAATGCAATTTCCTGTCTGTAAACATATAAAATACGTCTTTCCGTTCTCAGTCACGCGATATCATTGAATTTTGCAAGTTTTCGGCTTTGCACGTCTTTCAGAGGGATTCGTCGATTTCAATCGATGAAATAGTTTTTTTTTTTTATCTTTTATTTTAGTCAATTTTTATCTTGGAAATAAAAAATTGTGCCGACGGTTTCCCAGAATTGATCTTTCTATCGTTTTTTTTTTTCGTGTACAAAAATTCGCAGTCCCGAATATGAAAAGTTGTGGCATTTTTTTAATTGCAGGAAAATTTAAATTAAATTTCGTATTATAAATTCCATATTAATCATCATTACAATTCAAATAACTACGATATTTTAATTTCTAAGAAATTAATATTGATTGTCTTTTACTTTATAAAATAAAAAGTAAAATAAAATAAAAAAATCACACAGTAAAAATAAAAAAATGTGTACTTTTTACAACAAATTATTGTCCACAAACGTCGACAATTTTTTATTTGTTAATTTTCGAGTTTTACAAACAAAAGTGCAAACTAAAATTGTCAATAATACATGAAATCAAAGGACAGATTCGTGTATTCAAACAGGTGACAAACAAATTTGTCACTTATTTAAAAATAGTATATTACGATACTAGAGGCCAAACGAGCGTTTTGCGCACTACGAGTGTGAAGACAGCACAAAGCCGAGGCGTAGCCGAGGCGAAGTGCTGTCTTCACACGATCAGTGCGCAAGAAGCGAGTGGCCTCGAGTATCGAACCATATTTTTCTTTACGAATGCAATGCAAAATCCGAGTGGTGCACCATTCACAGGCATGCGCAATGGCGAAGCCGAGGTGTTATCGTAGCAACCGCTTGGTAACATAGTAACCGTAAGCGACGCAAGATGGCACTAGTAGTAACACCAGTGTGCAAAATGCCTTCACCGGTGTGCAAAGTACTTTGCACACCGTTGAAGGCATTTTGCACACCGGTGAAAGCATTTTGCGCATCACTTTTGCGCATCGTGCGGGAATCAGCCATTATGCATGCCTGTGAATGGTGCGCAAACGAGGATTTTGCATGCATGGGTAAAGAAATAGTATATTTCTTTACGAATGCAATGCAAAATCCGAGTGGTGCACCATTCACAGGCATGCGCAATGGCGAAGCCTCGGTGTTATCGTAGCAACCGCTTGGTAACATAGTAACCGTAAGCGACGCAAGATGGCACTAGTAGTAACACCAGTGTGCAAAATGCCTTCACCAGTGTGCAAAGTACTTTGCACACCGTTGAAGGCATTTTGCACACCGGTGAAAGCATTTTGCGCATCGTGCGGGAATCAGCCATTATGCATGCCTTTGAATGGTGCGCAAACGAGGATTTTGCATGCATGGGTAAAGAAATAGTATATTTCTTTACGAATGCAATGCAAAATCCGAGTGGTGCACCATTCACAGGCATGCGCAATGGCGAAGCCTCGGTGTTATCGTAGCAACCGCTTGGTA
The DNA here is from genome assembly GCA_963922035.1 of Amblyjoppa proteus. Lineage (NCBI taxonomy): Eukaryota > Metazoa > Arthropoda > Insecta > Hymenoptera > Ichneumonidae > Amblyjoppa > Amblyjoppa proteus. The sequence goes on along the minus strand of OY998231.1, from coordinate 11,812,668 downwards.
ACATAGTAACCGTAAGCGACGCAAGATGGCACTAGTAGTAACACCAGTGTGCAAAATGCCTTCACCGGTGTGCAAAGTACTTTGCACACCGGTGAAGGCATTTTGCACACCGGTGAAAGCATTTTGCGCATCACTTTTGCGCATCGTGCGGGAATCAGCCATTATGCATGCCTGTGAATGGTGCGCAAACGAGGATTTTGCATGCATGGGTAAAGAAATAGTATATTTCTTTACGAATGCAATGCAAAATCCGAGTGGTGCACCATTCACAGGCATGCGCAATGGCGAAGCCTCGGTGTTATCGTAGCAACCGCTTGGTAACATAGTAACCGTAAGCGACGCAAGATGGCACTAGTAGTAACACCAGTGTGCAAAATGCCTTCACCGGTGTACAAAGTACTTTGCACACCGTTGAAGGCATTTTGCACACCGGTGAAAGCATTTTGCGCATCACTTTTGCGCATCGTGCGGGAATCAGCCATTATGCATGCCTGTGAATGGTGCGCAAACGAGGATTTTGCATGCATGGGTAAAGAAATAGTATATTTCTTTACGAATGCAATGCAAAATCCGAGTGGTGCACCATTCACAGGCATGCGCAATGGCGAAGCCTCGGTGTTATCGTAGCAACCGCTTGGTAACATAGTAACCGTAAGCGACGCAAGATGGCACCAGTAGTAACACCAGTATGCAAAATGCTTTCACCGGTGTGCAAAGTACTTTGCACACCGGTGAAGGCATTTCGCACACCGGTGAAAGCATTTTGCGCATCACTTTTGCGCATCGTGCGGGAATCAGCCATTATGCATGCCTGTGAATGGTGCGCAAACGAGGTGCGCAATAAGCGAAAATTTTACAAAACCGAGACCGAAAGTAAAAAAAAAAAGAGCAAATACGCAGTAAAAAATAATTCCGTAAAATCGGAGTGCGTAACTTCGTAAAAATTATTTTGTTAAATAAGTGACAAATTTGTATGTCGCTTGTTTGAATATACGAATCTGTCCTTTGATTTCCAGTATTATTAACAATTTTAGTTTGTACTTTTGTTCGTGAAACTCGAAAATTGACAGATAAAAAAATTGTCGAAGTTTGTGGACAATAATTTGTTGTAAAAAAAGTACAAATTTTTTTTTTACCGTGTACTTTTTACGCGCAAGGAATTTCGTGTAATTAATCGTGTTCAACAAGAGAAGAGGCCACGTTTCGTTTGTTATACCGCGATACGCATAACGTTCTGTGCTCCCGGTTTCTCACTCAACTGCATTTTTCGTTTTTGTATTCAAGTGAGGAAGGAGACCTGTCTCAGTCCGATATAATCTCGTCCACGCCAGAGCTCGATATACATGCGCTAGCGTACGTGTAATCGGCATAACGAAGCTGCGCCACTTAGTTTCCGGCTCCACCGGCGCAACGTGGCCGACGCATACCTACAGCCGGTTTTGTGTATCTTGTTTCAGAGACAACGAAGGAAAGCGCACGCAACTCGTTCGTATTCGTGTAAAGCGCACGTACACGCTGTAATCATTTTGTCATCTTGTTTTTTTTTTTTTGTAATTTTCGACGTACAAGATTTTTGTCCGCGATGGAAAAAGGTAGATGTGAAAATAGATGTTTCGATATGTGGAACTGTACATGCAGGATATATTTGGGACATATACAATATAATGTCAAATATATTGTGGATACATGTAGTATTTACCCAAAGGATATTTCAAATCTATCCAAGATGTCGAATTTTTCGTCATTATGCTAGGGTTTCGATGTTACATCTCTGATTTATCTCGAAAAATACTGCTCCGATCAATTATTGCGTGTAACGAAACTTTTAGGGCTCAGAAGAGGACATTCAAATAACATTTTTTTGTCGAAAATTCAAAATGGTGGCGTTAAGATAGCCGATATGTTCTTTTTTTTTTTCAATGAAAATATGACATTTTTTGTTTAGCAAAAAAATTGTCAGGTCAAAACTAACAAATTTTGTCGGAATTAATTTTTTTTTTTTATAAAGTTCATAATTTGTTGGTTAGAAATCATCATTTTTACTATTTACTATTTACTATTTACTATTTACTATTTACTATTTACTATTTACTATTTACTATTTACTATTTACTATTTACTATTTACTATTTACTATTTACTATTTACTATTTACTATTTACTATTTACTATTTACTATTTACTATTTACTATTTACTATTTACTATTTACTATTTACTATTTACTATTTACTATTTACTATTTACTATTTACTATTTACTATTTACTATTTACTATTTACTATTTACTATTTACTATTTACTATTTACTATTTACTATTTACTATTTACTATTTACTATTTACTATTTACTATTTACTATTTACTATTTACTATTTACTATTTACTATTTACTATTTACTATTTACTATTTACTATTTACTATTTACTATTTACTATTTACTATTTACTATTTATTTCATTTTTTACTATTTTAGCGCTATCCAGGATGTACCACGATAAGGTAAAGGCTTTAACATCCCAAGGGTGTCGCGCACGCGCACGTATTTTTTAATTGGCTATCGCATAAAAATCTGACACTTTTTGAAACGCACCTTCAATTTAGCATCACTTCCAGTTTGAAAAAAGTCAGTTCGTGTTCCTGTATCGACACTAATCTACTTAAATGTTTGGCGGAGGGGGGGGGGGGGGGGGGGAGCGGGGCAAAATGGACTCCATTAGCCAAATTCGCCATTAGCCAAATCCGCCATTAGCAAAATCCGCCATTAGCCAAATCCGCCATTAGCCAAATCCGCCATTAGCCAAATCCGCCATTAGCCAAATCCGCCATTAGCCAAATCCGCCATTAGCCAAATCCGCCATTAGCAATGAGACTTTTGTTATATTCCGCTAAAAAAAATTGCATCACCTCTCTTCCCAACGGGCAAACTGCATTATTGTCCTACATACATGCACCACATACGTTCCCATACGGACGACAATCCACAAGAACGTTCGACGACAAACATAGGGGGGTCAAATGAATTCTGGAAAGCCCGGTTTGTCTATCCTATTTCACTATTTTTCCATCCTCATTCAGTCTTTCTCTGATGTCATGCGAGTGCTTGTTGCATAATTAACGCCAATGGACGGTGAAGGCCGTGTCACTTATTATAGCACACACACGGTTCGGTGGAAAACCCACGTAAGAAAGTCGGATTGCACTGTACCCTCGTGCCGTGGAATGTGTAGGTATATATCTTATCCTCCGCTAGCGCGAGTAAATGGAGTCGGGTATACGCGCGTTGTGTGCATATACACGTGTGTAATATATCCTTCAGTGGAACTGGTCAACATCGCGAGTGTGCGTAACGTCATGGAAACTCTCAATGCCAAATCTGGTGAAAGCGATGACCGACCGGCTCTCCGAGTAAAAGTGAGTTGAACAAGTGACGGATTCCGAGTTTGGTCTCCGTCGTGCGGATACAAAAAAATCAGATACGACAAAAAACAAAAAAAAAATTAATTCGCGCTGAGCTTAGGAGCCGAGTAATAATTGTTGGGAGGCGACGAGAGTGCGGCGTGAATAATTTGGGAGATAAATACGGTGTGCGCTCGCGGTCGCGAATACTCGTCCCGGTGCGATTCGCGGTTGAGAATCACTGGAAACTCACGGAGGCTTCCTAAACAATGCCCCGAGTCACTTTCACTTTCTCCCCACCACGAAGCTTCACCTCCGATTATGTATGTTTGTATGGATGTTACCTAGTTTACCTACAACGCGGGATGCAACTCACACACTTGTACTACATGCGATTGACAATGAATATCCTATATTTTCAGTACAAGATCCGCGATTTGGAGGTGCCTGAATGGAAGCGCTGCCGATCGTCCGCGATTCCTGCGATCGATTTGTGCATGTCCTGAGAGATTTTTTGTAACTTTTTTTTTTTTAATTTTTATGGTATAGTTTTTGTTATAACTGTTTTTTTTATTTTACAGGTACTTCAGTTTAATGCACCATTGCATCAATTCTTATGAAATTGAAACGCTTAAAGCTTACAAGGCTACGAGGACACAAGGGCACAAGGGTACAAGCGTACAAGGTTGGAAGGCTACAAGAGCACAAGGACACAAGGTCACAAAGGCACATGAGCACAGGGGGTACAAGGGGAACAAGGCCACAATGGGAACAAGGGGAACACGGGCACAAGGGGAACAAGGCCACAATGGGAACAAGGGGAACAAGGCCACAATGGGAACAAGGGCACAAGGGGAACAAGGCCACAATGGGAACAAGGGGAATAACGGGAACAAGGGGGACAAGGGGAACAAGGGGAACAAGGGGAACAAGGGGAACAAGGGGAACAAGGGGAACAAGGGGAACAAGGGGAACAAGGGGAACAAGGGGAACAAGGGGAACAAGGGGAACAAGGGGAACAAGGGGAACAAGGGGAACAAGGGGAACAAGGGAGACAAGGGGAACAAGGGGAACAAGGGGAACAAGGGGAACAAGGGGAACAAGGGGAACAAGGGGAACAAGGGGAACAAGGGGAACAAGGGGAACAAGGGGAACAAGGGGAACAAGGGGAACAAGGGGAACAAGGGGAACAAGGGGAACAAGGGGAACAAGGGGAACAAGGGGAACAAGGGGAACAAGGGGAACAAGGGGAACAAGGGGAACAAGGGGAACAAGGGGAACAAGGGGAACAAGGACACAAGGACACAAGAACACAAGGACACAAGGGCAGAAGGTCAAGGGCAATGTTCCCATTATACTGTGTAGTACACGGCATTGTATTGCATGGTATAGTATGGTACCTTAGCATGTAAGCAATGGCGTAGCAGAAGTTGATCCGCTCATTCGAGTCTTGACTACCATGCAGAACTGGAAAAGAATTTCTATTAATTTAATTTAATTTATTAATTTAATTGGTCAGTTTTTTTCATTCTCTCACGACAGCTATAGCTCACATTAGGTCCCATTGTATACGAGACTGCAGCGGACAATGAACATCAAGTAGCAAGAGGTTAATGATATGACTGTTAATCGCGTATTAGATGCAAATTTCGAAGCCCAATGAGTAATCTCTGTGCTATCGGCAATAACTCGCTTTATGGCAGTGAATTATTTCGCGTGTACGCATTAGTCAAGCTAACGCACTGTGCCACGGTTATGATATTCGAAAACAATCGGACTTTGCATCAGTCAAGTTATCGTCGCGAATGTATTGTGCAAATTTGCAGTGTGTGTCCTATCTGCCAATTGATTAACACCCGCGCAGCAGTAGCTACTAATTAAGTGGTTCGTCTGTCGAGTGTGACACGCGGCGTGCTGATGTATCGGTGTGCAGTTACTCCGAAGCCTTAAGTTCAAAGAGGCATCACAAATTGCAATCGGCCGTTCGCGGATCACTTATCTGACAGGCAATGATTATTTTCCTTGAAGATGTTGAATACAGATTGAACTTTGGAATTAAATGGCAATGCCGGGTGATAATAACATGGTCTTTTTTACAATGAAGTTCAGACATGCATCCATTACAAAAAAAGGTATCTAAATCCCAAACTATCTGAATAAAATCTATCTATCCGAACATTCTAAATTTCGCAGACTTTGTGCTCATGTGGCAGAACAAATAAAATCATGGAAATTCTTTTCACAGACAAAAGCCTCATTACTTTTAATAACTGAATTTTAGTATCAAAAGTTTGAAAATCGTACACAACACATATTCCCTTGACACTTCGGACAATCTTGAGCGTAGTTAATTTAGACGCCTGTATCGCCTGCGTCGCCTGCGTCGCCTGCGTCGCCTGCGTCGCCTGCGTCGCCTGCGTCGCCTGCGTCGCCTGCGTCGCCTGCGTCGCCTGCGTCGCCTGCGTCGCCTGCGTCGCCTGCGTCGCCTGCGTCGCCTGCGTCGCCTGCGTCGCCTGCGTCGCCTGCGTCGCCTGCGTCGCCTGCGTCGCCTGCGTCGCCTGCGTCGCCTGCGTCGCCTGCGTCGCCTGCGTCGCCTGCGTCGCCTGCGTCGCCTGCGTCGCCTGCGTCGCCTGCGTCGCCTGCGTCGCCTGCGTCGCCTGCGTCGCCTGCGTCGCCTGCGTCGCCTGCGTCGCCTGCGTCGCCTGCGTCGCCTGCGTCGCCTGCGTCGCCTGTATCGCCTGTATCGCCTGTATCGCTTGCATATTTGATTTATTAACTCTGTGGCAAATTAGGATTTTTTTTTGGCAAACCGTCATCGGCATCGACGTTGTTCAGAACCGCTCGTACTATATAGCACAACCGTATACAATTCTTGGTCTAGTTATACTTGGGAATATTGCAAAACGCATTTCTATCGTTCCACTCGGGAGCGACAATGCCGTGCGTTCGTCGCAAATCCGCTCCAGATTTCACATGGATCACACGACCATTGCGTCTCGCTTTCGTTGAGTAATTTGCATAACCGGCGTACGAACGACTAATTATCCTCGCTCTCGTATACAGCGTCGTTACGCGAAACGAACGGAGGCGAATAAAATTGAATATCGTATGCGGACGACACAAACTTATTGCTGAAAAAAAAAAAATCTACATTATTAAAGTACGATGAAAAAATGATTTGACGACAAACCTTCCGCCCGGTTTCGTCGATCCACATCAAATTCTCAACTAAAAAAAAAAAAAAAACAGCCGCGCCGTTTTTCGTTGTAATCTACCAGTGGCGCTTTGTCCCGGTTAAATCCGGTGTATCGGTTTCTGTTACATAAGGAGCTCACCGACGCTCCGTGAGCCTCGTCCCTCTTTCTCGCGATAATTTTCTCTCGATGATCCTCTCTCTCCATCGTTCGATCCGCTTCGAGTCGATTCTCCTCGGTGAGCCGCGCACGGTGAACGAGGGTGGAAGCGGCGACGGCGGCAGCAGCAGCAGCAGCGGCGTTGAGGAAGAGAAAGGCGAGGAAAAAGAAAAAGAAGATTACGAAGAGAGGCGGCGCGAGAGCCGATGATAAAAAAGTGCGAACGAGGACACCGAAGAGGAAGGAACAAAAAAAAAAAAAAATGGAGGAGTGAATGATCGAGCGTCGCTCGTGGACAGGATGGAAGAGCTAGGCAGGAAGAGGGAGAGGCGAGCAGACGGACGGACCAATGAAGGAACGGAGGAAACGGGGAAGGGTCGCTTCGACGGGACAGCTTCGAAGCTGCGATAGGGGAGATGGAAAAAAAAAGTGAAAGTTTGTGCTGCTCTCCGACGGCGTGCACGGCACTGTGCCTCGTTCGTCCAAACCTATTTTCTGTCTCTACTGCGAGAGACTTCGCGGCCGGTTCCTCGTGTTTCTTCTCCATCTCGGATATGAGAGGATTTTTTTTTTTTTTTTTTTTTTTTCAACACCGACATGCGAACCTACTTCCTTGACGGGTTTATGGTATATTTATCTCAGGATACCGAACGGAGCCTCAGCAGTGATAGCCATTTTCTTTTTCTTTTGCTGTTCGATTGTTTTTCGGTATAATTACGGATACAGATTCCGAATGCCCGCGTAGATATTTGATGAGCTATGACCTACGAGTGAATACACACGGTCTGCATGACCAGGCTAGCCTACGGCTGGTAAGATCAGCTTCTGATCAGGCAGTGATCGGGCAGTCCTTGTTAATCGAAAGTAAAGGAATTGAGTGGTTATTCGGTCCTGGCCACAGTAGGGCCGTTATCAGATCTGCCATAGTGCTTCATAATAATTATGTTAACTCAAGATATCTCTACAGCATTCTGAACATCCAGCGTAAAAATTTGATGAGGTATGCCCTACGACTGATCAGGTCGTGATGAGGAAACAGTGAGGCTTGCCGTTTTATGGAAAGCCTTGCCTAGGCCGGGTCTTGAATACACACGGTCTGTATGACCAGGCTAGCTTACGGCCGGTAAGATCAGGTCCAGGTCACGCAGTGATCGGGCAGTCCTTGTTAATCGATGGTAAAGGAATTGAGTGGTTATTCGGTCCTGGCCACAGTAGGGCCGTTATCAGATCTGCCATAGTGCTTCATAATAATTATGTTAACTCAAGATATCTCTGCACCATTCTGAACATCACGCGTAGAAATTTGATGAGGTATGACCTACGACTGATCAGGTCGTGATGAGGAAACAGTGAGGCTTGCCGTTTTATGGAAAGCCTTGCCTAGGCCGGGTCTTGAATACACACGGTCTGTATGACCAGGCTAGCCTACGGCCGGTAAGATCAGGTCCAGGTCAGGCAGTGATCGGGCAGTCCTTGTTAATCGATGGTAAAGAAATTGAATGGTTATTCGGTCCTGGCCACAGTAGGGCCGTTATCAGATCTGGGTTAGTGCTTCATAATAATTATGTTAACTCAAGATATCTGTACAGCATTCTGAACATCCAGCGTAAAAATTTGATGAGGTATGCCCTACGACTGATCAGGTCGTGATGAGGAAACAGTGAGGCTTGCCGTTTTATGGAAAGCCTTGCCTAGGCCGGGTCTTGAATACACACGGTCTGCATGACCAGGCTAGCCTACGGCTGGTAAGATTCGGCCCAGATCAGGCAGTGATCGGGCAGTCCTTGTTAATCGATAGTAAAGGAATTGAGTGGTTATTCGGTCCTGGCCACAGTAGGGCCGTTATCAGATCTGCCATGGTGCTTCATAATAATTATGTTAACTCAAGATATCTCTACAGCATTCTGAACATCCAGCGTAAAAATTTGATGAGGTATGCCCTACGACTGATCAGGTCGTGATGAGGAAACAGTGAGGCTTGCCGTTTTATGGAAAGCCTTACCGAGGTCGGAACTTGAATACACAAGGCCTGCATGACCAGGCTAGCCTACGGCTAGTAAGATCAGCTTCAGATCAGGCAGTGATCGGGCAGTCCTTGTTAATCGACAGTAAGGGAATTGAGTGGTTATTCGGTCCTGGCCACAGTAGGGCCGTTATCAGATCTGCCATAGCGCTTCATAATAATTATGTTGAGTCAAGATGTCTCTACAGAATTCTGAACATATTTGAGTCGGCGCCATCCAGCGGCAAAAGCCGCTGGTTTATGGCCCAATGTTGGCATCGCATTGGCAAATCGACAATTGGCCTGCTGATATTCGGTATCGAGCAACACTTCAGCTGAGCACTTCGATATCGAGCAACAACTGCTGACTGCCGTAGGGGAGGTGCACAACGATTTCGTGGATTCGCGAACAATTTTGCACCGTCGTCGTCGAGTAGTCCCAACGAACACCACGCGAGTCACGGCGTTGTCGGTCTTGCCGGGGTGCGGCACACTGCAGGCGCCCTCGATTTCACTTTCATTGCGAGGCCGCCGGCTAGCACTTCGCTCCGATGTACTCTCATTCACTGCCATTTGTACGCGATCACCCGCATCTCGTCCAAACGCCACTAAATAGAGACGGACGGACATTGCGACGAGTTTTTTTTTTTTTTTCAAAATTCTGCCGAGCAGAGTCGAAATTTTTTCGGGAAAAAATTACCAATTGAAAAACGACTTTGCTTCAGCAAAACGGTGACAACAAATTACATATTACTTGATTTTTGGGAATTGCATATTATAAAAATCTATTATTTTTAAAAATAATTCTGCTTATAAAAGTGAAAAAACATAAATTTATAAAACCTACCGAGTGGAACGGCGACGAAAATCGCACATATCCATAGTTTGTAAAATAACTAGCGACTCGCGTATCGCTTGAAAATTATTGCACGGCGATAACATTGAAGACCTCCCATTATTCTTATCCGGATTTTACCGAGTTTCATGATTATTTCTCTTACGACCAGCCGTTAAAATTGCCTGGCTGTAATTGGTTTTGTTTTTCAGCGATACGTTTCAGCTGATGTCCGTAATTGTTATTGGAAATTCTTGCGACGGGGACGATACCAGCAGTATCGTTTATCGGGTGACTTCATGAACTTAACAATGGGAAACTGGGGGTTGGTGCTTCTCCGGTAATGGAAGTTACTCTTTTTACACTCAATTCGCAAATGATATGGCAATGTTACTATATTTAATAATAATAATAATAATAATAATAATAATAATAATAATAATAATAATAATAATAATAATAATAATAATAATAATAATAATAATAATAATAATAATAATAATAATAATAATAATAATAATAATAATAATAATACTGCAACCACGAAGACTTCGTACGATACAGACATGGCAACTACGCTGGACAGAAGGATATCCAGGCAACTGGACGAGACGGCTGATAAAGGACCTGAGACCGTGGGCTGAAAGGGAGTTTGGGTACGTAAACTTTTACGTCAGAGTGAGCTTCTGACGGGACACGCCTACTTTAAAGGGTACCCTTACAGCGTGAACAGGGTACGGACACCGGACTGCAAATACTGCGGCGATTGACCATGACGACGCGGAACACACGTTCTTCGAATGCGACCATCGGACAACGCCTAGACGCAGAAATTTCTCGAGCTATATTTTTAGCGCTCTGGGGACATACTAGATTATAATTTTGCTAGTAAATCAATGTTGCACACTATAGTTGGATCCTTCGAGAAAAGATTGGCGCCTCGTGAATCCATTTAAAAAACATGTCCTCCCTAAATTTAATCGGTGGATTTTTATCCCGCAAAAATGTCTGTGATCATTAACTTAGCTTGATGTTTCCAGAGTTGGTTACAACATAAAATGTTAAAGCTTTTTTGAACGTTAAATCTCCAATTTTCGTTGTTTAAAAAACCACGGCCATGTCATGCCGCGACTTACCCTAGTTTCTGGCTGCGGACGGACGGAAAGGAGAGGGCGGTTTAGTGGTTAGGCCATTCGGGAACTCCACATACACACCAGCTCGGCCGGTGGAGTCCGTTACAAGCATTTCGCAACTCCTCGTATATAATAATAGCAATAATGACAATCGGAGTGTTCGATAATGAAGCTGAGAAAATAAATGGAATGCGACTGTAATCAATAGGTAATGATATACATGGCGAGCAATTAGCCCGTCAACTTATTCTGGCGTTTGCGAGCCCGCCTGAGTTATATGCACGGGGGTGCAGCGGATTGTAATCGAATTGCGCAACATCTCCGTTCGTGATCCATCCCACCGAGCTATCCGGAGTGCACTGGTCCAACTGATGCAACGTTTCGCGAATTTAATCATTATTAAAGTGACAGCTATTACCGGTGGCCAGATGGCACTCTTTCATTGCGAAACGGTGCCTCGAGAGGTTCAACTGTCGTAAAATATTGTTTTCCAGGCTAACGTTTATTCTAAATCGTCCGGGCCATTGTCCTGCATCGTGACAATTAGTTCTTTCATTTTTCGCAACCCTTAAGGATCCTTCGATCAGACATTCTGGGCCAGAAGCTCGAGCCAGTCAGAAATTCGATACTTTCTGAGATGATAAAAAAAAAAAAAAAAAATTGCGAAAAATCTTCCGCGTTAAAGACGTTAGGAATGTTGAGTTTGCATAACGACAATGTCGAAAAGTGTTTGGCAATTTATTAAAAAATAAATAAATGTTTTGTAAACAACGAGAAAATCTTTTTTAATCATAATCTTTGATCATACATATTTTTTTTGTTTAAATACCTTATAGTATCTTTGCATTTTTGGTTGACTTCATTAATTGATGATATGTAATGGATTTTAGATGTTTTCGCAGCGAGATTGTATATTATAGGTGATAAGATTGCGGGCCATCGAACGAACGGAATCGTAAGTGCAGGATTACGAAAAAAAAAAAAAATCGAAAACGGACATTTCGAAATAACAAAAGTATTGGGAAAGAATTGATATGTCGTCAGAAAACGCATACCCACGGAAACTCTCAGTGGAAACTCTCGGTGGAAACTCCCAGTGGAAACTCCCAGTGGAAACTCCCAGTGGAAACTCCCAGTGGAAACTCCCAGTGGAAACTCCCAGTGGAAACTCCCAGTGGAAACTCCCAGTGGAAACTCCCAGTGGAAACTCCCAGTGGAAACTCCCAGTGGAAACCCCCAGTGGAAACTCCTAGTGGAAACTTCCAGAGGCTGACAATTCCTGGAGACGGCTCCAAGAGACGACTCCAAGAGACGACTCCAAGAGACGACTCCAAGAGACGACTCCAAGAGACGACTCCAAGAGACGACTCCAAGAGACGACTCCAAGAGACGACTCCAAGAGACGACTCCAAGAGACGACTCCAAGAGACGACTCCAAGAGACGACTCCAAGAGACGACTCCAAGAGACGACTCCAAGAGACGACTCCAAGAGACGACTCCAAGAGACGACTCCAAGAGACGACTCCAAGAGACGACTCCAAGAGACGACTCCAAGAGACGACTCCAAGAGACGACTCCAAGAGACGACTCTAAGAGACGACTCTCAGACGACTAACGCAGATTTTTCGTAATCTTTCGAAAATTTCAACATATCTAATATGCGCAGACGAGATCGTACAAAACAGAGTATCAAGGCAAAGCCCCATTTTCCCCCCAAGTTCCATTTCGCCAACTTCTCCCCTGACAGCCGCCAAAGCGCCTCGAGATCAAAGTCTTCGACTCCTCATCGAGAAGCACCATCGAACTGAAGTGCCAATGAAGAACCGCATGCACAATAAGATGATTTAAAAAAAAAAAAAGAAACTGCAAGTGAGCGAGCAACGGACAGAAGCGAAGAATAGCATGACTAGAAAAACCGAGCAAGAAAGCGGGCAAACACCAACTCCTGCGAGAGACGGAGAGAAGTCGGCGAACAGTGTCGACCCAGTTGCTCGACGAAGCTTAGCGTCGGTGCAGGCTGCTCACTTTCGATTAAGTAATCTCTGCCGGTCCGCGTGTTGTCCGATAAAAACAACACCCCTTCGCCCCTCCGCTCTTGTAATTATTTTATCTAGATTCCCGGTGCGGCCAATAACAGCGCCGTAGTCCATCGACTCGCCAATTTACCGTTGAGAACTTGAAACTCGTTTCGGGGTTTCGTCCCGAGCAATCAAAGCTGTAATAACCAACTGTGCGACCGCAAGTTTCCGTGGCCGATACTCGGAGATGCCAGCCGAGCGGGTTGTTCGTCAAGGTATTCCGTGCGGGAATCGTGAGCGAAATATTATTATCATTAGTGGAATACGCAATGGACGATCGATCAGTGTCGTTAAGACCGGACTATGTTTCGCAAGTTCCGATCTACTTGCCGACAAGGTCCGACACCTTTCTTTTTATTGAGCGTCCGTGCACAATTTGCGCGGCGAGATTTCCGAAATATTGGATGTTACGGGAGATTTTTTGGGTCCGAATGCACTTCATTCGAATAAGTTAAACTTCCGAAACTGTCATTTTCCCGGATCGTCGAACTGCTGAATCGTTATTTTTCCGAATTGACAAACTTCCGAAACTTCGTTTCAGCGAACGTTATTCTTCGGAAATAGTAATTGGTCGAACGTTATTCCTCCGAATCATCATTTAACTGAACGTCATTTTTCCGAATAATAATTTCACCGAACGTAATTCGTCCCGATCGCAATTCGTCCCAATCGCAATTCGTCCCGATCGCAATTCGTCCCGATCGCAATTCGTCCCGATCGCAATTCGTCCCGATCGCAATTCGTCCCGATCGCAATTCGTCCCGATCGCAATTCGTCCCGATCGCAATTCGTCCCGATCGCAATTCGTCCCGATCGCAATTCGTCCCGATCGCCATTCGTCCCGATCGCAATTCGTCCCGATCGCAACTCGTCCCGATCGCAACTCGTCCCTATCGCAACTCGTCCCAATCGCAATTCGTCCCAATCGCAACTCGTCCCAATCGCAACTCGTCCCAATCGCAATTCGTCCCAATCGCAATTCGTCCCAATCGCAATTCGTCCCAATCGCAATTCGTCCCAATCGCAATTCGTCCCAATCGCAATTCGTCCCAATCGCAATTCGTCCCAATCGCAATTCGTCCCAATCGCAATTCGTCCCAATCGCAATTCGTCCCAATCGCAATTCGTCCCAATCGCAACTCGTCCCTATCGTAATTCGTCCTATCGTAATTCGTCTGAATCGCCAATCAACCGAATGACGAAACTAAATAATGTCAATGAATATTCAGACCATCTGGTATTATGTCCATTCATATTAACTTTTTGATCGGTAAGAATATTTATGAAAACAAAAAAAATTCGCAGAAGTACCTTGAAGTTCAGTTCGAGAATTCTTTCATCGTCGTCATGAAAAAAAAAAAAGAAGATCTAACCACGTTTTCATAAAAATCTCAAAAACATTTACTTCGTTCATTTCATAGAAACGAAGATATCTAATTGAGAAGTGAAGACACATAAGAGAGCGGCTTGGCCTAACTCCCGGCTCACGTTAAGCGAATGAACGTGCAACCCCTTGTACTACATAGTAGCACAAGCCTCCTCGAGTATTCGACGCGATTGTATATTTATGTCCCTCCATAAGATACACATTACTGCACTAGCATCAGAAGCGCATTAACCCCGAGGATCACGCGAAACACAGCTTGATGAGTGGTCTCGTGAAATTATACGGAAGCAAAAAAGACTACTAAGTCTCGACGAGAGCGAGTCCACGTGGACCATCCAGAGTGGCAACGTCCATAACCCGAGAGTTACCTATATATATATATATACACACACACTTAATGACAGTATGATGAGGACTGTGTTTTGCCAAGATCTCACCGCGGTTATGACATGTTCGTGCATGCGTTTCTGCGCTTGCATTATTGCCGCTGCAGGATTGCCTCTGGTGTCCTGAAATGCCGTGGAATGGTGGCGGGAGGTGGACAAGCATGGACAGCGATGGATCGATTCGATTAACAACTCCGAGACCCAGATAGAATCGTGCAATAGGTTTTCGCGTGTAGGCAGCGTGATAAACTATGTCGTTAAAATACTCCATCCATAGGTAGGACTATAAACGGGGAAAAAAAATGTTCGCATATGATTCGTATATCTAAATAATAATAAAATTCATGTCGATTGCATAGTCACAGCGATATGCACAGATCGCCACATAGATACCCACAGGGATTCACAGACACTCATGGGTGCTCACTGACACTCATGGACAGTCACAGATGGTCAAAGTTAGTTACAGATAGTCACAAATGCTCACAATTAATCATAGATGCTCATAGATAGTCATAGTCACAGATAATCACAGATAGTCAGAGATAGTCACAGACGCTCATAGATAGTTATAGATGCTTATAGACAGTCACAGACAGTCACAGGTGGAGTCACAGGTGGTCACAGATGGTCATAAATGGTCACAGATCATTTCATAGATAGTCATAAATAGTCACAGATGGTCATAGATAGTCATAGATAGCCACAGATAGTCACAGATAGTCACAGATAGTCACAGATAGTCACAGATAGTCACAAATAATCACAGACAGTCACAGACAGTCACAGACAGTCACAGTCACAGACAGTCACAGACAGTCACAGACAGTCACAGCAGTCACAGACAGTCACAGACAGTCACCGACAGTCACAGACAGTCACAGACAGTCACAGACAGTCACAGACAGTCACAGACACAGATAGTCACTGATAATCGGCATATATCATCATGTACGAATTGTTATAACTGAATACAATTGAACCTTTTTTCTGAGTGTATGTTTGATACTAAATGTGACGAGAAAGAGAACGTTGCGAGCGAAAAGATCGCGTCGAAGATTCGTCTGTTTAATACTGATAATACGACACTGTTTAATTTATTAGGTGATCGATGCTTCCGGCTCGATGGAACGTCTCGAATCCGTTCGAGCTCGAGTCGAATCGTATTTCGCAACCGAAATTGTCGAATTCGAAGAGAAGTACAAAACTAGCAGCCTGACTATGACGGAAAACTCTCGGTAGCTCTTGGAAGATGCAGAGTCAATCAACCCGCAATGTTAGCGAATATAAAGGAGCAATTTGGAAAAAGGTTTGTGCCATCGAGAATTTTTGTGTGAAAATTTGTGTGAAAATTTGTGTGAAAATTTGTGTGAAAATTTGTGTGAAAATTTGTGTGAAAATTTGTGTGAAAATTTGTGTGAAAATTTGTGTGAAAATTTGTGTGAAAATTTGTGTGAAAATTTGTGTGAAAATTTGTGTGAAAATTTGTGTGAAAATTTGTGTGAAAATTTGTGTGAAAATTTGTGTGAAAATTTGTGTGAAAATTTGTGTGAAAATTTGTGTGAAAATTTGTGTGAAAATTTGTGTGAAAATTTGTGTGAAAATTTGTGTGAAAATTTGTGTGAAAATTTGTGTGAAAATTTCACAGAAAATTTCACAGAAAATTTCACAGAAAATTTCACAGAAAATTTCACAGAAAATTTCACAGAAAATTTCACAGAAAATTTCACAGAAAATTTCACAGAAAATTTCACAGAAAATTTCACAGAAAATTTCACAGAAAATTTCACAGAAAATTTCACAGATTATTTTTTCAACCCCAATTTCGACCAATGAGAGCGCGGTATTTGACATCACGTGGTACAACTAGGTCTAAATTATATCGATAATTTTTCGAAAATTTTCCGGCTAGGTTGCTAGGCGATAAACATTAATTTTTCTGTCACTTGTAACCTATGCGAATGATTAAACGTCAAATTGCTATTCACGAGCATGGACATGAGTGAGCGAAGAAAGCGATTTGGTGATGAATCTCTAGAGAGCATCTAGAGAGCTCCACAAATTGCGATCCTATCCCACAAAACACCACCTACACTTACAACAATTGTATCTTTCACTGCACAAATTTACACATGAATCAGTAACTTTCATTGTGTTATATTAAATATAAAAATATTCTAGAAAGTCGAAATAAAACCTTGTCAGGAAAATGTTAAATACCACAATCTCATTGGTCGAAATTGAGGTTGAAAAAATAATCAGCCGAATACCCCTCAAGCTTAAAAATTAATCGGGTATTTCCCTCTTGTTTCCCTGCGTAGCATCGATCGAGATAAGTTTTGCTCAAAAATCCCTCGCGCTGCGCGCTCGGGATTTTTTTAAGCAAAACTTATCTCGCTCGTTGCTACGCAACGAAACAATCGGGAAATACCCGATAATTTTTAAGCTCTCGGGGTATTAGAACCGAAAATTTCACAGAAAATTTCGGAGATTATTTTTTCAACCCCAATTTCGACCAATGAGAGCGCGGTATTTGACATCACGTGGTACAACTAGGTCTAAATTATATCGATAATTTTTCGAAAATTTTCCGGCTAGGTTGCTAGGCGATAAACATTAATTTTTCTGTCACTTGTAACCTATGCGAATGATTAAACGTCAAATTGCTATTCACGAGCATGGACATGAGTGAGCGAAGAAAGCGATTTGGTGATGAATCTCTAGAGAGCATCTCTAAAAAAATCAAACAGAATGTCCCGGCTAATACAGAGAAGAGCAAGAAGTCGATTTGGGCCCAATTTACTGGATTTTGTACAGAGAAAAAATATGTGCTGGATGCAACAACCTCAGATGAAACCCTCGCTGATATTTTGAAAGACTGGGCGTTCAATATGAAAAGAAATAACGGAGAAGACTACAAGGAAGCGGTGGTGAAAACGATGTGGAATCAAACAGCTAAGTTACTAAAAGATAAGTACTTCGCAGAGTTTAAAAGAGAAGTCGACCCATTTTCAAGTCCTGTCTTTCAAGAAGCTCGAAACGCTAAAAATGCTAAGAGGCGTCTTTTGCAAGCCGATCCTCAAAAGCGAATGCAGAGTGCAACTGCTCTTGAAAAAACGGATATCGATGAAATGGTGAAGATTCACGATGAAGACACACCAGACGGGCTGCAAAAGAAGTTATTCCTTATAATATCGGTGGAGTTAGCCTGGAGGGGAGGTGAGGGAGCGTCTGCAATGGTGTATCATTTTAAAGAAGAAACAGGAAATGATGGAAAGCCCACTGGAAGGATTGAATACAACCCCATTTTCACGAAAACCACACAGGGAGGCGACAAGAAGTGTGCCAGCAGCAAGTGGCTCATCATCAACGAAGAAAACCCTGCGAATTGCCCTGTACGACTGTTCGAAAAACTAATTTCCAAAAGAGGCGACAACGTGAAAACGGACAGATTGTTTTTGGCGGTGCATCCGAAGTGGCAGTGTGGAGCTGACGGGTGGTACAAAAACTCCGCTATAGGAAAAAATTTGATAGGGAAATGGACCAACGAAAGTGCAAAGAAAGCGGGACTGGACACGACACACAAAAAAATCACCAATCATTCGAATAGAGCAACTGCAGTGTCAACCCTCGCTAAAGCTGGGGTAGGAGAACAGCAAATCACCAAGATCACTGGGCATTCGAACGTAAACTCCATTAAACCGTACCTGCAATTGGACCAAGGACATCACGAACAACTGATGAAAAGAATGAGACAAAATGACCCTCCAACAATCCAAAATATTACATCAACATCCACAATCTTCGATCTGATCCCACAAAACTCCACAAATTGCGATCCTATCCCACAAAAATCCACAGATTGCGATCCTATCCCACAAAGCTCCACAAATTGCGATCCTATCCCACAAAACACCACCTACACTTACAACAATTGTATCTTTCACTGCACAAATTTACACATGAATCAGTAACTTTCATTGTGTTATATTAAATATAAAAATATTCTAGAAAGTCGAAATAAAACCTTGTCAGGAAAATGTTAAATACCACAATCTCATTGGTCGAAATTGAGGTTGAAAAAATAATCAGCCGAATACCCCTCAAGCTTAAAAATTAATCGGGTATTTCCCTCTTGTTTCCCTGCGTAGCATCGATCGAGATAAGTTTTGCTCAAAAATCCCTCGCGCTGCGCGCTCGGGATTTTTTTAAGCAAAACTTATCTCGCTCGTTGCTACGCAACGAAACAATCGGGAAATACCCGATAATTTTTAAGCTCTCGGGGTATTAGAACCGAAAATTTCACAGAAAATTTCACAGAAAATTTCACAGAAAATTTCACAGAAAATTTCACAGAAAATTTCACAGAAAATTTCACAGAAAATTTATCGATTGATCGACAGTTCATCGCTTGCGGAAGTTCTAAGTCCTGCACAGGTGATCTTGTAGCAAAAAAAAACAAAAAATTGAAACATATTTTTACTTTGTACAATATCATGTAAAAGTGTAACTATAATAAAGAAGAAAAATTGGAAAATAAAAAAATAGTGACCGATCAAAGGGAAGTTTTTTTTTAACCAAAAATGTTTGCAGTTCTTTTTTCATTAAATAAAAACGTTTGAATAGAGGATGAGCGTGCTCGATTTTTTTACACTACTTGAAATAATCTGAAAATCCTCATTATCGATGTTTTAAAAACAAAAAAAGTCTCGCACTTCTCGTAACGACGCAGCCTCGATTCAAGATATCTTTTTAAATAAGTTCGATTTACTCAAGCAGCTATTAATTCAACAGAAACATTTATTATAGAGACACGACTGATCACGTCCCCTCTCTTTTACCAAAAACGTCCGACTACTACTGTCACTTCTTAAATAACAACATGCATAGCAACACAAACGAGTGAACATAACCCAGTGAACATAACGGAAGTTATGTTCACGTGTCTTCTCGTCAAATCTGCCTCAGAAGTCAATGTTCTGAATTAAAAAAAAAAAAACGTGAAAGAATAAATTCCAGAAAGCCCGACGAACCGATTGAAAAGTTGACCGACAATGAAAATCGTAATTTCAATTGTCATGTTTGAAAAAATTCAAACGCATTCAGAAAAGTGTCACGAATAACTTTCATGATAAAAAAATGTACGATTCCGAGAGATTTGTTGAACAATTTTACTTTTCATCAATTTGTTAACAAACGTTTTGGAATTATTATAATGCAAAATTAATCTTTTCGGCACTTTTAACATGCATGATTTTTTTTTTTTTCGGATTTTTATACAATCCAGAAGTGTTTGCAATTCCCTCTCAGTTCTCTAACGATCGAACAAATTTTATTTTTCATCAATCAGTTAGTAACATTTTGTAATTATTATTATCCAAAATTAATTTTTTTCAGACCTTTGAACACGCTTGATTTTTGCTTCCTCATAGAGGAAGCAATTTTTTCGTTAAAAATAAAATAAATTTCGTGATTTTAATGTCAGCGTACTAGCAATTGTCGAAAACGTTAAGAAATCTGATTTTTAGCTGGCGTCCGGATGTATGTGTGTGTGTGTGTGTGCGTGTGCGTGTGCGTGTGCGTGTGCGTGTGCGTGTGCGTGTGCGTGTGCGTGTGCGTGTGCGTGTGCGTGTGCGTGTGCGTGTGCGTGTGCGTGTGCGTGTGCGTGTGCGTGTGCGTGTGCGTGTGCGTGTGCGTGTGCGTGTGCGTGTGCGTGTGCGTGTGCGTGTGCGTGCGCGTGCGCGTGCGCGTGCGCGTGCGCGTGCGCGTGCGCGTGCGCGTGCGCGTGCGCGTGCGCGTGTGTGTGTGACATACTTGCATCCTTTAGAATGACTATAACTCGGATACGACTTTAGATAGCAGGTTGAAATTTTGTACACAAGTAGAGTGGTCACGTATCTTCCTTCAGTATTATTTTCATAAAAATTTAGTCCCAATTCGAGATTTTAGGCAATTTTGAAATTTTTCAAAAATGTCTGTGGTACCTCTAGCTTCCGTAAATTTTGAGCTATCGTCCTAAAAATGCATATAAATACAATATTATGAATAAAGACCTTTGGTATTGAATTTGGTCGAAATCCACCGAAGCGATCAGATTTTATGAAATTTTGATTTTTTTTTTGAAAAATTCCTAATAATGATGTAATTCGAGTTATCATGGGGGTATCGATTTTAAATTTGGCACGGGAATTGATCAGCACCGTACAATATTTCGTAATAAATTGGGCAAAAATTGATCGAACTGTTTAAATTTTATGAGATTTTGAAAATTTAGAATTTTTTTTTTTTTAAATTGTTTTTTACGTCTAACACGAGTTTTTGAATGAAATATCGCGCAAAGAGTAAAATGAGTGATATTTATGTAATCAGCCGCGAGGAATACATTAAAAATTATATAAATGATTTTGACGGTTTTAATTTTATGAGATGTAGACATTTTTTTTTTTATGTTGCGAAAAAAAGGTGCAAAGTAGTTTGCACATGATTTTTTATACTGACCTCAAAAATACAATTAAAACGTGTTGAAAATTGTATGTTAATTATAGCCCCCTCTATGAGGAAGCCAAAATCGAAGAACGAAATTGATCATAGACGAAGTTATGCGCAAAACCGTAAAACATTAGGAAGTAATTGTGCAAATCGCTTTGCACACTTTTTTTCATATGGACAAAATTTGTACAAACTCACAAAATCCAAAGTGTCAAAATCTAAAAAAATTCATACCTATTCAGAAAAATGAACGGATCAATTCATAAAAAAAAAAAAAATGTTATGTTTCCGGGCGATTTGTTGAACAAATTTGATTTTTCATAAATCAATTGGTAACATTTTGGAATTATTATTACGCAAAATTAATTTTTTTAGCACCTTCAATATGCTTGATTTTTTTTCGGATTTTTTAAAATATTCACAAGTGTTTGCAATTCTCTCATTTCGCTGAAACTTGTGCGATTTGTGCGAAGTGAACGCAATTCTCAAGGACTGCCTTAAAAGTTCACGATCCAGATAAACGCACGTGCTCCACGAAATACACGTTGAGAAAAAAATTAAAATGTCAACATTTCTCGTCGAATTTATCATCGAATCTCTCATCGAATTTCTCATCGAATTTCTCATCGAATTTCTCATCGAATTTCTCATCGAATTTCTCATCGAATTTCTCATCGAATTTCTCGTCGAATTTCTCGTCGAATTTCTCGTCGAATTTCTCGTCGAATTTCTCGTCGAATTTCTCGTCGAATTTCTCGTCGAATTTCTCGTCGAATTTCTCGTCGAATTTCTCGTCGAATTTCTCGTCGAATTTCTCGTCGAATTTCTCGTCGAATTTCTCGTCGAATTTCTCGTCGAATTTCTCGTCGAATTTCTCGTCGAATTTCTCGTCGAATTTCTCGTCGAATTTCTCGTCGAATTTCTCGTCGAATTTCTCGTCGAATTTCTCGTCGAATTTCTCGTCGAATTTCTCGTCGAATTTCTCGTCGAATTTCTCGTCGAATTTCTCGTCGAATTTCTCGTCGAATTTCTCGTCGAATTTCTCGTCGAATTTCTCGTCGAATTTCTCGTCGAATTTATCATCGAATCTCTCATTGAATCTCTCATCGAATTTCTCATCGAATTTCTCATCGAATTTCTCATCGAATTTCTCATCGAATTTCTCATCGAATTTCTCATCGAATTTCTCATCGAATTTCTCATCGAATTTCTCATCGAATTTCTCATCCAATTCCTCATCGAATTTAACAAATTTTTGTTATTCATCAATCAGTCAGTAACATTTTGGAATTATTATTGTGCAAAATTAATCTATTCAATAGCTTTATTGATGCTTGATTTTTTCGGATTTTTAAACTATCCACAAGTGTTTGCAATTCCTTCTTATTTTTCTGAAACTCGTGCGAAGTGAACGCAATTCTCAAGGACTGCCTTAAAAGCTCACGATACAGATAAACGCGCGTGCCCCAGGAAATCTACGTAAAAAAAAAATAAATAAATAAATAAATAAATAAATAAAAATGTCGACAATGTCGGAGCGCACTTGCGTTGCCTTCTTCGCAATTGGTTGTTGCACTCGTTGTTGGGGCTCGGCCTTGGAAATTCAGTCGGGCACCGTGGCCGGAAAATTTCCTTCAGCCAACCAGCTACTTGCTTTTCATTTAATGGCCATTTTGGACGTCATTTCGACGAAAAACCGAGCCGTGGACTTAGCTCTATAAAACCGTCGTTTCAGAATCGCTGAGGTATTCTCGCCGCAGCAAGAAACCAAGAACAATGTCGAATATCGTGATCCTCCTGTTCGTTGTGCTCGTCGCTTCGGTAAGTTTCATACATATAATGGTAAAAACAACAAAAAGCGTTCAAAGTGACTTGCACAATTATTTTCTCGTGTTTTACGGTTTTGCGCATAAATTTCTCCCTGATAAATATCGTTTTTTTTGCGATTTTGGCTTCATCATAGAGGAAGCTACAATTAACACACAATTTTCAACTCTTTTGAATTGTATTTTTGCGTTCAGTATAAAAAAAAAAAAAAACCATGTGCAAATTACATTGCACCTTTGTTTTTTTTCGTAAAACAAAGAAATATCTACATCTCATAAAATTAAAACCGTCAAAATCTACATCCGAGTTTATTATAGGAAATCGCAGACCAAAATTTGCGTATTTCATGATTTTAAAGCGATTTCTAATGTATTCTTCGCCACCGATTACATAAATATAACTCACTTTGCTCTTTGCGTGATATTTCATTGAAAAAAAAAAAAAAAAACAAAAAAACAAAAAAACTCGCGTTAGACGTAAAAAAAACAAATTTTTCAAAGATTCTACATTTTCAAAATCTCATAAAATGTAAACGGTTCGATACATTTTTTTTGTCAAATTTAATACTAAACATCATACGGCGCTGATCCATTCCCGTGTCAAATTTACGATCGATACCTCGATTTTAACTCGAATTACACAATTATTAGTAATTTTTCAAAAAAAAATAAATAAATAAAATAATTTCATAAAATCTGATCTCCTTCGGTGGATTTCGACCAAATTCCAAATACCAAAGGTCTTTATTCGTAGTATTGTATTTATATGCATTTTTAGGACGATAGCTCAACATTTACGAAAGCTAGAGCTACCACAGATATTTTTTTTTTTAAATTTCAAAATCGTGTAAAATCTCGAGTTGGGCCTTAGTTTTCATGAAAATGATACTGGAGGAGGACGCGTGACCACTCTACTGATGTACAAAATTTCAACCCGCTATCTAAAGCCATTTCCGAGTTATAGTCATTCTAAAGGACGAAAGTCTGTCACATACACACTAGGGTGTTTCTCAAAAAGGACATTTTTTTTTTTTTTTTTTAATGTTGGTCCCACCCTTTTAAAGTATAGAATTCGATTAAAAATTGAACCTCGCGAAGAGCGGTTCCCAGCAAAAAAATCCTAAGGGCTGCCGCATTCGACGCTTGTACCCAAAAAATTCGGCACCTTTTAAACGTAATTTTCAACGACCAACTTTCGGGAGGTGTTTTTTTTAGATGAAAATAAATACTTTTGGAGGGTCGGAGGAATTTTTTTCAACAAATTCACCCTACTGGACATTTAAAATTTTCTGTATACGAATTAAAAAATCGAAATCTTTTGTGTTTATTAAGAAAAAAAAATGACAAAAAGTTAACGTCCCACCCCGTAGAACTGCATTTTTTCATCGATGAAAAAATCCAGCGAAAGGCAGTCACTGACAATGAAGTTTGAGAGGTGCCGTATTTTTGGGTACAAACGTCGAAATGCGGCACCTCTTAGGATTTTTTTTCTAGGCACCGCCTTTCGCAAGGACCAATTTGAGATTGAAATCTGTAGTTTAAGAAGATGGGAGGAAAATTTGAAAAAAAAAATGAATTTTTTTGACACACTCTACTACACACACGCGGACGCGCACGCGCACGCGCACGCGCACGCGCACACCTACGCGCACACACACGCGCGCGCACACGCGCACGCGCACGCGCGCACACACACACGCACGCGCGCGCGCACACACACACACACACACGCGCGCGCGCACACACACGCACACACACAGAGAAATCATCGCATGAAATCATCACATGAAAACATCGAAAAATCACAATGTGATTTTTCGATGTTTTGGAACATTCTGAACACGTTTTCATTAAAATCTCGAAAAAAATTTTTTGGGCCATCACAAAGCTTCCTCCACGAGGAAGCACAACTAAAAAAAAGCAATTGTTGGATGATAAAAGAGCATTTAAAAGTTGCCCAGATCGATTTTTTTTTTTTTTTTTTTTTTACTGCTTATTAATATTTTCCATTCAACGTTGGCTGGACATCGGCAGCCAACATTGGGGCAACGTCGTTTGATAACGTAGGGCCGATGTTATCATCCCAAGGTTAAATGTAGGGATGTGCGAATATTCAAAAAAAATTTGAATAATTCACCATGAATTGAATATGAATAATTCATTTTTTTAATATTCAAAATATTTCAATAATTTAAAATATCGAATGATTTTAATAGTAGGGATGTGCGAATATTAAAAAAAAAATTTTGAATAATTGACCGTGCATTGAATACAAATAACTCATATTTAAATATTGAAAATATTCGAATAATTAAGAATATTCCAATGATTTTAATAGTAGGGTGGAGCGAATATTAAAAAAAAAATTGAATAACTCACCATGAATTGAATCTGAATAATTCGTATTTGATTATTCAAAATATTCGAATTATTTTAATGGTAAAAATATGTGAATATTAAAAAATTTGAATAATTCACCGTGAATTGAATATGAATAATTCGTATTTGATTATTCAAAATATTCGAATTATTTTAATAGTAAAAATATGTGAATATTAAAAAAATTTTAATAATTCACCGTCAATTGAATATGAATAATTCGTCTTTGATTATTCAAAATATTCGAATTATTTTAATAGTAAAAATATGTGAATATTAAAAAATTTTTATAATTCACCGTCAATTGAATATGAATAATTCGTCATTGATTATTCAAAATATTCGAATGATTTCAATAGTGTAAAAATTCCAATTAGGTAAACGAATTGTTCCAATAATTAGAAATATTAATTTGAAATCTTAGTTTGAGAATAATGGACCACAATGGTAATTATAAATAACGCGATAAACAATGCGAATGGATTTACAACATAAATTGTTGTAAACGTCTAAGCTTTGACAAAAAGGGAGCAACTTGCAACCGTGGGTAAGTTCTTCGGCTTTGTAGTAATCAAAATTCTTCATTAAACGAATACAATTTATGTGCTCAGTTTCATTATAATAGGAATTTCATCATTCGAATATGCAACACATAAAAATTATTCGAAATTTTCGAATTTCACTAAAATTCATGAATATTCATATTATGCGAATTTTTGAATATTCACAACAAATTTTGAGTTGAATATTAGTATTCAATTAAATTCAATTCAAACGCAATTCTCGCACCCCTAGTTAAATGATAATCGGGCCTAAGTTGGCGACCAGTGTCGGATCGACTTTCTAACTCAGGCGGTCATAGTTGGTCCAACGTCAGCCCGCCTCTAAAAACGCAACTGGCTACTTGAATCAAATAAAAATATCCTTGTGTCTAATAAAAATTTTAATTACCCTGAAGATATCTGCATCAGACAAAATGTCATCTTTAGCACGCCATAACTCCCTTATTTATAATCGTACAGACTTTTCTTTGGGCTCATTTTCTTCGTTATGAAATTCTCTAAATGCGCATTTTTTTTTTTTTTTTTTTTTTAAGCAGGGCATTAAAAACAAATATTTAGGACGCTATAACTCTGCATCAGACAAAATTTCATCTTTAGCGCGCATAACTCCCTTATAAAAATAAGGGAGTTATGCGTGCTAAAGATGAAATTTTTAATCGTACAGACTTTTCTTTGGGCTCATTTTCTTCGTTATAAAATTCTCTAAATGTGCATTTTTTGTAAAAAAAAAAAAAAAAAAAAATTTTAATCTGGGCATTGAAAACAAATATTTAGCACGCCATATCTCCCTCATTTTTTATCGTACAGTCTTTTCTTTGGTCTCATTTTCTGCTTTATAAAATTCTTTAAATGTGCATTTTTTTTATTTATTTTTTTAATTTATTTTTTTTAAGCAGGGCATTGAAAACAAATATTTAGCACGCCATGTCTCCCTCATTTTTCATCGTACAGACTTTTCTCTGGGCTCATTTTCTTTGTTATGAAATTCTGTAGTTGTGCCTTTTTTTTTTTAAATGTTGTTGAAGGCAGTGGATTAAATGGAATTAACAATAGACCGTTATGGCGTGTTAAATATTTGTTTTCAATGCCCTGCTTAAAAAAAAAAAAAAAAAAAAAAAAAATTAAAAAAATACACATTCAGAGAATTTCATAACGAAGAAAATGAGCCCAAACAGATGTCTGTACGATTAAAAATAAGGGAGTTATGGCGTGCTAAGGATGAAATTTTGTCTGATGCAGATATCTTCAGGATCATAAATTTAATTAATTCAAATAAAAATATTCTAATATCCAATTTTATTGACGATTAATAAACTTTTTTTTTTCTGATTGTACCATCGTGCATTTTTTCATCCGCCAGTCGCATCCAATCCCCTCCTCGCCCTGGCGCGATTAAATATGAAACGCGACGGTATGTTTGGTTACTAAATTTGACGAGAACGAGAACGTTGCGAGCGAAAAGATCGCGGCGAAGATTCGTTTGTTTAATACTCACAATACAATACTGTTATATCTATTAGGTGGTCGATGCTTCCCGCTCGTTGGACCCTCTCCAATCTGCCCAAGCTCGAGTCAAAGATTATCTCACAACCGAAATTGCCAAATTGGAAGCGAAGCACAAAGCTATCAACCTGACGGGACACTATCTTAGGTTCTTTGAACATTCCGAGCGGATCACCAGCCGAATGGCCGAAGACATACGAAATCTTTGGACAAGGGTCTGCGCCGTCGAGAATTTCTCTAGAAATTTCTGTGAAAATCTGTATAAATCTGTGAAAATCTATCAGAAAATCTATCAGAAAATCTATCAGAA
This sequence comes from Amblyjoppa proteus, assembly GCA_963922035.1. NCBI lineage: Eukaryota > Metazoa > Arthropoda > Insecta > Hymenoptera > Ichneumonidae > Amblyjoppa > Amblyjoppa proteus. The sequence goes on along the minus strand of OY998231.1, from coordinate 11,785,024 downwards.
AATCTATCAGAAAATCTATCAGAAAATCTATCAGAAAATCTATTAGAAAATCTATCAGAAAATCTATCAGAAAATCTATCAGAAAATCTATCAGAAAATCTATCAGAAAATCTATCAGAAAATCTATCAGAAAATCTATCAGAAAATCTATCAGAAAATCTATCAGAAAATCTATCAGAAAATCTATCAGAAAATCTATCAGAAAATCTATCAGAAAATCTATCAGAAAATCTATCAGAAAATCTATCAGAAAATCTATCAGAAAATCTATCAGAAAATCTATCAGAAAATCTATCAGAAAATCTATCAGAAAATCTATCAGAAAATCTATCAGAAAATCTATCAGAAAATCTATCAGAAAATCTATCAGAAAATCTATCAGAAAATCTATCAGAAAATCTGCCAGAAAATCTGCCAGAAAATCTGCCAGAAAATCTATCGGAAAATCTATCGGAAAATCTATCGGAAAATCTATCGGAAAATCTATCGGAAAATCTATCGGAAAATCTATCGGAAAATCTATCGGAAAATCTATCGGAAAATCTATCGGAAAATCTATCGGAAAATCTATCGGAAAATCTATCGGAAAATCTATCGGAAAATCTATCGGAAAATCTATCGGAAAATCTATCGGAAAATCTATCGGAAAATCTATCGGAAAATCTATCGGAAAATCTATCGGAAAATCTATCGGAAAATCTATCGGAAAATCTATCGGAAAATCTATCGGAAAATCTATCGGAAAATCTATCGGAAAATCTATCGGAAAATCTGTCGGAAAATCTGTCGGAAAATCTATCGGAAAATCTGTCGGAAAATCTGTCGGAAAATCTGTCGGAAAATCTATCGGAAAATCTATCGGAAAATCTATCGGAAAATCTATCGGAAAATCTATCGGAAAATCTATCGGAAAATCTATCGGGAAATCTCTCGGAAAATCTATCGGAAAATCTATCGGGAAATCTCTCGGAAAATCTATCGGAAAATCTCGGAAAAAAATCCACTCAGAGCTTTTCAGACAAATTATAAGAGAAATTCAAAGAAATTTTCGGCTCGGCAAGGTTTGACTAATTTTATGGTATTGACAGGCTAGACTAGAAAGTTTCGACCTTATGTTCCAAACACTGAGTATCGGCAATACCGAGGATTGTCAAGAAAGGACCAACTATATTGGCATCAAAGGCCAATTCCTTTTGGCCAGTATATATAAATGCATTGACCGCAAAGTAATGAGTGCATTAAGAAATGTAGCCGAGACGGAGGTGATGTACGAACACCTTCACGAATCTTTGGGCAACTGGGGAAACAGAATCGATCTCTGTATTCCCTACATCGATACATCTGAGGAAGTTGAAAATGCAGTTTCGTGCATCGAGACGGTGAGTTCAATTTTGGCCTGTGCAATCCTCGAACTCGAGTCGAAACTGTAAAACGTAGAAAGTCTGGAAGTGAATTTTCCAAGAATTCACAATACGGTACAAATTTTATGAAATTTTCAATTTTTCAAAAAAATTGCAATAAATTCGTCACGATTTTCATAAAAGCCGTTGAAATTTCATATTTCTTCTTTCGTCTCCTGACAGAGGCCTAGTTTTGAAAAAAAATAAATAAATAAAAAAATAAAAAAATAATAATAATAATACCGAAAATTTTTTATTTTTATTTCGTTGAGGAAGCCAAAATTGGCCAAGAAACTTTGTCACAGAACTATGCGAATGACGACGAGCCAGGAGGCAATCTGCGAATTTGATTGGCATAATTTCTCGTCCGGCAGAAAAAAAAAATGTCTCATTGTGAATTGCATATAAAAAAAAATTCAATCTTGTAAAAAGTTATGATCATATATATATATATATATATTTTTTTTTTCAAGTGTGATTGCCGAGCGAATACGATTTTTGTTGTTCTGTTGCCAGATCGAAAAACAGATGAAATTGTACGTCGCCACGTCCGTTCCACGCACAGTTACGAAGATTGACAGGGCTACAAATTCGCTGTTTGCCACTCGAAATTCCTTAACCAAATGCACAAACGGCTATGCGTCTTACCGTGGGCAGGCGGATAAATCAATTAACGAAGCCAAAATGTGTTATCGAAATAGGCTTTCAGGTCGTCTGGTAAGCTTGGAGACCACCAAAGCAGCTCCAGACTACCGCATAAGTTAGTCCTTGCGAATAGTGTTCACTTCGCATAAATTTCAGAGAAATGAGAGGTAATTGCAAACACCTCTGGATGATATGAAAATCTGAAAAAAAAAAAAAAAATCAAGCATGTTAAAGGTGCTGAAAAGATTAATTTTGCATAATAATAATTCCAAAATGTTATTAACAAATTGATGAAAAATAAAATTGTTCGACAAATATTCCGGGAACCCAACTTTTTTTTTTTTTTTCATTAAAATTATTCGTTAATTTTTTTGAATACGTATGAATTTTTGCAGATTTTTAAATTCACTTTGATTTTATTTTTTTTTTTAATTTTTTTTTTTATTTTATTTTATTTTTTTTTTATGAGAAAAACGTTTAGAAAGTCAGAAAATTCACAGCGAATTTAAAAATCTGCAAAAATTCAAACGTATTCAGAAGAATGAACGAATAATTTTCATAAAAAAAAAAGTTATGTCTGCGGGAGATTTGTTGAAAAATTTTCATTTTTCATTAATTTGTTAATAAAATTTTAGAATTATTGTCATTCAAAATTAATCCTTTCGGTGTCTTTAGTAAGCTTCATTTTTTTTTTTTCATATTTTTATACCATCGAGAAGTGTCTACAATTCCTTCTCACTTCATTTAAGTTTCAGAGAAATGAGAGGGTATTGTAGACACTTCTCGATCGTATAAAATTCTGAAAAAAAAAAATCAAGTGTATTAAAGATGCCGAAAGGATTAATTTTGCATTATAATAATAATTCTAAAATGTTATTAACAAATTGATGAGAAATAAAATTGTTCAACAAATATCCCGGAAACCTAACTTTTTTCTTTAAATGAAAATTGTTCGTTCATATTTCTGAATACGTATGAATTTTTTCAGGTTTTTTTAATTCACCTTGAATTTTCTGTTTTTCTACACGTTTTTCCGATATAAAAAAAAAAAAATGAAAGTGAATTTAAAAATCTAAAAAAATTCATACGCATTCAAAAAAATGAACAAATAATTTTCATAAAAAAAAAAAAGTTAGGTTTCCGAGATATTTGGTGAACAATTTTATTTTTCATCAATTTATTAATAACATTTTGGAATTATTATTATGCAAAATTAATCTTTTCAGCACGTTTAATATGCTTGATTTTTTTTTCTTCAGATTTTTGTGTCATCCAGAAGTGTTTGCAATTTGCTCTCATTTCTCTGAAACTTATGCGAAGTGAACACAAAATTCGCAAGGACTCTACCTTAAGGTGACGTAAAACACCTCCGTCGATAACAAAAACTTTACCGCATGCCGTTTTGAGGCCGCACACCGAGGAAAATGAAAATTGTCTTTCCCCAGTGAATCGGCAGACGCTGGGAAAGAGAATTCTCTTTTTCCACGGCGGTCCGCGGCCTCAAAGGGGCATGAAATATAGTTTTTGTTACCAACTGAACGCTGGGAAGGTGCACTGTTAAAAATGTCCGTTTGAAAATTCATAAAACGTATACGAAGTTTCATGCATAAACGTTATATGAAATTTCATTGATCCGTATGTAAGAATATTACTTTAGCGGTATATTAAAAACAATATTATTTCTATGATATTTGTAACAACAACATAATTTTCATATACAGGTGTTGCATTTAAGATTACTCTATTAAAATTCAAATACAATGTGTATGAATTCGAATTTCGTATACCAAGGTTGTAATATTTCATGTAACTTTGTATATTAAACGTGTCGTAAATTTCATAGCATTTTTAACGGTTTGACATCACCTTAAGGGAGCTCTCTACCTTGTTGGGCCAAAAAATATCCGATTTGTCCGTCAATATTTCATGCGACAAGTATTAAATATAGAATGTTGACTGAACGGTTTTTTTTTTTATTTAATATGAACATTTGTTTATTTATTTTTATTTTTTTTCCCAAGGCTTCGAAAAATCGTGGTCATGAGCGTTACGGGCAATGATATTCTTCGCTGGCGAAGAATATCAAAGGCCCAAGTCCTTTCAGGACTTAGGACCTGGACAGGTGATCGGAAGCAAGAAAAAACAAAAATAAAATATATCTTTACTTTTTACAATATCGTGTGTGAGTTGAACTGGAGTCAAGAAGAAAAAATTGTATAATAAAAAAAATTGTTACCGATCGAAGTGATGTTTGTTTGTGTTTTTTTAACCGGACATTTTTTGCAGTTTTTTTTTTTGTTCATTAAATAAAAATTAAAAATAAAAACGTTTGAATAAAACGTGAACGTGGCAGAGTGGATCGGAGCGCGGCGGTGGGACGGATGTCCCGAATGCTGAACATTCAGACTGTCCATGAGCGAATTACAAATTGGCTATGTCTTGGCGCAGTATCGTCCGTTGACGAAATTTTCCATTGGGCGTTTAATGGTAATGAATGGTATCGAAATGTAATCAATGGGATTCTAATGGAAATTCACGGGTAACATTGAAACGGTACTTTCTGCCATTAATTCTTAATGGGACTCCACTGGTAAATCAGTGGGGAAATTTTAAATGGTACGTTTTCCCAATCGTTACCAACATTGGAGACCAATGGCAATGTCCTGGTAAAGTTCTACTGGTACTTTTGTCCAATTCGTTATTAATGGGAGTTCAGTGACAAGTCAATGGGCAGTGACAAATGTGTATTTTTTTACCGTTGGGAACAAATGGCAACTGAATCTAACGGTACAAAGCTAGGAAATCTTTAATGGCACGTCTAAATATTTATAATTGACGAGGAGTAAGAATCGAGTCGACAAAAACTAGGGAATCACGTGTGTGAGTAGCAACTTTCACTTAAATGGTATAAAGCGACAATGAATTGCAGATAAATGAGTCTACAATAGTAGCTGTGAACTTAAGGACCGAAATTATTTTATGAACAATAGGAGACATTTTTCGGGAGCATTGCAGCTTTTTTTTTATACATATTTAGACACTGTAGAAAAGTGGACCATTATATATGGCATATTTTTCTGCGAATGGGAATGCCAGCGGGATAATAATACCATACAACGAATGGGAGACAAAATGGCATATTTAATGGTGTATTCAATGGAAGTACAAGTGGGAATTATACCATTGCCAAAACCCCATTGAATTACCTTTAACGAATAGTTAATGGTAATCAATGAGATTTTCAATGGTAATCAATGGGATTTTCAGTGGTAATCGATGGGATTTTCAATGGTAATTAATGGGAGAGCCAATGGTAGACCAATGTAGCCAATGGTAAAACACCACCGGGAAACTGAACGGTATATTGAATGGTATATTCAATGGTAGTACAAATGGGAATGTTATCATAGGCAAAACCCCATTGAATTATCTTTAACGAATAGTTAATGGTAATCAATGGGATTTTTTAATGGTAATTAATGGGAGATTTAGCCAAGGGAACAATAGGATACATTTTTCAAGATGATTGCAGCTTTTTTATTTGTTACATATTTAGACACTGTAGAAAAGTGGACAATTATATATGGCATATTTTTCCGCTAATGGGAATGCCAGCGGGATAATAATACCATACAACGAATGGGAAACAGAATGGCATATTTAATGGTGTATTCAATGGACGTACAAGTGGGAATTATACCATTGCCAAAACCCCATTGAATTACCTTTAACAAATAGTTAATGGTAATCAATGAGATTTTCAATGGTAATCAATGGGATTTTCAGTGGTAATCGATGGGATTTTCAATGGTAATTAATGGGAGAGCAAATGGTAGACCAATGTAGCCAATGGTAAAACACCACCGGGAAACTGAACGGTATATTGAATGGTATATTCAATGGTAGTACAAATGGAAATGTTATCGTAGGCAAAACCCCATTGAATTATCTTTAACGAATAGTTAATGGTAATCAATGGGATTTTTTAATGGTAATTAATGGGAGATTTAGCCAAGGGAACAATAGGATACATACAACGAATGGGAAACAAAATGGCATATTTAATGGTGTATTCAATGGACGTACAAGTGGGAATTATACCATTGCCAAAACCCCATTGAATTACCTTTAACGAATAGTTAATGGTAATCAATGAGATTTTCAGTGGTAATCAATGGGATTTTCATTGGTAATCGATGGGATTTTCAATGGTAATTAATGGGAGAGCCAATGGTAGACCAATGTAGCCAATGGTAAAACACCACCGGGAAACTGAACGGTATATTGAATGGTATATTAAATGATAGTACAAATGGAAATGTTATCATAGGCAAAACCCCATTGAATTATCTTTAACGAATAGTTAATGGTAATCAATGGGATTTTTTAATGGTAATTAATGGGAGATTTAGCCAAAGGAACAATAGGATACATTTTTCGGGATCATTACAGCTTTTTTATTTGTTACATATTTAGACACTGTAGAAAAGTGGACAATTATATATGGCATATTTTTCCGCGAATGGGAATGCCAGCGGGATAATAATACCATACAACGAATGGGAAACAAAATGGCATATTTAATGGTGTATTCAATGGACGTACAAGTGGGAATTATACCATTGCCAAAACCCCATTGAATTACCTTTAACGAATAGTTAATGGTAATCAACGGGATTTTCAATGGTAATTAATGGGAGAGCCAATGGTAGACCAATGTAGCCAATGGTAAAACACCACCGGGAAACTGAACGGTATATTGAATGGTATATTAAATGGTAGTACAAATGGGAATGACATCATTGGCAAAACCCCATTGAATTACCTTTAACGAATAGTTAATGGTAATCAATGGGATTTTTAATGGTAAATGGTTCATGTGCATGATTTTTTTTTCGGATTTTTATGCAATCCAGAATTGTGTGTTGCAATTCCCTCTCAGTTCTCTAAAACTTATGCAAAATCAACACTATTCGCAATGACAACCTTAAAAGCTCACTGTGCAGATAAACGCACGTGCCTCACGATTATCGCCAGCATGCATTCTGAAATGTTGTATTTCAAGGTCCTATCGAAATAAAATTCACGTTAAGAAAAAAAAAAAAAAAAATCATTCGAATATCATTAATTATTCGAATCATTCGGGTATTTTGAATAATAAAATACGAATTATTCATATTCAATTCATGGTGAATTATTCAAATTTTTTTAATATTCGCACATCCCTAATAAACATTTTGATAATGTCGAAGCGTATTTGTAATGTCATATTCATAATTGGAGCTATTCCTTGGGAATTATTAATGTTCAGTTTGACATTGGACACCCATTTTTTGTGTTGTTTATCTCATCGTTTGTCGCATTTTTCGGCCAAACGCGCGCAGATTCTTAAGATTTTATGCGGTTATGATATTTGGCGTTTACGCAAGTAACATTTTTTTAGTGTGTACAGACAGTTCCTAGTTTGCACACGTTTTTGGTGTTTACACAGCGAGTGTTTACACAATTTTCTGTTAACGCGCCGGCGCTTACAAGTAATGAGCTATCGGGCGGAACAGTTTTACGCCAATGGACGAATATCGATCGACGATCTATAATGATCTATAGTGGATTTTATGGAAAACGGTTGATCCTACGACTAAAATGCACATGACCTTTTTTGTCAATCTTTTCGAGCTCTACAAAAAAGGTCTCTTGATAAATTCCTCCCAGACGCGACGATTACGAGTTACAGCGCTTACAAATACAGTTGTATTTTGCGGATTTTTTTGGTCCCGTTCTTTTGCGTTCGAAAGACATTTTATTGGCTTATCATAGCTGGAACTTGATAAGAGGCACGAAGAGGTCTTCCGGCAATGAGTCAGGCCACCTTTAAAATGTTAGCAATCTGAAAATTATAGTTCGTACACGTGCAAGATCACCTATTCGATACATGTCACGCAAAAGCAATTAAGACGCAGGTAAAATACATAAAAGCCACGAAACGCGCAGGATTATATTTTTTCCTCAAACATAAATTTGTACTGTACGGAAAAGCTTGTGCGCTCACGTCTGAAGCAGCAGTGTTCAAATATCTTCGTAGAACGAATATTGTCGAATGAAGTAGTATCGGTTTATCGACAAAATAATTACGAAATTCCAGAAAAGGCTGTCAAGCGGAGGGATTGGCGATTCGAATTTGTAGAAATGATTAATGATTTCGCACCATTAGAGCAGAGTACACTTTGTTCAAATTTTACTTGGGGAATAGCAGAGTTAGGAGATAAGGAAAAAATTGTGAATACACGGAGAGAAACCGGAGAACACGGAATACACCGAATATGAGGATAATCTCTCGACTCATGGTAGTCCTTATATGGTAGTCCTTATATGGTAGTCCTTATATGGTAGTCCTTATATGGTAGTCCTTATATGGTAGTCCTTATATGGTAGTCCTTATATGGTAGTCCTTATATGGTAGTCCTTATATGGTAGTCCTTATATGGTAGTCCTTATATGGTAGTCCTTATATGGTAGTCCTTATATGGTAGTCCTTATATGTTAGTCCTTATATGTTAGTCCTTATATGTTAGTCCTTATATGTTAGTCCTTATATGGTAGTCCTTATATGTTAGTCCTTATATGTTAGTCCTTATATGTTAGTCCTTATATGTTAGTTCTTATATGTTAGTTCTATGATGGCCCTTATGTGTTGTTTCTTTTGTGTTGTTCCTTATGTGTTGTTCCTTATGTGGCGGTCCTTACGTGGCGGTCCTTACGTGGCGGTCCTTACGTGGCGGTCCTTACGTGGCGGTCCTTACGTGGCGGTCCTTACGTGGCGGTCCTTACGTGGCGGTCCTTACGTGGCGGTCCTTACGTGGCGGTCCTTACGTGGCGGTCCTTACGTGGCGGTCCTTACGTGGCGGTCCTTACGTGGCGGTCCTTACGTGGCGGTCCTTACGTGGCGGTCCTTACGTGGCGGTCCTTACGTGGCGGTCCTTACGTGGCGGTCCTTACGTGGCGGTCCTTACGTGGCGGTCCTTACGTGGCGGTCCTTACGTGGCGGTCCTTACGTGGCGGTCCTTACGTGGCGGTCCTTACGTGGCGGTCCTTACGTGGCGGTCCTTACGTGGCGGTCCTTACGTGGCGGTCCTTACGTGGCGGTCCTTACGTGGCGGTCCTTACGTGGCGGTCCTTACGTGGCGGTCCTTACGTGGCGGTCCTTACGTGGCGGTCCTTACGTGGCGGTCCTTACGTGGCGGTCCTTACGTGGCGGTCCTTACGTGGCGGTCCTTACGTGGCGGTCCTTACGTGGCGGTCCTTACGTGGCGGTCCTTACGTGGCGGTCCTTACGTGGCGGTCCTTACGTGGCGGTCCTTACGTGGCGGTCCTTACGTGGCGGTCCTTACGTGGCGGTCCTTACGTGGCGGTCCTTACGTGGCGGTCCTTACGTGGCGGTCCTTACGTGGCGGTCCTTACGTGGCGGTCCTTACGTGGCGGTCCTTACGTGGCGGTCCTTACGTGGCGGTCCTTACGTGGCGGTCCTTACGTGGCGGTCCTTACGTGGCGGTCCTTACGTGGCGGTCCTTACGTGGCGGTCCTTACGTGGCGGTCCTTACGTGGCGGTCCTTACGTGGCGGTCCTTACGTGGCGGTCCTTACGTGGCGGTCCTTACGTGGCGGTCCTTACGTGGCGGTCCTTACGTGGCGGTCCTTACGTGGCGGTCCTTACGTGGCGGTCCTTACGTGGCGGTCCTTACGTGGCGGTCCTTACGTGGCGGTCCTTATGTGGCGGTCCTTATGTGGCGGTCCTTATGTGGCGGTCCTTATGTGGCGGTCCTTATGTGTCGATCCTTATATGGGAAAACATACCCTCTAAAATTTCCTTGTGATTTGCCAGTGGAGTCCCATAAAGAATTTATGGTAAGAAGTACCGTTTCAATTTTCCCCATGAATTTCCATTGAGATCCCATTGATTACCTTTCGGTACCATTCATTACCATTAATCGCCCAATGGAAAACTTTGCCAAGGGCTATCAAGCGATATAGTAATATTTACTAGATCCTTCTCTCACTGTAGATAAAACAAAAAAAAAATTCACGTGCCAAAATTATCTCAATGGAAATAATTGCCCAACATTCTTATACCAATATATAAAAGATAAATTATAAAAATGGAGAACAAATAATAATTACGTATTATTAAAAAAAAAAAAAAAAAAAAAAAACGAAGAAAGTCCAACTGCAAAATCTGGCTTTTCCTCGAAAGAAGCGTTCACCTCTCGTACCTTATTTCAGATTAACTTTTCGGCAAAGACCATTGACATGGAAATTACGTGAGACGCGTTTATCGTTGCATCGTCGCGAATTAAATTCCCTCATTTCGCCTCCTCGCGATAGTTCCAACATAACATTGCAGATCTAGCTCGACTTGAATCTAGTATAATGCCATGACCTTGACTCTGGCGAGCCAACGAGCAGCTGGTCCGCGCCAGGAATAAGCTCCGAGCGCGGTTACCATGTTGCAACGCTAATATTAGCGTGCCTCTCGTATGTCGCACGCTGCCCTAGCTATGACAGCGTGCTGAACGGTTTGCTCGCCGGACCTGACCGAGAAACCGTACTTCAGATAAGCTCCCTTGTCTAGGACACTTGGGCGACCATTCCAACGATATAGTTATTGGTGATCGGCAATGCCTCGTTCATTCACGAACGCGCGAAGGAAACCGGTACTTCGTCGGTTTCAATCGAACCGACGAAGTTCGATTTTATGGATGAATGGACAGGCTCGAGAAAAAAATACATAAATACATAAATACATAAATACATAAATAAATAAATAAATAAATAAATAAATAAATAAATAAATAAATAAATAAATAAATGAATAAATGAATGAATGAATGAATGAATGAATGAATGAATGAATGAATGAATGAATGAATGAATGAATGAATGAATGAATGAATGAATGAATGAATGAATGAATGAATGAATGAATGAATGAATGAATGAATGAATGAATGAATGAATGAATGAATGAATGAATGAATGAATGAATGAATGAATGAATGAATGAATGAATGAATGAATGAATGAATGAATGAATGAATGAATGAATGAATGAATGAATGAATGAATGAATGAATGAATGAATGAATGAATGAATGAATGAATGAATGAATGAATGAATGAATGAATGAATGAATGAATGAATGAATGAATGAATGAATGAATGAATGAATGAATGAATGAATGAATGAATGAATGAATGAATGAATGAATGAATGAATGAATGAATGAATGAATGAATGAATGAATGAATGAATGAATGAATGAATGAATGAATGAATGAATGAATGAATGAATGAATGAATGAATGAATGAATGAATGAATGAATGAATGAATGAATGAATGAATGAATGAATGAATGAATGAATGAATGAATGAATGAATGAATGAATGAATGAATGAATGAATGAATGAATGAATGAATGAATGAATGAATGAATGAATGAATGAATAAATGAATAAATAAATAAATAAATAAATAAATAAATAAATAAATGGGGCATTGTACATGTTTGATTGGGCCTGTGATTTTTTGTACGACTGAACTAACTCTCGAAAGCACGCAGATTTTTTATCAGATCTTTACTAGATTAAAAAAAAATGCCACTGCTTTTTTTATTAGAAAAAAAAAAATCCTCAGATCCCAACATTTTTTTTTTTTTTGTATCACACAGGATTTTTTGGAAATTTTCTTCAGATTTGCAAATTGCGCCGTTCAGTGAGTTGATTCATTCAATCGTATATAATTATAAAAATATCCAATTGGGCCCGCGATTTTTTATGTGACTGAACTAACTCTCCAAAGTGCGCGGACTTTTTATTAGATTAAAAAAAAAAAAAAAAACTGTTTATTACTATTTATGATTAAAAAAATTTTTTATGACTGTGCGATTGAGTATTTATATGAGTAAGTACGCAGACAAGCTATCGTGACTGAAGAGAAGTTTCAAAGAAATTACCTTCTCAATCGGCCATTGAACTGACCTCAATAATCTGGCGTGACGTTCCCTTATCATTTTTTTTTTCTTCATCTACGTCGCATTGCTCATGCGAGAAAAGTCGAACTGATCGTTATCATATCGTTGCGAATAAAAATTTATTCTCGATTAAGTTTATAATGTTTTATTGAACGATTAAACTAAAAAATTATTCAAATAATGGCAGGTGAATGGGAAAAATGTCCTACTTAAAATTTTCCACTGATTTGCCAATGGTGTCCCATTAAGAATTTATGGTAAAAACTGATTTTCCAGTGAAGTCCCATTAAAAATGAATGATAGAAAGTACCGTTTCAATTCTCCCCATGAATCGCCATTATGATCCCATTGATTACATTTCGGTACCATTCATTACCATTAATCGGCAAATGGAAAAACTGTGCCAAGGGCTCAAGCTTTTTAGCCTTCGATTTAGTTCCCATTTATTCCCAATGGTAAGAAATACCATTTCAGCTGTTCCAATGGTCTAACATTAATAACGAATGGGAAAAAGTACCACTTGTTACGTCCCATTGATTTGTCAGTGAACTCCCATTAATAACGAATGGGAAAAAGTACCAGTTGAATTTTCCCAGGAAATTGCCATTGGCGCCCTATTGGTAACGAATGGGAAAACCTACCATTTCAAAATTCCCAGGAAATTGCGAATGGCCCCCTATTCGTAACGAATGGGAAAACCTACCATTTCAAAATTCCCAGGAAATTGCGATAGGTCTCCTATTGGTGACGAATGGCAAAACGTACCCTTTGAAATTTTCCACTTATTCGCCAGTGGGGTCCCATTAAGAATGAATGGTAGAAAGTACCATTTCAATTTTCCCCATGAATTTCCATTAGGTTCCCATTGATTACCTTTCGGTACCATTCATTACCATTAATCGCGAAATGGAAAAACTGTGCCAAGGGCTCAAGCTTTTTAACCTTCGATTTAGTTCCCATTTATTCCCAATGGTAAGAAATACCATTTCAGCTTTTCCAATGGTCTAACATTAATAACGAATGGGAAAAAGTACCAGTTTAATTTTCCCAGGAAATTGCCATTGGCCCCCTATTGGTAACGAATAGGAAAACCTACCATTTCAAAATTCCCAGGAAATTGCGATAGGTCTCCTATTGGTGACGAATGGCAAAACGTACCCTTTGAAATTTTCCACTTATTCGCCAGTGGGGTCCCATTAAGAATGAATGGTAGAAAGTACCATTTCAATTTTCCCCATGAATTTCCATTAGGTTCCCATTGATTACCTTTCGGTACCATTCATTACCATTAATCGCCAAATGGAAAAACTGTGCCAAGGGCTCAAGCTTTTTAACCTTCGATTTAGTTCCCATTTATTCCCAATGGTAAGAAATACCATTTCAGCTTTTCCAATGGTCTAACATTAATAACAAATGGGAAAAAGTACCACTTGTTACGTCCCATTGATTTGTCAGTGAACTCCCATTAATAACGAATGGGAAAAAGTACCAGTTGAATTTTCCCAGGAAATTGCGAATGGCCCCCTATTCGTAACGAATGGGAAAACCTACCATTACAAAATTCCCAGGAAATTGCGATAGGTCTCCTATTGGTAACGAATGGCAAAACGTACCCTTTGAAATTTTCCACTTATTCGCCAGTGGGGTCCCATTAAGAATGAATGGTAGAAAGTACTGTTTCAATTTTCCCCATGAATTTCCATTAGGTTCCCATTGATTACCTTTCGGTACCATTCATTACCATTAATCGCGAAATGGAAAAACTGTGCCAAGGGCTCAAGCTTTTTAACCTTCGATTTAGTTCCCATTTATTCCCAATGGTAAGAAATACCATTTCACCGTTTCCAATGGTCTAACATTAATAACGAATGGGAAAAAGTACCAGTTTAATTTTCCCAGGAAATTGCCATTGGCCCCCTATTGGTAACGAATAGGAAAACCTACCATTTCAAAATTCCCAGGAAATTGCGATAGGTCTCCTATTGGTGACGAATGGCAAAACGTACCCTTTGAAATTTTCCACTTATTCGACAGTGGGGTCCCATTAAGAATGAATGGTAGAAAGTACCGTTTCAATTTTCCCATTGATTACCTTTCGATACCATTCATTACCATTAAACGCTCAACGGAAAACTTTGCCAAAGGATCTCATGTCTCCTATAGAAAAGCATCATTCTTGCAAATATTGCATCGTACTCCGGATTTTTTTCCTTTTTTTTTTTTTCTCCTGAACGTCATTGCCGACCAGCGATACGTTTGGATTTCTGAACAATAACTTTAAATAACGTATTATCAGGTACGTCGTGAAATACCTGGCTTGTGTTGGTTATCGAGCTGGACGAACGGATTCGTTGTGCCACATATCGGCAGCTCAGAATGAGAAGGGCCTAAAAACCGAGTACATTAACGCGACACTTGCGCCCGCTCGGAATGAGAAGGGCCTAAAAACCGTGTACATTAACTCGGCACTTGCGCCCTTCTTACTGTCGACCTTCGATGCACTAAGCTATGACGAAATATTTTTTCTGCGGCTGCTGACTCGTCACCGACGACTCGCTCGATCGTCAATCCGGCGAATAATTCATGCATGTGTTTTATGTCCGAAGAGGGGACAGGGAGGAGGTGGGGTAAAATGAATCAGCGGGGCAAAATGGACACATACACAAACTTAATGAAATTTTGAGAACGCTAATTTATCGCAATGGTCTTCGTCTTGCGCGCTCCATTTCGCGACATTTAATTCAACATATATCCAGAATTCGTATTTTGTCTAGAAAATAATTGGACAACAGCCTGTAATTGGGGATTTTTTTTTATCATTGAGGTTTATTAATTTTTATTAAGATCGACGGAAGGTCCAAATTGTCTTGTATTATTTTTCGTACATCGAGAATTCATATTTGTCCTGAAAAAAAAATAAATAAATAATTAGAATCGAACCTGCGCGTCATGAATTTTTGATAATCCGAATTTACCAATATTTACGAAAAATTTTGGCAACTCAATTTTGCACTGGTTTCTAAACATTTATTTTGCTCAGCTCCGCGAAATTTGTGTATTAGATTAAATCTGTATGTTTAAAAGAAAGTTTTGAATAAATGAAAAAAATGTTTTTTATACACCGCAAAAACTCTCCGATTGGCTCGGACGTTTCACTTTGTCCCCTGCATTATACTTTTTTGATAAGAGATTTTTGATAATTGAGGTTTGTATATTTTTTATTACCATTGGTATAAGCTCCATATTTTTCCACATTGTATGTCATACTCTACAAATTCATATTAATTCTGAGAAAAAGAATCAGACTTCATATTTATTCCGAAAAAAAAAAATCAGAATACAGCCTGTTGATCGCGATTTTTTTTTTTTAATTCGTATTCACCAATATTTACGAAAATTTTTGGAAAATTCACTTTGCACTACATTTTTAAAAATTAATTTTGCTGAGCTCCGCGAAATTTGTGTATTAGATTAAATCTGTACTTCGCCAATATTTACGAAAATTTTTGGAAAATTCACTTTGCACTACATTTAAAAAAATTAATGTTGCTCAGCTCCGGCAAATAAGTGTACGCATTTAAATTCTCTGTTCAAAAGAATGGCTAAAAATGTGTTTTGCAAATAAAAAAGAAAACTCTCCGATTCCCTCGGTCCATTTTGCCCCCTGCACAAACCATACACATACGTATATTCATAATGTTACGTGTTTACGGGAAAACAAACGAGCA
This sequence comes from Amblyjoppa proteus, assembly GCA_963922035.1. Taxonomy (NCBI): domain Eukaryota; kingdom Metazoa; phylum Arthropoda; class Insecta; order Hymenoptera; family Ichneumonidae; genus Amblyjoppa; species Amblyjoppa proteus. The sequence continues at coordinate 11,769,223 of OY998231.1, read as the reverse complement.
GGCATAACCCACTTTGAGGAAGGTGCGACACGAGGCGAGCTGACGCAGCCGAACGGGGACTTCCCCGGAATTTGTACGGTCATCATTAAATCAGATCGCGAATTAAAAAAAAAAATAAATAGAAATCACACGTCAGTGGAACTGTGCGGAAAATGTCGAATAAAAAAAATTACAAGTCATGTGATGATATTAATTTCTTTTTTTATTTCATTATATATATATATATATATATATATATATATATATATATATATATATATATATATATATATATCTATATATGTAAGAGCTGGGCAGTATTTTAAATACATATTTTAAGTACAGTATAGTATTTTGTATTTTAAGTACTTTCGAGTATTTTGCCCAGCTCTTATATATATATATATATATATATATATATGTAAAAGCCTGACGAAAAAACGATACTTAAACACTGAAAATATCTTTCGCCCTCAAAGGCATTTGGCAATTCGTGACGTTTGCGGACCAAAGTCCGTTGGCGTTTGAAATCGTGGTACTGATACGTTAGGAAAGAGACGAGCCTCCCGAAGACCACCAACGAAAACCGATTAACCCGATCGTCATGCTTGTTTCGCAAAAAGTTCAACGTACAAAGTACGAAATTTCATATCCGTTACAGTACCGGATAAAGTATTTTGACTAAAGTCCTTTCGCAATCGAACGAGGAGGTCGATTGAAGCCATTTTTTTATTACTGGTGAAAGTCCAATTACTTTTTTCAGATTGCAATATTTTGACTATTAAAATCATTCGAATATTCTTAATTATTAAAATATATTGAAGTATTCAAATACGAATTATTCATATTCAATTCATGGGGAATTATTAAACATTTTTTTATATTTACACATCCCTAGTATTTTGACTAAAGTCCTTCCGCAATCGAACGAGGAAATCGATTGAAGCCATTTTTATTATTACTGGTGAAAGTCCAATTATTTTTTTCAGATTGCAATATTTTAACAATTAAAATCATTCGAATATTCTTAATTATTAAAATATATTGAAATATTCAAATTAAAATTCAGATTATTAAAATATATTGAAGTATTCAAATACGAATTATTCATATTCAATTCATGGGGAATTATTACAATTTTTTAAATATTTTCACATCCCTAGTATTTTGACTAAAGTCCTTCCGCAATCGAACGAGGAAATCGATTGAAGCCATTTTTTTATTACTGGTGAAAGTTCAATTACTTTTTTCAGATTGCAATATTTTGACTATTAAAATCATTCGAATATTCTTAATGATTAAAATATATTGAAATATTCAAATTTAAATTCAGATTATTAAAATATATTGAAGTATTCAAATACGAATTATTCATATTCAATTCATGGGGAATTATTAAAAATTTTTTAATATTTTCACATCCCTAGTATTTTGACTAAAGTCCTTCCGCAATCGAACGAGGAAATCGATTGAAGCCATTTTTTTTTATTACTGGTGAAAGTCCAATTATTTTTTTCAGATTGCAATATTTTGTCAATTAAAATCATTCGAATATTCTTAATCATTAAAATATATTGAAATATTCAAATGAAAATTCAGATTATTAAAATATATTGAAGTATTCAAATACGAATTATTCATATTGAATTCATGGGGAATTATTAAAAAATTTTTAATATTTTCACATCCCTAGTATTTTGACTAAAGTCCTTCCGCAATCGAACGATGAGGTCGATCGAAGCATTTTTTTTTTTTCGTGACCCATGAAAGTCCAAATTTTTTCTCTGATTGACCGATCCGATACGAAAATCCCTTCAGGATTATTTTTACTTTTTCAATTTCCACGCTTAAAAACAAAAATATTAAGGACGTGCGAATATTCAAAATATTTAAATAATTTGAATACTTCAATATGTTCGAATAATTAAGAATATTCGAATGATTTTAATAGTCGAAATATTCGTATTAGATAAACGAATTATTCGAATAATTTGAAATATTAATTTGAAACTTTATAATGTTCCATAATGGTAATTATAAATAATGCGATAATCAATGCCAATTGATTTAAAACACAAATTGTTGTACACGTTTAAGCTTTGAAAAAGTGAATAACTCGCAACCGAGCGTGAGTTCTTGAACTTTGTGGTAATCAAAATTCTTCATTCAACGAATACAATTTATGTGCTCAGTTTTGAAGATGTAAGTCATAGAATTTTTCGAAATATTCGATTTTTTTTTTTTTTAATACTCATGAATATTCGTATTATTCGAATTTTTTAAATTATTCAAATTTTTCAATTGACTATCAATTTTCAATTAAATTCAAATCAAACGCTATTCGCACACCCCTAATATTAATATCATTAAATTGTAATCGGAATTCTAATATGAAATTCATAAAAATTATTGAAAATATTCGAAATATACGAATTTTCTTGAATTATTCATGAATATTCGAATTATTCGAGTTTTTTTAAATTATTCAAATCTTTGAATATTCAATTCAAAAGCTATTCGCACACCCCTAAAAAAAATATCCTCAAATTATCTTCGATGAATTTTCATCACAATGCATATTAAAAAAATTGTCAACAATTTTTATTTTTTTAAATTTATCCTCTCCAACCAAGATACAACAAAAAAAAACCCTCGTTAACAGCTCTAAATTATCCGCGATTTTTAATCGCAAAATGAGAATCCGACACGCCGCTCTTGTTCCCTTATTAATATATATTTATTATATTAATAAGAAATATTATAGAATTATAATATTCGAATTATTCAAATATGTTAAATCATTCAAATCTTTGAATATTCAATTCAAACACTATTCGCACACCCCTAAAAAATATCCTCAAATTACGATCGATGAATTTTATTCCCAACGCATTGCCGCAAAAATGTCCCACCATTTTTTTTTTATCTCCAACGAAGATATTTAAAAAAAAAAAAAAAAACCCTCGTTAATAGCTCTAAATTATCCGCGATTTTTAATCGCAAAATGAGAATCCGACACGCCGCTCTTGTTCCCTTATTAATATATATTTATTATATTAATAAGAAATATTATAGAATTATAATATTCGAATTATTCAAATATGTTAAATCATTCAAATCTTTGAATATTCAATTCAAACACTATTCGCACGCCCCTAAAAAATATCCTCAAATTATGATCGATGAATTTTATTCCCAACGCATTGCCGCAAAAAAGTTCCACCATTTTTTTTTATCATCTCCAACGAAGATATTAAAAAAAAAAAAAAAAACCCTCGTTAATTGCTCTAAATTATCCGCGATTTTTAATCGCAAAATGAGAATCCGACACGCCGCTCTTGTTCCCTTATTAATATATATTTATTATATTAATAAGAAATATTATAGAATTATAATATTCGAATTATTCAAATATGTTAAATCATTCAAATCTTTGAATATTCAATTCAAACACTATTCGCACGCCCCTAAAAAATATCCTGAAATTACGATCGATGAATTTCATTCCCAACGCATTGCCGCAAAAAAGTTCCACCATTTTTTTTTTTTTATCATTTTCAACGAAGATATTAAAAAAAAAAAAACCCCTCGTTAATAGCTCTAAATTATCCGCGATTTTTAATCGCAAAATGAGAATCCGACAACCCGGTCTTATTCCCTTGACCGGTCACAATCTACATCGCGCAAGTGGATTAGTTTCTTGCATAACTTGTTATCGTTTCCGAGATATATTTTCTAGCGAGAGCGATCATCTTTCTCATCCATGCGTGAAAGATTTCTCCCCCCCCCCCCCACCCCCCACGGGAGACTTTCGTGACCCACTCGATTCGCTGGGGGCGTCGAAGTTTCGCCATCGCAATAATATTGTCGTCGGAAACGATACGCGCCTTTCCGTCCGACGATTTCTTCTACAACAAACAGCCGAGGCGTGTTGCGTTAACGCGAGCGTTCGAAGACGATAAAAAAAAAAATAATAAAAAAAATAAATTTAAAAAAAATATAAAAAAATGGGTATCGACGATAGCTCGAGTGTTCAGACCCCCTGCGACGCATTATGCATTACTGAGGCCATGTTGCACGAGCGAAGCTCCCCTTTACATCAACTTGAACCCCGGGGTTATCCGACGTTTATTTATTTATTTTTTTCCTGTTTGTTCCCTCGTCAATACGGCGAGGTCTCGGTGACGGAAAGACCTTTCGAGATTGGCTCGGCGCGCACTTCAAACCCGACTACACTTTCCTGTAACTTGGTAGGAAGAGTTATCTGTGCAATGGGCGTTTGTATCTCTCGATAATGTGCTGAAGTATCGCCGTTGTCGCTGTTGACAATAATCGAGTCAGCTTCGTCACAGGGAGGGCCATTCACTTTTTAGGGAGTGGAAAATAATTTAATACTACGATATGCGATATGAAATTTTTATATCGATTAGTTACAAAAGTTGGAAGTGTGAAATTTTCATATCGCTTCGTTACAAAAGTTGGAAGTGTGAAATTTTCATATCGCTTCCTTATAAAACTTCAAAATTCACATTTTCTTATGGCTTCCTTATCAAAGTTGAAAATTGAAATTTTCATATCGCTTCGTTGAAAAAGTTGGAAATGTGAAATTTTCATATCGCTTCGTCACAAAAGTTGGAAGTGTGAAATTTTCATATCGCTTCGTTACAAAAGTTGGAAGTGTAAAATTTTCATATCGCTTCCTTATAAAACTTCAAAATTCACATTTTCTTATGGCTTCCTTATCAAAGTTGAAAATTGAAATTCTCATATCGCTTTCTCATATAAATTGAAAATTGAAATTTCCTAATCGTTCCCTCATGAAAGTTGAAATTTTTGGATAGCTTTCTTATAAAAGTTGAAAATTGAAATTTCCTGATCGTTCCCTCATGAAAGTTGAAATTTTTTGATAGCTTCCTTATAAAAGTTGAAAATCGAAATTTTCATATCGCTTCTTTATAAAAGTTGAAAATTGAAATTTTCATATCGCTTCGTTACAAAAGTTGGAAGTGTGAAATTTTCATATCGCTTCGTCACAAAAGTTGGAAGTGTGAAATTTTCGTATCGCTTCGTTACAAAAGTTGGAAGTGTGAAATTTTCAGATCGCTTCCTTATAAAACTTCAAAATTCACATTTTCTTATGGCTTCCTTATCAAAGTTGAAAATTGAAATTCTCATATCGCTTTCTCATAAAAATTGAAAATTGAAATTTCCTGATCGTTCCCTCATGAAAGTTGAAATTTTTGGATAGCTTTCTTATAAAAGTTGAAAATTGAAATTTTCATATCGCTTCGTTACAAAAGTTGGAAGTGTGAAATTTTCATATCGCTTCGTCACAAAAGTTGGAAGTGTGAAATTTTCATATCGCTTCGTTACAAAAGTTGGAAGTGTAAAATTTTCATATCGTTTCCTTATAAAACTTCAAAATTCACATTTTCTTATGGCTTCCTTATCAAAGTTGAAAATTGAAATTCTCATATCGCTTTCTCATATAAATTGAAAATTGAAATTTCCTGATCGTTCCCTCATGAAAGTTGAAATTTTTGGATAGCTTTCTTATAAAAGTTGAAAATTGAAATTTTCATATCGCTTCGTTACAAAAGTTGGAAGTGTGAAATTTTCATATCGCTTCGTCACAAAAGTTGGAAGTGTGAAATTTTCATATCGCTTCGTTACAAAAGTTGGAAGTGTAAAATTTTCATATCGTTTCCTTATAAAACTTCAAAATTCACATTTTCTTATGGCTTCCTTATCAAAGTTGAAAATTGAAATTCTCATATCGCTTTCTCATATAAATTGAAAATTGAAATTTCCTGATCGTTCCCTCATGAAAGTTGAAATTTTTGGATAGCTTTCTTATAAAAGTTGAAAATTGAAATTTCCTGATCGTTCCCTCATGAAAGTTGAAATTTTTTGATAGCTTCCTTATAAAAGTTGAAAATCGAAATTTTCATATCGCTTCTTTATAAAAGTTGAAAATTGAAATTTTCATATCGCTTCGTTACAAAAGTTGGAAGTGTGAAATTTTCATATCGCTTCGTCACAAAAGTTGGAAGTGTGAAATTTTCATATCGCTTCGTTACAAAAATTGAAAGTTGAAATTTTCATACGGCTTCCTCATAAAAGTTGGAGGTGTGAAATTTTCATATGGCTTCTTTATGAAAGATCAAAAATCACTCTTTCTTATGGCTTCCTTATCAAAGTTGAAAATTGAAATTTTCATATCGCTTCCTCATATAAATTTAAAATTGAAATTTCCTGATCGTTCCCTCATAAAAATTGAAATTTTTTGATAGCTTCCTTTTAAAAGTTGAAAATTGAAATTTTCATATCGCTTCTTCATAAAAGTTGAAAATTGAAATTTTCATATCGCTTCATCATATAAATTGAAAATTGAAATTTTCATATCGCTTCTTTATAAAAGTTGAAAATTGAAATTTTCATATCGCTTCCTCATATAAATTGAAAATTGAAATTTCCTCATCGTTCTCTCATAAAAATTGAAATTTTTTGATAGCTTCCTTTTAAAAGTTGACAATTGAAATTTTCATATCGCTTCTTCATAAAAGTTGAAAATTGAAATTTTCATATCGCTTCGTCATATAAATTGAAAATTGAAATTTTCTGATCGCTCCCTCGTAAAAGTTGACATTTTTTGATAGCTTCCTTATAAAAGTTGAAAATTGAAATTTTCATGTGGATTCCTCATAAAAGAAAAAAATTGTTCAACAAATCACCCGTAAATACGACTTTTTAATGAAAATGATTTGTTCTCTTTAATTATTTATCTTATATTGTTAAATTCTGAAAAAATGCATACTTATTCAGAAAAGCTAACAAATCGTTTTCACAGAACAAGAAAAGGATGATTCGTTGAATAATTTTTATTTTTTTTTTTTTCATTAATTTGGTAATAACATTTTGAAATTATTATCTTGCGTATGCTTGATTTTTTCACATTTTTATACCACCGAGAAGCGTGATTCTCTCTGAATCTTACGTGGTGTCAGTCAATCCGCTCATACTACCTTAAAAACGCTCCACGGGGTCCAATTTTTACAAAAAATATATCAATCTTTAGAAAAACCTCAAAATTGAAAAAAAAAAAAAAATTAAAGTCCAAATAATTTTGTTTTGTATCTAAAATGATAAATAAGCTGCAAGGCTCGTCGTTTACGGCCCAATCACGAGTTCTTTTTTGCCCTTATGAAGTCTCCCACATTTTCCAAAAAGTTGATGCGCTGCAATCGTCTCGTCAAATCGTCTCGTTGCGTGTCACCAAAGAGTGTGATTCACGTGCAATTCAAAGAGAATTTCGTCAACTTTCTGATCGAATAAAAATCTGAAAAAAATTCAACCATACGGAAGATGCTAAGAAGACTACTTTTCCATGATAATAGTTCCAAAAAGTTATTAATAAATTAGTAAAAAAAAAATCATTGTTTAACGAATTAGTCGGTAAAGTAATTTTTTCCTTAGCCCAAATTTATTCTATAATTTTTTTTGAATACTCATACATTTTTTAAGAATTTTTTCTAATATTCAATAATTCGTGATTTTTTATTTATAAAAAAAAATGAAAAATGTGGTTTTTTTTATTAGAAAAAATTCTCAAAATATTCATTAGTATTAAAAAAAAATGATTGAGTCAATTTGGGTTAAAGAAAAAGTTAGTTAACGGGATAATTCGTTGAAAAATAATTTTTTTATTTTTTTACTGATTTGTTAATAACTTTTTGCAATTATTATTATGGAAAATTAATCTTCTTAGCACCTTCTAAATGGTTGATTTTTTTCAGATTTTTATTCCGTTAGAAAGACATCGAAATTCGTTGTGAATTGCACGTGAATCACATTCTTTGGTAATGCACAACGAGACGACCTCCGTAAGGTAGTCCTTGCGAATAGTGTTCACTTCGCATGAGTTTCAGAGAAATGACAGCAAATTGCAAACACTTCTGGATGATATAAAAATCTGAAAAAAATCAAGTATATTAAAGGTGCTGAAAAGATTAATTTTGCATAATAATAATTCCAAAATGTTATTAATAAATTGATGAAAAATAAAATTGTTCACCAAATATCTCGGAAACCTAACGTTTTTTTTTTTAATGAAAATTATTTGTTCATTTTTTTGAATGCGTATGAATTTTTTTAGATTTTTAAATTCACTTTCATTTTTTTTTTTTTTTTTATATCGGAAAAACGTGTAGAAAAACAGAAAATTCAAGGTGAATTTAAAAATCTGAAAAAATTCATACTTATTCAGAAATATTAACGAACAATTTTCATTTAAAAAAAAAGTTAGGTTTCCGGGATATTTGTTGAACAATTTTATTTCTCATCAATTTGTCAATGACATATTGAAATTATTATTATGCAAAATTAATCTTTTCACCACCTTTGGAATGCATGATTTTTTTCAGATTTTTATATCATCCAGGAGTGTTTGCAATTTCCACCGATTTCTCTGAAACTTAAGTGAAGTGAACACTATTCGCATAAGTTTCAGAGAAATGAGAGGGAATTGTAGGCACTTCTCGATGGTATAAAAATCTGAAAAAAATCAAGCGTACTAAAGACGCCCGCAAGGATTAATTTTGCATAACAATAATTCCAAAATGTTATTTAACAAATTGATGAAAAATAAAATTTTTCAACAAATCTCCCGGAAACATAACGTTTTTGTTTTTTTTTTAATGAAAATTATTCGTTCATTTTTCTGAATACGTGTTAATTTTTTCAGACTTTCAAATTCACTTTGAATTTTCTGACTCTCTACACGTTTTTCCCAAAAAAAAAAAAAAAAAAAAAAAAAAAATGAATTATAAAAAATCTGAAAAAATTCATACGTATTCAAAAAAATAAACGAATGATTTTCATTCAAAAAAAAAAAAGTTACGTTTCCGAGATATTTGTTGAACAATTTTATTTCTCATCAATTTGTCAATGACATATTGAAATTATTATTATGCAAAATTAATCTTTTCACCACCTTTGGAATGCATGATTTTTTTTAGATTTTTATATCATCCAGGAGTGTTTGCAATTTCCACCGATTTCTCTGAAACTTAAGTGAAGTGAACACTATTCGCATAAGTTTCAGAGAAATGAGAGGGAATTGTAGGCACTTCTCGATGGTATAAAAATCTGAAAAAAATCAAGCGTACTAAAGACGCCCGCAAGGATTAATTTTGCATAACAATAATTCCAAAATGTTATTTAACAAATTGATGAAAAATAAAATTTTTCAACAAATCTCCCGGAAACATAACGTTTTTGTTTTTTTTTTAATGAAAATTATTCGTTCATTTTTCTGAATACGTGTTAATTTTTTCAGACTTTCAAATTCACTTTGAATTTTCTGACTCTCTACACGTTTTTCCCAAAAAAAAAAAAAAAAAAAAAAAAAAAAATGAATTATAAAAAATCTGAAAAAATTCATACGTATTCAAAAAAATAAACGAATGATTTTCATTCAAAAAAAAAAAAGTTACGTTTCCGAGATATTTGTTGAACAATTTTATTTCTCATCAATTTGTCAATGACATATTGAAATTATTATTATGCAAAATTAATCTTTTCACCACCTTTGGAATGCATGATTTTTTTCAGATTTTTATATCATCCAGGAGTGTTTGCAATTTCCACCGATTTCTCTGAAACTTAAGTGAAGTGAACACTATTCGCATAAGTTTCAGAGAAATGAGAGGGAATTGTAGGCACTTCTCGATGGTATAAAAATCTGAAAAAAATCAAGCGTACTAAAGACGCCCGCAAGGATTAATTTTGCATAACAATAATTCCAAAATGTTATTTAACAAATTGATGAAAAATAAAATTTTTCAACAAATCTCCCGGAAACATAACGTTTTTGTTTTTTTTTTAATGAAAATTATTCGTTCATTTTTCTGAATACGTGTTAATTTTTTCAGACTTTCAAATTCACTTTGAATTTTCTGACTCTCTACACGTTTTTCCCAAAAAAAAAAAAAAAAAAAAAAAAAAAAATGAATTATAAAAAATCTGAAAAAATTCATACGTATTCAAAAAAATAAACGAATGATTTTCATTCAAAAAAAAAAAAGTTACGTTTCCGAGATATTTGTTGAACAATTTTATTTCTCATCAATTTGTCAATGACATATTGAAATTATTATTATGCAAAATTAATCTTTTCACCACCTTTGGAATGCATGATTTTTTTCAGATTTTTATATCATCCAGGAGTGTTTGCAATTTCCACCGATTTCTCTGAAACTTAAGTGAAGTGAACACTATTCGCATAAGTTTCAGAGAAATGAGAGGGAATTGTAGGCACTTCTCGATGGTATAAAAATCTGAAAAAAATCAAGCGTACTAAAGACGCCCGCAAGGATTAATTTTGCATAACAATAATTCCAAAATGTTATTTAACAAATTGATGAAAAATAAAATTTATCAACAAATCTCCCGGAAACATGACGTTTTTTTTTTTTTAAATGAAAATTATTCGTTCATTTTTCTGAATACGTGTTAATTTTTTCAGACTTTCAAATTCACTTTGAATTTTCTGACTCTCTACACGTTTTTCCCATTAAAAAAAAAAAAAAAACAAAAAAAAAAAAAATCAAAATCAATTTAAAAAATCTGAAAAAATTCATACGTATTCAAAAAAATGAACGAATGATTTTCATTCAAAAAAAAAAAAAAAAAGTTACGTTTCCGAGATATTTGTTGAACAATTTTATTTCTCATCAATTTGTCAATGACATATTGAAATTATTATTATGCAAAATTAATCTTTTCGCCACCTTTGGAATGCATGATTTTTTTCAGATTTTTATATCATCCAGGAGTGTTTGCAATTTCCACCGATTTCTCTGAAACTTCTCCGAAGTGAACGCTATTCGCAGGGACTACCTTAATTATTCGCCGTTTTCATAAATACGCCTCCATAGCGACGTGACATCAAGTCAATTATAAAAAAAAAAAAAAAGTGCGTCGAAATTAGTCGACGAAAAAAAAAAAAAAAAAAAAAATCCCCGAGATAATGAAGAGCATGAAAAAAAACTCGCTCTACATCGCAGGTCGCAAAAAAAGGGTTCGATATAAATAGAAAGGAGCGGAGAGTGGTAGCGAGTAGCGTGGACAAGAAAACCATGACGGTTCGTAAATTCATGTGGGCTGGCGCTGATTTTTTATCCGCCACTTTCTCACGATTACGTTCTTACGACCTCGTCCGTAACCCTGCTGCTGTTATGAATATCGCCGGTGTTAGTTCGTTAAGCCTTGAATCCTGTTGCCTCGCGGAGTGTTGTTGAGCAAGAAGACAATTGAAGAAAAAACAACAACAACGACAACAACGACAAAAAAAAAAGGCGATAATCCGCGCATAACCGGCTCTACTAGAGATCTCATCGACATGGCAACTGCATTTATTTTTAAAGCGCGGCTCGCGCTAAGTATTCGTGAGAATAATGACAGAGGGAGAGTAGATATGAGCGGGTAACAATAGGGTAAGACGGGGGTGATATGGCGAGGCAATCTCGCCCAATCGTTTTGAGGAGTTCAAGTTTATGAACCCGCAGTAAGATTCCATGCCGAACGGCACTTGTCCGATAAGTTTTGCCGTATCGTGCGGATGTTTCGGGTGATATGGCCAATCAAAAAAATTCTTCTTCGGGTTACCTCGCGAAAACAAGGGGGTTCGGTGGGTTGAATGACTCATCTGCACTCAGAAAAATAATTTATTTGACGGCCACCGTTCATTTAGATCATGTAAAATATTTATTTGATTTAAATAGATATTTATTTCATTTAAGTCAACTATTTACTTTGTTTAAATAAATATTTATTTAAATCAAATAAATATTTTGCTTCATCTTAATGAACGGTGGGCGTCAAGTAAATTATTTTTCTGGGTGTGGTGACCGTTGGTTGGCAACGATATTAAAGGATTTGACCTTTTTTTTTCAACAAGTACGAGTTCATTGCTACTGTTCATATCACCAATAGATGTCTTGTGATATTGTCAAACGAGTGATTGAGGGTGATATCGACGGATTCGGTGACATCGACGGATTCGGTGACATCGACGGATTCGGTGACATCGACGGATTCGGTGACATCGACGGATTCGGTGATATCGACGGATTCGGTGACATCGGCGGATTCGGTGACATCGGCGGATTCGGTGACATCGGCGGATTCGGTGACATCGGCGGATTCGGTGACATCGACGGATTCGGTGACATCGACGGATTCGGTGACATCGACGGATTCGGTGACATCGACGAATTCGGTGACATCGACGGATTCGGTGACATCGACGGATTCGGTGACATCGACGGATTCGGTGACATCGACTGATTCGGTGACATCGACGGATTCGGTGACATCGACTGATTCGGTGACATCGACGGATTCGGTGACATCGACGGATTCGGTGACATCGGCGGATTCGGTGACATCGACGGATTCGGTGACATCGACGGATTCGGTGACATCGACGGATTCGCTGACATCGACGGATTCGCTGACATCGACGGATTCGCTGACATCGACGGATTCGGTGACATCGACGGATTCGGTGACATCGACGGATTCGGTGACATCGACTGATTCGGTGACATCGACGGATTCGGTGACATCGACGGATTCGGTGACATCGGCGGATTCGGTGACATCGGCGGATTCGGTGACATCGACGGATTCGGTGACATCGACGGATTCGGTGACATCGACGGATTCGGTGACATCGACGGATTCGCTGACATCGACGGATTCGCTGACATCGACGGATTCGGTGACATCGACGGATTCGGTGACATCGACGGATTCGGTGACATCGACGGATTCGGTGACATCGGCGGATTCGGTGACACCATTGATCTGGTGTTATTGACGATCTGGCGTTATCGACGATCCGGCGTTATCGACGATCCGGCGTTATTGACGACCTGGTGGCACTACCCTTGGCTATATCGCTTACAGTGGCCGAGTCATACAGCTAATCGTAATTTTTGTAAATATCGCATTAATTAATTTAACTATGAAATTTCTCGATCTTCATGCGTCAAAAACTGACCTGTATGTATTACAAATTGTACATCGCCATATAGTATATATCATCGCTAGGTTATTATCACCGTCATCGATAATCAATTCCTTTCTAATAGACCTACCTCCCGTCTTCGACGTTAGTTAACCCGTCCGTCCGATAGAAATATCACCCGGTATTCTCCTATACTCGAAAGACTTAATCTCGCGAAGGGGGCAGTTCGTAACCGCTGAACCCCCGACGATTCCACTGAACTACGAATACTAACTCATAATGAGATAGACTTGAAAACAAAAAACAAAAAAAAAAATTAATATTCCACACATACGCAGAGAACTGTCTCATTACCGCGCACATAATCTCGTGACTACCCCAAGCAAAGAGGTCATCACGATTAACTGATTAATCCTCGGCTGGATGCGTATTCTTACATATGCAGTAATCTCGTAACTGTTTTTAGCGTGTCGTTGTACGGCTTACACGATAGGCAATTATATAATGTTAGGCCTTTGTCGAAACTGTACGTAAATTCTACAATAACTTTTAGAAAACGTTCGAAAACCATGGGCGGAGTTATAGATGAGGGTGCTTATTTAAGATCTGCATTTTAATACACTGAGAGAAGGATCTATTAAAAATTATCAATGATCTAAGAAAAATTACCATAGCGCACAGTAGTACGGCGGCAGCGCGTCACCTATGGTAGAAAGTCTGAGATCATTCAAGAATTTTTATCATAATATGTAAGAAAAATTCTTATAAATCCGGTACTTCCGACCATAGGTGGCGCCCTAACGTTCTACTACTATGTGATATGGTAATATCACCCAAGTGACATGGTAATTTTTACGAGATCCTTCTCTCAGTGCATACATTTTGCTTCCTCATGGGGGAAGCTATGTTAAAATAAAGAAAATATTTAGAGATTAGAGTTTCAGAGTACTTAAAATAGTCAAAAACGTCGAGAAATGCTATTGATATGACTTACTGACGGTTAGTGACAGGACTAAGAACGTTTGACACGAATTACCGACTGTAGTGACAGGACTAAGAACGTTTGATACGAATTACCGACTGTAGTGACAGGACTAAGAACGTTTCACACGAATTACCGACTGTAGTGACAGGACTAAGAACGTTTAACACGACTTGCAGACTGTAGTGACAGGACTAAGTACGTTTGACACGTCTTACCGACTGTAGTGACAGGACTAAGAACGTTTCACACGAATTACCGAGTGTAGTGACAGGACTAAGAACGTTTGACACGAATTACCGACGGTAGTGGCAGGACTAAGAACGTTTGACATGAATAAGCAATTGTATTGACAGGACTAAGAACGTTTGACACGAATTGCCGACTGTAGTGACAGGACTAAGAACGTTTAACACGACTTACAGACTGTAGTGACAGGACTAAGAACGTTTGACACGAATTACCGACTGTAGTGACAGGAACAAGAACGTTTGATACGAATTACCGACTGTAGTGACAGGACTAAGAACGTTTGACACGAATTACCGACTGTAGTGACAGGACTAAGAACGTTTGGCACGTCTTACCGACTGTAGTGATAGGACTAAGAACGTTTCACACGAATTACCGACTTTAGTGACAGGACTAAGAACGTTTGACACGAATTACCGACTGTAGTGACAGGAACAAGAACGTTTGATACGAATTACCTACTGTAGTTACAGGACTAAGAACGTTTGACACGAATTACCGACGGTAGTGACAGGACTAAGAACGTTTGACATGAATAAGCAATTGTAGTGACAGGACTAAGAACGTTTGACACGAATTGCCGACTGTAGTGACAGGACTAAGAACGTTTAACACGACTTACAGACTGTAGTGACAGGACTAAGTACGTTTGACACGAATTACCGACTGTAGTGACAGGACTAAGAACGTTTGATACGAATTATCGACTGTAGTGACAGGACTAAGAACGTTTCACACGAATTACCGACTGTAGTGACAGGACTAAGAACGTTTCACACGAATTACTGACTGTAGTGACAGGACTAAGAACGTTTGACACGAATTACCTATTGTAGTGACAGAACTAAGAAGGTTTGACATGACTTATCGACTGTAGTGACGGGACTAAGAACGTTTGACACGACTTACCAAACGTAGTGACAGGACTAAGAACGTTTGACACGACTTACCGACTGTAGTGACAGGACTAAGAATAAAATATGAACAACAGATGTATAGACATAAAGACGATATGAACGACTACGTCGACTACAACTTAAGTTCCATTAACAATTGACCACTTTTGTGCCAACAAGTCACCGACGAATTGAACTATCACGCCCTATTCTGTGTCACAAGTTAGTACGATAAAATATTTCAAAAATCCCTCACCGTTTGTATTTATAGTTTACATGATTTTCCACAAATCTTTCTTCATTACGATTCGACGGATTTCAGCGGTGTAATAAAGTTCTCCTGGTCTCTGGAATTTTACAATAAAGTTCTCGAAATGTCGAGCTCGTATGATCGCTCAGTAGTGGAAGAAGCTCGTTCGGTTTCCGATAGCGAGAAACTGCAAAAAAAAAAAAAAAAAAAAACCGACGATTGGGATACGAGGCGATGACTCGGCTAATAAATAATATGGAATCGGTTATATTGTTTCGAAAAAAGCTTTGTATTTCAGTCTTGGCGCCGGCCCGTTGCGAAAACATGTTTTGCCCGATTTACCCTCACCGTCATCGGCGCACGAACATCGGGCCATCGGGAGCGATTGTTTTGCGATATTTTGTTGCAATTGAACTGCAACACTGCAATTTTTTACTGACACGGATTGAGGAGAAAGCCGTCGAGTGATGGATAAACAAGTTTGGTGACGAGTTTTAATGGACAACCAAAGTGGCAAATAGGCGACTTAAGAGAGGCAGAACTGAAGATGAGCAATTGGTGGGTATGAAGAAGGATGAACTCGAAATGAGAGTGGACACTAAGAGGAGGATCTAGTGAAAATTATCAATCATCTAAGAAAAATTACCATAGCCTATAGTCGTACTGCGCCAGCGCGATACCTATGGTAGAAAGTCTGAGATATCCAAGAATTTTTATCATAATATCTAAGGAAAATTCTTATAAATCCGGTACTTCCTACCATAGCTGACGCCCTAACGCTCTACTACTATGCGCTATGGTAATTTTTACTAGACCTTCTCTCAGTGCATACGTGATAATTTGGTACAGAGCTGGAAAGTTAAATTAACGCGGAAACGTCGAGGATTGTGTTTTAGTGTACAAGAACAACAACAACAACAACAACAACAACAACAACAACAACAACAACAACAACAACAACAACAACAACAACAACAACAACAACAACAACAACAACAACAACAACAACAACAACAACTATTATTATTATTATTATTATTATTATTATTATTATTATTATTATTATTATTATTATTATTATTATTATTATTATTATTATTATTATTATTATTATTATTATTATTATTATTATTATTATTATTATTATTATTATTATTATTATTATTATTATTATTATTATTATTATTATTATTATTATTATTATTATTATTATTATTATTATTATTATTATTATTATTATTATTATTATTATTATTATTATTATTATTGTTATTATTATTATTGTTATTATTATTATTATTATTATTATTATTAATAACGTTCTAAGGTCATCCATGGGTTCCCAATGAACGCTCGATTTCCGATTTTGAGATTCTATTGTTTTACAATCTGTCACCTGTAAAAATGTCACCTCGACATTTCTTGGTCCTGGCAAATAATCGGCTTATCGTTGACGTGCCAGGAAAGGTTAGAATACGCTGATTGGCATTTGAAACTTTATTTTGGATACAAAATATCCGACATATATAGTGTATTAATGCGTGAGAATGAATCTAACGTCATTCGTGTCTGTAGGTAGTCATATGTTTTTCGTTGTCGATTGTTTTTCGATGAGTTCCTGTGACAATTCTGACAGTCTGTTTTGAGACTATGTGTAAATGGGTCACCTGAAGACAATAGCGCTGGTAAAAATTCGATTTCTCGAAGAAAAAATATATTGCCATTCTGAAAGTGGAAAAACGGGAAAATGGTATTTTTTTTTCAACAAGTCCATTATCGTCAAAAAATTGTAAGGGTACCATTTTTTGGGTTAAAATATTTTTTTAGATTTTTTTCCTTAATGAAATCGATTGGGAAATATGCCACTTGAAAACAATGGCGAAGGTTTTAACTAGATATCCTGACATTTTTTTTTTTTTTTCGAAAACCATTCTGTATGCTAAAAATCCAAAATTTCGAATTTTAGCATACAGAATGGTTTTCGAAAAAAAAAAATTTCAAGATATCGAATTAAAACCTTCGCCATTGTTTTCAAGCGGCATATTTCCCAACCGATTTCATTAACGAAAAAATCCTAAAAGTTTTTTTTTTTTTTAAGTCCATTTTCGTAAAAAAAAAAGGTAAGCGTAAATGAAAAAAAAAATGTTCGGTTTGGATATAATTACGATTAATTAATTTCACAATTATTCTTTATTAGTAATTATTACTATTATTGTTTAGGTCACCTCGACAATTCTTGTACAAACATGAATGATTTCATCCTTTTTGAAGATACTTTTTGCTAACCATTTTTTTTTTTTGTTGTACTATTCTTACGAATATTTTTTAAGGAATAACGACTAATTTTCAGTCGGGAGTGTTTTTTTTTTTTTTATTTTTAATTTTTTTTTATACAAGTCATTAGAAATTTGGCGAGGGAAAATTTTTAATTGGTCAGAGGAAAGTCAGGGAAAAGTCAGGGAATCTTTTTCCGGGGGGAAAAACGGCCACCATGAAACAATATTTACTCGTTTATATAAGCGTGTATCGCGGTATCGAATTAGCAAGACGTCATCGACAGCGCGGCCTGATAACGACATACGATTTTCTTTACCCGCGTCATTAACCCTTCGATACGGCGCCTGGAAATTATTTACGTCCACTTATTTTTAATTACGTCGAGTAACTAGAATCCTGTTAAATCGTAAAATTGATCCAGCCAAATTGGCAAAGAAGAAAAATGTAGGTGCGGAAGTTATTATTGAAATACTGGCAGAGATTGTTGAGAAAAAAATATTGGACTTAATTTTATCATCGGGCACGCATTTTACCATCCATCTCTTTTGGTAATTAATTAATATTCGGGATGTACGAATAGCGATTGAATTCAATTGAATATTTATATATTCAATTCAAAATTTGAATAATTAAAAAAATTCAAATATTTCGAAAAATTTTTGTACGAATTGCAGATACGAATGATGAAATTCCGATTACAATGAAACAGAGCACACAATATGTATTCATTGAATGAAGAATTTTTATTACTACAAAGTTGCGGAATTTACGCTCGGTTGCAAGTTATTCCGTTTTTCAAAGCTTCAACGACTACAACAAATTCTGTTATAAATCAATTCGTATTGTTCATTGCTTTATTTATAATGATCATTATGCTCCATTAAAAGTCTCAAATTGATATTTCTAATTATTGGAGTAGTTCGTTAACATAATGAGGATATTTAGACTATTCAAATCATTCGAATTATTCAGGTACTTTGAATTATTCGAATATTTTGAATAATCAAATACGAATTATTCATATCGAATTCATGTTGAATTATTGAAATTTTTTTCAAAATTTAAATTATTTTAAAAAATTCAAATATTTCGAATTTTTTTTTTTTATGAATTGCATATTCGAATGATGAAATTCCGATTGCAATGAAACAGAGCACACAATTTGTATTCATTGAATAAAGAATTTCGATTACTACAAAGTTGCGGAACAACTTTGTTCAACGAGTACAGCAAATTCTGTTATAAATCAATTAGTATTGTTTATCGCTTTATTTATAATGATCATTATGCTCCATTGAAAGTTTCAATCAGATATTTCTAATTATTGGAGTAGTTCGTTTACCTAATGAGAATATTTAGACTATTAAAATCATTCGAATTATTCAGGTACTTTGAGTTATTCGAATTATTGGAATATTTGGAATATTCAAATACAGATTATTCATATTGAATTCATGATGAATTATTAAAAATTTTGAATATTCGCACAACCCTAATAAATAGTTCATATTCAATATTCATATTGAATTCATGATGAATTATTGAATTTTTTTTCAAAATTTAAATTATTTAAAAAATTCCAATATTTCGAAATTTTTTTTATGAATTGCATATTCGAACGATGAAATTCCGATTACAATGAAACAGAGCACACAATTTGTATTCAATGAATGAAGAATTCTGATTACTACAAAGTTGCGGAACAACTTTGTTCAACGAGTACAACAAATTCTGTTATAAATCAATTAGTATTGTTTATCGCTTTATTTATAATGATCATTATGCTCCATTGAAAGTTTCAATCGGATATTTCTAATTATTGGAGTAGTTCGTTTACCTAATGAGAATATTTAGACTATTAAAATCATTCGAATTATTCAGGTACTTTGAGTTATTCGAATTATTCAGGTAGTTTGAGTTATTCGAATTATTCGAATATTTTGAATATTCAAATACGGATTATTCATATTGAATTCATGATGAATTATTGACATTTTTTCCAAAATTTAAATTATTTAAAAAATTCAAATATTTCGAATTTTTTTTTTTTTATGAATTGCACATTCGAATGATGAAATTCCGATTACAATGAAACAGAGCACACAATTTGTATTCATTGAATGAAGAATTTTGATTACTACAAAGTTGCGGAACAACTTTGTTCACCGAGTACAACAAATTTTGTTATAAATCAATTAGTATTGTTTATCGCTTTATTTATAATGATCATTATGCTCGATTGAAAGTTTCAAATGGATATTTCTAATTATTGGAGTAGTTCGTTTACCTAATGAGAATATTTAGACTATTAAAATCATTCGAATTATTCGAATATTTTGAATATTCAAATACGGATTATTCATATTGAATTCATGATGAATTATTGACATTTTTTTCAAAATTTAAATTATTTAAAAAATTCAAATATTTCGAATTTTTTTTTTTTTATGAATTGCACATTCGAATGATGAAATTCCGATTACAATGAAACAGAGCACACAATTTGTATTCATTGAATGAAGAATTTTGATTACTACAAAGTTGCGGAACAACTTTGTTCACCGAGTACAACAAATTTTGTTATAAATCAATTAGTATTGTTTATCGCTTTATTTATAATGATCATTATGCTCGATTGAAAGTTTCAAATGGATATTTCTAATTATTGGAGTAGTTCGTTTACCTAATGAGAATATTTAGACTATTAAAATCATTCGAATTATTCGAATATTTTGAATATTCAAATACGGATTATTCATATTGAATTCATGATGAATTATTGACATTTTTTTCAAAATTTAAATTATTTAAAAAATTCAAATATTTCGAATTTTTTTTTTTTATGAATTGCACATTCGAATGATGAAATTCCGATTACAATGAAACAGAGCACACAATTTGTATTCATTGAATGAAGAATTTTGATTACTACAAAGTTGCGGAACAACTTTGTTCACCGAGTACAACAAATTTTGTTATAAATCAATTAGTATTGTTTATCGCTTTATTTATAATGATCATTATGCTCCATTGAAAGTTTCAAATGGATATTTCTAATTATTGGAGTAGTTCGTTTACCTAATGAGAATATTTAGACAATTAAAATCATTCGAATTATTTAGGTACTTTGAATTATTCGAATATTTTGAATATTCAAATACGAATTACTCATATTGACTTCATGATGATTTATTAAAAATTTTGAATATTCGCACAACCCTAATAAATAGTTCATATTCAATATTCGTATTGAATTCATGATGAATCATTGAAATTTTTGGATATTCGAATTATTCAGGTCATTTGAATTATTCGAATATTTTGAGTATTCAAATACGAATTATTCATATTGAATTCATAATGAATAATGAATTACAAAAAAATTTCGAATATTCGCACATCCCCAATAAATAAGTTCATATTCAATATTCGTATTGAATTCACGATGAATCATTGAAATTTTTGGATATTCGAATTATTCAGGTAATTTGAATTATTCGAATATTTTGAATATTCAAATACGAATTATTCATATTGAATTCATAATGAATAATGAATTACAAAAAAATTTTGAATATTCGCACATCCCCAATAAATAAGTTCATATTCAATATTCGTATTGAATTCATGATGAATCATTGAAATTTTTGGATATTCGCACGTCCCCGATAAGCATAAATATAAATAATAAATTAATGTTCGATTAAACTCGCGCATTAATATTTTCACAATAATTCCGGCGGCCTCCGGCGATATTCAGCTCTTTAACGAACTCTTTTGATCATCCGACCTCCAATCGAGCCGACGAAAGTTCGTTCACAACACGCTCGCCCCTCCCGCGCTATTCGAATAAATAGGATAAACCTTATCGGCAAGATAGCGTCAATAATAATTACAGTAACGAAAGTGATAATTTTAATAGCGTGGGTATGGATCGTTCGATCTTTGGACCAACCAATCGCGAGAGGCCTCGCTGCCTTACCCCCGGTCGCGCGTGACGTAGACTCGTATCGTCGATGACCCCACGAAAAAAAAACGGCTCAATAATAAGAGCGATTTAATAATACCCTATGAAAAAAAAAGACGACGTACGTGCTTCTTCGCGTCGCGTTTCGAGGCGTGTCGTGCAACGAGCGAACGCTCTTCGTATCATCGTTTGTTTTTTTTTTTTTTTATCACTGAATTATAATGGTGATAAAACGGCCCCATTTATCCGTTTTATCGACTTTAGATACAATTCGGTTTTTTTTTTTTTTTTCTTCGAATCTTCTAGGCAGCGCAATTATTTTCGTCGAACGTGTAGACTGATGTAATTTCATTTCGAAATTAGTCACTTTTTCCGCTGGAGCAATTTGCGAAGGGCTCGATGTGAAATCTACTTTTATTTGGAGCAAAGTAGATTTTTCGTTTTTTTTTTTTCGATACCACACAACAACATTCTATCGGTAGAAAAAATACAATTAGAATACAATTCAGAATAATTTTTAAAAAATAAAAGATATTTTATTGCGATGCGAATTATTCGACAGCCGGTTATTAAAAAATATTGCAATGCATTTACTGACCTTACGTGCTTCTCATGTGAACATTGCAATGAGAAAGCGAAAAGTCGATCTAACTAAAGTGGACACAATAAAATAAAAACGTGATTTTTTTAATGTATTTTTATTTTTATTTTTATGTATTATTTATTTAATGTGATGTAGACACTTTATCTACTGATGTGTGAAGTAGATGTGAAAACTACTTGTTGCGTAGCAAAGTAGATTTTTACATTTTTTTTTCGATACCATAACAACATTGTATTGGCAGAAAAAATACAATTACAAAAAAATGCAACATAATAACAATTTTTAAAAATTATTTCGATACGAATTATTCGAGAGCCGATTTTTAAAAAATATTAAAAGACATTTACTCACCATGCGTGTTTCATATGTGAAAATTGCAATGACGAAGCGAAAAGTTGGTCTAACTAAAACGGATTTCGCTGCCACAATCAAATAAAAGCCTGATTTTTTTTGTTTTTTTTAATTTATTTTTATGTATTATTTATTGAATGTAATGTAGACACTTTATCTACTGATGTGTGAAGTAGATGTGAAATCTACTTGTTGCGTAGCAAAGTAGATTTTTCAATTTTTTCGATACCATAACAACATTGTATAGACAGAAAAATGCAACATAATAAAAATTTTAAAAAATTATTTCGATACGAATTATTCGAGAGCCGATTTTTTGAAAATATTAAAACACATTTACTCACTATGCGTGTTTCGTATGTGAAAATTGCAATGACGAAACGAAAAGTTGGTCTAACTAAAACGGGTTTCGCTGCCACAACAAAATAAAAGCCTGATTTTTTTTTGTCTTTTTTTTTAAATTTATTTTTATGTACTATTTATTATATAAGCAGAAAAAATACAATTACAGAAAAATGCAAAATAATAAAAATAAAAAAAAATTATTTCGATACGAATTATTCGAGAGCCGATTTTTAAAAAATATTAAAACACATTTACTCACCATGCGTGTTTCATATGTGAAAATTGCAATGAGGAAGCGAAAAGTTGGTCTAACTAAAACGGGTTTCGCTGCCACAATCAAATAAAAGCCTGATTTTTTTTGTTTTTTTTAATTTATTTTTATGTATTATTTATTGAATGTAATGTAGACACTTTATCTACTGATGTGTGAAGTAGATGTGAAATCTACTTGTTGCGTAGCAAAGTAGACTTTTCAATTTTTTCGATACCATAACAATATTGTATAGACAGAAAAATGCAACATAATAAAAATTTTAAAAAATTATTTCCATACGAATTATTCGAGAGCCGATTTTTTGAAAATATTAAAACACATTTACTCACTATGCGTGTTTCATATGTGAAAATTGCAATGACGAAACGAAAAGTTGGTCTAACTAAAACGGGTTTCGCTGCCACAATAAAATTAGGCTTTTATTGCCACAATAAAATCCTAATCAGGCTTTTATTGTGTACAAAAAATCAGGCTTTTATTGCCACAATAAAAGCCTGATTTTTTTTGTTTTTTTTTTTTAATTTATTTTTATGTATTATTTATTGAATATAATGTGGACACTTTATCTACTGATGTGTGAAGTAGATGTGAAATCTACTTGTTGCGTAGCAAAGTAAATTTTTACCTTTTTGCGATACGATAACAACATTGTATAGGCAGAAAAAATACAATTACAGAAAAATGCAAAATAATAAAAATTAAAAAAAATTATTTCGATACGAATTATTCGAGAGCCGATTTTTTAGAAATATTAAAACACATTTACTCACCATGCGTGCTTCATATGTGAAAATGGCAATGAGAAAGCGAAGAGTCGATCTAATTAGAACGAGTTTCGCTGCCACAATAAAATAAAAGCATGATTAAAAAAAAAAAAATTTTCGCGTTATATTTACGTATTATTTATTCAACATAAAGTTGGACAGTACAACTTTGGTAAAAAAAAAAAAACAACATAAAGTATAGTGGCATTGAATAGACAGTAAAAACCGTGAATAGCAATCGTGGTGAAACGAATAATGTTATATTATAAAAAAAAAAATAATAATAATAAAAAAAAAATTGCGACACGAATTATTCGAGAGCTGATTTTTTTTTTTTTTTTTTTTAATATTAAAATACATTTACTCACCTTGCGTGTTTCATATGTGAAAATTGCAGTGAGGAAGCGAAAATTTGGTCTAACCAGAACGGATATTTCGCTGCCACAATAATATAAAAACATGATTTTTTTGTTCCTTTTTTTTTGTTTGGTTTTATTTTTACGTATTATTTATTCAACGTAAAGTTAGACACTACAACTTTGGTATAAAAACATAAAGTATAGTGGCACTGAATAGACAGTAAAAAACGTGGATAGGTTACGCAGTCGTGAAACGAATAATGTTATATCGTTATTATTATTATTATTATTATTTTTTTTTTTCTTAAAATTTTCGTCGCTTGTAAGTCGGTGCGATTGATTGGTAAACATGCGACGGTGAATTCTCGTCAAAGAGAAAAAAAAAAAAAAAAAAAAAAAAAAAATCGCTAGACATACGTTTCGACATATCTGCGGGTTAATCGGCGACTGCGACCTTCGTAACAACGGAATTCACGCGAATAAGTTCGATCATTTTTTTTTTTTTTTATTATTATCATCAATTTTTTTTTTTTTTTTCAAATAATTCTGCCACGCATCTATCGCGGAGAAAAGTCCGTAAAATACGAACACGGAAACAAAGTTCAAGCACGATTGTAGAGGACATTTTTTTTTTTTTTTTTTTTTCCCCATTACTTCAATTTTATACGAATTACCAAACGCTCCGTCGACGATCGATCGGCAAATCGGGAAATCGTAGAATTTCGCCATGGCCAAAATTTCAATTTTTTTCAACTCAGAAAAATTCCCTAAAAAAAAAAAAAAAAAAAAAAAAAAAAAAAAAAAAAATCGCGATCTCGCGATCGCCGGCCGATCGTCCGACAAATCGTCGAATACAGATAAACATATCGAAAAACCGAAAAATACATACTTTAACAACGAGTGAAAAGCTTTCCAAGCAGCATCACGTGGATTAAGTCGTAAATACCTATTTATAATGATTAATAATAATAATAATATTATTTTGTTGTTCTTGTCGTTCTTGTTTTTTTTTTTTTTAATGTTATTCGTATAAGTAGTAGTAGCAGTAGTAGTTTAGTGGTTTATTTAATTATCGTTAATCATTAATCCGTAATATCGTATTATTATAGTTAGTTAGGAGGGCATAGCTATATTTTTTTTTTTTTTATTTATTTACCTTTATTTTTTAACCTGGGTTTCACGATCTTATTAAACACATACACGAGACACGAAAAAACTGCGCAGCGTTATTTATGTATTATAGTATATTATTTTTTTTTTTTCTTGTGTATGGTTTTTTTTTTTTTTTTCTTGTCGTTAATTAGTGGATGCTTTTTTTTATCTTGTTAAAATCACATTTACGAGTAAAGTGCGTACGGGGCGAAGCAGTCGGAGACGAGGGACGATTTTTTTTTACGCTCGCGTTGCTATTTTTTTTTTTTTTGGGTTCCATTTTTTTTTTTTGGATTCTAATTTTTTTTTTTTTTTTAATTGATCTCTCGTCTTGGTCGTTTGCATTCTCCCCACCCTTCACCTTCAATTATTAATGACATAGACACACATTAATCACAGAGCACGAAGTTCGACATTGAAGTGTTGGACATTTTTTTTTTTTTTTTTGAAAATTGAGTGAGATGAAATTATGGAGAAAAAACATTAATTTAATTCAACGCGATTTCTACATCGCTACCCTCGTCTCTCGCTTTGCTCATCGGCGTCGCACGACGAACTTATCGACGACGATACATTTTCATTTTCTTTCCTTTTTTTTTTTTTTTTTTTTTTTTTTACTCATCGGCAATATTCAAACTGATAAGAGAGTGAGTGAAAAAAATAAAAATTAACATCAGCGTTCCTAAAATCTACGATACGTTTGACATACGCTAAAACGAGTATCTTGGTGATAAAAACGATCTATGAGACTCGTACCACTGCACCAACACGCAGCCGCTACTCACCACGAATTAACGTCGAATCCCTTTAGTTATGAAAAAAAAAAAAAAAATTAATTACTAAGAATTCAGTTTCATCGATGACGGTCGATTTGAACAAACTTTCGCAAAGATTGATTTTTTTTTTTTTTTTGTATGTGAACATGTGAGAGTTCTTTCCGTCAGCGTTGCGAATAAAAAATCATTTTTTATTAAAAAAAAAAACGAATTTTTAAATTTTATAAAATTGAGTTCTTAAATTTTATAAAATTGAGTTCCTAAATTTTATAAAATGGAGTTCCTAAATTTTATAAAATTGAGTTCCTAAATTTTATAAAATTGAGTTCCTAAATTTTATAAAATTGACTTCTTAAATTTTATAAAATTGAGTTCCTAAATTTTATAAAATTGAGTTCCTAAATTTTATAAAATTGAGTTCCGAAATTTTATAAAATTGAGTTCCTAAATTTTATAAAATTGAGTTCTTAAATTTTATAAAATTGAGTTCTTAAATTTTATAAAATTGAGTTCCTAAATTTTATAAAATTGAGTTCTTAGATTTTATAAAATTCACTTCTTAAATTTTATAAAATTGAGTTCTTAAATTTTATAAAATTGAGTTCTTAAATTTTATAAAATTGAGTTCTTAGATTTTATAAAATTCACTTCTTAAATTTTATAAAATTGAGTTCTTAAATTTTATAAAATTGAGTTCTTAAATTTTATAAAATTGAGCACTTGAATTTTATAAAATTAAGTTCTTAAATTTTATAAAATTTCATTCTTAAAAAAAAAAAAAAAAAAAAAAAAAATAAAAAAATAATGTTGAAAATGTTGAAAATATTTGGACTTCAACGTTACTTCGCGGAGGCGGTTGCGCACACATCCGGCAGATAGCACTCTCTCGCGACCATCATCCGTCCTGAATACGCACGTGGGTCCTGCCTACCTATGTTCAACCATTAATAATATCAATTACTCGAATCGTTTGCCCTTAAAAACTATTCTCCATCGTCGTCGCGCTTTTTTTTTATTTATTTTTTTAAACTGTAAATGGGATTTTCGAAAAATCATTCCTCTCGATATCCATCGGTCTTAATTAACATTATCGTCGTTTAGTATTAGGTAAAATGTGGGTAGAGCGGATTACACAGTGTAAGAACGATTACTTGGCATCAGGCAGAGTTTGTCTGGTGCTGCTATTTTTTTTTTTTTTTTTTTTTTCAACCGCAGTCACAATTTTTCAATTTAATTTTTTTTTTTCAAAATTTTTTTGAATTTCTTTTTTTTTTTTTTTTTTTTTTTTTAACAACCGAATAATTCTCGAGATCGATTTTCCGCCTATTGGAAGGAAGAACGATCGAAGTCCTGCGCAATTTTTCTACCGAGTTTGACTGTTGAAATTTTGGAAATTTTTTTTTTTTTTTTCTTCGATCCGTCTCGACCGCTCGCCTGTGCCAATTTAATTTCCTTCGCGATATATATTTTTTTTTTGTTTTTTATTTTTTATTTTTTTGTCTATCGAATAGAATTAATCGTCGATTCTCGGGGAGCACAACCTTCGTTACGAGAAATAATATTACAAAAACCTTTCGCGTTTGGGCCGACGGGAATATTCGGCAGTGTGGCACAACCATGACTTAATTTTAAAAGATAAAAAAAAAATTTAAAAAAAAAAAAAATAGAAACGAGCGACTAATCACGCTTCCGGGAATCGCGGTATTTTTAACCGGCGGCTCGCGAGAAAAATTCTAAATCTAGATCCGACCGTCGAGCCGTGGAAAAAAAATCCTCGGCGTCGCGAAGGTCCGGTCTCGTCTTTTTGCCATTCGCCTCGTCAGGTTTTTTTTTCGGCTTCACGGACCTTCGCGACAGCGACATTTTTTTTTTTTTTTTTTTTTTTAATGGCTTTCCCTCGATTTTTGGGACGCAACCACGAGTCAGTTTTCATTATTCGCGTTCCAGCGATTCGGCCCCAAATCGGCGAAAATGACCCCTCGACTCTTCTGCACCGCAAAAAAAAAAATATCAATAAATGGTCCGTTAAGGAACATTTTTTTTTTTTTTTAACGAAAATCCACGTTTTTTTATTTTTTAAATTTTTTGTCACGACGAATCTTAATATTTGCAATTTTTTTTTTTTTTTATATATAAAAAAACGAGAAATTTTTGTTAAATTTACAAACGGTTTTTTTTTCGAAACGGTTTTCGAACAAAAAAAATTTCGAAATTTTTGAGAAACGATTTTTGTGAGTATTTTTTTTTTTATGTCCGGCGTATGCAAACAAAATGGTTCATTAGGGAAGATTTATTTTTTCTTCAAAAATCCACGTATTTTATCAATTGTTTTATCACGACGAACTTTATTATTTGCAATTTTTTTAATATTCAAAAAAATAAAATTGCAAAATTCTCGAGTGAAAATTCACGGATGATTTTTTTTTTTAAGTATGGCGTTTTTTTACCGTTTTTTTTTTTTTTCACCGTGCATTTTTTATCGCAATTTTCATTAAATTCGCCTTTCGAGAACCGAATTAAACGAATATTTTTTTTTTTTTTTTGTTATGCATGGCGTAATAAAAAAAAAGTACTAGACGCGGTAGAGCGATTAATCGTTGAATTTAATTGAGCATCGACTAAGTTATCACAGGTCTCGAAAGCGCGTTGCTTTCTCGACGTTAACCCAAGTAAAGATCGATTATCGGTTTAGCGCATCGAGCACTGCAGCGGCGATTAAAAAATTCCCATAAAAAAAAAAAAAAAATTAAAAAAATTTTTTAATAATCAAAAAATTGGTCATCGATCGCCGATTTGATACAGCGCACAAAAAAAAAAAAATTGTACATTTAACAAACAATTTCCTGTCAAAAGAGTTTGATTTTTTGTTTTTTCGCCTTCGTATCACAATTTTTTCGACTAAGTCGCCAGAGACCAATTTCAAAAAATAACAAAAAAAATCCATAAATTATGAAAAAAGTAAGGAAAAGAAAAAAATTGTCGATACACGGAGGCGAAAAAACGTTTGTTAAGTGTCCAAACCCTTTTTCCATATCAATAAAAAAAAATAAAAATAAAAATAAAAATAAAAAAATCCGTCAAGGATAAAAAAAAAAAATCCATAAATTACGAAAAAAGAAAGGAAAAGAAAAAAATTGTCGATACACGGAGGCAAAAAACGTTTGTTAAGTGTCCAAACCCTTTTTCCATATCAATAAAAAAAAAATAAAAATAAAAATAAAAATAAAAATAAAAAATAAAAAAATCCGTCAAGGATGAAAAAACAAAAAAAAAATGAAGAAATCGTTTGAGCTTCTTGCGTGACTCGTGGTTCCGTTTAGCCCCGGCGGTCGCGGCCGAATCGATGCGTACGTAAAGTGCACGCAAACTCCCTATCGAATCTACCTAGGGGTAAAAAAAAAAAGACAGTTTTACAATAATTTAAACGATAAATCGTTGCAATTGGACCAACGCTACTGAGCACTGGGTTAAAAGAGGTTTATCGGGAGAGAGAGTTATCGATTTTAATCGAGAATTATAGTGTCGGATCGGCGGAGTATTTTCCTTTCCCCCCAGATTTTTATCCTCGTTTACTTCGTGGTTGTAATTTTTTTGTTTTTGTTTTTTTTTTGTGTTTTTTTTAATCGACGAGCGAGACGTTAGCCGTGTTTGGATCGATGAGTCGAGACGAATGGCGTCGTTTCTGTGTCGATCGTTTACAGATTACACTGCCACAGTATCGTAGGGTGTGAGGAGTCCCCCGTGATTGCTGTGGGGGGAGCTGGTTTGCCGCCCTGGGGCTTCGTTTCTGCAACAGTAATTTTCAAAGCGTCATCGGCGGATTCCCGGACGAATTTTTCTTGTGACGAACGATTCGGGTAGACATGGTTGTTAGCTTGGATGTTTTTTTTTTTTCTTTTTTTTTTTTTCGATCTCCGGACGCTGGTTCGTCAAGATGCGATTAGACTGCGATTTTCCTCTTGAAATTAAATGTCAATTATTTTACAAAAATTTTCGTTAATAATTTTGGCATGTAAAATTATATTTTGATATTAGTGTCAATATTTATACCGACGAAATATTAATATTGCATAATGTATAGGAGAGTTGGACGGTACTTGAAGTACACGAGTACTTATTTGGTACTTGGAGTACTATTATAAAGTACCAAGTAAGACCAAAGTGCCTGTGGTATTTTTTTCCCAAGCGCTTTTTGATCAATCTTCCAATTTGGAATGTTAAAAATAAAAAGGTGCAAAGTAATTTGCACATGTCTTCTCTATTTATCGCCATTTTGAGCATAGTTTCATCTCTGAGGAAGCTTTGGGCAAAATTTGAATAAATGAAGAATCCATGTGCAAATTACTGTGCACCTTTTTGTATCTAGCATTCCAAATTGGAACATTGATCCAAACGTACTTGGGAAGAAAAATAGTACAAGTATTTTGGTCCTAGTACTCAGTGAAAGTACTTGAGGCACCGAAAAGTACCTTTGTACTTCAAATACCGAAAAGTACTTCCGTACTTCAAATGCCGAAAAGTACTTCCGTACTTCAAATACCGAAAAGTACTTCCGTACTTCAAATACAAAAACGTACTTTCGTACTTCAAATACCGAAAAGTACTTTCGTACTTCAAATACCGAAAAGTACTTTCGTGCTTCAAGTACCGAAAAGTACTTTCATACTTGAAGGGCAGAAAAGTACTTTCATAGTTGAAGCGCCGAAGAGGACTTTCGTACTTCGAGTACCGAAACGTACTTTTGTACTACAAATACCGAAAAGTACTTTCGTACTTCACGTACCGAAACGTACCTCTGCTTTTAAAAGTACCGGAAAGTACTTTCGTATTTTAAGTATCGAAAAGTACTTTCATACTTAAAGCACCGAAAAGTACTTTCGTACTTCGAGTACCGAAAAGAACTTTCGTATTTCAAGTACTGAAATGTACTTTCGTACTTAAAGTATCGAAAAGTACTTTCGTACTTTAAGTACCAAATAAGTACACTGTAAATAAAAATTCATATAAAATGTAATGTACCGGTATGGAAGTTTTCACTCGAAAACTGGTATATTAAATTTCGGGTCCAATTTTGTTGAAAAATTAATGTTCAGTCTATTAAAAACATTGGAAATACTTTATTTTTTAAAAATTTACTTTAATTTCATTGAAAAATTATGTAAGATTTTCATCACAATTGGACATTAAATTTAATGCACCAGTTTCCGCATAAAAACTTCCCGTCCAGTGCATTAAATTGACAATTTTTTTTTTTTTACAGTCTACTCATATACAATTTAAGTACCGATCAGCTCTGGCTAATAGCATTATTATCAATATTAAATATTAAATATATTGATTTATTAATGACAAATCTTATATCGATCGTATAACAATTTATTGATTAATAAAGAGAAGAGCAATCGAATCGGTTGGCCAGAGCACCGTTCGAGACGTTGAAGAGTGCCCTTTAATTTACCAAAAGTTAAAAAAAAAAAATGATTTTATAGAAAATTAAAAAGGTGCTCATTGTTGTTTTGCATTGACGTGGAAAGAAAAACATCGTGGTACTTGACGAGCAAGCGTGCGATTTTCGTGCGACAAATGACAGCGGCAGTAGCGCAATTTTACGGATGTGCTGGATCTAAGTAGAAATTTTTTTTTTTTTTTTTTTTTTTTTTTGAAAGGGTAAAACAATGGCAATGAAGAGGTAATTCAGCGGGGACGTCTTCGGCGGGATGAACAGCAGCGACACGCCAGCACCAGCAGTCGAATGGTTATCAGCAGTTAATGAAACAACTAAACTACCATGATTTATTAAATTATCTGTTATAACTATTTTACTGTACAATTATCTCTAGTTTCGTTCGGTTAGTCAACGAAACGCCAACACAAAAACAATGACGAATGAATTGGAAACACTCAATCGCATGCAGGAATACTTTCGCTCGGGTTTTTTTTTTTTTTTTTTTTTTTTTTTTCTGACGATGACGATGACGACGGACAGCTGGAGCATTGGATATCTCGCGGCAACCTTTGCCCAAAACATCGGGAACCAATTATGAAAGCCCATTCGAGGGAACGTTCCGACGGTTTTTTTTTTATTTTTATTTTTATTTTTATTTTTTTTTTTTTTTTTTTTTTTATCGCGTCAAGTCAACTGCCGAATTATTTTCTGCTGATCTTTTTTCTGTGTGCATCGAGATCGGTGCACTGCATGTTACGTGGAAGACAGTGGAATGCAAAGAAATAAAAGATTTTCTATCGATCGAATTGAAATGTCGGAAGGCACCCTAGAGGATAAAGACGGTTAACTGACTTACGGCTTCCTGAGCAAAGAGTCATGGAACAGTAAAAAAGTTCACGGTACATGTTAGATGCGGATCACCTTGTGATAATTGTTGCGCGAAGCCATACGCAAGAATCACCGTGCATTCGTTTTTCCAATTGAAATAACGAATTTTTATAGTTTTTTTTTGTTTTGTTTTTTTTTTTTTTTTTTATTGGAGAAACAGATGAACGAGTCTCGTGTTTGGATCGATGGCATTTCTTCGCGATATTAGTAAACGAGCGTAGTATTGCATCGGGGTGATTGAAAAAAGCAACTTCCGTTCTTGCACTGATCATCGAGTTTGTTTTTTGCACCTGTCGATTAAAAAAACGCTGTGGTGCAGAGGTTAAAATAACAGTATGCTAAGATAACACACGGAACAATAACATGTGCAAAAATAAGATACGTCAAAATAACACATCATAAAAATAACATACGTCATCAAGATACGCAGGGTAGCGTATCCCTGTAACATTAGGCGAAATTAGCACGGGACAAAATAACACGAAAATGTTATTTAATTTTTGTTCTTTTATGAGTCGTGCGTTGGGGGATGTGTGTGTTATTTTGGTGTGTATTTGTGTGTGTTTTATTTTTGTGCAACTTAACTAAACGCAATTTTTTTAAATGCCTTGCAAATTTACATTGCATCGCACTATGTGTTATTTGGGCTCGACGCTTTTTTGTGTATGCCATTCTGACCTGTGTTATTTTGGTGTGTGTTACTTTGGTTTCTTGGTGTGTGTTACTTTGTGTTACTTTGGTTACTTTGTTTACTTGGTGTGCGTTACTTTGTGTTACTTTGGTGTGCGTTACTTCGTCGCGCATTACTTCGGCGCGCGTTACGTTGGCGCGCGTTACTTCGACGCGCGTTACTTTGGCGCGCGTTACTGTGGCGCGCGTTACTTTGCTGTGCGTTACTGTGGCGCGCGTTACTTTGCTGTGCGTTACTTTGGCGCGCGTTACTTTGGCACGCGTTACTTCGGTACGCGTTACTTTGGCACGTGTTACTTTGGCACGCGTTACTTTGGCACGCGTTACTTTGGCGTGCGTTACTTTGGCGTGCGTTACGTTGGCGCGCGTTACTTTGGCGCGCGTTACTTTGGCGCGCGTTACTTCGGCGCGCGTTACTTTGGCGCGCGTTACTTTGGCGCGCGTTACTTTGGCGCGCGTTACTTTGGCGCGCGTTACTTTGGCGCGCGTTACTTTGGCGTGCGTCACTTTGGCGTGCGCTACTTTGGCGCGCGTTACTTTGGCGCGCGTTACTTTGGCGCGTGTCACTTCGGCGCGCGTTACATTGGCGCGCGTTACTTTGGCGCGCGTTACTTTGGCGCGCGTCACTTTGGCGCGCGTCACTTTGGCGCGTGTCACTTTGGCGCGCGTCACTTTGGCGCGCGTCACTTTGGCGCGCGTCACTTTGGCGCGCGTTACTTTGGCGCGCGCTACTTTGGCGCGCGTTACTTTGGCGCGCGTTACTTTGGCGCGCGTTACTTTGGCGCGTGTCACTTCGGCGCGCGTTACATTGGCGCGCGTTACTTTGGCGCGCGTTACTTTGGCGCGCGTTACTTTGGCATATATGATTTTGATGTGTGTTATTTTTCGACTGGGTTATTTTGACGTTATGTTATTTTCACATGGCGCACTGAATTGGCACGAAAATCTCGATGAACAGCGCTGCGACGGAATAAAACCATTTTTTTAACCGCACCATTTTGTGCGACGTAGTTTCACAGGAGTTAAGATGAAAGTAAAGAGAGAGATCTACGAAAAGAGTAGCTGCGTCGCATTCGCCGCCTCAAGTCACTTGCCAAATTAATTACGTTTTTGCGTGTGAATTACCAAATTTGGAGGATCGGAGTAGGTGATCTTTTTTTTTTTTTTTTTTTTCTCGAATCGTCGGGGTATCGAAATAGTTGCCTTGGGTAAGTGGAGATTTTCGGAGGTAAATTGGCGAAGCGACCTGACGCGACGGAAAGCTCTTGAAGAGTCGAATTATTATCGCCACGATTAAAAACGTGTTAGAGCGCAATTTCGACTTTCTTTAAGCCAAGGAGGCGCTTTTTGAGAAAAAACCATCATTGGAAAGTAAAAAAAAAACCTCCTTGAATCGAAAAGACTTTCCCACACGCAAGCTACTGACCTCTCTATGAGTTTGCGCATCTCCTCGGTGGTCATGCCGTCCTTGCCGCGAGCATTGACTGAAATAGAAAAACACACGAACCGATTGACACAACGATAAACTACTACAGCGACGAACAACGATTAAACGGAGCACAAGAGAGGAAAAAAAAAACGACATTTATCATGCACAATTTCGAAGCAAATGGAGTTACGAGTAATTTGTTAGCCAATTTTTATTCTTCTTTTTTTTTTCTTTCGTTTCTCTCGAGGTACGAGAGAAAAAAAAAAAAAAAAAAAAAAAAACGATATCGGACCATCCGATGCGGAAGACTCCCAAGTCCGCGTCGCGGAATCGCTCCGCGACGCCCGACGATCGACAACGCAGACATGCAATTTTACCGAAGCTGTAATTTACGAGAGAAAAAAAAAATATATATATATATATATATAAATAAAGTACACTGAAAAGAAAAAAAAAAAGAAAAATTAAAACGTTGGATATTTTTCGGTGCGTCCGAACTGCCATTTCGTAGCGGTGATTCACCGAGATTTGCCCTAGACGGGAAAGCTGCAATACACATATCGTTAGCCAATTTTTTGTCACGAATTTTCGATACGACGAGGACTGAAAATTAATTTTTAAAGAATTTTTTTTTTTTTTTTTTTTAATTCGAACGGAGACACTCGGCGAAGAGGAATTTTTTATTTATTTTTTCCTATGGATCGCACGTTTTTATGGGATGTGCGAATATTCAAAAATTTGAATAATTCATCGTGAACTGAATATTCAAAATATTCAAATAATTTGAATACTTCAATGTATTCGAACAATCAAGAATATTCGAATGATTTTACTAGTCTGAATATTCTAATTGGGTAAACGAATTATTCCGATAATTGGAAATATTAATTTGACTTTATAATGAACCATAATGGTCATTATATATAACGCGACAAACAATGCGAATTGATTTATAAAATAAATTGTTGTACACGCTTTAAGCTTTGAAAAAGGAAATAACTCACAATCGATCGTAAATTGTTCAGCTTTGTGGTAATAAAAATTCTTCATTCAATTAATACAATTTGTGCTCTCAGTTTCACTGTAATCGGAATTTCTTCATTCGAATATGCAATTCATAAAAATTATTTGAAATATTATAATTTTTTTAATACTCATGAATATTCGTATTATCCGAATTAAAAAAAAATTATTCACAAATATTCGAAATATAGGAATTTGTTTGAATCATTCATAATTATTCAAATTATTCGTGTTATTCGAGTTATTCAAACAATTCGAACCATTCGAACCATTCGAACCATTCGAACCATTCGAACCATTCGAACCATTCGAACCATTCGAACCATTCGAACCATTCGAACCATTCGAACCATTCGAACCATTCGAACCATTCGAACCATTCGAACCATTCGAACCATTCGAACCATTCGAACCATTCGAACCATTCGAACCATTCGAACCATTCGAACCATTCGAACCATTCGAACCATTCGAACCATTCGAACCATTCGAACCATTCGAACCATTCGAACCATTCGAACCATTCGAACCATTCGAACCATTCGAACCATTCGAACCATTCGAACCATTCGAACCATTCGAACCATTCGAACCATTCGAACCATTCGAACTATTCAAAATATTCAAATTTTTAAAATGATTCCTGAATATTCGAATTATTCAAATTTTTAAAATTGTTCTTGAATATTCGAATTATTCAAATTATTCGAACTATTCAAATTTTTTTAATTGTTCTTGAATATTCGAATTATTCGAATTTTAAAAAATGTTCAATTCGATTCAATTCAAACGCTATTCGCACACCCCTAGACGTTTTCCTCTCTTGGGTACTGA
Organism: Amblyjoppa proteus; assembly: GCA_963922035.1. Lineage (NCBI taxonomy): Eukaryota > Metazoa > Arthropoda > Insecta > Hymenoptera > Ichneumonidae > Amblyjoppa > Amblyjoppa proteus. The sequence goes on along the minus strand of OY998231.1, from coordinate 11,732,652 downwards.
CCACCGTAGTTACGATTCATCTGGAGCTGATCGCGATCACACTCGGCCTCGCTGATCTCGTTGCTCTCCTTGCTGTCGTTGAAGCTCGAGTTGTTCTGATCGTGGTTCCTTGGTGGAGGTGGTGGAGGTTCGGGTGAGCCGGACATCGGGAGGTTGCGCGCCGATCCTACGCTTCGCCGTCCGACGGAGCCGCGAGATCCGTAGTGATCGTAGGGTGCTCCGTACTGGCCGTACTGGGATCCGTATTGGTCCTCCTCGGGAGCGCAGTTTGCGGGGTCGTCGTATTCGGGAGAGAAAACGTTCTGATTGCCGCCCTGCGATGGAACTCTGGAGTATCGGCCGTTTTGTCGGGGCTGGAATTTTTTTTTTTTTTTGCATTTAGATTAAAACGATATCGAACGAACTCGGTCGGTAACAAAAACTGTAATAAATTTTTTTAAATCTTTTTTAAAAAATTGAGAACTTGCCTTTGAACTGAAATGGTCAAGAACGTAACGAGAATTTATTATACTTTTCCATTAACAACCGCCGTATTTTGCATAACCTCCAAGGTACATCTACGACTCGATGCCGAAATTGGCGTTACCGACTGTCGGTAATGTAGAAACATACCATATACTGAGATCCGGAGCGGCTGTGAGCGGTCGCGTTAGTCCGATTACATGCCGGTTGGAATTTTCCCACAATTGAAATATTCCCAAAATTGAAATATTCCCAAAATTGAAATATTCCCAAAATTGAAATATTCCCAAAATTGAAATATTCCCAAAATTGAAATATTCCCAAAATTGAAATATTCCCAAAATTGAAATATTCCCAAAATTGCAATATTCCCAAAATTGAAATATTCCCAAAATTGCAATATTCCCAAAATTGGAATATTGCCAAAATTGCAATATACCCAAAATTCTAATATTCCAAAAATGGTAATGTTCCAAAAATTGCAATATTTCAAAAATTGCAATATTCCGAAAATTACAATATTCCAAAAATTGCAATATTCCAAAAATTGCAATATTCCAAAAATTGCAATATTCCAAAAATGGCAACATTCCAAAAATTGCAATATTCCAAAAATTGCAATATTCCAAAAATTGCGAAATTCCAAAAATTGCAATATTCCAAAAATTGCAATATTCCAAAAATTGCAATATTCCAAAAATTGCAATATTCCAAAAATTTCAATATTCCAAAAATTTCAATATTCCAAAAATTTCAATATTCCAAAAATATTCCAAATCAATATTCCTTCAATATTCCACAAATATTCGAAAAATTGCAATATTCCCAAAACTTGAATGTTCCTAAAATTGCAATTTTTCAATTTTGGTCCTTTGCTTTTGAATTTAAATGGTCAATTGCGTTCCAAAAAAAAAAAAAAAAAATGATTACACTCTTCATTACCACCCGCCGTATTTCGGATACCCTCAAATGTGCATCAGCGACTCGACACCAGAATCCGCATTACCGACAGTCGGTAACGCAGGGACCTACCATAGATTGAGATCCGGAGCGGCTATGAGCGGACGCGTTAGTCGGGTGGCCGGCCGGTGGTCCCATCGTGCCGGAGTGTCCGTTTCCAGGATGCGGGAAAGTCTGGAACTGCATAGCCTTGCTCGGATCCATTTCCTCGCGGAAGCCAAGAAGATGGAACGTTGCGTACGGACAGATCTCATCCTCCATGCCTGAAATCAATTTATCGCGACGGGTAGACACTGTCCGATGGATCAATAATATCGATCTAAAGGATAGATCGACCGGCCATAACTACCAAGAGACACGTTTTTTTTTATGCATCTTTCAGAATTAATTGAGAGAAATATTATTTAATTTTTTCTTTTTTTTTTTTTCGTCACGTGTTTAAGACACGTTAATCGTGCGTTTAACATGCACGTGCTCTAGAGATATTTTTGGTAATTTTTTTTTTTTTTTACAATTACGGATGTCGATGCAGTTTTTTTTTTTAGCGTACCTACCTCAAAAATTTTTATTCTACATTAATTTTTTATTTTTATTTTTTGAATTTTTATTCTACAGTAGTTTTAGTGTGTTTATGTTCGAGGTGAGACTATAAGATGATGATGATGATTGTGTGAATTCGTATTTCGTTATGTTTAATAAAAAGAAAAGAAAATTACATAGCGATTTGCATGCGAACGTGCGACATTAATATTGCCTTTTTTTTTTTTTTAAGTAAAGAACCGGCGATTTTTGGAGAACTTACGACTCATCGTGTTGTATCGGCTCCGATTGCGACTCGGTGCAAAGACGCCTAGTTGCACTCGAGAGAGAGAGGGGGGGAGGGGGGGGGGCGGCGATCGATTTGCGCTTACTTCGGACACGACTAACTTGCGGAAACTTTCCCAATCATTTTTTGCCATCGGTTTTTAGCATTTCGATTAACAAAGGTCGATTCACGATCTTTTTTTTTTTTTTAACTATTCAGGGCTGTTCGTAAGTGTATTGCCCAAAAAGGTCGATTCTCAATCAATATTTTATTTACGCTGGACTTGGGATTATGAAATCGCGATTTTACTCACAGTTTCCTCAGTGGCTTTACGAGCTCCATTTTTTATTTTTATTTTTTTTATATTTATACATAACGCAGGAATTGTTACGTAAATTCGCAAAGATGGAGGACTCTCGATGCTTTCTTTTATGGGTCGAAAATCAAATTTCCCCCCCCCCCCCCCAAGAGATGGACAAGAAATTTCAAAAAAATTATTTGGTCAGTCGATAGTTTTATTGTTACCCTAAAAGTGCTTTAGTATTTTTTATTTTACATCATAGTTAACAAAACCACGTACACAGACTGACAATGTTATATTGGCAAAATGGCAATATTACCAAAATGGTAATATCGCCAAAACGGCAATATCGCCAAAATAATAATATCGCCAAAATGGTAATATTTCCAAAATTGAAATTATCCCAAGATTGAAATTTTCCCAAGATTGAAATTTTCCCAAGATTGAAATTTTCCCAAGATTGAAATTTTCCCAAGATTGAAATTTTCCCAAGATTGAAATTTTCCCAAGATTGAAATTTTCCCAAGATTGAAATTTTCCCAAGATTAAAATTTTCCCGAGATTGAAATTTTCCCGAGATTGAAATTTTCCCGAGATTGAAATTTTCCCGAGATTGAAATTTTCCCGAGATTGAAATTTTCCCAAGATTGAAATTTTCCCAAGATTGAAATTTTCCCAAGATTGAAATTTTCCCAAGATTGAAATTTTCCCAAGATTGAAATTTTCCCGAGATTGAAATTTTCCCGAGATTGAAATTTTCCCGAGATTGAAATTTTCCCGAGATTGAAATTTTCCCGAGATTGAAATTTTCCCGAGATTGAAATTTTCCCGAGATTGAAATTTTCCCGAGATTGAAATTTTCCCGAGATTGAAATTTTCCCAAGATTGAAATTTTCCCAAGATTGAAATTTTCCCAAGATTGAAATTTTCCCAAGATTGAAATTTTCCCAAGATTGAAATTTTCCCAAAATTGAAATTGTCCCAAGATTGAAATTTTCCCAAAATTGAAATTTCCCCAAAATTGAAATTTCCCCATATTGAAATTTTCTCAAAATTGAAATTTTCCCAAAATTGAAATTTTCCCAAAATTGAAATTTTCCCAAAATTGAAATTTTCCCAAAATTGAAATTTTCCCAAAATTGAAATTTTCCCAAAATTGAAATTTTCCCAAAATTGAAATTTTCCCAAAATTGAAATTTTCCCAAAATTGAAATTTTCCCAAAATTGAAATTTTCCCAAAATTGAAATTTTCCCAAAATTGAAATTTCCCCAAAATTAAAATTTTCCCAAAATTGAAATTTTCCCAAAATTGAAATTTTCCCAAAATTGAAATTTTCCCAAAATTGAAATTTTCCCAAAATTGAAATTTTCCCAAAATTGAAATTTTCCCAAAATTGAAATTTTCCCAAAGTTAAAATTTTCCGAAAACGAAATTTTCCCAACATCGAAATTTTCCCAGAGAATACAGTCTCACGAAATTAATAATTACTGCGCGATGTATAAATATTTTTTAATAAAAAAATTAAACTTTTAAAAAAAGTGTAAGTTCTGTGTAAAATCTCGATCTCGTCGATCCAAATACACATGTAAAACAATGTAAAAAATCGACCTGTTTTTTGGGCGCCAATCATAGCCCCTAAAAAAAGGGGCGGCGGGGGTTTTTTTTTAAATTTTGTACACGACCAAACTTTCGTTAGTAAACAACTTTTGTTAGTTAATATTTATGATACAAATATGTACAAGCAGCAATCGTTCACATTACGTCTAATTTGTTGACTTTCAGAAAAATCTTATTGCATTTTTTTTTTTTTTTTTTTTTTTAGATCCCCGAGGATAACCGGACGATCGCGATGCGAAAATTCGTGTGTACTAACCTCTGTGCGGCAGGCCATCGGTACTGCCCATACGTGGCGGAGGTGGGCACCTTCTGTTCGGTGGACAGTGAGACAATTCCTCGTACATATGCCTTCTCGGATCCCACGTCGAGTGACTCCTAAACGAGCCTGTTCCACCTGTCGAACATACGCTACACAACGACCGTCGCTAACCCAACTGCGCTTATCAAGCCATCGCATACCCCATTTTTATTGCTCAAATCATCGATTTCGAGTAGGTCAAACGTCCAAAAATGGCCGCGTTTCTTTTTTGCAGTCACTTTGACCACATTAAGACGCTGTCGGATGGACTCGGCCGATAACGAAAACTGCAATCTATTTAATTAAAGGGTTTTGAACATTGTCGGGCTTCATTTGAACTTTCACTTAACGGTTTCATTTCAACTTTCTCAAAATTGGATTTTATCAAAATTGCATTTTACCGAAATTGGATTTTACCGAAATTGAATTATCCCCAAATTTGAATTATACCCAAATTTGAATTATCCCCAGATTTGAATGATCCCCAGATTTGAATTATACCCAGATTTGAATTATCCCCAGATTTGAATTATACCCAGATTTGAATTATACCCAGATTTGAATTATACCCAGATTTGAATTATACCCAGATTTGAATTATCGCCAGATTTGAATTATACCCAGATTTGAATTATACCCAGATTTGAATTATACCCAGATTTGAATTATTCCCAGATTTGAATTATACCCAGATTTGAATCATACCCAGATTTGAATTATTCCCAGATTTGAATTATCCCCAGATTTGAATTATACCCAGATTTGAATTATCCCCAGATTTGAATTATACCCAGATTTGAATTATACCCAGATTTGAATTATACCCAGATTTGAATTATACCCAGATTTGAATTATACCCAGATTTGAATTATACCCAGATTTGAATTATACCCAGATTTGAATTATTCCCAGATTTGAATTATACCCAGATTTGAATCATACCCAGATTTGAATTATCCCCAGATTTGAATTATCCCCAGATTTGAATTATCCCCAGATTTGAATTATCCCCAGATTTGAATTATACCCAGATTTGAATTATCCCCAAATTTGAATTATATCCAGATTTGAATTATCCCCAGATTTGAATTAGACTCAGATTTGAATTATCCCCAGATTTGAATTACACCCAAATTTGAATTATCCCCAGATTTGAATTATCCCCAGATTTGAATTATACCCAGATTTGAATTATACCCAGATTTGAATTATACCCAGATTTGAATTATACCCAAATTAGAATTATACCCAAATTTGAATTATCCCCAGATTTGAATTATACCCAAATTTGAATTATCCCCAGATTTGAATTATACCCAAATTTGAATTATACCCAGATTTTAATTATACCTAAATTTTCATTATCCCGCAAATTTGAAAATATTGGAAAATGTTGGGCTGGGAGTAAAATAATTGTTATATTTGTGATCAGCAAGAAAAATTCGTCGAAATACGTGACAGGTAATTAAAAAAAAAAAAATCGCAATAAAATTGCAAGGCCACCCCTTTCGAGTTCATTTTTCGCGATTTTCAATGTCCTCACACGGCACGACAAAACGCTTCTAAAACTTCGGGCTTCAAGATCCTATCCGGTGTATTTTTTTCCCGTAGAACACGATGGGCACCTTGGATTTTCCCTAGCTCCATTGGGAGCCGAGATATCGACGTTTGAAAATAACGAAAAGTGAGGTTTTTTTAAAAATGGCTAAAAAATGTTAACATCGTTGTCCACTCGATTTTTTTTTGTTTCAAGACTATATTCGACGTATTTTTTCCCGCTGATCACGAATATAATAATAATTTAACCCCCAGCCCAATATTTACCATTTAAAACCCAAAAACACGATTTTCGGTGCGTAAAGTCGAGACTTTTCCCACTTTCGGCCACTGCACCAGGTAAAAAAAAAATAAAAATAGGCTAGAAAGTGCAGGGCAATGCAATATGCAATACCCAGAAAATTTTTCCCAGAAAAATTGACTACCCCTCAAAATAACAGTGCATTTTTCCATATCGACCGAGCCTATCCAAAAACGATTGAAAAAACGACACTTTACGGTGCTCCAGGGCGAAGAAACAAATCTTCCTTGACATTGATAAGCTTCAACGAGACGACAAACTGATCGGTGAGAGAGAACACTTGATAGGCGCAGCGGGTTCGCCACAAGCTCAACGAAACAAATCGAAAATAGCCAACGTACCGTCCGGCTCGCCGTGATAATGGCAAATGAGAAGAAACGTGAAAAAATAAATAAAATAACATTTAAAAAAAAAAATTGCAACAAAAATATAAAACCCGGTGGCAAAGCACCTATGGAGACTAGTTGAAAGTGATCGTTTGACAAAGTGAGTTTTACGACCATGAATGATGACGATGAAGACGATGACGATGACGAGGTAACAAGTGTCGAAAAGGCGTTTCTTTTCATGCAACTTGGTGTTGAAAAAAAAAAAAAAATGTTTTTATCACTTGTTTGTCGTGTGTTGTTTATCGGGGATTGTGACGAGGATGGCGCACCAAACAATTCCGCCTAATTGACATGGCGTTTCTTTTTTAATTTAAATTTGATTTTTTAATTTAAATTTGATTTTTTAATTTAAATTTGATTTTTTAATTTAAATTTGATTTTTTAATTTCAATTTCATTTTTTAATTTCAATTTCATTTAAATAGAGAAACGATAGGTTTATTGTTTTGTAGAAAAATGTAAAAATTGACCGTTTGTCAATTTTCGGGGTATCGTGTAAATGCGCCATCACTGCTAGTGTTGGTGTTCTCTGGTATGTGGACGAAAGTCGTGCGTGACGGAGGTGACGAAAATACGAACGTCACACATTACTTCGCTCGTGACTCCGATTCGACGAAAAAAAAAAAATCATTTGCGTGCCGATGCGACATCTATAGACTTTCGAATTAAAGACAATTGTTCATCTAGAAATCGGATTTGTTGGCAAGGGTGGCTTACTTATAACTGTACCTCGCTTGATACGATCACACGTGTTGTAGTTGGAGCCCGGTACAGGGGGGAGTTTGCGATTGGGCGGTGCGATATAGCCGAGCTCGTCGCGAAGGTCGGGCCTGCGTTTGTCCAGTGTTGCTCCACCTACGCCGGTTTGCTGATAGACTACGTCATCTGCAATTAAAAAGCGCGACTCCGAGGTTTCAGACAACAATTTTCAGAGCACTCGATTATTCCGCTAGCCGGACAGTTTCTTAATACAGATCTTAATTCATGCCTTCTAAGAATATATGTTGAACTGGTGAAATAGTTGGTCTGAAATAGTTGGTCTGAAATAGTTGGTCTGAAATAGTTGGTCTGAAATAGTTGGTCTGAAATAGTTGGTCTGAAATAGTTGGTCTGAAATAGTTGGTCTGAAATAGTTGGTCTGAAAATTGGTATGAAAGTTGGTCTGAAAGTTTATCAGTTTGTCTGAAAGTTTGTCAGTTTGTCTGAACGTTTGTCAGTTTGTCTGAAAGTTTGTCAGTTTGTCTGCAATTTTGTCAGTTTGTCTGAAATTTTGTCAGTTTGTCTGAAATTTTGTCAGTTTGTCTGAAATTTTGTCAGTTTGTCTGAAAGTTTGTCAGTTTGTCTGAAAGTTTGTCAGTTTGTCTGAAAGTTTGTCAGTTTGTCTGAAAGTTTGTCAGTTTGTCTGAAAGTTTGTCAGTTTGTCTGAAAGTTTGTCAGTTTGTCTGAAAGTTTGTCAGTTTGTCTGAAAGTTTGTCAGTTTGTCAGTTTGTCTGAAAGTTTGTCAGTTTGTCTGAAAGTTTGTCAGTTTGTCTGAAAGTTTGTCAGTTTGTCTGAAAGTTTGTCAGTTTGTCTGAAAGTTTGTCAGTTTGTCTGAAAGTTTGTCAGTTTGTCTGAAAGTTTGTCAGTTTGTCTGAAAGTTTGTCAGTTTGTCTGAAAGTTTGTCAGTTTGTCAGTTTGTCTGAAAGTTTGTCAGTTTGTCTGAAAGGTTCGTCCGAAAGGTTCGTCCGAAAGGTTCGTCCGAAAGATTCGTCCGAAAGGTTCGTCCGAAAGGTTCGTCCGAAAGGTTCGTCCGAAAGGTTCGTCCGAAAGGTTCGTCCGAAAGGTTCGTCCGAAAGGTTCGTCCGAAAGGTTCGTCCGAAAGGTTCGTCCGAAAGATTTGTCCGAAAGGTTTGTCTGAGAGGTTTGTCTGAAGGCTTTGTGATATTCATGCAAATGCACAATATACGTCAATATACGTCAAAAATGTCAATTAGCTTGATACACAAATTGTCAGAGAAACATTTTCACCAGATCGGAGAAGACGCGTCACACGATGCGAAAAAAAATGATTAATCTCGACGCTATTCATTTGAAGTTTCATTGTCCAAAGGAAACTTGATAAAAATACCATCGGCACGTGTGACGCGACATTCCGCTCAGTTTTACGGGAACGAATGCAGGGGGAGTGGGGAAAATTGTTCTTCGGATACTGCAGAGTGGAACGAGACTCTGAATTTGACTTACACGCACCAGCAGTCGGAAAGATTCAGAGATCGATTCTCAAGTCTTTACCACAAAACAAAAAACAAAAAAAAAATCTTCTCTAAATTTTCTCTCGGTCCCTTCGGACTCTCGTCCCTCCGACTGCTTCGCGTCCGCTTAAAATGAATATCGTGTAAAAAAAAAGTAAAGTTTTTATACATTGTCCCTCGTAATATTTCTCGTCGGCTGATGAGATACCTCGCAGCCGCGTTTGCTCGGGGCCCCGAGTTCTTCTCGAGAGGGCGACGCAGATAACGACAATGCCGACGATAATAACGACGACCGTAGCGCCGACCGGCACGACGACGTTAACGTCGAGCCAGCTCGGCAACCACGGGAAATAACGCCTCACGTCGGTGTTGTCCTGACCGCCCGTCTTCACGGGTGGCGCTATCGTACCTGTTTCGGACGAAAACAAAAACAAAAAAAAAAAACATTTTTTTTGTGCATTTTTCTTTTTTTTCTACAGACCTTTGTCCCCGGCACCGTGGCCCTTTCCTCGCAGAACGCAGATCACGATGACGGCAACGATTATAACGAGTAGCGCAGCCACAACCGGCACGACAAGATTCAAGTTAGCCATGAAAATTTTCATCGGATCCTCGTCGTTGCCACCACCGTTAACGTCCGGTAGCTCGCGGGCCGGCGCAATGGTGCCTGGAACAAAAATTATTTCACGATGCTTTTTCGTGTCCAAAAAATAAAAAAATAAAAAAAATAATGGAGATAAATGAAAAATCTAATTTCTTTTTCCAGCCACCATTGAGCACCGCGAACTAACTTCACGCGGAAAGGGGAACCCTCTAAAGGTTCTGGGGGTTTTTTTTTTTTTTCGTCTTTTTTTTTTAGGTCCCACTTACCGCCCGTTACGGTCAACGTCGCGAATTCGTACTCGGCGACTGCGAAGCCGGCGTTGTTGTGGGCGGTCACGCGAAGATGGTACCAAGTTGCCGGGTCCAGATCCATGACGACGAAGTTTCCGGTCGGCTTGACGTTGTTGGAGACTTGGTTCCACTCTTGCTGATGCCTTGAGCGGAGTCGAGGAAAAATAAGACTTTAGTGCCAAGTCCTCAGAAATGAGTCGATTTTTTTTTTTTTTTTTTTTTTTTTTTTTTTTTTTGTAGGCTCGAGTGATCGTATGGATTAATGAACCGTTCGTCTCTCGATCTCTTTCCATCTCGTCCATTTTCTGTTTCACGTCGATCATGTTTTTTTTTTTTTTTTTTTTTTTTTTTTTTTTTTTTTTTTTTGCGTTGGGTCTGAAGAGATTCATGCCAGGTCGGAGCTGCTCATTTTTTGTTCCGTCTTACTTTTTCTTGTTCTCGACGACGAAGTAGAGCATGGGGCAGCCACCGTCGGACCAGGCGCTGAGATGAAGGGTGATGCTTTCAGTCGATACCTCGATGAATCTTGCAGCTTCCGGTATTATCGGCTTGGATCCCTTCGTGCGAGTGTTGAGAATGTCCGATGGGTCGCCGGTGCCGATTCTTGAGAAAAGAAAATTGTCTCAATTAAAATTGTCAATATCGTAAATATCATAAAATTATCAATATCGATGTCAATATTATTGAAATTAAAAAAAAAAAAAAAAAAAACAAAAAACAAAATTGATTAAAGGCACAGAAGTCAGCAACGTTGCTCCAACAAAATTATTGACAGCTGTCACGTTGATTTCCTACCGAGTCGATAATATAATATAATGTAATATAATAATATGAATATTTAGAATAATTATAATTGTGCGTATTTAATAACAATTATATAATTTATATGATAACGTAATAGTTTTTTTTTTTATTTTTTTTTTATTTATATAAACTATTTGAGAAAAGTGACAGCGATCAATGATACAATTGGAGCAACGTTGCTGACTTCCATGCCATATTGATTACTCATTAATCAAACCTACAAAATTACTTTCAAGGTAGCTATGTCGATTCGGCCTCATTTCGCACAAGTTCGAGAAAAATAAGAGAATATTGCACGCACTTCGCGATGCTATAAAATTCTGAAAAAAGAAAATGCATGCATAATAAGGATACTGAAAAGAATTAATTTTGCGTAATAATAATTCCAAAATGTTATTATGAAATTGAGCAAAAAATTAATTGTTTAACAAATTGCGCGGCAAGCCAACTCTTTTTTTTTTTTTTTTAATGAAAATGATTCGTTCATTTTTCCGAATACGTATGAATTTTTTTAAAGATTTTTCAATCAGTTTTGATCTTTGTGTTTTTCGCACATTTTTTCCATTTATAAAAAATAATCAAAGCTAGTTGACAAAATCTGAAAAAATTCATACGTATTGAAGAAAAAAAAAAAAAAAAAAGAACGAATCATATTCATTAAAAAAAAGTTTCGTTGCCGGGTAATTTGTTAAACAGTTCATTGTTTTCATTGATTTATTAACAACATTTTGAAATTATTATTATGTGAAATTGAACTTTTCGATACGTTTGATATGCACGAATTTTTTCGGATTTTTATTCCATCGGGAAGTACTTGCAATTTTTTCCTTATTTTTCTCGAACTTATTCGAAACGAGCCCGAAGCGACATAGCTACCTTAAATAAAAATGTTCAACCTCGTCCGGTCGGTAATTAAAACTGCAATTAATTTTTTTTACCACGGTTTCCAACGATTTTCGTCTAAAAAAAAGTCACTTCGTACACGAGCCTGATGTCAATTTAGTTTTACGTGACAATTTACTTTCGAACGCAAAATTGTCTGAATGGCTACGAAAAAATTAATTGCATTAATTTTATTACCATTTTTTAAATTTATTTAAATTTCTTATAATTTTTTTTTTTTTTAAATCTCTCATAACGCTCCAATCCTCGAGGCGACGTGACACATCTTCCCAGTCGTTAATGAAAACTGCAATTATTATTATTTTTTTTAACGCGCTTTCCAACCATTTTTCTGAACACGTATCAATTTTTTCAATTGGTTTTGATTTTCGTCTTTTTTTCACACATTTTGTCCATGAAAAAAAAAAAAAAAAAAACACCAAAGTTCATTGAAAAATCTGAAAAAAATTAATACGCATTCAGAAAAGTGAACAAATCATATCGTGTTAATTCATAATGTCGAACGTCAATTCAGTTTTACGTGACAATTTCCTTTCGAAAGCGGTTGGTCAGAAAGATTAAGAAAAAAATTGATTGCAGTTTTCTTTATTACCGACCGCGGTATTTCGAGCGCACCTGGCGAAACTTACCCGTTGTAAGCGGTAACGTAAATCTGGTATCTCGAACCGCACCAAAGATTCTCGAGGGTGTACTTTTGGGTGGTCGAGTTGATCTGCATGGTTTCCCAATCGCCGAATTCGGGCTTGTAGTGAATCGTGTATCCGTGAATCGGCGCGTTGTCGGTCATGTGCGGTCGAAGTTTCATGGTCAATGAATTGGTCGTCGTTGCAGTGAGTGTTACTTGCGGTGAGTGCGGAGGAGCTGCGAGACACCGGACAGAGATCGAGAGAGAGAGAGAGAGATAGAGAGAAAAAAAAAAACAAATTTCGTTAGACAACACTTTTGGATAACACACACTTATTTCCATGGTTTTTCCGTTCCGGTTCACGGTACCTTAACGGCTCTCGCTATGTGCGGTTTGGAAAGAAATTTGGAATACAAGGAACGTTTTAGACACTTCAATCGTTTAATGTCGAATGAATTGATGAAGGCATTGAGGCGTTGCGAAGATTTAGCTCGGTCGGTAACGAAATCGGTAACCAATTTTTTGTAATTTGCCCTGTTGAATTCTTCTGAGGAAGAACAAATTATTAGCATTTACTCGGACAAGTTATCAGACAAGTTAACAGACAAATTATCAGACAAGTTGTCAGACAAATTATCAGACAAGTTGTCAGACAAATTGTCAGACAAATTGTCAGACAAATTGTCAGACAAATTATCAGACAAGTTGTCAGACAAGTTGTCAGACAAATTATCAGACAAATTATCAGACAAATTATCAGACAAATTATCAGACAAATTATCAGACAAATTATCAGACAAATTATCAGACAAATTATCAGACAAATTATCAGACAAATTATCAGACAAATTATCAGACAAATTATCAGACAAATTATCAGACAAATTATCAGACAAATTATCAGACAAATTATCAGACAAATTATCAGACAAATTATCAGACAAATTATCAGACAAATTATCAGACAAATTATCAGACAAATTATCAGACAAATTATCAGACAAATTATCAGACAAATTATCAGACAAATTATCAGACAAATTATCAGACAAATTATCAGACGTTAAGGACGTTTGAAAAAAAAAAAAATTGGATGACAGTTTTTGTTACCGACTGAGTCTGTTTCACACCGCCTCAAGATTTTGCACGAATAGCTCATGGGATTCTAATAATGTGTGCGACCGTGACAAGATTGATAATTCACGAGTTCTAGTGATTTTTAAACTTTTTTTTTTTGCAAAAGCGTATAGCGTGTGGGAAAATGAGAGGGACCATAAACGATCCTTTTCTTACCGTGTACGATCAATTGATGCGTAACGGTATCGTGACCGAATGAATTTTCAACGTAGCAAGAGTACTCTCCGGCGTCTGCGCGGTCGACTTCCTTGATGAACAGAGAACCTTCGGGCAATTGTCTGAGTCTGTCTGATGGCTGAAGAGTGGCGTCGCGGATCTTCCAGGTGACTTCCGGTGCGGGTACGCCGACGGCGAGGCAGGGGAGTTTCACGTCTTCCTTGTAAGTAGCGGTGAATTTGTCGTCGAACGATGCGATCTTGGCGGGAACTGTTTTAAAAAAATTCATTAAATTTTCAACTTTATTCATTTATGATTACAATTTAATTTTTGGTGGCCACAAAAAAAAAAAAAAAAAATTGCGCCCACAATTTTTTTTTTTTTTTAATTTCCTGACATTTCCACGATTTCCAGGTTTTCCCCGAACATTTGCGACCATGAAAAAAACTTCGGTTATTACCTCGAATGTTTGGTGCAGAAGTGACGATCTTCGAAGCCTGTCCCTCGCCAATGTTAGTGCTGGCAGTAACCCAGAAGTCGTAGGTCAATTTTTTGTCGAGTCCCTGAGCCTCGTAGGTCAATTGATTGGGTGGTACTTTGGCGCTGATGGCTTCGACATTCTTCTCTGCTGGTTTCGTGTAAACGGTGTACTGGGATATAACGCCATTCGGCTGACTTGGTGGACGCCACGAGATGAGGATAGATTCGGCGGACATGACGAGTGCTTTTACGGAGATAGGAGCCTCGGGTGCTGAAAAAAATTATCCACGCGTACAATTAATATTCACTAATCTTGTGTCGATCTTGTGTCGATCTTGTGTCGATCTTGTGTCGATCTTGTGTCGATCTTGTGTCGATCTTGTGTCGATCTTGTGTAGATCTTGTGTAGATCTTGTGTAGATCTTGTGTAAATCTTGTGTAGATCTTGTGTAGATCTTGTGTAGATCTTGTGTAGATCTTGTGTAGATCTTGTGTCGATCTTGTGTCGATCTTGTGTAGATCTTGTGTAGATCTTGTGTAGATCTTGTGTAGATCTTGTGTAGATCTTGTGTAGATCTTGTGTAGATCTTGTGTAGATCTTGTGTAGATCTTGTGTAGATCTTGTGTAGATCTTGTGTAGATCTTGTGTAGATCTTGTGTAGATCTTGTGTAGATCTTGTGTAGATCTTGTGTAGATCTTGTGTCAATCATGTGTCAATCATGTGTCAAGCATGTGTCGATCATGTGTCGATCATGTGTCGATCATGTGTCAAGCATGTGTCAATCATGTGTCGATCATGTGTCGATCATGTGTCGATCATGTGTCGATCATGTGTCGATCATGTGTCGATCATGTGTCGATCATGTGTCGATCATGTGTCGATCTTGTGTCGATCATGTTTCGATCGTGTGTCGATCGTGTATCGATCATGTGTCGATCATGTGTCGATCATGTGTCGATCTTGTGTCGATCATGTGTCGATCATGTGTCGATCACGTGTCGATCATGTGTCGATCATGTGTCGATCATGTGTCGATCATGTGTCGATCATGTGTCGATCATGTGTCGATCATGTGTCGATCATGTGTCGATCATGTGTCGATCATGTATCGATCATGTGTCGATCATGTGTCGATCATGTGTCGATCATGTGTCGATCATGTGTCGATCATGTGTCGATCATGTGTCGATCATGTGTCGATCATGTGTCGATCATGTGTCGATCTTGTGTCGATCTTGTGTCGATCTTGTGTCGATCTTGTGTCGATCTTGTGTCAATCTTGTGTCAATCATGTGTCAATCATGTGTCAATCTTGTGTCAATTTTATCATTGAGAACCTGTGAATTACTGCGGTCTGTAGTGAAGACCGTAATCTACTTCTTTTTACTGATGCTGACATCTACGGTCAAATTTTATCGTACACGCCATCATCCGTGAAAAGAGTTTGTTACAGTTTTCGTTACCGATCGAGTCCGGATTAGAATGCGAGGAAGACCTTCCGGGTTAGTACGAGAGACTTACCGTCTTGTTCGGTTTGACAATGAATCGCCGCGGACTTGACACCGTCTCCGCCAGTCGTGAATGCCAATACTTGCATGCTGTAGTTAGTGTATTTTTTCAGGCTGTGCAAAATCGTCTCGCTCGAAGCAGTGATCTTCGTGTCCTTTGAGTTCTCGTCGTACCAGGATTCGGATGGTCCGTAAATCACCTGAAAAACACAGTCGCATATTAAATTCAACATTTCATTAAATCATAAATGATTTGTCAAAGAGATTTCTCATAAAAGTTGAAAATTGAAATTTTCATCTCTTCCTCATAAAAGTTGAAAACTGAAATATTCATATCGAATTTTTTCTTTATGTTAAATTTTTAAATCAATTACCTTGTAACCAGTAATGACACCGTTGGCAGCTTGAAGAGGAGGCGACACCCACGAGACTCGGATAGTCTGAGAGGTCAGGGTCGTGCAGGTGGTGTCGTGAGGTGGCTGTTCGGGTACTCCCTCGGCGGTGTGCTGTTTCTTCTCTTCGCTCATCGGACCTGAGCCGACCTTGTTGAATGCCTGAACGACGACGCTGTACTGTGTGTAAGTCTTGAGATTCATTATTTGCAAGTGATGCTCCTTTCCGTCTTCCTTCGAGAATTCCACGGTCTCGAACATGTAGGGCTTCTCGGATGATGATAGTCTGTAGCCGACGTAGTAGCCGAGGATCTCGCCGTTCCAGTCTTCGCGTGGGGGAGGTTTCCATGTGACCTGAACAGTTCCATATCGATTATTTATTGATTTATCGATTTATATAAATAATCATAATGATAATCACAAAAATAATAACAATGATAATCACAATGGTAATCACAATGGTAATCACAATGATAGTCACAATGATAGTCACAATGATAATCACAATGATAATCACAATGATAATCACAATGATAATCAAAATGATAATCACAATGATAATCGCAATGATAATCACGACGACAATCACGACGATAATCACGACGACAATCACGACGACAATCACAACGACAATCACAACGACAATCACAACGACAATCACAACGACAATCACAACGACAATCACAACGACAATCATAACGACAATCATAACGACAATCACAACGACAATCATATCGATAATCATAATAATAATCATAACGATAATCATAACGATAATCATAACGATAATCATAACGATAATCATAACGATAATCATAACGATAATCATAACGATAATCATAACGATAATCATAACGATAATCATAACGATAATCATAACGATAATCATAACGATAATCATAACGATAATCATAACGATAATGATAACGATAATCATAACGATAATCATAACGATAATCATAACGATAATCGTAATGATAATCATAATGGTAATCGCGATGATAATCATAATCGTAATCGTAATCGTGAAATATTGTGATTGTAATACACACCTTGAGGGTATGTTGATCGAGTGCGTCAACGCGGACAGAGCTTGGCGGACCGGAGGGAGCTTCTTCGGCGGTGATGATGGTCACAGTGTCGGATGGATCGGAAGTACCAATTTCGTTCTCGGCGACGATACGCAAGTGGTAAGTTGTGGCGGGTCTGAGATTGAAAACTCCAGCGACGTTCTGTTGAGATCCAGGCACGAGTACTCTGTCGATATCACTTTCCCACGAACCCTTGCTGATCTTGTACTCGATGACGTAGCGTTTTATCGGACTGTTACCGTCGTACGGGGCGGCCCAGGAGAGCTGAACGGAACGACCGGATTTGTCAAGTACTTTCAGACCGTACGGAATCTCGGGAACCTCTGTGAATTAATTAAATATATCAATTAAAGTGAATCTCTATCTTTTTTTTTATTAAAAATTCTGCATTTTTTATAGTGTTGCCTTCAGTACATTTTTTTTTTATTCGCTTTAAAAAATATTTTTGGGTATATTAAATATCGCTTGGCGAAGGTAAAAAAATTCTGCAGTCAATATTTTATATTTTTCTCACTCACAAAAAAATTCTGAAAAATCGACAATTTTTCGGGCCAAGAGAATAGAAATTTGTCTTAATAGTCGATGTTCATCGTGATGATTTTTTTCTTTAATAAACAGCGCACCTTGTACAATCATGTTGATGCTGGTGTCATCGCTGCCAAAGGCGTTCGTCGCTACGCAAGTGAATAGTGCAGAATCGCTTCGCTCGGTTCGTTTGATGCTGAGATCGGCCAGGACTCCGTTCGCAAGAATTTCTTCGCGGATCGTGTAACGTGAATCGCTCTTCGGGTCAAGACGCTTGTTGTTCATGTTCCACAAGATTCCAATTGGCTTCTCACCCTGTGCCTCACACTGCAGTACAGCTGGCTCGCCACGACGGGCTGTCTGGTTACGCAGTTTGATTTCGAAGTGAGGAGGAGCTGGAAAATCATGATCAAATATTCATAAGTACATGGACATCAAGTTTGGAATCTTAGAATCTCAGAGTCTCAGAGTCGGATCAGAGTCTTGGAATCTTGGAATCTTGGAATCTTGGAATCTTGGAATCTTGGAATCTTGGAATCTTGGAATCTTGGAATCTTGGAATCTTGGAATCTTGGAATCTTGGAATCTTGGAATCTTGGAATCTTGGAATCTTGGAATCTTGGAATCTTGGAATCTTGGAATCTTGGAATCTTGGAATCTTGGAATCTTGGAATCTTGGAATCTTGGAATCTTGGAATCTTGGAATCTTGGAATCTTGGAATCTTGGAATCTTGGAATCTTGGAATCTTGGAATCTTGGAATCTTGGAATCTTGGAATCTTGGAATCTTGGAATCTTGGAATCTTGGAATCTTGGAATCTTGGAATCTTGGAATCTTGGAATCTTGGAATCTTGGAATCTTGGAATCTTGGAATCTTGGAATCTTGGAATCTTGGAATCTTGGAATCTTGGAATCTTGGAATCTTGGAATCTTGGAATCTTGGAATCTTGGAATCTTGGAATCTTGGAATCTTGGAATCTTGGAATCTTGGAATCTTGGAATCTTGGAATCTTGGAATCTTGGAATCTTGGAATCTTGGAATCTTGGAATCTTGGAATCTTGGAATCTTGGAATCTTGGAATCTTGGAATCTTGGAATCTTGGAATCTTAGGGACCTCAGGATCTTATGGTCCTTAAGGTCTTAGGGTCCTTAGGGTTCTTAGGGTCTTAGGGTCTTTAAGGTCTTTAGGGTCATAGGGTCTTAAGGGTCTTAGGGTCTTGGGGTCTTGGGGTCTTGGGGTCTTGGGGTCTTGGGGTCTTGGGGTCTTGGGGTCTTGGGGTCTTGGGGTCTTGGGGTCTTGGGGTCTTGGGGTCTTAGGGTCTTGGGGTCTTAGGGTCTTAGGGTCTTAGGGTCTTAGGGTCTTAGGGTCTTATGGTCTTAGGGTCTTAGGGTCTTAGGGTCTTAGGGTCTCAGGGTCTTTAGGGTCTTTAGCATATTTAGTCTCTTTAGGGTCTTTAGGGTCTTAGGGTCTTCGAACTTTGGAACTTTATTTTCAATGGGAGAGTGGACGCGTACCTTGAACCGAGATCAGAATGACGGCAGAAAGACCAGAACCAATTCCATTAACAGCTTCGCAAAGGTAATATCCCTCATTGGTCTTCTGAATGTTATTTATCGACAGAGTGCCATCCTCAACGCTTATGTCGGGATTGTTGAGCTTCAAGTCGGTGTAATCGCCCGGAGTGTCCCCTGAAAAAAACATTATAAAAAACATTTAATCACAACAATTTCTTACACCCTAAGAAATTATTCTAAGTGTAACATTTTTTTTTTTTGCGACCCGAAAAAGTGACAAAAAAATCATTGTAATTTTGTAATGCAATCAGTACCAGTTCTACAAAAAAAAAAAAAATACGTTTTAAACGTTTCGCAAAATGATTTTATAATGCATTCCAAACCTTTCTCAGAAAGAGAAGCAAAACGGACTTTTGCCAATTTTTCGCCGACACGGATCCGTTTTGCCCCACTCGAACAGAAAACGAATAAACTGAACGCGACTCCGCAGATTAGAGTTGCATAGCGAATGGAAAGAGCCAAATACTCGACACCGATTGCACGGATTTACGGATCGATAGACTTCAATTACCGAAGAAAAAAAAAAAAAAAAAAAAAAAAAAATTGTTACATACCAGCAGCCCGCTTCCACGTGACTTGAGGCTTGGGAAATCCGTCGGCTTTACACTCGACTCGAGCGTCCGAACCTTGAGCGAATGCTTTGTCGGTGGGTTCCAGAATCCAACGGGGAGGCACTGATGCAGAATAAATTGAGTTAGTTTTGCGCTTGGCCCTCTCCGGTCCGAGTTGGAAAATTGCTATCGAGAGCGAGTCGCGCCGCGCCTCACCGAGACCGCGCTACGGACAATTTCACATCCTCGGCGAAAAAAAAAAAAAAAAAATTGTCACGCATTTCGGTCTCGGACAGCGATCCTCTAGCCGTACGTCGATAAGCAGTTACTGCTTTCATTCGATTTGGATTTAATGTTTTTGGAAAATGATTTTTTTTTTTTTTTTTTATAATTTAATACCAATAATATTAATATGTATTGATTGATGTTATATTTAATAATATGTAGAGAAATCAATTGGTGGGAAAACATTTTTTTTTCCGGTAAAATGGAACTTTGAGTTTTTGTGGTAGAATTTGTAAAAAGCTGCGACAGCTCATTTTTTTTTTAATTTTTATATTTAATGTTTTTGGAAAATTGTATTTTTTTTTTCTAATAATATAATATCAATAATATTAATATGTATTGATTGATGTTATATTTAATAGTATGTAGAGAAATCAATTGGTGGGAAAAATGTTTTTTTTTTCGGTAAAATAGAACTTTGAGTTTTTGTGGTAGAATTTGTAAAAAGCTGCGACAGCTCATTTATTTATTTTTTTAAATTTTTATATTTAATGTTTTTGGAAAATCGTATTTTTTTTTATAATATAATGTCAATAATATTAATATATATTGAATTGATGTAATATTTAATAATATGTAGAGCAATTAATTCGGAGAAAAAGAAGTTTATCGGTAAAACGCAATTTTGGTTTTTGAAAAATTGAATTTTTTTTAAAATAATTTAATATCAATAATATTAATATGTATTGATTGATGTAATATTTAATAATATGTAAAGAAATCAATAAGGAGAAAAAACAAATTTATCGTTAAAATGCAATTTTGAGTTTGTGTGGTAGAATTTGTAAAGAGCTGCGACAGCTCATTTATTTATTTTTTTTTATTTTTATATTTGATGTTCCTGGAAAATTGCATTTTTTAATAATTTAATATCAATGATATTAATATATATCGGTATAAATTTTATCGGTAAAATGTAATTTAGACTTTGTGTGATGCAATTTATAACGAGCTGCGACAGCTTATTTATTTATTTATTTATATATATATATATATATATTAATATTTATATTTCAACGTCGGCTTGACGATCGAGGCACGGTGTGCTCGGTATCGCTTGTCGCATGCACATACAAAGCGTTTTTTTTTACTCTCGCTAAACTATATTTATCGGCATGCAAGAAAGATAGAGAAAAATAAATAAAAAAATATTAGAAGAGTGCTACGTTAATGAATCAACGAGTACCGACACCAATACGAGGTGACTGCTGACAGGAAATCAATTTTCAGTGAATATGCCTGAAGCACAAATGGGAGTTAAAGCTCGATAAGCTCGGAAGGAGCCTTACGTGCGATTGACTCAAATTCATTTTATCATCCTTGCCTCAAACAAATCAGAAATACAAGACGATCGAATTTTTTTTTTTTTTTTTTTTTATAACCAGCAATGTGGGGGTGAATATGGACCAGACCGATGAACCCGGTAAGGATTTGGAGGTTCGGGCCATTTTCACCACTTTTTCTTAACGATGAAGAACTTGACGTTTTATAGGACAAAAATGGTACAAATGGCCAATTCGAATTAAAATGGTAAGTATTTGGAAGTCAGACCGATCCATTTTCAGCACTTTCATCCAAAAAATAAACCTTTCATATTTTATAAAATATCATTTTAAAAAATGGCAAAAACGTCCCATTCCAATTATTACCGTGAGCTCATGAAAGTCTTAGCGGACCATATTTACCAATATGAGCGTATAAAGTGTAACATTTTATTGCAACAAAATGATAAGTGTACGGAAGTCAGATTGGTCCATATTGACCATTTTTACCATATAAAAGGTCGATTTTTATTGTAAGATAAAAATGGCAAATACGTCCCATCCCAATTATTACCGTAAGCTCATGAAAGTCTAACAATGCCATATTTACAATTTTTACCCTATAAAGTGTAACATTTTATTGCAGCAAAATGGTAAGTGTACGGAAGTCAGACCGGTCCATATTGACCATTTTTACCATAGAAAAAATTGATTTTTATTGTAAGATAAAAATGGCAAAAACGTCCCATCAAAATTATTACCGTAAGCTGATGAAAGTGTAACCGTACCGTATTTACCAATTTGACTGTAAAAGTGTGACATTTTATTGTAGCAAAATGGTAAGTATACGGAAGTCAGACCGGTCCATATTGACCACTTTTACCTTACAAAAGGTTGATTTTTATTGCAGGATAAAAATTACAAAAACGTCCCATCAAAATTATTGCTGTAAGCTGATGAAAGTCTAACCGTACCATATTTACCAATTTGACTGTAAAAGTGTGACATTTTATTGTAGCAAAATGGTAAGTATACGGAAGTCAGACCGGTCCATATTGACCACTTTTACCTTACAAAAGGTTGATTTTTATTGCAGGATAAAAATTACAAAAACGTCCCATCAAAATTATTGCTGTAAGCTGATGAAAGTCTAACCGTACCATATTTACCAATTTGACTGTAAAAGTGTGACATTTTATTGTAGCAAAGTGGTAAGTATACGGAAGGCAGACCAGTCCATATTGACCACTTTTACCCTATAAAAGGTTGATTTTTATTGCAAGATAAAAATGGCAAAAACGTCCCATCCAAATTATTACCGTAAGCTCACGAAAGTCTTACCGGACCATATTTACCAATTTGACCCTATAAAGTGTAACATTTTATTGCAGCACAAATGTGGTGAATATGGCCTATCCTAATTAAAATGGCAAGTACAAGGAAGTCAGACCGGTCCATATTTACCACATTTACCCAACAATCAGCCCCATCACATTTTATAAATAAAATAAAAGATGATACAAAAAGTGGTCCATATTTATCACTTTTACCCTATAAAAGGTGACATTTTATTGTAGGATAATAAATGGCAAATATGACCAATCTCAATCATCTCGGCTAGCTCCCGAAAGTCTTAAAGGACCATATTTACGATTTTGACCCTCTAAAATCAAAAACTTTTATTGCCTCACAAATGGGGCAATATGGCCCACCTCGATTAACACACTAAGATATTTATATATTTTATCACTTTTGACATATAAAACCTATATTTTATTCGTAGAATAAAAGGGCTCAATATGGCCCACCCCACTCATAATCGATTTATAATCCAATCACAGTGGGCCATATTACCCAAATTTAATTTTTTTTTTTTTTTTTTTTTTTTTTCGAGTCGTCTGTATTTTTAATGCAGGGATGATATTCACGTACTCTCGGTAGCACACTCGGTTCTCGCATGCAACCACAATAAAATCATTTTTTCTCTTTACCCAGTGGCAATATTAATAAGAAAATAAAAAAACCATATAAAATTCATGCAAACTATTTATCGTTACGACAGGTATCTACGAAACGAAAAGATGAGACGTGTGAGGGTTTTCGAGGGTCACAAAGAGGGTGTTAAAATGGGCATTTTAGGGTTTTTCGTGACATAAAAGGATTTTAGGAATTAGTCAATGGCCAATTTTTTTTTTTTTTATTTTATTCGTGGATTAATTTAACGGTGAGGAAGTGGAGGCGAGGTGAATCGACTCCGCGAATAACTAAGTTCATTTTTTTTTTTTTTTTTTTTTTTCACGACGACGAGAAACGCAAGAGACCTAACTTTTGACATTCCATCCGATAATTGACGAAAATCGTAGATTTTTTTTTTTTTTTTTTTTCTCAAATCCAACGATCCTTCCGTCCGCGGTAATGAAAAAAATAGCGACAACGGCAGGTTCGAGGGTGAGTGAAGGAGAACGATCGGCTAACCGGGGCAATTTGGCGCATCGCGGAGAAAATTGCTTGGCAACGATTCGACGATGCAAGAGAGGAGAGTGCGACAGCGTCTTGACCCGAAGCGGCGGCTTGTTTATCCAATACCTATAAGAAGAGCGCGACTAAAAGCTAAGCTTCGGTAAATCGATTTTATTTTATTTTTATTTTTTCTATTCGGAAGAATAATTTTTTTTTTTTTTTTGAACGAGACGCAACGAAAATATCTTCTGGCTCCCATTTTTCATCTCGACAATTGTCATCGGCAGGAAACTTATTGTTTCAAGTGTTAAAAAATTCTACGAAAAAAAAAAAAAAAAAAAAATTGTTGTTATCAACACCAATTTTATTTTATTATTCTTAAGGCGCGTTAAATCTTGGGAAATAGGATTATTGTGCTCGGAAGAAGAAATCTTATGAAAGGGTTATAAGATGCAACTGACAGACGAGACGAGGGCGAGTACGTTGCAATTACGAGATTGCGAGATATCTTGCGCCGAGCTCTGGAACAAGAGTCTTCAGTGAGGCTCGGCTGTCTGATGAACGGACAGGCGTAATTAGTGGCGCGAAAAGATGAGAGAGTCGCACCGGGTTAATGAGAGGCAAAACGAACCGTACATAATGTATATAAGTATATGTGATACATATGCATAATGGGTAATGGGCGGGGGGGGGGGGGGTGATATGGATTATACGGGTGATATGCCCAATCGCGGTGACGTTCCAAAGGGAACCGGCGTGATTTTTAATGTCGAGGAGCACTCAGTCGAAAAATTTGGTCATATCACCCCGGAATATCACCGGGTGATATGGCCAATAAAGCTGTTTTAAGGTAGTAGAGGCATTAATGGATGTGAATTATTGTTTGGATTCGAAGAGTTGGATTCACCTGTCATTGGTCATGTCACCCTGGAATATCACCGGGTGATATGGTCATTAAAGCTGTTTTAAGGCAGTAGAGGAATTAATGGAGGCGACCTATTATTTGGATTCGAAGAGATGGATTCACTGTTATTAGTCATATCACTTCGAGATATCACCGGGTGATATGGCCAGTAAAGCTGTTTTAAGGTAGTAGAGGAATTAATGGATGTGAACTATTGTTTAGATTCGAAGAGATGGATTCACTGCCATTGGTCATATCAGCCCAGAATATCACCGGGTGATATGGCCAATAAATCTGTTTTAAGGTAGTAGAGGAATTAATGGGTGCGACCTATTATTTGGATTCGAAGAGATGGATTCACTATCATTGGTCATATCACCCCAGAATATCGCCGGGTGATATGTCCAATAAAGTTGTTTTAAGGTAGTAGAGGTATAAACGCACTTGGCCTGTTATTTGGATTCAAACAGATGGATTCACTGCTATTGGTCATATCACCCCAAAATATCACCGGGTTATTGCCAATAAAGCTGTTTTAAGGCAGTAGAAGTATGAACGGATTTGACCTGTTCTTTGGATTCAAACTTTTTTAGATTCAAACGGATGGATTCACTACTATTGGTCATATCACCCCAAAATATCACCGAATGATATGGTCAATAAAGCTGTTTTCACGTAGTAAAGGTATGAAAGGATTTGACCTTTTATTTTGAATTCACTTTCTTCGATTCGAACGACTGTATTCGCTACGACCAGCCATATCACCCGCGATGATCCGGGTGATATAACAAATGGCAAATGCTTGTTAACCCTCCTATGATTTGTGTTAAATTATTTGTATTAACTGCTCAACAGTGTTCCGTATCAAATACATGTCACCTCCAAAAAATTTACTTTAAACATTTTTGCACCCGAATTAATGAAAAAAAAAAAAAATGTAATTCTAGTCGACATTCAGGTGCCATTTTTAAAAATCCTTTAACGAAATATTCTCTTGTCTGTTGAAAAAAAAACCCTTTTTTATCTCCTCGACAATACCGTACCAAAAAATATGTCCAAAGTATCACCTTCAAAAAAAAATCTCTTTTGCACCCAATTGCAAAAAAAAAAGTTCGATTGATATCGAAGAAGATATTTTTAAAATAATTTTCTTAACCTCCTAAAAAGAGTAATAATTTATTTATTTTTTAACATGAGCATATCACCCGGCATATCACCCCGTATATATGTGTATCGTGGCTACGCGCTTCAGGCAGGGGAGCGACAGACAGTTTTACGGGTGGCGAGAGAGGGTTGGGGTTGCTCGGTAATACATAAGCGTAGTTTCATTATGCTTTACGCCAACGAAGTATAGTCATACTATGCCTGTGGTATGCACGACGGATGCATAGGCGGTTTGGTGTATACGAAATAATATAGTAAAGTACAGTATAGTATATACGAGATAGAGAACAGCGAGAGAGTCGTCGCGTAGACGTTTTATGGTTGTAACATCCAGCGTCAGTGTGAAAAAGGCGAGGGTGACTTTGCCGGGTGACGGGCTGACTTTTTTTTTTTTTTTTTTTTTTTTTTAAAGCATCAGCGCGAAGCAGCCACTCAGTCAGCCAAACACGGCCTCAGCTTCAATTATACGGTTACGGATAATAATTATACTATGTTGGTATTTTTTTTTTTTTTTTTTATTACGTATCAACAATTCCATAAAGCACGGCGTCGCGACTTTTGTGCATTTTTTTTTTTTTTTTTTTTTTTTTTTTTGGCGACGCCGTTTATGCTCGGCTGCATGTCAGGCGCTTTTACGGGTAACATGACGATGCAGAAAGCTGTCACGATAAAGCACATTACGAGTCGCAGTCTCGCGGATTCAATCACGCGATCTTTTTTTTTTTTTTTTTTTCTTCTCTTTCGCTTCCTCTATTTGATCGGCAATAAAAGAATTTTCAGAAAATCAGGCGCGAGTTTGTGAACAAAAAAAATTCAATAGCGTTTTTTATTATTTTTTTTTTCAATACTGTTCACGTTTTTTATTGCGTAGCATGAGAGCTGGAAGTAACGCGATTTACGCTACTGGATTAATTACAAGCGTACATTTTCGCACCGGTAATTTATTTTGCACGAAAGATTTTTTTTATTTTTGATTTTTTTTTTTTTTTTTTTTTTTTTAAGTAGTTGTTGATTATGATTTTTTTTTTTGTTTTTTTTTTTTTTTCAAAAAATTATTGACCCTAAAATACCAGACGTAGGCCCGAGACGTTTGAAAGAATGGTGTGGCTTTTTTTTTTTTTTTTTACTTTTCGTTAATTTGTGGCAGAGCGGGGCAAAATGGACCGCGGTGGAAAACTTTAACTTTTTGATGTCTTTATCAATTTTCGCGAGAGTGAAAAAAAAAAATCGTATCGATACGCAAATGTTGCATTTACAAAGTTTTATCGTGGATTTTTCAATTTTTTTTTTTTTTATTTTCGATTTTTTTTTTTGTCACTTTTCGATTTTCAACGTGTTCTTCGTTTTTTATTTTTCTTTGATTTTGAATATAACTGTCTGTAATATTTATTACATCGATACGCAAATGGTGCATTTTCAAAATTTTATTTTGGATTCCTAATTTTTTTTTTTCAATATTCGATTTTCATTTTTTTTTCAATTTACGATTTTCAATTATTGCTCGTTTTTTTTTTTTGCGTATGACTGTGTAATATTTACTGTATCGATACGCTAATGCTGCATTTTCAAAATGTCATTTTGACTTTTCAATTTATTTGATTTTTTCAATTCTCGACAAAAAAAAATTTCTTAATATTTTTGTCATAAATCTTGCTTGCTCGAAATAAATTTTGCTTTGGGTCCATTTTCGATTATAACACGTACCATTTATTTTTCGAAAGTTAACCCAGAAACAAAGTTCTTGTTTTTTCAACGAAATTCATGAACGAATCAGGGTTCGAAATATACGCTGAGCGGGGCAAAACGGACCCCCATCTAAGACTTTCTCATCTCGCCAAAAAATGAAAAAAAAAAAAAAAAGAATGGTCCATATTGTCACGAGCAATATGGCACCCCAAGCGGGCCATTTTGCCCCTCTCCCCTACGTGGTCTTCCAGTGTCAATTTTCTCAGAAACGTCAAGAATTTTCCTACCAATTTTTTTTTTTTTTTTTTTTTTTTTTTTTAATACCCAATTTTAGCTCTTTTCCGCATTACTCTCATCTCCGCTATGCACCCTAATTTTTTTTTTTTTTTTTTTTTTATTTTTTAAGGGTAAAATATGGCCCTAACCGTGAACGCGAAGAGTCGCCTCGTGGTAAGTCGAACCCGAAGGATTTTTAGCGACGCAAGCGTACGTTCCCGAGTGTCTCGGCGTCGCCGGCTCGATGAGCAGAATACTCGTTCGTGGACCGAGCTTTCCGATGCTGTGCTCCAGAAGCGGCGGTATAGCTTTGCCGTCCAGAGTCCAGGTGATATTAATCGGTACGTCACCGACCGGTACCATGCACGCTAACTGCGCGGCCTGACCGGCATAGATCGGCTGTTCGCCAAAGTCGAATGGATTGATCCGTGGCAGGACTGCAATTATCGAATTTTCATGCGACACTGATGCACTTTTCATTGCGATACACTTTATATTTTAGTTTCTCCTTGTGTTTTTTTTTTTTACGTTTCGTTCGTCCGGGACTCGATTTTTTTTTCTTCGAACTTGGTCTTTGATCTCGTCTTGGATTTTTTTTTTTTTTTTGCTGTCGTTGCGATTGTAGGGGAGGAACGATTTTCCCGTTTTATCGGCCGTGAGGAATGATCGATATTGATCATGAATATTGAGTACATCGAGACCTCCGATTTTGCACGAATATAATGCCGAAAAAATTAATTTGTTTGAAAAAAAATCAGACTTTTTATTTTCTCGTTTTAAATGAATTCTTTGATTTTCTTAGAATTGGTAAGAATTTTTTCGGAATTTTATATCGTTTCAACAATTTTTTTTATTCGAAAATTTGAAAAGTCTCAGCCAAGATCCATGTATCTGTGCTGAGATCTATGGATCTTCGCCGAGATCTATGGATCTTTGCTGAGATCTATGGATCTTCGATGAGATCTATGGATTCTCGATGAGATCTATGGATTCTCGATGAGATCTATGGATCTTCGCCGAGATCTATGGATCTTTGCTGAGATCTATGGATCTTCGATGAGATTTATGGATTCTCGATGAGATCTATGGATCTTCGATGAGATCTATGGATCTTCGATGAGATCTATGGATCTTCGATGAGATCTATGGATCTTCAATGAGATCTATGGATCTTCGACGAGATCTATGGATCTTCGCTGAGATCTATGGATCTTCGCTGAGATCTATGGATCTTTGTTGAGATCTATGGATTTTCGCTGAAATCTATGGATCTTTGTTGAGATCTATGGATCTTTGCTGAGATCTATGGATCTTTGCTGAGATCTATGGATCTTTACCGAGATCTACGGATCTTTGCAGAGATTAATAGATCTTTTGGAAGGTCTATAGATCTTGGTGAAGACCTTTCGGACGATCTATAGATCTTTGCAAAGATCGTATGGAGATCTATAGATGTTTTCCGAGATGAATAGATCTTTTCCGAGATCAATAGATCTTTTCCGAGATCAATAGATCTTTTCCGAGATCAATAGATCTTTTCCGAGATCAATAGATCTTTTGGAAGATCTATAGATCTTTGCGGAGATCTATAGATCTTTGCGGAGATCAATAAATCTTTTGGAAGATCTGTAGATCTTTTGGAAGATCTATAGATCTTTGCGGAGATCAATAGATCTTTTGGAAGATCTATAGATCTTTGCGGAGATCAATAGATCTTTTGGAAGATCTATAGATCTTTGCGGAGATCAATAGATCTTTTGGACGACCTATAGATCTTTTGGACGATCAATAGATCTTTTGGACGACCTATAGATCTTTTGGACGATCTATAGATCTTTGTAAAGATCTTATGGAAGATCTATAGAACTTTACGAAGATAACGAACTTTACGATCTTTACGGAGATCGATAGATCTTTGCAAAGAGCTTTTGGACGATCTATCGATCCGTGGCAGGACTGCAATTGTTGAATTTTCATGCGACACTGATGCATTTTTCATTTGTGACATACTTTATATTTTATTTTCTCTTTTTTCCCACTGTTGGTTCGTCCGGGACTCGATTCTTTTTCTTCCCAACTTAGTCTTTGATCGCATCTTGGATTTTCTTTTTTCTTTACCATCGCTGCCATTATCGGGGCGGAGCGCTTTTCCCGTTTTATCGGCTGCAAGGAGGGGATCGATATTGATAATGAATATTGATTATGTCGTGACCTCTGATTTTGCACGAATATTTTGAATATTCAAATACCTATTATTCATATTTAATTCATGGTGAATTATTCACATTTTTTAATATTCGCACATCCCTACTAAACATGTATTGCATCGTCGCGAAGTGATGGAAAAGTGACTCAGTCGGTAACGAAAACTAATCAATTATTTTTTCAAAGTTCTTCAACATTTCGGGCCGAACAAAAATTGTTTTCCTCTTCATTCAACAGTCACGCTGACGCCAATAATTTCTTTTTATCCAGAAAAATTTAGCAACCTTAAAAAAAAATGGCTTACAGTTTCAGTTACCGACTTTTCACATCGCACTAAAGCGCTTCGTCCCGAAAGCTCGTAAATATCATTTCGAAAGCTTGACTGTATTTTTTTCCTAATACCAACACATTTATGGCGACGAATTTCTCACTCCGATTTTTTATTTATGTTTTTTTTTTTAATTTTTTAATATAATCCGACTACGATTTCTCGTCGACCGAACTGCCTTGACGATTCGAGCTCACGGACTTCGTCGATAGGATTGCAACTTCCAACGAAAAGAAAAAAAAAAAAATTACAACTGACGATGCTGACATTTACACCAGAGTACACACACAGACTTCGAGGTTACTTCTCATACATAATTAATTAACTAACTTATCCACAACAGCGACGGAGAAGCGAAGTAGTTTTTTTTTTTTTTTTTAATGAAACTTTACGAAGGGATGCAAATCAGCAAAAAATTAAAAATTACTTCATGTTTTTTTTTTGCGTTCATTATCATACAATATATGAGATACAAATATTATCTAACAACTTGCCTAGTCGTCACGAATTAATTGATACGAGATATAATTTTTTTTATTTTTTTTTTATTTTTGCACGCATACGTTTGGATTTTTTTCTTTCATATTGTACCGTTGACTTTTAGATGCGCGCTGTGTCTAGCGCGACCGGCCGGATTCTCGGCGACGCAGGCATATTCCCCGGCGTGTTCGCCTCTCACAGCCGGTATCGTCAGAGCCGATACTCTCTCGCCCATAGATGTAATACGCACACCGTCGCCTACTTCTAAATGACGTCCGGCGAACAGCCACTTGAGCGATAAGGGCGCGTCGCCTTTGACGACGGCGCAATGTACGATTATGAGGTCCCCTGAGTTGGTCTCCTCGAAGTAAAAGGGTTGAAGATGCGGTGCGACTGCGGACAATAATATTTGGGAGAGTGGGGCAAAATGAAGATGCGGGGTAAAATGGACTCGTTCCGAAATATAACAAAACTCTCGCACTCTTTGTAGATCGTCGCAAATATAAAGATCGATAGACCTTTCCTGAGATCTATAGATCTTTCCTGTGATCCATAGATCTTTACTGAGATCCATAGATCTTCGCTAAGATCCATAGATCTTCGCTAAGATCCATAGATCTTTGCTGAGATCCATAGATCTTTGTTGAGATCTATAGGTCTTTGCTGAGATCCATAGATCTTTGCTGAGATCCATAGATCTTTTCTGGGATCCATAGATCTTTTGTGAGATCCATAGATCTTTTGTGAGATCCATAGATCTTTTCTGAGATCCATAGATGTTTTCTGAGATCCATAGATCATTTCTAAGATCCATAGATCTTTTCTGAGATCCATAGATTTTTTCCTAGACCCATAGATCTTTTCTGGGATCCATAGATCTTTTCAGAGATCCATAGATCTTTTCAGAGATCCATAGATCTTTTCAGAGATCCATAGATCTTTTCAGAGATCCATAGATCTTTTCAGAGATCCATAGATCTTTTCAGAGATCCATAGATCTTTTCAGAGATCCATAGATCTTTTCAGAGATCCATAGATCTTTTCAGAGATCCATAGATCTTTTCAGAGATCCATAGATCTTTTCAGAGATCCAGAGATCCATAGATCTTTTCAGAGATCTAGAGATTCATAGATCTTTTCAGAGATCTATAGATCGTTTCTGAGATACATAGATCTTTGCGTAGATTTATAGATCTATGCGGAGATCTATAGATCTTGGCGGAGATCTTTTCGAAGATCTATAGATCTTTGCAAAAATCTTTTGGAAGATCTATAGATCTTTCCGGAGATCTATAAATCTTTGCGGAGATCTATAAATCTTTGCGTAAATCTGTAGATCATTGGGCAGAGCTATAGATTTTTGCGCAAGTCTATAGATCCTTGCGGAAATGTATAGATCTACTGATCGTTTCAAAGATTTTTGTGCAGGTATATAGGTCTGTAAATCTATAGATCTATGGATCTATAGATCTTTGCGAATATATATAGATCATTGTGCAGATCTATAGATCTTTGCAACGATAAATAGATCTTCATGCAGATCTACACCACGTATAACGAGAACTCAAAAACTTCGAATCAATTTTCTACACTTCTTCAAATCCGAAGGGGGGTTTCACCATTTCCTATATTAATTTTCCGATTTTAGGAATACATATTTTGTCTCAAAAAATTATTAAAATACATGCCTCTACGCTGTACAGTTTTCAGGATACAAATTTATGAACTTTCACTACAATTTCATGACAGCCCATTTTACCCAATTTTCTCTTATTGAATTACGCCGACGTGCCAATTTGGGCTTGAATATTTTGTCTCTTAAATAAAATTAAATACGTTATCAATCGATGATGCCGAATCACTGAGCTCGCTTATTTTGCCCCAATTCTCTCCCCTCCGCCCAGTGAAAATTCTTCGGGACAACTTCGATGAAAATCATAAAATCATATCGAATTTTTCATGAAAAAGATGTTCCGATTTAGCAAGAAAGTGTCGCATGACAAAGTGGTTTAGTATTAGATTTTTCCTTCAATTTTTTTATCTTCTCTTAAACGAGAAACCCTGCCATGGGTTTCGAGGAGATTGACCGAGAAAGGAGCGGAAAGAGGTCTAAACTCATTTATATTAAAAAAATAACAAAAAATAAAAATAAAAATAAAAATAAAAATTAGCGGAAAAAAGTTCTACGAAACTATAATTGCAAATTGCAAAATCAATAAAACTGATGACTAATGATCGATTGTCGCAATAGATAAAAAAAATTGACTTAGTAGACGTGAATTTTTTTTTTTTTTTTTTTTTTTTTTTTTTTTTTTTTTTTTTTTTTAAGAAGCACACCGTTGACTATGAGATCGGCCGAGAGTTCGTGTCTCCCAGCAAGATTTTCGGCAACGCAAGTATAAATTCCAGCGTGCGATGCCTGGACCGATCCTATGCTGAGAATAGCGCCGCGTCCGCCGAGATCCAAAATGGCAATGCCCGAGTGCGGCGAAATTCCGTGACCGTTCAAGGTCCAACGAAGCTTGAGGGGCGAATCGCCCTCGATAACTGCGCACGGTACGGTCACTACTTGACCGGAGTTCAATGGCTCCTCGCCGAAGGTAAATGGCAACAATTTCGGTGTTACTGCAAATGGTAAAACACAGAGAAACACACTGACCATGTGAAAATGTCAACGGCAAAAAGATTGCGAGTCAATTGAGTTTCATGACTAAAGAATTGTATGTTAAAACGTCTCCGATCGTTTTAGGGTCGTTTGCTCAATGACCATTTTAGGCCATTTTACGATTGGAAGGCTTGGCCATTTTACTCAATTTTCGGTAGGACCGAACGATTTTTATGGAATTTTTTTTTAAGGGCGGTTATAAATCCTCAATGCGGTCGTAGTATCTTTTGAGAAGACTTTTTGGCCATTTTACTTTTAAAATCGTGAAGGGCATTTATTTAATGGCCATTTTACTCAATTCCCGATACGACGGTAACGTCTTTGGGAGACACTTTTGGCCATTTTACTCAATCGGCAATTTCAGCTTAGTACCTTTTGGGGACATTTTTGGCCATTTTACTCATTTCCCAATACGACCATAACACCTTTTGAAGACCATTTTGGCCGTTTTACTCAATCACCAATACGACCGTAACACCTTTTGAGGACCACTTTGGCCATTTTACTCATTTCCCAATACGACCGTAATACCTTTTGAAGACGATTTTGACCGTTTTACTCAATCACCAATACGACCGTAACACCTTTTGAGGACCATTTTGGCCATTTTACTCATTCCCCAATACGACCGCAGCACCTTTTGAGGATAATTTTGGCCATTTTACTCATTTCCCAATACGCCCGTAACACCTTTTGAAGACCATTTTGGCCATTTTACTCAATCACCAATACGACCGTAACACCTTTTGAGGACCATTTTGTCCATTTTACTCATTCCCCAATACGACCACAACACCTTTTGAGGATAATTTTGTCCATTTTACTCATTTCCCAATACGACTGTAACACCTTTTGAGGACCATTTTGGTCATTTTACTCATTCCCCAATACGACCCCAACACCTTTTGAGGATAATTTTGGCCATTTTACTCATTTCCCAATACGAACGTAACACTTTTTGAGGACCATTTTGGCCATTTTACTCATTCCCCAATACAACCGTAACACCTTTTAAGGACCTTTTTGACCGTTTTACTCAATCACCAATACGACCGCAACACCTTTTGAGGACCATTTTGGCCATTTTACTCATTCCCCAATACGACCGCAATACCTTTTGGGGATAATTTTGGCCATTTTACTCATTTCCCAATACGACCGTAACACCTTTTGAGGACCATTTTGGCCATTTTACTCATTCCCCAATACGACCGTAACATCTTTTCAGGACTCTTTTGGCCATTTTGCTTTTACAATCGTAAAGGTCATTTACATAATCGCCACTTTACTCAACCTATATTAAGACTCTGACGTTTTTCGAGGACACTTTTGGCCATTATTACTCAATCTTCAACAGAATCGGTAATGCTTTTTGAGGATACTTTTAGCCATTTTACTCAATCGTCAATAGAAACAACTTTTTTTTTTTTTTAACAAAACTTTTGTCTACTTTGCTCAATCTCTACTAAAACCCAAAGGAATCTCGTTACGTTTTCAAATGTAAAAAAAAAAAAACGTCCTCTCATTTCTATCTTCCTCTTCTTCTCGACGATCGAATCTCTCTCGCCACTTAAATATCTCATTTCCGCTCGAAGCACAAAAATGCCGCCGTATGGAAATCAAAGTCAACAAATCTCGGATCGGAAAATGGTCCGGAAGGAATCGATCTAGGATTGGAAAATGACAATGATAATTTAAAAAATAAAAAAAAATAAATAAATAAAAAAAAAATGTAAAGAAATGAAATTTGATCGGTAAACGATAAAGGATTATAACGCTAAATCGTCTAAATCGACAAGTGCAATCACCGACGATCGGTAAAATTGGTACCGTTGACGTCAAGAATGGCCGAGTGAGAGGCCGATCCAGCCGAGTTCGAGGCAACGCAAGTGTATTCTCCGGCGTGTCTCGCAGCTACCGCCTCGATCGTCAATTGCTTGACGCGTTTACCGGAATCGGAGATCATGACGTCCATGCGATCGGCGCCGACCGGAAGGCCATCGAACATCCACGTTATCTCCAGCGGAAAGTCACCCTTGCTAACGGCGCACTGTATCGAGGCAAGGTCTCCGGCGTTTACCGGCTCGTCGCCGAAACTCAGCGGCAATATCTGCGGAGCGACTGCGGTAGACCGGTCGAAGTTAAGAAGAAGGCTCGTTGTGAAATTCCGTTCGCCACAGGACGGAGAAAAATAAATGTTGAATTAAGAACGAAAAAAAAAAAAAAAAATTAATCGAACCGATCTTAAGGCGCTTCCTCCGGGGCGGAAAGATCCACTTGCCGATCGTATCCAAGATCGGTATTTTTTAAAATCGGTATTAAAGATGAACGGTATTTTGAAAAAATCGGTATTAAAGATGAACGGTATTTTGAAAAAATCGGTATTAAAAATGAACGGTATTTTGAAAAAATCGGCATTAAAGATGAACGGTATTTTGAAAAAATCGGTATTAAAGACGAACGGTATTTTGAAAAAATCGGTATCAAAGATGAACGGTATTTTGAAAAAATCGGTATTAAAGATGATCGGTGTTTCTAAAAAAGCAGTTTTAAAAATATCGGCATTGAAAAAAGGTCGTTATTGAAAAAGATCGGTATTAAAGAGGATCGATATTTTTTCTTAATCGGTTTTAAGAAAAGATCGGTATTAAAAAAAGATCGAGTGAAAAGAAAGATCGGTATTTTTTTTTAAATCTGTATTAAAGAGGAACGGTTTTTTTTTTTTATCGGTATTAAAAAAGGTCGGTGTTTCTTAGAAAGCAGTTTTAAAAACATCGGTATTAAGAAAAGGTCGCTAAAAGAAAAGATCGCTATTTTTAAAAAAATCGTTTAAGGAACATCTCATCGTTTCGATCCTTCATCACCCTTTCCTGCCGCACACACATGCGTATTGATGCGAGTCTAAAAAATCGGTAAAAGAAAAAAAATTCATCAGGGATCGCTTATCTACCGTTGACCGATAGGATTGCCGATCGAGTTGTGGAACCGGCGATGTTGCTTGCCTCGCAACTGTATTCTCCAGCGTGACGCGCGGTGACCGCGTCGATGCTCAGCAACGATATCATTCTGCCGGTCTTGGTGACCGTCACGTCCGGATGGGATTGATGGGTTATCGGTAAACCGTTGAGATTCCAGCGAATCTCGAGCGGCGAGTCGCCCTTCAGTACGCTACACATTGCCGATACCTGCTCGCCCCAATTTGCCGGTTCCTCGCCGATCGAGAATGGCGCTATCTGCGGCGCGACTGGAAATTAGATCGGTAAGCGACGAAGTGTCTCCGGTGAGTCGAGGAATGGTCAGGATTTTTTTGCACGAAACATCGCCCCCTTAAGAATCCTTAAGTTTATTTGAGTTGTCGCGGTTGGTATTAAAAGTGTAATGCAGTTTTTTTGTTACCGATGAAGTGGCATTACAGTTTTTATTACACTCGATGCGAAAATTGCTGTTTTACGCACGCTTCGCATGCGCAAAACTCGGATTTTCACACCGAGTGAAGTAAAATTTGATACGGTACTCGTGCGAAAAACAAATTCACACTCGTCAGAAAAAGTTTTATCGCCCTAGTATCGTAAATTATCTATTATGTCACTCATGCATGAAAAATGCAACTTTTCGGACCTGCTGAGAGTGGCGTAAGTGGCGCTTTATAGCCAAGTATACTATAAATAACCAGCGCACGCTCATATCGAGCCGATTTTACTTTACGCACGCTTCTCATACTTTATGCACTCGTCCGTACTTTACACACTCGTACATACATTACGCACTCGTCCGTACTTTACGCAATCGTCCGTACTTTACCCACTCGTCCGTACTTTACGCACGCTTATCGTATTTTACGCATGCATATCGTACTTTACGCACGCTTCTCGTACTTTACGCACGTGTCTCGCACTATACGCACGTGTTTCGCACTTTACGCACGCGTATCGTACTTTACGCACGCGTATCGTACTTTACGCATGCGTATCGTACTTTACGCACGCGTATCGTACTTTACGCATGCGTATCGTACTTTACGCACGCGTATCATACTTTACGCATGCGTATCGTACTTTACGCACACTTCTCATACTTTACGCACGCGTCTGGTACTTTATGCACGCTGGTTTGAACAATACCACAATTAGCAGGCACGAAGTAGCATTTCTTTTGCATTCGTTACTGAAAATATTATGCGATACTAGTGCGCTCTAGCGAACATCGTACGCGGCCTCTGAAGTAAGTCGCACTTTTACACCATGCGTATAAAGTTCGCTTTATCGCACTTGTATCGCAAATCGTTACCGACTATCGTTACCGACTGAGCACGGGTCGGGAATGGGAGGATTTTTTCACACATCCTTAAGAATTTAAAAAAAGAACGAAAACTTGAGCTCACTACGGCAAGGATATGTATATATATATTTTTTTTGTTTGTTTGTTTTTGATACCGTTAACGGCAAGTTCAGCGCTGTGACTGGTGGCTCCAGCCCTGTTAGAAACGGTGCAAGTATATTCGCCACTGTGTCTGGCGGCAACAGAGTCGATCGCCAGCGTGCTATGACGTCTGCCGCCGGATATCGTGATGTCCGAACGATGGGGCGACAATGGCTCACCGTTGAAAGCCCAGGCAATATCCATGGGTAAATCACCCTTCGAGATCGAACATATTAGAGTTACCGCCTCGCCGGAATTCGATGGCTCGTCACCGAACGCGAACGGAAGTATCTGCGGGATAACTGAGAACGTGGCGTAACGTACTTTGCTACCGGAAGCGGTGAACGATGTCGAAAATTCATTGTATTTATCGATCTATCCTAATTTTAATAATTCAGTTTCCTGACCTAATTTTTTATTTTTTATTTTTTATTTTTTGCTCGGTCGGTAACAAAAACTGTAATCCATTAATTTGGAGCGTTTAAGACTTCTCAGGAAGGCAAATTATTGGCGTCTGCTCGGCTGTTATTTGAAGTTGTTTATCAACAACTTAAGATTCTTCGACATTTTTGGAAAATATAAATCATTATTTATATCTTCCAAAAATGTTGTAGAATCTTGAAAAAAAAAAAAAAAAAAAAAAAAAAGAATTGATTAAGGTTTTTGCTGCCGAAAGTGTTGATCGATGTCGAAAATTTCCTATATCTATCGATCTATCCTAATTTTAATGTTATTAATTGATATTAATTTAATACTAATTATTAATTTTATCCCAATTTTTATTTAAAAAAAAAAACGAAATACAGTTTTTGTTACCGACCGAGTCTGCTTCTCGTCGCTTCGCAAAAATTGCCGAAATCGCGATCGATCGATCCGTCGCCTAAATTGCCGGCTGTCCGCAGGATTGGGAAGTATCTTATGGATCAAGGAATAGCTTATGATTTTCAATGCAAATCAACAAACATAACCGTATCATGACGAATCAGTGCAGTCTCATGTCGTGCAGTTGCGAACACGCACGTTGGAAAGCCAACGAAAAAAAAAAAAAAAAAAATTTAATGTAACATGTTAAAAAAAAAAAAAAAAAAAAAACGAAATGGCAGACAAGAAATGAAATTTCAGTGTGCAAAAAATAATCACCGTTCACGGAAAGATCTGCAGAATGACTGACGTTGCCTGCTCGGTTAGTCGCAATGCAAGTGTACTCGCCCGCGTGTCTCGCAGCAACCGACTCTATGCTTATGATGCTCATGTGTTTATTGACTTTCGACACGACGATGTCGGGATTGTTGCTAAAGTTAATTGGCTCCCCGTTAAATCGCCATACCATCTTCACCGGGGAATCACCCTTGACTATCGTACAGGTCGCCGACACCATGTCGCCCGAGTTCGCCGGACCGTCACTGATCGCGAAGGGCCCTATCTGCGGTGGCACTACAAGGGATGCAAAGTCCCGTGTCGAGATGAGATTTTTATTGATGCATTTTTTTTTTTTTTTGTAGAAAAAAACTGAGACATTTAAATTTTTTTATATTTTTTTTTTTGTAAAATAAAATGAAGACATTTAAATTTTTGTATTTTTGTAAAAACAAAAATACAAAAATTCTAAATGTATTTTTTTTTTCCTTTCAATTAAGACGTTTAGCCCGCTCGCTGTCAGGTGGAAAAAATCATTTCGTGCCAAAAATGTGTTGGAAAAAAGGTTACACAACCGCATGAAGATTTTATTATTAAGGTTTTTGGGGTCGCTGTATCTGAATCTGATATGAGATTTTCAAAAATCAATATGGCGGATCCAATATGGCGGATTCAATATAGCGGATCCAATATGCCGGATCCAATACTGCGGATCCAATATGGTGGATCCAATATGGCGGATCCAATATGACGGATCCAATATTGCGGATCCAATATGGCGGATCCAATATGGCGGATCCAATATGGCGGATCCAATATGTCGGATCCGAGATGGCGGATCCAATATGGCGGATCCAATATGGCGGATCCAATATGACGGATCCAATATGGCGGATCCAATATGATGGATCCAATATGGCGGATCCAATTTGATGGATCCAATATGGCGGAGCCAATTTGGCGGATCCAATATGGCAGATCCAATATGATGAATCCAATATGGCGGATCCAATTTGATGGATCCAATATGGCGGAGCCAATTTGGCG
The DNA here is from genome assembly GCA_963922035.1 of Amblyjoppa proteus. Classification (NCBI taxonomy): domain Eukaryota; kingdom Metazoa; phylum Arthropoda; class Insecta; order Hymenoptera; family Ichneumonidae; genus Amblyjoppa; species Amblyjoppa proteus. The sequence goes on along the minus strand of OY998231.1, from coordinate 11,692,768 downwards.
GATCCAATATGGCGGATCCAATATGGCAGATCCAATATGGCGGATCCAATATGGCGGATCTAATATTGCGAATCCAATATGGCGGATTCAATATGGTGGATCCAATATGGCGGATCCAATATGGCGAATCAAAATTCGAAAAAAGGTGGGAAATCGACAAAAATTGGTATTTTATAGTTTTTGAAGGCGGGTAATCCGAATTGGGTAACATACTTTCAAAATACAAAATGGCGCATCCAAATGGCCTATCAAAATTTGGAAAAATGTTGGAATTCGATAATAATGGGTATTTTATAGTTTTTGAAATCGCGGAATCGAAATTGCGAGGAACTCAGCCATCTCGCGAATTATGAGACTTGGTAACCTTACGGATACACATCATTCGAAACGTTTAAAGAAAAATGGCCAATACGGAAGTATTGAGATACGAATAGACCACGGTCTTATCTTAGAAACAGCAACTAAAATAAATAAATGAATAAAAAATAAATAAATAAAAGATGAAAAGAGAGAATAAAAACCCAACGCGGACCTAAGTTATTCGTGAAGCAAATTCAGAGCAAAATGTCATGTCACAATATACTAATTGCCAAATTCAATTTCAACACGTTGAATATAGCGTACCATACTGTAGTTTAGTTTACTACTCATAATTGTTATATAATTTACTAGTCGGAGTTCTAAAACAGGATTTTATCTAAACAACTTCTTAAATCCGTAAAATCCGAAAAAAATGGACGAAAACGAAATTTCCAAATAGAAGCAAAGAAAATGTTTTCTATCCCCAGTTTGCAACAGCGTTGCTAGAAAAGTTCTCCAGTGGCCTCCGGAAGAATTAATCGAGGAGATCGATGGGACGATTTAAGGGATTTTAAGGGAAGGAGTCTCGTAAGTGAAAAAAAGGAAAATTCGCGATACGAAAATGAAGGAATTCAACAATCGGGGCTGGAATTTGGTACCGTTAACCGCCAAGGGTGCGGAATGGCTCGTTCCGCCAGCGGCGTTGCTCGCCGTGCACGCGTACTCGCCCGCGTGGCGTGCGGTTACGGCTTCGATAGTGAGAAGACTGACGCGTTTGCTCGTGACAACGTTTATGTCCGGATAGTCACGATTTATCGGTTCGCCGTTCAGGGCCCACTCGATCTCCATCGGATGATCTCCCTTGATCACGGTGCACGTTGCCGTTACCGTGTCGCCCCAGTTAGCCGGTTCCTCGCCCATGTCGAACGGCGCAATCTGCGGGGCAACTGCGAGTGCGAGGAATAAATAAATTCATTTTCGAACGAAAATATCGACTCCGATGCTCTCTCCTGTCGTTCCGACGGGTCAATGAATCACGAATTTCTTGACGAGACATTTTTTTATGTGGAGAATAACGATATATAGTCCTCGAGGTCCGGAAGGAGTAGAATCAGTTATCAGTAATGATTCATGGCGCATAATGATCCATAATGATCCATAATGATCCATAATGATCCATAATGATCCATAATGATCCATAATGATCCATAATGATCCATAATGAGTCGTAATGAACCATAATGATTCATAATGATCCATAATGATCCATAATAATCCATAATGATCCATAATGATCCATAATGATCCATAATGATCCATAATGATCCATAATGATCCATAATGATCCATAATGATCCATAATGATCAATAATGATCGATAATGATCAATAATGATCGATAATGATCAATAATAATCCATAATGATCCATAATGATCCATAATGATCCATAGTGATCCATAATGATCCATAATGATCCATAATGATCCATAATGATCCATAATGATCCATAATGATCCATAATGATCCATAATGATCCATAATGATCAAGAATGATCAATAATGTTCCATAATGATCAATAATGATCCATAATGATCAATAATGATCCATAATGATCAATAACGATCAATAATAATGATAAATAATTATCATTTATTGGTGATCATAATCAATACATAATGATTTATGATTAATTATATTTTTTGAAGGAATGCCCGCTGGAAATCATGCGAGGAAAATACTGCAAAAGCTCAATGGTACAAATAAAAGATTCGATCAATTTCAAGATAATTTGGAAATCAGATAAGTAAAAGAAGAAAAAAAAAACGAAGCCTTTTAATCGTTTTTACTGTATAAGCAATGCCACACGATGATAGCCAGATTTTTGTGAACTTCTCGCGAGGGCACATACCGTTAACTACCAACTCAGCCGATTGGCTCATCATTCCGGCTCCGTTGGTCGCCACACAAGTGTACTCTCCCGCGTGACGCGCCGCTACCGATTCTATGCTGATCACGCTCATGTGTCTACTTATTTTCGATATAGATATATCGCGATTTTCGTAACCTATCGGATTGCCGTTGTGCTTCCAATTGATCTTCATGGGAAAATCGCCCTTAATGACCGTGCACATCGTAGAAACTGGATCGCCAGAATTTGCTGGATCGTCGCCGAACGAAAATGCCAAGATCAACGGAGCGACTACAATGATAGAAAATTTTGACGTTTTTTTTTTATACATAAAAACTGCGTATCACTGTCGATAATTTTTTTTTTTTCGAAGCAATGATCTTCATTGATGAGCATGATTTTTTTTTGTGTCGTTTAATCTTGCCTAGCTCGATCCACGAGATGTCGATCTAACTTTGTTCGGAACGTCCTGGAGAAGATAAAAGTTTCCGGGGAAAGCGAAGAGATTTGTAGGAAGTACCGTTTGTTTTTTTTTTTTTTTTTTTTTTTTTTTTTACTGAAAGGATGAAATTGTGAAATAAATTTTAGTGGGAATTATGATAGGACGCGTCGTCTCTTCCAGTCGTTTTTTAACCATAAAATACTATCCAAAGCTCTGGTGGAGCTGAATTATAAAAAAAAAAAAAATTGATATTTCGAATTTTTTAAATTTGATGGAGAGTCTTGAGTGAAAAAATTGAATACAGTTTTTCAATCTGGTCGGTAACAAAGACTGCAAACATTTTTTTTAAGGGTCCTGTCGTGTCCGGCCAAATATTTATTTAAACCGAACAAATATTTATTTAAATCACACGTCAAATAAATTATTTTATTGAGTGTGGTCCGCGTCATTAAAAAAATGATTTACAGATTTCTTTACCGACCGCGGTACTTCACATGCTTTTAACGGCTACACGAAATCAGCCAAGAAAAAAAAAATGAAAATTTCCATGTCAGCCTGAAGTGTACCGTTTATCGCGAGTGTCGAGGAGTAACTCGTGCCTCCAGCTGCATTGCTAGCCGTGCAAGTGTATTCTCCGGCGTGCCTCGCGGTCACGCCGTCGATCGTCAATAGACTGACGCGTCGGCTCGTACTGACCATCGCTATGTCCGGATAGTCCCGCGATATCGGTTCGCCGTTCAACGCCCATTGGATGTCGATGGGGTGGTCGCCCTTGAGAACGGTACACGGAGCGGTGACCGTCTCGCCCCAATTCGACGGTTTATCGCCGAAATCGAAAGGCGCGATCTCCGGGGCAACTGAATAGCCGAATGCCAAAAAATTCAAAATAAACTTCGTGTATTCGAGAGGGGTTGATTCACCTTATCCTTTTTTTTGGATTTCTGGGACAGGGAATTAAAAAAAAAAAATTAAATGATTTTAAGGTAGTTGCAGGCAGTCCGACCGCAGGTGAGTTCGGAGAGAATTGAGAGAAGAATTACGAACACTTCTCGATACGATAAGAATCTGAAAAAATTAGGCAGAAGGTGCTGAAAATGTTATCAAAAAATTAATGAAAAAAATTGCTCAACAATCCACCCGCAACCTAATTTCTTTTGAAAATGCAATCGTTTTGTGATATTTTGTGATATTTTGTGATATTTTGTGATATTTTGTGATATTTTGTGATATTTTGTGATATTTTGTGATATTTTGTGATATTTTGTGATATGTTGTGATATTTTGTGATATTTTGTGATATTTTGTGATATTTTGTGATATTTTGTGATATTTTGTGATATTTTGTGATATTTTGTGATATTTTGTGATATTTTGTGATATTTTGTGATATTTTGTGATATTTTGTGATATTTTGTGATATTTTGTGATATTTTGTGATATTTTGTGATATTTTGTGATATTTTGTGATATTTTGTGATATTTTGTGATATTTTGTGATATTTTGTGATATTTTGTGATATTTTGTGATATTTTGTGATATTTTGTGATATTTTGTGATATTTTGTGATATTTTGTGATATTTTGTGATATTTTGTGATATTTTGTGATATTTTGTGATATTTTGTGATATTTTGTGATATTTTGTGATATTTTGTGATATTTTGTGATATTTTGTGATATTTTGTGATATTTTGTGATATTTTGTGATATTTTGTGATATTTTGTGATATTTTGTGATATTTTGTGATATTTGAAAATTGCATTGTTCAGTTCTTCACAAAATTCTGAAAAAAAATCATAAGCAGTCAAGAGGATTAAACAAGTCGTTTTCATACGAAGAAAAAGTTACATTGCCGAATGAAATCCTGCGTCAATGTTACTTTTTCTTCGAGAAATGTTCAAGAATTTCTTTTTCATTAATTTGTTAATAACACTTTGGAATTATTATTTGAGCATAATCAATCTTTTCAGCGCCATTGTGCTTGATTTTTCTCCAATTTTTATTATACCGATAAGTGTTCGCAATTCTCTCTGAACTCGCCTGATCTCGGACTCTCCGCAAGTACCGTCTTAGCAGGTACTTCTTACGCGTGAGGAGTGACTGCCTAAAAATTGCCAAACTTTAAAACACAATTTCGTAGATCACCGTTGACTGCCAAAGTGGTGGTGTAGCTCGTTCCTCCGGCGGCGTTGCTCGCCGTACAGGTGTATTCCCCGGCGTGACGGGCGGCGACAGCCTCGATAGTCAGAACGCTATTTCTCTTATTCGTACTGCCTATGCTTATATCGGTATAATCGCGGCCGATCGGTTCGCCGTTCAAGGACCACTCGATCTCGACGGGGGAGTCTCCCTTGATAACGGTGCATCCGGCCGAGACCATTTCGCCCCAGTTGGCCGGCTCCTCGCCGAATATGAACGGCGCTATACCCGGGGCGACTGCGAATTTTTAAATTAAAAAAAATCGATTTTTGTTGTTTTTTTCCCACTTAAAAAAATCCGTGAGCAAAATAGCTCGCATTTTCGATATCTATTGTTGTCGCTTAAGAAACGCTCCCTGATTGGCTGCCATACGAGCCTGAAGCTGGTTCGATCGATGAGCAATTTCAGTCGAACAAACCTAATCACGTACTTATTATTGTTATATAATTTACTGGTCGGAGCTCTAAAATTACATAAAAAGGATTTTATGTGAACAGGTTGTAAAATAAGAAATCCGTCAAAGAAAATTTTTTGAATAAATAAAAAAACACACGAAAACGAAACTTCCGGATGGAAGCAAAGTTAATTTTGTCTATCATCGGTTTGCAACAGCGTTGCCAAGAGAGTTCCCCAGTGGTTTCCCGAGGAATTAATTGAGGAAATAGTTGGTACAATTTAAGGGATTCGAAGGAGTCACGGTGCACGTTGCCGTCACCGCATCACCCCAGTTAGCCGGTTCCTCGCCCATGTCGAATGGCGCTATCTGCGGGGCAACTGCGAGGGCGTGGAATACATTCATTGTCGAACGAAAATATGGACTCGATGCTCTTTCCTGTCATCCCGACTCGTCAAAGAATTTCGGATTTGTTGACGATAAGATTTTTTATGTAGTGAACAACGATATATACCCCTAGTGGTCCTGAAGGAGTAGTTTCAATGATCAATAATGATCGATGGTGATCCATGATCAAAAATCATCGACAATGATGGATAATTATCAATAATGATGAATAATGATCAACAATGATCCGTAATGATCCATAATGATCCATAATGATCAATAATGATCAACAATGATCCGTAATGATCCATAATGATCCATAATGATCAATAATGATCCATAATGATCCATAATGATCTATAATGATCCATAATGATCCATACTGATCCATAATGATCCATAATGATCCATAATGATCCATAATGATCAACAATGATCCATAATGATCCATAATGATCCATAATGATCCATAATGATCCATAATGATCCATAATGATCAATAATGATCCATAATGATCCATAATGATCCATAATGATCCATATTGACCCATAATGATCCATAATGATCCATAATGATCCATAATGATCCATAATGATCCATAATGATCCATAATGATCCATAATGATCCATAATGATCCATAATGAACCATAATGATTCATAATGATCCATAATAATCCATAATGATCTGTAATGGTCCATAATGATCTGTGATGATCCATGATGATCCATGATGATCCACGGTAATCCATAATGATTCATAATGATCCACAACGACCCATAACGATCCATAATGAACCATAATGATCCATAATGATCCATAATGGTCCATAGCGATCCACAATGATCCACAATGATCCACAATGATCAATAATTAACGATTAATGATTAATGATTAATTATCTTTTTTTGAAGGAATGCCCGTTGGAAATCATGCGAGGAATATACTGCAAAAGCACAATGGTACAAATAAAAGATTCGATTAATTTCAAGATAATTTGGAAATTAGATAAATAAAAAAAACGAAGCGTTTTTTTTTCGTTTTTACTGTGTAAGCAATACCACACGAGGATAGCCAGATTTTTGTAAACTTCTCGCGAGAGCACATACCGTTAACTACCAACTCGGCCGATTGGCTCATCGTTCCGGCTCCGTTGGTCGCCACACAAGTGAACTCTCCCGCGTGACGCGCCGTTACCGATTCTATGCTGATCACGCTCATGTGTCTACTTATTTTCGATATCGATATATCGCGGTTTTCGTAACCTATCGGATTGCCGTTGTGCTTCCAATTGATCTTCATGGGAAAATCGCCCTTAATGACCGTGCACACTGTAGAAACTGGATCGCCAGAATTTGTTGGATCGTCGCCGAATGAAAATGCCGAAATCAACGGAGCGACTACAATGATAGAAAATTTTGACGTTTTTTTTTTTTATACATAAAAACTGCGTATCACCGTCGATAATTATTTTTTTCAAAAGCAATGATCTTCATTGATGAGCATGATTTTTTTTGTGTCGTTTAATCTTGCCTAGCTCGATCCACGAAACGTCGATCTAACTTCGTTCGGAACGTCCTGGAGAAGATAAAAGTTTCCGGGAAAAACGCAGAAATTTGTAGGAAGTCCCGTTTTTTTTGTTTTTTTTTTTTTTTTTTTTTTTTTTTTTTTTTTTTTTTTTTTACTGAAAGGATGAAATTGTAAAATAAATTTTAGTAGGAATTATGATAGGACGCGTCGTCTCTTCCAATCGTTTTTTAACCCTAAAATACCATCCAAAGCTCTGGTGGAGCTGCCTTAAAAAATGTGCTTAAAAAAAAAAAAATGATATTTAGAATTTTTAAAAATTTGACGGAGAGTCCTGATCGAAAAAAATAGAAGAGTTTTTGTTACCGACTGCGGTAGTTTGTATCGACTCGAAAGCGAAGCCCGCTCCACCTCCGCCGAGCTCGGCTCGGTTGGTAATGAAAACTGCAACCGACTTTTTTATTTTAAGGGTCCTCGTCGTGTCAGGCAAAAAGTAAATTCGCACCTGAATCAGACATTCATTCAGACTTTACCTAAGAAAATTCGTCTCCGAACGGAAAATGCACCAAAAAAAATAATTTACTTTACTTTATTATACTCGGTGCGAAAAATGTAGTTTTACGCACGGTTCGTGCGCGAAACACCTGAAATACCAAATTTAACTTCACAAGGTCTGAAACCATGTGAAGTAAAATTTTATCGCACTAGTATCGTAAATTACTATTACGGCACCCGCAAATAAATATTTATTAAAAATCATAAATACCAATAATATTAATATTAATATTAATATACTGATTGTATTATATATATATATATATATTCATAGTGTATTGATGTTATTTATAAATATTTATTTGCCGGGCACGCGTCAAATAAATCATTTTACTGAAGTGTTGTCCGCAGCCTCAAAAAAAAAAATGATTTGCAGTTTTCTTTACCGACCGCGGTATTTCACATGCTTTTAACGGCTACACGAAATCATCCAAGAAAAAAAAAAAATGAAAATTTCTATTTCGGCGTGAAGTGTACCGTTTATCGCAAGGGTGGAGGAGTAACTCGTGCCTCCAGCTGCATTGCTAGCCGTGCACGTGTATTCTCCGGCGTGCCTCGCGGTCACGCCGTCGATCGTCAATATATTGACGCGACGGTTCGTACTGACTATCGTTATGTCCGGATAGTCCCGCGATATCGGTTCGCCGTTCAGCGCCCATTGGATGTCGATGGGGTGGTCGCCCTTGAGAACGGTACACGGAGCGGTGACCGTCTCGCCCCAATTCGACGGTTTGTCGCCGAAATCGAATGGCGCGATCTCCGGGGCAACTGAATAGCCAAATGCGAAAAAAATTCAAAATCAACTTCGTGTATTCGAGACGGGTTGATTCACCTTATCCTTTTTTTTTTGGATTTCTGGGACAGGGAATTTAAAAAAATTTAAGTGATTTTAAGGTAGTCCTTGCAGGCAATCCGCTCGCACGTGAGTTCAGAGAGAATTGATAGAAGAATTGTCAACACTTCTCGATAGGATATGAATCTGAATAAATCAAGCATATTGAAGGTGCTGAAAAGTTTGACTTTGCGTAATTATAATTCCAGAATATTATTAACAAATTAATTGCCAAAAAATTGCTGAACGAAGCACCGGGCAACCTAAGTTTTTTTTTTTAATGATGATATTTTGTGATATTTTGTGATATTTTGTGATATTTTGTGATATTTTGTGATATTTTGTGATATTTTGTGATATTTTGTGATATTTTGTGATATTTTGTGATATTTTGTGATATTTTGTGATATTTTGTGATATTTTGTGATATTTTGTGATATTTTGTGATATTTTGTGATATTTTGTGATATTTTGTGATATTTTGTGATATTTTGTGATATTTTGTGATATTTTGTGATATTTTGTGATATTTTGTGATATTTTGTGATATTTTGTGATATTTTGTGATATTTTGTGATATTTTGTGATATTTTGTGATATTTTGTGATATTTTGTGATATTTTGTGATATTTTGTGATATTTTGTGATATTTTAGTTAATGAAAAACACTATTTTCGAAAATTGCACAAAATTCTGAAAAAATTCATGAGACGGCAAAAAGATTAACAAATCTTTTTCACACGAAGAAAGTTAGTTCACCGGGGTATTCATTAAAGATTTTTTTTTCATTAATTTGTTAACCACATTTTAAAATTATGCTTATTATGCACGATCAATCTCTTCAGCACGATTTTCTTTCTGATTTTCTATTGTGTCGAGAAGTGTAAGCGATTCTCTCTCAATTCCCTCCTGAACACGTGTGAGTTCGGACTCTCCGCAAGTGCCGCCTCAGCAGGTGCTTCTTGCGCGTGAGGTGTGAGTGCCTAAAAATTGCCAAACTTTGAAACACAATTTCGCAGATCACCGTTGACTGCCAAAGTGGCGGTGTAGCTCGTTCCTCCGGCGGCGTTGCTCGCCGTGCAGGTGTATTCGCCGGCGTGACGGGCGGCGACAGCCTCGATAGTCAGAACGCTATTTCTCTTACTCGTACTGCCTATGCTTATATCGGGATAATCGCGGCTGATCGGCTCGCCGTTCAATGACCACTCGATATCGACGGGGGAGTCTCCCTTGATAACGGTGCATCCGGCAGACACCGTTTCGCCCCAGTTGGCCGGCTCCTCGCCGAATGTGAACGGCGCTATGCCCGGCGCGACTGCGAATTTTTAAATTAAAAAAAAAATTCGAATTTTTGTTTTTTTTTTCTGTTCAAAAAACCTGTTGGTAGATAAAAATTAATTTTAAAAATGGTCCCAGATGCAATTCGCACGTTGCTTCGTCACTTTTTACCGTCTCGCGAGTAACTTTCGCTCGTCTGAAAAAAAAAATATGCGCTGGTAGAATTTACAGTTATTTGAGACAAATAATAAAAAAATAATAATTTTCCCAAATAATTGTATTTTTTTTTACAAAAAAAAACAGTTATGAGTAAGCAAATAAAAAATACATTTGCTCATTTGCTATTTTCTATTATTAACCTTTTCGAGTCGATATTTCGAGTCACCCCTGCTCGATGGATTTGGATCAGGAGAAGTAGGAGTGGCAATGAAGATAAATAAAAAAAATGCAATTCAAGGTAGCACTTGTGGTACGGTCCCACCAAATGTGAGTTTCAGAGAAAATTTCGGACACTTATTTATGGGATAAAAATCTGAAAAAAAAATCAAGTGTATGGGAGGTGCTGCAAAGATTATTTTTGTGAAATAATAATTCGAATTTATTGTTGACAAATTGAAGATAAAAATTATTATTCAATTGTTATTCAATTGTTATTCAATTGTTATTCAATTGTTATTCAATTATTATTCAATTATTATTCAAATATTATTCAATTATTATTCAATTATTATTCAATTATTATTCAATTATTATTCAATTATTATTCAATTATTATTCAATTATTATTCAATTATTATTCAATTATTATTCAATTATTATTCAATTATTATTCAATTATTATTCAATTATTATTCAATTATTATTCAATTATTATTCAATTATTATTCAATTATTATTCAATTATTATTCAATTATTATTCAATTATTATTCAATTGTTATTCAATTGTTATTCAATTGCTGTTCAATTGTTATTCAATTATTCAATCATTATTTTCCTTCAGAAAAATAATTTGTTTATTTTTTTTTTAATACGTATGCATTTTTTCAGAATTTTTATGTAATCTTTGAAAATCACGTTTCTTTCTCTGTCAAAGCTGTGAAAAAAAAAACACGATTTTCAAAAAATCGCGAAAAATTCTGAAAGAATTCATACACGCATTCAGAAAAATAAACGAATTATTTTAACGAATGAAAATAGTTTAATTGCCCGGTAATTTGTTGAATAATAATTTTTATCTTCAATTTGTTAATGGCAAATTGGAATTATTATTTCACAAGAACAATCTTTGCAGCATCTTCCAAACACTCGATTTTTTTTTTTTTTTCAGATGTTTATACCATCAAGAATTGTTCGAAATTTTCTCTGAAACCCACGTACGGCCGGACTGAATCGCAAGTACTACGTTAAGGTCTCGCCCTCTCGTTTCGTAGATTTAAAAATTGTAGAAAAAAATTTTTTGCATGTACGTTTTCAGTAAAAAAAAAAAAAAAAAAAAAAAATGTACCATTGACGACGAGCGATGCGGTATAGCTCGTCCCGCCCGCGGAATTGCTCGCGGTACAAGTGTACTCTCCTGCGTGACTCGCAGCGACCGCATCGATGGTGAGAACGCTGACGCGTTTGCTAGTGGCGACGACGGTGATGTCAGGATAATTGTGGGAGATCGGCTCGCCGTTTATCGCCCACTGTACATCGATCGGATAGTCTCCTTTGATAATGGTGCATGTTGCGGTGACTGTATCGCCCCAATTAGCCGGCTCGTCGCCCATGACGAACGGCGATATCTGAGGAGCGACTGACGATTTCGAATTCGCGAGTTAAATCGGTTCGAACTCATTTTTTTTTTTATTAAAATTTTTTTTTTATGTTTACTCGGTCGGTAATTCGAATGGCATTCATTACAGTTTTTGTTATCGACGGGGCACGAATCGGCGATATCTGAGGAACGACTGACAATTTCGAATTCGCGAGTTAAATCGGTTCGAACTTATTTTTTTTTATTTGATTTTTTTTTATATTTACTCGGTCGGTAATTCGAATGGTATTCATTACAGTTTTTGTTATCGACTGAGCACGAATCGGCGATATCTGAGGGGCGACTGACGATTTCGAATTCGGGAGTTAAATCGGATCGTACTTACTTTTTTTTTATTTAAAATTTTTTTTTTGTTTAGTCGGTCGGTAACGAAACTGTAATGGACGCCATATTGATGTCGTGGACATTTCGGGGAAACGAGAAGTGTCATCGAACGCATCTGTTTTCCCCACTTCTGGTGAGACCTTCTATTTTTTCCAAACGTTTAAGATCTTCAAATGGCATTCATTACAGTTTTTGTTACCGACTGAGCACGAATTGGCGATATCTGAGGAGCGACTGGCAAATTTGAATTCGCAAGCTATATCGGTTCGATCTTCATTATTCATATATTTTTTTATTTATTTATTGTTTTCTAACGTCGATGCGGTGTTTACTCGGTCGGTAACAAAACTGTAATGGATGCCATTTTGATGTCGTGGACATTTTAGGGAAACAAGAAATGTCATCGGACGCATCTGTTTTCCCCGCTTCTGGTGAGACCTTCCATTTTTTCCAAACGTTTAAAATCTTCGAATGGCATTCATTACAGTTTTTGTTACCGACCCAGCACGGAATCAGCGATATCCGGAGAGCGACAAGCAATTCTGCATTTACATACTTAAATCTTTTCGATCGTCATAAAAGTGTTCAAATAAATTTCTAATTTTTCTTTAAGACTTGGAGCTTGCTCGGTCGGTAATAAAACTGTAACGGACGGCAACGCCATACCGTGGACATTTCGGCGAACCAAAAAATGTCATCGGGTGCTTCTATTCGTTCCGCGTCCGATGACACCTTAAATGTTTCTCAAACCTTAACCGTCTCCAATTGGCATTAATTACAGTTTTCCTTACCGACCGAGCACGGCATCAGCGATATTCGTAGAGCGATCGGCAAATCTGCATTTACAAATAAAATCGATTCAATCGTCTCCTAAATTTCTAATCAATTTAAAAAAAAAATAATAATTTTAAGACCTGAAGTTTGCTCAGTCGGTAATAAAACTGTAACGGACGGCAACGCCATACCGTCGACATTTCGGCGAACCAAAAAATGTCATCGGCTGCTTCTATTCGTTCCGCGTCCGATGACACCTTAAATTTTTCCTCAAACCTTAACCGCCTCCAATTGGCATTCATTACAGTTTTCCATACCGACCGAGCACGCGATCGGCGGGTCTGAATCTCTCAGCGATGGGCTTTGGAACGGGAGATTGGAAAATCGTTTCGTAGATAACCTGGCGAGAATTCTCGAGCAACTAAAAATAGTTTAAAAAAAATCGGTTGTTGAAAAGAAAAAAAAAAAAATCAATACTCAATAATACCATTAACGATCAGAGAAGCCGAATAGCTTGTGCCACCAGCGGCGTTGCTCGCGCTGCATGCGTATTCGCCGGCGTGTCTCGCCGTCACACCGTCGATCGTCAGCAGACTGACGCTTTTTCCGGTACCGACGCTTATGTCGGGATGATCGATACCGATCGGTTCGCCGTTCAGCGACCATTCGATCGAGATCGGCCGATCGCCTTTGATCACGGTGCACGTCGCCGTAACCGTGTCGCCCCAATTGGCGGGCTCTTCGCCCATAACGAATGGCGCTATCTGCGGCGCAACTGAATCGCATATGAAAAAAAAAAAAAAAAAAAAAATCGGCATGAAAAAAAAAATTCCAAAAATAAAAATTCCGATTTCTGATCGATCGATCGGAATCGATCGCCGAAGAGAAAATCACGCTGAAACGACGTCGTATGGATTCGTCGATCGTCGCCATTAACGAATGGTGTATAAAAAAAAAAAAAAAAAATGGTCGACGTTGAAAAAAAAAAATTAAAAAATAAAAATACCGATTTCGGATCGGTATCGATCGCGCTGAAACTGCTAAGGATGGATTTGTGGATCGGGAAACAAATTAATTGGGGCAAATCGTTTCGTAGATAAACCTGGTGCAGAAAAAAAAAATCGCGATAGAGATTTCACAAAAATAAAAATGAAAAATCGGTTCGTCGAAAATCGGCTGTACCGTTGACTGCCAAAGAGGCCGAGTAGCTCGTTCCGCCAGCGGCGTTGCTGGCGGTGCAGGTGTACTCTCCAGCGTGACGAGCCGACACGGCGTCGATCGTGAGGACACTCACTCGTTTACTCGTACTACTTATCGTTACGTCGGGATAATCGTGAGACAAGGGCTCTCCGTTCAGAGACCATTCGATTTCAATGGGAAAATCGCCCTTGAAAACTGCGCAGGTCGCGGCCACTCCGTCACCGGAGTTCGCTGGTTCGTCGCCAATGACGAAAGGCACGATCTGGGGTGCGACTATTAAAGTTTGAGAAATATGTTAATAAAGTTTTAACGCAAAGAGTTTGCGAATCGAGTCACTTGGATGAAAATCCGTTGTGATTTTTGTCATTCAATGAAAATTTGATGTGGTCAATTTTTGTAGTGGAATCATAAGTAGCAGAAACGAGATGGGTAGATGAGAAATGTGTAGAATTATATAGGAGTGTCAAACTTAAAATGTACAAAGAGTCGTGTGTAGAATTAGCGTATACAATACAGTGAAATTGTGTACGATTGTCATGTCTAGTCACGAAATTGTCTGGAACCGTATTTCCAGTAGTAATATTATAGTTTTGTGTAGAATCGAAATTAGCCGATCTAGAATGTGTCGTATCGAAATTGGTATAATACGGTGTAATATTTTGAGCGTTTAACATAATGTGGAACAGTATTTGTAAAGAAACAGCGCGTGCAGAACTGAAATTCGTAGAATTTATACGCACAAGATTGAGATGTGTAGAATTGATGTGTAGAATTGACACGCGTAGAATTGACATGCGTCGAATTGGCATGTGTAGAATTGATAGGTGTAGAATTGATATGCGTGGAATTGATATGTGTAGAATTGATGTGTGTAGAATTGATGTGTGTAGAATTGATGTGTGTAGAATTGATATGTGTAGAATTGATATGTGCAGAATTGATATGTGTAGAATTGATATGCGTGGGATTGATATGTGTAGAATTGGTTTCTGTCGAACTGAAATGTGTAGAAGAGACGGCATGCGAAATGGTCATTGTTGATATTATGATCACGTCAGCGAGTGAACATTGTATTAAAATTGTCGTACATTTTCATTGTCAAATGTATGAATCATATCGGATGATTAATGGAAAGCAATGCAGATGATCAATAGAAGAAAAAAAAACCATGTGCGCGATCTATTAGTTTATCCTTTATTCCTCAGTAGTAGATCGTATTGTATTTCTCAGCAAACAGAAAAAAAGAAGAAAAAAAAAAATTACAAATAGCTTCAGCAATGATCGAAACGCGGTCGTCGGATTCGACGTCGACATATTTTTTTTCCCTTAATTTACCGTCGGAAAGGCAAATTTGCTTCGACCATATTGTCCTAATATCGATCGATAACACTCGCCCATCTCGATGCGAAAAAGTCTCAATCATCTTCCCTATTTTTTACCGTCAAGTACAATAGGAAGTAGGTTATTTTGCCAAAGTCATCAAATAACCAAACCGGTTCACTTTCGTGCCTCTCTTCAACGCCGATTTGCTTTCGCCGTGAAAACCGCGCACCGAGGCAGTCGCAATGGGCAGGGAGGGACGTGGGGAGTCGGTCGGACTGGACGAATAATTTTCGCAGATAACCTGACGTGCTCGATATGCGATTTCACTGGAGTAAAATTAATTTGGGCCCTGTGCGTGTGTTGCTCAATGATACCGTTTACCGCTAACGACGCCGAATAACTCGTTCCACCGGCTGCGTTGCTCGCCGAACACGCGTACTCTCCGGCGTGACGCGCCGCCACCGCGTCGATAGTCAACACGCTCACCCGCTTGCTCGACGCGCCTATCGTCACGTCCGGATAATCGTGAGATATCGGCTCGCCATTGAGCGACCATTCAACGTCTATCGGCAAGTCACCCTTGTATACTGTGCAAGTCGCCGTCACCGCGTCGCCCCAGTTAGCCGGCTCGTCGCCCATCACGAATGGCACGATTTGAGGCGCTACTGCGATCAATCAATGCACATCGAACGATTAGATCTTCGACGTGTCAAAGTCACTTGTGAAAATATCGCGACAAACGAACTTTGAGTGCTGTAAATTTACGTCGGTTTTATCCTATGTCGCTCGGCCCTAATGTCGAGCTCTCGAACCCGATGCTCAATTCTCAGTCATGTCAAATTTTATCATCATTTTTTTTTTTTTTTTTTTTTTTTAATCATTATTATTATAATACAATAATTATTTTGCATGTATGTGATCAATGTCCCGTTAAATTTGATTACAATTGATCTAACAAAAATCACTATTATTATAATGTAAAATGATATAATATTATCAATAATTAATATATATTATATCAATTGTTATTATAATGATAATATATTATATCCAATAATTGTTACAGAGAGCGAACGCGCGAGAGTCAAAACAATCTGCTAGTCATCGTTATGATAATATAGTAATTGAGTTTAAATGCATTTTTTTTTTTTTTTTTTTTTTTTTTGCATATCGGGAGATTTATATGTCCATATATTAATTATTTTGCATGTGTATAATCAGAGCCCCCGTTAAATTTTTTCATAATTGACAGATAAAAAAAAAATCACTATTATTATAATATAACGATATAAAATTATTAATAATTATTTTATAATACATTAATTATTATTATTAATAATAATTAATGTATTTTATTATAAAAAAAAATAATAATAAAATATTATATTATATAATTATATTATATAATTATTATAGAGCGCACACTCGCGAGCACGCCGATCGAAACAACCTGCCATTAATTCTTATGACAATATAATTTAATATGAAATCATTTTTATTTTATTTTTTTTTTTTAATTATCGGAGGATCAATGTACTGATGTATTAATTATTTTTCATATGTATTTGTGATGGAAATTTTATCGTCGCCAAATGTGAAAGGTGATAGCCTCGATGAAAAAGGATCAGTAGGAAGCGTTTCGTCTCGTAGATGACCTTGAATTAGAAAAAAAAAAAAAATGTTTTCCCGGTACCGTTGACCGCGAGAGACGTCGAAAAGCTCGTTCCCCCAGCGGCGTTGCTCGCCGCACACGTGTATTCTCCCGCGTGACGAGCCGTCACAGCGTCGATCGTCAGAAGAGAGACACGTTTGCCGGACGCGATTGTTATGTCGGGATAATTGGCGGATATCGGCCGACCGTTGAGGGACCATTCTATATCAATCGGCAGATCACCCTTGAATACTGTGCATGTCGCGGTGACCGCTTCGCCCCAGTTAGCCGGCTCGTCGCCCATCACGAAGGACACTATTTGCGGCGCAACTGCGAGGAAGGACACGAAATTTAATTAATCTTCTCCATTAATGTCGCTCGGTCCTACCATCGAATTCTTTCGAGGATTCGTCACGCTTCGGAGTCTTATTAAATTATATGATAATTTATCAAACTTAAATGTAAATAAAAATAAATATATCAATAATATCCGCATATGTACAATCAAACATCTCGATACGTCTGCTTGAAAGCGGTAATCTCGGAAACCGCTCAGTCGACTTACATGCCATTTTTGCTAATGGAATCTGACATGTTGGGAAATTTTTAAGCTACCAAGCGTCCCAACACTTGGCGTCCCGGTGCCTAACGCTCGGGCCTTGCAACCTAGCATCTAGCGCCCTAACCTCTAGCGCCCCACCTCTAGAACCCTAACCTCTAGCGGCCCAACCTCTACGGCCCCGATCTCTACGACCCCAATATCTACAGCTCCAACCTCTACCGCTCCAACCTTTAGCACCCCAGCTTCCAGTGCCCCAACACTTAACGCTCCAACTTCTAGAGTCCCAACTTATAGAGCCTCACGTTCTAGGGCCCGAACTTCCCGTGCTTCAACTTCTAGCGCCTCACATTCTAGTGCCCCAACTTCTAGTGCCCCAATTTCCAGCGCCCCAACTTCTAGAGTCCCAACTTCTAGCGCCTCACATTCTAGTGCCCCAACTTCTAGTGCCCCAACTTCTAGCGCCCCAACTTCTAGAGTCCCAACTTCTAGCGCCTCACATTCTAGTGCCCCAACTTCTAGTGCCCCAACTTCTAGTGCCCCAACTTCTAGTGCCCCAACTTCTAGTGCCCCAACTTCTAGTGCCCCAACTTCTAGTGCCCCAACTTCTAGTACCCCAACTTCTAGTACCCCAACTTCTAGTGCCCCAACTTCCAGTGCCCCAACTTATAGAGCCTCACGTTCCAGGGGCCCAACTTCTAGCGCCCGAACTTCTAGCGCCCCAACTTCTAGAGTCCCAACTTCTAGCGCCCCAACTTCTAGCGCCCCAACTTCTAGCGCCCCAACTTCTAGGCGCCCCAACTTCTAGGCGCCCCAACTTCTAGTGCCCCAACTTCTAGCATTCCAATGTTTAGTGTCCCGACCTCTGACGCTCCGACTTCTAGTGATCCGACGACTAGTGGCCCGGCACTAAGCGTGCCAGCGCATAGCATCCCAGCGCCACAAGGTAAACTCCAAAACGGCTCAACCGATTTAAACGGGCTTTTCGCCAAGGGAATTTGACACATGCCAGAATGATTTTAGACTGCGCAATGTCACAAGTATCAAAAGTCTTATCCGATGAAATCGACGTTCCCGCGGACGGAGTCGCGAGCACGCGAGTCAAACCAACTTGCCAGTCATTGTTGCGATGATATTATTTAATTTTCACGATTTAAAAAAAAAGAAAAACATATTGGAGGATAGCCTAGAGTCAAATGGAGGATAGTCTAACGAAGTAGGATCGGAAGGAAGTATTTCGTCTCGTAGATGACCCGCTATTCGAAAAAAAAAAAAAAAAATGTTCTCAGTACCATTGACCGCGAGAGACGCCGAGAAGCTCGTTCCCCCAGCGGCGTTGCTCGCCGCGCACGTGTATTCTCCCGCGTGACGAGCCGTCACAGCGTCGATAGTAAGAATACTGACGCGTTTGCTGGTCACAATCGTTATATCGGGATGATTGCTAGATATCGGTTGACCATTGAGGGACCATTCTATCTCGATCGGCAAATCGCCCATGAAAACCGTGCAAGCACCCGTGACCGCGTTGCCCCAGTTAGCCGGCTCGTCGCCCATCACGAATGGCACGATTTGGGGCGCAACTGCCAGGTAGCCACACATCGAATTAATCATCAACCTTCAAGATCACTAGCGAAAATAATCGCTATCGCGATTCGTGGATCCATCAATACCGATCGTACATTTTTATTCGACATTTTCTTCCAATTTCTTGCTAAATTTTGCCGGTCAAAAAATTTACCATTTAAACATAAATT
This sequence comes from Amblyjoppa proteus, assembly GCA_963922035.1. Lineage (NCBI taxonomy): Eukaryota > Metazoa > Arthropoda > Insecta > Hymenoptera > Ichneumonidae > Amblyjoppa > Amblyjoppa proteus. Next base: position 11,673,539 of record OY998231.1, on the reverse strand, counting down.
ATTGCAACAATAATAACGTTACTATTGATTATCAATATAATATAATAATTGCAATAATTATAATAATTATAATAATTATAATAATTATAATAATTATAATAATTATAATAATTATAATAATTATAATAATTATAATAATTATAATTATTATTATATTAATAATAATATGATAATGATATTTAATTATTATAAATTTGGGATTATTGTTGGTGGACGATGTAAATTTTATCGCCGTCAAATGAGGGATTGCTCGATGAAGAAAAGGATCGGAAGGGAGTATTTCGTCTCGTAGATGACCTGTTTTAGTTCGAAATTTTTTCGATACCATTAACAGCGAGAGACGCTGAAAAGCTCGTTCCGCCAGCGGCGTTGCTCGCCGCGCAAGTGTATTCTCCGGCGTGACGCGCCGTCACGGCGTCGATCGTAAGAAAACTGGCGCGTTTGCTGGTCGCGATCGTTATATCGGGATGATTGCTAGGTATCGGCTGACCATTGAGGGACCATTCTATGTTGATCGGCAGGTCACCCATGAAGACTGTGCAAGCGCCCGTGACGGCGTTGCCCCAGTTAGCCGGCTCGTCGCCCATCACAAATGGCACGATCTGTGGCGCAACTGCGAGTAAGGGACAGATCGAATCAATCTTTGACGTTCAAGATTCGTGAATCATTAATTCCGATCGTCCATTTTTATTCGCCATTTTACATTCACGTCGCTCAGTCCTATAATCGAATTCTTGCGGACAGTCCCGACTCTCCCAATTTCTTGTCAAATTTTGGCATCATTAATAGGGTTGTGCGAAATAGCGTTTGAATTTAATTGAATTTAATTGAATATTGATATTCAATTGAGAATTTCAATTGAATAACCAAACATTTGAATTGAATATTCAACAATTTGAAGTAAGCATTCAAAAATTTCAATTGAATATCCAACAATTTGAAGTAAGCATTCAGAAATTTGAATTGAATGTTCAAAAATTTGAATTGAATATTCAAAAATTTGAATTGAATATTCAAAAATTTGAATTGAATATTCAAAAATTTGAATTGAATATTCAAAAATTTGAATTGAATATTCAAAAATTTGAATTGAATATTCAAAAATTTGAATTGAATATTCAAAAATTTGAATTGAATATTCAAAAATTTGAATTGAATATTCAAAAATTTGAACTGAATATTCAAAAATTTGAATTGAATATTCAAAAATTTGAATTGAATATTCAAAAATTTGAATTGAATATTCAAAAATTTGAATTGAATATTCAAAAATTTGAATTGAGTATTCAAAAATTTGAATTGAATATCCAAAACTTTTTTATCGAATATTAAAAAATTTGAATTGAATATCCAAAAATTTTTTATTGAATATTCAAAAATTTGAATTGAATATCCGAAAATTTTTTATTGAATATTCAAAAATTTGAATTGAATGAATATACAAAAATTTGAATTGAACATTCAAAAATTTAAATTGAATATTCAAAAATTTAAATTGAATATCCAAAAATTTGAATAATTCGAATATTTACGAATGGTTCAGAGAAATTCGTATATTTCGAAAATTTGCGAATAATTTTGAGAAATTCGAATGACACGAATATTCATGAATATATTACAAACATTCAAATATTTCGAACATTGTTGCTTCAATTTATATCCATGGAGATTTTTGGATCATCAGTTTATTGGTCGTGAACGTTTCTTCAATATTATTGACATCACCGATTTTCAACTATATTTTCTCGACACTGTCACACATGTTTGACGATTCGGAGGACGATCCGAATCAGTTGATGGAGTAATTTTTCGGCTATAATTATTGACTTCTCTCGAATGAATCGTACAAACTACAGTTTCAATTTCCCCCGTCAATTTCCATTCGGATCCCATTGACGATGAGAAACCGAGGCAAAATGGCACAGCGGGGCAAAACGGAACAGGGCAAAACTCAATCTTACAATAATTTTAGAATGCCCCATTTTGTCCCAACGATACATCCGGTTTTTCGAACCCATTTTGCCCTAATTACCACGATCGTCACCGTCCAAAAATTGTTGAAAAATGGCCTTTTGCCTCGTTATCCCGTTTTGCCCCACTGTGCCATTTTTTTTTTGTTTATATACCATTAATTACCATTAAACGCTCAATGGAAAACTTTGCCGAGGGAGGAATTGCCCGATGAAAAAGGATCAGAAGGAAGTGTTTCGTCTCGTAGATGACCTGTTTTTTTTTTTTCGAAATTTTTTCAATACCATTAACCGCGAGAGAAGCTGAGAAGCTTTTTCCTCCAGCGGCGTTGCTCGCCGCGCACGTGTATTCTCCCGCGTGACGAGCCGTCACAGCGTCGATAGTGAGAAGACTGACGCGTTTGCCCGACGCAATCGTTATATCGGGATAATTGCTAGATATCGGTTGACCGTTGAGGGACCATTCGATGGCGATCGGCAAGTCACCCTTGAAGACCGAGCACGTCGCCGTCACGCCCTCTCCCCAATTCGCCGGTTCCTCGCCCAGTTCGAAGGGCGCGATTTGAGGAGCGACTGCAAACGCATATTCATTCATCCGAATTATTAATAGGCAAAAATTAAATATAATAAACAACGGCCGGAGCAAACGAGTTCGTAATCACGTTTAGTTGACTGCCGACTTCGGAGTCGTTCTTCCTCGCAGGATCTTCCTAGGTGGAGGAGGGAAAATACCTAAATAGCCAAGGATTGGGAAGAAAAAAAATTGAAGTAAATTCAGATAAAGAAGGTTCTTTGGGAAAGGTTCTTTGGGAAAGGTTCTTTGGGAAAGGTTCTTTGGGAAAGGTTCTTTGGGAAAGGTTCTTTGGGAAAGGTTCTTTGGAGAAGGTTCTTTGGGAAAGGTTCTTTGGGAAAGGTTCTTTGGGAAAGGTTCTTTGGGAAAGGTTCTTTGGGAAAGGTTCTTTGGGAAAGGTTCTTTGGGAAAGGTTCTTTGGGAAAGGTTCTTTGGGAAAGGTTCTTTGGGAAAGGTTCTTTGGGAAAGGTTCTTTGGGAAAGGTTCTTTGGGAAAGGTTCTTTGGGAAAGGTTCTTTGGAGAAGGTTCTTTGGGAAAGGTTCTTTGGGAAAGGTTCTTTGGGAAAGGTTCTTTGGGAAAGGTTCTTTGGGAAAGGTTCTTTGGGAAAGGTTCTTTGGGAAAGGTTCTTTGGGAAAGGTTCTTTGGGAAAGGTTCTTTGGAGAAGGTTCTTTGGGAAAGGTTCTTTGGGAAAGGTTCTTTGGGAAAGGTTCTTTGCCATTTACCGTTAACTGCGAGAGTTGCCGTTTGGCTCGTCGCTCCAGCGATATTTGAGGCGGAGCAAGTGTACTCTCCGGCGTGAATCGCCGCTACCGATTCGATCGTCAAAATACTGTTTTTTCTGCTAGTGGCAACGATGTTGATGTCGCTGCGCGAACGACGAATCGGCTCGCCGTTGAGTGCCCAAGAGATTTCGATTGGTAGATCGCCTTTCAGTACCGAGCAACTTACTGTTATGGACTCGCCCGAACTGACCGGCTCGTCGGACATTGTGAACGGGGCGATTTGTGGCGCGACTGCAAAGGGCGAATATTGTTCGACGATTAATTTTTATGGAAAAAAAAGGTCGCTCTTAATCTTCGGTTTCTCGGCAGGATCAACGAGAGGCTATGAAAACGTTCCTGGTAGAGTTCCATATATTGGCTAAGATTGTATGTGAAAAGAACTTCAGTTCCTTTAAGATCAAATGGGAATAATATAAGTTCCTAGTTCAAGAAAGATCGACACCCTGAGCTTAATTGTTCCAAGTGTCTGAGGGTTCCAAGCCCAGGTCCTGATGATTCTTAATCCCTAAAGGATCAAAACTAACCAATTGTTATAAGTCCCCTAAGAATCTATGCTCGGATTCTAGCAATTCTTAGTCCCTAAGAATCTACAGCCCAGCTCCTAATAAGTCTTGGTCCTCCAATCATCTACATCCAGGTCCTGATCGTTCTTAGTGTTTCAAGGATCCACGCCCAGGTCCTAATTGTTCTTAGTGTTTCAAGATTCTACGCCCAGGTCCAAGTTATTTTGAATCCCCCAACAATCCATGCCCAGGTCCTAGCGATTCTTAGTCCTCTAAAAATCTAAAGCCCAGCTCCAAATAAGTCTTAGTCCTCCAATAATCTACACCCAGGTCCTAATCGTTCTATGACCCTAAAGATCGTTCCCTAAGTTTCAATTGCACCAAGCCACGAAGCATCCAATCCCAGGTCCTACTTGTTCTTAGTGTTTCAAGGATCCACACCCAGATCCTAATTATCTTTAAGCCCCCAAGAAACCATGCACAGGTTCTAGCAATTCTTAGTCCCCAATAATCCATGTCCAGGTCCCAGTAATTCTCAGTCCCCAAGAATCTACAGGCGGGATCCTAATAATTCTTAATCCCCCATGAATCTACACCCAGGTCCTAATCGTTCTATGACCCTAAAGATCGATCCCTAAGTTTCAATTGCACCAAGCCACGAAGCATCCGATCCCAGGTCCTACTTGTTCTTAGTGTTTCAAGGATCCACACCCAGGTTCTAATTATTTTTAAGCCCCCAAGAAACCATGCACAGGTTCTATCAATTCTTAGTCCCCAATAATCCATGTCCAGGTCCCAGTAATTCTCAGTCCCCAAGAATCTACGGGCGGGATCCTAATAATTCTTAATCCCCCATGAATCTACACCCAGGTCTTAGTTATTCGTAGTCCCCACAAGTATCCACTCCCAGGTCCTTATTGTTTTAAGTCCCCAAATGATCTACTCCTAGGTTGTAATTGTTCCAAGTTCCCTGAGGACCCACTTCAAGGTCCTAATTGTCCGAAGTCGCCCAATGATCCACTTTCAGATCCTAATTGTCCTAAGTCACCCAAAGATCCACTTCCAGATTCTAATCCACACCCGGCTCCTAAACGTGCCCCCCTAGGGCCACTCCAGGGTCTCATCATCTTACATGCCCGAAGGATCGACTGCCAGATTTTGATTATTCTAGGTCCCCTCCCTCCCCTGGGTAGTTCTAATCCTAATTGTCCTTCCTGCCCAAGCGATCCACACCCGGCTCCTAAACACGCCCCCCAAGTGCCACTTCCAGGGTCTCATCATCTTACATCCCCGAAGGATCGACCGCTAGATTTTGATTATTCTAGGTCCCCTCCCGCCCCTCGGGTAGTCTCCCAAGCGCCGCGTCTGGTATCGATTGTTTTAAGTCCCTCCCGGATCAAAGTCATCCTCGGGGACATTTTAACCGCGACACTTTCCGAGGACACTTTCACTTAGTAACCCCCGCCAAAGATGTTGTCACATCAGAAACCTGATCACGGAGTCGTCCTAGCTCGCTGGAATTTCGTTGGAAACGGAAAGGAATGGATCAAATTAAAAAGATGGGAGGATAAGGTCGTTTTGCAACAGGAAAAATTACCGTTGACCGCCAGAGTAGCCGAATGGCTCGTCGCCCCAGCGATGTTCGAGGCCGAGCAAGTGTATTCTCCTGCGTGACTGGCCGCGACCGATTCGATGTTGATCATACTAATCTTTCTCGTTGTCGCCAAGATATTAATGTCGCCGCGTTCCCGATGTATCGGCTCTCCGTTGAGTGCCCAAGAAATTTCGATCGGCAAGTCACCCTTCAGTATCGAGCAAGTAACGCTGATGGACTCGCCGGAACTTACCGGACCCTCGGCGATCGTGAACGGAGCGATTTGCGGAGCGACTGTAATTGTTGACATTGTTTCTCAAGGAGATTCTCTTGAGGAGCTTACAAATTGGGAGTGACAAGATCGTCCGATTTGGATCGTTTGGATGAAAATCTGTAGAGACTGTTTTTCATACAACAATGGCCGAGTCTGAGTGGAAGTTCAACGATTTTGGGCCCTATTCAGACCTTGTGAGGACCTCGTTAGGGTCTGATCTAGGTTCTCAAATTTCTACCATGGGTGTTTCATTCTTTTGGTGCGGTTGAAAAAGATCATACAGAAAATCGCCAACGATCGATTGATCGCGACAATGTTTCGATCAATTGAAATGGTGAACAACAATCAAGGGAAACTGGATATGCTGCAACGAGTACCGATCAACGGTCTTCAGACATCAATTACTCTTGGGGAAATCCCAAAACCTGGTGAACGAAAACTATGCGCGTAATCCGGAACAAACGGCTGAATGGATTGCGTTCCAAGATGGCTAATTTACCTTCGCAACGGTATGTTTCCATTGGTTGAATGGAGGGCGGAATTCCAAAAAGTCAACCGTTTGGGCTACATCGGTTACTTTTCCACAAAAATTTACCGTTTAGAGTCACCGAAAAATCACTAACAACCGCAATACAACCAAAAATCAACCACGCATAACAACCGTTTTCATTGTTACCTACAAAACAACGTCGGACCTGAATTGTTTTTGTGGTTGCTTTTCGGTTGAATCTTGAAAGGGCAACCAGGGAAGCAGCTCTGTCAATTCTCATTTTGCGGGGCAACACCCATGTATATTTTCCTCCGGTTGCTCTCCAGTTGCCACCGCAAGAAGCAATCCATTTGACAACCATACAACAACGGTTGCTGTTTCGGTTCGTTTGTAGTGGTTTTTGGTGGATATGCGAGCGGTTACTTTTCAACAAAAATTTACCATGTAGAGTCACGGAAAAACCACTAACAACCTCAACACAACTGAAAAGCAACCAAACCTAACAACCGTTTTCATTGTTACCTACAAAACAACACCGGACCTGAATTGTTTATGTGGTTGCTTTTCGGTTGAATCTTGAAAGGGCAACCAGAGAAACAATCCTTGTCAATTCTCATTTCGCGAGGCAAGACCCATGTATATTTTTCGCCGGTTACTCTCCAGTTGTCTCCGCAAAAAGCAATCCAGTTGACAACCATACAACAACGGTTGTTGTTTCGGTTCGTTTGTGGTGGTTCTTTGTGGAAATGCAACCGGTTGCTTTTCTACAGAATCTTACCGTTTGGAATCACCGAAAAACCACTAACAACCTCAATACAACCAAAAAAGCAACCACACATAACAACCGTTTTCATTGTTTTTCTCCGGTCACTCAAGGCAAAGTTACCTACAAAACAACACCGGACCCGAATTGTTCTTCGTGGTTGCTTTTCGCTCGACTCTTGAGAGGGCAACCAGGGAAGCAGCTCTTGTCAATTCTCATTTTGCTGGCTCTCCAGTTGTCTCAGCAAAAAGCACTCCATTTGACAACCATACAACAACTGTGTTGTTTCGGTTCGTTTATAGTGGTTTTTGGTCGAAATGCAACCGGTTACTTTCCTACAAAAATTGACCGTTCACAGTCACCGAAAAACCACTAACAACCTCAATACAACCAAAAAAGCAACCACACATAACAACCGTTTTCATTGTTGTTCTCCGGTCGCTCAAGGAAAACTACCTACAAAACAACCCTGGACCCGAATTGTTTTTCGTCGTTGCTTTTCAGTTGACACTTGAGAGGGCAACCAGTGAAACAACTCTTCTCAATTCTCATTTTAGATTCCCTCTTCCTTTTTCCACGAAAGCGCAACTTGCGAAGAAACACCTTTCCATATTTTTCTCCGATTGCTTTCCGGTTGCCCAGCAAGAACGAATCCGTTTGGCAACCATGAAACAACGCTTGCTTTAACCCACCTAAACCCTGCCGAAATTTCAATCAAGATGCATCGCCACAATCCTCAAAGACCTTTCCTAACCTCAATGTCAACCGAACTACTTGTTCAAATTCTGGTGATCAAAACAAAATGGCCCCGAACGAATAAAATGCCCCACCATGAGGAATTGAAGATATTGCGGATAGGACATTTTTCCTTTTGGAAAGGTTCCTACTGAAAATTAAGTAAAAATAAGCATAGTGAATAAAGAAAAATCTTGCGAAACTAAGAATGAAGTGCAGAGGAAGCTTGCGAGCGCAACGTGAACAAAACAATTTGTGATCTCCCGGGTACCGTTCACGGTAAGTTGGGCGGAGTAGCTCGTAGATCCTGCGGCGTTGGACGCAACGCACGTGTACTCTCCCGCGTGACTGGGACTTGCCGATTCAATGGCGATCAGACTGTTTCTTTTGGTCGTCGTTATGGAGATCGGTGGATCGTTTCCGTCGATTCCAACACCGTTAAGCGCCCACGTTATGTCCAACGGTGCGTCACCGCTCACCAGCGTACAAACAGCCGATACCGATTCTCCCCAATTCACCGATTTCTCCGCCATTTTGAAGGGGGCGATCCGCGGCGATACTGCCGAGATCGAAAAGCCAAGGGAGCTAATAATTAGACGCAATTTAGGGGAAAATATGGCGTTTTTTTTTTTTTTTTTGTCACTTTTGGAACCAAAAATCGTAGGTCAATAATTGGGACCTTTTTTATTTTTTGTCTTGTTAATAATTTATTGTCGAGGTTCCTTTTTTGATCGTTTTGACACTACATCGACGGTTTCAGATGGCATACAAATGCATAATGAAGCTAATAATTAAACGCAGTTTAGGGAAATAACTGACATTTTTTTTGTCACTTTTGGAACTAAAAATCGTCAATATTTGGGACTTTAAACAACAATTTTCTTTTGTTAATAATTTTTAATTGAGGTTCCGTTTTGATCGTCTTGACATTACATTGACTTTCGGATGACCTAAAAAATGCAATTTTCGAATATGACAAAAGTCAACGAAGCTCATGATTGAACGCACTTTAGGGACGAAATTTAATTTTTTTACTTTTGGAAATAAAAATCCTAGGTCAATAATTGGGACTTCTTTTAACATGTTTTTTTTTTTTTTTTAGTAATTTTTGACCGACGTTCTTTTTTGATACCTTTGACGCTACACATAACGATATCAGATTGCCTAAAAATTTAATTTTCTAAAATGGCTCGTGATGTTTTTCTCTGTTGATGAAAGACCTGCAAATTGACCCCAAAAAATCGTCATCAACACGCTAAAGTGAAATTTCGTATCTCATGCAGAACGCGCACGACACCCGGGAGCTAATTAATCATTCGGTCCGGAAGAGGTGGGAGGGGGGAGGGGGGGGGGGGGTGTGTGGCAAAATGGCACTCGGGGGCGAAACGGACCATTATTGCAGATCTTCGCGCGCCATATAAAAAATGTCCCATTGAATTTCCCATTTTGCCCCCTCGGTCCATTTTACCCCACCCTCCTCCCATAGCATACATAGCATAGTGCGTGTGTGTGTGCAAGGATGTGCTTTCTGCTCGCGAATGAGTCATCGAACATGTGCCGCTCGTACTTGTGCGATTGGGAATTCAAGATCGGCAAAAAAAAAAAAAAATCGAAAGATCGGTATCGATCGAATCGGCATGCAATCGTTGCCAGCCAATCCAGCCTCGTTCTCGATATTGGCGAAGCTACGAGAGAGTGAGAGAGAGATAGAGAAAAAAAAAATCGATTTTTTAAACGCCGCTGGAAGAGAAAGAAAAATCGGCGTACCATTGACCGATAAATCGGCAGCGTGCTCTGCCGTACCGGCCGAGTTACCGGCCCTGCAGGAATAAACGCCCGCGTGACGCGCCGCAACGGAATCGATGGTCAGAGTGCTGGCTCTTTTGCCGCTTCTTCTTATGACGATGTCCCGATGATAAGGATCGCCGGGCTCGGCGCTGACGACGATCGGCCGACCGTTCAGCGACCAAACGATCTCGACGGGAAGATCGCCCTTTATAACGGCGCACTGAACGGTCGCCATGTCGCCGGCGTTCGCCGCCTCGTCGCCGAATGTAAATGGCGCTATCTGCGGTGCGACTGCAATTTTTTTCGAAAAATCTTCGAGTCTCTAGCGATTTTTTGAAAAATCGGTAACCATTTTGATTTTTACATTGGCTAGGTCTGCTTCGAATGAATTTGCTGCGATCGAATTTGGACGGGTGGGAAATTAAATAAAAAATTAAGATCGTCGGTTCCGGGTCGAACTTCATAGACGAAGGAAACAGATTGTAGATCTGATTTTTCCAAAAATCGGTAGCCATTTTCTTTTTTACACTGGCTAGCTCTGCTTTGAATGAATTTGCTGCGATCGAATTTGGACGGGTGGCAAATTAAATAAAAAAGAAAGATCGTCGCTTCCCGATAGGAACTTCTTAGACCAAGGGAACAGAGTGCAGGTCTGATTTTTTCAAAAATCGGTGGCCATTTTCTTATTGACACTGGCTTCCAATGAATTTGCTGCGATCGAATTTGGACGGGTGGCAAATTAAATAAAAAAGAAAGTTCGTCGCTTCCCGATCGGAACTTCTTAGACCAAGGAAACAGAGTGCAGGTCTGATTTTTTCAAAAAATCGGTGGCCATTTTCTTTTTTACACTGGCTAGCTCTGCTTCGAATGAATTTGCTGCGATCGAATTTGGACGGGTGGCAAATTAAATAGAAAAGAAAGATCGTCGCTTCCCGATCGGAACTTCTTAGACCAAGGGAACAGAGTGCAGGTCTGATTTTTTCAAAAATCGGTGGCCATTTTCTTTTTTACACTGGCTAGGTCTGTTTCCAATGAATTTGCTGCGATTGAATTTGGACGGGTGGCAAATTAAATAAAAAAGAAAGATCGTCGCTTCCCGATCGGAACTTCTTAAACCAAGGGAACAGAGTGCAGGTCTGATTTTTTCAAAAATCGGTGGCCATTTTCTTTTCTACACTGGCTAGCTCTGTTTCCAATGAATTTGCTGCGATCGAATTTGGACGGGTGGCAAACTAAATAAAAAAAAAAAAAAAAAAAAAAAAAAACGTTGGTTCCGGGTCGAAGTTCGTGATTTTTTTTTTTTTCAAAAATCGGTAGCCATTTTCTTTTTTACATTAGCTCGGCTTCGAACGAATTTGCTGCGATCGAATTTGGACGGGTGGTAAATTAAATAAAAAATAAAGATCCTCGATTCCGGGTCGAATTTTGTAGACGAAGGAAACAGAGTGTAGGTGTGAAAGGGATCCGCACTACGGGAGGCCAATTGACAAGCGGGACAAGGACATCGAGCGTTTTTTTTTTTTTTTTTTTTTTTTAGTATCAAAATTTACGATCGGTTTCTCCAGTCGAGCTGAGACAACCTCGAAAACATCGAGTCGTCGACGACAACGGCGGATTGCATGTAACTATACGGGGATTATATAAATGTTTTTTTTGTTTTTTTCTAATTTAATATATACGAACGTCGATTATTTCGAGATACGGGATGCAGACAGTCTCGTAATCCCTGAGCGACCAGCGTGCACTTGAAAGTTGCCACCGGATCGATTCCTCGTCGTCGTCGTCGTCGCTCTTTCTCGATCTCGTCAAAAGGACATTTCTTCTCATTTAATTCTGACCTACTAATTTCTTGGATCCGTTCGACTCGCGACGATTACCGAGAGACCGATCACGATGGCGAGGAGATAGCAAGGCGATTAAAGTAAAAAAAAAAAAAAAAAAAAAAAAAAAAAAAATGGACATTTCGACGAATCGAAGAATCTGAATATAATTTCGAGCTACCATTGACAACTAGAAGTGCCGTGTGACTGTGTGATCCTGCCCCGTTAGATGCCGTGCACTTGTATCTCCCTGCGTGCCTCGCGGAAACGCTGTCGATGCTCAAGAAGCTGACCCTCTTATTATTATTAATGATCGAAACGTCGCCCTGACCGTAGTCGAGAAGCGGCACGTCATTGAAACTCCATGTAAGATTGACCGGTAGATCACCCTTGATGATCGTGCACGATACGGATAACATTTCACCGGAGTTGAGCGGATCGTCGCCGAACGAGAACTGAAGGACCTGAGGCGCGACTGCGTGGGCATTTTTTTTTTTTTTTGTTTTTTTTTTGTTTTGTTTAGTAAGCGTACGATTTAGGGCCGAGCGACTGGCGGATACGATAGTACAAGCGATTGTCTTCGGAACATTGGACTAACGATATTGATCATTTGTACCATGGCGAAAGTTTCGTCTGAAAGTTTCGTCTGAAAGTTTCGTCTGAAAGTTTCGTCTGAAAGTTTCGTCTGAAAGTTTCGTCTGAAAGTCTTGCGTAAGATTTGTCTGAAAGTCTTGCGTAAGATTTGTCTGAAAGTCTTGCGTAAGATTTGTCTGAAAGTCTTGCGTAAGATTTGTCTGAAAGTCTTGCGTAAGATTTGTCTGAAAATCTTGCGTAAGATTTGTCTGAAAGTCTTGCGTAAGATTTGTCTGAAAGTCTTGCATAAGATTTGTCTGAGAGTCTTGCGTAAGATTCGTCTGAAAGGTTCGTCTGAAAGGTTCGTCTGAAAGGTTCGTCTGAAAGGTTCGTCTGAAAGGTTCGTCTGAAAGGTTCGTCTGAAAGGTTCGTCTGAAAGGTTCGTCTGAAAGTTTCGTCTGAAAGGTTCGTCTGAAAGGTTCGTCTGCAAGGTTCGTCTGAAAGGTTCGTCTGAAAGGTTCGTCTGAAAGGTTCGTCTGAAAGTTTCGTCTGAAAGGTTCGTCTGAAAGGTTCGTCTGAAAGGTTCGTCTGAAAGGTTCGTCTGAAAGGTTCGTCTGAAAGGTTCGTCTGAAAGGTTCGTCTGAAAGGTTCGTCTGAAAGGTTCGTCTGAAAGGTTCGTCTGAAAGTTTTGTCTGAAAGTTTTCGAGTTTTTCAGATCAATTAGGATTATTCAGATTCAGAGGACTCTTCAGACACACATAGACTTTTTCTGAAAAGCCCGAAAACTTTGTGAAAATAACAGAAACATTTTCAGAGAAAATTCCAGACGTCTACAAACATTTTTAGAGAAATAAAAAAAAAAAATCTTCTGAACATTCATCAGACAAAGTTAAAAAAACAATCTTCAGACAAATATTTTCACCACGGTAAGATTTCATTTTCTTTCGATGGATGGAAGATATTTGTATTCGATGAAAGCAGGAAAGTGATGAGAAAGTGGAGCTCCTCCTACGCTATAAAAAAAAAAAAAAAAAAACGACTTCATCTCTAGACTATCCCTAACGAAAAATAAACGATTTATCGTTGCTCGTGTAGCTAAACGTCTCGAATAAAGAGATTTCGTGCGTGCAGGCTCGAGCAGGCTGGCGTAATAAAAAGTAAATAAATAAAATAGTACCCAAAGAAAATAAAAGAACAAAAAAAAAAACAAAAAAATTGAAGTGTAAAGACGTGACGTGATAAACAGAATGAATATTTAGAAGAAAAAAAAAAAAAAGAAGAAAAGCGGTCACTTCAGTTCCGGGCAATGTGTCTGAGAGATCTGGAGGAACGCGAACCGTTTACTGTGAGTAATGTCGAGTAGGCGGACGTTCCCGCCGCGTTCTCGGCGGTGCAAACGTAATCCCCCGCGTGTCTCGCGGTGATGACCGATATCATTAGCATGCTAACGCGATCGGCGACCTTCTTCGCAATCACACCGGATGAACCGCCCATCTCGACCCCCGGATAGCTCCAGCGTATCGCCAGGGGCAAGTCACCGGTCGGCACGATGCACTGCAGATTCGCGAACTCGCCGGCGTTCATTGGCAGCTTCGTGAACGCAAACTCTTGTACAGTGGGCGGCACTGAAGTGTTATTTCACGTGTTTATAAAGCTCGCCGATCGTACCGCGTGTCCGTCATTGTTATTGTTGCCGTTCGATTGTTTCTAATGTACTTTACTTTGTCGAGTTTATGCGAAGTGTCGACCTCGAAGAGTTTCAGGCAATTTGAGTCAAGCGAGAAGGGAGAGTCTGCAGATTCCTTTTTTTTGCAAAGTTTTTTTTTTTTTTTAAGGTGAGAAGGGGAGAAATGTTGGAAGTGTAAACGATTTCTCGAGGGCTTGGCGGAGAGAGTCATTAAAAAAGGATTCGGTTTGTCTTAAAATGAACTTGTCTTAAAAAAAGGACACGTCTTATCTTAAAAAGAAGGGTGTTGTTTTTAATAAGGGAATTGGCTCGTTTTAAAGAGCGGAGTCATCGCGTCTTAAAAAGGGATTCGTCTATTCTTAAGCATGGATTCGTCTAGTCTTGAAAATTGATTCGTTTAGTCTTAAAACCGAATTCGTCTCGACTTAAGAACAAATTCATCTCGTCTTAAAAGGGATTCGTCTCGTCCTAAAAACGGATCCATCTCTTCTAAAAACGGATACGTCTGGTCTTAAAAATGGATTCATCAAGTCTTAAAAATGGATTCATCAAGTCTTAAAAATCGATTCATCAAGTCTTAAAAATGGATTCAGCAAGTCTTAAAAGTGGATTCATCAAGTCTTAAAAATGGATTCATCAAGTCTTAAAAGTGGATTCATCAAGTCTTAAAAATGGATTAATCACGTCTTAAAAATGGATTAATCACGTCTTAGAAATGGATTCATCAAGTCTTAAAAATGGATTCATCAAGTCTTAAAAATGGATTCATCAAGTCTTAAAAATGAATTCATCAAGTCTTAAAAATGGATTCATCAAGACTTAAAAATGAATTCATCAAGTCTTAAAAATGGATTCATCAAGTCTTAAAAATGGATTCATCAAATCTTAAAAATAGATTCATCAAGTCTTAGAAAAGGATTCATCAAATCTTAAAAATGGATTCATCAACTCTTAAAAATGGATTGATCAGCTCTTAAAAATGGATTCATCAACTCTTAAAAATGGATTCATCAACTCTTAAAAACGGATTCATCAGCTCTTAAAAATGGATTCATCAACTTTTAAAAAACGTTTTCATCAGCTCCTAAAAATGGATTCATAAACTCTTAAAAATGGCTTCATCAGTTCTTAAAAATGGATTCATCAACTCTTAAAAGAAGAATTCATCAACTCTTAAAAGAACAATTCGACTCGTCTAAACAAAATAACCCATCTCGTCTAAAAAAAAAAGGACTCCTTTCTCACCAAACAAAGCACACGAAACACAAGACGAATCTCTCTCGGGCAAGCCTCTCGATCGATCTTCCCAATTTTCGATCCCAGCCACTTCCGCTCCGCTCTCACCGACTCCGATTCTAAACCCGCTGGCCACGAAAGAAAAGGCTTCGAATCAGACACACGGTAGGACCGCGATCGTGAAAGTGCTCTGATCGTTCACTCTTACCCTCGATCAACGAGTTTGCGTGGCCGCGCGCGCGTGTCTCTTTGTGTGCAAAAATCATTAATCTATATTCATCGGAACATAAAAGGTCCGTCAGCGAGTCGAATTCATCGACCGGCCGGAAACCGTCGTTGAGCCTTCGTGCAAATCGCTTCGGAGTCTTCGAGATCCGAGTCGTTTCCTGTGTGATCTCGGATTACCGGACTGGACTGCGTAGGCCGCTCGGACGGCGGACAACGCGCATAATGAGACGAGAATAAAGAGAGCGACGGCGAACGTGCGGCAGGTGCGCCGAGATTCAGAAACACCTGCCGCGCGCTGCGCAGCAACCTGCGCGTGGCGAGCATTTCCGACCCAACGTCGAACATCATTTTTTGTTCGCACACGAGCAACGAACGGATTTAACGAGAGTGTGAAATTAAGAACGCTGGACGTAATGCTGAAAATTCAAGAATTTTCTTAGCCTAAGACATTTTTAGGGGCGTGTTTTTTTTTTTTCACGGAGATTTAAATTCGGCGAGCTGAAAAACCTGGAAGAATTCGATCTTGCGATTTGTTAGCGATCGACGAGACGAGGAGCGAAATTTTCGAATATAATTGCAAGGTGACGTTTTTTTTTTTTTTTTTACTCGACCTTTTTTTGAGTTTGCGTGAGCGCTGCATTTTTTTTATTTGGCTCGTTGTGGCGTTGATAATATAAAATGGTTTTATTTTTGTTTTCAGTGGGGAAGTTAAGGCGATTTAAAAAAATATCCGAATTGCTGGATTTTGGTTTTTTCACTTTTTTTAAATCATTTTTTACTAAAAATGATGGCTCGGTCGGAATTTTGGGACTCGCTAAAACGACAAAAAACTTTCGATACGAAGGATTGCCGAAACATGGAATTTTAGAGAATTTTCTTGTTGCGGATTTATACGTGATAGACTCGTAATACGTCGCGAAACTTTAAGTCGACTGGATTGATAGGCCGGATGTGTGAGTAAAAAAATTAACCATTGCCTTCGATTTTTCGTGTTTACAGCACACAACAATTTCCTTCCACTTATCGCCTTTCACTCATTTCGTATAAGATGTAATTTTCTTTTTTTTTTTTTTACAAGCCCCTTCACATCATCCGTATGGCCCGGAAATGGAACATCAACGAAACTACCGCTTCGCTCGACGATAAATATCGGTGTGCATTGATGGTTCGAAATTCGCTCGTCGTCCGTCGAGAAACATCGAGTGAACTCTGCTACCTGGCGCGAATGGTGCACGGATGTGTAGGCGAACAATGGAAAGTAAACCACTGTCGTTCAATACAAGCCATAAAATACCATGATAGATGCAATTGCATAATTCAATGTTAAATGACAAATAAATATTAAATTTCTGATAAATCAACTTATGTTTGTAATTTTTTCTTTCCAAATCGATTAAACATTGGTCACATTGATAATTGATCGCCTAGATAATTGATCGCCTAGATCATTGATCCCCTAGATCATTGATCGCCCAGATCACTGATCGGCGTAGATCATTGATCGGCGTAGATCATTGATCGGCGTAGATCATTGATCGGCGTAGATCATTGATCGGCGTAGATCATTGATCGGCGTAGATCATTGATCGGCGTAGATCATTGATCCGCGTAGATCATTGATCCGCGTAGATCATTGATCGGCGTAGATCATTGATCGGCGTAGATCATTGATCGGCGTAGATCATTGATCGGCGTAGATCATTGATCGGCGTAGATCATTGATCGGCGTAGATCATTGATCGGCGTAGATCATTGATCGGCGTAGATCATTGATCGGCGTAGATCATTGATCGGCGTAGATCATTGATCGGCGTAGATCATTGATCGGCGTAGATCATTGATCGGCGTAGATCATTGATCGGCGTAGATCATTGATCGGCGTAGATCATTGATCGGCGTAGATCATTGATCGGCGTAGATCATTGATCGGCGTAGATCATTGATCGGCGTAGATCATTGATCGGCGTAGATCATTGATCGGCGTAGATCATTGATCGGCGTAGATCATTGATCGGCGTAGATCATTGATCGGCGTAGATCATTGATCGGCGTAGATCATTGATCGGCGTAGATCATTGATCGGCGTAGATCATTGATCGGCGTAGATCATTGATCGGCGTAGATCATTGATCGGCGTAGATCATTGATCGGCGTAGATCATTGATCGGCGTAGATCATTGATCGGCGTAGATCATTGATCGGCGTAGATCATTGATCGGCGTAGATCATTGATCGGCGTAGATCATTGATCGGCGTAGATCATTGATCGGCGTAGATCATTGATCGGCGTAGATCATTGATCGGCGTAGATCATTGATCGGCGTAGATCATTGATCGGCGTAGATCATTGATCGGCGTAGATCATTGATCGGCGTAGATCATTGATCGGCGTAGATCATTGATCGGCGTAGATCATTGATCGGCGTGGATCATAGATCGGCCTGATCATTAATCGCCTTGATCATTTATCATTCATAAGTGCGTCATATTCAGATTACATTCAGTAATGTAACAGAGGTCACTCGTGTTTTTGTTTTTTTTTTTTATCGTTCAAGTAATCATCGACGCACGTTAGACGTCGAATCATAATGTAATAGTGAAAAATAGCAACGACAGAACTCACCCATTACTTGGACTTCGAGAGTTCCCCTAGCGCTGTATCCCTGAGCATTGCGGGCAACACATGTGTACGTAGCCTGATCGCTGTGACGTTCGACGTTCTCGATGATGAGGGTTCCGTTGGGGAATACTTTCTGTTTCCTGTTGATCGGAAGAACTCGCGTGTCGCGTTCCCAGACGATGCTCTCGATCGGATATCCGGCTACCGGACAGGTGACTCGCAGGGTCTCACCGGCGACGATCGCTTTCTTGTCCATATGACGGATGAACGGCAAACCGTAGACGTTGAGGCGAGCTGAGTGTTCGGCGGCGCCGACCTGGATAAATACGAAACGCTCGGTTAGATTGAGAACTTACGGTTTGTTTCTTTCAATTCAATATAATTGATAGACGATTAAATTTAATTGACAGATGACTCAATTTAATTGATAGATAATAATGTGTACGACTTTGAAGACGTGTGTCGGTAAAATTTTGATAATTTCCGTTATTTCATACTTTCACTTTTGTTTCTTCACATACTCTTAGAGTATGCAGAAATATCCGGATGATCCGTTGGGAAATTTGTACGGTTGATTCCGACAAATATTGTCTGGTTCGAACGCGGGACTATGAAATGCCCACGTTTCATGACATCTCTTAACGAATGACACAGGTTTTAAATTGTCGAATTTTCAGACCCCAACAAGTTAAGATTAGTGGCAAAAAATTGAATGTTCCAAAAATATTGTCCGGTTTGAAGCGGGACCATGAAATGCCCACGTTTCATGACATTTCTTAACGAGTGACACAGCTTTTAAATTTTCAAATTTTCAGACCCCAACAAGTGTGAAGAGCAATTCCGAAAAAATTGTCCGGACTGAAGCGGGACCATGAAATGCCCACATTTCATGACATATCTGAACGAATGACACAGGTTTTAAATTTTCAAATTTTCAGACCCCAAAAAGTGTGAAGTTCGATTCCGAAAAAAATGTCCGAAATGAAGCGGGACCATAAAATGGCCACGTTTCATGACATTTCTGAACGAATGACACAGCTTTTAAATTTTCAAACTTTCAGACCCCAACAAGTGTGAAGAGCAATTCCGAAAAAATTTTCCGGCTTGAACCGGGACCATAAAATGGCCACGTTTCATGAAATTTCTTAACGAATAACAGAGGTTTTAAATTTTCAAATTTTCAGACCCCAAGAAGTGTGAAGTTCGATTCCGAAAAAATTTTCCGGCTTGAACCGGGACCATAAAATGGCCACGTTTCATGACATTTCTGAACGAATGACACAGGTTTTAAATATTCAAATTTTCAGACCCCAACAAGTATGCAAGTTGATTTCGAAAAAAAATTCCGGATCAGACCTGGACCATGAAATGTCCACGTTTCATGACATATCTGAACGAATCACACAGGTTTTAAATATTCAAATTTTCAGAGGCCAACAAGTATGCAAGTTGATTTCGAAAAAAAATTCCGGATCAGACCTGGACCATGAAATGTCCACGTTTCATGACATATCTGAACGAATGACACAGGTTTTAAATATTCAAATTTTCAGAGGCCAACAAGTGTGCAAGTTGATTCCGAGAAAAATGTCCGGAACAAACCGGTACCATAAAATGGTCACGTTTCATGACATTTATGAACGAATGACACAGGTTTTGAGTTATCAAATTTTCAGAACCCAACAAAACTCTGACGGCCAGTGGTTAAAAATCATCGATTTCGAAAAAAAAAAAATGGTCCCGATCAGACGTGGACCATGAAATCGTCCACCTCTCATGCCATTTGCAAACACGTAAATTTCTGAACGAATGACACACGATTCACTTCGTCGAATTCATTGATCATAAGAGCGCGTTACCTTGGATGCAGCGATGCACTTGTACAATCCTCCGTCGTTGGTGTGAATGCTCGAAATATTGAGGTGCGATACGACATCACCGTTGACCTTGACGTACTGGCCAACTTGCAGTCTTTCCGTGTTCGAGAGTCGTTTTCCATCGAGTTCCCAGGTTATCTCGGGCGTGGGGTTGCCGCTTGCGATGCAGTTCAGGAAGACACTGGGTCCCGGCTGAAGAGTCTCCTCGGCGAAAGCCTGCTTGATCTGAGGTGGCTCAACTGTCGATATCGGTTCAATGTCCGTTAGCTCGTATATGATATTGCGGCAGGTCACTTAAAGTACACGGCAACAACCTGTCGCTGCACCATCGCTGCAGCTTCGATCGTTTATTTTCAGCAGCCCAAACCTTCGGTTCTCCGCTCGCTTCGAACCTTTCACCCGAACGGCTGTTTGTGAGTTTAACGATGTCGTTACAGAAGCTCGTATAACCCTCGTGTTTTTCTACCAAAGACGGTGACGACTTTAGCGCAGCGACAGATTTCATTAATTTTGCTTTCTCACGAAAGAAACTTTGTTGTTTTCATCAAAACAACAAAGTTTGAAGGTTCTCATGAAAACGTCCTCAGTTTACTCGCACATGTAGTCGTATTTGGACTCACGCATGTACTCGCACATGTACTCTTACTCGTAATCACACATGTACTCTTACGTGTACTGGCACATGTACTCGTTCACTGCTGTTCATGAATGCATGGTTTTTCTGATTTTTTATCTTCCTGGATATCTTGCTCTATGTCTTCACGGGGTCCAATATACCAAGCAAATATAACAAACAGGACATCCAGCAGGACATCCAGCAGGACATCCAGCAGGACATCCAGCAGGACATCCAGCAGGACATCCAGCAGGACATCCAGCAGGACATCCAGCAGGACATTCACCAGGACATTCACCAGGACATTCACCAGGACATTCACCAGGACATTCACCAGGACATTCACCAGGACATTCACCAGGACATTCACCAGGACATTCACCAGGACATTCACCAGGACATTCACCAGGACATTCACCAGGACATTCACCAGGACATTCACCAGGACATTCACCAGGACATTCACCAGGACATTCACCAGGACATTCACCAGGACATTCACCAGGACATTCACCAGGACATTCACCAGGACATTCACCAGGACATTCACCAGGACATTCACCAGGACATTCACCAGGACATTCACCAGGACATTCACGAGGACATTCACGAGGACATTCACCAGGACATTCACCAGGACATTCACCAGGACATTCACCAGGACATTCACCAGGACATTCACCAGGACATCCAGCCAGACATCCAGCAGGACATCCAGCAGGACATCCAGCAGGACATCCAGCATGACATCCAGCAGGACATCCAGCAGGACATCCAGCAGGACATCCACCAAGACATCCGCAAAGACATCCACCAAGACATCCACCAAGACATCCACCAAGACATCCACCAAGACATCCACCAAGACATCCACCAAGACATCCACCAGGACATCCACCAGGACATCCACCAGGACATCCACCAGGACATCCACCAGGACATCCACCAGGACATCCACCAGGACATCCACCAGGACATCCACCAGGACATTCACCAGGACATTCACCAGGACATTCACCAGGACATTCACCAGGACATTCACCAGGACATTCACCAGGACATTCACCAGGACATTCACCAGGACATTCACCAGGACATTCACCAGGACATTCACCAGGACATTCACCAGGACATCCAGCAGGACATCCAGCAGGACATCCAGCAGGACATCCAGCATGACATCCAGCAGGACATCCAGCAGGACATCCAGCAGGACATCCAGCAGGACATCCAGCAGGACATCCAGCAGGACATTCACCAGGACATTCACCAGGACATTCACCAGGACATTCACCAGGACATTCACCAGGACATTCACCAGGACATTCACCAGGACATTCACCAGGACATTCACCAGGACATTCACCAGGACATTCACCAGGACATTCACCAGGACATTCACCAGGACATTCACCAGGACATTCACCAGGACATTCACCAGGACATTCACCAGGACATTCACCAGGACATCCAGCAGGACATCCAGCAGGACATCCAGCAGGACGTTCACCGGAACGTTCACCGGGACGTTCACCGGGACATCCAGCGGGACATACGGCAGGACATCCGGCAGGACGCAAGGAAATGCAGACATTCATGAACAGCGGTGTACTGGTGCTCGCACTAAGGACTTCTATACGAACTCGCACGAGTATCATTAATGATAATAGCTCGGGTCGAACAATTATTAATAAAGTAACTCACATCGTCCTCCAAGTTTCAATTCCGCAGTAGCTTGGGCGCTTTCCTGATCATTTCTAACGAAACATTGATACATTCCCTTGTCCTCTTTCTTGACGCTCTCGATCCTGAGCACCGGATCTTCGAGACCCAATGGTTTTCCGTCCTTCAGCCAGGAGATAGTCTTAATGGGATTGCCGCGGACGTTGCAGGTGAACGTAGCCGGTCTTCCGAAGTCAACAGTTTGGGTCCTGGGCTCGATCTCAGCTGCAAGGGGTGCGGTCACAGTCAGCACAGTCTCCACGCTCTCGCCTCCCACGGAATTGTTTACGATGCAAAGATATTTTCCAGAATCCTCGACGCGGGCCTCACGGACAATCAGAGTTCCACTGACTTGACGGACTCGCTCGTTCAATTGGACCGGTTGCCTCCTCGACGTGCCATCGATGAACTTGTACCATCTGAAACAATGAAAACAAAAAACTTTCGTTATTCCTCCGACTCAATCGATGATCATTTTATATTCGAAGATTGTCCTGGCATCTACGGTGCGCCCGATACAAGATACACACAACGCCAAATTCCTAACAACCCCATAAAGATTGGAACAATTATTTTTTTACAATGCTATTACCCTTATCTTCATTAAAAACCCTTGATATACTAGAATCAAGAGTCATGACCGTATAGATTCATACATAATCATATGCGATCATACACGATCACATACGATCACATACGACCACATACGATCACATACGATCACATACGATCACATAAGATCACATACGATCACATACGATCACATACGATCACATAAGATCACATACGATCACATACGATCACATACGATCACATACGATCACATACGATCACATACGATCACATACGATCACATACGATCACATACGATCACATACGATCACATACGATCACATACGATCACATACGATCACATACGATCACATACGATCACATACGATCACATACGATCACATACGATCACATACGATCACATACGATCACATACGATCACATACGATCACATACGATCACATACGATCACATACGATTTGGATTTTTTTTTTATACGGACTGAACCCAAATTACGTTATTTTTGGGAAGCAAAGTTGTGATGAGATTTTTTTGTCTTTTTTTTACTACTAACTGATATTTATGATAATTTTATGACTTGCCCAGTTTGTTATCTGTCTTTTTTTTTTTTTAATACAAGAGAAAATTTCTACTTAAGAGCGTCTAATGCGTTCACGAATTGAATCTCGTCGTTGGAAATAAACTTTAGGCGCTGCAGGAGAGCACATGTCATGCATGTACCTAGATATCGGGGCGGGAAATCCTTGTGCCGCGCATGCTAACGCCAGAGAATCACCGTCTAAACCCCGGTATTTATTAAGACCGTCCCCAGTACCCTTCGGTGCTGTGCGACCGGACGGTTCTGAAAATAAAACGATCGACGATCTCTTTTACCGGTTCGCGATATTAACGAAAGCATACGGCGATGTCCTGCGATCCATGAAGACGAACACTCGTTGATCATCGAGGTATCCAACTGCGAATTTCTCGACGCAGAGATTGCTTAAGATTTAATAAAAAAAAAAATTCAAATTTCACGCACACACAAAAACTACTCGTCGGGACTTACCTCGTTAATTTTGGTGTTTTTTGCCTCGTTTTTTTGTTGGGTCGATTAGAGCTAAATAAATAATTTGACAGTCGCTTACCTTATTTTTTTTTTTTCGGCATCAACGCAAACGCCAATCGAGCTGACTTTCACTACTGTGCTTCGACAAGCAACGTGCGATTTTTTTTATACCCAGAGTAGTGAACGATAACGATTAGAGGTGCGAACAATTAATGTGTTTCGATACCGATGCGGTGAGCAGAGGGGAAATAAACGAGAGGACGAGATGGAGGATTTAAAAAAAAATGTAATAAAAATAAAATTTTCAATAAAAAAAATTTTTAATAAGAAAAATGTTATTAAAAAAAAAATTATTTAACATTTTTTTTTATTATTTTTTTTTTAATCAAATTTTTTTTTATACCCACAGTAGTGAACGATAACAATTAGAGGTGCGAACAATTAATGTGTTTCGATGCCGATGCGGTGAGCGGAAGGGAAATAAACGAGAAATCGAGAGGACGAGATGGAGGTTTAAAAGAAATTTAATGAAAAAAAAAATATGTTTAATAAAAAAAATGTTATTAAAAAAAAATTATTTAACATTTTTTTTTTAATTATTTTTTTATCAAATTTTTTTTTTATTACATTTTTTTTCATACCCAGAGTAGTGAACGATAACAATTAGAGGTGCGAACAATTAATGTGTTTCGATGCCGATGCGGTGAGCGGAAGGGAAATAAACGAGAAATCGAGAGGACGAGATGGAGGATTTTAAAAAAAAAAAAATTTAATAAAAAAAAATGTATAAAAAAAATGTTACAAAAAAAAATTATTTAACATTTTTTTTTATTACATTTCTTTTTTTTTTATTACATTTTTTTTTATTACATTTTTTTTTATTTCTTAACATTTTTTTGATTGTGTACCTGGTAACCGGAAGGGGGTGTGCCTGAAGGGAGTGACTGAGAGCGACGTTACGTCCTCGGGGTACGAAAACAACTTCCCAGCCCTCGAATTTTTTGCCGGTCGAGCGCGGAGCTATCTCGCCGGTTCCCTCTGAAAAGGGAATGAACTTCGAGCTTGTACGATATAGACATTTTCTTAACACGATTCTAGTGGTTTTTTTATTTTTATTTTTTTTTTTTTATTTTTTTAATTTTTTTTTTTTTTTTTTTAGGAAGGATTTGCGCGAATGGACGAATGGGAACGCTTTGAGGATCCTTCACACGTGCATTCCCAGCCAAATGTGAGATTCAGTGAGAATTTTTTGATTTTTTTGTTTTTTTTTTTCATATTTTTATACCATTAGGAAGTTAATGGTATAAAAATATGAAAAAAAAAAAAAATTAACTGTATTAAAGGAGCCAACAACATTAATTTTGCACAATAATAATGTCAAAAAGTTATTAACAAATTGCCCAAAAAAAAAAATTCTTCGATAAACAATCAGTGAACCGTTTTATTTATCTATTCGAATGAATTCGTTGATTTTCCTCGGAGCGAGATAAATTTTTTTCGGAATTTCCTTTGCATTTTTGAATAGTTCGTTTTTGATTTTTTTTTTTCTTCTTTTTTTATTGTTGTAAAAGTCGAAAAAAATCAATCGCATCGTCGGGTGTTGACGCGACGATTTTCCATAATGGACAATGCCGAAAACTTATTGACGAGTAGGAAAGAAAAAAAAAAAAAAATTTGTTAAAAAAAAAAAAATAAGCCGCGAACCTATTTCTTCGTGATAAATTAATTTGACAATACCCAAAAATTTAAGCGATCTAAC
Source organism: Amblyjoppa proteus (assembly GCA_963922035.1). NCBI lineage: Eukaryota > Metazoa > Arthropoda > Insecta > Hymenoptera > Ichneumonidae > Amblyjoppa > Amblyjoppa proteus. The sequence continues at coordinate 11,648,310 of OY998231.1, read as the reverse complement.
AAATTTAACAATTTTCACCAATCAATTTATCAATAACATCCCCTATTATTATTATTGTGCAGAATCGATCTTTTCAACATCTTCAAAACGGTTCATTAAAAAAAAAAAAAAAGACTCAAACTCACAGCTGGGAACGTATTCGTGAATATTCCTCACATTCCTCCCAGTGCCGATCGAAGAAAAAAATTAAGACTGAACTGTAAAAAATTAAGACAGTCGACCAAGAAAAAAATGAAGACCGAATTGTAAAAAAAAAAAAAAAAAAAAAAAAAAAAAAAAAAAAAAAAAAAAATAGGAATCGATATCAGGACAAACGTTAGAACGTGTACCTGGTTATTGGAATGGGATGAGCCTGAAGGGAATGTGTGAGAGCCACGTTACGTCCTCGGGACACGATAAGAACTTCCCAACCGAACTTTTTGCCTGTCGAGCGCGGAGCTATTTCGCCAGTCCCCTCTGAAAAGGCAATCAACTTTGAACTCGGAGACAAGAGCTGCGACGAAAAAAAAGTCCTGCGCGAGTTTCGATCCAAATTGGCGAATCTAACGTAAAAAAAAAAAAAAAAAAAAAAAAAAAAAAAACGCTTGTTAATAATAAAAGTACCTCGTGAGCGGAACGGGAGAGCCCTGAATGGCGCAATCCAGGGCAACGACTCGACCACGGGCGACCCCTACGAGCTTTCCACCCTCGTAACGTTCACCCGCTATTCTGGGCGCTACGTTGCCGTTGGGTTCTGCAAATTTCATTTGTTTTCCTCGATATTGCACGCTCAGTAAACAATCGCGGAAAACTGGGTGACTGTTCGGACTGGACTGTAGGGTGGGCTTTAAATTTTTGTTTTTTTTTTTATTTATTTTTTTTTTTTTTATTTCTTTTTTTTTGTGGCAGGCCCGAATTATCGTGAGGTATAAAAAAAAAAAAAAAAAAAAAAATTGGGGATGCGCGAGTATTAAAAAATGTTAATAATTGACCATGAATTGAATACAAATAATTCGTATTTAAATATTGAAAATATTCGAATAATTAAGAATATTCCAATGATTTTAATAATAGATGAGCGAATATTAAAAAATTTTTAATAATTCACCATGAATTGAATATGAATAATTCGTATTTGATTATTTAAAATATTCGAATGACTTTAATGGTAGGGATGTGCGAATATTCAAAAATTTGAATAATCGATCATTAATTGAATACGAATAATTCATATTTGAATATTCAAAATATTCGAATGATTTTAACAGTAGGGATGTGCTAATACTAAAAAAAATTGAATAATTGACCATGAATTGAATACAAATAATTCGTATTTAAATATTCAAAATATTCGAATAATTAAGAATATTCCAATGATTTTAATAGTAGGAATGAGCGAATATTCAAAAATTTGAATGATCGACCATGAATTGAATACGAATAATTCACATTTGAATATTCAAAATATTCGAATGATTTTAATAGTAGGGATGTGCTAATACTAAAAAAATTGAATAATTGACCATGAATTGAATAAAAATTATTCGACATTTTTTCGAATTTCTCCAATATTCATGAATATTCGTATTATTCGAATTTTTGAATATTCAATTCAAATTTTGAGTTCAATATCAGTATTCAATTAAATTCAATTCAAACGCAATTCGCACACCCCTGCTAAAAATCCATTAATTTCGGGGACCCTTCGAACATAGCATTTTTATTTTATACCTCACGACAAATCGGACCCGCCCTAGAGAATTCAAAAATTTATCAATTTAAGTTCCATCCAACTAAACAGTATCTATTTTCATTCGTGATTTTTGTTTTTTTTTTTTTTTTTTTTTCTTTTTGACTGAATGAATGAACGAATGAGGGAGTGCATTAAGAATCGAACGCTGAGACAGGACACTCGTGAGGGACGAACGATTTTTTTTTTTTTTTTTTTTTTTACGACACACTTGTTGCTTTTATTTTTTTCCTGATAGCTTCGAAACCTGAAGAATGGCGCGGGAAAGCCTTGAACCGGACACGTGAGGCCGACCGTATTATCTATCGCGAGATTCCTCTTCATAGCGTTGACCTCTTTGTCTCGAACGTTCGGAGGAACACTTCCGCTAGGCTCTGCAAATTTATTTATTTCCTCGACATAGACCCTTTGCTAAATCATCGAGAAAAAAAAAAAAAATAGCTATCCGTTCCGACCGCACAGTACCGATTTAAAATTTTTTTTTCAATTTTTCATTTTTTAAAAATAGATCGTGCATTATGAAACCAAGGCTGAGACAGTATACTCGTGAGGGGCCACTGATATCTTTTTTTTAACGACTTAATCGATGCGTTTGTTTTTTTCCTGATTGCCTGCATACCCGAAGAATGGCGAGGCTGATACCTGAAGAGTGGCGATTTATTTCCTCGATATTATAGCTTTACTAAATCATCACGAAAAAAATAACTATCCGTTCCGCTATTTATGACATTTTTTTTAGTCGGATGGGAAGTCCATCCACCCATCCGTATTGATTTTTACGAGGTTTTTTGAACAAAAGTACTTAAACGCAGTACTTATAAATGTATTTTAAGTACAAAAAGTATTTTGCATTTTCAGTACAAAAAGTATTTTGCATTTTCAGTACAAAAAGTATTTTGTACTTCAAGTACAAAAAGTATTTTGCATTTCAAGTACAAAAAGTATTTTGTATTTCAAGTACGAAAAGTATTTTGTATTTCAAGTACGAAAAGTATTTTGTATTTCAAGTACGAAAAGTATTTTGTATTTCAAGTACAAAAAGTATTTTGTATTTCAAGTACAAAAAGTATTTTGTATTTCCAGTACGAAAAGTATTTTGTATTTCAAGTACAAAAAGTATTTTGTATTTCCAGTACGAAAAGTATTTTGTATTTCATGTACAAAAAGTATTTTGTATTTGCAGTACAAAAAGTATTTTGTATTTGAAGTACGAAAAGTATTTTGTATTTGAAGTACGAAAAGTATTTTGTATTTCAAGTACGAAAAGTATTTTGTATTTCAAGTACAAAAAGTATTTTGTATTTCAAGTACGAAAAGTATTTTGTATTTCAAGTACAAAAAGTATTTTGTATTTCAAGTACAAAACGTATTTTGTATTTGAAGTATGAAAAGTATTTTGTATTTGAAGTACGAAAAGTATTTTGTATTTCAAGTACAAAAAGTGTTTTGTATTTTAATTACATACGGTATTTTGTATTTAGAGTATTTTGCCGAACGCTGCCTGAGACAGAATACTGGTGAGGGGCGAACGATTTTTTTTTTTTTACTACTTAATGGTTGCGTTTGTTTTTTTCCCTGATTGCTTGGATACCTGAAGAATGGCGAGGGAAAGCCTTGAACCGGACACGTGAGGCCGACCGTGTTATCTATCGCGAGATTCCTCTTCATACCGTTGGACTCTTTGTCACGCACGTTCGGAGGAACACTTCCGCTAGGCTCTGCAATTGCCGACAGAGAATTCATGCTGTAAAGATTTATCAGGGAGTCCTTGCGGGTGTGTAATAGATAGATAGATAGAGTCGTTTATTTAGATAGGGTCGTCATTAGATGTACGACTAACGAAATAAAGGCTATCGACCTTTGCGAACGAAGAAGGGAAATGGCACCCCCGCGTACTTTACTACAAACTTAACTCACATATTTTTATCCTACCGTTATGTCAATTCCGCTGAAGGGATAGCGATCAGAGCTGGACAAAGTACCGAAAAGCCCTCACCGAAAATAACTACTAGGTGTCCAGTAGTGACTACTGGAGGTTCAGTAGTCACTGACAACGCACTAGTCACTGCACATGTAGTTACTACTTCCTAGTAGTTACTCCTGAACAGTCAGTAATTATTACTGAGGACGTAGTTCCTGCATGAGTAATTACTACGTATATGTAGTTCTATTGCAGTATTCAATAGTTAATGCATAAGCAGTTATTGCAGATAAGTAATTACTACTCGAGACAGCAGTAGTTCCTGTATAAGTAGTCACCACTTCTGTGCAGTTACTATTAGAATCTCGAGATTCAAATAGTAACAACACAGAGGCAGTAACTACTTATACAGGAACTACTGCTGTCTCGACTAGTAACTATTTATCTGTAGTAATTCCCAGCAGTGAACCACTGGAAACTACGAGAATTCCCAGTAGTGTACTACTGAAAACTACGAGAATTCCCAGTAGTGAACTACTGGAAACTACGAGAATTCCCAGCAGTGAACTACTGGAAACTACTGGAATTCCCAGTAGTGAACTACGGAAAACTACGGGTATTCTCAGTAGTTAACTACTGGTTATACCCGTTATGTACTGGTTATACCCAGTAGTTAACTACTGGACATTCATAGTATTTTGGAGTAGTTAACTACGCAGTAGTAGTTTACTACTCAAACATACCCAGTAATGTTCAGTAGTTAACTGCTCAAGACTTCGAGTAGTTTTCAGTAGTCCGCCAATTTATCACTGGGCAGTAGTTCAGTAGTTTATTAGTAGTTAACTACTGGATACTTCCAGTAGTATTTTGCAGTAGTTTTCAGTAGTTCTTTTCGGTGAGGTCAAATCCCCAGCAGTGAACTACCGGAAACTGCGAGAATTCCCAGTAGTGAACAACTGGACACTGCGGGAATTGCCAGTAGTTAACTACTGGACATTCATAGTAGTTTGGAGTAGTTAACCACGCAGTAGTAGTTAACTACCCAAAAATACCCAGTAATGTTCAGTAGTTAACTGCTCATGACTTCGAGTAGTTTTCAGTAGTCCACCAATGTAGCACTGGGCAGTAGTTCAGTAGTTTATTAGCAGTTAACTACTGGATACTGCCAGTAGTATTTTGCAGTAGTTGTCAGTAGTTCTTTTCGGTGAGGGAGTAGTTCTTTTCGGTGAGGGAGTAGTTCTTTTCGGTGAGGTCAAATCCCCAGCAGTGAACTACCGGAAACTGCGAGAATTCCCAGTAGTGAACAACTGGACACTGCGCGAATCGTCAGTAGTCAACTACTGGACATTCATAGTAGTTTGGAGTAGTGTTTGCGATTGCTCAAAAATACCCACTAATGTTCAGCAGTTAACTGCTCAAGACTTCGAGTAGTTTTCAGTGCTCCACCAATGTAGCACTGGGCAGTAGTTTCAGTAGTTTGTTAGTAGGTAACTACTGGATACTGCCAGTAGTATTTTGCAGTAGTTTTCAGTAGCTCTTTTCAGTGAGGGATGGCACGATCGATAAGCATTCGCATGAAAATGACAGTGAGGGTGGAAGGTCGTAGACCCATACGGTGTCGTCCAGCGGGTTGATCACTCGCGAGCCCAGAGCCGCGTCCGACTACCCGCACGATGCGCCCGACGGCGCAAGCTAATAATATTCGATCGATGTATTTCAGTAGCGAATCGTGTGGAAGAGCAGTCGATAAGGCTGCCTTCGCTCTCACCTATAAAAGGGCGAAGGGCTTGCCTGCGCCTCGCACAGCAGCGTGATCTCCTTTCCCTGATGTTTCGATAGCTTGTCGAATTGCGAGCGCGACGGCACGCGCGGAGGACTACTGCCGACGGGTTCTGCATCGAAGGGTTGCAGGAAACTTTTAGGTCAAAGACAATACCGCCGATTGCGACGGGAAACATGATTGCCGGGACTTTTGGTACCGAACGGGGGAGAGCCTGAGGAGAAACATTCTATCGTGTAAAGTTTTCTATCAGGAATAGGGTGGTGTTTTAGGAAGTAAGTGAAATTGTCAAAGGTTTTCCCAAAAAGTATCACGACCCAAGTTATGTATCTGGTGAAATGGGCGGAAGTGTCTGCGAGGAGTTTCGTTCTTATCGGAGATTGAGTCAAATGACTTAAGATGTTCACCAAAACCGTTGTGGTCTCATTGTACATCGAGTAAAATGGGCTAAAGTGTCGTCAAAAAGCGTCACGGTCTTGTCGGAGATCGAGTCAAATGGCTTAAAGTTTTGACAAAAACCGTCAATGGTCTCATTGTAGATTCAGTCAAATTATCAAAAGTGTTCTGAATAAGCGTTGCGGTTCTATTCGAGTTTGAGTAAAATGGCCAAAGTGTCCTCAAAACCGTCACGGTCTTATTGGAGATTGACTAAAATGGCCTAAAGAGTCTTCATAAAACCATACTGTCGCTATTGGAAACTGAGTAATGTAGCCTGAGTAACGTAGTGAGTTGTGTAATTGTGTAATGCGTCGTCAAAAAGGGTCACGGTCTTATTGGCGATTGAGTAAAATGGACTAAAGAGTCTTCATAAAACCATACTGTCGCTATTGGAAATTGAGTGAAATGGCCCAAAACTGATTGAGTAAAATGGCCTAAAGAGTCTTCATAAAACGATACTGTCGCTATTGGAAAGTGAGTAATGTGGCCAAATGTGTCGTCAAAAAGGGTCACAGTCTTATTGGAGATTGAGTAAAATGGCCCAAAACTGATTGATCAAAATGGCCTAAAGAGTCTTCATAAAACCACACTGTCGCTATTGGAAACTGAGTAATGTGGCCAAATGTGTCGTCAAAAAGGGTCACAGTCTTATTGGAGATTGAGTAAAATGGCCCAAAACTGATTGATCAAAATGGCCTAAAGAGTCTTCATAAAACCACACTGTCGCTATTGGAAACTGAGTAATGTGGCCAAATGTGTCGTCAAAAAGGGTCACGGTCTTATTGGAGATTGAGTAAAATGGGCCAAAACTAATTGAGTAAAATGGCCTAAAGAGTCTTCATAAAACCATACTGTCGCTATTGGAAACTGAGTAATGTGGCCAAATGTGTCGTCAAAAAGGGTCACGGTCTTATTGGAGATTGAGTAAAATGGCCCAAAACTGATTGAGTAAAATGTCCTAAAGAGTCTTCATAAAATCATACTGTCGCTATTGGAAAGTGAGTAATGTGGCCAAATGTGTCGTCAAAAAGGGTCACGGTCTTATTGGAGATTGAGTAAAATGGCCCAAAACTGATTGAGTAAAATGTCCTAAAGAGTCTTCATAAAATCATACTGTCGCTATTGGAAACTGAATAATGTAGCCTGAGTAATGTAGTGAGTTGTGTAATTGTGTAATGTGTCGTCAAAAAGGGTCACGGTCTTATTGGAGATTGAGTAAAATGGCCCAAATCGTCCGCAACAAACGGTACGATCCTATCGAAGATTGAGTAATATGGACAATTGTCCATGGACAATTGTTCAAACATCCGCCCCGGTCACTAAAACTACCGAATGTCCTTCCGCATGAAATTCTTCATTGAGTTGCCTCGCTTTCTCACTATCTTTTCGTTGCAAATCCGACACGTACCTGAATACCGGAAGCGGATTTGCCTGGGCTTGGCAAAGCATCGCCATCGAAGCTCCCTCCGCTATCGACAATACCGTTATCTTAGCCGTGGGTGGAACTCTCGGAGCCGCCCCATTGACAGGCTCTACGGATAAACCGGCAATTCTCGAGATACAGTTAAGATCGAACAACAAAGAATGCTACCTGAATGTTGGAAGAGGGTGTCCCTGCGCCTGACAGAGCATCGTCACCGGCAGGCCAATCGCACTCCCGAGAACGTCATACTTGGCGGTCGAGGCGACTCTCGGCTTGGCGCCATTCACCGGTTCTGCGCCATCGCGTTCACGTCGTAAAATAGTATAATTCGATGCCAGAGGCTAAACGAGCAGTGCGCAATAAGCGTGTCGCCTCGTTTATCGAACCATGTTTCTCTTCGCGAATGCAATGTAAAATCCAAATTGTGCATCATTCGCAGGCATGCGCAATGGCGTTTGCCTCGGAGTTACCATAACAACCGCTTGATAACATAGTAACCGTTCGCGACGCTAGATGGCACTGGTAGTAAAACCAGTGTGCAAAGTGCTTCGCCAGTGTGCAAAGTGCTTCGCCAGTGCGCAAAGTACTTTGCGCACTGCCGAAGGCATTTTTTACACCGGGGGAGGTCATTTGCGCATCGCTTTTGCGCATCGTGCGGGAATCAGCCATTTTTCCTTGCCTGTGAATGGTGAGCAAACGAGGATTTTGCATTCACGAGTAAAGAAAACATCGATTACGGGTCGATACTTTAGTTATGTCCGAGGCCGTCAAACTTTGAGAGATGAATAAGAGAAATTTACAAACCACTTGTCGATCAGATAAAAATGTGAAAAAAAAAATCAAGTGTAAGGAAGATGCTCGAAAGATTGTTTGTGCACAATAACAATTTTTAAATGTTAAAGTAATCAACAAATTGGTGAGCTAATAAATTATGCAACAAATTACACGGCAAGCTAATTTTTTTTTTTTTTTACGAAAATTACTTGTCAATTTTTCTGAATACATTCTGACTATGAATTTTTTGAGAATTTTATGTTATTTATGAAAATTACAATTTCAAAGAACTTTTCACTCAAGGAGGACAATTTTCAGACATTGCATTAAAGTTCTGAAAAAAATTCATACGTATTCGAAAAAAAAAAAAAAAAAAGTAACAAATAATTTTCATCAGAACAAAATTTGATTGCCTTGTAATTTGTTGCATAATTTTGGTGTTTCTGAAATTTGTCAATGACTTCTTTGGAATTATTATTATGGACAAACAATCTTTTCGGCATCCTCCATATGTTTGATTTTTTTTCAGATTTTTATCTGATCGACAAGTGTTTGTAATTCTCTCTTGTCTCTCTGAAACTTGGGCGAAGTCGAACGTAACGAAAGTGCTGCCTTAAATTTACGATCTAACAAATTCATGCTCAGCTGTCGCTGAGATAACGAACCTGAATCCCGGAGCAGGGAATGCCTGGGCATCGCAGAGCAAGCTCAATTCCGTACCGTTCGATACATCGAATGAATTTATCTTCGCGGATTTTGGAAATTTCGGTGCAACTCTTCCGGCCGGTTCTGATCGTAAAAAGAGAAACAACAGTGGTATTGCGAATTTTTATCTTTAAATTTTTACTATGGATGTGCAAAATTTTGAATAATTCACCAAAATTCACATAAAATTTAATATTTAATGTAAATTCAAAATTTTTTTTAATAATCATTTAATACGAATAATTCATATGTGAATATTAAAGATAGCCGAATAATTTTAATAACTCAATATATTCGAATAATTAAGAGTATTCAAATGATTTTAATAGTCTAAATGTTGAAATAAGATAAACGAATTATTCCGATAATTAGATAATATTAATTTGAGACTTTACAATGGACCATAATGGTCATTATTCATATAAATAACGCGATAAACTATGCGAATTTATTTAGAACAGACGATATGTTGAAGCTTTGAAAGAGGGAATAACTTGCAACCGAGCATTCTTCAGCTTTGCAGTAATCAAGATTTCTTCGTTCAATGAATTCAATTTATGTCCTCCGTTTCATTGTAATCGGAATTTCATCATTCGAGAATGCAATTCATAAAAATTATTCGAAATATACGAATTGTTTTGAATTATTCGTAAATATACGAATTGTTTCGAATCACTCATAAATATACGAATAGTTGTGAATTATTCATAATTATACGAATTGTTTTGAATTATTCATAAATATACGAATTGTTGTGAATTATTCATAAATATACGAATTGTTATGAATTATTCATAAATATACGAATTGTTTTGAATTATTCATAAATATACGAATTGTTTTGAATTACTCATAAATATACGAATAGTTTTGAATTATTCAAAATTTTGAATATTGAAGTCAAATTTTGAATTGAATATCAATATTCGATTCAATTAAATTCAAACGCTACTCGCACAGCCCTAATTTTCATCAAAAACCTCTTTGTGCGATCTGGACGTTGGAACAGGGTGCGCAAACCACTCCTCATCTCTTCCCGCGGAGCGTCGGAAGATAAAAAACAACGCAAGGTCTAACTCGATGGATAACCGATTAAACGGATTTTCCTATATATATATACATATATATATATATATAATAATGTCTTTGTAATTGTTTTGAATTATTCATAAATATACAAATGATTTTGAATTATTCATAAATATACGAATTGTTTTGAATTATTCATAAATATACGAATTGTTTTGAATTACTCATAAATATACGAATAGTTTTGAATTATTCAAAATTTTGAATATTGAAGTCAAATTTTGAATTGCATATCAATATTCGATTCGATTGAATTCAAACGCTAGTCGCACAGCCCTAATATTAATCAAAGACCTCCTTGTGCGATCTGGACGTTGGAACAGAGTGCACAAACCACTGCTCATCTCTTCCCGCGGAGCGTCGGAAGATAAAAAACAACGCAAGGCCTAACTCGATGGATAACCGATTAAACGGATTTTCCTATATATATATATATATATATATATATATATATATATATATAATAATGTCTGTAATTGTTTTGAATTATTCATAAATATACAAATGATTTTGAATTATTCATAAATATACGAATTGTTTTGAATTATTCAAAATTTTGAATATTGAAGTCAAATTTTGAATTGCATATCAATATTCGATTCGATTGAATTCAAACGCTAGTCGCACAGCCCTAATATTAATCAAAGACCTCCTTGTGCGATCTGGACGTTGGAACAGAGTGCACAAACCACTGCTCATCTCTTCCCGCGGAGCGTCGGAAGATAAAAAACAACGCAAGGCCTAACTCGATGGATAACCGATTAAACGGATTATCCTCCCGGTTGGCTGAGCCGTTATGAGAGGAAAATCGGCGAGTGTCGTGAACGGAGAGCCGGCACGGGAAACCACGGATCCCGAATTATAATATCAAAGTGAACTGACCTAAAGGCAGGAGCCGGGTAAGCCTGGGCATCGCAGAGCATTCTCAGTTCGGCACCTCGGGCTGCTTCAAAGGTCTCGGACTTGGCCGATCTCGGGAACTTCGGCGAAACCCGTCCCGCTGGCTCTAACGAGATTCCCGATCAAACAGGTGGTTAGCGTGGAGAAGAGGGTTCTCGCGTCTGCGGGAAAGGATCGCAAGGGAGAGGACGAAGGAAGTACGGAAGAGGACGGAATTGAGGTTAAAAGCGCATGCGCAGAAGCTGAAGGTATTAAATTAATCTCTTCTGGAATTTTCAGATCAGTCCGCTAGTGTGAAATGAAAGCGGTTCGGAGAGGATGATGAAGCTTGCTGGGAGAAAGATGGAGTTGCATACGATTGGGGCTTGTTTGACTGCTCGAAACGCATGAATCTTGTGTATTTGCATAGAATGAAGTGTTTTTGATCTTATAATGCGAACTTGAGCGCTTACAGCGAACTAAAAATTCGAATGTTCGATTTCGATGTAAAGTGAATTGCCGTTAAATTGGTGCTTGTCTGACTGTTCGAAACGCATGAATCTTGAGTATTTACAAAGAACTAAAGGTTTTTGATCTTATAATAAGAGTTGGAGCGTCTATAGCGAACGAAAAACTCAAATGTGTGATTTCGATGTAAAGTGACGTTTCATTCAATTGGGGCTTGTTTGACTACTCGAAACGTATGAATCTTGCCTATTTAGAAAGAACTAAGTGTTTATGATCTTATCATACGAGTTGGAGCGCCTACAGCGAACGAAAAACTCAAATGTTTGATTACGATATAAAGTGACGTTTCATTCAATTGAGGCTTGTTTGACTACTCGAAACGTATGAATCTTGCCTATTTACAAAGAACTAAGTGTTTTTTGATCTTATAATACGAACTGGAGCAGCTAGAGCGAAGGAAAAACTCAAAGGTTCGATTTCGATATAAAGTGACTTTCCGTTCAATTGGGTCTTGTCTGACTGCTCAAAATGCATGAATTTTGCGTATTTTGCCAAAGACGAAATGTTTTTGATCTTATAAATACGAGCTGGAGCGCCTAAAGCGTACGAAAAACTCAAATGATCGATTTCTAAAGTCGATGAGGTGAACGAGAGGTCTGAAAGTAATGAGGTGAAAAAGAAGGGAAAACGATGACAAGGCACGGAAAGTCGTCCCGGTAGAAACTTTGGAGCGCCACGTGCGGTCTTGAAAGGGTCCGAAAAAGGTCCGAAGAAGACCTTTACAGGTCTTCGCCAGGCTTCCATCTAACGGCCCGTAATTTCTGCCTGGACGGTTAGCATGCGATGATTTTACCTGAAGGCCGGAACAGGGTAGGCCTGCGCCTGACACAGAATGACGATGTCGCCACCGGTGTCTCTCTCCATCAGACTCCCTTTCTCGCCCAGCACCGAGGGCGCTTTGCTCCCAACCGGCTCTGCCGATCATGGAACAAACACCAACCCGGAATGGTCGTTGAATAGATCGAAAATTAATGGCTAAGTAATGTGACATCGGCGCGAACCTGAAAGCTGGCGCAGGAAACGCCTGGGCGTCGCACAGCAAGCTCAACTCCACTGCGCTCGCGACCTCGAAGGAATCGGACTTGGCGGATTTTGGAAATTTCGGTGAGACACGACCAGCAGGCTCTGATGAATGACAGATTTGTTTTTTTCTTGTTCGCACAAGTTACGCGGCGCAGAAGTGTGTTTTTTTTTTATTTTTTTATTTTTATTTTACCTGAACATGGGAACAGGGTAACCCTGACCCTGGCAGGGAACGACGATGTCGTTACCGGCGCGTCTCTTCATCGAGCTTCCCTCCTCTCCGACAATCGCGGGAGCTTTGCTTCCAACCGGCTCTGTACAACCCCCGAAAGAATTGTGAGTAACGTTTCCGAGTGGCGAATGAGAGATTGCCAATTGAAACAAATCTTGATAGTCTATAACATGCAAGCTACCTGGTACAAATTTTAGGGCGCCCGATCAAGCTCTGGTGAGGTCTTGTACCTTTCAGACCTCATCAGGGCTTTTACAGACCTCATCGGACCTCTTACAGACCTCATCAGAGCCTTTCCAGACCTCATTAGACCTTTTCCAGACCTCATTAGACCTTTTTCAGACCTAATCAGACCTTTTCCAGACCTAATCAGATCTTTTTCAGGCCTCAGACCTTTTCCAGACCTAATCAGATCTTTTTCAGACCTCAGACCTTTTTCAGACCTAATCAGACCTTTCCCAGACCTAATCAGACCTTTTCCAGACCTCATCAGACCTCGTCAGACCTCATCAGACCTCGTCAGACCTCATCAGACCTCATCAGAACTCATCAGACCTCATCAGACCTAATCAGGCCTGATCAGATCTTTTACAGGCCTTATTTATTTTCCGATGGACCCTAAAATTTCTACTCATGCTGACGAAGATTTTTATAGTGACAGCGTTACCTAAAATGAGGAACTGGGTATCCCTGAGCCGGACAGGACATCACCACGCTAGTTTTCGCGGCTTTAGCCTTCCAGCCACCCTTCAATTCTCCGGTTACCGCGGGCGCTTTGCTTCCGACGGGTTCTGCCATGACGCGGTGAGCATGCGATCAATGAAATATGACTCATTTGAGAAAACAAGCATGAGAAAAGCATAAAAGAACAAAAACATTACCTAAAAGATGGAACTGGGTAACCCTGAGCGGGGCACAACATCACCACGCTAGATCTTTCGGCCTTTTGCATCCACCAACCCTTCATCTCGCCGGTGAATCCTGGCGCTTTGCTACCGACCGGTTCTGCTCGACCAGGAAGATCGCATGTTATAATGACGGAAACGACTTTACCTAAACGAAGGAACTGGGTATCCCTGGGCCGGGCACGCCATCACGATACTGGACATTGCGCTCTCCTGGATCCACCAACCCTTGACGATTCCCGTGAATGCGGGCGCTTTGCTTCCGACGGGTTCTACACAATGTTGACGTCATGCAAGTGGGTCGTTGAAAGGTGCTAATGATCTTTCAAGAGGAAAGTGTCGAAGGAGGGTTTGCTTTACCGGTAAGAAGGCACAGGGTAACCCTGCGCTGGACACGCCATCACGATATTGGAATTGGCAGGTTCCACGAGCCACCAACCCTTCATTACTCCCGTGAAGGCGGGCGCTTTACTTCCGACTGGTTCTATCGAATGCAACAGTAATGTTGGCGCGTCAATGAGTGTCAATGGTCAATGGTTCAATAGGATTCAGTTCACCAAGCAGGCAATTAAAAACAAAATTACTGAACGCGTTGGTGTCGCTTTCTGGTCCGAACTACAACAAGCGATTGGCAGTGCTGATGGGGAAGGGAGTCATCGCATCTCTACTGGATTGTGCAAAGTTCTGCATTACCTAAATGACGGAACTGGGTATCCCTGCGCAGGACACGCCATCACGATACTGGACTTTGCACTCTCCTCGATCAACCAACCCTTGACGATTCCCGTGAATGCGGGCGCTTTGCTTCCGACGGGTTCTGCACAGTGTTGACGTCATGCAAGTGGGTCGTTGAAAGGTTCTAATGATCTTTTAAGAGGAAAGCGGTGAAAGAGGGTTTGCTTTACCGGTAAGAAGGCACAGGGTAACCCTGCGCTGGACACGCCATCACGATATTGGAATTGGCCGGTTCCACGAGCCACCAACCCTTCATTACTCCCGTGAAGGCGGGCGCTTTACTTCCGATTGGTTCTATCGAATGCAACAGCGCGTCAATGTGTGCCAATGGATTCAGTTTATCGATGTGTGACAATGGATTCAGTTCATCAATGTGTGCCAATGGATTCAGTTTATCAATGGTTCAATAGGATTCAATTTATCAAGCAGGAAATTAAAAACAAAATTACTGAACGCATTGGTGTCGCTTTCTGGTGTGAACTACTACACGCGATTGGCAGTGCTGATGGAGAAGGGAGTCATCGCATCTCTACTGGATTGTGCAAAGTTCTGCATTACCTAAATGACGGAACTGGGTATCCCTGCGCAGGACACGCCATCACGACACTCGATTCGGCACTCTGGCTCATCCAACCACCCTTAAGTATGCCGGTCAACGCTGGGGCTTTGCTTCCTACTGGTTCTAGAGGGGAACGGTCCGATGGTGATCATTGGGTAATGAGAGTCAAACTTGTTGCACTTCATTCACAAGTAATATAAGGATCATTGTTGGAAAGTCATTGAGCATTGATTCTTGTTTGTATGTACTTTGATGCAGATTTTAGAAGGAATGTTGGTCTAGCCTGGTCTTCATCCAAGAAACGCTATACTTTGCTTAGTGACTTATAAAGTCCCTCGCAACTTCATTAATCATGTGAGCAATGACGACTGCCAAATATGATGGTTTTTCAACGTTCGTTTGCACTTTGTTTGGGAGGACTGAAATACTAATTGGCACTTTGGGATAATGAGGATCACGATGTAAAGCAAATTACATCCGCGATTGTAAGTCATGTCCTTGTACGACTCGAAGACTTCATGTTGCGAATGTCGATGGTCAATGCCATGTTTATTTCGTGTGAAAAAAAAAATAACAATGTGCTCATTTTACTCGAAGATCTTTAAGTATCGTGTGGTAGACGTTTCGAAGTTCCCTTTGATGTTTGCTTTATTGAGTGCAGTTTATTTTTTTATCAAATATACGGATTTTTCGTTAGGTGATCCCCATTATCCCTTTCTCCACTGCAGACGAACTTTCCGTAAATCATGAGTGTATGCAATAAGTTTGGACTGACTACCGCGGAGTGGTAATGGTATTATGTGGTTTGAATTACTGAGCTAGCCATACAAGTGCAATAATACCATAAGACGACTGAAGCAGTCGTCTCATTGATTCTTTTTCTTTAAGTTAAGCTGCCTTTAGCCAACCAAGTATGTTCTCAAGTACATCAGCTCAACGTCGCCAACCAGAAACGCCAAAAATCAACAAACTGACTTAAAATAAAGAAAATAAGAGTTCCTGTCATTTGTCAATTAATGCCATATGATTGATTGTTTTCCAATTTTTGTCCCGTTGGGAAGCTTTCAAAATTCTCATAGGATCTCACTTTTGGCTGGGAATGTACATACGTGATACATCCTTAAATTAATTTGTCGCTAATAATTGGTTGGCAACCAACTGTTTGGTCGTCAATCAAGGGACTGTTCGGTAACCAACTGATCGCTCGGCAATCGGTTGATCGGTCGATAATCAGCTGACTCGGCACCAGCGACCTGATCTGTTACCATCTGCCTGATCTGTTGCAATATAACTGACTTGTTGCAATCTAACTGACTTGTTGCAATCTAACTAACTTGTTGCAATCTATCTGATCTATTGCAATCTAACTGACTTGTTGCAATTTAACTGACTTGTTGCAATTTAACTGACTTGTTGCAATTTAACTGATTTGTTGCCATCTGACTGACTTGCTGCCATCTAAATGATTTGTTGCCATCTAACTGATTTGTTGCCATTTAACTCATGTGTTGCTATCTAACTGATTTGTTGCCATCTAACTGATTTGTTGCCATCTGACTGACTTGCTGCCATCTAAATGATTTGTTGCCATCTAAATGATTTGTTGCCATCTAACTGTTTTGTTGCCATCTAACTGACTTGCTGCCATCTAACTGATTTGTTGCCATCTAACTGATTTGTTGCCATCCAACTGATTTGTTGCCATCCAACTGATTTGTTGCCATCTAACTGATTTGTTCCCATCTAACTGATTTGTTCCCATCTAACTGATTTGTTGCCATCTAACTGATTTGTTGCCATCTAACTGATTTGTTGCCATCTAACTGATTTGTTGCCATCTAACTGATTTGTTGCCATCTAACTGATTTGTTGCCATCTAACTGATTTGCTGCGATCTAAGTGATTTCTTGGCAAACAAATGATTTCCGACCAACCAACTGATTTCTTGGCAAACAACTAATTTCCGACGAACCAACTGATTTCTCGACAGCCTTCTGATTAGTTGCCAACCAAATACTTTGCCAGATCAACTAATTAATTGATTCTCAAACTAATTTATTGACCGAATCAAATGAATCACCAAGAGCATATTTAATTACGCATGATTAGTAAAACTCATGATTTTTCTCCGTAAGACCAAGATTGTCGTACGGTTGGCAACGTTCCTATAGCTCCTCTCTTGAGTTCCCAAGTTCCGAAGATCGCGGAGCTCCGAAACTTGATACTCGGAGTGGTTAACATGCCTCTTAATTATAAGTTTTCGGCGCCAGACTCGATGGCGCTCGTTCAACAGTCAAACTCACGCAAAGCCCATTGTCTACGAAACGGTTGTAAAAGTCAAGTCAAGTCTCTCGAGTACCTGTACGATGGAACAGGGTACCCCTGGGCCGGGCAAGTGAGCGTCAGATCTTGTCCCGCAACTTTGTCATACCAGGCCTTCTTCAGGTCGCTCGAAAACTTTGGTCCTTTGGTACCGATCGGTTCTGTTAATGAAATACGAACATTCCCGATGACGCGCAACCCCACAGAATCGCTATTGATTAATGATTAATGGTACCTGATAACCGGAACTGGATAGCCCTGGGCAGTGCACGGCAAGTTGACGTCAGCGCCCACTTGGCGAAGAAAGAAGAAGGACTTAACGTCACCCAGGAACGCGGGGGCTTTACTGCCGAGGGGCTCTGTTCGAGAAAGATACAGGAAACGTATGAGAAAGTGTTCTTTTTCCTTCGACAAGTGATATATTCAATGAGGAGAACCTTCCGTCCTTTGGTCATCATTCGAAAGTGAAGAATGACGAGACGGGTGGGTTCTCGCAAAGAATTTATAGGTGGACAAGGTTCCCCGCGTTCGTGGGTCATCAAGGTCTCCCACATGAATAAGGTAACCCTCGCTCACTCATTACCTCTTATTTTATAGTACATCCGCGAACTTTCGATCCCCCGCTTCGCTCAACCTCCAGGTATGATTATGTCTATGGAGCTGGGAGGACTAATTTAGGACGGTCAATAGCAAAGACTACCGTGTACAACGTCAAGAGAATAGAAAAAAATGTTCCTTTATTAGTCCGTTAGGCTCACGATGAAAATGGAGTGATCGATTATCGATTGATGAGTGGTCGATTATCGATTGATGAGTGGTCGATTATCGATTGATGAGTGGTCGATTATCGATGAATCAGTGATCGATTATCGATTAATTAAAGCTACGTCAATGTTCATAAGGATAGAACAAGTGTTTTTTTTTTAAGAGTCCATAAGGCTTACGATGGAAATGAAGCGACCGATTAATCAAGGCTACGTCACAATGTTCCTACCTAGCGATCGGAGCCGGATGAGCCTGGGCATTGCAGAGCATAGCGATTTGCGTGTCCCTCTGTCTCGTCAGGAGTGATATTTTTGCATCACCGGAAAATGCGGGTGCTTTCGTTCCGACCGGTTCTGTATTGTAGTTCGATGCAATCAAGATGAGGTTATTTATAACGTGTGTTACTATTTACCTAGTGGTTGGTACAGGGCTCCCCTGGGCCTCGCAAAAAATCGCGGTATGCTGTCCCTCGTGTCTCCCTATTGTGCGACTCAAGTCGTCGTTCGTCAGGGCCGGCGACTTTGCGCCTACTGGCTCTGAAAGCGTCGATCAAAATGTGATTCAACTCTCTCGCAAAATTAAAAAAAAAAATAAAAAAATTAAGGAAAACAATGTTGAGAGTACAGCTTTGAGTACTCGCTACAATTCCATGTGAAAACTTCTTTAGTAATTTTAGGGTTGGGTGGAGATTAAATAAACCGACGGACCCGTGCCAGGCTCAGACCGATCTAAGTAGGCCAAAGATCCACGCCCAGGTTCTAATTATTCTAAGCAACCAACACTTCCCTCCGGTCAAAGTCTCCTCTAGATCCGACCTAGGCCCCAATTATTATTGATAAGCTCTCGGCAAATAGACTAAGTACTTGTAGTACGTGAGGCAGTACCAAACACTTGTAGTACTTGACTACTGAGTACGAGGTAGTACATAAGTACTGAGCAATAGGTCGTACTTGAGTACTCGACACTAGGTAGTACCTGAGTACGGAGCCCTAGGTACTATATGAGTTTTGAGCACTAGGTAGTATATGAGTTCTGAGCGCTAGGTAGTATATGAGTTCTGAGCACTGGGTAGCATATGAGTTCTGGGCACTAGATAATATATGAGTTCTCAGCACTAGGTAGAATATGAGTTCTGATCACTAGGTAGTATATGAGTTCTGAGCACATGGTAGCATATGAGTTCTGAGCACTAGATAATATATGAGTTCTCAGCACTAGGTAGTATATGAGTTCTGATTACTAGGTAGTATATGAGTTCTGAGCACTAGGTAGCATATGAATTCTGAGCACTAGGTAGTATATGAGTTCTGAGCACTAGGTAGCATATGAGTTCTGAGTACTAGGTAGTATATGAGGTCTGAGCACTAGGTAGTAGTTGGGCACTAAGCACTAGGTAGTACCTGAGTACTGAGACCTAGGTAGTATATGAGTTCTGAGCGCTAGATAGTATATGAATTCTGAGCACTAGGTAGTATATGAGTTCTGAGCACTAGGTAGTACATGAGGTCTGAGCACTAGGTAGTGTATGAGTTCTGAGCACTAGGTAGTATATGAGTTCTGAGCACTAGGTAGTATATGAGTTCTGATCACTAGGTAGTATGTGAGTTCTGATCGCTAGGTAGTATATGAGTTCTGAGCACTAGGTAGTATATGAGTTCTGATCGCTAGGTAGTATATGAGTTCTGATCACTAGGTAGTATATGAGTTCTGAGCACTAAGTAGTATATGAGTTTTGATCACTAGGTAGTATATGAGTTCTGAGCACTTGGTAGTATATGAGTTCTAAGCACTAGGTAGTATATGAGTTCTGAGCACTAGGTAGTATATGAGTTCTGAGCACTAGGTAGTATATGAGTTCTGATCACTAGGTAGTATGTGAGTTCTGATCGCTAGGTAGTATATGAGTTCTGAGCACTAGGTAGTATATGAGTTCTGAGCAATAGGCAGTACTTGAGTACTGGGCACTAGGCAGTACTTGAGTACTGGGCACTAGGCAATACTTGAGTTCTGAGCACTAGGTGGTACTTGAGTACTGGGCAGTAGGCAGTACTTGAGTACTGGGCACGAGGCAATACTTGAGTTCTGAGCACTAGGTGGTACTTGAGTACTGGGCACTAGGCAGTACTTGAGTACTGGGCACTAGGCAATACTTGAGTTCTGAGCACTAGGTGGTACTTGAGTACTGGGCACTAGGCAGTACTTGAGTACTGGGCACTAGGCAATACTTGAATATTGGCAGAACTTAAGTGCTGACGATCTGAGTTGTGGATACCAATTCAGGACATGATACCTCAATACGTACTCGATATTCTTAGTGTATTTAGCAAGCCATATTCTGAAGCCCTCCCAGTCTCTCCGGGGGAGACATTGACCGTAAACATGATCGCAACAAAAAAAAGTCTATTTGAGCAACAATCAACCAATCCTACGCATACAAGACTTCTCACAATTTGGATTTGTCTAATGAAAGAGCCGACAACGCAGCCACGTTTCCTACGAAGCAAATTTGCTGGATACCTTGCGATCGGTGCAGGACTCCCCTGGGCGTTGCAAGCCAGTGAGACATCGTGGTCTTTGCGTCTGACGAACGCGCTCAGTGAGTCGTCGGTGGAGAACATCGGCGCCTTGAGGCCAACAGGCTCTGCGATTAAATCGAGAAACCTGCGTTTCGATATCGTACATCGAATCCATATTGTTGCCACGGTGATTTGAGGCGAATCAATTTATCCGGGACAGGGTACATCCCTACTGAGTACACCATCCACGGCATTATTCACGGCACTTGGCTTGACCTACTTCCGCGGCTGCCCCGCTCGGGAACTTTAATAATACATCAGCATCGCTCTCGCTGCCGCTTTATATATATATCTATAGACTTTGTTTGGGTGAGTGGGAGGAAAACGAGAGATGAGCAAAATGAGGGTGTCCCTATTGAGACTAGACGTTGCTGAGCATCGACGCTCTTAATTAAAATGACCAAGTCCTCTCACGTGATCATCGGACATCTATGAGATCTTTAGTGCTTTAGATTCAACGAAGTCTAAACGATAGTCCAACGACGGAGTATTGATGGCATCACATTGACGAATTAATCGAAACGATATGTGTTGCTACGCTAAAAACAATCGACAATTTATCTCCATAGAGATAAACGAAAGGCCTAAAATTTGAGTGATGTTTGTTTGTAGGCCGCTGATAGTCACACAGACATTCTTTCAGACATTCTTTCAGACATTCTTTCAGACATTCTTTCAGACATTCTTTCAGACATTCTTTCAGACATTCTTTCAGACATTCTTTCAGACATTCTTTCAGACATTCTTTCAGACATTCTTTCAGACATTCTTTCAGACATTCTTTCAGACATTCTTTCAGACATTCTTTCAGACATTCTTTCAGACATTCTTTCAGACATTCTTTCAGACATTCTTTCAGACATTCTTTCAGACATTCTTTCAGACATTCTTTCAGACATTCTTTCAGACATTCTTTCAGACATTCTTTCAGACATTCTTTCAGACATTCTTTCAGACATTCTTTCAGACATTCTTTCAGACATTCTTTCAGACATTCTTTCAGACATTCTTTCAGACATTCTTTCAGACATTCTTTCAGACATTCTTTCAGACATTCTTTCAGACATTCTTTCAGACATTCTTTCAGACATTCTTTCAGACATTCTTTCAGACATTCTTTCAGACATTCTTTCAGACATTCTTTCAGACATTCTTTCAGACATTCTTTCAGACATTCTTTCAGACATTCTTTCAGACATTCTTGCAGACATTCAAAAAAACGCACTCATCTGGCCCTCGGGGGCCTGCGGACGGATCATTGTAAATGCCAGCTTAATTCTAGGGGATTCTAAAGAACAATCTCCGGGAAACGAATGCGGCACGATAGAACTGATACTTTTTCTTCTAAAAAAAAAAAAAAATTCTCTAGCCATTTGTAGTGGACAAACTAGTCCATAATAACTCGCTTAAACGGTAGTCGATCTATTACCTGGCTATCGGGGCAGGACTTCCCTGAGCATTACACTCCATCGCAATGTCGGAATCCTGGCGCCTAGCGTAACCGCTGAAGGAAACGTCGCTCGAGAACTTGGGTGATTTTAGTCCAACGGGTTCTACACGACGACAATCGACAGTAAACTGCATTAGAAAAACCAGCGGTCCTCTCCAAGTACCAAAAGATAAAACGTGCGGGTGCTCGGAACAGGGTCTCCTAGAGGGGTTTTTGAATTCGAAAGCGTGCACGTAGTCACTCGTGAAAGAGAGCACACCGCTCGATACTCTATCTGCTCGTGTGTACGAGAGTGTCGGACACTTTAATTTCCAGGCCACCTACTTCGCTGAGTGGCCGCATTGAGAGGGTGTTCACAGATTCACGTAACTCCGGTCGTAATCGAGGCTACGAATTACCTCGCAATAGGAGCAGGACTCCCCTGGGCGTTGCACTCCAGTGCAAGATCGAGAGCGTTGCGACGCGAGTAAGCACTCAAGGAGAGGTCGCTGGATAGTTTCGGCGCCTTCAGACCGACGGGCTCTGTACAGTTCACAATTCGACGCAATCAAAAGACTACAGTTCACAATTCGACGCAATCAAAAGACTACAAGCTCTTCCACTACGACAAACATATCCGGCAGTGTCTGGGACAGGGAGTGAAATTGACTGAGATTGAGTTGAATCGTCGCAATACCTTGCCAAAGGGACGGGACTTCCTTGAGCATTGCACTGAAGTGCCAGAGCTGCGCCGTCTCGTCGCGTGTAACCACTGTAGAAACTGTCACTCGAGAACTTGGGAGCCTTCAGGCCAACGGGTTCTGCGATCGGGAAAGACGACAGTTAGGTTCACAGAAGGGATCACATCGACCGTCATTGATGCTTGGGTTTTCTTGGGATCTTTCTTGATGTATTAACGGGGTCGAAGATGTCAAGCAAGACCTCCAGGAAGATGTCCGGTCTTGCTGGATGTCGTGAGACCTGTCCTGAGAATCCAGGAATCAATGACGCACAGTGAAGGGTGCCAATTGATGATGACTGATTTTTTCTGGATTTTCTGTCAAACTCGGTATTTAGCTCGATCGCTTAACAGGATCGAAGACATCAAGCAGAAGAAAATCCAGAGAAGACCCAGCTAGACATCCAGCAAGATTGCAGTCTTGTTGAGACATCCAGGAAAACCAGGAATCAATGACAAGCAGTCTACATTGACGATAGACTGCGGATGAATCGGGAAACATTTAGCGGAACAGGGTCACCCATTTCTAGAACGTGTTCATTGATGCTACATGACAATAACGGCATCCTTTGTGTCACTAGAGTTCACCGACCAGCGATAACTTTCATGCATTCGTATCTTTCACTTCGATAGCTCATGGCGGATTGCAAAAATGGAAGAGTGACCTACTTTTGAATTCCAAGTGAGTTCAGTTTACCTTGCAATCGGTGCTGGACTACCCTGGGCGTTGCAGTGCAGAGACAAATCTGCACCGTCGCGCCTCGTATATGTACTGGATGAAGCATCGCTGGCAAACTTTGGTGCCTTTAGTCCAACAGGCTCTATTTAGACAAAATGGAAAGATCCTCAGCATTCCTGTCAGCTATTGATGAAGACCTGATCTACATGGGACAGGGTGTACCGGTTCTAACACGATTGATGTCTGAATCAAATCCAGTAAAGAGTGCCGGATTTCCCTGAGCATTCAGATCTGAGCCAAGTCCGCGTCTTTGTATCAAAATCTTGGAGCTTTCAGACTCACTGGCTCTGAACTTCTTCAAGCTTTCAGACTCTCTGGTTCTGAACCTCTTCGAGCTTTCGGACTCACTGGCTCTGAACATCTTCAAGCTTTCAGACTCACTGGCTCTGAACATCTTCAAGCTTCCCGACTCACTCGCTCTGAATATCTTCAAGCTTTCAGACTCACTGGCTCTGAACATCTTCAAGCTTTCGGACTCACTGGCTCTGAACATCATCAAGCTTTCAGATTCGCTGGCTCTGAACATCTTCAAGCTTTCAGACTCACTGGCTCCGAACATCTTCAAGTTTTCAGACTCATTGGCTCTGAATATCTTCAAGCTTTCAGAGTCACTGGCTCTGAACATCTTCAAGCTTTCAGATTCACTGGCTGTGCGCGCATAATGAGAAATCGATGCAATCAAACATTCAATAACAGTGATGACTTTCATGCATTCGACTCGCTCGCTTCGATGGCTCATGGCGGATTGCAAAGTTCGAAGAGTGGCCTACTTTTGGATTCCAAGAAAGTGCAGTTTACCTTGCAATCGGTGCCGGACTACCCTGGGCGTTGCACTGCAAGGACAAATCTACATGGTTGCGCCTCGTGTATGTACTCGATGAGGAATCGCTAGCGAACTTTGGTGCCTTTAGTCCAACTGGCTCTATTTAGACAAAACGGAAACATCCTCAGCATTCCTCTTAGCTACTGTTGAAGACCTGATTCTACATGGGACAGGGTTTATCAACTCCGGCGCAATTGATGTCTGAATCATACCTGGCCAAGGGTGACGGATTTCCCTGAGCATTGCAGATCATAGCCAAGTCCGCGTCTTTGCGTCTCGAGTACGCACTCGAGGAAAGATCGGTGGAAAATTTTGGAGCTTTCAGTCCCACTGGCTCTGCGCGAGGAATGAGAAATCGAGGCGATCAAACTATTCCTAGCTATTGGAAGAATAATAAGCCATGGCTACTGGGGCAGGGTCTCCCAAACTGTTCCTTAGTGCCAATGAAATTCCTACTCGTAACGCTCATCTTTGACGTAAGTATACACGCATGTAGTAACTGAGAGAACAATGGTGGGTGAATCGGATCACTTGGTTCAACATTCATCTAACGACAACTGGACTTAAGGTGACGTGACATTTGTCTGCCGTCCCACCGAAGTCGGACGTGATCGGTAAGAGAAACTGCAACTCATTTTGATTCACGGTCATTGACCATGTCGAGTTAATAGCGAATTCTTACACGAAGTGGACACCATTGCAGGTTCATATAAGAATTTTCTTTTGAAGGCAAATGGTCGGCATCGTCATCAAAAAATTAATTGCAGTTTCTGTTACAAACTGCGGTATTCACAACGCCTTGAAATAGGCAATCATCTTTACCGTGAGTAATATCACTTCGCAATGGGCACTGAGAAATAGAAATCTGGAGTTTTGGTTCATCCTCTGCATTGAATGCCGCTTGTAATTTTGGTACTGCGACGTCGCGGTTGACTATTTAATGTTGATTGATTTTATTCGAAACGCCAACTCGGCTACAGAACGCGGTTTTAGGAAGGAAAGACTCGGTTTACACTTGGTGAACTGCTCGAGCCGTTTATTGAGGTACAAACTGGCAGCGTGACGTTGTCGTACAGAACTTCGGTGACTTATTGACTGACTAGCCTAGAAGAGGGTGGTTCTTATTGGTTTGTCCGTGGGAAAGCGTGGTCAGTGGGGAGAGAATTTGGGAGTCGGAGTCTTCTGGAAAAGGCATGTGTTGTGGAAGATGCTGGATGCAGCTGTTTAAGATTCTTGGAAGATCAGTCGACATTGAGAAAAGTGGAGTAGCCTGTCTGAACATTGGCTTCCCTAGCAGATCAAGCGACTATCGAAAGACCCAAAAAACGACTGGTCGTTCTGTGACACTTTTCGTCCGGAATAACGACCGAAAAACAGACCAATCGTTAGGTTGAGGATGGGTCGCTTTCCTATCAATGACTGCAAAACAACCACGAAAACGACCGATGTATGAATTACTGAAAAAGCTCCAGGTTGGATCGTTTCGTCGGTGTTGATCAGAAAGTAACCGGAAAGACGACCATGTTGAAAGCTTTTCTTTGGGTCGTTCTTCGGATCTTCTATGGAAAACGACTTATCTGATTTCTCGCTAACAGTAGATTTGCGGGTAGTTTCTCACAAAAGACCCCAAGAACGACCCAAAGAATAGCACTCGAGCATGGTCGTCTGTTCGGTTACTAAGTGACCAACGCCGATGAAACGACCCAACCTAGAGCTTCTCAGTAATTCATACATCGGTCGTTTTTGTGGTAATTTTGCGGTCATTGACGGAAAAACGACCCATCCTCAACCTAACAATTAGTCGTTCTTCCGGACGATAAGTAGGTCTGTTCGTTACGAGAGTAAAATTGTACTCCGAGCGATTGTAGAGTACTCCCAGAGCGCTCGGAACCGGAAACGCCGCGCGGGACAAAAACGAACACGCGTTCGGTCTTTACTCTAGATGAGTTGAGTTCGTCATCATAGTACGACCAAGAGCACCAAATTCATAAACGAACAGGCATTCGGGTTCATCTCGACTCTAAGGTTAGTTTGGTCAAACAGTCATAGGTGCATCTCCACGTGTCTCGACTCTAGTTTAGATAAACCTCGATGCATTTGACTCCTCTATCGGAACCCGAGGCACCAGTATTACTTCCGGATAATCAAACGCTCTGCTTGCGCTCCACTCCCGATCAACTCTCGTAACGAACAGACCCAGTGTCACAGAACGACCAGTCGTTTCTTGGGTCTTTTGATAATCGTTGAAGACGGTCGCTTGACTCGCTAGGGTTACGCGATGTGCAGGCAGATCTGTGGGAAATAGAAAATAGACGTTGTTAGGCCTTTCGGGAAAAGGGTAGAATGCACATGTACGTCCTTTCGGAAAGGTGCCGTGGTGGGAGTCGAAGAGTGGATGGTGTCGTAGATCGTAAGAGCGAGAGGAAAGAAGGGTACGCACAGCGAAAAGGTGACATTCGGGCTGGACCATCGTTGCAGTACATTTGACAAGTTGGTCTGCTTCCAAAGTGAAACAATCATTCACCGAATCCCCGATTCACCTACCCAGACCCAAGTCATGGAACGTCTGGCTTGTAATGAGACGTTTCCAGTCGCAAAAACGACTTTCCAATGTGGCCGAATTACCTTGCTAACGGAGGCGGACTTCCCTGAGCGTTGCATTCGAGCGCAACCTCCGCTCCCTTCCGCCTCGTCCATGCACTGAGGGAGTTCTCGCTGGAGAACTTTGGCGCTTTGAGTCCGACTGGTTCTGAAGGAGACACGAGAATCTTTTGCAAAAATCCTCCTCAATCCAATTGCACATCAAACAACTAATCGCTACACCAACACCGATCTCTTCGCCCGTTGCGCAATCGGTCTTTTACCTTGTAACTGGAGCAGGACTACCCTGAGCGCTGCAGACAAGCGCCACGTTTGAGTTTTTCCGTCTCGAGAAGGTTCGTGACTCGTCGTCGTTGGAAAACGACGGCGGCTTGAGTCCGACGGGTTCTAAACGTTTCATTCAAGAGGTCTCGTTACGTCTGGCGTGTCGCGTTGACCGTACTTTGTCCGGGACAGGGTTTTCCCATTAACTCGGCTAGACCTAAGCAAGCCGCTTCTGAATGTGAGCGATTACCTTGTAATTGGAGCCGGACTTCCCTGTGCGTTGCAAGCGAGTGCAACGTCCGAGTCCTTGCGTCTAGCGAACGCTCGCAATGAATCGTCGTTGGATAAAGCTGGCGGTTTCAGTCCGACCGGTTCTGAATGGCACAAACGTACGGACTCATTTTAGGATCTCTGGCTTGAGACGAAGCAATTGTTTGTGTCAGCTCAGCTGAGCTTGCAAAGCGCAGTTATGTGATGGGCATCAAATACTAAACGGGTCCGTGTGCGGCAGCTTTTATTGTCACCTTCACCCCCTCCCCAACCTCAGCGAATCTGAATGCGACTCTATTGTCTGACGTGAGTATCCGGCGCTTCGGCGAGTCTATGAATATCATTTGAGGTGCAATGAATCGATCTGTCGAGAGCAGAGATTGAATAGAAGTTCGCTTTCATACGCGGAAGGCTCTTACGGCTCGAGGAGAATGGAGAAGCCCTGCACAGTCTCATCGGAGCCTCAAACTATTCAATTTAGAATCATTGACTCTCGCTATTGCTAGGAAGTGGGCACATAGCGGCCATCTACGGATTGGCCTTGGTATCTACTTAATGATAAAGTATAAGACCATCAAACACTCGCGCCGATACTCGCCGCAGACAAACGCGCACTAGCGGAGGCGCACCAGCGCGGAAGCACCAGCGTGGACGCACCAGCGCAGACGCACCAGCGCAGACGCACCAGCGGAGGGGCACCAGGGTAGGCGCACCAGCGTAGGCGCACCAGCGTAGGCGCACCAGCGCAGACGCAACAGCGCAGACGCAACAGCGCAGACGCAACAGCGCAGACGCAACAGCGCAGACGCAACAGCGCAGACGCAACAGCGCAGACGCAACAGCGCAGACGCAACAGCGCAGACGCAACAGCGCAGACGCAACAGCGCAGACGCAACAGCGCAGACGCAACAGCGCAGACGCAACAGCGCAGACGCAACAGCGCAGACGCAACAGCGCAGACGCAACAGCGCAGACGCAACAGCGCAGACGCAACAGCGCAGACGCAACAGCGCAGATGCACCAGCAAAGATGCACCAGCAAAGATGCATCAGCGCAGACGCACCAGCGTAGACGCAACAGCGCAGACGCATTCCCTTTAGTTTAGAGACTTGTTAGGATATTCTAGATAGGTACGCATAAGTTAAGAGGTAGAGGGTTCGCATTGTATGGAAAAATGACCGAGAAAAAAAATCTTTCTCATGGAAACTTCTTTTCAGGGTAAACTCAGATTCCGGGCTTCACTAATGTCGAAGCAGCGAAAATAAGTGAACTCTCGCATATAACATCTAAAGGACGATGTTGCTAATATATCAAGTTACGTTACTGTAAAAAATGAGTGTATTGAAGCGTGGCACGTCGTATATGAAATGAACACAGCAAACCTTTAAGTCGATCTAAAAATTTTTCTAGACTAGCCGTAAAGATAAAATCAAAGGCAACGTATTCTTTCGACCTACATATCGAGATAACCCAATAATGATATTGAGATCGCCGCACGTTTCATGAAAATCCGTCTATCAATTGAAATTTGCAAGAGATACAAAATGGCTCTTTCACATTCGGAACGAGGAAAGCCCCGAAGGGTTCGTCATTGCCTACCTCGAAACCGGAACCGGAAAGCCCTGGACCGGACACGTCAGGCTCGCGACGTCTTCGGATCTCGCATCTAGCCACTCGACTTTGCGATTCGCCGGTAGTTTCGGTTTAGTGCTCGTGCTTGGCTCTGAATGGCAAACGAGATCGAATCGATAGAGCGATTAGGGGCGACCTGAGTGGTGTCAATAAACGGGCAAAATGCGGTGCAGCCCGCAAGCTGGGACAGGGAAACATCCGAAGAACACGAAGAGACTACAACGTCTTCGAGTCAACGACACGACGTCGCTCGAGTACTGAGAGGCAGTCTCGTTTGTCCCGTCGCATCGTTAACCCACATTCTTGTAGTTTTGAATTACCACCCGACGAGCTTCGCGACGAACCCATCCTCCGACTTCCACTCGACTTCGAAAGCAGCGGAGATTCACATCGATTTTTTCCTTCACTCTCATGCTTCTAATAGTTTAGGCGATGAAACCCGAGCTTTCAGATTTCTCGGTCTTTCACCCTCGTCCTCCTCCCCTCGCGTCTCGCCGCTTCGAGTCTGCCGAGGGAAAAAAAAGAATAGTCCCCCATAAAGCAGAAGGAGTTATCTTTGCGTCTGGTCTTTCATCTTCGCTGCGGCCTTCCTGCGAACTTTTTTTTTTATTCCTATCCTTTTACGTGTGTTTCCGGCACAATGAAAGCGACGAGTTCTTCCCGTCGCTTCTAGTTGAATCGAAGAAACGAGCGCAGCGTAGCGGAAAGG
This sequence comes from Amblyjoppa proteus, assembly GCA_963922035.1. NCBI lineage: Eukaryota > Metazoa > Arthropoda > Insecta > Hymenoptera > Ichneumonidae > Amblyjoppa > Amblyjoppa proteus. Next base: position 11,618,721 of record OY998231.1, on the reverse strand, counting down.
GATATTCATGCTAGGGGCTCGATCGTTTCGCTATTCAGCGCCGAGCTTCGCCGGCTTAGCGTCCTCGGGGGATTTTACCTCGGGTGTAATCGCTCACCGCATTTCTCACTTTTCCATCGTATTTCCATGACCTACTGGGTTAGCACTGTAATCTCATACAGCTGGCAGAGCGGACTTTCAAAGGGGACGAAAAAACCACACCTAGATATGGCGATCGGATATGTCTGTACAGGGCACAGCAGGATCGTCGACCTGGGAAACTTCGCCTAAACCAGCTAGATACACAGGCACCCGATGAACGAACACGAAACTTACGTAGACCCGCAGTGTTTGTGGCGGTGTTTGTGGCGGTGTTTGTGGCGGTGTTTGTGGCGATGTTTGTGGCGATGTTTGTGGCGGTGTTTGTGGCGGTGTTTGTGGCGGTGTTTGTGGCGGTGTTTGTGGCGGTGTTTGTGGCGGTGTTTGTGGCGGTGTTTGTGGCGGTGTTTGTGGCGGTGTTTGTGGCGGTGTTTGTGGCGGAGATAGTCGCGCAGTCAATCGCGCGCACACACGCACAGACAAACGTGCAGACAAACACGCAGACAAAGTGGGATACTACCCTGCATGTAATCGTTCACCCCATATATCTTAATATTCTATCATATTTCTATGGCCTACTGGGGTTCGCATTGTAATCTCATACAGCTGGCAGAGTGAGCGCGATTTCAAAGAGGCGGTTAGACCTCACCTAGAGAGGGCGATCGGGTATGCCTGCACCGGGCACAGCAGTGTCGTTGATCCGGTAGACTTCGCCTCAACCAGCTCGATCTTCCGATTGACCGAGAGCTTCGGTTTGGAGCTTGTACTCGGCTCTACATGTGTCAAACGGGAGCGGTGCCCAGCAGTGATTGGATCGACGATTATGAGTCGTTACCTCCAAGATGTTGTTACGATAATTCGATTTTCATTGGAAACTACTGACCGTGTTACGGGGACAGGGAATCCCTGACCGGGACAAGTCAGTGCCACCGCCGTCGATCTCGTCGTTGGCCTGACGACTTTGATGTCGTCGTTAGTAAACTTTGGCTTCGCACTGGACACGGGCTCTGAGATATAAAAATCGACGTGATTTCGTGCATTCTTATATTGCCGTCGAGAAAATCTAGCGAATGAAAGATCGCTGCCGCGTTTTTTTGTCTACTTTCTGAGTGGGACAGGGGAATCCCCGTTATGGCGACGACGCAACCGTTTATCTAAATGATCAGGACTTTTCCATCAAGAACTGAAAAAAAAATACTTCTCTTATCAGTCGGCTATTGGAAATTCATCAATGAAGAATTCGCGAGTTAATTGATTTCACACTCTACACACATGACCCCATTTGTTATCAGACTCTTTTGTTGTCCCACAAATTGATACGACTAACCGTGAAATAGGCACAGGGAATCCTTGAGCGGGACACGTGAGCGAGATTTCATTTCCCTGCGGCGTTGGCATGAGGACCTTTATATCGGCGTTGGTAAATTTAGGTTTGGCACTCGTCACAGGTTCTGAGCGACACAATACGAAAAAATCAATAAACAAAAAGTACAATTGTCGTTAATGTCGTACCTAAAAGCAGGGACCGGGTACCCCTGAGCAGGACACGAGAGCGTGCAGTCGTCCTCGTTGGCGCGAACGGTAGCTTCCAACGTTCTAACGGATACCCCGGAGAATTTCGGCTTTACGCTCGCCATGGGCTCTAAGCAACCAAAAAAAACAACAACAAAAGTTGATCATTTTTTTTTTTTTTTTTAGCCGTTCGCACACTGAGAGAAAGACATAGCAAAAACTACCAGCGATCTAAGAAAAACATTACCAAAGATCACGGTAGTAAGCAACTAGGCGTTAGCTACTAGGCGGACAGTACCGAATTTTCACGAAACGGAAGTTAGCAACGTTGCTCCAATGGTATCATTGACAGCTGTCACTTTTCTCAAATAGTTTCTTTGCCATCGAAACAATTTATAAAAATGTATTCTATTACACTAGGATCCCGATTTTTCGAAGCTCGATTTTTTGAAATCCAATTTTTCGAAACCGGGGAACCGGGGCAAAACGGTGACATAAAATGTCATATCGACGTGGAACAAAATATGGTAACAATGAAGCTAACAAAAGTTGCTGCAACTCAAATCGAAAGTTACCCCATTTTGGCCCAGGTCGTTTTTGTTTTTATATCCTTTCAAAATTGGTGCCGACACAATTTTGGTGTGAAAAGCAATGGATCTATGCTTCGGGTATCGTTGTAGCAGGTTTTATTGCTCAGCGTCCCCGTTTTGCCCCGGTTTACCCTATTATAGTTCATGTATATATAATATATATCCAGAAATATATTTATGCGTATACTTTATTTCCATGGGGGAATTACTTCTCTCAGTGCACAAGTGGTCTTCTAATGCCAAATGAAATACCAGGACCTACTACGCGGGCACCCCCGGGATGTGTAAAAGAATTACCTGAACGATGGAACCGGATAACCTTGAACCGGACACAAGAGGGTCGTCGAGCCGCCAAAGAGGACTACGGGATTGGTGGACTTGACATCAAGCGCCGTCATCTTTGGCTTCGAGCTCGAAACTGGTTCTAAATCATACGAAAGGGTCGAACTTTAGGACGGTTTAAACTTATGATCGCTCTTGAGATCGAATATAAGATCGATGTTTGGCCTGAACTTAATTGCGTTATTAAGACTTATCTTTAGTTCGTACTTAAGATGGAAATTCATTGCATTCTTAAGATACATCTTAAGACCGAAGTACGGACCAAACTTCGATCGTAAGTTCGATCTCAAGAGCGATCTTAAGTTCAAACTAACGTCTCAAAGTAGTTAAGCATTTTTCTACCCTGTAGCGGATCGAACAACTTTCGGACCACAACCAAATGACAAATCGTTACTTTTCCACAAAAAGCTACCGAAAGGGGCAAAGCAACCGTTCAAATGGTTTTCAGTAAACGAAAACCTCTTCTCAGGAATTGTGGGACATCAATCACTCGTCAGCGTTTTGTTGCCTTCAACTCCTAAACTGACTTATAGCGGTGGGACCGACGTTTCGCTTGCGAGAAACGCCTCAGCGGCTGGCCATCTCGCGGCCGAACTTTTGCCCAAAAAGCTACCGAAAGGGGCAAAGCAACCGTTCGAACGGTTTTCAGTAAACGAGAACCTCTTCTCAGGAATTGTGGGACATCAATCACTCGTCAGCGTTTTGTTGCCTTCAACTCCTAAACTGACTTATAGCGGTGGGACCGACGTTTCGCTTGCGAGAAACGCCTCAGCGGCTGGCCATCTCGCGGCCGAACTTTTGCCCAAAAAGCTACCGAAAGGGGCAAAGCAACCGTTCGAACGGTTTTCAGTAAACGAGAACCTCTTGTTAGGAATTGTTGGACATCAATCACTCGTCAGCGATTCATTGCCTTCAACCCCTAAACCTACTTATAGCGGCGAGACCGACGTTTCGCTTGCAAGAAACGCCTCAGCGGGTGGCCATCTGGCGGCCGACGCGCGAACCAAAGTTATAGTAGCGCGATCCGCGACGCGAAACGAATTCCGACCACAAAACCCTCTCAAAAAAATTAAAAAAAAACGTCCCGCACTAAAAATCCCTGAATAACCCAAAAAAAAATATCCCTTCATAAATTTACTCTCTTAGGCTCGCGATCTCTGCCGCTCATAACACTAACGCATGATGTGAGGCTGAATGGATGAGTTAAGCCCGTTTTCCATCGACCCGATCTTTCTTCACCTACCTGTTCATACTTTTTCAGGCATTCTATAAGACCAGTTGGTATTTGGGTCTATTGCGGGTCGCTTTTTAGTGGTAAAGCAACCGGGGATTATTGGTCGTGAGCTGAAAAACAACCGACAGGCAACGCTTGAAGCATCCGTTAGGGCAATGATCAGTAGGCTTGACATTTTTTTGTTTGTTTTCTCTTGCGCTTCATTGGGCGACCAAACTTACTTGAAAACTGGGACAGGATGAGCCTGAGCAGGACAAAGCAGTGGCGCCCCTCGGCCTGCGATTATTTCGAATGTACGACTCTTGTCGATAGTGGAAAACTTTGGTCTGGCCGAGCCCACCGGTTCTACAAGTTCACACTGAAGACATTAGAGTGGGGATGAGAAAGCAAAAAAGAACGATGAAATTATGCTCTTCAGCCGCGATCAGACTTTTTTGTTGCAATATACTTTTCTGGCGGTGCCGGGACAGGGTGCCAATAGCAGAGATCGGGTTCGTCGTGAGTTTTTGGCCAAAGAGTTTCGCCCTAAAGCCGTTTTCCTTTCTCTCGATACAAACGGCACTTGTCGCTAAGGATCATCGAAGTTGTGTTAGTTGAACTGCCATCTTGACAGACTAAAAATTCAGTCGCTACTCAGACATTTTTTAATGTATATTTTTTATTGTTTGGGCTCCCAAATATTTTTTTTTTCTTCGTTAATAATTCATAACAATTGGTGGAGATGGAGATCGTCGCGGTGCGTCATGTTTTTTCTTATCTGATCGACGCCAATGCAGAGATGACAATTTTGACCGAATATAACATTTTTTTTTTTTTTTAATTCGACTATATATTTTTCACTCTTCGACCACAGATTTCGATACAAACGGCTGGAACTTTACGCTAATGAAAAATGATCGCAGATAAATTTAAAAAAAAATCAACTCCATTTATTATTTTATAATACCTGCGATTTTTCGTTCCAAAAGTCGATCACGTGATACGAGACGTGTTTTGTTGTTAAAAAAAAATTGTAAATTATTCTGCCAAAGCCAAATTTGGACAGCATTAGTGTAAAATTCGTTCGACAACGATCTACCTACCTAAAAGTCGCGACGGGATACGCCTGAGCCGGACACATCAGGGTAAAGCTCGAATCTTTGGTAACGCGAAGACCAACGTCGTTCACGGATGGAAATTGTGGCTTGGAACTCGAGGCGGGCTCTAGAAAACAATTGTCTCGTTTCTCACGGTTGCTCTCGTCGTCGACGATATTTAGATTTATCTTCGCGATTGGAAAGACGCCTGTGCTGGAAAAGGGCACCGATCGACTCTAATCGGCTCGATTTGTTAAATCTCCACGTAACAAATTAATCGTTACCGAAGGCTGCGGTAGATCCGACACCAATACTAATTATTGTTTCATATCGTTTAGATTTCAATGCTTTTAATGCGTCTCATACCTCCACGTGAGTCTGGCTCGTCATTAACGTGACCGCAAACCAAACGTCGAACATAAACACAATATGTATCATTGCTATTATTATAATTTTTACGATTATCATTATTATTAATAGTATCATCGATGATAAGTACTGGCGCTTGCCTATGGAGTGATAATGAGAAACCTTGCATGTCACCATTAATTGGCATAACGCCATTAATTGACATATCATCATTAATCAGCGTATCGCCATTAATCGACGTATCGCCATTAACTGGCATATAGCCATTAAGTGGCATATCACCATTAATCGACATATCGCCGTTAACTGGCATATCACCATTAATTGACATATCGCCATTAATTGACATATCACCATTAACCGGCATATCGCCATTCATTGAGATATTGTCATTAATTGACACATCACTATTAATTGAAATATAGCCATTAATTGACATATCACCATTAGCTGGCATATCACAATTAACTTGCACATCGCCATTAATTGAGATTTTACCATTAATTGACACATCACCATTAATTGAAATATAGCCATTAATTGACATATCACAATTAACTTGCATATCGCCATTAACTGGCATATCGTCATTAATTGGTATATCACCATTAACTGGCATATCACCATTACCTGGCATATCACCATTAATCGACATATCGCCATTAATTGGCATATCACCATTAACTAGCATATCGCCATTAATTGAGATATCACCATTAATTGACACATCACTATTAATTGACATATCGCCATTAATTGAAATATCGCCATTAACTGGTATATCGCCATTAACCGACATATCGCAATTAATTGAGATATTACCATTAATTGACACATCACTATTAATTGCAATATAGCCATTAATTGACATATCACCATTAGCTGGCATATCACAATTAACTTGCACATCGCCATTAATTGAAATATAGCCATTAATTGACATATCACAATTAACTTGCATATCGCCATTAACTGGCATATCACTATTAACTGGCATATCGTCATTAATTGGTATATCACCATTAACTGGCATATCACCATTACCTGGCATATCACCATTAATCGACATATCGCCATTAATTGACATATCACCATTAACTAGCATATCGCCATTAATTGAGATATTACCATTAATTGACACATCACTATTAATTGACATATCGCCATTAATTGAAATATCGCCATTAACCGACATATCGCAATTAATTGAGATATTACCATTAATTGACACATCACTATTAATTGAAATATAGCCATTAATTGACATATCACCATTAGCTGGCATATCACAATTAACATGCATATCGTCATTAACTAGAATATCACAATTAACTTGCATATCGTCATTAACCGGCATATCACCATTAATTGGGACATCGCAATTAATAGGCAATTGTGTCGTTTCTCGTTCTTACACTCGTCGTTCACGATATTTATTTTCACTCTGGGAAACACGCTTATGCTGGAAAAGGGCACCGACCCGATTAATGGGATCGATTTTTTCGATGTCCAAATAACAAATTAATCGTGATCGAAGGCTCCGGTAGATCCGACGCCAATACTAATTAGTGTGTCACGTCGTTTAGATTGTAACGTCTTTAGTGGGTCTCGCACCTACATGGGAGTAAGGTTTGTCAACAGCGTGACCGAAAAAACCCACGGCGAACATAAACACCATATGTATCAATACTATTGTTATTATTATTATTATTATTATTATTATTGTTATCATTATCGATGATAAGTACAAGTGCCTACCTATAGAGCGGTACTGGAAAACCTTGCGCGGGGCACAGAAGCGTGACGCTTATTCCCGAGGCTGCTGAGAATCGTTGCAGATCGCTGGTACCGGATATCTGCGGCCTGGTACTCGATGCCGGTTCTGCATACATTCCCGCATAATTCACGCACGCACATATACAGACAGCGTAATACTTGGGTGATATGGCTAACGGGAAATTATTTTAGAAAAATATGGAATTTTGTTGAATTGATAAAAAAAAAAAACAAAACAAAACAAATGTTGTTTTGGCATGGAAACCGTCCCGATCAGATTGACAGTTTCTGTGGGGCGTGCCTCAAAAGAAGATACAACAATTGGCAGTATCACCCTTAATTGGCATATGGCCGTTAATTGGCTTATGACTATTAAGTGAGCAATCATCATTCAGTGACATATCATCAGTAATTGAGGTATCATCAATAGTTGATATATTAACGAATTTACATACACCGATAGTTGGCATATCACCATTTATTGGCCTATAGTCATTAATTAATATATTACTATTGTAATAATTCATATAATCATTAATTGAAAGATGATGATTGAGGGTAAACATAAGGACTAACTGGCAGAGTGTCGTTAATTGGCATATCACAATTAAGTAGCATATGGCCATTAAATGTCAAAAGACCGTTAATTGTCATATCGTCCTTAATTATCATATCGCCCTTAATTGTTACATCACGTTACTTGTCATATCGCCCTTAATTGTCATATCGCCCTTAATTGTCACATCGCCCTTAATTGTCACATCGCCCTTAATTGTCACATCGCCCTTAATCGTCACATCTCCCTTAATTGTCACATCGCCCTTAATCGTCACACCTCCCTTAATTGTCATGTCACCCTCAATCGTCACATCTCCCTTAATTGTCATATCGCCCTTAATCGTCACATCGCCCTTAATTGTCATATCGCCCTTAATCGTCACATCTCCCTTAATTGTCATATCGCCCTTAATCGTCACATCGCCCTTAATTGTCATATCGCCCTTAATCGTCATATCGCCCTTAATCGTCACATCTCCCTTAATTGTCATGTCACCCTCAATGGTCACATCGCCCTTAATTGTCATATCACCCTTAATTGTCACACCACCCTAGATTGTCACACCACCCTTAACTGTCATACCACCCTTAATTGTCACACCACCCTTAATCGTCACATCTCCCTTAATTGTCATGTCACCCTCAATCGTCACATCACCCTTAATTGTCACATCGCCATTAATTGTCATATCGCCCTCAATCGTCATATCACCCTCAATCGTCACATGTCCCTTAATTGTCACACCACCCTTAATTGTCACACTACTCTTAATTGTCACACGACCCTTAATTGTCACATAACCCCCAATTCTGATAACACACTCCGAATTGTCATCTCACCCTAAGCAGCCATATCACCCTCAATTACCCGACACACCAAGAGCCCAAACGACGTCAGTGACGACTTTCTCATTACTATTCGTCCCTCTCTTATCTTTACCTGAACGACGGGACCGGAAACCCTTGGGCCGGACACAGCAGGGTCATCGCGCCCCCGAGCATCACCCTGAATGCCTGGGAATCGGCTAGCGACGGAAATTTCGGTCGTGCACTCCCGACTGGCTCTGGACAGCGCACAAGAACATTGAAAAAAAAAAAAAAAAAAAAAAAAAAAGAACCTGAGGAATCGATCAAACGTGACGAAGTCGCGCTAACAACGGACCAACCGGAAGTCGACCAAATTATCGTCCGGTCGGAGAACATCGATACATCTACATATATATATATATATGTATATATGTGTGCGTCGCTCTCCGGAGAGTCGCCGGTCGACCGGAGAGAGAATGAGCCGATACGAAATTCTATATGCGAACTATGTGCAAAGGCAGCGAGGAGAACGCGATAAAGCACACGCGACCGTTCGACTTGTTCGCGTGACGGGACGTCGAGCGCAGGCTCTCCAGTCACGTTTTCGCGAGTCAAATAAAGAGGCGGAGAGCCGGAATCGGAGTGGAAAGGAGAGAGAGAGAGAGAGAGAGAGAGAGAGAGAGAGAGAGAGTCATACAGAACGGGCGGACGGTAGAAAGGATTTCAATATTATGGTACCTGAATGCTGGAACGGGAAACGCCTGCGCGGGACAGAAGATTGTCTGGCTCGCGTTCCGGCGAACCGTGAAGGCGCTCATCGTGTCCAGCGTTGGAAACTTCGGTCTCGCGCTGCCAACGGGCTCTGAGCACGTGGATTTTCGGAGAGAGAGAGAGAGAGAGAGAGCGGCGTTGTGGAGCGTCATGCGGTGTGTTCGACATTTTATCGGGAAGAGATCGGATGATCTAATATGTTTTGGTTTTTTTTTTCTTTTTTTTATCTTCAGGGTAGGGAAGAGTGAGCGATGGCTGGTTAGTGACAGGCGATTTTGTGAAATTTTTCGGGGTATTTTGGAGTTCAATGACATGTTTGCACGATTTTGGCAACGATTCTACAACATTTCGATATAGACTTTGCTAAATTTGACTGGAAATTTTTATTAAATTTGGATGGCAATTTTACTAGAATTGGCCGTCAATTGTAGAAGATTTGGCTGTCAACTTTGCAATATTTGACTGAGGATTTTATAAAATTAGGCTGTCACTTTTACTAGATTTGGCTGTCAGTTTTACTAGATTTGGCTGTCAATTTTACTAGATTTGGCCGTCAATTGTACAAGATTTGGCTGTCAATTGTAATTGTCACATTTGGTCGTCAGTTTTCAATATTTAGCTGCCAATGTTTACTATTTGGCTGTGAATTTTACAATAGTTGACTGGCAACTTTACAATAGTTGACTGGCAACTTTGCAACAATTGACTGGCAACTTTGCAATAGTTGACTGGCAACATTGCAATAGTTGACTGGCAACTGTGCAATAGTTGACTTGCAACTTTGCAATAGTTGACTGGCAACATTGCAATAGTTGACTGGCAACTTTGCAATAGTTGACTGGCAACTTTGCAACAATTGACTGGCAACTTTGCAATAGTTGACTGGCAACATTGCAATAGTTGACTGGCAACTGTGCAATAGTTGACTTGCAACTTTGCAATAGTTGACTGGCAACATTGCAATAGTTGACTGGCAACTTTGCAATAGTTGACTGGCAACTGTGCAATAGTTGACTGGCAACTTTGCAATAGTTGACTGGCAACTTTGCAACAATTGACTGGCAACTTTGCAATAGTTGACTGGCAACATTGCAATAGTTGACTGGCAACTTTGCAATAGTTGACTGGCAACATTGCAATAGTTGACTGGCAACTTTGCAATAGTTGACTGGCAACTGTGCAATAGTTGACTGGCAACTTTGCAATAGTTGACTGGCAACTGTGCAATAGTTGACTGGCAACTTTGCAATAGTTGACTGGCAACTTTGCAATAGTTGACTAGCAACTTTGCAACAATTGACTGGCAACTTTGCAATAGTTGACTGGCAACTTTGCAATAGTTGACTGGCAACGTTGCAATAGTTGACTGGCAACTTTGCAATAGTTGACTGGCAACTGTGCAATAGTTGACTGGCAACTTTGCAATAGTTGACTGGCAACTTTGCAATAGTTTACTGATAACTTTACAAAATTTGACAACATTTGGCTATTAACTTTGCAAAATTTGACTGACGATTTTACGAAATTCGGCTGATGATTTTATGAAATTTGACTGTCAATTTTACAAAATCTGGTTGTCAAGTTTACAAGATTTGGTTGTCAATTTGTAATATTTGGCTTTCACTTTTTAATATTTAGCTGTCAATTTGATATATTTGGCTGTCATTTGTAATATTTGCCTGTCAATTTGTAATATTTGGCTGTAATTTGTAATATTTGGCTGTCAATTTGTAATATCTGGCCTTCATTTTTTAATATGTGGCTTTTAGTTTTTTTATACTTGGCTGTCAATTCGTAATACTTGGCTGTCAATTTGTAATATTTTCCCGTCAATTTTTAATATTTGGCCGTCAATTTTTACTATCTAGCTGTGAATTTTTAACAAGATAAATTGAGGTTCATCTCAATGTCGCGAATGAATTCTTTGAAATCAACCTGATCAATATTCGCCCACTCTTCCCTGCATATAAGGGTGTTTATGGGATACCTGAAAGCTGGAACGGGAAACGACTGCGCCGGACAGAAGAGTGTCAATGGCTCGGCGAATCTAACGTTGTAGGCCCGCAATGTTTCCGTCATCGTGAACTTTGGTTTCGTACTTGCGACCGGTTCTGTTGATAAATTTTAAAGACGAAAATTATAGAAGCTCTTTATGAAAATATTGGAAATTCTCTGAAGAGACCTAAAACAACCTCAACTGACATAATAAGCGTTTACTGTCTGCGTCAACGACGAAGTTGGAATATTTTTTTAAACGAAAGAGTAGTGCAAAAGTGCGTGTTCCCAGTAAAATTGTATGTGAAAACACCTTCAGTAGCTTTACAATCGGGTGGGAATCTTTTTCTGATATTTCAGACAGACACGTTAAAATAAGATTCAAGAATCCATTTCCAAAACTTAATTTCAAGCCCTCCTAAGGGAGGAAATTTGTGCGATATCTTTCTGACTATTTTGCTCGATATCGTGCTGAATATCTTGCTGAACATCGTGCCTGATATCTTGCCGAATATTTTGATTAATATCTTGCTTGATATCTTGCTGAATATTTTGTTCAATATCTTGTTCGATATCTCGCGAATGTCTTGCTCGATATTTTGCTGAATATCTCACTGAATATTATGCTTTATATGTTGCAGAATACCTTGCTGAATATATTGCTCGATATCTTGCTGAATATCGTACTCGACACCTTGCTGAACATCCAACCATGATACCTTGGTGAATATTCAGCTCGGCAGCTTGCTGAATATCTTGCTGCATATCTAGCTCGACACCTTGCCGAATATCTTGCTGAATATCTAGCTCGATAACTTGCTGAATATCGAGCTCGACACCTTGCTGAATGTCTTGCTGAATATACAGCTTGATATCTTGCTGAATATACAGTTCGACACCTTGCTGAATATTTTGCTCGATATCTTGCTGAATATTTTGCTCGATATCTTGCTCGATACATTGCTGAATATCTTGCTGAATACCCAACTCGACACCTTGCTGAATACCCAGCTCGATACTTTGCTGAATATCCAGCTCGACCCCTTGCTGAATATCCAGCTCGACCCCTTGCTGAATATTTTGCTCGATATCGTACTGAATATCTTGCAGAACATCGTGCCTGATATCTTGCTGAATATTTTGATTAATATCTTGCTTGATATCTTGCTGAATATTTTGTTTAATATCTTGTTCGATATCTCGCGAATGTCTTGCTCGATATCTTGCTGAATATCTTACTCGACACCTTGCTGAACATCCAACCATGATACCTTGGTGAATATTCAGCTAGGCAGCTTTCCGAATATCTTGCTGATTATCTAGCTCGATAACTTGCTGGATATCGAGCTCGACACCTCGCTGAGTATCCAGCTCGACACCTTGCTGAATATCGAGCTCGACACCTTGCTGAATGTCTTGCTGAATATACAGCTTGATATCTTGCTGAATATGCAGTTCGACACCTTGCTGAATATTTTGCTCGATATCTTGCTGAATATACAGCTCGATATCTTGCTGAATATATACCTCGATATCTTGCTGAATATACAGATCGACACCTTGCTGAATATTTTGCTCGATATCTTGCTCGATACATTGCTGAATATCTTGCTGAATACCCAGCTCGACACTTTGCTGAATACCCAGCTCGACACCTTGCTGAATATTTTGCTCGATATCTTGCTGAATATTTTGCTCGATATCTTGCTGAATATTATGCTAGATACCTTCTAGACTATTTTGCCCGATATCTCGCTGAATATCTTGCTCGACACCTTGCTGAATATTTTACACGATACCTTATCGAATATCTTGCTCGATATCGTGCTGAATATTTTACACGATACCTTGCTGAATATCTTACTCGATATCGTGCTGAATATTTAGCTCGGCACCTTGCTGACTATTTTGCGAATGTCTTACTCAATATCTTGCGAATATCTTGCTGAATATCTTACTCGATACCTTGCTGTATGTTTTAATCTATATCTTGCTGAATATCTTACTCGATATCTCGCTGAATATCTTACTCGATATCTTGCTGAATATTTAGCTCGACACCTTGCTGACTATTTTGCGAATGTCTTACTCAATATCTTGCGAATATCTTGCTGAATATCTTACTCGATATCTTGCTGAACATTTAGCTCGACACCTTGCTGACTATTTTGCGAATGTCTTACTCAATATCTTGCGAATATCTGGCTGAATATCTTACTCGATACCTTGCTGTATGTTTTAATCTATATCTTGCTGAATAACGAGACCTTGCTGAATACTTTACTGAATATCTTGCTCCTTATCTTGCTGAATACTTTACTGAATATCTTGCTCGATATCTTGCTGAATACTTCACTGAATATCTTGCTCGTTATCTTGCCCCGATTTGAGCCTAATGTTTTTTGAGGACACTTTTTCATTTGCATATCTCGCCGAAGATGTTTTCACATTCTCAAAAAAAAACAAAAACAAAAAAAAACACTGAATCTGTACCTGAAAGCTGGTACAGGAAACGCCTGGGCCGGACAGAACAGAGTCTGGGCTCCGCCTTCGTCGACCATGTAAGCCCGCAACGTGTCCGTCATCGGAATTTTTGGCTTAGCACTGTTAACGGGTTCTGGCAATATCGATCAGAAAAATAAAAAAATCGTCTCCATTCGGTAACTGCATCCACTTTTTTTCGTTTCTTTCTTTGCAGAAAAAAAAAATCAAAAAAAAAAAATTCAGACGTGATAGAATCGATTATCTGATACCTGAAAGCTGGTACGGGGAACGCCTGTGCCGGACAGAAGAGAGTCTGCTTCGAACCCCGAATAACGGTGTACGTTCGCGAGGTATCCGTCATCGGAAATTTAGGTCTCGCGCTGCCGAGTGGTTCTGATAAACGCAATTAATTACAAATCAAGATGTATAAAAATAAAAAAATAAAAAAAAAAAACAAAACAAAACGGCGAGAGCGAGTGAAAGCATCGACAATGCAAGTCGGACATGTAAAGATCGCTGGAAAAAGCTGTGGCCGAAGCGCATTCAACTACACAATTTAATTAATTTATTTATCATTAGGAGAGGGTGAAAAAAAAAATGGAGAATTTATAGCCCCTCAATTGCGCACCTGAAAGCTGGAACGGGATACGCCTGGGCAGGACAGAAGAGCGTCAGCGGTGCATTGTTTTTCACGGTGTAAGTTCGCGAGTTCTCCGACATGGTAAATTTTGGTCTCGCACTTGCAACTGGCTCTATAATGGCAAAGCAAAGAAAAAAAAAAGCTTCTCAATGAGTATGCTCATTACTTAGATACTGCCCGAGTAGTACTTGGGCTCCTTCGTTGATTTGATTACCGTTGTGAATTTATCGGTAAACTGCGATGGTTACCATTTTACCAGTAAATTTTAATAGTTAGCAAAATGGTAACCGGTAAAATACCGGTAAACTGCAATAGTTGCCATTTTACCGGTAAACGGTAACAATTACCATTTTACCGGTAGACTGTAACAGTTACCATTTTACCGGTAAACTGTAATAGTTATTATTTTACCGGTAAACTATAATAGTTACTATTTTACCGGTAAAATGTAATAATTATCATTCTACCGGTAAACTGTAATAATTACCATTTTACCGGTAGACTGTAATAATTACCATTTTACCTGTAAACTGTAATAATTATTATTTTACCGGTAGACTGTAATATTTACCATTTTACCTGTAAACTGTAATAATTATTATTTTACCGGTACACTGTTACCATAATTACCATTTTACCTGTAAACTGTAATAATAACCATTTTACCGGTAAAATGTAATAGTTACCATTTTACCGGTGTTTACCGGCGAAACAACGGTAAAACCGGTTACCGGTTTACCAGTAAAATGGTAATTATTACAGTTTATCGGTAAAATGGTAATTAATAGAGCTTTGTAATAATTACTATTTTACCGATAAACTGTAATAGTTACCATTTTATGTGTAAACTGTTATAATTACCATTTTACCGGTAAACTGTAATAGTTACCATTTTATCGGTAGACTGTAATAAGTACCATTTTACCGGTAGACTGTAATAAGTACCATTTTACCGGTAAACTGTAATAATTACCATTTTACCGGTAGACTGTAATAAGTACCATTTTACCGGTAGACTGTAATAATTACCATTTTACCGGTAGACTGCAATAGTTACCATTTTACCGGTGAACTGCAATAATTACCATATTAAGGTGAAGTGTAACCGGTCACGTTACCGGTAATTTCAGTAAAATGCGTGCTGGTTATGTTAGTAAAAATCGCGAAAACCGCCAATCTCGACCTTTAAACCATACAGATGGGTGGTTTTCCCATTAGCTGCATTTTGACTATTAAATTATGAACTATTGACGATTAAATAAACAATATAATCCCAGGTCCCGAGTCGATAATGTCAATTTCCACTTTAGTAGCGCAGTTTGAACATCGCAGACGATAGTCAAACTGTCAAACGGGGTAAAAAGCGACCCCAGAGAGTCGCTTTTCTACCCCGTACATGAGTTCTAGCCTTAAATTCACCGGAAAGATTATTTTTAAAAAAAATACTGTATATAATCCATAAACTCCTAATTTTTTCATAGACAAGTTACCATCGGCAAAATGTCATCGCGTTTAATTAACCAGTTATTTACCTCAAGATAAATAAATTAATAATAATAACAATAATAATAGTAATAACAATAGTATCATTGCGGGACAATTTTGACGATTTTTTTTCCGCGCGTTCTCCAAATTGCAAAAAATTGTTACGAGCGAATTCGTTTACCATATTGCAAAAAGCAAAGCTCGAAACGCTAAATCAACGGGGTGAAAGTAAATCGTTGTAAAAAAAAGGGGGGGGGGAACACCCAGAAAAATAATTTATTTAACGGCCACCGTTTATTTTGATGAAGTAAAACATTTATTTGATTTAAGTAACTGTTTACTTTATTTAAATAAATATTTATTTAATTTAAGTAACTGTTTACTTTATTTAAATAAATATTTATTTAATTTAAGTAACTGTTTACTTTATTTAAATAAATATTTATTTAATTTAAGTAAGTATTTACTTTATTTAAATAAATATTTATTTACATCAAATAGATATTCTACTTAAACCAAATAAACAGCGGCCGACAAATAAATTATTTTTCTGGGTGAAGGGAAACCTTGACACTTGGCCCGATTAATGAACTCACGTTTTCCCCGCGCTGATTGAACATTTGTGTACGAACTACCTGTTTGAATACAACCCGAGCATATGTGGATAATGATGATTACACAGCCATGTCGAGATAATCTCCAGGCGCTATATCGGCCAGGGGAATCACGCCGTTTGCATTGGCATAGGGAAATCACGGGATACCTGTTATTACCTCGCTCGCCAGTTAACCAGGTACGCTCGGGTAAGTCAAAGTCTGGCGAAGCCCCGAGTGAATCGTCGGAGCGACGAATCGGAGCGAGTGTGTGACGGAGAAAAGTCCTCGTTGGAATGAAATTATATTCGTGAAATTATTGACACAAATATGGTTTTTGTGAATTTACTTTGGACCTACGTTTTGAAAAATGCACTAAAAAAAAAATTATTTTCATTATAAAAAAGAATTCATATTGATTTGTTGATTTTTTTTTTTTTTTTTTTTTTTTCGAAGAAAGTTTATGCTTCATTCCACGCGAAAGGAAAAACTCGAGAAGGGTGAATTTCTGCTTATCATTTACTATTTACAATATTTTTACTATACATTTTTGAAAAATATTATTTACATTTTTCATGTTTAGTAATAAAGATACTTTTTTATATATTATCTCGTATATACATTATTTTTGTATTATCCCATACAGTAAAATAGGTAGCAACTTTTTTTTTTTTTTTTTGCCACAAACGTCCACAAATCTTTTCATTCTAATTTTACAAAAAAAAAATATCTCTGTTATGTTAATTTTACGAATATTTTTTTGTAAAATTAACAAAATAATTTTGTGAACGTTTGTGGAAAAAGAAAGTTTGTTAACCCCTTCGCTGTCAGGTGGAAAGAAACATTTCGTGCCAAAAATGTGTTGGAAAAAAAAGGTTTCAAAACCGCGTGAAAATTTTATTACAAAGATTTTTGGGACCGCTGTATCCGAATCTGATATCATATTTCTAAAAATCAAAATGGCGGATCCGATGTGGCGAATCAAAATTCGGAAAAATTTGGGAATTCGAAAAAAAAAAATTGGTATTTTATTTATTTATTTATTTATTTATTAAATATAAAATTTTATAGTTTTTGAAGTCACGGAGTCCGAATTAAATAATACCGGGTTTCAAAAAATCCAAAATGGCGGATCTAATGGGACGAATTAAAATTCGAAAAAATGTAAAGAAAGAAAAATTAGTATCGTACGGTTGTTGAATTATTTATCTTGATATTAGTTTCGGATGCCGCAACATCAAAAACAATAGGATTCCCATTTTTATTGAAATTCAAATATTTTTTGGAATTTCGAACCTCCACATTGGATCCGCCATGTTGAATTCAGAAAATTTGAAATTATATTCGAATTCCACGACCTCAAAAACTATAGGAAACCCGTGTTTATTGAAATCCAAATATTTTTGGGGGTTTCGATCCATCATATTGGATGCGCCATTTTATATCTTTCAAATTTGACTTCAGATTTGGATTCAGCAATATCGAAAACCTTACGATACCCAAGGACTATTAGATTGCGATCGTGTAAATATGTTTTCTTAAAGGTGCCCCTATAGGGGTCATGACGATTTTATTATAAAGGTTTTTGGGGGCCGCTGCATCCGAATTTGATATCATATTTCCAAAATCCAAAATGGCGGATCCAATATGGCGAATCAAAATTCGGTAAAATGTAGGAATTCGATAAAATTTGGTATTTAATAGTTTCTGAAGACGCGCAATCCGAATTAAATACTAGATTTAAAAAATCCAAAATGGCGGAATCAATATGGCGTATCAAAATTTGGAAAGATGTTGGAATTCGATAAAAATTGATATTTTATAGTTTCTGAAGACGCGCAATCCGAATTAAATACTAGTTTTAAGAAATCCAAAATGGCGGAATCAATATGGCGTATCAAAATTTGGAAAAATGTTGGAATTCGATAAAAATTGGTACTTTATAGTTTCTGAAGACGCACAATCCGAATTAATTACTAGATTTAAAAAATCCAAAATAGCGAAATCAATATGGTGTATCAAAATTTGGAAAAATGTAGGAATTCGATAAAAATTGGTATTTTATAGTTTCTGAAGACGCGCAATCCGAATTAAATACTAGTTTTAAGAAATCCAAAATAGCGGAATCAATATGGCGTATCAAAATTTGGAAAAATATTGGAATTCGATAAAAATTGATATTTTATAGTTTCTGAAGACGCGCAATCCGAATTAAATACTAGATTTAAAAAATCCAAAATGGCGGAATCAATATGGTGTATCAAAATTTGGAAAAATGTAGGAATTCGATAAAAATTGGTATTTTATAGTTTCTGAAGACGCGCAATCCGAATTAAATACTAGATTTAAAAAATCCAAAATGGCAAAATCAATATGGCGTATCAAAATTTGTAAAAATGTTGGAATTCGATAAAAATTGGTATTTTATAGTTTCTGAAGACGCGCAATCCGAATTAAATACTAGTTTTAAGAAATCCAAAATGGCGGAATCAATATGGCGTATCAAAATTTGGAAAAATGTTGGAATTCGATAAAAATTGGTATTTTATAGTTTCTGAAGACGCACAATTCGAATTAAATACTAGATTTAAAAAATCCAAAATGGCGGAATCAATATGGTGTATCAAAGTTTGGAAAAATCTAGGAATTCGATAAAATTTGGTATTTTATAGTTTCTGAAGACGCGCAATCCGAATTAAATACTAGATTTAAAAAATCCAAAATGGCGGATCTGATGAGGCGCCTGAAAGCGAAGTTTTTTGCCCCCATAGGGGCGCCTGACAGTGAAAGGCTTAAACGCACAAATCTTTTTGACTGTGAATTTTCGCGATTATTTGTGTTCCATGTATGAAGAGCGGGTGGGTCAGAAAAATGTGACTTACTTGTGAACGGGAACGGGGAATCCCTGGGCGGGGCATAATAACGTGACAGAACCGTCCATTGTTGTGCGGAAGCTTCTTGAGTCGTCGATAGTCGGGAACTTTGGCCTCGCGCTTCCGACTGGCTCTAAATCGTAATCGTTCGAGGACTCTCACGTACCTCAACTGCCACTAAACTTGACATCTCTGACTTGCCTGCTTTTCATGGCGGAATGGGGAACCCCTGTTTCGGCCACGTCCAGTCGTTTCATCGTTACGCAATCGCCTCACATAATTATCATAAATCCTCGACCGATCTCCAGATTCATTGATTATCGTTATCGTAACTCCATCGCCAATTCGCCCACCCAAATTCCAATTTCCATTAAGAAAAAAAAAAAAAAAAAACAAAAAAAAATATCATCTACAAATGATAAATCGAGGGTAAAAAAGTGCCATTTTTATTTCAGACGCACGCCCAAACGATCCATTCCCCCCCCTCCAAAAACTTTAATCTACCCCAGAAAAAGAACTCATCATGTAAAAAAAAATCTACATACGTATATATAGTATATATACACATATATATATATACAACATATACATTTCGATCGCTCGAATCCGCGGTCCTTGAGGATTTCCAGCCTCGCCCTCGGGACTTACCTGTGCAGCTTGCACGGACACTTCCGCTCCACAGAACCGACATTCACCGAGTGCGAGAGCAAAGTCGAGTGGCCATTTTTTTTTTTTTTTTTTTTTTTTTTTTTTTTCAAACGCAACAAAGAACGAGAAGTCTTTGCTCCTCTCCGATAAGAGCGACATCGAAGAGTGACGATGAAAGAGAGAGGAGAGAGAGAGAGAGAGAGAGAGTGACACACGCGCAACGGTCGGATAGCGGAATCAATGTTCGAGTCGGGCGCGGTGGCGCGTGCCCGCAGGGGTACCCTGTCCCAGCATTCAGGTAACAGTCAACGAGCTTGGTCCGCGGTGGTGGTTTCAATATGGGATCGAGCGGCCACTCGAGCCGTCTCGCGGAGTTGTGACAAAGCGGCATCGCGCGCGGCTGGTTCGTCCTGTCGGGGCTCCTCTTATTTCCGGACCGGCGCGACCGGCCGTCATTGACCCGAGAAGCGCGGCAACCCTTCCGGGGGTGCGTCGGGTCTGTGCGGGGTAGAATGGTAACTCGCGAGATGGAGCATGAATGTCTTGGGAGGGTCGAGCACTTCGCGACAGACTGGCGGAGGGATGAAGCAAGGCTCCAGACGCATTGAAGTCGCGTAGAGGAGAATAGGGCAAAACGGCACCTTGGGTGTTATTGATAACATTGGTAATGACCGATGTAGCGATGTTAGTGGTAATAGTGGCGACATTGATAGTAATATGATGGTAGTGAGACTATTAGGAATATTAGTATTGGCAATAGTGGTGATAGTGTTGTCGTTGAACTATTATGTCCAATAGTCGAATTAGTATCGTTAGGAATGGTCGTATGACCATTATTACCAATATTAATAGTAGTGGTGGTCGATTCATTGAACTATTGTCTTCCAACTACTATCTACTAGTCTTCCAATTAGTGATATTAGTAATAGCTGTGTTACCGCTATTGGCACTATTACCAATATTGGTATTAATGAATAGTGGTAATATAGTGTGGTCGTTGAACTATTATCACCAATTGTCGAATTAACAATGTCATTAATGGACATATTACTAATATTGGTATTGATAATTGTGGTAATAGGCCACTCATTGAACTATTGTCTTCCAACTACTATCAATTAGTCTTCCAATTAGTGATATTAGTAATAGCTGTGTTACCGCTATTGGCACTATTACCAATATTGGTATTAATGAATAGTGGTAATATAGTGTGGTCGTTGAACTATTATCACCAATTGTCGAATTAGTAATGTCATCAATGGACATATTACCAATATTGGTATTGATAATTGTGGTAATAGGCCACTCATTGAACTATTGTCTTCCAACTACTATCAATTAGTCTTCCAATTAGTGATATTAGTAATAGCTGTGTTACCGCTATTGGCACTATTACCAATATTGGTATTAATGAATAGTGGTAATATAGTGTGGTCGTTAAATTATTATCACCAATTGTCGAATTAGCAATGTCATTAATGGACATATTACCAATATTGGTATTGATAATTGTGGTAATAGGCGACTCATTGAACTATTACTACTAGTCCTCCAATTAGTGATATTAGTAATAGCTGTATTACCACGGTTACCAATATTAGTATCAGTGATAGTGGTAATATTACACTATGTTGAACTGTTATCGCCAATAGTCGAATTATTAATGTCATTAATGGAAATATGACCACTGGTTACCAATATTGGTATTGATAATTGCGATAGTAGTCCAATCATTGAACTATGACTACTAGTCGTCCAATTAGGAATATGTGTAATAGTTGTATTACCACCATTACCAATATTGGTATTAGTAATAGTGGTGATAGTGTAGTCGTTGAATTATTACCACTAATTGTCGAATTAGTAAAGTCATTAATGGGCATATGACCACTATTATGAATATTGATATTAATAATAGGGGTAATAGTGCAGTCGTTGAACTATTACTACTAATAGTGAAATTAGTAATGTTAGTAATAGCAGTATTACTACTAATACCAATATCACTAATAGTAGTATTACAACTATTACGAATATCAGTAATAGTGGTATTATAACTATTACGAATATTAGTAATAGTAGTATTACAACTATTACGAATATCAGTAATAGTGGTATTATAACTGTTACGAATATTAGTAATAGTATTATTGTAACTATTACGAATATCAGTAATAGTAGTATTACAACTATTACGAATATTAGTAATAGTAGTAGTTATTACGACAATTAGCAATAGTGGTAATTAGTCTACTGATCGTTGAACTCTGACCACTAATGGTCGAATTCGTAATGTAATGGTCATATGACCACTATGACCAATATTAATGGCACTAATAGTAATTGTGCTAATTCCCGATAGGATTTACCATTATTAGCAAAAATTCTAATATTAGTAGTAATTATTTGTGGACTGCTATTGGTAGACCATTTTTACCAATTTCTTCCGGGAGATTAAAAAAAAAAAAGGATAGGGGTCCGTTTTGCCCTGCTCGCCCCCCTACACGATAATCGCGATGAATTTATCAGAATTTTTTAATTCCTTAATTTTCGAAAAATCAAATTTTTCCGGGTGAGAAATCACTTTGAAGTTTCCGTCCGTTCTGCCGCGGTTGGCTTTCGAACTGATTGCACCGATAGACGAATTGATTGAACGCGAGATGCCGATTATTTCACTGACCGCGCTAAAGTGATTCGACAGAAACAAAAAAAAATGCCTTTTTCCCGATTTATAGATTTTTTTTTTTATGACTCGCGATCTTACGCTCGGTTCGCGTGAGTTTCGGGATCGAAGACCAAGCTCGTTGACCGCTTACAAACGAGATTCTTTCTTATATTCTAGATTCAGTAACTTTCCTTGGCGGCGAATCGACATCGAATTCTCCGGATTTATTTTATTTTTTCTTTTTTTTTTACCGTCGCAACAAAAGTTTCGAGCGCTCTAACGCATCCGAGTCCATCGTGTTTCAGGCTAACACGATGCACGATGTTGCTATAGAGTGGATAATCGATGGTCGTTTCCTCGCCAATGCGCCGAGCATAGGAACTGTGACACACACCATCGCTTCGTTCTTGTTTTTTTTTTTTTTTTTTACAATTTTTGGTATTTTTTGCCTACACCATCGCTCTTTTTTTTTTTACAGCTTCCGAAATTTTTTTCACACTTTTCTTTCTTTTTTTACTAATAATAATTTCTTTTTTACACCGCTTCATTTTTTTTTCTTTTTTTTTTTACAGGGAATTTTTTTACTCGGGAATTTTTTTTTATACCATCGCTCCATTTTTTTTTTTTTTTTTGTAACGATTATTTCTTGCGGTGACAAGAGGAGCTGTGATTAAATTTTTGTGTGCGAAGATATGAAGAATGTAGATAAAATGATTGATTTTTCATCGGGACAGAAGGTCGGGCGCGATATTGAGAATGCGATAGTCGATTCGCAGCAAATTGGACGCTTGATTTCTCGGCTTTTGTGCCCTAATGAGAAATGCATACCCATTGAGGGGGAACATTCGGGCGAAATCGATTAATGAGCGATATGGTGGCACTTCGGAGTCGTTGGTGTGTGCTCTGGGTGCGGTCCCTACGCTCGGTTTCGGAACGACAATTCTGGCTACCGCGACAAGTAGTTTTCAAGAAAGGAGCATCAATTTTCAGCTTTATTATTCCTGTTCAGTTATGGCGTGATTCCAAAAAAAAAAAAAAAAAATTTAGCATCGATGAAGAAAAAAAAAATATAAAAAACCCTTTCGATCGATCGTCTTCAATATCGATATTTAAAATTGATTAAAACAAAATTGAGGGAGTGTCGAATTTTTTTTTTTTTTTATAGAAAAATATTATTTCAAAAAAAAGTCGAAAGTCAAGTTTTTTTATACTTGAGTCTATGCATTTTTTTGTACAGAAATCGTTAGAAACAATCAACGGCGTGAAATTTTTTTTAGACGATATTTTTTGTTGCCGATAAAAACATTAAACAATTTTTTTTTTTTTTTTTTTTTTTTATTGTAAGTAGGGATGTGCGAATACTAAAAAATTTGATGAATTCACCATGAATTAATGAAATTTTGAATGTGAATAATTCAGTATTCAAGATATTCAAATAATTTGAATACTTCGATATATACGAATAATTAAGAATATTCGAATGATTTTAATAGTCTAAATATTCCAATTGGGTAAACGAATTATTCCAATAATTGAAAGTATTAATTTGAGACTTTACAGTGAATACAATGAATACAATTTATGTGCTCGGTTTTATTGTAATCGAAATTTCACCATTAGAATTATGCAATTCATAAAAATTATTCAAACTATTCGAATTTTTGTAATATTCACGAATATTCGAGTATAATTCGATTTTTTTCAATTATTCAAATTTTTGACTATTCTAGTAAAAAAAAAAATACTTAAAAATTTGAATAATTCACCATGAGTTGAATACGAATAATTCGTATTTGAACATTCAAAATATTCAAATAATTTTAAGAATTCGATATATTCGAATAATTAAGAATATTCGAATGATTTTAATAGTCTAAATATTCCAATTGGGTAAACGAATTATGTCAATAATTGGAAGTATTAATTTGAGACTTTACAGTGAATACAATGAATACAATTTATGTGCTCGGTTTTATTGTAATCGAAATTTCACCATTAGAATTATGCAATTCATAAAAATTATTCAAACTATTCGAATTTTTGTAATATTCACGAATATTCGAGTATAATTCGATTTTTTTCAATTATTCAAATTTTTGACTATTCTAGTAAAAAAAAAATACTTAAAAATTTGAATAATTCACCATGAGTTGAATACGAATAATTCGTATTTGAACATTTAAAATATTCAAATAATTTGAAGAATTCGATATATTCGAATAATTAAGAATATTCGAATGATTTTAATAGTCTAAATATTCCAATTGGGTAAACGAATTATTCCAAAAATTGAAAGTATTAATTTGAGACTTTACAGTGAATACAATGAATACAATTTATGTGCTCGGTTTTATTGTAATCGAAATTTCACCATTCGAATTATGCAATTCATAAAAATTATTCGAACCATTCGAATTTTTGTAATATTCACGAATATTCGAGTATTATTAGATTTTTTTTAATTATTCACATTTTTGACATATTCGATATATTCGAATAATTAATATATTCGAATAATTATTCGAATAATTAAGAATATTCGAATGATTTTAATAGTCTAAATATTTCAATTGGGTAAACGAATTATTCCAATAATTGGAAGTATTAATTTGAGACTTTACAGTGAATACAATGAATACAATTTATGTGCTCGGTTTTATTTTAATCGAAATTTCACCATTCGAATTATGCAATTCATAAAAATTATTCGAACCATTCGAATTTTTGTAATATTCACGAATATTCGAATATCATTCGATTTATAAAAATTATTCAAATTTTTCACTATTCTATTCGAATTTTCAATTGAACATAAATATTCAATTCAATTCAATTTAAACGCTATTCGCACACCCATAATTATAAGATATAAGAAAAATACTATTAAAAAAAAAAAAATTCAACTTCTATTTTTTCATATTTCTTCAAATCCAATTTTTTATATTCGTCTCGGCAGATTTTTTTTCACGCCATAAAAAAAAAAAAAAAAAAAAAAACGATCGATCGTCGGAGATTTTTTCTACAATTATTTATTTCACCGATAACAAGTCAATAAAACGCAAAACATTTTTTTTTTTCGCTAAAATTGAAACCTCGTCATTTTTTCAACGAATGAATAATTTTTTTTTTTTTTTTTTTTAAGCAATTAATTAATTATTTCAAGGAATCGGAATAAAAAAAAGTGCGTGGTCTGACGAATTATCATAATTCGTCGCATCCTTGATGGTTGTAAATGACGCGATCGGTAACCAGAATCGTGATTCGCGACGCTGGGATTTTATGTGAATTGTCGAGTGACAGAGATCGACGAGACTCTGACTTACCGGTGATGACAAGTCGTCCCTTAGTCGCTGAAAGTCGTGTCTCTCCGGTGAGTCTGTGCTTGGTGCGACACTGGTAAGTCTTGTAACCGTCCTCGGGTCCGACGTCCCTGATGTGAAGCTCGCCGGAAGGAAGTACCAAATATTTTCCATCTGTCTCCCAGAACCACGAAACTTTGATCAGTAAATTATTCTTTAAAATTCAAAAAAAAAAAAAAATTCCATGCACGACGAATGAGTATAAAAAGAAAAAAAAATAGATTTTATACTCATCCGTGGGTAAAAACGCCTCGAATTAATTCTTATCTTCCTTCGGAAAATAAATACTGCGGATTAAAAAAAAAATTGACTTATGAATTAAAAAATAAAAATTGAATGGTGAATTAAAAATAAAAATTAAATGGTGAATTAAAAAATAAAAATTGAATGGTGAATTAAAAATAAAAATTAAATGGTGAATTAAAAAATAAAAATTGAATGGTGAATTAAAAATAAAAATTGAATGGTAAATTAAAAAATAAAAATTGAACGGTGAATTAAAAAATAAAAATTGAATGGTGAATTAAAAAAATAAAAATTGAACGGTGAATTTAAAAAATAAAAATTGAATGGTGAATCAAAGAATAAAAATTGAATGGTGAATTAAAAAAAAAAAAAAAAATTGAATCATCATTTAATTTTTCAATTGAATAAATAAAAATTTGAAGATCTCCCTTCCGAAAATAAATACCGCTGTTAAAAAAGAATTTAATGATGAATCAAAGAAGAAAAATTTGAAGTAAAAAAGTTCAGATTTCTTTTTAAGTGTGTTAAAACAAAAAATTATACGAGGCGTTTTTACCTTTTTTTTTTTTTTTTTTTGACGAACCAAAAAAATAACTTCAGCAGGCAGCGTGCAAAACTCTCCGGTCCGCATTCACAACTTTTCATGCCCCCACGAAAAAAGAAAATTAAACCGACACGAATTTTTTGAAATAATTTTTCACTGCACGAATTGCAAGATTCGCAATTTTTTAAAAAATTATTAATACAAAAAAATGTTCGATATACATTTAAAAAAATCGAACATTTTCTCAAGTTATCTAAAATTTCAAAAAAAATAAATAAATAAATAAATTAAATTAAATTTAAAAAAATTTGATTCAAAATTAAAAAAAAATTTCAATAATTTTTTTTAAAAAAGTTTTTTAGTTATGAATACGAGTCGTGGTGTTTATTTGGAATGCGTCGATGTAGTCGGACCCAGAATAAATTGTGTGCTTCGACTTCATTCGACGATTCCATTGGACGAAAGCTCGTTCTATTATTACCGTCATGCAGCAAGCGAAGCCCTCGAATGGTGCAGCACTATCCTGGCGAGTCGAACGAAATACCCGCTGTCGCATAGAAATTAGAGAATGCGAAATATTCCGACCGACAATTCGCTCCGCGGCATGCGAATTATTTATAAATGGGTTTCTGGATCGAGGTGACGATCAATCCATTGGTCGTGTGGTTTACCGGAAGCTCGATGCGCACGTGCGGTTAGCAGGTATTTCTCTCCGATGAACACCAGATTTTTCACTCAACCCTCGTAACTCTCGGGTAATCAATGAATAAATAAATATTATCAAACAATAAATCATTTGAACGAATATCGAAGAGAAAATAATGAGAATCTCAGTAATAAGTGGAAATATATTTTTCCTTTTAATAACAAATAAATGAGTAAATAAATAAATAATTTGAGGGAATGCTCGACAATAAATCATGAGAATTTCTATAATAATTACACTTTTTTTTTTTTCTTCTTTTCGATAATTAATTATGAAGAGAGATTTTATTTTTTAGTATTAAATAATTTTTATATTGAATCATTTTTAGTTATTTATTTTTTGTGAAAAATAAAGAAAATTTCCCTTGCTAAAATTTCGCGAGGAACGAAATAAATGTATAAATAAATGAACACGAATATAAAATAATAAATAATTGGAACTTGAATAATAATTACACTTTTTTTTTCTTATCTTTACCAATTAACTGTGAAAAAGGATTTTATATTCAGTGATAAATAATTTTAATATTGAATAATTTTTAGTGATTTATTTTTTGTGAAAGATAACAAAAAAAAATTCCCTTGCGAAAATTTCATTGAGAACCAAATAAATAAATTAAACGAATATTAGATAACAAATAATTGGAATTTGAATAATAATTACACATTTTTTTTCTTTTTAATAATTAATTATGAAAACGAATTATATTTTTAGTAGTAAATAATTTTTATTTATTTATTTTTTGGGAAAAATTTTACAAAAATTCCCTGGCGAAAATTTCATTAAGAACCAAATAAATAAATGAAACGAGTATTAAATAATTAATAATTGGAACTTGAATAATAATTACACGTTTTTTTTCTTCTTCTCTTTACCAATTAACTGTGAAAAAGGATTTTATTTTCAGTGATAAATAATTTTAATATTGAATGATTTTTAGTGATTTATTTTTTGTAAAAAAAAAAAAAAAAAAATTTCCTTGCGAAAATTTCATTGAGAACCAAATAAATAAATTAAACGAATATTAGATAACAAATAATTGGAATTTGAATAATAATTACACATTTTTTTTTTTTTCTTTTCAATAATCAATTATGAAGAGGAATTTTATTTTTAGAGTAGTAAATAATTTTTGTTTATTTATTCTTTGTGAAAAAGTAAAAAAAATGTCCGCCACGAAAAATTTGACGAAGGACAAAATTTTCAAATTTCGGAACTTTTGTATGCAACGCGAAACTCGATGTTATCGAATCGGCGTTGAATTGCGCTGACGCTGCAGTCGATGCAGCGAATATCTGGAAACCTCCGAGGGATAACGATAACCCTGTAATGCGATGCTCCGATCGGGTTTGCAGAAATCCGAGACTCCCCGAGTTACGAGGGTATGTCGTGTTACTTACTGAGGCCATCTGCTTTGCCCCGCAAAGCCAGACACCGTAAGTATAGTTATTTCTTTAGTGCATGCAAAGTCACCCAGTAGGGGAGAAAAATGCCACCGCGTAGGCAAAAAATCGTCAATGTTGTCCGATCCCATAAATCATCGATATCGATAATAATCATGGTGGACCATATTTACCCCAATATAATATTAATTATATTATATTAATAACAATAATTATATTTGACACCTTCGCTGTCAGGTAGAAAAAAAAAAAAAAACATTTCGTGCCAAAAATGTGTTGGAAAAAAAAAATTTCAAAAGCGCATGGAGCGTTTAAGGAGGGAGTCTCGCTGAGGCTGACTTCGCATAAGTTCGACAAAAATAATAGAAAAATTGCAAGTACTTCTTGACGATATAAAAATCTGAAAAAATTCATGCATACTAAATGCACTGAGAGGATTAATTTCGCATAATAATAATTAAAAAATGTTACTAACAAATTGATGAAAAAAATAATTGCTTAACAAATTTGCCCGCAACCCAACTTTTTTTCTTTCGTGAAAATGATTCTTTTATGTTTCTGAATGTGTATGAATTTTTTCAGATTTTTCAGTAATCGTTGATTTTTACATGGAAACAAAAAAAAATCAACGATTACTGAAAAATCTTGAAAAAAATTCATACGTATTCAGAAAAATAGACGAATCATTTTCACGAAAAAAAAAAAGTTGGGTTGCGGGCAAATTTGTTAAGCAATTATTTTTTTTCATCAATTTGTTAATAACATTTTGTTATTATTATTATGCAAAATTAATCTTCTCAGTACCTTTAGTGTGCATGAATTTTTTCAGATTTTTATACCATCAAGAAGTACTTGGAATTTTTCTATTATTTTTGTAGAACTTATTCGAAATCGGCCTCAGCGAGACTCCCCCCTTAATGCAAAGGTTTTGGTTATCGCTGGATCCGAATCTGATATCAGATTTTCAAAAATCAAAATGGCGGATCCAATATGACGAATCAAAATTCGGAAAAAATGTGGGAATTCGACAAAAATTCACATTTCATAATTATTGAAGACAAACAATTCGAAATTAATAACAGGTTTAAAAAATACAAAATGGCAGATCCAATATGGCGAATCAAAAATCGGAAAAATGTGGGAATTCGATAAAAATTCGCATTTTATAGTATTCGAAGGCGAACCATTCGAATTCAATAACAGATGTAAAAAATACAAAATGGCGGATCCAATATGGCGTGTCAAAATTTGGAAAAATGTTGGAATTCGATGAAAATTGGTATTTTATAGTTTCTGAAGTTGGGGAATCCGAATAAAATACTGTAGATTCAGATTCGGCAACCTCAAAAACCATAAGATACCCATTTTTATTGAGGTCCAAATATTTTTTTGGAGTTCCTAAGAGCCATGTTGGATCCGCCATGTTGAATTGAGAAAGTTTAATATTACATTCAGATTTCGCGACTTCAAAAACGATAAGATTCCGATTTTTATTGAAATCCAAATATTTTTTTGTAATTTCTATCCACCATATTGGATCCGCCATTTTTATTTTTTGCAAATTTGACTTTAGATTCGGATTCTGCAATATAAAGAAACCTTAAGACACCCATGGACAATTGGATTATAGGAATATAAATATGTTTTTTTCAAGATGCCGCTATAGGGACGACTGACAGTGAAGAGGTTAATTATAATATAATATAATATAATATAATATAATATAATATAATATAATATAATATAATATAATATAATATAATATAATATAATATAATATAATATAATATAATATAATATAATATAATATAATATAATATAATATAATATAATATAATATAATATATATTTCTTATAATTACGTTGAATATAATATTGAATTTTCAAATTTAAGGCCACTAAAATAAAAAGCCCATTTCCATAATTTCGGGTGACATTTTTCCCCCTCGGATCTACACCGACATTAACGAAAACAACACAGATGCAATTTGGGAATCGGAACGGAAAATGAGTGTGGAATTATAACGAAAAAAAAAAAAAAAAAAAAAAAAAAAAATAGGAAATGATCTGGGACAGCGCGAGCAGCGGCAGTCAACGTCTTACGAATTGCTATCGTAAAGTTTTCGCAAAAAATGTTTCCATACATGTTATACACATGTATGTATGTTTTATACACGAGTAATCCGAGACTATGTGGAAGAGCAAAAAGATTAAACGCGCGTGACGGACGGGCGGACGGATGGATGTCTTCCTGAGGCGAATTATTATTATTATCGTTATCGGAGTGCAGAAAAAATAATTGCACAATTATCGTAATCAGCTTCTGATAAGAGTAAAAGTAAACACTGCATTTTGATAATAATAGCGTGGTTTGCATACGAAGCCTGCACGGTATTTAAAGCTCGTCGACTTTGTCGGGGACTTCTTGAAAGTGGAGTTCACTAAACTCGCGAGTTCCAGTCGGTAAGGCAGGGACCTTCAAGGTAGTTCTGTTGCTTGGTCTTCATTTCGCATAAGTTCGAGAAAAATGAGATAAAATTTGCAAACAGTTCTCGATGGCATAAAAATCTGAAAAAATGCATGCATACTGAAGGTACTGCAAATATTGATTTCGCATAATAATAAGTCCAAAATGTTATTAACAAATTAATTTTAAAAAATTAATTCTTTAACGAATTACCAGGCAACCTATTTTTTTTTTTTTTTTTTTTTAATGAAAATGATTCGCTCATTTTTCTGAATAGGTATGAATTTTTTTTAGATTTTTCAAATTTGCTTTGAATTTTGTGTGTTTTTTCGCATATTTTTATCATATACAAAAAAAAATTCAAGGCTGTTTTGAAAATCTTAAAAAATTCATACGTATTCGGAAAAATGAACGAATTATTTTTGAAATAAAAAACAATTAAGCTGCTGGATAATTTGTTAAAGAATTCTTTTTTTAAATTAATTTGTTAATAACATTTTGGACTCATTATTATGCGAAATCAATATTTTCAGTACCTTTAGTATGCATGCATTTTTTTTTCAGATTTTTATACCATCGAGAAGTATTTGCGATTTTATCTAATTTTTTTTCAAACTTATGCAAAATTAACACCGAGCGACAGAACTACTTAAGGATGCGTCACACATGCGTTCCCAACGAAAAGCTTAAGTCGATCGAAATTTCAGTACTTCGCGACGTGCAAAAAATCCGAAAAAATCAGCCATATTAATTAGGTCAAGAGCTTTGACTTTGCATAATAATAATAATGCCAAAAAATTATTAACAAATGATTAAAAAATTTAATTGTTTTAAAGAAAATCAGACAACTTTTTATTTTCTCATTTCAAATAAATTCCATGATTATTTAGAAATCGTATGAATTTTTTCAGAATTTTCTATAATCTCAAAAAAAAAAAAAAAAAAATTGTTTCGAAAATTTGAAAAATCGATGTAGCGGCACGAATTTCGAATATGTTTCAGTATCACGATTGTACAGTGCACACAAAAAGTTCCGCCGCGATTGCGGCAAAAATTCCGCAGTTATGGCCTTAAAAAAAATTCAAAAACGCAAAATTCAAAAATGATAGAAAATTTTGAAAAAATTCATGTGGTTTCTATGAAATCAATGAATCAATTTGAAAAAAGAAAGAAAAAAAAAACTTTACTGATTATTTGTTGAACAAATTTATTTAGTAATTTGTTAATAATTTTCTGACATTATTATTATGCAAAATTATTAACAAATGATTAAAAAAATTAAATTGTTTTAAAGAAAATCGGACAACTTTTTATCATTTCTCTTCTTATCATATATTTTCTCATGTCAAATAAATTCGATGATTTTTTTTTAATTCACATGAATTTTTTCGGAATTTTCTATAATCTCAAAAAAAAAAAAAAAAAAAAAAAAATTATTTCGAAAATTTGAAAAATCGATGTAGCGTCACGAATTTCGGATATGTTTCAGTATCACGATTCTACAGTGTACACAAAAAGTTCCGCGGCGATTGCGCCAAGCATTCCGCGGTTACGGCTTTAAAACAAAAAAAAAATTCAAAAACGCAAAATTCAAAAATGATAGAAAATTTTGAAAAAATTTATGTGGTTTCAGTGAAATCAATGAATTCATTACAAAAAAGAAGAAAAAAAAAAAAAAACTTTACAGATTATTTGTCGAACAAATTTATTTAGTTATTTGTTAATAATTTTCTGACATTATTATTGTGCAAAATTAATGTTGATGGCTCTTTTAACGCAGTTGATTTTTTTTTTTCGGATTTTTATAGCACGTCGAAGTGTTCAAATTCTCACTGAAGCTCACTTTTCGCTGGGAATGTACGTGTGAAACATCCTTAATGAATAAGGCAATTTTCACATAGTATTCGATCCCCCCCCCCCCTCTTTCGCCCTCGCCTCCCGTTAAATTTACCTTTCCTTCACTTTCCCTCGTGTCCACACGCTATATCCGAATAATCGATATTCACCCACCCTTCATCGCCAACTTTCCACTACCGGCGCAATATACCGCAGACCCACCCCGTCTCCCTATGGTCATTGTACTTTCGCTCAGAGGCGATTCGCCCTGGCCGCAAAAGTTACCGCGACTGATGCATCGAGCTTGTCGACCGTTCATCGTGAAAATTCGACGGAGAAGTAAAAAAAAAAAAAAATTGATCGAAGCTCGGATTTTACGTTAATAACTGTTATCGAATCGAAATGTTTGACTGATGGAAACGAATCGAATTGCATTGAACGAAAGAGGATATATTTGATATGTTTTGATTGAATGAAAAATTTGCGCGTAAGTTTGTTAACCTTTCCATTTTTAAAAATCGGGAGCACATTTTTTTTAAATGTTGATTGCATGTCTGATTTTATGTTGTAGTTGTTATTGAATCGAAATGTTTAACTGATGAAAATTAATCGAACTGAATTGAACGAAAAAGGGTAAATTTGATATTTTTATTGAATGAAAAAATTGCGCGTAAGTTTGTTAACCTTTCCATTTTTTTTAATCGGGAGCAGATTTTTTTAAAATGTTGATTGCATGTCTGATTTTATGTTGTAGTTGTTATTGAATCGAAATGTTTAACTGATGGAAATTAATCGAACTGAATTGAACGAAAAAGGGTAAATTTGATATTTTTATTAAATGAAAAAATTGCGCGTAAGTTTGTTAACCTTTCCATTTTTTTTTTTAATTGGGAGCAGATTTTTTTTAAATGTTGATTGCATGTCTGATTTTATGTTATAGTTGTTATTGAATCGAAATGTTTAACTGATGGAAATTAATCGAATTGAATTGAACGAAAAAGGGTAAATTTGATATTTTTATTGAATGAAAAATGTGCGCGCAAGCTTGTAGACGGTATATTTTGAAAAATCGAGAGCAGATTTTTAAAAAATGTTGATTTTATGTTATATATATAATATTGAATCGAAATGATTAACTGATGGAAATGAATCGAATTGAATTGAACGAAAAAGGGTAAATTTCATATGTTTTGCTTCAATCAAAATTTTGTGTGCAAGCTTTTCAACGGTTCATTTTGAAAGTTCGAGAGCAGATTTAAAAAAATGTTGATTGCATGTCTGATTTTATGTTATAGTTGTTATTGAATCGAAATGTTTAACTGATGGAAATTAATCGAATTGAATTGAACGAAAAAGGGTAAATTTGATATTTTGATTGAATGCAAAATTTGCGCCTAAACTTGTAGACGGTATATTTCGAAAATTCGAGAGCAGATTTTTAAAAAATGTTGATTTTATGTTATATATATGATATTGAATCGAAATAATTAACTGATGGAAATGAATCGAATTTAATTGAACGAAGAAGGGTAAATTTAATACTTTGATTGAATGAAAAATTTGCGCGTAAACTTGTAGACGGTATATTTTGTAAATTCGAGAGCAGATTTTTAAAAAATATTGATTTTATGTTATATATATAATATTGAATCGAAATGATTAACTGATGGAAGTGAATCGAATTAAATTGAACGAAAAAGGGTAAATTTAATACTTTGATTCAATGAAAAATTTGCGCGTAAACTTGTAGACGGTACATTTTGAAAATTCGAGAGCAGATTTTTAAAAAATGTTGATTTTATGGTATATATATAATATTGCATCGAAATGATTAACTGATGTTAATGAATCGAATTAAATTGAACGAAAACCCGTAAATTTGATATGTTTTGCTTCAATCAAAATTTTGTGTGTAAGCTTTTCAACAGTCCATTTTGAAAATTCGGGAGGTGATTAAAAAAAAATGTTGAATTGTCTCCCTGATTTTATGTTATAGCTGTTATTGAATCGAAACAACTAGCTTATGAAAATAAATCGAATCAAATTTCAAAAGGTGAGCATAAATTTTGGAAATTTTATTTTTTAATGAATATTTGTAATATTTAAATATAAACACATATTTGCGGTTTGTTTTTTCTTTTTTTCTTGTTCGCGTTTCAGTCAACTTTAATTGAACGAGAAGGAGCCTCATCCGGTGCGGGGACCACGCGAATGGAGCACGAATGTCAAGTACAGGAATGTGAAGGATAAGTGGATGAAGAAAAAAAAAAAAGAATAGAAGGACCGAGAATCGCGACTGCCCAGCGAGACGCTTTGGGTGTTGTAAAAAATTAGATGATTATTTCACCGACGCTTCAAAAGACCCTCGACCGATGATAATGTGAGTATAACGAGCGAATACAACGACACGACCGAGTAGAAAAATAAGGAAAACTGTGCCAACCGAATCGTAAAAAAAAAAAAAAAACAAAATAAATTCGTACATTTTACAATAATTTCTTGTATTTTTGAAAACTTTTCTTCTTGTTAATTTTTTACTTTTCTGTCATCGAAGCATTTTCGAAATAAAAAAAAGAACTCCAAAATTAAGAAGACATTGATAAAAAAAAAAAAAAATTTGTTAAGAATGCTTGACGCATGCATTCCCAGTCAAAAGTGAGATTCAGTGAAAATTTGAAAAATTCCTAATGGTACAAAAATTTGAAATTTTTTTTTTTTGGAAATGATAGAAAATTCTGAAAAAATTCATATGAGTTCTAAAAAATCATGGAATTCATTTGAAACAAGAAAATAAAAAGTTGTCTGATTTTCTTTGAAACAATTTATTTTTCCAATCATTTGTCAATAACTTTTTGACATTATTATTGTGCAAAATCAAAGCTCTTGACACAAATAATACGGCCGATTTTTTTTCAGATTTTTGGCACATCACGAAGTACTGAAATTCTCATCGAATTAAACTTTTGGTTAGGAATGCATGCGATGCATCCTTAAACGTACAATTTTTTTACCGTGTTGGTGAGCGATTATTTATTTATTTATTTATTTATTTATTTATTTGTTTATTTATTTATTTATTTATTTATTTATTTATTTATTTATTTATTTATTTATTTATTTATTTATTTATTTATTTATTTATTTATTTATTTATCTATTGATCAGTGGACAAAGCCCTTTTACAAATATAAATAGTCTTCTTTAATTTATATAACATTCAATAGACCCGATAATGCGATAACGACCCGAGTACAATGGAGTGAACATGACGAGACGACGATGACGAAAAGCAACGAAAACTATATCGATTAAAAAAAAAAAAAAAAAAAAAAAAAAAAAAAAAAAAAAAAAAAAAAAACGAGCCATAGGTGAGCGTAATGGAGACGGTACCGTAATCAGGTTTAGGATATATGACGGTCGTCTCGTCCTCGAGCCAAGAATCGACCTCGACGAATTCGGCGACGAAGCTCGGTATGTGACACTTGATTATAGCGGCGTTCCCTCGCAAGACATGCTCGTCCATCACGTTCACTGCGTACCGCTGCCCGACAACTGTAACCAGACCACGGGGGCATTTTTTTTTTTCTCACTTTCCGTCATACGTGGTCGAGGTTAATGCGAACGACGTTCGCAGATTCTTAATTGGAAAATAAAATTGAAAATAAAAAAAAAATTTCTTGAAAAAAAAAAAAAAAAAAAAATTGTAGCTAGGTTGTCGAATTTTGGGGCTGTATTCTCGGATATGGAAATGACTCGTTGACGATTGGATGCTGGATGGTGGAGCGTTGAGAAATTATGAAAATTAATGGTAATAGGATAGCGCTAACTGTGTCGATCTAGATCATCCCTCCGGCTGCAACACTATAATCCAGCAACGTGCAACTCTCGAGGTTTGTTGCGCGGATGCACCGGACGCGCATGTCTCTATCTGCGTACCGTAGGACGCGCGTTCGTCATTGGCCCGGTAATTTCCGCCGTCCGAATCGATCCAACCCGCCACGTCCACGTGGTCGGCTACGAATGAGGGCACCTGACACTTGAATATCGCGGCGTTGCCGCGAATTGCGAAGACATCGTAAACCTGGACCTCGAAGTACTGCGAGACGACTGCAAGAATTTTGCGAGACCGAAGGCGTTAGTTTTTATTCTGCTTCCGTAAAAAGTTCTTTCGCCGATATGCTTCCATATTCGAGGTGGAATTATTACCAACAGTGGCGATTGCTTATTGGTGGGAAACGTTTCGTCGGTCGTCGTCGGTCGTCGTCGGTCGTCGTCGGTCGTCGTCGGTCGTCGTCGGTCGTCGTCGGTCGTCGTCGGTCGTCGTCGGTCGTCGTCGGTCGTCGTCGGTCGTCGTCGGTCGTCGTCGGTCGTCGTCGGTCGTCGTCGGTCGTCGTCGGTCGTCGTCGGTCGTCGTCGGTCGTCGTCGGTCGTCGTCGGTCGTCGTCGGTCGTCGTCGGTCGTCGGTCGTCGTCGGTCGTCGTCGGTCGTCGTCGGTCGTCGTCGGTCGTCGTCGGTCGTCGTCGGTCGTCGTCGGTCGTCGTCGGTCGTCGTCGGTCGTCGTCGGTCGTCGTCGGTCGTCGTCGGTCGTCGTCGGTCGTCGTCGGTCGTCGTCGGTCGTCGTCGGTCGTCGTTGGTCGTCGTCGTCTGTTTCTGCCGGTATGTTTCAGACTCAAGCGGTAACAAAAATGTAAAAAAATGTTTTCGAAGGTCTTTACCGTTTTAGTTCCAATTCCAATTCTCAGCGTCTTCGTTTTATATGTGAGTAAAGGCTAATTATTTGGTTTGGTCAGAAAAGCTTAGTACTCTCAAACATATTTGATTACAGTTTCGGTTACCGACTGAGCCTGTTTTACAGCGACTTAACCGACAGTGCTGAGATGCCGGTAATGTTCTGACAAACTACTGCTGGGCGAGTAGACGGCTCGTTTCATATTTCCTCTACCCACACGAGCATGCTTACTTCCATTTATTTTTGTACCCCCATCGAGGCGTGGGATAGCCTGCCATACACGAATCGGTGCAACGCGCTTCCGAAAGTTGTTTTACACCGCACCGGACTGCACGCAACGTTTGAACCGGCTCCTATATCGAGATATTCTTAGACTTCGTTCGTTTCGTTAACGAAGATCCATCCGGAATCTTCCGAGGTATCTTTACAAACTATGTTGCACTTTCAGACTGACCGTTGACCGCTGCTACTCGCGCTTGCATACTTTGATATCGCAGCACTGGAACAAGAGTCTTCACATCGGCTACGAGAAAACTCCAAGAAACTGTTTTTGCTTTCGTTGTTCCGAGAGTGCGATATTTTTTTTTTTTTTTTAACTCTACTGATAATCGAGACAAAGGCATTCAGCATCGGGAGATTTCACTTCGGTTACCCTTTTCCTCGTGACTATCGGCTGTATAACTGGTACCGTCCTCGGTCGATACCCACTCGATAACTTCAACGAAATCAGCAACAAAACTCGGCAAGAGACACTTTAGAGTCGCCGTGTTACCCCGCAAGACGAATTCGTCGATCACTCGGGATTCGTAGAACTGCTGGACGACTGAAAAATCCACGGTATCTCAATTTACGAAGAGAAAGAAAAAAGTTCATTGACGTTGAGGTGATTTAGAGAAAATTATTTAAACGTAAGACGTTGACTACTTCGCCCGTTGCCCTAATTTTTTTTTTTTTCTCGGTAATGGAGACTTTGCTTTTATTTTCCATCATTTTTCATTCTGTACCGACTGTTCGTGAGAGGGTCGGAGGGTGCACCTATAATCGAGAGGACGCAAACAGGACGTCGTCTGCGGAGAGCGGAACGTTGGCATTACCTCGAACAATCCGGTGAATATGCCGAGCATGATAAATCATATGTCATCACTCATCATACATCGAGCATCCATGTAGCGTGCAATTCGCTTTGTAATTTGATATGTGATAGCTGATTCGACGTTGTATTCGACTGCCATGATGTCCTCAAGGGCGCTATTCAACGATTTTAGGCACGAAAACGTGTTTTATTTTTTTTCTCGGCAATGGAAATTTTGATCGAAAATCGCCGACGATTGATTATCCTTAAAGACGATTCGATCATGTAAAAAAATTCCCGGTTCTAAATATTAAAAATTGTAGAGACCGTTTAATTTTTTCAACTTTTTAGCTTCCAGCGAAGCTTATGTGCCGCGTTGGCGACAAAGCCATTTTGTGAATATCTTCAATTTTCAGTTAGAAATCCTGGAATTGTTTGACGAATAGTAATTCATCGTGAAGAATGTTTTCGACCAGAATATCATATTTAAAAGTTTGATTTGGGTCAAAAAGTCGTAAACAAATTAAGATTCGTAGAAAATCCAGTAGAAAATAAAAGAACAAATCATATTGAGACAAAAAAATTGAACTCTTGTCATAGCTTTATTGAAACCTCGGTTGTTACAGTCCTTTTACAGCCGACGAATCACGGGGGATTGTTTATACTTTCTTTTTACCGATAAATTAAAATAATAAAATACGTTTTTTTTCACAAAATCGTTGAACAAACCCTTTCATGGA
Organism: Amblyjoppa proteus; assembly: GCA_963922035.1. Taxonomy (NCBI): domain Eukaryota; kingdom Metazoa; phylum Arthropoda; class Insecta; order Hymenoptera; family Ichneumonidae; genus Amblyjoppa; species Amblyjoppa proteus. The sequence continues at coordinate 11,579,123 of OY998231.1, read as the reverse complement.
TAGATATTATGCGTCTAGCCTCGATATACCTCGAACGAAAATGTTCCGTTCTTCGCAACGAGATCGTCTGTCATCGGACATTTTTTTTTTTTTTTTTTTTTTTTTTTTTTTTTTTTTTTTTTTACCACACGAATATCATTGAAATTCCTATGCATGCGCGTTACTCTCCCTACGGCCTATTACCGTAGTCTCTGTTCTCCGGGCTATAAATCGTTCCATCATCGGCCACCCATCGGTCCACGTAGATAAACTCTGACACGAAACTCGGTATTTTGCATTTCATGATTGCGCTGTTGGCACGTATCACGTACTCGTTCTCCGCCTCGGTCACGTAGAACTGCGAAACGACTGCTCGCGCATCCCATGCGACAATTTTAATTTTATTTTCGAGTTAGTTACATAGGTACGTGATTTTTTTTTTTTTTTTTTTTTTTTTTTTTTTTTTTTTTAATACACAAGTGACATTAGTGACAAACTATTAATGCAATTTAACCTTTCCCGTTTCAACATAATTCTTGTGATTACAATTGAGCCTCGACAATTAAAATTAAAAAAAAAAAATCTTAATTTTTTTCCTCTCCCTTAATTTTATATTATAAATTTTTTATAAAATATCTACTTTATAAATATACAATATAACAACATACAATAATATATCGTATAAACATATATTATTATTTTATAGATATACAGTTATATTTTTTTTTATATATTTTTGTTATTTCATATTTTTTAATGTAATATTTTTTAAATATTTTTCAATTATTATTTTTTTTATTTGGATGATCGCGCCGACCATATGGCAAAAGATGTAGAGTCGACGATGTCGAGGCTCGAGTGTAAACGCACGATTATCAAAAGCCAGGTCAATTAGTGTCATGCGCGTAAAGAAAAAAAAATTAAAAAAATTCTTTTGTCTCCCACATAATTTATACAGTCGACAGTCTATTGTATTTTTTTTTTTTTTTTTTTTTTTGTTTTGTACCCTGCCCTACGCCGGGTCCGGGCTGCTGGTGCTCGGGAAGATACACTTCGCCGTCCTCCCTTATCCAAGCCTCTACCGTCACGAACTCGGCTATGTAACTCGGTATACTGCACTTCATTATAGCGCTGTTCCCTCTAATGACGTACTCGGTCATTATCTCCGGCTGATAAGTCTGTGCGACAACTGCGTAATTTTTTTTTTTTTTTTTTTTTTAATCAATAAAACCCTTTTCCACGAATCCCGTAAAAATATTCCTCTATATTGTCAATTATTCGATAGAACTTGGTTTTTAACTTATTTACTAAGAATTGTCAAAATTTTCGGTATTTTCGTTTATTGCATTTTCAAAAAATTGCAATAAATTTAATTCAAGTGCAGCATTTTTTTTTTTTTTTTTTTGTTTACAGTCTATGCAAATTTTTGTTGGTTTTATATACTTTTATTTTTTTAAAGAAACATCATTTTTTTCAAACTTTATTCATTGCATATTTTGCATCCTAAAAAAAATGTTTTTTTTTGTTTTTTTTTTTTTTTTGGTACTCAAATATCGCCTGCGAAATAGTCGGAAGCGATAATTCGAAGATAATTGGACTGGTCAATTCACAAACGAGTAATCACATCCGCCGCCACGCCATCGTTCTACTTGCCGCTGCTGCGTCTTCCCACTTCGCCCAATCCGTTTACCCGATAATGCAAAAAAAAATCTCAAAAATTGAAAAAATAATCTCAAGAATTGAAAAAATAATCTCAAAAATTGAAAAAATAATCTCAAAAATTGAAAAAATAATCTCAAAAATTGAAAAAATAATCTCAAAAATTGAAAAAATAATCTCAAAAATTGAAAAAATAATCTCAAAAATTGAAAAAATAATCTCAAAAATTGAAAAAATAATCTCAAAAATTGAAAAAATAATCTCAAAAATTGAAAAAAAAATCTCAAAAATTGAAGAAAAAAAATCTCAAAAATTGAAGAAAAAAAATCTCAAAAATTGAAGAAATTTGTTTTTATTGAAAAAAAATATTGAAAGGGAGATGAGAAAGAAATATCGATATACAACGCGCGTATGTAGGAAGTACCGTAGTCGTTGGAGGGTTTGTAGCTCGAACCGTCGCTGCCTTCCCAAGAATCTACCGACACGAATTCCGCAACGAAACTCGGTATGGTGCACTTAAGTATAGCTGCGTTTCCGCGTATAACGTATTCGGACACGACCTCAGCTTCGTAATACTGCACGACGACTGTGAAACACAAATAACACGCTCTCTATAATTTTCCTAATTTTTTTGAAAAGTATATTCGACTTAAAAAAAAACAGATTATTAATCGAGATAAGGGAATATTTGTTCAATTTTTTTATCCGGGTAAAAACTATGTGGATTTCAAAAATTAACTTAAAGAAAAGTGGAGAATAACACCTATAAAGTTCATTTAAGACCCTTGCAATACGAGTTGCAATATTGGTTTGATTTTATTATAATTTTATTATATTTTTTTGGTGACAAATAAAAACGTACGAAATACGAAAACCACACCCAGAAAAATAATTTATTTAACGGCCGACCCGCAAGTATTTATTTAAATCAAATAAAAATTTATTCAAACCAAGTAAATATTTATTTAAACCAAATAAATATTTATTTAAATCAAATAAATATTTACTTAAACCAAATAAATATTTATTTAAACCAAATAAATATTTATTTAAACCCAATAAATATTTATTTAAACCAAGTAAATATTTATTTAAACCAAGTAAATATTTACTTAAACCAAATAAATATTTACTTAAACCAAATAAATATTTATTTAAACCAAATAAATATTTATTTAAACCAAATAAATATTTATTTAAACCAAATAAACTTCCCACTACATATTTTTCCATTCCCCAATTCATTATCCGGAATGAGACTGCCCATTTCTTTAGTTTCCGAAGCATGGACACAGCACATATGTCTTTTGGAGTGGAAATACGGACGCATCGAGACCGCACATTGGAAACTCTCGGGAACGGCTGATCGTCGGGGAGGTAAAAGTAAGAGTGAACTCAGGACACTGACTGCCACATATATAGATATACATACACATATATATATGTATATATGGCGTTACAGCATGTATACTCGACTCTTCATGTAGATATATATATATGTACCGTTATATACTTGTAGGGAGTTCGTCTGAGCCGCATATAGCGAGAATTGCGGCCCAACGGAGCGGCGGATAAACGCCGCGGACGATGCAGGTGGCGTAACCGGGCTATAATATACTATATACTATATATATATATATATATATATGCATATACATATATATGTTTTTACGGTGCATCGATATAATATGCAAGTAAAACCCGCGCGCGAGCGATGAGTTTCGAGATAATCCGAATTTACGCTTTTCGAGGACGTTGACTTTGCTGCTCGCCGCCATTTTTTTTTATTACAGTACTTTTATTAGTTAATAACTAATGAATCGTCATTGATGTACTCGAAAATACTGATAATGAATGCATATTTGTTACTGTTCGGTTATGCCGTTTCGATTGTTCTTCTGGACATTTTTTGTAATGGATAAATTAATAAATAGTACTTTACAACACTAGTGCGATAAAATAGTCCATTACGATACTTGTGCGAAAAAATTTTTTCTGACGAGTGTGAGTTTCACACGAGCTCAGAGAAAACGTTTTTCGAGTATCGTACAAAATTTTATTTCACTAGGTGTGAAAATGGGGGTTTTTGCGAAGCGTGCGTAAAACCGCCATTCTCGCACCGAGTGATATAAAACTTCTTCTGACGAGTGTGAGTTTCACACGAGTTCGGAAAACATTTTTCGCACGAGTATCGTACAAAATTTTCTATCACAAGGTGTGAAAACGTGATTTTATGCGAGGCGTGCGTAAAACTGCCATTTTCGCACCGAGTAATGAAAAACTTTTTCTGACGAGTGTGACTTTGCAGCACGAGCCAAAGGCGAGTGTTGCAATCACCCGAGTTCAGAAAAAAAATATCGCACGAGTATCGTACGAAATTTTACCTCACCGGGTGAGAAAACGGGTTTTACGCACGCTAAGCGTGCGCAAAGCTGCCATTTTCGCACCGAGTGTAATAATAAAAAAAAAAAAAACTAAATATATGCGGTGGAGAGGTGAAGAGGCACGGAGGATTTTAACGGTACGTGTTTAAGTGTTAAATACGTTTGCATTTAAAGAGGTATTAAAAAAAAAAAATGGAGGCTTCGTTTCCGTTAATTGTACCGTTTCTTTCGTCGGGATTGAAAGAATTTCCCTGGTTGTCCTGCCAGCCTATGACCTGAACGAATTCGGCGACGAAGCTCGGTATGCTGCATTTCAGTATAGCCGAGTTACCGCGAATCACGTACTCGTTATTCACCTCCGACTGATAGAACTGATGGACCACTGAAATTATTATATTTTCTTTTTCTCACAGACGAACAATATTTTTCGACGTAGAAAAAGTTTGTCTGAAGGAACATTTTTTTAATAGTTTGCCATTAATTAAATTGATTACTCAAGCTACGTTAATTAATTAAATTTGATAGTTGGTTATAATAATACGTAAGGGAGGTTAGAACAAAACCAATTGTTTCTTTCCAACCTCCAAACGGATTCACACATGGACTCAAAGATAGACCTACAGACGAATTCACAGACGGTCTGAATGATAGAATCACAGGCGAACTCACAAGGAGACTCACAACCGGATTCATAAAGAAACTCGCAGATAGACTCACAAACGGACTCACAAACGGACTCACAAACGGACTCACAAACGGACTCACAAACGGACTCACAAACGGACTCACAAACGGACTCACAAACGGACTCACAAACGGACTCACAAATGGACTCACGATTGGACTCACAAATGAGCTCACAAATGAGCTCACAAATGAGCTCACAAATGAACTCACAAATGGACCCACAAATGGACTCACAAATGGACTCACAAATGGACTCACAAACGGACTCACAAACGGACTCACAAACGGACTCACAAACGGACTCACAAACGGACTCACAAACGGACTCACAAACGGACTCACAAACGGACTCACAAACGGACTCACAAACGGACTCACGATTGGACTCACAAATGAGCTCACAAATGAGCTCACAAATGAACTCACAAATGAACTCACAAATGGACTCACAAATGGACTCACAAATGGACTCACAAATGGACTCACAAATGGACTCACAAATGGACTCACAAATGGACTCACAAATGGACTCACAAATGGACTCACAAATGGACTCACAAATGGACTCACAAACCAATTCACAAGCGGACTCAGAAATAGACTCAGACGGATTCAAGATACACTCACAAACGGACCCATAAAGGGACGTACTGTCGGGCTCATAAAGGGACTCATAGACAGACTTATAAACAGTCTCTCAACGAAACTTACAGACGTATTTACATAGAACCTCACAAACGGCCTCACAACGAAACTCGCAGGCTCACAAAGAGCCAAAGGAAAAGAAATCGAAAAAAAATCCGTTTTGCATATTTTAAAAGAACGCAAAACATCTCTCCAGGCCATGAAATACATTTAATCCGACAGACATTTCATTTAACTATAAAAAATTTTCTCCCCACATACTTCTCGTGTGTGTGTGTGACGAGAAAGTGTTTTACAAAAACTTGAAATTCATCTTTCGCCCTCGCGCCTCGATAACCGGCGCGAAATCCCCTTGGAATCTCCCGCACTCTCGCGTATACAATCGTTGACCTATCGAAGCGCCTTTCAGTCCGTACGAAACAATGTTTTCAGCTCTCGCGTTAGTTCTGCATGAGCGGGAGAAAAAAAAAAAAAAACAAAAAAATCCCCATCATTTGCGGAGAATCGCATCGACTTATCGCAACCACGCTCGAACTCGAAGACACGCTCGGCTACCGAGAGGAAAATCTGAAGCGCGCTCGCCGACCGTACAGCTGCGTCGACGGGCTTGCCCTGCGAATGCCTCGTCATTGCAACTGCCCCGCTGCTGAATGCCGCATGTCTGTCCGCTCAATCCGTCGAGCGACTTCGGTTCGAGTGTTGCAGCGCGTCTATCGACCCTGGCCGGATGTTGGCCCGCGTCCTAAACCGGCGCCTTATCGCAAAGCTCTCGGCGCAGCATCTGACCCGGAAATCCGACGCTAACCCTGCGCGAATGCCTGCAAGAGCGCCGAAGACGATCCGACGCTTACGCGGACATCGAGACGTTCACATTGGATCGATCGCTTCGGCGCGGAGAATCGTGCGAAAACGCGATCGAGAAACGAATCTTTCGAACGGGGAGAGATTTATCCGAGTCGGTGCAAAGTATTCTGCACGCAATTTCAAACTTCAGTGTGGGCAATATCAAACTTCAGGGTGTGCAACATTAAACCTCATTTTGTGCGCAATATTAAACCACATTTTGTGCGCAATATTAAACCACATTTTGTGCGCAATGTCAAACTTCATTTTGTGAACATTATCGAGTCCATTTTGTGGGCAACATCAAACTTCAGAGTGGGCAATATCAAATTTCAGGGTGTGCGATATTAAACCTCATTTTGTGCGCAATATTAAACCACATTTTGTGCGCAATGTCAAACTTCATTTTGTGAGCATTATCGAGTCCATTTTGTGGGCAATATCAAACTTCAGTGTGGGCAATATCAAATTTCAGGGTGTGCAATATTAAACCTCATTTTGTGCGCAATATTAAACCACATTTTGTGCGCAATGTCAAACTTCATTTTGTGAGCATTATCGAGTCCATTTTGTGGGCAATATCAAACTTCAGTGTGGGCAATATCAAACTTCAGGGTGTACAACATTAAACCTCATTTTGTGCGCAATATTAAACCACATTTTGTGCGCAATGTCAAACTTCATTTTGTGAGCATTATCGAGTCCATTTTGTGGGCAATATCAAACTTCATTTTGTGAGCATTATCGAGTCCATTTTGTGGGCAATATCAAACTTCAGTGTGGCCAATATCAAACCTCACTTTGTGCGCAATATCAAATTTCATTTTGTGCGCAATATCAAATTTCATTTTCTGCGCAATATCAAATTTCATTTTGTGCGCAATATCAAATTTCATTTTGTGCGCAATATCAAATTTCATTTTCTGCGCAATATCAAATTTCATTTTGTGCGCAATATCAAATTTCATTTTGTGCGCAATATCAAATTTCATTTTGTGCGCAATATCAAACTCCAGTGTGTGCAATATCAAACCTCATTTTGTGCGCAATATCAAACCTCATTTTGTTCGCAACGCCAAACGTCACCTCGTCTGCAATATCAAGCTTCATTTTGCGCGCAATGTCAAACTTCATTTTTTTGCGCAATATCAAACGACAATTTTGTGCGCAATATCAAACAACAATTTTGTGCGCAATATCAAACTTCATTTTGTGTGCAATATTGAACTTCGTTTGTGCGCAATATTGAACTTCGTTTGTGCGCAATATCAAACTTCAATCTATACTTAAGCGTTAACTTCATTATGTATTCACGATCAAACTTCACGCCGCAGTTAGTATCATCAACTTCATCCTGTGATTAAGATCAAACTTCATGCGCTAATCAAGACCGGGCGCAAATGCAGCTTCTGAAATGAAGTTTGATCGTAAGCGCAGGGTGAAGTTTCGTCTTGCATACGTAATGAAGTTGACACTTAAGTATAGAATGAAATTTGATATTGCGCACAAAACGAAGTTTGAAATTACGTACAAATGAAGTTGGATCTTATACGCAAACTGCAGTTTGATCTTTAACACAAACGAAGTATACTCTTGAGCGTAACATGAAGTCCAATCGAATACACGAAATAACGTCCAATCATACCCAACAAATAAAGTTTGATCTCGAGTACAAAATGGACTTCAGTCACAAGCTCAATATGAATTTTTATCTCAACTCAAAATGAAATTTAATCTTAAGCTCAAAATGAAATTTAATCTTAAGCTCAAAATGAAATTTAATCTTAAGCTCAAAATGAAATTTAATCTTAAGCTCAAAATGAAATTTAATCTTAAGCTCAAAATTAATTTTAATCTTAAGCTCAAAATTAATTTTAATCCTAAGTCCGAAATTAAGTTTGAACACGAGTCTCACGAATTCTATCGCTGCTTCTTTGCGCGTGTTCCCACGATAGAAATAAGAAGGACGCGTCCATCACAGCGCGAAATGAACAATTGCCGCTGACTACGAACCCGCAGCCGGGTCGCGATGTCTCCGAAATCCACGTCGCGTTTTTTCGCGTCAAGCGATGACATTACCAGCTTGGGACGATCAACGTCGCGCAAGTCAACCCTCGCGTGATTTATCGCCTCCTCTCTTTGACTCCCCATCTTTTGAGCTCTCTCTCTCTTTCTAGTCACTCGTTGGTAAAGAGATCGTGGGCAGATCGAATCTCGCGTCGAAGAAGTGCTCCATCGCGAGGGCCAAGCAACGTAGCCGTTACATCCGTTTAAAACGAGTGACCAGACACATGGGATTGTGGCGACCGTGCACGTCCGGCATGGACCACTGACTCCAGTTTCCGACGAGCAAAAGAGAGCAAATTGACGCCGCCCGACGACATAACCCTATGCACACCATCAGTCGATTATTTTTTAGACTATACCGTATTTATCAGAGCTGGGCAAAGTACCGAAAAGTACTTAAAGTACCAAGTACCAAGTACCAAGTACCAAGTACATCTTCAGACATCTTCGGACATCTTCGGACATCTTCGGACATCTTCGAACATCTTCGAACATCTTCGGACATCTTCGGACATCTTCGGACATCTTCGGACATCTTCGGACATCTTCGGACATCTTCGGGCATCTTCGGGCATCTTCGGGCATCTTCGGGCATCTTCGGGCATCTTAGGACATCTTCGGACATCTTCGGACATCTTCGGACATCTTCGGACATCTTCGGACATCTTCGGACATCTTCGGACATCTTCGGACATCTTCGGGCATCTTAGGACATCTTCGGACATCTTCGGGCATCTTAGGACATCTTCGGACATCTTCGGACACCTTCGGACACCTTCGGACGCTCGCATCGATGGAGTGCTCTATCGTGAGGACCAGCCACGGAGCCGTTAAATCCGTTTAAAATGAGTGACCAGACACATGGGACTGTGGCGGCCGTCTACGTCCGGCATGAACCACTGACTCCCGTTTCCGACGAGCAAAAGAGAGCAAATTGACGCCGCTCGACGACACAACCCTACGCACAACATGAGCCAATTATTTTTGACACTATACTGTATTTACACTGTAGCGACCGGCGTGTTGTACACGCACTGTATGACATAGCGGCAGCGCACGGGGAAGATAACGAGCTGAGAGCGACCATCAACGAGTCGGCTGATTCGTGCGTTACAGTTAGGAGCGAGCGAACGTGGGACGAAAAGTTCAGATACAGATGCGCACGTGAGAGCGGGTTCGGACGCAAGGGAAAACGAGAGTCGAACGATTGAACGACATGCACGGTTAATATTAACTCGACTATTTTTATCTTATGGGGGCGGGGGGGGGGGAATCATTTGGAACTTACGCGTGTGTAAAGTGAATTTTAAAGGCCAGATAGGTTTATCTTCAATTGGATAAAATTCGATTGGAGAATATTAATAATGTTTGATGGATAACGATGCGAATTTTTTTTTAATATGTTAGCGATCAGCATTGTCTGAACGTGGATTCTGTTCGGCGAGAAAACGGATCGAGATCGGAATGGACAAAGTAACAGAAAAGCAATTTTTGTCACGTTTTTTTCGTTTTTTAGATTCCTTGCAGCCTAAAAATTTCCTTCAAACGAAAGAAATGTGAGGGTATAAGCCTGGAGCTTGGAATTGTTTTCGTACTTTGAATGTAGGAAGTTTGAGCTCGGGCACAAAGTGAAGTTTCCTCTTGTACACGAAGCGAAGTTTCCTATAACATGCAAAGTGAAGCTTTGGCTTGAATCTGAAGAGGAGTTTTAAATTGGACACAAACTTAAGTTTTAACTTCATACAACATTAATGTTGAACTTATGCACATACTGGAATTCGAACTTATGCACATACTGGAAGTGGAACTTATGCACATTCTGGAATTCGAACTTATGCACATTCTGAAATTCGAACTTGTGCACATTCTGAAATTCGAACTTGTGCACATACTGGAATTCAAACTTATGCACATACTGGAATTCGAACCAATGCACATACTGGAAGTCGGACTTATGCACATACTGGAATTCGAACTTATGCACATACTGGAATTCGAACTTATGCACATACTGCAATTCGAACTTATGCACATTCTGGAATTCGCACTTGTGCACATACTGGAATTCGAACTTGTGCACATACTGGAATTCGAACTTATGCACATACTGGAATTCGAACTTATGCACATACTGGAATTCGAACTTATGCACATACTGGATTTCGAACTTATGCACATACTCGAATTCGAACTTGTGCACATACTGGAATTCGAACTTGTGCGCATACTGGAATTCGAACTTATGCACATACTGGAATTCGAACTTATGCACATACTGGAATTCGAACTTATGCACATATTGGAATTCGAACTTGTGCACATACTGCAATTCGAACTTATGCACATACTGGAATTCGAACTTATGCACATTCTGGAATTCGTACTTATGCACAACATGAAGATTGAACTTTGGCATAAAACGAAATTTGACTTTAGCATAAAACGAAAACTGAACTTTAGCACAAAACAAAATCTGAACTTCACCACAAAACGAAATCTGAACTTTACCACAAAACGAAATCTGAACTTTACCACAAAACGAAATCTGAACTCTGCCACAAAACGAAGCTTGATTTTAAGCACAAAATGAAAGTAGCGCTAGGGACAAAATGACGTTTGAACTGAAGTTCCATTGAAGTTTGACCCGAATCTGAAACTTAAGTCTCTACCGGAGCTTGAACAAACATTCGAGCCGAAGTTTCAGTTTCTATCGCTAGCTTATCTGCACCGATTGACTGGACGGAAATAAGAAGGCGACACCTATCACTGCTTATACCATCGGATATAAATACAAATGCCCGCATGACACAGCACAGAAAAAGAGTGCGCGTGTCTTTGTGTGTGTGTGTGTGTATGCGGAAAACGTACGGGCGAGAGCTGCGGGTCTGATTCACGAGAGGAAGTAGCAACGCGTGACGGCGCCGAGCGTCTGCACGAGACGAAATCGGCGATGTAAGCGAAAGAAGGCGCATACATCTGCTCGCGCTCGTCAGGATCGTCGAGGAAGCCCGTTGATTGCCGTGGAGATCCCGAGCGCGGCTCGTCCACCGCAGCCTTGAAACCCAACCACTTTCACGACCGCTTTGCAAAGATTACTGTATCGCGAAATGACCGAGGAGATTGTCTTACCGCGACCACTGTTTCTATCTCGTTGTAGCAACACAACTTCATCCGGCAAATGGAAACGATCGTGTCGGGTTTGGTTTTTTTTTTTTTTTTTTTTTTTTTTTTTTTTTTTTTTTTTTTTTTTTTAAATCGCGACACCGCGTTATGTTCCACGTTCCGCGTATACGTTCTATTCCTGTATGCGGTATTTTTGCATAGGTCAAGATGAAAATAACTTTCGATGCAAATGCATTCAATGTTGAATGCAAATGCATTTGAAGCAACATTCGTTACAGATTGATCCATCGGAGTTTTTTTTTTTTTTTTTCTTTTCTTCATTCGGTTTTTCAACTATGTAACCACGGATGTGGCAAGTCGGTATTGCTAATTGATCGATTATTATTGCTATTTTGTTGCCGCTTACTTTAGGGTGTATTTTAGCAAATGACGCGGCGTCAATCACTAAAAAGTTGCATTTTTTTTTTTTTTTTTTTTTTTTGTGAAGCTGATGAAAATTCTTTTCATGAAAATATTAATTTCTTTTTTTTCTTTATGTATTTTAGCATTTTTTATGTATTTTAGTGAATGACGTGCCGTCGATCGCTAAAAATGTTCTTTTTTAAAAAATGAAATTGATGAAAATTCTTTTCATGAAAATATTTGTTTTTTTTTCTTTATGCATTTTAGCATTTTTATGTATCTCAGTAAATGACGCACCGTCAATCGCTAAGAAATGTAAATTTACATTTTTTTTTTTTTTTTTTTTTAATAAAAATGATGAAAATTCTTTTCATGGAAATATTAATATTATATTTTCTTTTCTGCTATTAATTTGGAAAAAAAAATGACCTTTTTGTTTTGGGTGAAATTTGGCCAATTTATATTTTTAATAAAAAAAAATCCCGTCGATATTTACGCATTTATTATTTATTATTTATTTCATGGATTGATTTCCGTCGGGAAAAAATGTATTTTTTTTCAACTGCTTTTCAACTACGTTGCTGTGGATACGGCAAGTGGTATTTGTCAATTGACCGCTTATTATTATTATTATTATTATTATTATTACCAATATTATAATTATTTCGTTACCGATTACTTTACCGTCTATTTTAGTAAATGTCGTAAAGTCAAATTATTTTTCAATGAAAATAATGAAAATTCTTTTCATAAAAATATTAAATTCATCTTTTTTTCTTTGATAAAAAAAAAAAAGTGTGAAATTCGGCCGAATTATTAAATGTTGAATTAAAAAAATCTCATCAATATTTACGAATTTATTATTTATTATTTATTTCACGGATTAATTTCCATCGGTAAAAAATTTATTGTCGACGCTAATTTCCGCTACGATTTATCGAGGTCTCGAGTGACAAAAAAAAAAAAAAAAAAGAGTGCTGATTTTTAAATACAATTGCAGCATTGTGTGATAATTATTGCATCGCGGTTCTTGAATCGAAAACTTGGCTAATTATCGTTCATCTCACAATTGAGAACGTCGACCCGAACGTCAGAAATTCATGTCGGACAACCGTGCGGATTAAAAAGTGCCCGCTGCAACGATAATCGTTCAGACCAAGAGTTGTTCCATTTAACGGTGAGATCATATTGCGTTTTGACGTTCCGCGCGATAAACTGAGGGGAATTTCTTGTTTCTTGTTCGCGTGCCTATCGCGGAGTGGCGCGCTCGCTCATTCGACGAATTATTAATTCCTTTAACTGGACGGTTCGTTGTAGGCAGACGAGCGAGCGCGTACTCTTTAGCTCAATGTAAGTCAATTTAATATAATATTGTATCGTTCGGAAAGGGGGGAGGGGAAATATGGAATATACAGTGTTGGAATTTTCTCCGTGCCAGCTCCGTCGCGCTCTGACGATAATATTTCTCTGACGATTTCTCTGCAAAATACTGACAACCGATTCAGGAATTTTTCTGAAATTTCAGACATTTCAGAACTTTTCAAACTTTTGAGAAATTTTCAAAAACTTTCAGACATTTGAGAAACTTTCAGAAATTTAAAAAACTTTCAGACATTTAAGAAACTTTCAGAGATTTAAAAAACTTTCAGACATTTCAGAAACTTTCAGACATTTCAGAAACTTTCAGACATTTCAGAAACTTTCAGACATTTCAGAAACTTTCAGACATTTCAGAAACTTTCAGACATTTCAGAAATTTTCAGACATTTCAGAAATGTTCAGAAATTTCAGAAACTTTCAGACATTTCAGAAACTTTCAGAAACGTTCAGACATTTCAGAAACTTTCAGACATTTCAGAAACTTTCAGAAACGTTCAGACATTTCAGAAACTTTCAGACATTTCAGAAACTTTCAGACATTTCAGAAACTTTCAGATATTTCAGAAACTTTCAGACATTTCAGAAACTTTCAGATATTTCAGAAACTTTCAGACATTTCAGAAACTTTCAGACATTTCAAAAATGTTCAGAGAAATGTTTTTACTACACTGTAAAAATAAATTGCAAATGTAATGTACTGGAAATCGAAATTTGCTTACATTACTTACATTAATTCAACATCAATGTACTTTTATTGTAAAATAAAAATACGAGATACTAAAATTACAAATCTTTTGCCTGACGTTTACAACAAATTTTCATTAAAAATACAAAATTTACTGTAAACTGGCAACGCAAATGTATTTGAAATTTCAGAAACATTATGTAAAAAAAAGCTTTCAATGCCGTTAATTAATTTTCGCACAACATTTTTTTACAGTGTAGGCAGACTAATGTACATATTGCATTTAATTAAGTGCACTTGCGTCTAGTATTAAATTAAAAGACCCACAAATGGTATCAATTAAGATTTTTCCTGTAATATTAACGGTTACGTTACACGATATTTTAGTAAATTAAATTCTCCTCGCCCCTAACACTCTCAATGAATTCTTTTAATTGTCACGGTTTGCTTGGACTTTCCAAAAAAAAAACACCAAAATTCTTAAAAGAAAACCTCATTGTTTTTTTTTTTTTTTATGAAAATGATAAATTTATGATTAATTTTATAGTAAACTTCTCATAAGGAAATTGTCGTTCCTAGCCACGATTAATTAACCAGTCACCAAACGCGCCAATCAACCGATTAAATAACTCATCGACCTCGGTCGGTAATTTTACCGACTGCAAAATTCGAACTCCCATCTCGTCCCCCCGTCCGCGTTTCGAATTTTTAAAAATTCGCGCAAAAATTTTTTTTTTTTACATTTTATTTTATATAACTTTTTAATTGTATGCGATTTTTTACAAAAATGTAACGATTTTTTAAAATTTTTAATAAATTATATAACGCGATATTGTGCCGTCGTCTGCTCGCGTCTGAAGGATTCACCGAGATTTCTTCCTACTCTTGTAATTTTTATTATTATTTCACGCGCATAATCTAATTTGTTGTCGTTGTGCGATTCGAGTCGAGCGCAATACCGTAATCGTCACCGGGAACGAATTCCTCGCCCTGATCGGTGTGCCACGAGAGAACCTTGACGAAGTCCGCGACGAAAGACGGAACGGCGCACTTCAATATTGCGCTGTTACCGCGTATTGCGTACTCCTTGTTCACGTCCGTGTCGTAATACTGCGCCACCACTGTACCACAATAATTACATCGCATTACTCGTCAACTCATATTTGTTAGTTTCGAGAAAAAAAAAAAAGAAAAAAAAAAATTAGCTCCTCCAATTCTTGACGACAAAAAGTTCTGACAAAATTCGGCGAGCAGTGAGAACATTTTTTTTTTTTTAAACTCAAACTTCAATATATTTTTTCGAAAATCTGATTCAAAAAATTAATATCTGCACTTTTCGGGAATTAGATTTGTCCAGTATATATATATATATATTTTTTTTTTATTTGGATGCAAAGATTGATAAAAGAATTTTTTTTTTTGGAAATTATAATTTCGAGGGATTGATTTTTTTTTTTGTGAGATGAAAAATTACGAAAAATGATTTTTTTGAAAATGTCCGGCATCGGACCATCGATATTAATTTTTTTTTTTTAATTCATTTGTGTTCAAAAATAGAACTAAATTCTACGAGAGCGACGATTTTTTTTAAAGAATTTATTTTTCAAAAATGACATTCATCGCATATTTTCGATATGAAAAAGTATCGAAAGGTTCGTTTTTTGAACGAAGAAGTTTGGTCGTCAAAATATTCTCAAAATTGCGCGATTTTTTTTTTTTTTTTGTAAATTATTATACAAATTTCGGAGCATCGCTCTTCGTTTGGCAAAATCACGAGAGTGCTCGGGTAATGAACGGCATCGGCGAGCAATTGCATCAGGAAAGTTCGAGGATGTTGGCGAACTCCGGCGGTGGCGGCGCAACGATTAACTCATGTGGAAAATCGTTTGGCTTTTGAAAACCGAAAATACGAACGTGAAACTAATTCGATGACCTACTTTTTTATACATGAAAAACATTTTTTTTTTTTTAATTAAGAAAAAAATAACCCTAGAACTCATGTACAATAATTTTAAAAAATTAATTGCCGATCATATACGTCCAATTTATATAATATTAACTTACATTCGATAGTCCTAACAAAAACAAAAAAAAATCACTCATTTCCATAAGAAGCTAACGGGAACTCCCGACTGGGGTATTTTGATACCCCAAAGCGCGCTGAGCGCCCTCAGCACATCGTCAGATAATGGAACTAAATTGTCGTGGAGTTCCCAAATCGATAATGGCAATTTCTACTTTAGGAGCGCAGCACGAATATCGTCTGGGGTAGTTTTGTACCCCATACATGAGTTCTAGAGTTAAGTATATTAATGTTTTTATCCTCCATCGAGGATGTCGAGCTCGCGCCTCTTTCACACCTTGACCAACTCGCAGGACTCTGAGACGGCCTTTCTCATTATTATTATTAATATTATTAATATTAATAATATTATAATAATATAATAATATTATTATAATTTTTATAATATCCATTATTAATTAATTATAAATTGTTTATTAATGTATTTTATTAACAATACTATTATAATAATATTAATATTATTGTCATTATTAATTATTAATGTAGTACATCCTGCAGTGTCAGTGACGTATCCGCGTTGCACGCGCCGCACTTGGGACCCCTTTTTGCCCGGCGATGCACCCGCACTTCCGGTGCACGCGTGCTCGGCTAACTATATGCTACGACGTGCCGGGCGGAAATATTCCGGCCTCGTCGGCAATGCAAGGACGCGACTCAGACTACAGTTTTTTTTTTTTTTTTTTTTCTCCGCTATAATAATATTTCTCGATTTTCGAAAATTACGGAGCGATGAACATCGCAGTCGGACAGATCATTTCTGACCCCACCTAACGCACCAAAAAAAAAAAAAAAAAAATTTACGCGAAAATATGTTTTTTTTTTTATGTATTAAATTATATTTTGAATTCGATATTTTTAATATATTTTTCGCGTAGATTTTTGTCGCCGGATATGGCACCGAAAATTGGTGTGACGATTAAGTCCTTTCGTGATGTCTTACGCCGCCTAAGTTTGAGAGAGTAACAAGAGAATTGCAAACACTTCCCGATCGAATAAAAATTTGAAAAAAAAAATCAAGCATATGGAAGATGTTGAAAGGATTGTTTGTGCACAATAATAATCCCAAAATGTTATTAACAAATTACTGAAATAAAAAATTATGCGACAAATTACCCGGAAAGCTAATTTTTTTTTTTTCTCGTGAAAAATAATTTGTCACTTTTATCGAATACGTATGAATTTTTTCAGAATTTTGTGTGTTTGAAAATTGCATTTTCTTTGTGTTCAAATTTGTTTAAAAATCGCAATTTTCAGATATCACACAAAATTCGGAAAAAAAAAATTCATACGTGTTCAGAAAAAATTGACAAATCAGTTTCGTAAAAAAAAAAAAATAAAAAAAATTAGGTTGCCAGATATTTGTTGCACAATTTTTGTTGTTCGGCAATTCGTTAATAACATTTTGGAATTATTATTTTGCAAAAAAAAAAAACAATCTTTTCAGCACCTTTCATATGCTCGATTTTTTTTTCAGATTTTTATTCAATCGAGAAGTGTTTGTAAATTTCCTCTCAATTCTCTGAAACTTATGCGAAGTGAACATTCGCTGTGTCGCTTCGCGCTAATTTCGCACAAGTTCGAGAGAAATAAGATAAAATTGCAAGTACTTCTCGATGGTATAAAAATCTTGAAAAAATTCATGCACACTAAAAAGTACTGAAAATATTAATTTTGCATAATAATAATTCCAAAATGTTATTGACAAATTAATTTAAAAAAAAAATGAATTGTTTAACAAATTACCCGGCAACGAGACGTTTCTTTTTGACAAAAATTGTTCACTAATTTTTCAATCAGCTTTGATTTTTTTTTTATATGAAAAAAATCTCCCAATAAAAAAAAAAAATAAATAAAAAATAATAGAAAAATCTCAAAAAATTCGTACATACTCACAAAAATTACCGAATCATTTTCAATAAAAAAAAAAAAAATCAAGTTGTTTTGCCGGCTAATTTCTTGACCAATTAATTTTTTGATTAATTCCTCAATAAAATCTTCGAATTATCATTATGCAAAATTAATATTTTCGGCGCCTCAAGATACGCTCGATGTTTTTTTTTTTTTTTTCAGATTTTATTCCATCGTCAAGTCTTTGTAAATTCCCTCCCATTTCTCTGAAACTCATTCGAAGTGAAAATTCCTAATTACGAACCGTAAAAAAAAAAAAAAAAAAAAAAAAAATTCTTTCGCGAAAAAAAAAAAATCTGAAAGGCAAAAATTTATTGAGAAGCTTCGGGGATAATAAAAGCTCGTCGACTCACCGGCCCTGACGTTGACATCGCGACTGTGAACCGAGCCAGCCGGCGAAGTGGCCAGACAGCTGTAAACCTGTGCATGAACTTCCTGACGGTAATCTTCGGCCCTGAAGGGTGGGAAAACCAAATTTCCATTCGGCAACACCTAAAAAAAAAAAATGTTTATTATTATTTTATTTTTTATTTATTTTATTTTTTATTTTTTATTTATTTATTTATTTATTTTTTTTCAAGAGGCGCGCTAACGAGAGAGCGTGTTAATGCAAGCGATAGGAGTGCATAGTGCAGTCGCTGCAGCGGGTCGAGCTAGTTGAGTGGCGTGAAGTGGAGCGCCGAGCGGATAGCACTTGATCTGAAGACCGCGCTCGCCGCTCCGAGTCTCTTCCGGGTTGACGATCCCCGACTATTGTACTGTGATTTCTTTCGTTGCTCGCGACGAGCAATTCGCTGAGCCGCATCAATGAATTTATGCACGCCGCACCGTGAATCTGGCTCTTTAATTAACGTCCTGCGGCCGATTGTTTAGCTCTCGGTTAAAAATCGAAGCGGCGATTCGGGCAATTCTGCTCGGGGATTTTTTGACGAGCTTCATTGATATTGCAACTGTGCGATATAACGAAGGGTGTTGCTTTCCGTGGGCATTTTTTGAAACGTCGGAAGCTTCACTGGTAGACATTTTTGAGCGGTAAATCGAGGACTGAGAAAAACTTGTTGAGGCCTTAGCGGGCCCGATTTTTTTTTTTTTTTTTTTTTTTTTAATCGATGTGTGCGTAGAAAGTTAATGCAATTTTGAGTTTTTCGAAAAATGGGGCTTCTGCACATTATGAAGAAGGAAATTTGACCACTTGCAAGTTAGACAATTCGCAAGTTAGACAATTCGCAAGTTAGACAATTCGCAAGTTAGACAATTCGCACGTTAGACAATTCGCACGTTAGACAATTCGCACGTGAGACAATTCGGACATTAGACAATTCGCAAGTTAGACAATTTGCAAGTTAGACAATTCGCAAGTTAGACAATTCGCAAGATGGACAATTCGCAAGATGGACAATTCGCAAGATGGACAGTTCGCAAGATGGACAGTTCGCAAGATGGACAGTTCGCAAGATGGACAGCTCGCAAGATGGACAGCTCGCAAGATGGACAGCTCGCAAGATGGACAGTTCGCAAGATGGACAGCTCGCAAGATGGACAGCTCGCAAGATGGACAGTTCGCAAGATGGACTGTTCGCAAGATGGACAGGTCGCAAGATGGACAGCTCGCAAGATGGACAGCTCGCAAGATGGACAGTTCACAATATGGACAGGTCGCAAGATGGACAGCTCGCAAGATGGACAGTTCGCAAGATGGACAGCTCGCAAGATGGACAGTTCACAAGATGGAGAGCTCACAAGATGGACAGCTCACAAGATGGACAGCTCACAAGATGAACAGCTCACAAGATGAACAGCTCACAATATGGACAGTTCACAAGATGAATAATTTACAAGATGGACAATTCACAAGATGGACAATTCACAAGATGGACAATTCACAAGATGGACAATTCACAAGATGAATAATTTACAAGATGAATAATTTACAAGATGGACAATTCACAAGATGGACAATTCACGAGATGGACAATTCACGAGATGGACAATTCACGGGATGGACAATTCACGGGATGGACAATTCACGAGATGGACAATTCAGGAGATGGACAATTCACGAGATGGACAATTCACAAGATGGACAATTCACAAGATGGACAATTCACGAGATGGACAACTTACGAGATGGACAATTCACGAGATGGACAATTCACGAGATGGACAATTCACGAGATGGACAATTCACAAGATGGACAATTCACAAGATGGACAATTCACGAGATGGACAACTTACGAGATGGACAATTCACGAGATGGACAATTCACGAGATGGACAATTCACGAGATGGACAATTCACAAGATAGACAATTGGCACGTTAGGCAATTCGCAAGTTAATAAATTCCCAAATTAGACAATTCACAAGATAAACAATTGCCAAGTTACTCAATTTGCAAGTTGAACAATTCACAAGATAGACAATTCGCAAGATAGACAATTTCCAAGTTACTCAATTTGCAAGTTAGACAATTCACAAGATAGACAATTCGCAAGATAGACAATTTCCAAGTTACTCAATTTGCAAGTTAGACAATTCACAAGATAGACAATTCGCAAGATAGACAATTTCCAAGTTACTCAATTTGCAAGTTAGACAATTCGCAAGTTACACAATTTGCAAATGACAACTTATCTGATGCACGATTAACTCACCTGTCTCAATCCGGGGACATCTCCAACAGCGGTTCCATCGGCTCGTACCCAGATAATGTCCGGTTGCGGGTTTCCTCGTGCCTGACACTCGACCTCGGCTCCAGTTCCATTAGAAAAGTCAACTCGATTTGGGGGTTCCTTCACAAACACCGGTCCCATGGATTCGTCCTCGGCCAGCGCCACTGTTCAAACACGCGATGAAAATTAATTGATTAGAGACGCGGAAACGAGAGCACGTGGATCGTTAGATTACCGTGGACGAGACCGCGCGACAGTCCCGAGAATTATCTCGGCGCGCTTGTAGGTCAACGGCCCGGGTGTAACACCCGGAGCACCGCGCGACTTCCTCGGGCTGGTCAAGATTCACCGCCGAATTAGTCGCTTAACGCTCCAACGCAATTTATCTCGCGCATGCGGCTAACCGCTGACTTTATTATTTCGAATATTATTTTACTTCAAGCCGCAATTCCAACGACCGCAGATTTTCATTTAGAACACTTTGCAGGAAATAGTGTAAAAAAAAAAAAGAAAAAAACCTGCGGCTGAGGCTTTTTGTGCGACTGGCAGTGATGGTTTTCGAAGGAGGGAACTCGTTGATTGGATAAGATAAAATGAGTTCGAGTCAATTATAAGGGAGATTTTTTTTAACATGATAATTATCAATATTTTTGTTTGTGCGTCGCGTGTTTTTTTTTTTTTTTTGTATTAGCTAATTAATAGGGATGTGCGAATGTTCAAAAATTTGAATAATTCACCATGATTTGAATATGAATAATTTGTATTTCAATACTCAAAATATCTAACTAATTCGAATAAGTTGGATATTTCAATATATTCGAATAATTAAGAATGTTCGAATGATTTTAATAGTCTAATTATTCCAATAGTAAGAAATATTAATTTGAGAAATTATAATGGATTATAATGGCACATAGACAATCCCCAAGTTAGACAATTCCCACAAAATGGACAGCTCACAAGATGGACAATTCCCAACGTACACAATTCCCAACGTAGACAATTTCCAACGTAGACAATTTCCAACGTAGACAATTCGCAAGGTAGACGATTCCCAAGGTAGACGATTCCCAAAGTGGACAATTCCCAAGGTGGACAATTCCCAAGGTGGACAATTCCCAAGGTGGACAATTCCCAAGGTGGACAATTCCCAAGGTGGACAATTCCCAAGGTGGACAATTCCCAAGGTGGACAATTCCCAAGGTGGACAATTCCCAAGGTAAACAATTCCCGAGATAGACAATTCCCAAGGTAGACAATTCCCAAGGTAGACAATTCCCAAGATAGACAATTCCCAAGGTAGACAATTCCCAAGGTAGACAATTCCCAAGATAGACGATTCCCAAGGTAGACGATTCCCAAGGTCGACGATTCCCAAGGTGGACGATTCCCAAGGTGGACAATTCCCAAGGTGGACAATTCCCAAGGTGGACAATTCCCAAGGTGGACAATTCCCAAGGTAGACAATTCCCAAGGTAGACAATTCCCAAGATAGACGATTCCCAAGGTGGACGATTCCCAAGGTGGACGATTCCCAAGGTGGACAATTCCCAAGGTGGACAATTCCCAAGGTGGACAATTCCCAAGGTAGACAATTCCCAAGGTAGACAATTCCCAAGATAGACAATTCCCAAGATAGACGATTCCCAAGATAGACGATTTCCAAGGTAGACGATTCCCAAGGTAGACGATTCCCAAGGTGGACGATTCCCAAGGTGGACGATTCCCAAGGTGGACGATTCCCAAGGTGGACGATTCCCAAGGTGGACAATTCCCAAGGTGGACAATTCCCAAGGTGGACAATTCCCAAGGTGGACAATTCCCAAGGTGTACAATTCCCAAGGTGGACAATTCCCAAGGTAGACAATTCCCAACGTTGACAATTCCCAAGGTAGACAATTCCCAAGGTAGACAATTCCTAAGATAGACAATTCCCAAGGTAGACAATTCCCAAGGTAGACAATTTCCAAGGTAGGCAATTCCCAAGATAGACAATTCCCAAGGTAGACAATTCCCAAGGTGGACAATTCCCAGCGTAGACAATTCCCAACGTAGACAATTCCAAACGTAGACAAGTCCCAACGTAGACAATTCCCAACTTAGACAATTCCCAACTTAGACAATTCTCAACTGAGACAATTCTCAACTCAGGCAATTCCCAACTTAGACAATTCCCAACTTAGACAATTCTCAACTGAGACAATTCTCAACTCAGGCAATTCCCAACTTAGACAATTCGCCCTTTCAAGATATATGAATTAAAAAAAAACGCATATTCTACATGGATGCTCTAAAAAATCCGAAAAAAATCTCAAAGACTACTTTCCAGTGAACCTAAAATGTGGCCAATTATGGGATAAATCTGAGAGAGTAAAAAAAAAGTGGCTGAGTTGACAGAGAATGCCTCATATATATATATATATATATATATATATATATATATATGTATATGCATATTCTAATACCCCACCAGCATGTATACAGCGAGAGGGGGCAAGGGGCCGGAGGGGGAGAAGACTTGAAGTGAGCTGCCGAATTAAAAGAAGTCGTTGAAAGAATACAAACACGCGTCGGTCACGTATGAGCGTTGTGGGACCCTCGAGTTTTTTTACGCAGGAAGCATATTAAGCGAGTTTTGTGTCAGCCACTCGAGATAGAAATAGGGGCGACAGGGGCGGAGGGGGCGGGTGGCGAGGGGGGAGGGCACTCTGAAAGAGTGAGCCGCGCTAGCTATTATTGCGGTTGCACTTCTCTCTGTAAACGCCGACGAGGCAGGAGAAAAATTGCTTTGATCTTTACAATAATGCTTTCGCTGCGAGCGACCGATCGTGCGCGCCTGTCATCCGTCACCACGTGGCCGGGACGACGCCCCGTCGCACCTGCATTGTTTTGCAGACCTGTTGAACCACTTAGAGTCGGTTGCGATTGATGGGCAGTTAAAACAATGCCTTGCAATTTTACGCTAAAATTTTAACGGGCAGAAGTTGGCAAAGTTTGTTCCAATGAAATTATTGACAGCTGTCACGTTTCGCAGAAAGTTGCCTTCTCAGCGACCCGATAATGCAGTACTATGTCATATAATAATATAAATATTTATAATAATTATAATTATACATGTATTATTATTATTATTATTATTATTATTATTATTATTATTATTATTATTATTATTATTATTATTATTATTATTATTATTATTATTATTATTATTATTATTATTATTATTATTATTATTATTATTATTATTATTATTATTATTATTATTATTATTATTATTATTATTAATTAGAGAACATTTTTTTAGATCATTTCGCAGGAAAATAAACTACTTGAGAAAAGTGACAACCGTCAATGATACGATTGGAGCAACGTTGCCAACTTCGAGCCCGTAAAATTTTATATTTCTAATGAAATTTTTTGTAAATTTCGGGAGGGAGATTTTCAATTTTAATATGTGGGATTGTTATTTTACAAAAAAAAAAGGAAATTAATTTTCTATCGATATAAATAATGTTAGCAATTTTAGGTTCCAGTATATTAAATTTTCAATTTATTTTTACAGTGTACTTCATGAATTTCGCTCAATCCATTTTTTCTTTTTTTTTTTTTATTCCGTTATTGTGGATGGCGTCACAATTTTTATGAAATTCAATGGAAGGTAATAGATGTAATTACTTTTTTTTTTTTAATCGATTGGGTGTCTCAACAATCAAAAAAAAAAAAAATATGAGCACACTTTACACACTTGAGAGTATATTCTGGAATTTTTTGAGAAAAATCAAACGTGACGTATTGGCTGAAAAAAAAATCTAAAAAATTTTCTTATCAAAAGTTCATTTGAAACTGCAACTTTTATGACTCGAAGGTTTTTTTTGTACGACTGATAGTTTTTAAGATACAGGAGTTTAAAAAGAAAACTTCTGTTTTTCGATATCTCAACAACAACAAAAAACTATCTAAAAATTCTGAAAAAAATCACAAAAACCTCTTGTAAAGAATTATGAATTGTGGTGAAATTGCAATTTTTTTTTTTTTTAATGTCGAGTTTTTGACTGTTCAAAACCGGATGGACTACCTCATATATATGCGTATGTATGTGTAAGTGGTGTAAGTGTAAGAGTTAGGTATACACGTTTCACGTTCAATTTGAAAAAGCCACTCGAACGGCCTGTACAGAATAATAAAATAGAGGTGGTCACTTTGGGCCTTCTTCACGGTGAAACGAAATTCCGGAGCCGCTGACTCCGCCAACGTGTTCCGGCTCTCGTGATTCATACCTGACTTTTTTCGGACCTGACCGTACCAAATCGTATTTATGATTGCGGGATGTTAGGAAATTTGTAAGCCATTCGACGGGTCTTAAGACAAGATCTGCGCGACCGAAAATTCGGTAACTTTGGATTGACTGTAAAAAGGCTTATAACAAAATTTAGACCGGTTGCCGTTATGTTGGTTAGGTATTTTAATATCAGAGCTGGGCAAAGTATCGAAAAGTACTTAAAGTACCGAAAAGTACTTAAAGTACCGAAAAGTACTTAGAGTACTGAGTACTAAGTACCAGCTTCCTCGTTGAGGAAGCTGAATGACAAAGTATTTGTACTCAAAATTGTACAAGTACTTTGGTCTTACTACTCAGTAATAGTACTTAAAGTACCGAAAAGAGTATCTGGGAGTATCTGAGAGTATCTGAGAATATCCAAGAATATCTGTGAGTATCTGAGAGTATCTGAGAGTATCTGAGAGTATCTGAGAGTATCTGAGAGTATCTGAGAGTATCTGAGAGTATCTGAGAGTATCTGAGAGTATCTGAGAGTATCTGAGAGTATCTGAGAGTATCTGAGAGTATCTGAGAGTATCTGAGAGTATCTGAGAGTATCTGAGAGTATCTGAGAGTATCTGAGAGTATCTGAGAGTATCTGAGAGTATCTGAGAGTATCTGAGAGTATCTGAGAGTATCTGAGAGTATCTGAGAGTATCTGAGAGTATCTGAGAGTATCTGAGAGTATCTGAGAGTATCTGAGAGTATCTAAGAGTTTTTAGAATATATGTGAGTATCTGTGAGTATCTGTGAGTAACTGAGTATCCGCGAGTGTCGGTGTAGTTGTCCAATAGGCACGAACTTTATTATTCTGCAGATACATTCTTCCATGCGGATGAGACTGATTTGATATACGCTTCATACAAGTATTTTCATTTGATCGGAAATACCTGACAATTTTCCCGTCAAAAATAAATAAATAATGTAACAAATTATAAATGTAACCCATCGAAAAAAAAAGTTAATTACAGTTCTCCTTGCCGACCGAGGCTGGGTTGGGCGGGGAGGAAAGTGTTTCCCACCGCCCTCAGCGAGAATATTCGCCCTATCTCCAGACCCGTCCATCGTCGGTTCTGGCTTTAACGGGCCATGATAACTCGATGGAATCCAACTCACCGTTCATAATTGCCAATGAAGCTAATACGAGCATAGCCAGGCGGGTGGAGACCCGCTGGCTACCTCCTGGAGGTTCTCGCAGCATCCTTGATCGACGACGGTCTTTAATAGACCCGATGATCGGCATACACCTGCAGGGTTTCGCAAAAGACACTTGATGTAAAACCACTGTGCTTTTAAAATTTTTATTTATTATTATTATTTTTTTTTTTTTTTTAATTTTTTATTTATTCGCCACTTTTCGTGTGTTTTAAAAATATTTCACAGATACACAGAGACACAGACACTTCACTATTATTTCAATGACTATCGTGTGCACTGCGTGATTATTATTTTTATTTTTATTTTTTTTTTTATTATTAATTGCGATATTTAAGGCAGTCGCATTTGCGACTATGATTTGTATCGATGATTTTTTTCATTTTTTTTTTTTTTTTTTGGGGAAGATTTTTTTTTTATTTTTTTTTTTTTTTATTCGAGATAAGTCGATAGAAGGCGAGACGAGCGAGGATGATTAGTTGATTGCTACTCGCGTCATAGAGACGTTAAGAGATACGTGGGTTGCATCTGGACACGCTGGAAGGGAACTGAGCGGTTCCAATGAAGCGATCGTTTAATGCACGATTTTCCAATAGAACGGGCAGCGATTTAGAACGAACGACCGAAATTCATCAGCGATAGTCCGATTGCTTCCGGTTATGGTAACGACTCGGCAGTGCCGGGTACAAATAATTTTCATTCGCGTTTTGTTGGGGGGGGGGGGAAGATTTTTGAAATTTTTTTTTTTTTTTCATGCGACGAGGAAAATCACCGCTCGTTCGAAAATCGCTTTAGAGCGGAAGCGTAATTATCGACACTCTACTTATAGAATTTGTAAAATAAGCAAATATTTTATTGTAAATAAAAAAGTTATTGTAAATAAAAAATTTATTATAAATGAAAAATTTATTGTAAATAAACATTTTCTTAGAAACAAAAATTTTATTGTAAATAAAAAATGTATTATAAATAAAAAATTTATTATCAATAAAAAATTTATTATAAATAAACAATTTATTATAAATAAAACATTTATTATAAATATAAAATTTATTATAAATGAAAAATTTATTATAAATGAAAAATTTATTATAAATGAAAAATTTATTATAAATGAAAAATTTATTATAAATAAAAAATTTATTACAAATGAAAATTTTATAAATTAAAAATTTTCAGATTTTTATACCATCGAGAAGTATTTGCAATTTTCTCTTATGTCTATCGAACTTATGCGAACTTAAACCTTAAGGATGCTTCGAACGTACATTCCCAGTCAAAAGTGAGATTCAGTGAGAATTCGAACACTTCCCAATGCTATAAAAAATCTGAAAAAAAAAATGAACTGTATCAAAGGTTTCATTGACATTCATTTTGCATAATAATAATGTCAAAAAGTTATTAACAAATTGCTAAAAAAAAAAAAAAATTGTTCAACAAATAATCAGTAAACCGTTTTTTTTTTCCTCTTTTCAAATGAATTCATTGATTTTCTAGAAGCCGCATAAATTTTCTCAGAATTTTCCTATCATTTTTGAATTTTCCGTTTTTGAATTTTTTTTTTTTTTTTTTTTTTTTAAGGCCGTAACTCCGGAACGATTGGCGCAATGGTGTAGAATCGCGATACTGAAACATATCCGAAATTCATGCCTCTACATAGATTTTTTTTTTAATTTTCGAAAAAAAAAAAATTTTGCACCGATAACATTTTTCAAAAAAATTCATATAAAAATTCTAAAAAATCAAAGAATTAAAAAAAGTTGTCTGATTTTTTTTTTTTTTTTTTAACAATTAATTTTTCGAATCATTTGTTGATAACTTTTTGGCATTGTTATTATGCAAAATCAAAGGTCTTGACATAAATAATGCGACTGATTTTTTTTTTTTTTTTTTGGCATGTCGCAAAGTACTGAAATTTCGATCGAATTAAAGTTTTGGTTACGAATGCATGTGTGACGCATCGTTAAGCTCTGCCTGCTGTATTCCTCGAAACTAAGGGATTTTTCGACAAAGCTTCAATGCCGCCCGGATGAACCGTTGCAGCCTTCGAGGAAACCTGAATTTGTCCTGCGAACCGAGGAGCGTTTCCTGCTCGCAGGAGAAAAATCACAAGGGGAACAGCTGGCGTAGTGCTGAGACTGCGAACGATTTTTCTTTGCACTAAAAATATATAATTCGCTATCAAAAAAATTTCATTTCATACTCAATTAAGTTTTTATCATTGAAAGTTAATTTCGACCACAAATTTTGTTTCTGTTTTGCTAAAAAAAAAAAATGTAAAAAAAATTATTTCGTTATTAAATACAATTCGAAATTTGATATTTTTTTAGGGTATTCATTCTGTGTAAAAAAAAAAAAAATTCAATTCACACTCTATTTATTTTTTATTATGAAAAATTAATCCCGACCACAAATTTTATTTTCGTTTTGCTAAAAAAAAATGTTTAAAAAACTATTTCATTATTAAATATAATTTGAAATTGATATATTTTTTTTTTTTTTTTTTTTTTTTTTTTTTTGAGGCAATTGCTTCATTCTGTGCGTAGAAATATATGATTCGCCATCAAAAAAATTTCATTTTATACTCAATTAAGTTTTTATCATTGAAAATTAATTTCGACCACAAATTTTATTTCTGTTTTCCTAGAAAAAAAAATGTAAAAAAAAAATTATTTCTTTATTAAATATAATTAGAAATTTAATATTTTTTTGAGGGTTCATTCTGTGCGTAGAAATATATAATTCACTATTAAAAAATTTCATTTCATACTCAATTCAGTTTTTATTATTGAAAATTAATTTCGAACAAAAAATTTTATTTCTGTTTAACTAAAAAAAAATTTTTTAAAAATGATGTTATTATTAAATATAATTTGACATTTAATATTTTTTTGAGGCTATTCCTTCATTCTCTGCGTAGAAATATATAATCGACTATCAAAAAATTTCATTTCATACTCATCTTAGTTTTTATTATTGAAAATTAATTTCGACCACAAATTTTGTTTCTGTTTTGCTAAAAAAAAAAAAAAAAATGTAAAAAAAATTATTTCGTTATTAAATACAATTCGAAATTTAATATTTTTTAAGGCTATTCATTCTGTGAGTAGAAATATATGATTCGCTGTCAAAAAATTTCACTTTATACTCAATTAAGTTTTTATTATTGAGAATTAATTTCGACTACAAATTTTATTTCCGTTTTGATAAAAAAAAAAAAAAAAAACTATTACATTATTAAATATGAGTCGAAATTTAATATTTTTTTGAGGCTATTCACTCATTCTCTGCGTAGAATTATATAACCCACTATCAAAAAATTTCATTTCGCAAATTTTATTTCTGTCTTAATAAAAAAAAAAAATAAAATAAAAAAAAAATACTTATTAAATCATCAAATTGAATCGTCAAATTATTAAATATAATTTGAAATTTAATATATTATTTTTTTTTTTCAGGCAATTCCCTCATTCGGAGCGCAGAAATTTCGAAAATCTACGATATTCTTCGAAACTAAGGGATTTTTCGACAAAACAGTTCGAGGAAACCTGAATTTGTCCTGCGAACCGAGGAGCCTTTCCTGCTCGGAGGAGAAAAATCAAGGGGAACAGCTGGCGTAGTGCGGAGACTGGGAACGAGAGAGAAAGCACGGAGCGTTGCGAGAGAGGCAAAGTGGGCGGCCTCGGGGTTCCAGAAAATCCATGGGACCCATGTTGAGCCGTAAACCGACGAAAGGGCAAGCGGTTTGGTAGCCGTAGTGGGAGGGTGAGTGCACGTGCTGCGAACCCATCGTGAGCCTCGACGGCGTCGTCGGCACAGTTAATGCCATTAAAAATTAATATTTGCCGTTGATGCCGAACAAAATTGTACATTTTTCGGCGAGCGCGAATAGCGTTTGAATTTATTTTTATTGAATATTGATATTCGATACAAAAATTTGAATGATATAAAAAATTCGAATAACTCGAATATTTGTGAATAGTTCGAATATTTATGAACAGTTCGAATATTTATGAATAATTCGAATATTTATTAATAGTTCGAATATTTATGAACAGTTCGAATATTTATGAATAATTCGAATATTTATGAATAGTTCGAATATTTATGAATAATTCGAATTTTTATGAATAATTCGAATTTTTATGAATAGTTCGAATGTTTATGAATAGTTCGAAGTTTTATGAATAGTTCGAATATTTATGAATAATTCGAATATTTATGAATAATTCGAATGTTTATGAATAATTCGAATATTTATGAATAGTTCGAATATTTATGAATAATTCGAATTTTTATGAATAGTTCGAATTTTTATGAATAGTTCGAATGTTTATGAATAATTCGAATTTTTATGAATAGTTCGAATATTTATGAATAATTCGAATTATTATGAATAATTCGAATTATAATGAATAATTCGAATTTTTATGAATAGTTCGAATATTTATGAATAAGTCGGATTATAATGAATAATTCGAATAACTCGTATATTTCGTATGATTTCGAATCTTTGTGAATATTTTTTTTTTTTTTATTGATAAAATACGACTCTTAATGAATATTATAAAAATTCAAGTATTTCGAATAATTTTCATGAATTGCATATACGAATGATGAAATTCCGATTGCAATGAAACTGAGCGCACATAAATTGTATTCGTTTAATTAAGAAATTTTATTACTAAAAAGCTGAAGAATAGGGATGCGCGAATGTTCAAGAATTTGAATAATTCCACCATTAATTGAATATGAATAATTCGCATTTGAATATTAATAATACCTGAATTGTTCGAATAATTTGAATACTTCAATATAATCGAATAATTGAGAATATTCGCATGATTTTAGTAGTCTAAATATTCAAATTAGGTAAACAAATTATTTCAATAATTGGAAATATTAATTTGAGACTCTATAATGGATCATAATGGTCATTATAAATAACGCGATAAACAATGCCAATTGATTTATAAAAGAAAAAGTTCTGAAAAACGTAATAATTCAGAAAAATCATTGGAATATTCAGGTATTTTTAATATTCAAATACGAATTATTCGTATTCAATTCATGGTGAATTATTCAAATTTGTGAGCATTCGCACATCCCAAAAAAAAAAAAAAAAAAAAAAAAATCTTATAACAGTCCATTTTACAAATATGTCTGTTAATTCTACGATTTATTTTTATTTTTTATTTTTTTTTTTTTTTTTGGTAAAATTAACTACCATATAATTGCGAACGTTTGTGGTAAAACAAACAAAAAAAAAAAGTTAATCTAATGCAAAAATCTTTTTTACTGTGCAGAATAGAAATTCTTGAGTGCAGCAAATTTTTCAACCCCCAAAACGATGTCTACCATTTTTCGGGCGTCTCGCAAACAAAAATTTAATCTCATTAAACGAATCTCCACTTACGACAATAGAATCATGAAAATTTCTACGAAAACAAGTGTCTCAACGAAAATATATCCGAAGTAAATAGTCATCAAAATAAAAATTACTTTTTCGCATATGCACCTCATGATAAACAAAAAAAAAACAACAACAACAACAAGAAACATCCCCACCCACAAAACATCATCCAAAAAAGGAGTCTCATTTAAAAAATCATCGCACATTCCGCGAGAGTGAGTGCAAAAAAAAAAAAAAAAAAAAGAAAAAACAGACGGCGAGGAGAAAAGGGGAGCGAAGAGCGCTGCGACAGAACGGAATCATCGCCGAGGAGCCTTTCGGCGAGATGACAGAAGCCGAACGAGGAAGACCGTTCAGCGAGGAAGATTCGTCCGGGCCGCCGAGTGAGAAGGGCTGGGGTTGAACGAGAACAGCCCAAAAAAAAAAAAAAAAAAATTGTTAGAACTCGACGGAAGAGCATGGAACGTCGACACGAGGCTCTCTCGCTCCATTCTCCGGGTGGGGGGCAGCCAGGCGGGGGGGGGGGGCGGGGGGGTGCTACGGCTCCGTTTCGCTCAGCTCTCCAGTCTCCACTATGCCGTTCCTTCCCTCGCGCAGGCCGGAGCGTTGCCGGGTTTATTGATCGCGAGCCGACGAGCTAAACCGTGCATCTGCCTCCGGTTTGGTCGTGGTCGTGGCCCGGTCGTGCACATACACGCGCCTCTCAGGGGCGTCGATAGCGCCGACGGGGAGGGGGGGGGCCCCGAAATGCACCCCAACATCCGCTTGGACCGCGTCGTTGATCATCGGAGCAGCCAAGATAGGGCCTTCGATGAGGATTTTGGCGATTCACTTCGTGTGGCGGTTCGGAGAGACGATCGTCGTTGAGAAATTTCATGAAATTCTGAGGACCTTTTATTGGGGTGGTTTTTCTTTAAGGGTGCGCCAGCGGGGATGCGAATGAGCGCAGGTGGTGCGATACGTCACTGGATGTACCGTTGAACAACTGCCGGCGAACCGGCCGCTGTAGAGCCCGCCCTAGGCCGAGGTGGACGCTTTCCTGATCTCGTCTCTTCTCCCTCGCGCTCTTCACCGTCGGTTATTATTTCTTCTCCCTTTGTTTCTCTATTTCATCGTTTCTGGGAGTGTGCGCTGGGGTTTACTTTTAGGTGGATCGAGTCTGGTCCTTTGTTACCGCTAGCTAGTGGCTTTTATGGTGGCGGTGTGCGTTTCTGCACGAGTGTCTTAGGTCTGCGCCCTTGGAGTACGGCCCTAGTGGAAATGTTGAAGCTTTGTAACTCATTGGGACTGTTTTAGGTATCGAATATGCCATTTTGTTAGCTTTGGCTACTTTTTCTTGTTCATTGTTTAGGTGTTTATGCGCCGTGCGCTTAGAGGGTTAAATTGTTTAGGGCTGCACCCTAGGGCGTAGTCTGGACTACGGCCCTAGTGGAAATGTTGAAGCTTTGGAACTCATTGGGACTGTTTCAGGTATCGAATATGCCATTTTGTTAGCTTTGGCTACTTTTTCTTGTTCATTGTTTAGGTGTTTCTGCGCGGTGCGTTTAAAGGGCTAAATTGCTTAGGGCTGCACCCTAGGGCGTAGTCTGGACTACGGCCCTAGTGGAAATGTTGAAGCTTTGGAACTCATTGGGACTGTTTTAGGTATCGAATATGCCATTTTGTTAGCTTTGGCTACTTTTTCTTGTTCATTGTTTAGGTGTTTCTGCGCGGTGCGTTTAAAGGGCTAAATTGCTTAGGGCTGCACCCTAGGGCGTAGTCTGGACTACGGCCCTAGTGGAAATGTTGAAGCTTTGGAACTCATTGGGACTGTTTTAGGTATCGAATATGCCATTTTGTTAGCTTTGGCTACTTTTTCTTGTTCATTGTTTAGGTGTTTCTGCGCGGTGCGCTTAGAGGGCTAAATTGTTTAGGGCTGCACCCTAGAGCGTAGTCTGGACTACGGCCCTAGTGGAAATGTTGAAGCTTTGGAACTCATTGGGACTGTTTAAGGTATCGAATATGCCATTTTGTTAGCTTTGGCTACTTTTTCTTGTTCGTTGTTTAGGTGTTTCTGCGCGGTGCGCTTAGAGGGCTAAATTGTTTAGGGCTGCACCCTAGGGCGTAGTCTGGACTACGGCCCTAGTGGAAATGTTGAAGCTTTGTAACTCATTGGGACTGTTTTAGGTATCGAATATGCCATTTTGTTAGCTCTGGCTACTTTTTCTTGTACATTGTTTGGGTGTTTCTGCGCGGTGCGCTTAAAGGGCTAAATTGTTTAGGGCTGCACCCTAGGGCGTAGTCTGGACTACGGCCCTAGTGGAAATGTTGAAGCTTTGGAACTCATTGGGACTGTTTTAGGTATCGAATAGGCCATTTTGTTAGCTTTGGCTACTTTTTCTTGTTCATTGTTTAGGTTTTTCTGCGCGGTGCGCTTAGAGGGCTAAATTGTTTAGGGTTGAGCCCTAGGGCGTAGTTTGGACTACGGCCCTGGTGGAAATTTTGAAGCTTTGAAACTCATTGGGCCTGTTTTAGGTATCGAATATGCCATTTTGTTAGCTCTGGCTACTTTTTCTTGTACATTGTTTGGGTGTTTCTGCGCGGTGCGCTTAGAGGGCTAAATTGTTTAGGGCTGTGCCCTAGACTACGGCCCTGATGGAAATTCTGAAGCTTTGAAGCTTTGAAACTTATTAGGCTTGTTTTAGGACTAACAAGGACTGTTTTAGGTGTATTGAGTATACCATTTTGTTACCTTTAACTACTCTTTTGTACGTTCTTTCTGCGTTACCTTACGGTGGTTTTAGCGGGGTAAACCGTTTAGAGATCTGCCCTAGAGCACAGCGCTGGTAGAAATTTTTGAGCCTTGAATCGGGTTCTGATAAGGCTCTGACCAGGCATTTTTTTAAGGTAGATTGAGTATTGCCATTTGTTACCTTTAGCTACTCTTTTCTATATTGCTTGTGTTCCTTACGATGCTCTTAGAGGACTCTTCTCTAGACTACGGCCCTGATCGAAATTTTAGAGCCTTAAATCGACCCTCGGTAAGTCCCTAAGAAGGCACTTTTAGGATCTTAGCAGACCCTGATTTAACGCTCGAAAATTTCGACCAGGGGATAAATATCCCTTTTTCTTTCTTTCTTTTTTTTCTTTCTTCCCCCCCCCCCCTCCCCCTGAGTTTTCTTGGTGTCTTCTCGGGCCCGAGAACGGGCGTATACCTGGTCCTGGACACTCGAATCACGGTGCTGTCTCAGCAAGAGGCTAGCCCGTCGCTTTATTTTCCTCTAGGAGAATCCCGAGACGAACGGTCGTTTCTTCGCTTTGGAATGAAGAAAGGACGGCGGTGGAGGTCCCGATATAGAAACACCTTGAAGAAATATCGGAGCATTGCTGGCGCGGCGAAGGGGGAGGGGGAACATATTCATGAGAGCGACGAGTGACGAATACTTCGGAACATCACGGCTGCCGGAAACGTCAACGGCACACCGGAAACTGACCTCCCACCCTGGATCAAAGACATCGTGTCGATTTAAAAAATTGCAATTCCATGATTTCGAATCTAAGACTATTATTCCAAGATTTCGACTAAAATATTTCGACTCCGAAATTGGGACTTCAAGATTTCAACTCCAAGATTTCGACTCTAAGATTTCAACTCAAAGATTTCAATTTCAAGATTTCGATTCCAAGATTTTTCTCCCAAGAATTCGATTCCAGGATTTCGATTCCAGGATTTCGATTCCAGGATTTCGATTCCAGGATTTCGATTCCAGGATTTCGATTCCAGGATTTCGATTCCAGGATTTCGATTCCAGGATTTCGATTCCAGGATTTCGATTCCAGGATTTCGATTCCAGGATTTCGATTCCAGGATTTCGATTCCAGGATTTCGATTCCAGGATTTCGATTCCAGGATTTCGATTCCAGGATTTCGATTCCAGGATTTCGATTCCAGGATTTCGATTCCAGGATTTCGATTCCAGGATTTCGATTCCAGGATTTCGATTCCAGGATTTCGATTCCAGGATTTCGATTCCAGGATTTCGATTCCAGGATTGCGACTCCAGGATTGCGACTCCAGGATTTCGACTCCAGGATTTCGACTCCAGGATTTCGACTCCAGGATTTCGACTCCAGGATTTCGACTCCAGGATTTCGACTCCAGGATTTCGACTCCAGGATTTCGACTCCAGGATTTCGACTCCAGGATTTCGACTCCAGGATTTCGAATCCAGGATTTCGACTCCAGGATTTCGACTCCAGGATTTCGACTCCAGGATTTCGAATCCAGGATTTCGACTCCAGGATTTCGACTCCAGGATTTCGACTCCAGGATTTCGACTCCAGGATTTCGACTCCAGGATTTCGACTCCAGGATTTCGGCTCCAGGATTTCGACTCCAGGATTTCGACTCCAGGATTTCGACTCCAGGATTTCGACTCCAGGATTTCGACTCCAGGATTGCGACTTCAGGATTTCGACTCCAGGATTTCAACTCCACGATTTGAATTCAAAAAATTGAATTCTAAAAATTTCGTTTCCGATACTCGAATTTCCAAGAACTGAACCGTCCACCGCGTGGATGTCCCTCATTTACACGGTAATAAGAATGGCACGATCCTCGGGACTCTCCCGTGGGGGTGACAGATGGCAGAGAAGAAAACGTCGGAGGGGAAGTCGAGACGAACATCCAAAATGAAGAAAACGTCAAGAGACCACACATACGCGAAGGAGAGAGCCGCCCTTGTCTCGTCAATTTTATTTTTACTCCCGACCGTCCTGCTTTCTTTTTTCCCTTCCACCCAAGCGCGTTTTTCTCTCCGTCGTCTCCGCAGCAAAATCCCGAAACAGAATCGATATTTCGAATTTTTCACTGCGTGAAGCGAAATACAAGAAAAATCGCAAAAGTAAGAAAATCCCGACGAACATTGTTTTGAAGCGTTAAATTTTCATCCCAATGCAGCACATGGGTTTACGCCCGATATTGCCGGTAGAAATTTCCCGTCCCACCCCGCCCCAATCCTCGAATTTTCCCTTCAGCCGAAACCTAAGAGAACGCCGATCGACAGCTCAGCCGGTCAACGCTCCGTTTTTTTTTTTTTTTTTTTTTTTTTTTTTTAATTTTAATACTATTATTTTTTGTAATCTCTTTCTCTCGCGAAAGGAAGTCTCGCTATCGAAGATTTATCTCAACGCGTCGGAATGCACCGCGAGTGGGTTCAATGAAATGCGGTTCGAACGACGTTTATGCACTTTTTCCCTCGATCGCAATTATTTCGAACTTTTATAAATCCTTCGATTTTTTTTTTTTTTTTTTTTTTTTTTATAGATCCAAATCATAGTCGCACATGGCCACACACACACACACACATACACACACACACACACACACAGCACGTGTGAACATTTTTCACCACAGTACACGAGGAAAAAAAAAAAAAAAAAAAAAAAGTACCGAAAATCATTTTCGATTTTCGGTGATGAAAAAATTTGAAAATAAAATAAAAAATATGAGAAAAAAAGAATCGCGAAGAAAACGCACCTCTTGACCGAAGTCGCGACCCGACACACTTCGCTAACACTTACTCGCTTTTAGCCGCGACTGCGATCGCGCGATCGTGCGTTGATTTTTTTTTTTTTTTGTTTTTCGATCTCTTTTTCGTGCGTCACAATTGCGAATAAAAATTTTCGGAGAATTTGTGTTTTTTTTTTTTTTTTTTTTTTCAACTTCGGGCAAAAATCGAAATACACGCCGGAGAGCGACCGTCCGTTCGCTCGTCAGCGCTCGAATACGGCGTTGCGGAGTTTCGCTCGTCGGCAGACCCGCCGTCTCGGCTACGCGACTAGAACGGTGGCCGCGCGGTGGGGGCAACGAGACTACGCGAACGATGCCGCATGGCCGCATGGATGTGCCGGCGAGCATTGAAAAGTACATGTAAATTAAATTAAACGAAATATAATGGCAAAAAAAAAAATTATAAATTAAATTAAATTAAATATGAAATAAAAAAATATATCTATAAATTAAGTTATATTAAATATGAAATCTGAGGAAAATATATATAAATATAAATTACATTAAATTATAAGTATAAAAAAAAAATTGAATATGTTTATTCAAATATGTGAGTTTGGTTAATCATTTTTTTTTTTTTTTTTTTTTTTTTTTTTTTTTTTTTTTTTTTAGATTTCTTGCTGATTTTTCGCCGGACTGTGAAGGAAAAGAAAATTGCTAGTCCCGGCGTGCATCAATGAGATCATTCTTGGGGAATTGTGAATTTCATGCGATGAATCACATACGAGTAACGCGTCAGTTTTTTTTTTTTTTTTTTTTTTTTTTTTTTTTTGCCGTGCGCACGTGTGCCGGGTGGGTTAAACCTCCGGGTTGAGTTCCGATAGCGGAGCGCGACGATAACGATCTTTTCGTACAGCGTACAACCCCGAAGGGATCGTCGATGACGCGACCGTAGCGGTTTCGACAACAGTTGGCCCAAAAAATTTATTCACTTTTTGTAATTGTAGATCCATGATTTCTTGTTTATTTTTTTTTTTTTTTTTTTTTTTTATTTATTTATTTGCAAAGGCGTTATTGTACAGTGAATTTAATTTTATTCGACGCGATGTTCCAAAAGTATTTACCATCCGTCGGTAATGTAGAGATCGATGATTCGGGGATCTTGCGTTTCCTACTATGACGACTTGGATATTACACGTGTCGCCATCTGGCGGCGCAACGTCTCGTCAGAGCGCGGCGTTTTGGGCAACTATGTCTTTCAAGTGCCGACAGGGGGCGCTGTTACTCGAAACGATCAATCGCTATATTACCGACGGCGGTGGACGACTTCGGACCACGGTTTCGTTACGTGACAAACCGCAAAATAATATTACGAAGATAAAGGGAACTTTTTGTAACTACTTTTGTAGATTTCTTTGTTTTAAATCGATGCATAGACATGAAATTTCAGAGGAAAAGGACGCGCTCGCGGATTATGCGCGAGTTTAAATAGTATGTCTAGTGATGCGAAATGACCGTCATTTTTTTTTCGGTCTGTCAATTGACAAAAAAAAAATTACCGTTAATTGGCGTCATTTTTTTTTTATCCATTTTTCCACGTCAAAATGATGGTAATTTTTTACGGGCTAATTGACGGTCGCACATGACGGTCAGTTGACCAAAACGCCTATCTAG
Source organism: Amblyjoppa proteus (assembly GCA_963922035.1). Lineage (NCBI taxonomy): Eukaryota > Metazoa > Arthropoda > Insecta > Hymenoptera > Ichneumonidae > Amblyjoppa > Amblyjoppa proteus. The sequence goes on along the minus strand of OY998231.1, from coordinate 11,540,555 downwards.
CTGTGAAATGACGGTCATTTTTTTTTTCGGTCACAAATTGGTCACAAATTTTTTCAAACATAAATATACACTACAAAGAAAAGAAAAATTAACGGGTGACGTTTCCAGTTAGGATAAGAACAAGAAAAGGATAGGATTCACATTTTGTTATAAAAACACTCGCTCACCTGAATATATCGAATAAAAAGAAACGTAGTTTATTTGTTTGTTTGTTTGTTTTTTGTTTTTATTTTTTTTTTTTTTTTTTCATTACAAACTATATATCACATATCTTTAATAAAGCCATCGCTTCTTTATTGTGCGGTGTTCGCCGATTCACAATTTATGGTAGCGAGTATACGACACAGTTCGATTATCGATAGTTCGAGCCCAAAGCAGGCCGAAAAGCGGCGGTAAATTTGAAATTCGATCTCAAGTAAATCAGTCATTTTTTGGTGGGTCAATTGACCGTCAACTGACCGTCAATTGAGCGTCAATTGATCGTCAATTGATCGTCAATTGACCGTCAATTGACCGTCAACTGACCGTCAACTGACCGTCAACTGACCGTCAACTGACCGTCAACTGACCGTCAACTGACCGTCAACTGACCGTCAACTGACCGTCAACTGACCGTCAACTGACCGTCAACTGACCGTCAACTGACCGTCAACTGACCGTCAACTGACCGTCAACTGACCGTCAACTGACCGTCAACTGACCCATTTTGTGATGACCGCATCACTAAGTATGCCTATCTCTAGGGGGTTAGGCGGCGGGGAATCCAGAGGGGGAACCCGAAAGTGAGGCGGCGTGCTAGGTGCTGCCGGTGGCATCAAAGTGAACTAAATAAACTAGATAACCACTGGCATTCTAGGGGAACCCAGAAGGGGAACCCGAGATTTAAACGGCCTGACAAGTGCTGCTTTTTCGGTGAGAAAGGTAACTAATTCGATATGTGACGGAGGATTATAGATGGTAAGAGTGTTTGGAGTTTTTGAAATTATAGTTTTATAGACAGGTGACTTATTACAAGTTATGAGTCGGCGATGATACGGTGATATAGTGATATCAGCGCCACGGGGATAGTGAAAAGTTCGTTGATCAAAAAAGTGAAACGAATCTCATATGATAAGTGTTAGAATTTGAGCAGGCGAGCAAGCATTTCTTAAGAATCTCTGATGAGAACCGCCAACCATCAAACTATTTTACATAAATAAGTGTAGTATGACAAATCAAAATTTTAGTGTAGCAATAGTAGGTTTGCTGATAAAATAAATGTTTATTTCGCTATATTGAAAACAAGTTGAAAATTGACAATTTCATAACGATTCCTCATAAAAGCTGAAAATCTTCATATCGCTTCCTCATCGAAGTTGAAAGTTGAGAGTTAAAAGTTGAAAGTTGAAAGTTGAAATTTTTTATTCGCTAAGCTTCTTTTCTATGAGGAAGCATTTACTATATTTTTGGCTTCCTCGTAGAGGAAGCTTAGCGAATAAAAAATTTTAACTTTCAACTGTTCAACTTTCAACTTTTAACTCTCAACTTTCAACTTTGATGAGGAAGCGACATGAAAATTTTCAGCTTTTATGAGAAAGCGTTATGAAAATGACAATTTTCAACTTTTTTCCAACACCAACGTCGTATTTAACTTTCAGAAAAAAATTGCTGGCTGACTCAGGTTTAGCCTGAATAAATACACCAACCTTATGCTTTTGGTCAAAACGGATGAAGGATCTGTGCTCGGCGCGAAAAATACATAGAATTATGTGTTCCCATTTTTTTTTTTTTTCGATCATTCAATTTTTACTCGAGAAGTTCACATGACACCGCTTTAACTAATTATTTTAACTCCGTCATATTCATCATCTTGTGTATTTCTTGCCGTAGAACACGATAGGCACCTGCATATTTTCGCGATGCCATCGGGAAGCAAAGAAATCGCTATTTAAAAATATGCAAAATCACTCATTTTTCAATTTTGGCTTTAAAAATTACAGATAAACTTTTTTCGTTAATCGCAACTCTAGAACTGTATTTCATGTATTTTTTCACGCTGATCACGAATCTAACAGTTATTTTACTCACAAATGAATATTTAATTAGGAAAAATGCGTTTAAACCAAAGTACCAATTTTTCATGAAATTCGAAAAATTCAAAATGACATAAAATTTTAACGGTTCGATCGATTTTCCTGAAATTTTGATAGGCTCATCGGGTGATGATATTCCGTCCGTGTACGCGTTTTTAGCCCAATAGCTATAAAATTGCGAGCGCTACAGTGCGTACAGACATTTTCGAAGAAATAAAAAATGGTGTACAAAAAAAACAACTGAACATTTTTGGACGAAATTTTGACCAAACGTTAATTATTAACCACACATGATGTGTGCCAAATTTCAGCTTGATCGGTCAAGGCGTTCTCGAGTTATCACGGTTTGAATATTTCACGTCGGATTCATACACACACACGCACACACACGCACATACGCACACACACACACACACACACACACACACACACACGCACACGCACACGCACGCACGCACACACGTGCGCGCGCGCGCACGCACACACACACACACACACACACACACACACACACACACACACACACACACACACACACACATATCCGGACATTTTTTCTAAATATGATTTTTCGATGTTTTGCAACATTCTGAACACGTTTTCATTAAAATCTGGAAAAATTTTTTTTTCACCGTAACAAAGCTTCCTCTATGAGGAAGCAAAATTAAAAAAATAGAACAGTAAATGTGACAGAGAGGTACGTAATACAGCAATATCGATGTCAATCTTTTTGTTGTAATAATATTTTTCAACCTATTTCATGTTGGTGCATCTTTGAACTGAAAATTAATTTAAAAAAAAAACGAGATTTCGCGACAATTTTTGTATATAAAACTCATGGCTGCAAAGCGTCACTCTCGGCAGATACGGAAAGTGGTGCTTTTCATGCATGAGTTACATAATAGTAATTTACGATACTAGTTCGATAAAACTTTTTCTGAGGCGTGTGACTTTGAAACACGAGCCCAAGGCGAGTGCTGCAATCGCACGAGTTCGGAAAAAGTTTTTGGCACGAGTATCGTACGAAATTTTACTTCACGTGGTGAGAAAACGAGAGTTCTGCGTACGCGAAGCGTGCGTAAAAAAGCAATTTCCGCACGGAATGTGGTAAATCATATTTTTAAGTATTCTAACATAATATTCCAACGAAATATTTCTAAAATATTCCAGAAATATACTTAATCTTTCATACATTTGAAATATTTCCGAAACGGTGAAAAAATATTTTGAAAACGAATATTATCGGATTTGTACTGAACTATGTTCGGAAAGAACGAAAAATTACAAAAAAAAAACGTGGTTCGTGTATATATTTTAATACAGTGCGACTATTTAAAGTGTCACAGAGCTGGGCAAAATACTCGAAAGTACTTAAAATACAAAATACAATATACTATATGTATTTAAAATATAAAATACTTTTTGTATTTTAAATACATTTATAAGTACTTTTTTAAATACTTTTTTTTAATCAATACGGGATGCCTGGACAGGGTGGGACAGGGTGGGACAGGGTGGATTTTGGACGGCTGAGCCAGCTTGGTCATGCTCGCCCATCCATCCATCCCGACCGTCCATCGATCCATCAATCCATCCATCCCGTCCGGCCTAACCGTACACCCAAGAAAACCAAAAGTATTTTGTATTTTCTATTTTGAAAAGTACTTAAAATACCAAAAAGTATTTGATTATTTAAAATATCCCTCGCGTTCCGCCCAACCAAAAACCAACCCAAAAACCAACCGTCGATTGGTGCGCCAAACCAACCATTATTCCAACCTCCCGAAGGTTGATTTTGGGTTGGTTCGTCAAATACAACCATCAGCCAACTATTCTTTCGACAGAGTAAAGGTTGATTCACGGTTGGATATTATAAACCAACTCTATTTTCGACTTTCAGCCGAGAATAGTAATGGTTGACTTATGGTTGATTTTTCAAAAACCAACCGTAAACCGACCGCGGGGGTAGGTTGTTGCCCGAAATAGTTGGTTTATGGTTGGTTTCGAAAAAACCAACCACAAATCGACCCTCACTGTAGTCACCTGAAAGTCGGAATGAGGGTCCTTTTATGATAACCAACCATGAACCAACTATTTATGCTCTCGGAAAATGGTTGGTTTCCAAAAACCAACCGAAAATGGAACCTTCGGGCGGTTGGAACAATGGTTGGTTTGGCGCACCAATCGACGGTTGGTTTGTGGTTGGTTATAGAAAAATCGTCCAAATTCCAACCATTATTTACGGTTGGGTGGTCCGCGATGGATGTATTTAAAAAACTGAAAATACATCAAGTATTTAAAATACTGCCCAGCTCTGAAGTATCATAACACTATTTGTCATTGGCATTCGTGAAGGACCTCACAAGAATCCCGCAGATAAAGTGCTGGAGACAATAAATATGTTTAAAATAATAAACAATACCTGTAGCACTGAAATATTGATAATTTATCGAATATTTCAGAAAGATATCTAATAAATATTTTACCATTCATTCAAAAATATTTGGTAACTGTTTCAAAAATATTTTTGCTAAATATTTCTGAAACATGTCAATTTAACATTCACGAGCAGACAAAAAAATAATTTCAAAATGTTTAAAAAATATTTCAGAAACATTTTGCAATATTGGTAAAATATTTTCAATACTGAAAAAAAAAAAAAAAGTTTTCCAAACATTTCAGAAATATTTCCGTACTATGTGCGTACATTTGTGAGCATAGAGATGAAATAAATCATAATTAAAGGAATCCGGTTAAAAGTTCGTGGTGACTTATCGAAAAATCACCTCGGCGATCCCCACTCCGACGTACAATCGCTAATGATGTGGCATACTTCACGCTACTTCCTGGATCGTCAGTTTTCAATGCCTAATGAGAACCCAAGATTGTTATTTATTTATATAATTATAATCGTAGGGTTCCTGTTTTTTTATTTATTTATTTATTTATTTATTTTTTTACACGCGCATTGGATATCCGCTATGTCGCGTAATCGAAGCATTAGCGGAAGTGAAATTGCCGCAGTGGGGCGTTCAAAAATCGGTTAAATAGAGAACTCATCTCAATTTTATCGCAGTTTGCAAGTAGTACAAGGGACGTCGCACCACAATTCCACTTCGTACTTCCTGGTAAATATTTTTCATTTTTTTTTTTTTTTCTGTTAATCTTTTCTCGGCTAACACGAGTCGTACAGTAAACTTCGGTGTGAAATTTTGTACACCAAAAGCTCGAGAATCCTGTGTATATGTGGTTTTTTTTTTTTTTTTTAATGCAATGAAAGCTTCGTTAATTTGATTATTCGGCAGGAAGGAAAACGGTTCAGAAGACATCAAGAGATCGAAGAAAAAAAATAATAACAGACTCATCATAGTTGTGAATTTTCTCGCGACCACGATGATTGTCTTTATCGCTACCGTCTCCTTGCTGGTGTCTGTTGTACAGCAGGGCAACTGTGGCGAGGTGTGTCAGACACCGGAATGTCTAAAGACAGGTATGTTGATGATAATGTCCCTTCGCTGTAGAATCCCGTCGTTCATGCTATGCGAAAGATTTTTATTTTTTTATAGGACTACTTCTATTTCAGTGTAATTAATGTACTCATAATCTTTCGTAATGTAAATAGTAATTTAATACACAATTTTGGAATCAACGGTGAAGAGAAGATTGGGAGTATTTGCCTCCAATCGACGAATTATGCAAATTTCAGTTAGCAATTTTTCTACAATAAATTTTGACCGTTTCAATTTTATGAAATGTATCCATTTTTTTATGCTACGAAAAAATATGCATAGATCATTTGCACACGGTTTCCTCGTATATTGAAATTTTACGTACAGCTTCCCTTACGAGGAAGGCGAAATTGACCAACAAACTTTCTCCTAGAGAAAGATTTGCGTACAATTGTAATAAATGAGGAAGCCGATGAACCGTATTAAATTTAAGGTGAATCGATCAAAATGTTAAAATTGTATGCCACTACGAATTTTTTGAATTTCATGAAAAAAATTGAGACTTCATTTTAGATGCAATTTTCCGTATTGAATATTCACCAATGAGTAAAATAAATTGTAGATTCGTGATTAGCGTAAAAAAATACTTTGCATATAGTCCCGAGCGACGACTGGCGATAAAAGTTTATCCGGAATTTTCATAGTCAACATTGCAAAAAATTACTGACTGCGTATTTTCAAAACAGCAATTTCTAGCAATCGAACTTGCCCCAGTGTTTGTTTATTCCTCGTAAAAAGCACCGATCTCTGAGTTTATAAAACGGATACCTGATAGAATCATCATCATCCAGCATGCGAGGTGCTTAATCGTAATAATTAATATTATTATTTTCCAAAGAGTTACGGAATTCTTTTCATGGATTCAAACCAGCCGTGCGGGCTTTTGCAAATGTGGAACTCCCGTTTGGCCTACCCACTGAACGGCCATCTCCTATGGTTTTTTCCTCCCCAGCCGGGAACTATGTTAGTATTACTTCCGGTTGGCTGTTTTGTCCGCGTAAGAATCGTAGTTCTGTGAGTCCTATTTCTGTCGCGTCTGGTCCGTCATGTCAGGCAGCCGTCCGCGTTTTTCCGTCTCAATATTGTCTCTGTGTAGGTGGCAACTAGTTGTCACCGTTTCGTGCCATGGGCCATCACCTTGACAATGCTGTCGGGGGTGATGGCTTCCATCGTTAGTTTCCAGTCTCTGTCTGAATCCTGTTCAGTGGTCACATTCGAAAAACGTATGTTCCGCCTCATCCCGCTCGTGTCCGCAATATTTGCAGTCCGGCGTTCGTACTTTGTTCATTTTGTGTAGGTACCGTCTAAAGTAACCGTGTCCATGGACTCACTTCCTTTATCAGACGTCTCGGCCAGTTACCTGTTGTTTCTTCAGTGCATCGTTGTTGGCACGTCTGTATCGACCTGTTACGTTCCGTCAATCATGCCCGCCACCACCAGAACGGCCTGCGCTGAAACAGTTATTATTATATTATAAATCTATTTCGTCAAGATATTCCAAACGGCAAGAGCATTAACCGGATGGGGGTGTCCGATCGGATGAGTCTTTATTTGCGGAAAGGAAGTTTAACTTTTGTTTATGTAATTTTTGTTTTGTTTTTTATACTTATTTTTATTTTTATATGAAGAACGATGAGAGCGATCGTGCCAAGAGCAGTACACCAATTAATTGCCACGAGGATAACTTGGATCGTTTGTTGATTGCAGCGGCGAGGGTGACGGAATCGATGAATGTCGATCCATGCGAAGACTTTTACGAGTTCGCGTGCAGAGGTTGGATAATGAAAAATCCGATTCCACCGAACGAACGGTCTACCAGCGTGGCGTTGCTCGTTATGAAAGAAATACAGATGAAACTTCATGAAATTCTCAATGCAACGGACAGCGATGGAGATGGAAAACCGATCAAGCTAGCTCGGGCACTTTACAGAACTTGCATGGACACTGGTGATGATAAAATTAATACTAAGTAAAAGTAATCGAATAGTTTTTAAACCCTACAACCGAAAATAAGCCAAACGTCTGCAATTTTTATTCCTAGCATCTTTATTCGCTTGAACCGAACACACTTAAGTGTTGCACTTCGATAAACGTCTTTATTTTTTTTGTTTCTGTTAACGGGAGCGCGAATTTTTATTTTCGAAATTAAGATAGCATCGACAAACTCGGATTGAAACCGCTCCACGATACATTGACGAAACTCGGCCTTCCACACAAGCCGCCATCCAACGAAGAAGCCAAAAACCTCGATATTCCGAAGGTTGTTGGGTTAGCAACCAGACTCTTCGGTATAGGTATTTTTTTTATTATACACGTCGACCAAAATACAACGGACAGTACTAAAAATCAATTGATGGCAAGTAGCAAAGTCAAGGAATGCATATTGATTTTAAAAAATAGGAAAATCCTAATACCATTCTCATAGTTCAATATCTTCTTTATTCTCGTTCAGATAGCACAAAAATCACCGGCATACAGGAATTTCGATACTTATCTTCGAAATCGTAGACTTTTCCAACAGTTCCTGCTAATTCACAGAAATCATGCAAAAAGTCTGTTTGAGGCCGGTGGAGCTGGCGACAAGAGTGAGGAGTATACCACTGAGCTTATGCACTTTATGATTAAAATAGCTAAGGTAAAAGTTTTTTGTATGCACGTGTCTACCGTTGGATTTTAGCTTCAATTTACCTAATACACGTTGGATTACTTTTGACACACAGATAATGGGTACTCCAGCAGACAGTGTCAGCGGGAATTATAGTGTCGTGACGATTGACGAGCTCCAGAAGATGACGGATCCTCACGGTGACACGTGGAATTGGACGAAGTATTTTGGAGCCCTTTTCGAACAAACCGATATCGTCGCTGATTCGAAGACCGACACTATGCTACTAAAGCATCCCAGTTATACAAAAAATTTGATATTGCTTATCAAGGAAACTGCACTGGGGACAATTGGTAATATCACTTTCTTACGAATGGGCTCAAAAAAGAAAATAATTAAAGAGTTGAACTTAAACTACAATTGCTGTAAACTAAGAAACTCTCGGCGACTGTTTAATTATTCCAAATAACCGAAGAGAGACGATGGATAAATATCATTGTTGTCTGATTAGAGAGAGAAAAAAATCTGTTTGCGTTAATTTCCAGCTCGATATCTTTGGTGGGAAATAATTTTCACATACAGGAACACATTGTATCCTCCCAGTTCACTCCCATTGCCGAGGTCGCTGATATGCACGGGTATAGTCAATCAGCGTTTTGAACCAGCACTCACGGCCGCCTACGTGGCAAAGCACTTTGACGTGCAAAATAAGAAAAATGTGAGTGTCACAAGTTTATTCGCTAGTGGGATTTTCACACCGAGCCAGTACTGGCACAGCATCGGCCGAGTATTGGCCCAAGGTCCCTGTGTGACATTATCCACTACGCTTGTGCTAGGTCTAAAGACCCTAAACGACCTTAAAGGGGGTTAAAAAAATAAGTTGACGGGATAATGCTTTTAAAAATAATATACACTCGATATTCTTCTGACAGGCGATGGCAATGTGGGTCGACCTGAATTCGACCTTAGACGAGATGATCGACGAACTCGATTGGATGGATGCCGAAACGAAAGCACATGCCCACACTAAACTGCATGCTGTGAGACCCGCCATTGGTTATCCTGACTGGATTGCCAATCCGGAAGAGTTAAATAAGTATTACGAACCAGTAAGTAGGGAAAAAAACTGATTGTACAAATTCTCCGATTCGGGGAATGTTCGTAAATGTAAAATGCACACTTTTTTTTACCTTGAAGTTCGAAGTTTTCGAAGGAAGACTGTTCGACACGTACATACAGTATCAGTTAATTATGTGCAAACGCATACTGAACGGCTGGAAGCAAATGCCCGATAACAAAATTTGGAAAATTGCGGGTACATCGATAGGCGCAACATACATGGCGCAGCAGAATACAGTCCGTGAGTCGAAAAATTAAAAAGAAACATTTCATTTCGTTTTGGAAAAAACTTTTTAACGATGTTATTCGTACTTTAGTTAGAATTCATATAATAATTATCGTTTAGAAATCAGCGCCGGTTTCCTACACTCGCCCTTGTATGGCAATGCAGTTGAGTGAGTATCGATAAATCTACACTGGAATATTTTTTCCAGATATATCAGTTATTGCGTTCTCATAGAGGAAGGTTTTGTTTTCATGAAAAAAAAAATATATTTTTCGAGATTTTAATGAAAACGTGTTCAGAATGTTTCAAAACATCGGTAAATCATATTTAGAAAAAAATGTCTGGATGTATGTGTGCGTATGTGTCTCAGATCCGAAAAATTGAAACTATTGCAACCTAACACTTACAACTTAAGTCTCATAACATAATGTTTGGTTACATTTGTAGCAAAGTGTTTTCGCTCATTACAATTTTACGCCATTTTTAAGCTTTCTTAAAAACTCTGTGCGCACGCTAGCTCTCACAATTTTGGCGCTATCGGGCAAAAAAGTTGTGCACAAAAGGACTATTATCGACCGATCATCCTTATTTAATTTAGCGAGGATCGATCGAATCGTTAAAATTTTATAAGATTTTGAATTTTTTGGATTTCACCAAAAATTAATATTCTATTTCTTTCGTGAGTTTTCGTATCAAATATTGAGTTAAAACTAAAATACAGTAAAACCTCGAAATGCTTACTTATAGAAGAAGCTTTGCGAATAAAGGAAAATTATGAGGAAGCCTTATGAAAATTGCAAATTTCAACTTTTATAAAGAAGCGATATGAAAATTAAAATTTTCAACTTTTTATTTTTGTAATAGATCCCTGAATTATGGAAGTATCGGGGCGATGATAGGCAGTCAACTTGTTCAAACCATCGACAGTACAGGTAAGGGATTCCCTGCATGGTTTTATCTTTTCAACGTCACAGTCGATGCATCGAATTAACACAAATTGACATGACACATAGGAGGGCAAGTGGACGAGAATGGCAATTTTAGACGCTGGTGGAGCGAAAAGACTTTGCAATCCTATCTAGAAAAGATTGGTTGTACAATGAAACACTATACCGATTTAGTGATCACCCATCAAGGCAACAATTTCAAGGTGCGCAGAAAATATTGAAATTGAGAATGAAAGTCGCGAATTTCTTATCTCAAAATAAACGAATAACAATCGTGGATTTCGCAGTTGAACGGACGGCACATTCAACAGGGAAGTTTATCCATTCTGGCCGGTTTGAAGATAGCTTTTCGGGCTTATCAAAAATTCAAGGCAAGAAGCCCGCCTCAGCAAGTTCTTCCGGCTCTCGATAAATATACCGACGAACAACTGTTATTCCTCGGCTTTGCTCAGGTAAATCGCGAACTTTAGAAACCACCGACCATCTTCATCGAGTTGTAAAAACTGCAAAATCATTTTTGCAGCCGCATTGCGGAAGTGAAACGGCCGCTGGATTTAATAAACTTATACAAACCAGTTCATACCCACCATATCACTACATGGTCATCGGAACACTGCAGAACAGCGACGAGTTTGCGAAAGCCTGGAACTGTTCTCACGACAGCCGAATGAATCCTAAAAATACATGCACCACCATATGGTGATCAAAGTTGCGTCACGGCCTAAATTACCAAACGTACGTAAACCTAATTGATGAAAAGTTGTACGCACATAATTAAACGAGCCTGAATTGACGCGGTTCTTCGAAATTTTAATGCTTTGTAAATGTACGATATTTAAAAAGCAAATTGCTACGTAACGAAATAAAAATCTGTTGATATTCCTGACACGTATGGAGTAATTGATTTGTTCCCATTTCCCTTTATTTTCTTTGCTTCCACAACTTCCCGGTTGGGAGAATGATCACAATCACCTTTCCTGTTTAGGAACCGATAGTTTCCTGTTTTTTTCAATTGGCGCTGTGCGAAATAAACTCATTTGTCACCCGGGAATTCGTTAGTAACGTCACAACGGAAAGCCGCAGTAAATTAATGGAGGAAGTATTCTGGTGCCTATTAAGTACGGCGAGAAATAAAATAAGAAGAACCGAAGCGATATATTGCCTCAACGAGTGTAAAAACTCTCCGACTCGAAATTCCGGTGGACAGAATTGAGATCAATTTTTATAAAATCGACGTAAAAATTAGTCAACAGACCTGTAGAGTTTTTCCAAGTTCAGTTTTATAATTAAAACAATTATGTACAGCAGTGAAGAGACAATCGTCAATTACGCAATGACTGGAGGAAGTGGGTAATAACCATAGTAAGGTCGGCGAGAGGGAAATAGCCGTAGTTGAGATTTTCGAAAATATGTTAAGGGCTTACGCGATAATAAAATTTCGAAAAAAATGTTCTAATAGTTTATAGTGTCAAGAATACTCGGTTAAATTGTTATGCCTAAATTCAACGAATAACGAAAATTGGAGACAGTTATGTGGAAAGTGGCAGAGTGCTCGAGCAGCCGCGCAGAGTGTTCGAGCAACACAGCGCGGCTGAACTTCGAACGAGTTTTTCTCGAAACGTGATTTTCAAAATCGATGTACCCTGTTTCTTCTTTCCTGCGGGATCCACGCTCAATACGATTTCAATGTCTTCGAGTGACCAACGAAAATTCTTTGTTTGGATCGAGAATCGAATTTTCCCTTCCCAGGTTCTCGAATTAACGTGAATGCTTCGCATTCGAATTCTCTGAAGTGGTTTACGTTTGGTGCTCTTCCAGTCCACTTTTCGAAAGGAGTCTTGCCATTTAGAGATTTCGAATGACATCTATATTTCGTATGTAGTTGGCAGTGTTCACTGTCTCTCCTCAAGACGGTGAAGGCAGTAATATGGAAGTAGGGTGGATGGGACTAATAAGCATCGTGTCATCTTCACTAATGTGCGATTCTTGCGTCCAGCCACTCCATTTTGTTCGGGAGTGTGAGTTATAGTCAGACGTTTTTGGATTCCACTCTCCGTCAAGAAATATTTATTTATTTATTTATTTATTTATTTATTTATTTATTTATTTATTTGACGGGAACAAGCCCTTTTTATAATTTCAGTGTGCACGCATAGAATGAAGATATGTTTTATAAAATATAAAGATTGTTGGCCAACAATTTTCCAACTTAATAATTATATATTGGTAACTTTACAATAGCTTTTCGATAAATTTTCAATAGTATTTCAATAACTTTTCAATAACTTTACAGTAACATTTCAATGACTTCTCGATAAAATATCCTGCGACTCAGTAATATACGATTTTCATTGGTAGCAGAGTATGCGATCGCCGACGACCGTCTTAACCTTCCCGATCGGCATGTCGATTAGTGACAAGCCCAATTCGTTCGCCAGTGCGGGGATTCTTCGTGTCGCAGATCGAGTTCCGACTGTCGTTCCTGAGGTTGATACGTGAAATGTCTGTGCCAATCTTGTTGGCCTGATCGGCGCGCGTAGGCTAAATCTTCCCAGGAGAGGTAGACAGTCGATCCTGCCTGACACCAGCTCGGATAGGAATAGTGTGTCAGTGAGTCTTCGAAGCGATTCTAGGCTCGGTATCCTGACTTCTGCTGCGATGTTGGAGTAGTCATGTTCCTCTCGAGCCATAGGCTGTCCCTTTTTGAAGGCGGCATTCGCAGGAATTTATGTTGCACCTTCTCAATCTTTTCGGCATGTATCATGAAGATTGGATTCCAGACCTCAGATGCGTACGTAATGATAGGCCTGACCAGCGTCAGGTGTAGTTGTCGAAAGGTGGAACTCATTGATAAATCTGTTCACAAAGCCCATGAGACGCAGGGCTTGGGATGCGACGTCTTGGATGTGGTCGGAGAATCTCAGCTTTTCGTCGAAGATGACTCCAAGATCTCTTATTCTTTGCACCCTCTCAAGGGCATGGCCCCCGATGTCGTAGGCACCTTCAACCGGTGTTCTCCCTCTTGCAAACGATATGGTTTTGCATTTTTGTATGTTGAGGGGCAATTCGTTTAGGTTACACCATTCCCGTAGCCTGTCTAGGTCTGATTGGAGTCTCTCACGGTCTTCGTCTTTGGTAACCTTCCGGTATACTTTAAGATTATCGGCGACCGCCAAGAAGTACGAATGGATAAAGCACGACGAGATATCACTGATAAAGATTAGAAACAATAGTGGGCCCAGGTGCGAGCCCTGTAGGACCTCGGATGTTGCTGCTATACTTCATGAGAGATACGACTTGTGTTTTACTCTCCGTGAACGACCTGTCAGGTAGTTACTTAGCCAATTTAAAAGTTTTCCGTGGATTCCTATCGATGACATCTTCTTTTTCAGCAGCTTGTGTGAGACCGATTCAAATGCCTTTGAAAAGTCCGTGTAGACAGCGTCTACCTGCCCCCTTTCCTCGATCGCGTCGGAAATATAGCTCTCGTACACCAGCAGGTTTGATACCGTCGAGCGCTTTGCCATGAAACCATGCTATTCTTCAAGTATTGTTCCTCTCAGTCTGAAAGACAGGAAATTGGTGACAAGGTCGTCGAGAATCTCAGGAATAGCGCTAATTATCGATATTGGTCGATAGTTTCGCACATCCGTTTTTGCTCCGTTCTTGAACATAGGTGTGATGAAGCTAGTCTTCCAGACTGCTGGGAAGGTCCCCTCAGACAGAAATCGCTCAAACAGATCACGAATTGGGATTGCCAGAGCGTCCGCACATTCTTTTAGTACCTCGGGGGGAATACCATCCGGCCCGGGGCTCTTGTCGCCTTCAAGTTCTCGTAGCTTCTTCCGGACTTTGGCTACTGTAAAGGATGCAGTTGACACGGACACATGGGATGGAACCGGCGGCGTCCAAACGTTCCCATCTTGGTGGGCTGTGTACACCGATTCGAAGAAATCGGCAAACAAATTGACTGCTTCCTTCCCCGTTGTTGCTCCTTTGTCATCTAGTAATAGGGCCGTGGGAAAACCGCGATCGTTTCGACGTTGGCTAACGTACTTCCAGAAAGATTTTACGTCCGTCGTGATTCCATCTTCTATCCTCCCGACGAACCGGTCATAACATTCTCCGGATCTCCGTCTTGCTTCTGCCCTGAGGGCCTTGAATACATCGTAGTCACGTTGTAGACCCGTGCGTTTAAAGATTTTGTGCGCCAATTTCTTGTATATTCGAATTCTTTGTTCATATATTCGCGACCGTTGTCGGTTTGCAAAAATTTGATTTTCGTTTCGGATTGTGTCCCGACGAGTGCTTTACAGGCCTTGAATGCCTTGAAAGCTTCGCCTTTCTTTTTGATCATTCGTGCTTCGCACTATTTCAAACAATATGCATATGTGATGGTACGCCTGTTGATTTCTTTTCAGAAGGACAACCGCAAGGAGACGTATCAGACCAAATCGTGCCTCGAAACAGGCATATTGTTAAAACATCCCTCCGTTATACAATCCAATCGATGATGCAGCGCTAAACATTTTTTTTTTTTTTTTTTTTACGCAATCACATAGATGAGATCAAGTTGCAATTGACTCAAGGATTTTTCGACTACTGATAATCTTCTTACTGTATTGTACGGCATTGTAGCGAACAGCAAGTTTAAAAACGGACGGACATGATATCATACTTATGTAGCAACGTAGAAAAACAACAGGCACGGGGAATACCTTGATGACAATAAAAAAAATCTCTAATGAAGATGTAATCTACATTCTCGATATAAGTACTTCCGATTATTATCGAGCGCACAATGAATATACATTTTCTATTCTTCTTGCAATCTGTTACAAAACGAATCTCTGAATCTATTAAATGAATATGTAATATTTTCCAGTACTAATGAGCATAAAATAAACATAGTCTCCTCGTGAGCTCCCTTACAATACATAACTCTGAATCTATTAAATGAATATCAAATATTCTTTAGTATTATCAAGCTTTCAACATACTTGTTTTTTAAATAAATTTTCTCGGCAATAAATTTTTCTCTGGGGACACCCAATAGCAAGTGCACCTAACATATAAGGGCGTTCGACCGGATGCATTCGCGAAAGGATTATTAACTTTAGCTCCTAGTTTGCGATGAATTTTGAATTTCGAATCTTGAATTTTTAATTTTGAGGAAGGTTTGCGTAGTGAGTTGTAGTTTCGGTGCAATTTGTCCGACAACTTCGACGTAAAATGTTGTCGATACCACATAATTTTGACGTAGTAAGTTAATGAAAAAAAAAATAAAATTGCAAGCGGTAATAGAAGCAACCCTCGCGTTACGCCCAACCTGAAACCAACTCAATAACCGACCGGTCAACTGGTCCACCAAACCAACTAATATTCCAACTTTTTAAAGATTGATTTAGGATTGGTTTTTATGAACCAACTATAAATCAACTATTCTTTAGACACGATGAAAGGTTGGTTAACGGTTGGATATTATTTAAAAAAAAAACGCTAAATCCGACTTTCAGCCAATAATGGTAACGGTTGATTTTTAGTCGATTTTTCAAACCTAACCATAAGCCAACCGCTGCATAGTTGGTTGTCAAAAATGGTTGGTTTATGGTCGGTTTTGAACAATCAACCACAAATCAACCATCGATATTGTAGCTTTAAGAGTGGGCATTGGGGTTGGTTTACAGTTGGTTTACAAAAACTAACCCAAAATCAACCTTTGAAAAGTTGGAACACTGGTTGATTTGGTGGACCAATTGACCGGTTGGTTTGAGGTCGGATGTGGGAAAAACTACCGAATCCCAACCATAAGTTACAGTTGGGAGGTCCGCGAGGGAAGTGCCATAAATTCCTCAAAAACCCGCTTTAGGCGTGTTCCTTACGCATTCACGTGAGATTTTGCCTACTGTTATTCTATAATATAATTGATCAGCAGCAGACATAAGAAGATCCGTGACGTCGTTAATAGAGCTTCGTTGCAGCAACAGAAAGTTTACTATCGACCACGAGTGCCAAGCGCTAATAATGGTGAGTCGAGCCGCGACATAGTTAACCGATAGATGCATGCTTTGGGTATTGACGATGAACAAAACCAAGAGTGTTCGCTGGCCGTTCGCCTGGACTCATGTCGTACTCCTTGGATTGGATGTACCAAGTGGCAATTCATCCATTTCCGTTTTATCCTCGGAGGGAAGCGAGTCACAGCAATATCGACCGGCCAAGCTTGAAATCCCCGAAAGTTGCTCTGTCGATTTCAATAAGTTATCCCCGTACGTTTTCAACATTTAACCCTTCGAGTACCGGGAACTTTTTGCCAATCGCAAATGGCCATGCCTTCTTTTAATAAAAAAAAAACGATACGGATCTTCGTAATACGTTTTCTTTTCCGTTATCACGAAAACATCAGTGCTTCTGGCAATTTGTCCGTGGAAACTCAATTTTCTTTTTGGTCAGCCGTTTATGGTCTGAAAACGGCATTCATTATAGATCTTGTTACCGACGGCCGAATTCCCCACGACCTTACTGGCACGTGAAAAAACACTCCCTATTGAGCGACCAAAGCTCGATCGGCGATAAAAAATGTAATGGTCTTCTTCGCAAGGATGCTCAAGCTTTACCGTCTAACGGAAATCGGATTCCACTGCGCGTCCATCAGTTCCAACGTGGGGTCCAATTACCTACGGACGCTAATGTTTCGGCAACCTTTAATAAACATCAATACGATCTTCATTACGGACCGCGGTGTTTCGCATACCCTGCGAAAGACTGCAATTTTTTGCTTTGATCATTTCGTAATCGTAGACAGTATTTATATTCACAATTGCCGAATACGAAAAGTTGAATGTGCTAAAGTGTTCTGAATGTTCATTAATTCAATATTTTGCTCCTTGTCTTCTATATAAATTAGATCCGATATATTTCGGCTCTCAATTTTTATTTACCCCTGCAAAGAATGTTGTAAAATGCAAGATTGGTCTCTCCGCAGTCGAACGTCCGTCAATTTTGATATTTTATACTCGTAGAAAAATTGGTCGTTTGAAAATTTGAACCCCCACCCAATATTATTTGTTTTATCAGGAGATGCTGTAAATTTCCGTCTCGTGGACGAGAACGCAGCCACGAATTGTGATCTGCCCTACGACTACGATAGTATAATGCATTACTCGATGACTTGGTTTTCAAAGAACAAGTCCAGTCCGACCATTGTACCTCGGGTGAGTCGAGCGACGTAAAGAAACTTCGTTATTAACAATAAAATCAATTATTTTTAGAAAAAGTATGCACAAATCGGTCAGAGGAACCACTTGTAGCGCTACGACGTGGAAAAACTTCTGATAACTTACGGATGGATCGAAAACGATGCCGAATATCTGGACCACAAAATGAATAACGATCACACCGATCGTCTCGAACTACTGAAATTCAAATGCGACGTCAAGATCGCGTCGCGCCTCAGCGAGACGCCTTCTCGACAAATCGCGTCCCTCGATGAAGAAAGTTCGAGACTATCAAATCTAGAGA
Source organism: Amblyjoppa proteus (assembly GCA_963922035.1). NCBI lineage: Eukaryota > Metazoa > Arthropoda > Insecta > Hymenoptera > Ichneumonidae > Amblyjoppa > Amblyjoppa proteus. The sequence continues at coordinate 11,522,556 of OY998231.1, read as the reverse complement.
TGTGAGCGGTAAATGTGACCGGTAATTTTACCGTATTTTTTTACCGTAAAAATACGATACTCGACCGCGTTGAACTTTTACCACATTGGTAATAAAATCGTATAGTGATTTAAAATATCACCAATACATGATGAATTTTCAAAAAATGTTACGATAATGTTTTTAAAAAAATGTCTTATTCGTAATTTCACAACTATGAAGGTGAAGTTTATCCTTTTTCAATCGGCAATGTCACATTTAAATAGGCAGATTTTATATGTTTTGACGGTAAATTTATAAAAAAAATTTGATGACCGGTAATTTCACATTCAGATAGATGAGTTTTATCACTTATTACGGTCAATTACGAGAAACTTTTGTGACCATATTTTTACAACACAATATGTTGAGAAAAAAAATTACGTCATAATACGGTAAAAATGCGGTATTATGACGTAATTTTACAAAATATTAAATTACCGGTATTTTCACATCTTTAATCCAATACGAACTATTAGCGAACCGTCTGCGAACACCTTAGAGACATGTTATTACGAACCCTAGCAGATCAAGCGACTATCGAAAGACCCAAAAAACGACCTTCTGTGACACTTTTCGTCCGGAATAACAACCGAAAAAAAGACCAATCGTTAGGTTGAGGATAGGTCGTTTTTCCATCAATGACCGCAAAATGACCACAAAAACGACCGACGTATGAATTACTGAAAAAGCTCTACGTTGAGTCGTTTCGTCGACGTTGATCAGAAAATAACCGGAAAGACGACCATGTTGAGAGCTTTTCATTGGTTCGTTCTTCGGTTCTTTCGTGAAAAACTACTTGTCTGAGTCGTCGCCAACAGTCCTTTTGCAAGTAGTTTATTTCGTTAAAGACGGTCGCTTGACTTTCTAGTGAAGACGACTATCCAATTCTCGATCCAATTCAGACAAAGATTTATAATTACTGCGGATGAATCGAGAAACAAATAAACATCGCTTGTCGAGAAACCTTGGAAAATTATTATTGCCCAATATACATCGAATGCCGCGACCAATTCGACAATCGATCGACGATCGATCGACGCGAAAGTGCCTACACAGATCTTACCGTCGTCAATCGCGGCTTCTTCGTTTCTTCGTCTTCCGATCGTCGTGCTTCGAGTCTCTCGACGACTCCGATCTGCCGTCCTCGCGACGCGAGCGGGATTTCCCGCGATCGCGCGATCTGTGCCGCTTATGTCGTTCGCCGTGCCGATCCTTGGATCTGTCTCTGTGACGCTTGTGACTCGATTTCCGAGACTTTCGTTCCCTCGAATTTTCTCGGCTCTCTTCACGGTGATGAATTTTCCTATCGCGCGAGCCATTGCTGCGTCTCTCGGAGTCTCGGGACTCGTTTCCTCGATCGTAGCCGCGATCGTTCGACGATTTATGGCCCCGCGAGTCGCGTCGCCTGCCGTTACCGTCCCCGCTCGACGGAACGCTCTTGTTCGCCGCGAAACAGTCGAGCCTCCTCGAATCGTCGCATCGACGCGTATCGACCCTTCCATTGTGAGGCGTTTCGTCGATCGGCAAATCGTTCGTTGCCCAGTGAGACGAATCGTCGTTCTTTTCCGTAATATATTCGCCGAGCATTTCCATCTGTTGGCTTATGACTTCTCGTAGAATCTCGACCTGGGACTTTTTGTTAGTGTGCACGCCGCGGTATTTGGCTCTGCGTCTCTTTAGATTACGCTCCTGGGCGAGGAGCTCCAGGTAGGAGGATTTCCGACCGTCGCCCGGCGATTTGCTGCAAAAATTCGTCAACGATTAGGCCTTACTCGCCGGACAATTTGAGGGTGTCGACGACGAGTTCGCGGAACTTACGGCTTGTTCATGTCGGCGATGTCCTCGCCGATGTCGGGGTCGATCGTATTCTCAATTACGTACTCGTACATCGCGCATCTTTCATCCCTTGTGAAATCCGCGACGAGCCTGTCTGATGTGCGGGGTATCAAACGCCCCCGCGCACCTGTCGCCGGTGTCAAGATTGTAACTTTTTTTTTTACACATACGAGGCGCGATGACTGAACAAGTAAAACTCTGAATGCACCAAGGATGTCCTGACACAAAGTTTTCAAATAATTTGGGGAACATCGACATGGAAAATAATGAAGCTATGCAGAAGTCGCGTGTACCAAATTTAATATGCAATATTGGGATGAAATTAATTGTTCGATATGTATATCAAATGCGTCTACTCTATCGGCACCCGCGACCGATGTATCGGCGGTCATTCGATCGCAAATACGACCGGTCTGCCACATAACAATTGGACGACATATACACGTAACAAATGTATTGTAAAACACATCGGACGTCTTGAATGTGCTCCTAAGTTGTTTCGATATGAACTCTGAATGTCTTCTGAAAGATATCGAATGCGTCGATTGCAGACCATTGGTAGTCATCTCAAACATGTGAACTTAAGTGAGTCTCTTCGAGAACTCTTTATATACGTATCGCACCGTACAATAATATTCTGGATCAATATTGTATTAATATTCTGGATCAATATTGTATTAATATTCTGGATCGATATTGTATTAATATTCTGGATCAATATTGTATTAATATTCTGGATCATTATTGTATTAATATTCTGGATCAATATTGTATTAATATTCTGGATTAATATTGTATTAATATTCTGGATCAATATTGTATTAATATTCTGGATCGATATTGTATTAATATTCTAGATCAATATTGTATAAGTATTCTAGATTAATATTGTATGGGACAGTGTGTATACAGAGTCCACAAAAAGGCTTACTTAAGTTCAGATGTTTGAGAGTACTACCAGTGGTCCGAAATCGACGCATTCGATATCTTTTACAGCACATTCTGAGTTCGTATAGAAATGAATTCAGAGCACATCTAAGAAGTCTACCATTTTCGTTGTCTTCCAGTTGCTATGTGGGCCGTTTGTGCGCAAATTCGACCACGAAACGATTGAAAGCTCGACCGATTGCAGCGCCAGCGCGGCGCGCTGCACTCCAATCGGTTGTCCCATATTCTTGGCGGAACTATCGTCGTTTTCTGTTTTGACCGCAAATTCGACTGGCTGTAGCGGTCGTTTTTGAACAAATCGTTTTTAAACAAATCGTTTTTGAACAAATCGACGACAAAACGGCCGTAGAAGGGATCGACGGCCTTGCAGACGCGGTCGGTTTTTCATGAATCATCTGCAGAACGGCCGAAGAAGCATCTTCGGCTCGTAATGCAGCGCGTAACGGTGGCGCTGCAATCCATCGAGCGTTCAATCGTTTCGTGGTCGAATCTGCTCACAAATAGACCAGTCGTATTTGCAGTCGATACGTAGTCGGGGGTGCCGATAGGGTATAAAGCTTCAATTCATATACCGGTCATTAATTTCAATTCGCGCTTGTCTATTAAATTTTATGTATCAGTTTGTGCATTAAAAAAATTATACATTTATATTTAAATTTTCGTAAAATTTTTTTTTCCAGAGTTAAAGGGCTGCGGGTTTGAAAACGAAATATGTTTCTGTAAGGACAACCTTGGCGATCGTGTAATAAATACGATATCGACAGCTCCGAAGCAGAAAGTCGCATCTCACATTGTTTAACGTGAAACGGCAATTATTATTATTATTATTTTTTTTTTTCACTAATACCAACTATTTTCGACAAAATGCAAATTTTTGTATGAAGCGGATAGTTTCAGCTCCGTATAAAAATTTGCTGGCAACTGTGGATGGCTAGCATCGTTAGAAAAAGATTGATAAGTTTTGATCACCGAACGCAATGCTTTAACATTCTCCTAAACGGAGTGGCCCGGACTATATTCTGTCGCTTTGCAGTCGATATTGTCATTTAACCAAGTCTCTCTATACGTTTCGCGATTAGCAAAGGATATGAAAAAGGATATATCAAGCCCATTTTGTGTGGTATAACAGCGATAATGTACTGTAAGAAAATGACAACAGTTTAAACATAGACTGCGATAGGATCCTTTGACAATGTCCACCATCGACTGACCTATCGCCATAGTCGGATTTTGGTGCTTCGCGTTCTGGATCACGGCGTCCTGAAGCTGTTCGTCTGGAAACAAAAAAGTGTTATGACAATTAACAAACATCGTGAGACACTAGCGTGATAAAAAGCATTGGCCCTTGTGACTGGAAAATTGTAATCCCCTCTTAAAAGACACGACACTCGAATGATCGAGATAAATATATCGAAATAATCGAAATCGTGAAGCAGTTTTCGTAGCCAATCAAGATCGTCCGTTTCATTAGTAAGATCGGCACGCCTAACTTAAAAGAAATTAAATAAGTGCGAGCAAAGCGAGTACGTCGTTGGTAGTTGCCAGAAAAAGTGCATGTTTCTGGCAACTCAAATTTACAAAAAGACATTTACATTAGTTTCTCCTCTAGAGCGTATACAAACAATTCTGGGAACGTTGGCACTCGATCGACTTGCGTCCAAGATCTTAGGAGTAAAACATTAAGTTACATCCCCGGTGAAAATATTTCTCTGAATATTTCTGAAAGTCTCGGAAAATTTCTCCTAAAAGTCCTCCGAATTTCTCTCACTTTTCGCACTTTTCAGAGAATGGCAAAGATTTTTTTGGAATCTAAATATTTATAATTGTGTTGAAAATCTCCGATTTTCCCTGCCAACTTCTCAAAAAACTTTGTTGATATTCTAAGCTTGTTTCGTTTCTATATTCAGAAACTATTTTCTGAAAAGTCAAATTTTCCCTGAATTTCTCATACAAAGTATAAATAAATTATTGTTTACTGTTTACTGTTCGTACGAATACCAGAGAGAGCAGATCTTAGAGTGAACTCGTAAGTTCTTTGAATGATTTTCCCGTCTACTATTGTAAATAAACAAATAAATAAATAAGTCTCGTGGTCCGAAGTAAAAAAAAACAAATTTGTTCTCGACAAGCCGCTTAGCGACATTGCAACCACCTTGTATTCTCATAAATTAGTAGTAATTTTTCTGCAGGCAAAGAGAATTCGTGAATGACGATAAATGAATTACCAAATTTTATCGAAGAAGCAGATCCGGGAGGCAGCGATGGGATGGAAAGTGGTTCGTCGTCCTTTGCGTAGCCTTCGGCTTTCCACTGGCAATCCTCGAGATGCTTCTCGAGCGATTGCTCGGGAATGTAATGAGTCTCGTTGAAAGGGCAGACAACGATATTTTCGACCTGTAGAAAACAAAAAAAATGTTAAGTTCGATTGTTGTTTTCTGGACGCTGAGGCTTAACTCACATCTTTGGATAGGCTCTCGATCGACCAGCCTAAAGCGGACACTATCGATGACAATTCCTTTCTCGTATTTTCGATGAAGTCGTCGAGCTTTTGTAGTTGCTCTTTTCGGTCAATTGATATTAACGACATTCCAACGATTTTTGTGGTCGAAAAAAACAATAAACATGCTAAAGAATGCTGTGCCGAAACGCAGAGACGCACACGTAGAGATGCGAGCGGTAAACGTGACCGGTAATTTTACCATATTTTTATCGTCAAAATACGATACGTGACTAGAGATTGGAGATGTGAAAATACCGGTATTTTAATATTTCGTAAAATTACCATAAAAATACAGTATTTTTACCGAATTATGACGTATTTTTTTGTTTTTTTTTCTCAACATATTGTGTTGCAAAAATACGGTCACAAAAGTTTCTCGTAATTTACCGTAAAAAGTGGTAAAAATCATGTATCTAGATGTGAAATTACCGGTCATAAAATTTTTGGTAAATTTACCGTCAAAACATATTAAATCTGCCTATTTAAATGTGATATTACCGGTTGAAAAATGATAAACTTCGCTTTTATATAGTTGTGAAATTACGAATAACACATTTTTTTTAACATTATCGTAACATTTTTTGAAAATTCATCATCTGTTGGTGATGTTTTAAATGACTATGAGACCATATGATTTTATTACCAATGTGGTAATGTTGAACGCGGTCACGTACCGTATTTTTACGGTAAAAATACGGTAAAATTGCCGTCTACTAGAGATGTGAGCGGTAAATGTGTTATTCGTAATTTCGCAACTATATAAAAGTGAAGTTTATCATTTTTCAACCGGTAATGTCACATTTAAATAAACAGATTTAATATGTTTTGACGGTAAACTTACCAAAAATTTTATGACCGGTAATTTCACATCTAGATAAATGATTTTTACCACTTTTTACGGTAAATTACGAGAAACTTTTGTGACCGTATTTTTGCAACACAATATGTTGGGAAAAAAATACGTCATAGTACGGTAAAAAAAATACGGTATTTTTATGGTAATTTTACGAAATATTAAAATACCGGTATTTTCACATCTCTACTGCCAACCACAGAATAAGTTACCGTCAGTAAAATACGTTAGTAGCTGCGGTTAATTAACCGGTTATTTACCGAGCTATTCAGTCGGTTATTTATCGACTCACATCACTGGATGATTTTTATCACTTTTTACGGTAAATTACGAGAAACTTTTGTGACCGTCTTTTTACAACACAATATGTTGAGAAAAAAAAACAATTACGTCACAATACGGTAAAAATACGGTATTTTTATGGTAATTTTACGAAATATCAAAATACCGGTATTTTCACATATATAATCCCAATAATAAAAAGAAAACTCACTACATAGGCCAGGTCATTTAACCGGTGATCTATCGGTTCCGATAATTGACCCGAGCGCCACAATCGCTCCGCGCAGGACGAGCGGCGAGCGAGCGAACTAACGCGTGACGGCTGCGCTGCAGGTGAACGATAACGTCGGATGGTGCCGCGCGCGCCCGTGTGTGTGTGCGCCGTGTTTGTACACGAAGTTAAGTTCTATCGTCAATTTTTGTTTTCAAGGTAAAACTTCAAACCTCCAAACCGACGAAATTTCCGTCACAAATAATCCGAGCTTCGCGGACCGAATCGACGACCGGCTCTTCGTTAAAATCCCACGAGCGAACTTCGACGAATCAAATGCGCGACCGCGTCGGTCGAGGGGAAAAAAAAAAGACCAAATTAATTATGTGTTGCTTCGTCGAACTCGTGCGACAGCGCGCGGCACCGCCTTTTCGTTACTCACAGAAAACCGTCGCACACGCCCTGCGGATCAACGATAGAACGCTGAAAATTATTCGTAAACAAAATACACGCTCGAAATTAAATTGAAAAAATTGTGTTTTTTTTTTTTTTTTTTTTTTTTTTACGAGAAAATCGATTTTTCGCGAGTTTTATTTTTCCTCGCGACACAAAAGTCGTCGGCCGTTTCCGCAAAGGAGTCGAGCTTTTCCCGTCGAAGCGACCAATTTTTGTTGTCAAACAAATCTTAGGTGAAAAAAAAAAAAAATTCTGTTTTTCGCGAATTCAATTTTTTTTTGTTTTTTAAAATTTCGATTTTTTTTTTTTTTTTTTTTCGAACGCTGTCACTTTGTGTCAGTTGTCACTTTGCGGCTCTTATTTTGACGTTAAGCCGAGCTCGTGTCAAGTTTTGTTACATCTTTAAAGCTACACTTCGGTCGATTAAAATTCACCGAAAAATTCGCACTTTTTTTTTGTTTTTTTTTTTGAGCTAACTTTTTGCCTTCATCAGAGAAAAATAATTATCTCGAAATCGGTGACTAAGAACGGTGGAGGTTTAATGAGTCGTCAAGTGGGACAACGAGGCGTGGGTTAAGAATGTCCATTAAAAGCCGGCCGTTGCATTCCGAGTTATGCTCCGTTCGAGCCTAGCGCGAGATCTCGCGCTGATCTTTCCACTTCCTGCCTTCATCGAGAAAGTCGCTTTCGAACCACTTTCTTTTCTTCTTTTTTTCATGAAAATTTATCGTCGATTGGTATTTTTATTATTAATGTAATTTCTTTTGTTGCAATTTATTTGCGCAGGTTTGCCCAGCGTGAGATCTCGCGCTGATCTTTTCACTTCCTGCCGCTATCGAGAAAGTCGCTCTTGAACCACTTTTTTTCTTTTTTTTTTATAAAGAAAATTTATCATCGATTTGTTTTTACTAATTTACTGTTTTTTGTTGCAATTTATTTGCACAGGTTTGCTGAGTGCGAGATCTCTCGCACTGATTTTTCCACTTCCCGCAGCCGTCGAGAAAGTTGCTCTCAAACTGTGTTTTTTAATTTTTTTATGAAGAAAATTGATCAGCGATTTGTATTTTTATTATTAATTTAATTTCTTTTGTTGCCATTATTGGCGCAGGGTAGTCGTACAGAAAAGATTATACGATACCAAAGAAAAAAATCAGCGCGAGATCTCTCGGTGATTTTTCCACTTCCTGTCGCCATCGAGAAAGTTGCTCTCAAACCACTTTTTTTTATGAAGAATATTTATCAGTGATTTGTGTCATTAATAATTAAATTTTATCTGTTGCAATTTTTTTTGCGCAGGATAGTCGTACAGAAAAGATTGTACCATGGCGAAGAAACCGGGCGTCACGCAGGCTTTGCACAAAGTCATTATGGTGGGGAGCGGAGGCGTCGGCAAGTCGGCGCTTACTCTACAGTTCATGTACGACGAGGTGAGAAATTAATATATAGAAAATAAATAAAGAAATATATAGAAAATAAATGAATATATAAATAAAAGGGTTTATCCCATAAACTAAACAGATAAATAAATAAATTTTACTTAAAAAAATTTGTTGATTATTCAGATATAATACATTTTTTAAAAATTATTTATTTTATTTATTTTATTTATTTTATTTAAAGATTGTCAGAGACAATTACTCGGTGTGTTGATTAATAATGTTTCTATGAAATGACGATGAAATATATTTTATCTAATATTATATTGAAATGCGATCCGGTGATATTATTCTAATTGTTAGAGACACTTCGACTACTTACTGATTTACTCATTTATTTCTAATGCTGTATGCAAGTAAAAGGGTTAGCCTGTAAACTAAATGAATAAATAAGTAATATCGCAATCATAATAAGCAACATGTTTTTTAAAACTCATAAAATTATTATGCAAATTTTACTCAGATCAATGAAATTATTCGAATTATTATAAACGATTCGATTCTACGTATTACTGTAAATAAACATTATTTATTTATTTTATTTTTGACAAATAGCATTCGATCAATTCGTAAATACGGCATTTATTAATTTATTTATATACGGAAACCACCCTTACTGGTCGAAAAAAATAATTGTTTTTATCAATAAGTCTTTTTTTTCATTTTAATTGAATTGTTAAATTTTAATTTTATCGAAATTTCGGATTAGTAAGATGTGATCTTTATAACTTTTTTTTTTTTTTTTCAGTTCGTCGAAGATTACGAGCCGACCAAGGCCGACTCGTACAGGAAAAAAGTTGTTCTGGACGGCGAGGAAGTACAAATAGATATTCTAGATACTGCCGGACAGGAAGACTACGCCGCTATTAGGGACAATTATTTCAGAAGCGGCGAAGGCTTTCTATGCGTCTTCTCAATCACGGAAGACGACAGCTTTCAATCTACACAAGAATTTAGGTAAAGCTCATTTCTTTAAAGATCCATTCAGTTATTCAATTCGACTCGGAGAAGCCACGTTTACATGAAAATACACGCTTTAAAAATTATTTGAACCTATAATTTTTTAATATTAATTGGGGGTGTGCGAATATTCAAAAATTTCAATAATTCACCATGAATATGAATAATTTGTATTTGAATATTCAAAATATTCGAATAATTAAGAATATTTTAATTCTTTGAATAGTCTAAATATTCTAATTATGTAATCGAACTATTCCAATAATTAGAAATATGAATTTAAGACTTTTAATACACTATTAATGATCATTATAAATAACGCGATAAACAATACGAATTAATTTATAACAGGAATTCTCGTACACGTTAAAGCTTTGAAAAGGGGAATAACTTACAAACGAGCCTAAGTTCCTCAGCTTTGTAGTAATCAAAATTCTTCATTCAATGAATGCAATTTATGTACTCAGTTTCACTGTAATCGGAATTTCGTCATTTGAATATGGAATTCATAAAAATTATTCGAAACATACGAATTTTTAAAAATTATTCACCAATATTCGAACTATTCCAATTTTTGAATATGCCATTCAAATTTTGAATTGAACATCAATATTCAATTCAATTCAAACGCTATTCGCACAGCGCTAATATTAATAAATATTAAAACAAACAAATATTTGTATTTTACTTAAACATTTTTCACGGATTTTTAACTCGATTCTTTTAAAAATTGTATTCAACGTCGATGCATTTTTATGAATTTTATTAAATGATTTAATTTTTTTATTTCCATTCAGTTTCTAGTTTCTAATTGTTTTTTTTTTTCGTTTAAAGGCCAAGTCGACGATATATTAATTTATTTTATTTCTCTATCTATTTCGCAGAGAACAAATTCTAAGAGTAAAGAACGACGAAAACATTCCCTTTTTGTTAGTGGGCAATAAGAGCGATCTCCAGGAGAAGAGAAAAGTTAGCCTGGCGGAGGCTCAAGGGAGATCCCAGCAGTGGGGTGTACCTTATGTCGAGACGAGTGCGAAAACCAAGGAGAATGTCGACAAGGTACGATTTATTCCGAAAAAAAAACTTTCAATTTTTTTTTATCCACAATTTCAAATTTCTCATTCGAACAATCGTGCTTCTCGCTGTGAAAGTTAGTTTTTCTCGCATCGTCCTCAATTTTTTTTTCTACTGAATGTGCTTAAATGTTTTTAAAAAATATATATTTATATCTGCACCGTATCTTAAATGTTACTTGGCATTATTTTATTTATTTAAAAAAAAAAATTTATCGTTACGTGTTCGCTTACCCGAGTCTTGAGACGAGCCGTCGATTGCACATTTTTACAGGTTTTTTTCGACCTGATGCGTGAAATAAGGTCACGCAAGATTGAGGACAAATCGGCGAGTAACGGTCGTGGAAAAGATCGTGCCAAGAGGAAGAAAAAGAAGTGCATTATTCTATAGGTTTGCACTTTTGTTTGTCGCTAAGTTTTTATCGTTTCCTTTTTATCTTTATTATTATTATTTTTTTTTCTCACTTTCGTTCATGGTGTAAAATGGCTTTCGCGCGTTGTGGCCCGCTTTTGCGCCCGTCGCATGTGGCTTTCTCGTTTGGGATATTCCTTACTCGGAGATCAGCTCGTTCTAATCTCACGGAGCCGAGATCGAGTGGGATTGAAAGCAGATTAAAAAAAAAAACAAGATTTGATACAACTGTAGTTTAGCAACTTTGATTGGAAGATTTTTGCCCGTTTGCATGATTGTTGGAAAAATTAACTATTGACTCTTGTTCGCATTAATGCAATAAAAAATATACATAGATACGATGACACAAACATACCATGATACAATGATTCAGAGATACAATCAGTCAAAGATACCAACATTCAAAGATACAATCAATCAAAGATACAAACATTCAATTATACAATGATACAATCACTTAAAGACTCCATGGTACAACAATACATTTACAGTTTTTCAAATATAATCAGAAAAATTCCGCTCAAGTGCATGATTACTGGAAAAAAAAACTTTAATTAAGCGTCACATGTGTGCACTGTTACGTATTTGCTCGCTTCTAACGAACTTTATTTTCTACTCATTCGTGTTCTTCATTAAAAAAAAAAACCCCCCATAGCTCGACTAACTCATGAAACGGCGCTGCGCCACTCTCGATAAATATTGTACGCAATCTATTTGTTTTATTTTATATTTAAAAAATATTTTTCAGGTATTTTTTGATTTAATGCGTGCAATAGCGGCGCGCAAGGCACAGGAAAACCAGAGCGAGGGAGCCGAGCGCAAGACAAAAAGAAGCTGTTGCATCCTTCTCTAACGAACATGGGAGAGAAGAGCTTTAGCTTTTATTTAAAAACAAATAAAACAACAACAAAACAGAATGAAAAAAAAATAACGAGATGAAAACAAACAGAAACAAAACAAAAAAAACGTATGTTAAACACCAATATTGAAATAACTATATTAAATGTATAATTATTAACCTGTGTTTGTAACGAGAACAGGTTTTCTAACACTTTACAGTGAATTGACACTTTTCCATGTACTATCGAAATACCGTCAGTAAATACCCGAGGGACCGACTATCATCTATAAAATTCGAAAAAAAAAATTACCATTAACAGATTCGAGATTACTATTTAGTCTACTCGAAGTTGCGAGTCGCGCGATTAACTGGCTTTTGTTGAGGATTCAAAGAAAAAAAAATTGCGCGTCTTCGATTTTTTTTCGCTCGTTTATCTCGATTAAATGTCTCTTATATTTAGCTCGAGACGAGAAAACTTCTCCGTCGGTAAGGCAGTTTATCTGCGACTGAATATTCGATTTTTTTTACATGAAATTTCCGCCTCTTTTCCGAAAAGAAACGTCGACTTTAACAAAATTTTACAATCCATTTAAAAAAAAAAAAAAAAAATGAAAAAAATTGAGGTATAAGAAATTGTCGGTAAGAATTTTTTCTGCTTACCGACATTTTTGTCTTGTTGCAATTTTTTAGCGATTTCTCCGACGATTCGCGGTAACAAAACGCTCGAAGCGTCATTCATTTCGCCGTCCGGATTAAGACAATTAATTCTTCAACGCCGAGAAAGCAGAATTGGTTGAAAAATCTGATTCACGATTGCAGGAAACTACCTTACCGACGGATTTTTTTTTCACGGTCCCAACGTTGGCCTTCGATTATGGGTGCTATTAGAAATCACTTCTCACACGATGTCGACATAGTTCCTACCATTATTGCAAGCACTTCGCTCTCTTCGTCGGTGTAAAGTTGCACAAGGGTGACAAAAAACAAAGGGAAAGTAAAGAAAAATGAACGTGAATACAAAAATGGTGTAAAAATATTTCCGAAATGCACTTTTGCGACACAATGCTGTTTTTCACACGAAAGGAAAAAACGAAAATATTTACACATATTCACGCTTGTATGTTTGTTTTCTCTGTATAACGTTTTATTTAAATCGCATATTCTCGTTTCAAAATTTTTTACTGACACATTTGTAATAACTTATTTAATTTAAAAAAGTAAAATAAAGCAATTAAATATTCATTAGACGATGCTAGTTGATGTTTGCATTTTTCAGCGCTTTGCGTCGTCAACTTTTGAGCCAGCTACGATTGTTGCGAAAAAAAAATGAAAACGAAAAGAAATTGTCGATGCACTGTAAAGATAAGAAAATCGTGACGATTCGGCATTTGCTTGCATTAAAAATGGTCCTCACGAAATTGTAATGGAACTTCGTTGAGGCGATTTTACCGAACCGACTCGATCGGTAACCGAAACTATAATCCAATTTTTTTTTTTTTTTTCATGGCTCTTCAGCATTTCGGGTAAAAATCAAATTACTAGTGCCTTTATTTAAGGCAGTCCTTGCGAATGTTCACTTCGCATAAGTTTCGGAGAAATTATAGGGAATTGCAAACACTTGTCGATGGTATAAAAATCTGAAAAAAATCAAGCATAGTAAAAGAGCTGAAAAGATTAATTTTGCGTAACAATAATTCCAAAATGTTATTAAGAAATTGATGAAAAATCAAATTGTTCAACAAATCTTCCGGAAACATAACTTTCTTTTTGTCTGAAAATGTTTTGTTCATTTTTCTGAACGCGTATGAATTTTTTCAGATTTTTAAATTCACTTTCAATTTCGTGATTTTCTACACATTTTTCCCATACAAAAAAAAAAATTCAAAGTGAATTTAAAAATCTGATAAAATGCATGCGTTTTCAGAAAAGTGAACGAATCATTTTCATAAATAAAACAGTGAACAAAAATGTTCCTTCGAACATTCTAGCGCCGTTTAAAAGAAAATGATTACAGTTTTTGTTACCGACCGAGACTTGATCTGGCGTTCGCTTCGCCTTAATGGCAAAAAATAATTGTGCTTTGGCTTACATTCGTCGAGAAGAGCAAACGCCAAGTCCTACATGTGAATAATAGACTGAAGAAACGAGAAAACGAATAAAGAAAAGACAAAGTTAAAGTTTTTCCGAGAGACTCGGCTTTTAGAAACAAAAATTACGATGCAGTAAAAACAATGGCAAAAGAAACAGCAATTAAATTATGATTTAACGTCGATAATATCGATAATGATATTTTAATAACGATTTACGATTTTCAAAGAACGATACTTAATAACGCTTCACGATTTTCAACAACGATATTTAATAATGCTTTACAATTTTCAACAATATTTAATAATGATTTATGGTTTTTAGTAATTATTTTTTGGTGTGGTAAGTTTTTAAAAAAATGTTTAAAAAATTATCGAATGTGTTAATTTTCGATACGTTTTGGACTGTCGAATTTTTCGATCGAAAAGCAGTCGGAAAAAGACGCATCGGAAAACTTTGAGAAATATTTGTTTCTCTCTTATTTTTTTTTCTTTCGCACCGTCAGCAGCTATTCGTGCCTTTTTGCGTCACAAATTTCGGAGGATAATCGAACTCATCGAGTTCTCGAGACCGATTAAAATGATTTTTATTTTATTTTTTTTACGACACGGTCGGTTGTCGAGAGAATGTTTATTTTTTTTCCATATCTAAACGCATTTTATTCTTGCACTTTGTGTGAACAAAAAAAAAGCAGTTAAGAAGATAAAGCACGAGTATCATTAGTTCAGTGTCAGAAGGGCGGATCTTGACGCTCTTCTTTCCTCGGACTGCTTTCGTCTTTGCGTAAATGGGAAAAAGCGTAGAAAGTAATTTTTATTACTCTATAAATAATAACAATTCCAGAGCTATACGATAGGAGTGAGACTGAGGCTGTTTTTTTTTACGTCAAAACGTATTTTCGAAAAAAGTTTCTCCAATGTAAAAAAATCACTGAAAATGTTCCCATCGGAGAATAAAATTATATTCCATGAGTCACGCAGCTAGCATATAACTGTGGAATTGTCGGCAAATTTTGTACTACGAGAAAAAAAAATGAAAATACTGTTCAAGGGTAAACTTCTAGATTTTTGTTATGTTAAGACAATTGCTAATAAAAAAAATCTCTCGCGCGTTTTTGTATCGATGGATTTCACAGATTCTTCTGAGCCAAGTCGCAACATAGTTTTCACCTGAGTTGTTCTATCGGCGATTTGTCAGGGAATTGCGTTGCGCGTAGAAAAAAAAAATATTTTTATTCGTTGGTGAATATGTAAGAATTTTTTTTTATCTATTTTATGATCGTTCGTATATACATGTTGAATTCGCAAAAATAAACTGATGTTCGAAGTCACTTTTGTGTTATTTAACGCACTTGAGCGACCGCGCGCGTTTAGGTTGAATGACGTAAATATGTCAATTTGACTTGTAAATATTTCAATTTGACTTCTGAATATTTTAATTTGACTTCTAAATATTTCAATTTGTCTTCTAAATATTTCAATTTGACTTCCAAATATTTCTACTTAACTTCTGAATATTTCAATCTCGATTTGTCACGCGTCTCGCTCAAACGACAACAATGCAAAACTCGCACCACGATATATTTTCGAGACTTTCGAGATTTCGATTAAATATCTCGATACTCGCCAACCTTTCAAAATGCGAGGATCGGGAATCGTTCAAAAAATATATACATGCGAAGCAATGTTTACCTTTCCGGTCGTAACGCACGCTAGAATTAAAAAAAAATCCATGAAAAACCAAGAGACCATTTTTTATTTATTTTTTCAAAATTTGAAATTCTTTTAAGTAAACGTTTTTTTAATAATTTTTTTGTTCCTCTATCGAAACAGAAAAATTTTAACGATAATGACGAGAGTGTTTAGTTAATTTTTTTTATCTTATCAGTACAACTATAACGTAAAGGTGATATTACAAAAATACATAAATTATCTATCGACTTGATGTACGAGTAATTAAAAAAAAGCACAAGTTACCTAATCGACGAGTGAAATTTACAGTACTACGGTAATAAATAATGCATCGCTGATGAGACGTCGACGATAGTCGACGATAGCGATTTTCATTCAGACCATTCCGACAATATACATATTTACACGATTGTTTGTCTACTGATGCTAAGTGTACTCGCACATGTGACCGCAACCCGTGGGACACTGGCGATTAGTGTGAAACCATTCGCGCATGTGAACGACGTGACCGCCATGAGTGCAGCCCTGGCACCAAGCGTAGACTCCTCGAACTACCTGCAAATAGATCGAAGAACATTTTACAATAAAATCAAATTTGATCGCCATGTCGCAATCATCCGCAGTGAGAAATTCGAGGTCGATTAAACGTGAAATTTTAAGGCTGGAGATGGAAATGCGATTTCGATAATCGATAGGTATCGAACAGAGAATGAGGGAACCAATCGGAGGGGCAGAAAAGCGGCTGCCACTTTTAGATTAGAGCTGGAATTGCGACTTCGATAATCGATAGGTATCGAAGGGACAATGAGTGAACCAATCGGAAGGGCGGAAAAGCGACTTCGACTTGGGTTTCTGTTACCCTTTCAGAGATGATAATAAAAAAATACACACCTACAAGTTTATAAAAAAAACGACGATAAGTCTTTAGCTTAAAGAATAATACATACTGAAAAATAATATCCAATGGTAAGTGGACATTTTTTTCTTTTTTTTTTACCTGATGGCAGATGGAACACAGTGCGTGTTTGGAAGTATGACATCGATCGCAAAGCCAAGCGGAACGTTGCAGAGGCTTCGTGCACGCGGTGCAGCAGGCGTGAATCGTTGTCGATTGTTGATTCAGCTGTGACACGGAGGGAATCCAGGCTAGCTGAATGATCTAGAATCAATTGATCGACCATAAGCGAGGAATATCAAAAATTACAGTTATAACGAACAAACAATATTTAATAAATTTGTCCACTTTAATTAATTAAATGAATTAAAGATCCATTATTACTATTATTATTTTATTATTACCGTCCAAACGTTGGTTAAAGAAAACACTTGTCATAAAATAATAAACAATAATCGTCAAATATTAACCACATTTGCCTACTTTCTTTAATTTAATTAAATAAATCCCAATTATTACTATTATTTTATTATTATTCCCATATTAATCTTTTACTCATCTGAAATATTTTTGAAACAGTGACAAAATCTTTTGAATGCCAATATATTAGCAGATGTGTACTGAACTATGTTCAGAAGGAACGAAACATGAAAAATTCCATGGTTCGTGGACATATTTTAATACAGTTCGACTATTAAGTGCGTCATACGACTACATGTTATTGGCACTCTTGAAGGCCCTCACAGGAATTCCATAGGTGAAATGCTGGGGACAATACATATGTTGAAAATAATGAACAATATCTATATCACTAAAATATGTTGCAATATTGTTAAAATATTTTGCAACATTGTTAAAATATTTTGCAATATTGGTAAAATATTTCGCAATATTGGTAAAATATTTTGCAATATTGATAAAATATTTTCAATATTCAAATTAAATATTTTCGAAACATTTCAGAAATATTTTCGTGCCGTGTGTCTTGTCCCGTCGTCGGTTGAAAAAAATCTCAACGATACCTGTGTAACGACTTCGTAGAGTTTGAATCGTCCGAGCATGTCGATGTACTCGAGTAGCCAGTGTTCCTGAACGGCGACCTCGATGTTCAAATTTTTCCGCCTCTCGCCGAGGGCGATGAGCACGGAGGCCGAGGTCTGTATGTCCCTTATCGTGGCGTGATGTCTGAGAGCCTCCTCGATAAGGTGCGTCGGATCCCAGAACAGCGGTTTCGGGACTGTCGTGACGATGAGCTGGCACGGTTGGTCCTCGACGGTAACTGAGCCGGTGTCGTCGTTTATCTCCGGCGAGTGATTCGGAAACTGTTCCGGGGGCGGCGATCTGTCCTGTATCTCGTGACGCAACGGGAAAGCCTCCTTCGGGAGCGTCCAGTCGTTGTCGTTGCTTATTATGTTCTGTATGAAACCTGTCGTGTACTCCATCGTCATCGGCTCGAGCTCGCTGTCCCCGAAGAAAAAATCACCCTTCGGCTGTCGCTTGTGGCCGTTCAACATTCGCCTGTAACTTGTTTAAAAAAAAGTTTCGTTTAACGCTCGGGTTTAGATTGACGTACCTAAAATGGGAGATGCCGAAATTGTAGATTCCGAAAAAATTTTCCGCATGGAACGCGGACACCACAAAATGCCCGCGTTTCATTACATTTTTTAACGAATGGGACAGGTTTTAAATTTTCGAATTTTCAGACCCCAACCAGTGTGGACGTAAATGGCCAAAAATGGTCGATTCCGAAAAAATTGTCCGGTTCGGACTCTAGCCATAAAATGTCCGCGTTGACATTTCTGAAGGAATGAGACAGGTTTTCAATTTTCGAATTTTCAGACCCCAACAAGTGTGAAGGTAAGTGGCCAAAAATGGTCGATTCCGAAAAAATTTCAGATCATTCATTTCAGATCTAACCTGGAAATTTCCAGGTCAGATCCGGGCCATAAAATGCCCACGATTTATGACATTTCTGAACGAATGAGACAAGTTTTAAATTTTTGAATTTTCAGGCCCCAACAAGTGTCAAGGTACGTGGCCAAAATGGTCGATTATTATTATTATTTCTAGTTTTTTTTTTGTTTATAAATGACTTACGTGTGGGCTAGATTCTTGCCACGAGAACATTCTCACCATTGGTGGGAATGTTAAAAGAAAAAAATGCGAATACTGTTCTTGCAATAGATGTTTAAAAAATTGCCAGGACTCGAAATAATATCAATTACCCAGGCAAAGTGGGACCGATGAAATTTTGATTCTCGGGCGTTTCGTCGGTTTCTGTTTCGTCGTCACCGCCACTCACACCGCCGGGCGCTTCGCCTTGCAGAGATTTTACGTCGTTCTCGTGTCCTATAAAAAAATAAAAAATAAAAAAAAGATAATCACGCAGCAATTATTAGATGCACTATAAAAATGTATTTAATTATTTTTGTAAAGTACCACTATTGATCGGATCTATATTCGGTCCCAGAGTCATTTGCGTCAAATTAAGAGCGTTAACGTTTTCCTCCTTGGTCACGACCGGCGGTGTCTTCAGAATATTGCCAAGTGGATTCGCGTAAAGCGTCTTTATGATGCTCCACACCGTGCTTATCTGTCACGACAGGCCTGGGATTAGGATTATCGACTATCGCACTCAATCCTGCCGATAAAATATTGTTTAATACATTTTTTTTAACTCCTACAACGTACATCGTTGCGTCCCGAATTGCTCGCTACAGCGGCATTGTGATCGCAAATTTCATTGAGACGTCCGCTCAGCAGATATCCTTCGGCGCAGGACTTGAACCACTTCGGCTCCCGAGGCGTCGTCGCCGTGAATCTGTGCATTATGCTCGATGCCATGCAAAAGGTGTCGTTGCTCGCAGGCACTTTCCTGAAAAAAAAAAATAATAATAATAATAAAAAATAAAAATAACGAAGTAAAAAAGAAATATCAAATGTTTATCCGAAGGAAAAACGAGACGATGAAGAATTACTTTTTACGATTAAACATTTTTTTAAATGGCGTCTATATGTAAAGTCGCAAGACTTATGGCGAGATGGGTTCGATATTATTCATTATTAAAGTACGAAGAAAAAATATAATCCACTGATCAATTTTCAGTGTGAAACTCTGATTTTTGTGGGATAATAATTATCAGGAAATTTTTTCGGCCATATCCACCTCATAATACTAGTCAACTGTTTAACTGTTGTCGGGGCGTTGACGTTTACTTTGCAGGCGTAGGCGATATCGCCGTGCGAGTTCAGGGCGATTCCTTGAGGATTCGCTTTGCTCGCCGGCCGAATGGCGTCTTTGAACACGTGATGATAGAGCGTGCAATCCTGAAATCGAAAATGCATACATTTATTATCGACCGATATATGAATCACGTTTAGAATCTTAGAATCTTAGAATCTTAGAATCTTAGAATCTTAGAATCTTAGAATCTCAGAATCTCAGAATCTCAGAATCTCAGAATCTCAGAATCTCAGAATCTCAGAATCTCAGAATCTCAGAATCTCAGAATCTCAGAATCTCAGAATCTCAGAATCTTAGAATCTTAGAATCTTAGAATCTTAGAATCTTAGAATCTTAGAATCTTAGAATCTTAGAATCTTAGAATCTTAGAATCTTAGAATCTTAGAATCTTAGAATCTTAGAATCTTAGAATCTTAGAATCTTAGAATCTTAGAATCTTAGAATCTTAGAATCTTAGAATCTTAGAATCTTAGAATCTTAGAATCTTAGAATCTTAGAATCTTAGAATCTGAGAATTTCGTCCCGGCGATATTTTGAAGACTCCTCATTTTTTTTTTTAAGAAAATGTAAGGATAATAATTTTTTTAAAAGTTACCCTGCTGGTCGACAGAAAAGACTGCGGATCGCCTCTCCACGCGACACCCGTAGGAACATCCTTGTGCTCGTTGAAACTTGCGAATGGTATGTAAGGCCGTCTTATGTCCCAGACGTTTATACTGCAATCGACGACGAGGGCGCAGCTCGCTATGTGATACTTTCTCTGGGGTCTCCACTTTATTCTGCCCACCGACGCTATCGTGTTTATCGTGTACTCGCACGTCGGCTTCACGGACAGGTCCCAAACCTTGATGGTCCGATCTCGCGAGGCAGTCGCCAGCCACGTGGCTTCCGGATGCCAGTCGCAAGCAAAAATTGGACCGCTGTGCGCCGTAAAGTGCTGAAAATATCGGTCCGGTCTTCGCAGATCCCATTGCTGCACGTGACCGTTTTCGGAAACTGCGGCAAACGTGTATGGCTGATGAGGCGAAAACTGAACGTCCCGCACGGACTCCGTATTGCTGAAATCATAAACAATATTTAACTTCCACATTTAACTTTTCACACAGTATGAAAATGACATAATTGTGGAGTTGTTGAAATTTTTTTAGGAGGATAAAGTACTTTTTTGTTTTTCATTATCATATTTTTTTTATCTTGTTTTTGTTATTATTTCTTGATCATACTTTTAATTAACATTTTTAACATGTTATCGACGCACTGGCGTGATACGCACGGGCACTTCAAGAGCCTCCTGTATTGTAACGCGGTGTTTTCAACGGCTCGTATAATTTATGTTGAATAAATTGAATTTAAACATTTTTATCCACCAAAAAAGTGTACTTTTGTTTCAGCTGTTGAAGAGAATTGGGTAAATAAAATTCGTTATACTTTGGAAGTGCGGGGTGGCTCCAAGAAAATTTTGAATTTTGAATTTTCACTTTAAATTTAGGTGTTCTGAAATTTTTAATTTTTTAGGTAGCCGCTAGCGACCTCTAAAAATGCATTAATTTCGGCGACCGGTCGCATATCGCAGTTTTATTTGAATACCTCACCATAACACGGACTGGCCCTCAGTGAATTCAAAAATTTTCAAATTAAAATTAAAATAAAATTTTTCAATATATATATATATATATATATATATATATATATATATATATATATATATTTATATCGCGACGATGTTTCACCCCTTTTGTTTCCTCATAGAAGAGGCTTCCCGAATAAAGGAACCTTATGAGAAAGCGATATTAAAATTTCAATTTTCAACTTTTTTGTTGTTTTTATTGCCCTTTTGTTTATACTTCAATGAACCTTTCATTGATCAGGCAATTTTTTGAGCGTTTCAGGCAGATTCAACACTTAGGCACGCATTTCCGAGTTTTTCGAATTATTTTCTTTCTATCTAAAAAAAATAAACTAAAGTGACGACAATGGTGATAATAATAATATTTCAATCGTACCTGTAGAAGGTCTTCGTGGCTTCTTTGGTGCGTATATCGAAACACTTCATCGTGCCATCCTGAGAGCCTGATATGAGCCACATGGGCTCGGTCATGTGAAAACTGACCTTATTCACTGTTCGTTTGTGATCGACGAAAACGTGTTCCTGCTTCGATCTCGAAAGCCTGTTGAGATCCCAAAGTACAACGGCGCCGTTCGTCGCGGCCGTTGCCAGGATGTGAGCTGCAAAAAAATTTATTTTTTTAGTTATTTATTCATTTATTCATTCGTTTACGGGATGAACCCTTTTACATACAATATAAATATATATATGAAGACATCAATAATCAATAATTTATGAAGTTAACTCTACAATTAAAATAATATCACCAGTTCGCATCTTAAAATAAAAATAGACAATATATATTTCACTATTCCGTTATTTCATTTGAGCATTGATCACAGTGATAACGATTAAGACATCATTATTAGACTTATATTTATTATTACATATATTATATTTATTAATATAATATAATAATATATATTATAGTATATTGCATTATATTATATTATATCTATACTATATATATTGTACTAGTATTTAAAATAAAAACTAGTATTATATAGTATTTAAAAAAATCGACTGTAAAAACGACGAACAACTCACTGTCTATGAGATTCCACGCTACATCGTTGCAGGAGAAATTCAAGTTGAGATTTTTTCCAACTCGAAGATTGCACACCTCCTCAAATTTGTCCTCTAGCAGAGTGAAAATCTTGAAAACTGTAAGAAAAAAAATATATACGTTTTTACATAATTTTAACATAGTTTGAGTATTTTTATACAAGGATTTTCGAGTGTTTCGTAGTCGCTTAGAAAAATAACTTCGGAAATTTGATAAAAAAAAAAAAAAACAGATTTTCGAATCGAAAATCGATGATCGATAGAAATCGATAAGTTCACGATTTTGAAGCGCAAAATGTTACTAATTTTTTTTTATACAAAAAAAAATATCGGCGATTTTATTATAACTATTTTTCAGTTTTTTTTTTCCAAAAAAAAGTCAACTTTTGCTAGAATCATTTATATACGAAGTTCGTATTAGAAGAATAATAATTCATGAATTTTTTTGTTATTTTCACAAATAAAAAAGATTGTTTACGTTATAAAAAGTAATGATAAAAGAAAATACATTTTCGGATCGAAAATCGACAATCGATAGCTATAGATACAAATCGATAAATTCACGATTTTCGAGCATAAAATTGTACCGATTTTTTTTTTTTTGTCTTTGTGTACTAAAAAAACAAACCATTCTATAACAATTAAAAAAAAAAAAATCATAAAAAAAAACGACACCCGTTAACTATCGATATAAATCGATAAGTTCACGATTTCCGAGTCTAAAATTTTACCGATTCTTTTTTTTCTTTCTATATACTAAAAAAACTATCAAAGTGTCCGAAAAATTATCAATTGTTCAGAAAATAATTTATTGCCGGAAAGTTTGTCTTCTAAATAAATAAATCATCGAAACTTTTGGAAATGTTCATAAATAATAATACAATTTTTTTTTGTTTTTATCGATCTCGATAAAAAAAAATCACCATTTCTGCCGGCAATGACGGCCTGACTGTTGTCCTTGTTGAGCGCCAGAGCGTTCGCCGGCCCTTCTTGCGTGACGAAGACGGTTTTCGATGACATTGTTGTTTTATTTTCTTTCGACCCCTAAACAAGCGCTCGCCTCCAGCTTTGTTTAACGACAATGCACCTCCATAGTTTCGTCTTCTAGGTTAACCCGTGAAAACAATGCGATACTCATCCGCCGCCATTGTTCTCCGTTTCCTCAAAGCAATTTTGTCCGCGCCGGTTCGAAACTTGCTTATCGTTATAGTTTAGTACAGTCAATGAAACTCGATATTGTTCGATGCTCGGAGATTTTGCAGAAAGGGAAAGGACTTCGTTACTTTATATATTCACTATCCGAGGCTTTTTATTTCGAAATCAGCTGATCGAAGGTTCGCTCGAGAGTCCGCCGAAGCGCTCCAATCACTTAAGCTATATCTATATATATATATATAATATTTTTTATCGATTCAAACATCGTTTCGCTTCCCAGCGATATATTACTCTTAAGTTTTGTTCTTCTCCCAATTACTGGTCCAAACTTCGGGCTTTAATTGGATAATTTTTTAATAATTTTTCGATGCCCGGAAGTTTTTGTCCGGAACGATCTTTCGAGCTCGTCGCTCCGTAATCGATGACCTTGGACGAAGTAAACATTTTTTTTTTTTATTCGCAATTTAGTTTTTTCATTTTTTTTTTCATTCTCAATTTAGTTTTTTTTAATTTTTGTTTATCAAGAAAAGTTTGTTTTTTTTATATTTTGAGAGAATATCATAATTATTTTCATTACATTTTAGAAATATTTCTTAAGAATCGAAGGATTGAAAACATTTCTAAAATCATTTCAATGCACTTCGCGCTATCTGCGAATCGTTTGTGATTGTTTTTTTTTTTTTTTTCATTCATAAATTGCACGAATTTTTTTATTTTTCGTTCGACGAATTCGTCTTACCGAGCGAGCGAGAGCAGAGAACTTTTCCGGCAAAACTGACAATGTTTCAGCCGCCGTCTCAGCCCGACTCAATACCGGTGAGGAGCAAAGAAATAATCCACCGATTCTTCGCATCCAATTTCGACAAATGAGTCTTAGAAAAAAAAAAAAAAAAACGCTAAAAGCCCTTCGTTGTTTGCCTTTTGTGCCGGCGAAGCGTGCACGACAGGACGAGCGCGAGAATCTTTTCGACCAATCAACAATCGAATTATCGTCTTCGCTGCAAAAAAATAAAATAAAATAAATAAACAGCGCTCGAAGTGTTCGTCGTCTTTCGCCCGCAACCGGCGAGCGAGCGCGCGAGAAATTTTCGGCGAATCGTCGATCGACTCGTCGCAATTTTCGCAAAAAAACAATACATGTGAACTAAATATAAAAAAAACAAAAAAAACATGTCAAGCACACAACAAAGTCCTTCGCTGAGCGCAAAATTGAAAGCAAAAAATGCGGCCGAGAGACTGAAGCACGGCTCGCCGAAGCTCCAGGAAGTTTTGCGTCAGGTTAGTCTTTCGCGCTCCAAAAATTTTCGACTTTCGAAAATGTTCAATCTCTTCTTTTTCGATCACATTTTTTTGTTTTTTTTTAAATATAAATTTTCCTTGATTCTTTTTTTATTTTTTTTTTGTGGACGCGAAAATCCCTTTTTTTTGAAAAACTTTGATGTTTTTATCTGAAGAAACACGAAAATTAATTAAATTTATATTTATTTATTTATTTATTTATTTATTTAGACGGGAAAATCCCTTTTACAATTTAACAAGTTATTAAATCTTTTACATATATGTATAAAGAAAAGAAAGAACAATAAAGTATTCCGCGCTTTATGCGCTATAAGAAAAGATAGTTATTTGGTGTAGAAAATCGCACGGCAGGTCGCCGACTGGTAGTTGGTTGCTAAATTACTAAAAACAAAGAATTTCGTTTGAAGCTGCAATCTTCAAGTGTCGAACATTCCGTCCGGAGAAAAATTCACAGTCTAGGTCGTCGGCACTATTTTATTTTGGCGATGCGGTAAATTCCCAATCTTGCCGCAAAGGTGCTTCTCACTGTTGGAACTTCGAACGTTGGCATCCTCCTCGGAGATGTATATAAGTATATAAAAGATATACAAAAGAAAATGAATAAAAATAAATTTTAAAAAATTCGTACTGTGCGTCAAGTAATTTTTTTGTTGTTTTTTGTTTTTTTTTGGCGCTCGTGCAGAGATGTCGTCAGCGGATGAGGGAGAAGCGAGGCCAGCTCTTCGACCGGCGAAGGCAAGGCTTGATAGAGACCGACGAGGAAGTCCACGACGCGTTGACGGAGATCGTTCGCGGAGAGCTCAGCCAGCTTGCGACTCTCGACTTTGACGACGAAAATTCTGGTTTCTCGTCGGACGCGAGTCGACCGCTCACCGAGGAGGAGGCTCTCTTTCTGGAGAATGAAATCATCGCCGAGGAAGGTGAACAGATGGATTCGACGTCGTTAAATTTCTTTCGTCTAGTGGCTGAAGAAAATTCTTTTCTTGTTTTTTTAGTTTTAGAAAGATGCAGAAACGACTAATAGGTTTTTTTTTACTTTCGCCGGGACGAACACCGCAGACTGTGGAAAATTTAAGAGACGCAAGACCAATGCTACTTTCATTTTTGAGCAGAAAACTGCAGATTCTAATTTGTTTCTTGGTGTAGTTTCATTTATTTGATCTTTTCATTTTTCATTAGTTCATTCGATCTCTCGATCCTTCGATCTTTCTATCATTCAAATTTTAAACACCAACAATGCAGTTGCGGACCTGCGCAGTACTTCAAATACATGAGTACTTATTTCGTACTTAAAGTATCAAAGTACTTTACAGTACTTAAAGTATGTAATTCAAGTACTTTTCGGTACTTAAATTCCTGTTCGGACAATAGAAGTTCAGATAAAATAAATTGCAGTTTGGATAATCGAAGCTTCAGATAATCAAAGGTTTGGACAATCGAGGTTCTACTGTACTTTGGAACATATCATTAAACGTTTACTTTAAGGTAGTCCTTGCGAATAGTGTTCACTTCGCATAAGTTTCAGAGAAATGAGAGGAAATTACAAACACTTCTGGATGATATAAAAATCTGAAAAAAAATCAAGCGTATTAAAGATGACGAAAGGATTAATTTTGCATAACAATAATTCCAAAATGTTATTAACAAATTGATGAAAAATAAAATTGTTCAACAAATATCCTGGAAACCTGACTTTTTTTTTATGAAAATTATTCGTTAATGGTTTTGAATGCGTATGAATTTTTTCAGATTTTTAAATTCACTTTGATTTTTTTTTATATGGGAAAACGCGTAGAAAGTCAGAAAATTCAAAGTGAATTAAAACATCCGAAAAAATTCATACGTATTCAGAAAAATGAACGAATAATTTTCATTTAAAAAAAATTATATTTCTGAGAGATTTGTTAAACAATTTTATCTTTCATCAATTTGTTAATAACATTTGGGAACTATTATTATGCAAAATTAATCCTTTCGGCATCTTTAATCCGCTAGATTTTTTTCAGATGTTTGTATCATCGAGAAGTGTCCACTATTCTCTCTCATTTCTCTGAAACTTATGTGAAGTGAACACTATTCGCAAGGACTACCTTAAGTACTTTAAGTACTTCTCGGTACTCTAATTACTTTTCGGCACTTTAC
Source organism: Amblyjoppa proteus (assembly GCA_963922035.1). NCBI lineage: Eukaryota > Metazoa > Arthropoda > Insecta > Hymenoptera > Ichneumonidae > Amblyjoppa > Amblyjoppa proteus. The sequence continues at coordinate 11,495,542 of OY998231.1, read as the reverse complement.
CCAGTTCTGTGCGGTTGTATACATTTTTAAGTACACTTTCATTTCGACGCTGTTTTAGAGCACCCAAAAAATTAAGTACTAACGCTCTCTCCCGACCGTTTTCGTCCCCTCACTGAATGAATTAATTTTTGCAACAAAAAAAAAAAACATACACATATCGTTCATAAATTAACATAAAAATTGTATCTATTAATTTCAATGGATGTTAAAAATAAAGAATCTAAATTACGAAATTTCGGAATAATCTAACGACGTTTTATTCAGATTAAACAATTTTATTTTATTTTATTTTTTATTTTTTTCAGAGGAATGGATATTCATGGAGCTGGAGAGGATGCGGCAGGACGAGTTCAGCCTGGCCACCTTCGCCGAGGAGAGTCTCAAGGAGAACGTCGTTTGTCCTCTCTGCGAGAAGGACGTCATCGCGGAAACGCCGGACGCTCTCTCGTGTTTAACATGCGACTTTCGTATTCCGCGCAAAGCGAGCCTCGAGGAGTTCGGTCAGATAATCCAGGACAAATTGTCGGCCCACTCGTCGAATTGCTGCGGACAGCCCGGTTTTATGTGTCTTCCTGAAACCAATACGGTCAATTTGTATCTTACCTGCGAAACGTGCTCGGCCTTTGCTCACATAATTTAGCTTCCCGGAAAAAATTAATTAAAATAAAAAAAACTGTTTCACAAAACTGGCGATAAATTTGTTGAAAAAAAATCTCCGAGTTTAGTTTAAAAAAAGGCGCAAGATTTTCAAATAAGATTAATTTTGTTTAAAAAGAAGTCGATCCATTCGAGAGTTGTTTCATTTAAACACGGACAATGAAAGAGTTGCAGAAACAAACTGCGTGGAAAATTTAAACAAACGGGCTCTGCCTTTCCTGATATAATATAGCTTCCCAGAAAAAAATAATTAAAAAAAACTGTTTCACAAATCTGACCATAAATTGGTTGGAAAAAATCTCGGAATTTAGTTTAAAAAAAGGCGCAAGATTTTCAACTAAGATGGATTTTGTATTTAAAAAAAGTTGATTTTTTAGAGTTGTTTCATTTAAATACGGACAATGAAAGAGTCTCAGAAATAAACTGCGTGGAAAATTTGCAATAAAAAAAATGTTTAAAAAAGTAATTTTTCCACTCGCGCTCCGAGATTTGATTATTAAACATCGTTTTTCTACTGTGTTGTTTTTGTAGCTGTAAAAACGGAGAATTTCCCGTCGAAAGGGTCGACTTTTTCTGTTTTTCCTAATATTTTTTAAAACTTTTTTACGAAACCTGAAAATAATTAATTAATTATTGAGTAATACATAATCAATTGATGATCGATTTATAATTTATTAATTATGATAATTAGTTGTTAATTTTGTATAATACGTTAACCGATGACGGTCTGTTAAACAAACGGCAGATATTTAATCTAAGTGTTAAAAAGTAAATACCAAAAATAGTACAATGTCAAGAGACAACAAAATAAATGTGGGAAATCAATTGAAAACAAAAATTGTAATGTGTGTGAAAAATTCTAAATGTAATTAAAATGAAACATCGGACCTTGATAACTTTTATAAATTTTCATTGCCGCTAAATTTTTTATTTGTTATTGTCCATCAGTTTTCAAATTTTCACCTTTCGTGCGTTTAACAATTATAATTTGAAGAGAAAAACATTATGTTTTTTGTTTCGGTTCAGTCAAGCTCTGCTCTTTTTTTTTGTTTATAGCGCGATTTAAATATTTCTGTTTATGGCGCGATTGGCAACAGCGTTGCTCTGTAAACATACACACACATATTTATATATTTACAATGTATAAACAATAAAAACATTCTCCTTCAAGGGTACAAACATTTGTATGAGTTCAATTTTTTTTTTATTATAAAGAAAAAATTAATAAACTTTTTCATTGCCTGAAACGAGTTAAAAAAATATTTAAAAACTAATTAAGTAAAAATGTAACTACTTAAAAAAAAGCAAATTTTGAAAACAGAAATTAAAATTATTATTATTAAAATAAAAATTATTATTGTTATTTGAGAAGAGAATAAAGGTTTACTGATTATTTGTCGAACACTTTTTTTAGCAATGTGTTAATAATTTTTTGCCATTATTATTATGCAAAATTAACATTCTTAACGCCTTTAACAAGCTTGATTTTTTCAGATTATTATTTTTATTATTGCAACCAACAGGAAGTGTTCAAATTCTCACTGAATTCTCACTTTTCTAAGTCTTAATCTAAGTCTTAAGAAATACGTAGGATGGAAAAATGAATTATATGGGGATAAATGGAGATGCGGAAACAGAGAGTTTCTCCGAAAACAACCCCTGGACCAACTCCCTGAAATAAATCTGGCAGTCGGAGCAATTACTGACCCGATCTTTAAAAAAATATTTGAAAAAACTTCTTTTTTTTGGAAACACTTAATAATTTATTACCATTTTTTTATCGCGTAATACAGTGGCCTGCACAATTAGTGACACTTCAACGAAAAAAAAAAATTCTAAGCTTACGGTATATGAATAATTTTTCCTTATCTAAACGCGTCTACGGTATTTGAGGGATTTTTTTTTTTCCATTGTCAAAATATATTTTTTTTTATATATATATTTTTCGATCTATTCCTCTCGACTATTCGGGACAAGAACGGTGATAAAACTTTTTGTTCATGCACGCAAATCCCGCCTTTCTTTTCCCCAATCTTCAAGTTATTCATTCTATCGTGTGCGTCGTTCAGTAGGTCGTTTTTTTTTTTGCTTCTTTCTTTTTTTTTTTACAGCGTTAATACTGAAGGAGATTGTAATATTCGAAAATAAATATATATTTTTTTTATTGTTATTACTTTTTTTTACAATGAAACGACGACTACGACTCGTCTTTTTTTTTATGAAGCTTTAATGACGAGTCATTAAATTCGTATCTATTTCATTAGTTACTTATGCGTTTCGTTTTTCTTTACGTATTTAGTGTAGCGTAGTTATTGACTGTATAACTTATTATGTATGATTCGATAAATTCTCTCGTCGTTGAGACGCGTTCGTCAATTCGTTTACGAAGAATAACACCATTTCGTTACATAGGTTTCTTCTTTATTTTATTTTATTTTGTTTATTTACTTTTTTTTACTGTAAAGAAGAATAAATATTTCGATGATTATTTTTCTTTCTTGTGAGGCGCGAATTTTCAGTCGCCCGTTTGAGCCCTAAATTTATCTCGAATTGTGTTGTAAATTTTTTTTTTTCAAATTTTACCTATAATGGAAACTCAAATTTTACCTAAAATTGAACTTAAATTCTACCTAAAATTGAAACTCAAATTTTATCAAAAATTGAATTTAAATTTTACCTAAAATTAAAACTCAAATTTTACCTAAAATTGAATTCAAATTTTATCTAAAATTGAACTCAAATTTTACCTAAAATTGAACTCAAATTTTACCTAAGATTGAACTCAAATTTTACCTAAAATGGAACTCAAATTTTACCTAAAATTGAAACGCTGCATTCTCTAAGTTAAAAAAAAACAGTTGGACTTCGCCGCAACGAATTTTTAAAAACCGATGACCAAAAATTCGGACCTACCTCTCTATTGCGCGTCGATTATTATTTTTTTTTTTTCGTACAAACGTTCGACACGTCTCGATATATCATTCGTAATTTATTTTGTCAAATCGTTCCTCCTGGACGGCAATGTAACATTTAATGCTTCCCGATTAATCTGCATGGCACAAACATTATTAGAGTTACTCGTCAATTCGCGGGCTTATACTCCGAAAAACGAGTGTAAGCTGATCCTACGCAGTCTATTACGGTATGATAGTGTCCTTGTGTTTCTATTTTCTTTTCTTTCATCCACAAGCTAATCCCGAGACGCTTATTATACATATTTAGCTCCGATCAATTTGTTTTTTTTTTTTACGAAGACATTTTTTTTTACACAACGTTCCAATACTGAGTTTATAGGATAATTTTACACATTAATTGCACACACACATTTTTTTTTTTACACGTATGAGTATCGCACATTACATTTGACGTCGTAATACGATGCAACTTATTTCGTACGCGGAGGCTCGTCTTGAATTCGGAAACTGCACGAAAATTGAAAATCGAAAATCGAAAATTAAAAATGCAAAATATAAAATATAAGATGTAAAATCGAAAACTGAAAATTGAGAATCGAAAATTGAAAGTGGAGAATTGAATTTTTTTTTGTGATACACATGAAATGCAGATTTGCCGAGTCTCAAGCGAACCTCCTAAAAAGTTCGTTCCAACCATTGAAACTAGAAATACCATTTTGCTTCCTCATAGAGGAAGTTTTGTTTTGGTCAAAAAAAAAGAAAATTTCGAAATTTTAATGAAAACATGTTCAGAATGTTCCAAAACATCGAAACATCATATTTAGAAAAATATGTGTGTGTGTGTGTGTGTGTGTGTGTGTGTGTGTGTGTGTGTAAGTGTGTGTAAGTGTGTGTGTATGTGTGTGTGTGTGTGTGTGTGTGTAAATCGGATGCGAAAAATTAAAATCGCTGTATCTCGGAAATGCCTTGACCCATCAGGCTGAAATTTTGCACACAGCATGTGTGGTTAATAGACAATGCTTTTGCAAAATTTCAACCAAAAATGTTCAGTTGTTTTTTATGTACGCTATTTTTAATTTCATTAAAATTGTCGGTTCGCGCTCTAGCGTTCGCAATTTTTCAGCTATATGGCTAAAAACGCCTACACAGATGGAATATAGTCATCCGATGATCCCATTAAAATTTCAAGAGAATCGATCGAACCATTTAAATTTTATGTATTTTGAATTTTTTTGGATTTTACGAAAAATGAGTATTTTATTTTTAATTCAATTTTCCACATTAAATATTCATTTATAACTAAAATAAGTGTCGGATTCGTGATCAGCGTGAACAAATACATGGAATATAGTCCCGGAGGGACGACTAACGAGAAAAGTTTATCTGTCATTTTTATTGCCAATATTGCAAAAATGAGTCATTTTGTGTATTTTCAAACAGTGATGTTTTTGCTTCCTGATAGCATCGTGGACAAACCTAGGTACCTATCATGTTCTAAGGCACGAAATACACAAGATGATGGTACGACGCAGTTCAAATAATTAGATAAAGCGGTGTCATTTGAACTTCTCGAGTAAAAAATTGAAAGATCGAAACAAAATTTTGACCACATAATTCTATGCATTTTTCGAGCCGAGCACAGACCCTACATCCGTTTTGACCAAAAGCGTAAGATTGGTGTATTTTTTCGGGCCAAATCTGAGTCAGCCAGCAGTTTTCCCTAAAAGTTAAATACGACGTTGATGATGGAAAAAACGTTGAAAATTTACATTTTCATAATGCTTCCTCATAAAAGCTGAAAATTGAAATTTTCATATCGCTTCCACATAAAAGTCGAAAGTGTAAAGTTGAAAGTTGAAATTTTTATATCACTTTCTCATAATGGTTCTTTATTCGGAAAGCTTCCTCTGTGAGGAAGCCAAAAATATAATAAATGCTTCCTCATAGAAGGAGCTTTGCGAATAAAGAACCATTATCAGAAAGTGATATAAAAATTTCAACTTTCAACTTTCAACTTTTTTTAAATTGCATACGATTCGTATTACTGTTTTTTTCGTAGATTAGTTTCAGCCCGATGCCTAAAGTCGAAACGAGAATCTCGAAGTTCGACTTTTTTTATACCTGTTATTCAAGGCAATCGTGTTTCGATATTAGAATTTTTTCTTCTTTTTTGTATACAATAATCAATTCGCCGAAAATCTCTTCGAATCCTTGAACCTGCATTGTCGCATTATTTCTTAATTTTTTTAAAAATTCACTTTTACAATATATATTTTTTGTCATGTTTTGTTTTTTACATATACGAAATCTCGACCGCCAAAAATTCAAGGTATCGATGTGAGTAAATCGAGAGCTCCTCGAAATTTTGGTAGTCGACAATTTTTTTTTTTTTAAACATCCAAACATTTTCACTCAATATCGGACAATTTTTATCGCGACGCCACTTATCGTTTTTTTTTAATTTAAATTTTAAAATTAATTGATAAAGAAGGCTCGACCTACTTGCAAACGAGTTTTTCCATCTCCGATATTAATTGAGCAATCTTAAAATGAAAAAAATAAATAAATAAAAAAAAACTTTCCGGAACGCAAATATTTGTAAAACTCGAGCAAAAATTGTTATTGTCGGACAAGTAAATGGAAAATACGATTTGCAACATGATTGTAACTTCTATTTTTTTCAGCGTTAAAAGAAATATCGTAGATTGTAACAATATTAATAATTATCAAGTTTTTGTCCTACAAAAAACAAAAAAACAAAAAGAAAAATTGCGCGATAAAAAAAAACAAAATTGACGTTTTATTTATTTATTATTTAACCCTTTCGCTTAGTTTTTTTTAAAGCCCGGCCAGACCGCCCGGAGACGATTTCAAGAGTCGATTACTACCGAATGGCGAATGGCCAATCAAAACGACAGAAGACCGACGACAAAGTTTCTCACGTACTTCGTAAAAAAATAAAATAAAAAAATAAAAAATGGAAGACACGAATATGATTTATGCGAATAAAAAATATTATTTTCGATTGTGAATCATCGTCGATCGTATTCAATATTCTTTCCTCAATGTTAACATAAAAAATATTCAACATACAAAAACAAAAAAAATTCAACATAAAAAAAAATTCATTTTTTTGCAACATAAAAAAATTTATTGTAAGAAATAACGAATGGAAGACAAGACAAAATTATGTCTGTGAATTTTATGGACAGAATTTAATTACGAAAAGCTTCGAAAGTACAACATTTTTTTTTAAAGCATGAAAATTATTAATATCGATCTCTCCAACCATTTTTAGTATTCCACTTGTCTTCCGCTGCGAGCGAAAGGATTAAACGCAAAATCACCCGAGACACGAATAAAAAATATTATTTTCGATCGTCTCATATTCAATTATTTTTTCCAAATTTTTATTTTTGTGTTTTTCAACGGAGCGCATCGAAGATAAATCGGAGCTCGATATTAAATTTGGCTTAACGTGCATTACACTCATCGTTATTTTATATCGTATTATAATATTTAATATATACACAGATCGTACGAATAATAATTATATATACGGTCTTTACGATTAGATACACTATTGTAATAGGCCATGGCATTATTTCTTTTATTTTCATTTTTTTCTCTCACTTCGCAGGCATTCCCGATATTGAAGCGAGTTTTTTTTTACCTCCTCAAAGTAAGAAACTGCAATCGCGAATTCGATCGAATCCGAAGCTTGAAAAAAAGACAGTTAATAAAATGTTCATCTTTTTAAATAAAATTTTTTAAAAATAGAAATAAAAAATGGATACATTTTTTCTGTTAAAAAAAAAAAATTCAATTGCTGAATCAATTTGAGTGACGATCACCGAACGTGTGTGCGCTTTAATTAAATTAATTAAATCAATCAAATCAATTAAATCGATTAAATCAATTAAATCAATTAAATCAATTACATCAATTAAATCAATTAAATCAATTAAATCGATTAAATCGATTAAATCGATTAAATCAATTAAATCAATTAAATCAATTAAATCAATTAAATCAATTAAATCAATTAAATCAATTAAATCAATTACATCAATTAAATCAATTAAATCAATTAAATCAATAATACAATCGAGTAACCGGTTAACCGATACTTCATATCAGCCTCCGTACGAATACCAAGATTAGAATACCAAAGGCAAACATTTTACCTCACAATAAATATCTTATCCGTCACTCCGGAACATTATTATTCGTATTATTCATCGTCGGTGCGATAATTTGCGCCTGGCGCAGTTTTTTTTTTTTTTGCGGCACAATAAGTCTCAAGAATATTCGATACACAGTCGTACGAGAACGCAATACTTTTTAAACATTAGAGGGTATGCCGCGTTCGAATGTTTAACATTTTTTTTATAAATAAATAAAAATTAAGATCGATCGAAACTGATTTTTTTCTTAAATTTATCGACTCGATTTAAGCAGCGAGCGAATAAATTAGATACGTGTGCGTTCGAATGTTTAAAAAAATGTTAAAGTCAATGAAAATGAAGATCGATCGAAACTGGTTTATTTAATTTTTTTATTTATCGATTCGCAATAAAAAGTGAACGGATAGAAAAAAATTCAATAAATTAACTACGAGTGCAGGCTAAAAAAAAATATATAGATATTTTTTACGGATCTGTCGCTTAAAAATCCTCGTATTAATTTCCAGCCGAAAGCGATATTCGGCAAGAATTTACAAAAAAAACTGAAAACTTACGACGATTTTGTCGAAACGTAAGTAAAAAAAGAAGATAAAAAATAATTAACTTACAACTGGCGGGTAAATAAATAATTTATAAAAAAAGACAATAAAATCATGAACTTGAAAAGTCTCAAACTTCCAAGTAATTTCGTAAGATTGCGCTCGAGAATCTTTATAAAAAATCATTATAGTCATTTGATGACGCAATTTTTTTTCTGGTTTTAAGGAGAGTCTCCTCTTAAGTGTTACACGTTTATATGGAACATACAAAACGTTCAATTCCATATATATTTTTTTTTTCAATGGTAAAAAATGCTCGTGCGTTCGGGAGATCGAAGTATTATTATCGAGATGCGAGATGACGTCAAAAGCCGACTTTCTTTTTTCCTCGCTACGGTCGAATCGTTACAAAAAATTCTGTCAGCAAGAAAAAAAATTCAAATTCGTACATTTTTTTTTATCACTTTTTGCGTAGCAAGCATTTTTTATCTATTTTTTCCATACTACGCGTGAAGGATGTTTCGATCAGAATCAAAGAAAAAAAATGACTCGAAGACGATTCGAAGACGAGATAGAATTATTATTTCCATTATTATCGTTGTTAATAATAATAATAATAATAATAATTGTTATTACCGAAATAAATCATTGATAAGAAAAAGATCATCGAAAATCGATGATTTTTTTCATGCCATCATTCATATATATATACATATATAATCCAGAATGAGGAATTCGTCGTGATAAGAGACCGACGCGAATTAGTTTAAAACGGAGTGGCGAAGCGCTTTGATCGGTTTGTTTTTTCTTTTTATCTGTATAAAAAACTATTTTTAGTCTAATGTTATTTTTTAGTTTTTTTTTTTTGGTAACAAAATTTTAAGTGTTTCGTGAATAAATCCGTTTCGTGTTTACGTGTCTCGTTTTCTTTCCCTTTTATCGCGTTCGTACACAATTCAATCGAGTTTCACGAATGTAAAGGTGAATTATTATTATTTTTCTTCCGTTTTTTTCTCGTTATTTATCTCTTGTCGTCGATAGTTTCGGCTAACGCAATTTCATCGATTTTTAAACGATTATCACAGCTACGAACAACTTTCACTCGATTCTTCGTCGTCAAGCTAGTTCGGTGAAAAAAAATAATCGCCTCCCCTCTTCCGGTTTTCGCGTCGCAGACGTTTTTCACGACTTTTCTCGGTTCCTTTTTTCCCACTTTTTTCTATCTGGAATCCCAATTCTGCGCTTGTGACCCGAAAAATTTTCGTCAACGAAATGTAATGCGATAAACAGCGGGATTTTTTTTACTCTTTGACTTTCTAGCAAATTTGTTTGTTGCTGCTGTTGCTGTTACTTTTTTCGAGGAAGCTTACAGAAGAATGCACTTTCCCGAACGCCTTCGTTTTCGGCGATTCTTCTCCAACTCGGCCGGCGGCTGGTTTCGAATTATGCGCACAACCTGAAGAATGAAAAACACACGATTTATAATTTTGTTGTTTCAGCGGCTGGCCGGTCGGCGATTTTCTACTGACTCGAGAAGCGACAAAATCTTCATCGAAAAAATGTTCCTTCTCCAGTCACGATTAATACTTGAGAAGACTTTAAAACGCTTTAAAACCTTTGGGTTTTTGGAAGAAATTCTGACGAGTCACTGCACTTCCTATACTGATTTTATTTTTTTACCTAGTGGTCGAAAATGAGAAAAGTCTCGATTTTAGGCACCGAAAATTGTATTTTTGGGATTTAAATGGAAAATATTTCGCTGGGAGTAAAATAATTGTTATATTCGTGATCAGCGGGAAAGAATACGTCGAATGTAGCCTTGAAACAAAAAAAAATCGAGTGAAGAACAATTTTTCCATTTTTTAGGCACTTTTGAAAAAACGTCGATTTTCGTGATTTTCAAATATCGATCCATGTCCATGGCGTTCTACGGAAAAAAATACCTAAGATAGGGTCTTGTCCGAAGTTCTGAAAGCGTTTTATCGGGCAGTTTCAGGACGTTGAAAAACGCGAAAAATGAACTTGAAAGGTAGCCTTGCAATTTTTTTACGAAATTTTTTTTTCTTTTTTTAAAATGAGCTGCCACGTATTTCGATGTATTTTTTCCCGCTGAACACGAATATAACAATTATTTTATCTTCGGCTCAATATTTTCCATTTAAATCCCAAAAAATATGATTTTTGGAGCGTAAGATCGAGACTTTTATGGGTTGAAATACTTTTTGTTTTGTTTTGTTTTTTTGTTTTTTCATCGCGTGTACCTCGTGGAAGGCCGCGTCTACATTGAGCGGCGGATCTTTGGCCGACGTCTCGATGTAAGGAATGCCCAGACGATGAGCCAATTCGCGTCCCTGCTCCTCCGTCACTTTCCTCAAGTGCACGAGATCCACCTTGTTCGCGACGAGGAGCATCGGATAAACGTCCCTGTCCTTCACTCGCAAAATTTGAGTGTAGAAGTTTACGATGTTCTCGTAAGACTGCTTATCCGTCACCGAGTAAACGAGTAAAAATCCATCGCCCTTTCGCATGTACTGCTCGCGCATCGCGCTGAACTCCTCCTGCCCCGCCGTGTCCAGAACTGAAACAGAGGGTTTCATACAATTTACATGTGGAAAAAAAAAATATATATATATATGACAACAATAAATAACAGAATTTTCTATATATTTTTCTTTAATTTATCTTTAATTTTTTACTTTTTTTCAATTTCTAAAGTTTTCCCATTTTTTTTTAAATCAATTTGTACTTCTTCTTTTTTCGAGTTTTTAGTGTTGGAGGTTTTGAAATACTGTATTAAATTTTGTAAAAATTGTTCAAATCGTCTAAATTTTATGTAATTTTGTAATTTTTGAATTTTCAGAAACTAACGAAAATAGCGTTTTATTTCTTCGTACGAGTTTCTGCATCGAACAACGCGGCAAGGAGTAAAGCGAGTCACGGATTCGCAATCATTGGCAAAAAATGAACGTGGCCTTGAATAATTGAATCACGTAAATTTAACGTAACGGATTTTTACAATAAATTTAACATTTACGTTACGATAAACGTTTAACATTTTCACGCAAAAATTGTCTAACGATGAAAATTGTTATGTAAAAACTTTGTAACTCTTGAATTTTATTAAAAATGTTGCAACGTTTAAAAATCTTTAAAGTCTCACTGCCTTCAAATTTTATAACGTCCAAGTCAAATAAAATAAAAATTTTATAACTTTTACGTCTTCTAACATAAAAATTTTACGAAGAAATTTTATAACGTCTCATAACGTTCAAATTTGATAACGTTAAAAATGTTATAAAGCTCAAATTTTATAACGCTCAAGTCTATTAAAGTAAAAATTTTATAATATTTATGTCTTAGAACATTGAAATTTTATGTTGAAATTTCATAACGTTAAAAATGTTACACCTATAATATCTTATATTTATATCGTTCAAATTCCATAATGTTTAAGTCTTATAACAAAAAAATGTTATAACGTTAAAGAATTTAGAACGTTCAAATTTCATGATGTTTAAAGTCTGCAACGCTTCAATTTTATGTTACGAGCACAGTTTTCTCCACGAGTAAGTCAAAGTCATTCGACGAACTTTCCGTGCAAGCAACTAAAAAAATAAAATAAGTCTTGCGCCTTTGAATTATAGCTTTCGCTGCTCGGTATCTTCGATACCCGGCTTATTCCACTTGTTCTAAGCTATCTCACCGTCCAGTATGCACCATTGTTTGTCGACCTCCGTGTGCTGTATGTAACTGTCCTCTATCGTCGGATCGTAGTCGGTGACAAACAATTTCTGAAAAAATTGTATCGTCAGCGCGCTCTTGCCAACGCCGCCGTCGCCGACTACGACCAGCTTGAATGTCATGAGATTGTCATTGTTCGGAGGTCTCGTCATACCGCCTCTCTGTCTTCCTCCCCGTCTCCCACTGTTCTGCCTGCGTCTGCCTATTCTGCCAGTTCTTCTACGACCTTTGCGTAATCGTAGACGCTGCTGTTCTCATCGACTCCGCCGATTTGTCGCACGCCCGTTTGCTCTGAACTTCCTGAAACTGAAAATATACAAAAAAATTATAAAATAAACGCACAGATAAAAAAAACTTGGCCACTCCCAAATTAGTTGATATCTATGTCAACGTGTCGATTTTAACACATATTTCAAATTTTAATATGTATTTCTATGAATGTTATATCAATTTTTAAAGACCATTTTTATGCGTAAACGGGCGTCGTCTGTTGATTAATAATTTAATTCATTTAACGGATTTCTCCTTTAGAATGAAAATATAACATATAATGAATCATAAACGTAAGAGCTCTGGGACAACAACTATAAAAGTTAAAAACATTTTAAAACACTTTGGTCTACAATTTGTAACAAAAAGTTTGATGCACTTAAATTTGCTTAAATTAAAGTTCTTTATCGTTTGTTTATTAAATGTTTCTATTATATTATTTTATTTTATTTTCTTCGTTAATTGTATCTCCTCTCCAATAACAAATAAATAAATCAATAAAAATCCTATCGGTCGTGGAAAAAAATTTAAAAAAAAAAAAAAAACACAAAAGAATATCAAAAAATCACAGATATACAAAATTTTGAATTTTTTGTTGAAATTACAAACTTGGAAGAAAAGAAATCCAAACTCTTAGTGTCTTCCAGAATGGAGCAGCTAAGATTAATAAAAATTTTGCAACTCAAGCAAAATTTTTTAGTAGTTGTGTGTCAGTTTGTCGTTTTCATTTTCTAGTTCTTTCAAGATTAATTTAATTTAATTTAGATCAATTTATTGGACGGATTTCTCCTTTACACTCAAAGTTTGATATATAAATAAATCTTAAATAAATATAAATATATGTTAGTTGTAACATTTACACATATATATATATATATAGTGAGAAGTGCTCAAAAAATTTGTCAGTAAATAAACATATTAAAAAAAAAACCAGAGCGTTGTCCGAAATAAATAAAAAATTGAAAAAAAAATATATGCGTATTGGAGCGTACGAAGAATTGCAGTCTTAAAAAAAAAAATGCAAACTCCAGGGAGTCGCAGTCGACGTAGCGGAGCGAATAGTGTAATACAAAAAAATTTTCCAAAATACTCAGCGAGGCGTTCAGAAATGTTGTTTTTTATTAAATGCTCTCAAAAAAAAAAAACAAAAAAAACAAAACAAGACAAAAAGTTTATTTTCTTTATTTCCCTGCGCAAAAGCCAAAGTTGCGAACCAAAAATACGAGGCGTACAAAAAATAAATATACGACCCCAATACAATAAATCCCGACCAAAATTTTTCGTCAAAAAATAACATCGAATACAAATAAATAATAAGAGAAAGACTTAATTATAAAATTATTAAAAAAAAAAAAAAATGTACACAAAATATTAATATCGATTAATATTAAAATTTACATGAAACTGAAGAAAAACGAAAATCTGTACCACAAACCGAGACGCTAAAATTTCGGGCGAAGATGCGAAATTCACCTGTGCGAGAGTTTCGTTGCGACGACTGCGGGACGGCAAATTCATAGGGCGAGCCGATTTAGCGAATCTTGTAGGTTGTGTCGCTCCCGAGAGCCTCGCCGAACCGCGCACGGACGGTTTTTTTTATGTGATTTTCTATTTATCTTTTTCTTACAATTTTCGGAAAAAAAATTTTTCACCCCAAGAGTGAGAAAAGAAAATATTACGCCTCAGGACCGAAGGGACTTCTCTTCATGGTCGAGTCGGACGAAGACAGTAACGTGCTGGCACGGCGGAGCGTCGCACCTGCGGGCCAACGTCGAATCGTCAATTTTCCGCAACTCTCGGTGAGAGGAAAAAAAAAAAATTATTATTATTATCATTATTATTATTAATATTTACAGAAAGGAAATGTACAACTTATAATATCTGCATCTTGTGTTGTGCATTAAGTGGACAAGTGTTTGTCTAGTCTGTTTTTTAATTGATTAATTGACTCAGATTCAATTATTGCAGATGGGAGTGCGTTATAAAAAAAAAAAATCGTAACAGTAAATTTTTTATTTAAATTAGCATTTGTACATATGAGGAATTGGGATTGACGATAGATTCGAGGACTTTTAGATAAACCCGCCAATGCGAAGAAACTCGTGCACTGGCGAGTTATTTTTCAAGCCTGACGTGCTCTTGAAACGGGGCACGAATATTTGATATTTTTGTTTACTTGAAAACAAGTATTTTAAGTTTTTCATGTATACAAGAGATTGAAAAAAAAAAAAAATTGGGCTGCTTTTGTTAACCGTTTTTTTTTCTTTTCGATTTTCGGAATGACCTTGAGAGATGAGAAGATGCTGGATCTTCCTGTTTTACCGACGAGAATAGGCGATTATCTTAGTTTTCACTATTCGTCGTTGCTACGCGACGCTTATGCATCAAATCTTATAGAACTGTATCGAGGAGATGCTGGAGCTGGTTTTTCTTTTCTTTTTTTTTAAACCTGCTTTATCTGTTTTACCGACGGAACTAGACAATTTTTCAGTTCCGACTTAGCATTGTTAGGGTAAAGAGGCCAATGAATGCACAGTTACGAGGATGATGGAGCTGTTTTTTTTTCCTTTTTTAACCTGCTTTACCTGTTTCACCGAATTTTTATTGAAAACTTACGGGTAATTAAGAAAACCGAATATTACACTTTGTGAAAGGACATGAGCGTAGTGTTCCGATTGAGGCACAGGTGGCTCTGCATCGTGCCTGCGTTCATGCAGTTCTCATCAACCGACAGCGGTGGATGCGCGGTTGGTGTGCGGCTTCGGTGGTCCCCAGAGTCAAGCTGAATCGTTCGCGGTCGGTACTTGGATGGGTGACCGCCTAGCCGTGCACTGACTGGCGCATTGGAACCGTTGAGCGGGAGGCCGAATTCTGGGGATTGGTGTTCGTACTCGAAGTGTCGAATACGAACATTAAGACTCGGTTGAAATGACCGGCTGTATAGGCGCAGGTTTTCCGCAGTTTCCGTGCGCCCTCGTGCGAATGCGATACAGTGGGGGGGTAAAAAGCGGCTGCGGACGCGCATCTACACCGTGAATTGCAGGAATAGCAAAAATTGAGGAAGTGCGGCTTGATGACCGAATAGATGTCAGACCCATAAAAAGAATATACGGGGGTCAATAAAAAAAAAAATGCAGTTCTCATCACCGACAGCGGTGGATGCGCGGTTGGTGTGCGGCGTCGGTGGTCCCCAGAGTCAAGCTGAATCGTTCGCGGTCAGTACATGGATGGGTGACCGCCTAGCCGCGCACTAACTGGCGCATTGAAACCGTTGAGCGGGAGGCCGAATTCTGAGGATTGGTGTTCGTACTCGAAGTGTCGAATACGAACATCGGCTGCAGCCGCGGACTTTACAAGCGAGGAATTAGATAAAAATTGATGAGAATAGCGGCTAGATGGCTCCCAGATAGCTAAAGCCTTGAGAGGGGAATTACGAGAAAAAAAAAAAAAAATGCAATTCTCATCGGTTCCGATCATCCTTCTGGTTCGGATTCCACGTAAAATTGTAGGTCCCCTCTGGTCTTCTTCTTCTTAACTAATTAATTAGTTTCGGCTAATTAAGGGGATGGTGGAGCTGGTTTTTTTTTTTTTACTTTTTTAACCTGCTTTACCTGTTTTACCGATGGACCTAACCAAGTTTTCTGTTCCGACTTAGCATTGTTAATACACTACACATATGCTTAAAATCATACAGGATTATGATATTGACATAAACGCTTTGGAATGCAGTTCAATTTTGATTGAAAACTTGCAAGGAATTAAGAAAATCGAATATTATAGTTTGCGAAAGTCCGTGAACGTAGTGTCACGATTGACGCCCAGGTGGCTCTGCATCGTGCCCTACACTTCATTCGGTCGTGTTCATCGGCTCTAATCAACCGTCGCAAGTCGATAGACTGAGTAATCGCAGTTTACACTTCACGTGATTATCTTTTGAGTGAGCAACTTTCCGATGGTTTTGGAATATTCGGAGAACTTCACAGAATCGGCGTGCACTCCCTTTTGACGTATGTAATATCTATAATTTTTTATATCCAACAGAACGGATGCTGCAAACATTTCAGCGGCCATGTTGGTTTCCGCGACAGTTTTTAATATTCGATTTTCTTTATTTTTCGGAAGATTTCGACCGAAATTCGAGTGCACGCCGAATGGTTTATGTTTTTAATACAGTTCCGTAAAATTTGAAGCATACCTGTCGCATAGTAACGACGTAAAGTGAAAACTACGAAATCACCTATTTCGGCCGGTAAAACAGGAAGGTCCAGCATTCGGGATTCGGAAAAAATGGCCGGGGAAAAATGGCCGAGGAAAAAATGGCCGGGGAAAAAAATGGCCGAGGGAAAAATGGCTGAGGAAAAAATGGCCGGGGAAAAAAATGGTCGAGGGAAAAATTGCCGAGGAAAAAATGGCTGAGGAAAAAATGGCCGGGGAAAAAATGGTCGAGGAAAAATGGCCGATGGAAAAAATGGCCGGGGAAAAAACGGCCGAGGGAAAAATGGCTGAGGAAAAAATGGCCGGGGAAAAAAATGGTCGAGGGAAAAATGGCCGAGGAAAAAATGGCCGAGGAAAAAATGGCTGAGGAAAAAATGGCCGGGGAAAAAATGGCTATGGAAAAAATGGTCGAGGAAAAATGGCCGATGGAAAAAATGGCCGGGGAAAAAACGGCCGGGGAAAAAATGGCCGGGGAAAAAATGGCCGAGGAAAAAATGGCCGATGGAAAAAATGGCCGGGGAAAAAATGGCTGGGGAAAAAATGGCCGGGGAAAAAATGGCCGAGAAAAAAATGGCCCGGGAAAAAATGGCCGAGGAAAAAATGGCCGATGGAAAAAATGGCCATGGAAAAAATGGCCGAGGAAAAAATGGCCGATGGAAAAAATGGCCGATGGAAAAAATAGCCGGCAAAAAAATGGCCGGGGAAAAAATGGCCGGGGAAAAAATGGCCGAGGAAAAAATGGCCGAGGAAAAAATGGCCGGGGAAAAAATGGCCGAGGAAAAAATGGCCGGGAAAAAAATGGCCGAGGAAAAAGTGGCCGATTATATATTGTTCGTTTCTTAAAACTGGTTTTCAATTCGATTAAATATTCGTTACCATAGTATTTACTTTTTTTTTTTCTTCAATTTTTATTTCCATTGAAAAGATGTCGATATACTTGTTATTTATATTGACAGCATGTGGCAATACCGGTTATCGGCGATCTAGACAAATTATGGTTATTACACTGTCGTGGTACAACTGCTGCCACAAGTCGTTGGCATTTATAATTATTACACATTTCGCGTCGGGTACCAACGAGGAGAACACAATTTTATTTCATTTTTGGTTTTTCTTTTTTTTTCGAGTACATGCACATTGTTTTTTATACCCTTGCATATATATATATATATATATATATATATATATATATATATATATATATATATATATATATTACATCGTTACGATGTCTCGCCCCTTTTTTTGTTGCCCTTTTATTTATATGTCGATGAACCTTTTATTGATCAGGCAATTTTTAGAGCCTTTCACGCAAAGCTTCAACCCTTTCGCACCCATTTCTGGTTTTTCGAATTGTTTCTTCTATCTAATAAAAAACTAAATTAAAGTGATGATGATGATGATGACAATAATAATAATAACAATAACAACAACAACAACAATAATAATAATGATAATAATAATAATAATAATAATAATAATAATATTTTCGAAAAGGGAGATTTTTAAAAATCAAACTCTGTTTAAATGTTTCTACTTGAATCATATTTCCGATCTAACTTCGATAGGAAAAACAGACGGCGTGAGAGAATTTTTTTTCTCCCCACATAAATTTGTATTTCGGTGCGCGAAAGGGAAGAAAAGTTCACCGCTGATTTGCACACATTTTCACGATGATCTTTATTAATCCTACGAAACTGTTGTTTTTTTTACCCGGTGAAAAAATATGGCCAACCGACGCGAAAAAAAACCATGGAAATTGGAGCAAATAAATATGTCTTTTTTTGCAAATCGCCACTAAAAAATATTTGCGAATACCGCTCTGGTGTCTCTCGCAGTACATTTTTATTATTTCAACGTTTTCTTTTGTTTTTTTTTTTTTTTCACATCAGCTCTCGATTGATATTTTTTTCCTCAACGTAAAGATGAATTAGTCAATCGTCGCGGTTCTCAGCTTTGGCCGTAAAATTTTAATAATAATTTTAATAATAATTTTAATAATAATTTTAATAATAATTTTAATAATAATTTTAATAATAATTTTAATAATAATTTTAATAATAATAATATCTACGGTAATGAACATATACGACGAGATTTTTTATTTATTTTTTTCCTACAATTACGAACATTAATATCCTTAAGATAATTCACTTTTTTTTTTTGTTTTTTAATTTTGTACACGATGTTGTTTAGTTCGAACTAACTTTATCTACGTATTGGAAAACATTGATTTTCGGGTGTTCGCAACTTTTAGCTGGCCATTGAGATTTTTTGCAACTCTGTTCTTTTTTTTTTTTTTTTTTTTTTTTTTTTGATCTACGATTAATACTTGGATTTCGCCTCTGACGCACAGCGCACAGTCTTCTCGATTAGAGTACATGGTTTATGTTTTTTTTTTTTTTTTTAATAAAAAATAAAAATCGAACCCGATTTTTTAAATTTTTATGTAAATCATCTTGATGGTCGACCTTTCGCACATTAAGTTTATTTTACTATCTAACACACACGCACGTATCGTCCTAACTACATGTCTCGATAATTGTGGTGAAATTCAATAATTTTTATCATCAGATATGTCGGCGACAGTTAGTGTCACCGTTCGTCAATCGAATTCGCGAACGCGACGATGACTTTTTAAAATTATTCACAATCAAATAAATTCATTGGTTGAAAAAAAAAAGTTTAATAAAAAATTTAATATTTTAATTATCGCACATCCCGATATTAAATAAATTCATTGGTTGAAAAAAAAAAAAGTTTAATAAAAAATAAAATATTTTAATTATTGCACATCCCGATATTAAAGAAATTCATTGGTTGAAAAAAAAAAAGTTTAATAAAAAATAAAATATTTTAATTATCGCAAATCCCGATATTAAATAAATTCATTGGTTGAAAAAAAAAAGTTTAATAAAAAATAAAATATTTTAATTATTGCACATCCCGATATTAAAGAAATTCATTGGTTGAAAAAAAAACAAAAAGTTTAATAAAAAATAAAATATTTTAATTATTGCACATCCCGATATTAAAGAAATTCATTGGTTGAAAAAAAAACAAAAAGTTTAATAAAAAATAAAATATTTTAATTATCGCACATCCCGATATTAAATAAATTCATTGGTTGAAAAAAAAAAAAAAGTTTAATAAAAAATAAAATATTTTAATTATTGCACATCCCGATATTAAAGAAATTCATTGGTTGAAAAAAAACAAAAAGTTTAATAAAAAATAAAATATTTTAATTATCGCACATCCCGATATTAAATAAATTCATTGGTTGAAAAAAAAAAAAAAGTTTAATAAAAAATAAAATATTTTAATTATTGCACATCCCGATATTAAAGAAATTCATTGGTTGAAAAAAAAAAAAGTTTAATAAAAAATAAAATATTTTAATTATCGCACATCCCGATATTAAATAAATTCATTGGTTGAAAAAAAACAAAAACTTTAATAAAGAATAAAATATTTTAATTATCGCACATCCCGATATTAAATAAATTCATTGATTGAAAAAAAAAAACAAAAAGTTTAATAAAAAATAAAATATTTTAATTATCGCACATCGCGACATATATGATATATCGTTGAGCGGTATGACAACGAAAATAAATGCCAACAAGTAGATGGAAATTGGATGGATAATTGTCGAGAAAAATTAAAATTAAATTTTAATAAATTTACCAAAAATTTTCTAACGCAGAGGCGTTCGTCTCAATGTCCAGCCGCAATGCAACTCCACGCCGAGCTTTAGCTATTTATGGATGGATTACATGTATTGGGCCATCGCGGGCATAAAAATCCTAAACGACAAAAACAAAAAAAAAATCATTTTTCTTCCTCGTACTTTTTGTTCTTCTTTTTTTTTGTTTTATCGTCTATGCAAATTAATACTTATCGACTATATTTCTTAGTGTATACAATTCTGGCGAATGTGTAATTTTTTTTTTTGGTCGAGCAAAAAAAAAAAAATGTCACCCAACCGATCGCTGGCCGTTTTTCAATTTTCGCATTAAAAAAAATAATAATAACAATAATAATGGGAATTTTATCTTTTAGATTTTTAAAAATATCTTTCACTGATGAATTTGAAAATTACAGGAATGCATTTTTTTTTTCTTTTTTTTTTTTTTTTACAAATTTGAGTTGCACTGAACTTTTTGAGATCTTGACTGTCCAACTGAGGCTGAACTCGAAAAATAATCAAGTGCAAAAATTACAAATCGTAAATTTTATTTTCGGTTAAAGAAAAAAAAAAAAAAAAAAAATTATTGAGCATCGAAAAGCGATTGGTGGGTGAAAAAAAAATGTCGCTCCCAAAAATTCAGCAATTACGATCGCCAATTAAACGAGCGCGATCGATGTTCGAAAACGGTTTCAATCTCTCTGCCGCTTTTTCGCCACCTAGTCCGCAGACACCAGACGTGCTTCTGTATGCGAACCGAGGTCGCCGAAGTAACTTTGTTGTATTCAATAGATTTTCATCTCCCGATCACGAATATATAAGGTGTTTTCCGGAAAATCCACTCGTTCGATTGTTAATCGCAATTGTTTATTAACGAAATAAGTTATTGTTTTTTTTTTGGTTTTTTTCACTTCGGATATTTTTTTTTCTTATATTTTGGTGGGGTTTTTAGTCGAAAAGGTTTCATGAAACTTTACTCTGTAACCTATAGATTCGGAGCAATAAATTGTCGAATGTTGCAAATAGGCCAAAACTGCTCTACTTAACAAATTTGTAGCGCCCAAAATACAGGTCACAGACGAAAATTCTAAAGGACTTTTATTCGCCAAATGAACCGAGGAATATGAAAAAAAAAAAAAAAATATGCGACATTGTGCGCGACCGAATATCATGATTCTCGATCAGTCGCGCAAGCGCAGTTTTTTTTTTTCGGTTATATGAATGAATAGCCGAGCATACGGAACAACCGAATGAAACTGCAGTCGCGCGACTGATTGAGAATCATAATATTCGGTCGCGCACAGTGTCGCATATTTTTTCTTCATATTCCTCGATTCATTTGGCGAATAAAAGTCCTTTAGAATTTTCGTCTACGACCTATATATTCGGCCCTAAAAATTTGTTAAGTGGAGCAGTTTTGGCCTATCTGCAACTTTCAATGATTTATCGCTCCGAATCCATAGCTTATGGAGTAAAATTGCACGAAATATTTTCGAGTCAAAGTCAATCGAGGTAAACGAAAAAAAAAAAAAAAATCCAAAGTGAAAAAAAAAAAAACAATAACTTATTTCGTCGATAAACAATTGCGATTGACAATTGAACGACCGGGATTTCCGCAAAACATCGAAACAACCGAGGTAAACGAAAAAAAAAAAAAAAAAAAAATCCAAAGTGAAAAAAAAAAAAAAAAAACAATAACTTATTTCGTCGATAAACAATTGCGATTGACAATTAAACGACCGGGATTTCCGCAAAACATCGAAACAACCGAGGTAAACGAAAAAAAAAAAAAAAAAATCCAAAGTGAAAAAATAAAAAAAAAAAACAATAACTTATTTCGTCGATAAACAATTGCGATTGACAATTAAACGACCGGGATTTCCGCAAAACATCGAAACAACCGAGGTAAACGAAAAAAAAAAAAAAAAAAAAAAATCCAAAGTGAAAAAATAAAAAAAAAAAAACAATAACTTATTTCGTCGATAAACAATTGCGATTGACAATTAAGCGACCGGGATTTCCGCAAAACATCTTATATGCTCGTGATCGGCAGGTCCAAAATCTATTGAATCCAACAAAGTTTTTTTCGGCGACCTCTCCTGGATTGCATACAGAAAAACCACGTTTGGCGTCCGGACTGTAATATCTTGTCACTTTTTGGACGAAGAATCGTTGAGCAAGTGCTTCGTCGTTAATTTTCTTGTCGTAATTAGGTCACCGTTCAAAAAAAAAAAAAAAAAAAGAAAAAAAAAAAATTTAAGTGGCACGTCGAAGTTTTGTCATCGTGTGAAAGCCATTTTTTTTTTTTTTTTTTTTTTTTAATTTTTCGAAAAATAGCTTTTCAAATCAATTTTGTGCTCGATTAGTGTATTTTTGTTGTTGTTGTTGTTGTTGTTGTTTTGCAAATGAATCTTTTATTACTCAACTCTGTCCGATTGAAGCGACGCGCTCACGTCCCTCTTCTTATCTCATTGAAATCCATTTTTTTTTATTTTTATTTTATTTTTTTTAATTCTCGAATGACAATCCGCGGATCTAAACTAATTCTAAACGTCTCCTTCCATAAAAACATTCACACGAATTTACTTAATAATACGAGCATCAAGACGGGTATAAAAGTACGCGCGTATTTCGCCTACGCTATAATAATAATAATAATAATAATAATAATAATAATAATAATAATAATAATAATAATAATAATAATAATAATAATAATAATAATAATAATAATAATAATAATAATAATAATAATAATAATAATAATGATGCACCACAGTTGAAGACTTTCCGTGATTAAAAGAAAAACTGAACAAATTTAATTCCCTTAAATATCGTGTCTTCCGGACAGTATAATAATTTTTTTTTTTTTTTTACTTCATATCAATTTACAAACTACTTATATAGTGATACGAAATTTTGTTCGGTATCTGAAAATATCAATTTCCCTTCTGTGTCTCTATTTCTTTTGTTCTTTTTTTTTTTTTTTTGTCCCATTAATCAACGATTATTACTTTGAACAGTAAACATTTATAGTAGCGAATGTTTACACTTTTATTGATCACAATAGAATGTTCTCAACGGGACGCCAGGACTGTCGTATAAGCGGGCAAATTTCCGGATTAAAAAACTTCGGCTTGGCATTTTTGAGATTTTTTTTTTTTTTTTTTCCAAAAATGTTCGTGGACAAACTCGAGAGAAAAAAAAAAAAAAAAAAAAAAAAAAAATTGAGTACAAACAGTCCATATCTAAATCGTTAAGTTCATTTATGCAATCTTTTACATTTACGTATAATCGACTCTGGATAAATATAGTTATTTTACGTTCTAATTGTCATGTATAATGCACATATTTATGTCCTACAACTAAGCAACTTTCGTCGTCCTTTCAGTCCTTCATTTATTTTATTTTTTTTTTTTTTTTTGTCAATTTCTCTCCGTCATACCTCGTGTAATTTATTTACTTATAGTATTACCCCTAAAGTACACAATACTTTGATTTTTTTTTTTTTTTTTTTTCATTGGAAGTTCACACCTGTCGCGCCACGCCGTAAAATCAGCGGCAAACAATTTCGTTACAAAAAGGAGCAATCGTGCTCCTTCTATTGTAGTTGGTTTTTTTTTTTTTCGACATTTCATTGGATTGGCATCTTCTTTATCCTTGAACATTATAATGTGATTGGCTAAACGTCCGTTGTCGGCGCTCGCGTTGTTTCTCTTAAGTTCGTTACCCTCTGTCGGTAAAACAGTCACCCGTAGTTGAATTCGCAATGCAAAGAAATTTACGCCACTTCCGTCGATGAAACAAGACGGAAATGACACTTTGCAAGTGTCTTCGGTTCTTTAGTCGACCAAGATACTTTAGAAAGAAACGAGGCTCGGAGAAATTGTCGGTAAGCAGAAGCTGTTTTTTTTTGTTACGGTTTTTTCAAATCTGACGCCGGAATATTCTGGGCTGTTTTTTTTTGTCTCGACGACAGCACGGTAGTTTGTTTTTCATCGACAATACCGTGCCGTTGTTAATAATTAGGTCATTTAGTGGCAGAATACTGTTTTACCGACAGAGCAGGGCAATTTGTCGCCGCCATTTTGAAGAGAGGACATTTGGCGCCGCCATTTTACCTACGCCAATTCTCGTAGCGCTGGCGTCGAGTCAGGCTTGGGTGGTGTGATATAACAACCTGCCGCGTGCGCAGTTGGTAACAAAAAACTGTACTGAACGCCGAGGAAAAAGCAAATTGTCTCTCCTTGCGTCTGCCAATTCCTCAGTGAAGGACAATTTTCTTTTTATTACGGGCTGCGGTCTCAAAACGGCATTCAGTACAGTGCTCGTTACCAACGGCGGTGTTTCACATCACCTTGAGAGCACGTCAACAAACCTCGCTCATCGAATCTGGACGCGGTCGGTAACAAAAACTGTAAATCATTTTTTTTTTTTTTTCAAGGGTGCTAACGCTTCAGATCAAAATCGAATTCCAATATGAACTGGATATCAATTAAGCTTTATGTAAGATTTTTCTTCAAACCGTAAATTGTGGCAACCGTGAAGGGGATGGCTGTTTTTTTCCCTTTTTTGATATGCCTGTTTTACCGACGGAACCGTCGCAGACCAACCAACCGTAAAACTTTGGGTTGTTTTCTAACAAACTACTGCGACCCAACCAGTCGATTGGTGCGTCAAACTTATTCTCTTTCCAACCTTCTGGATGTAGCTTTTAGGTTGGTACCTTAAGACCAACTGTAATACCAACAATTGTGCCGACAAATCACTGTGTCAGATTGAAAGTTGAATTACAGATGGACTTCACCAAAGCAACCCAATTCCAACTTTATGTTGAGAGCACCGATATGTTCTCGCCTCAGGGTTGGAAATTGGGTTCTTTTAGGAAAATTCAATCGTGAACCAACTTCGTATCCAACTCATATAACGGTTGGGTTTTCAATATCGCCGAAAATCCAACCTCTTGGAGCTTCGAGTTGATTTGGTCGAGTTGATTTGAATGAGAGTTGGTTTGGTGCACCAATCGACCGGTTGGTTTTCAGGTTAGTTTCAGGTTGGTCAGAACTCGACGGAACTAGAGAATTTTTCAGATCCGACTTAGCATTGTTAATGCGCTACACATATGCGTCAAATCATGCAGGATTATGATTATGACATAAAAACGTTTCGTTCTGCAGTCGAATTTTGATTGAAAACTCATGAGGAATTAAGAAATTCTAATATTATTGTTTGCGAAAGTGCACGAACGTGGTGTCACTATTGACCCACAGGTGGCTCTGCATCGTGTCCTGCACTATATTCATGGCGTTGTCATCGGCTCTGATCACCCGTTGCAAGTCGATAGACTAAGTGAACGGAGCTTGCACTATGCGTGATTATCTTTTGTGTGAGCAACTTTCCGACGATTTTGGAATATTCGAAGTACTTCAAAGAATCGGCACTCTTTTTTTTTTAATGTATAAGAGATTTAGAATTTTTTTTTAATATCCTGCAAAACGGACGTCGTTGACATTTCAGCGGCCATGTTGATGTTCGCGACAGTTTATGATATTCGATTTTCTTTGTTTCTCGAAAGATTTCGACCGAAATTGGCGTGCATGTCGAATCGTTTGTGTTATTAACACAGTAATGTAAGATTTGGAGCATACGCGTCGCACAGTAACGACGTATAGTGAAAACTAAGGAATCGCCTATTTTGGTCGGTAAAACAGGAAGGTCCAACGTCTTCTTAAGACGATATGAAAGCTTCTGCCCACCCGCCCGACTCGGTCTCAGTTGTTAACGAAAGCTGTAATCCTCGTTTCTCCAAACACATCTTGAAGACCGAAGAGAAAAATGTGGATTGCAGATTCCGTTACCGACTGAGTCTGCTTCACGCCGTTCTAAATATAATAATTGATTGGAGGTTTCATTACCGACGCCGGTATGTCACGCACTCACTGAGACATCAGGTATGCATACATATTAATGCATGTACCTATAGACTACTACAATACTATTCACGGTATAATGCATACGTTTATCGTTCGTCTTCGAGATCTAAATCCTAGTGTACGTGTACACACGATATTACATCCACTATCACGCTGATATACTTTGGCTTCATCGAATAGCACACGCACGACCTTTGCACAGTGCGCTCGTGTCGTTGAGACGGTCATCGGCCCTAGCGACGAATCGCTGATGAAACCACAAAGAAAACTTCAGGTCAATGACGCATTTTCATGGGAACCTGATGTGTTTTTTGTTTTAGGATCACATCAACAATTTACCGTCAGGGTGGGCGGAGATACATGGAGAGCAAGGATAAACAGATTTGGAGGAAATATCTTAGAAGATGTGCGGTGCCAATTGGAGTTTCCACAAGGAAACGGGTCTGGCGAAGACGGTGACCTGGCCCTTTTCCTTGCCGCCGACCAAGAAGACGTAGAGCGGCGCCGGTCCGGGTGTGCTGGTCTCGTTCGCCGCCATTTTGGCTCTCTGCCGCTCGGCCCGTGAGGCGCTGACTGCGCGTCTCGAGGGCGAACCAAGGGCGAGACTCTTGGGTGGCGCTCTTGGCTTGATCTCTTGGAGCTCGAGAAGTTCGGCGAAGGTCTGCGAGGCCGATCTGCCCGGGGCGTCCTCGAGGACGCTGTCCGGTGGGCTGTTGAGCATCTTCGCGTACTTCGCGTCGTTGTTCGCCTCGAGACCGAGATAGTTGGGATTGCAGAAGCCGAATTGTCCCTCGCGTATCGTTGGGTTTCGATGCTGCTTGAGGGACGGCTTTCTCGGCCAGTCGTCGTCGCCGAGAGGGTCACCAGGACTCCGGGCCTCTATGCTCGCGTAGTCCGAGGTCGACTCCTCGCCCTCCTCGAGGTCGGCGAAACGAACGGAGGCTGAGGTTGGTATCTTGGTGGCCGTTGGGGTCTTCGGCGTTTGCACGGCTTCGTAGAGATGGGAGCTGTAACTCTCGCCGCGGGTTGGCTGGCAGGCTTGATGGAGGGCAGCGAAATCTCTGGAATCATTTGCTTAGGTCAGAAAGACGAAGTATTGCGAATCAAATTGAATTCGTTGCTAGTTATTCGGGTGCGGGGACTCAATGACCCTTTCAGACAGGTTTGGACGGCTAAAGCTTGGATTTTCAGGCGCTTGGATCTGTTAGGACTAATTCGAACAGCTGAGTCTTGGGTGATTTATCAAGCGGACTCGTTCCAAACGTGTATTCTGACCGATTGCAACTGGTTTGGACAGTTATAACTTAGTTGTTCGGATATCCGGACTTCTTCTAACAGCTTCGGACAGGTCAAGCTTGCCCGTCCGGGCATTCGAACTGGTTCATTTGCTTAGGTCAGAGTCATCATTTGCTCAGGTCAGAGTCATCATTTGTTAAGGTCAGAGTCATCATTTGCTTAGGTCAGAGTCATCATTTGCTTAGGTCAGATTCATCATTTGCTTAGGTGAGAGTCATTATTTGCTTATTTCAGAGTCGTCATTTGTTTAGGTCAGAGTCATCATTTCCTTAGGTCAGTCATCATTTGCTTAGTTCAGAGTTATCATTTGTTTAGGTCAGAAAGACGAAATATTGTCAACCAAATTGGATACGTTGCTAGTTATTTCCGTGCGAAGACTCAATGACCTTTTCCAACAAGTTTGGACGGCGAAAGCTTTCACTTTCTGGCAGTTGCATCCGTTAGGACAAATTCAAACAGCTAAGGCTTAGGTGTTTTAAGAAGCGCACTTGCCCCAACAGCTCCAAATGTGTATTCTGACCGATTACAACAGGTTTGGACAGTCAGAACTTAGTTATTCAGATATTCAGACTTATTCTAACAGCTTCGAACAGGTCAAGCTTGCCCGTCCGGGCATTCGGCCTGGACCCGACAGTTCCTAATGTGTATTCCAACTAATTGAAACAGGTTTGGATCGCCAAGGCTCGATTGTTCAGTTAAGCGGACGGAATCTAACCCTGGCTTTCGTACTCGTTTCAACAACTCCGAACGTGTTTTCTGACCTCGGCCGACTAGCTCGAACAGCTAAGGCTTGCCCAAACTTTCAAAACTCACCCTTTCTCCTCGGCAACTTCGATGAGCCTCGAAGTCGGAGGTTCCCTTCTATCTTCGTCGCTGTCTTCGTCGGGATCGACGAACACCAGTCTCGCGGCCTCAACGGGCGTGAGCACCGGCGTCGGTAGCGTGAGAGCACGGAAGTTTGGCACCGATATAGGATCCCTCGTCATACCACCTCGGGAAGTTTCGACACTGTTGTTCTTCGTCAAGCTCTCAGGAAGCTTCTGCCTTCGACGCGCTATGGTGTTAGCGCTCCTGGATTTAACCATACCCGTCGTCGGTTCAACGACCTCGCCGTCCACTTGCTGGAATGGATAATACGAGTTTGCCTGGCGTGCAGGCTTGTTTGATTCGCGGACTAAGAACTCTAAGTCCTTTGATTAGCGCAATCTACACTGATCACTATCGGAACGGCTACTTGACAACGAAAATTTGAACCTACCTGCTCGTTTGTCGCCTCCTGGGGACTCTCCTCGTTGTCGTCGTGACCACTGAGGACGGAATAACTGCATTTGTTCGGATGACTAAGACGCGAGAGATTGATCTGCGAGAGCTTCGAGATCTCCTTGAGAAAACTGGGACGCGCCGGTGCCTCCTGAGGTGATATCCTATTAGAGTTGAAACGCGCCTTTTGATTGCGTTGTCGGGGCCTCGGATTGTCCGAGCCGGGGCCGCGGATCAACAATTCGGAGACCGCGAGGGCCACGCTTTCGGCTCTTGGCTGAGGTTTTGGGCCTGGAACCGCCAATCTTTCCCAGGTCTCCGTTCCTGGAAGGAAAGTTCGATTGAGAACGTTCGCTAGAGCGGTATGGTAGGTTTCTTCGGTTCCTTACCGAAATGAAAGCGCCACAATTCGTTCGTCGCAAGACCTCCGCTTTCGCCACCGAAGATCAGCATGCAACTGGGCAATCTGCAGGCCGCGTGACCGTGGAGAGGACCTGGACCGGGTTTGCTCTTCAGCAAACACCAGGAAGCCGTGTTGACGTCCCACCTCCAGCAGTCGTTCCTTTCCTGAAGATCCGTCATACCGCCGTAAACGTACATGGCGTCGCAGTGCAATACCGCCGAGTGTTTGTGTCTCGCTGCTGGGCCACACTCGCTGGACGATAGAAGATGCCACGATTCGGTTTCTGAAATTATGTTGGACTCTTCAAAAACGTTTGACGCTATTTCGATGCCAAGAATCCGTCTTGGCACCGACTCGTCTTGGCGCTGGTAGGCTCTGACGCTAAGCCGTTTCGATGCCAAGATGTATTGGCGCTGGCACGTCTTGGCGCTAGAATGCTTCAGGGCCACTATGTTTTGGCACTACGTTTCGAGGTCATTATGTTTTCGCAGTATGTTTTGGCAGTATGTTTTGAGGAGACATGTTTTGGCACTACGTTTTAAGGCCATTATGTTTTGGCACTACGTTTTGAGGCCACTATGTTTTGACACTACCTTTTGAGGCCACTATGTTTTGGCACTACGTTTTGAGGCTATTATTTTCTGTCACTAGGTTTTGAGGCCACTATGTTTTGGCACTACATTGTGAGGCCAATATGTTTTGGCACTACGTTTTGAGGCTATTATTTTCTGTCACTAGGTTTTGAGGCCACTATGTTTTGGCACTACATTGTGAGGCCAATATGTTTTGGCACTACGTTTTGAGGCCACTATGTTTTGGTACTACGGTTTGAGGCCACTATGTTTTGGCACTATGTTTTGAGGCCACTATGTTTTGGCACTACATTTTGAGGCCACTATGTTTTGGCACTACGTTTTGAGGCCATTATCTTTTGGCACTACGATTTAAGGCCACATGTTTTGGCACTACGTTTCAAGGTCACTATCTTTTGGCACTACGTTTTGAGGCCACTATGTTTTGGCACTACTTTTTGAGGCCACTATGATTTGCTGAACAAAATGTTCTGGCACTATAGCGCCTTGACGCCAGACACTTTAGCGCCAGCACGCTTTCACGCCAAGACCTTTTGACGCTAAAGTATTTTGGGACCGAGACGTTTTAGCGTCAACATGTATTGGCGTCAAGAAGTTTTGCGCCATCATATCATGTCGTCGGGGCGTTTTGGCGCTAGGATGTTTTGTCGCCAAATTGTTTACCGAAATGTGACATTGAGCGTCGATTATTCAATTACCAAAATGAAAGGCCCAAAGTTCCGATGAGCTTCCACGCAAGTCCTGGTAGCCGCCGTAGATGAGCATCTGACCTCGATGAACGAGAGCCGTGTGACCTCTTCGTCCTCTAGGAACTGCGCAACCCCGTTGTGCTCTGATCTTCCTCCAGCTGTTGGCCTGGAACGAACGAAACACACATGTCTGATGATAAATTTGCCTGATGAATATGGAATGAGGATGCGGAAACGATAATAGCTGATTGAGGCAATTTTGTCAAATTTCATCTGATAAGCTTGTCACGCGGTTCAATAGATCGTTATATACAATGGGCCAAGATGTTCAGTGATTTTAGGAATGAATAGGAACGAAGACTCGCGTACAAGGGGCAGGGATTTCTGCGACAAAAGCTATTGAAATACTGCAATTTGGGCGTCCCTTATTTCACTCGTCGAATAGATGGCATGTCTATAGAAACCTGCTAAAATCCCATGGGTCGAATCCGTTTTGTCAAGAGCTACATTGAATAAGACCCGCAGCCATGTTGAACGTAACTTTTCGACAGCGGCTCACGGTATCTCGTAATGGTTCTAGAACTGGTTATTTATTAGTCTCCGTCTGTGAATATCGAGACTCGCGCTCCAGAATTTTGCAAAGTAGTTGTATATATATATATATATTTTTTTTAATTGGTCACTTTCGGTGCAGTTTTTCTTACGAAATGCTAATTTGGGAGTATAACAAGTGAGAGATTCGTGACCAATAGGAAAAATACATTGGATATAGCTTTGAAATAATGAGCGACAAAATTGTTTTGGTTTTAACAATTCAGCCCAAAAATTTCAATTTTTGGTTTTCATAAAACAGCCATATACTTGTTTCCCGATGGAGTATCGTCAAATCCGAGGTGTCCATCGTGTTCTACGGGAAAAAATACGTATGATAGAGTATGCGGCGGAGTTTCAAAACCGTTTCTTTCGAGCCGTTACGGAGCGATGAAAAGTGCCAAACAAAGTGGGACAAAAACGCCGCCATTTTTTTTTTTCGAAAAAATTCAAACTGTCGAAAAAATGTCTCCGACCACTTATTTCCATGTGATTTTTCACGCTGAACACGAATCCGCTTTTAGTTTTGGACTGAAGCCAAGCGGTACATCGATAATTGCCAAAAAACATTTTTTTTTCGTTTTCATAGCGATGAAAATTTCTCAAAAATTGCTCTGCCTTTCACAATAAACTTTTCGCTAAAAAAAAAATCATCGTTTTTATTATGTTGCTATATTTCGAATGTATTTTTCATCGCCACTCCGGGCGTAAGCTCGGTGTAGAGTCACGCGTAATTTAATATTCGATCGATCGGCCAATTTGTAAGTCTAAAAGCCCCGGGCGAGCCTCTTTATTCAAAGGAAAAATCCAGTTTCCCCCTTTTCGCCGCCCGACCGCGGGGGCTTTTACTCTATTCCTCGTTCAATTGTGCTTTCGCTCAGCTCCAATTTACCATAGTCCCCCTAGCCCTCGCTCACCCTTCGCGCGTCTCTCCAATCAGCTCTCTCATTACTCGCCGAAAATTCTCTCTGCTCGTGTAATTCAGCTTTTTGGCTGATTCGAAAAAAAAAAAAAAAAGAACTCATGAATTTTCGAGAGCATCCCGATTAAATTGCACCTCGACGATATACGATAGATCTAATTAGCGTGATTACTCGGATGGAACGTCATATAAAAAAAAAAAAATTGAGATAAAAAATGCTCCCATTCTCGCATAATTCTTCCCCGAAAAAAAAAAAAAAAACTTCTAACATTTAGCTTAAAAAAATTGAACGTAAAGATGTCGGCTTAATTGGTAAAAAAAAAATTATACTTTTCAACTCGTTTGCAGCGAAATCGATGGGACACGATGCAACCAACAGGTTTGTCGAAGGTTTTTTTTTTTTTTTTTCGTTCTCAAAGTTTCGAGACTTTTTTTTTTTCTTTATCCGGGAAAAGTTTTCGTCGTAAGAAGCAAAAATGTGAATATTCTTCGGATGTTTGACGTTTAAACGCTATCGAGGAGTGCTCGCGAACGTGGTGCTTTGAGCGTCACGTAGGGAGGCTCGCGACGCAATTCACAGGCTCAAGGAAATTACGAGCGTAAGTAAGGGAGGGAGAGATGAAGAGGGAGTTTCAAAAAGCTCCTTGCAAAATTGGCGCACCGTGTCCTGGAATTAATTTACGCGGGGGAACTCACGTGGGACGTTTACTGCTCCTACGTGTTTGCCAATATTCGTGAAATATTCTATACGGGCAACGTAGTATGCGCACTGACGAGGGACTCGGAAGATTGACCGAACTCCCCTCCAGTTCAAAATATCTTGGAGATATATATATATTTTTTTTTTGCGGATCGATGTGACGGTCCAGCATTACATATAAGTGGACAACTCGAATGATATCAGAGCTGGGCAGTATTCTAAATACTTGATGTATTTCGGCTATTTTAAATACGTATTTTAGGTACACAAATACTCTTCTGGTAGGTTACGTACTTTTCGGGCCATTTAAGGACAAATTACAAAATACTTTGCGTCTTCTTGATATTAGGACTGTACGCTTAGGCCGGACGGGATGGACATGATGTATCGTCCATCCGTCCCGCCAATCTATCCACCTGATTACGCCAATCCATCCATCCATCGATTCGTGAGGTCGATCGGCGAGGTCGATCGGCGAGGTCGATCGGCGAGGTCGATCGGCGAGGTCGATCGGCGAGGTCGATCGGCGAGGTCGAACGGCGAGGTCGAACGGCGAGGTCGATCGGCGAGGTCGATCGGCGAGGTCGAACGGCGAGGTCGAACGGCGAGGTCGAACGGCGAGGTCGAACGGCGAGGTCGAACGGCGAGGTCGAACGGCGAGGTCGAACGGCGAGGTCGAACGGCGAGGTCGAACGGCGAGGTCGAACGGCGAGGTCGAACGGCGAGGTCGAACGGCGAGGTCGAACGGCGAGGTCGAACGGCGAGGTCGAACGGCGAGGTCGAACGGCGAGGTCGAACGGCGAGGTCGAACGGCGAGGTCGATCCGTGATGTTCATCCTTGAGTCTGTGAATTGAGTCGCGAGCTTCCCTACGTGACGCACGACGCACCGCGTTCGTGAGGACTCCTCGATAACGTGTAAACGTCAAACATCCAAAAAAATGTTCACTTTTTTGCTTTTTACGACGGAAAATTGAAAGAGTATTTTCTACCATTCATTCATAATGGCAAGCATTTTTTTTTAACCCATTTTTCGAAAAGTGACGATTTATAGCAAGATTTGTCTTGATTTATAGCAAGATTTGTCTTGATTTATAGCAAGATTTATCTTGATTTATAGCAAGATTTATCTTGATTCTATAGCAAGATGCATCTAAAATATATGGGCAAACATATCCGAAAAATATGGCAACTATAACATATATTCACCGTTACAAATTTCTATACGACACTTGTTTGTGCTCTCGAGTTTACTTACAGCGTCGTGTCCCACGTGTCAACGAAGAGGAATGAGAAGAATGAAAAAAAAAAAGCGAATAGTGTCGCATCCACCCTTTCGAGTTTGTAGCGCAGAAGATCGTGGTCCAGCAGGGAGCTTTCATTCAATCTCGTTACCATGACTACCCTTGGTCCATTTGTTTTTAATCGCTGGACCATGCTAAATCCCTTGAATATCTCCCGTTCTCTCAAACTCTCACACTTTCATGTTGTATACGACGCACGTTCCCGTTCGTCATCCCGATTCCCTGCTCTCATCGCAAGCATGCGATGTCACCCTCGCTCCCTCTCTCCGCCTCTGTCGGGCTTGTATTATTCAAATCCTCGGTTTCTCGGAGAGGAGACAAACACGATTGGTTAAGCCGCGGTACGCGTAGGGTGCTGTACATCCCTCGTACAGCATCCCTTTCCGTTTCGTTAGATGATTCATTATCGCGGGGCTTCTGCTTACATTACGTTGCTTTTCGTTGAAGTAAATATTAATTAAAGGGAAATTGTCGAAGAAGAGACAATTTGTTTTTCATAGAAACTATTTACATACTGCCGTCTTATAGGTAAAGTGAAACTATCGAAAAAAGTACACTTTAAGATACCTTGAAGCAATGAGACTCTCAATGAAATTGTCAATAAGACTCTCAATGAGACTCAATAAGACTCTCAATAAGACTCAGTGAGACTCCTAATCAGACTCAATGAGACTTCCAATGAGACTCCCAATGAGATTCTTAATGAGAGTCTCAATGAGAGTCTCAATGAGACTTCCAATGAGACTTCCAATGAGACTTCCAATGAGACCTCCAATGAGACCTCCAATGAGACTTCCAATGAGACCTCCAATGAGACTCCCAATGAGACTCTCAATGAGACTCCCAATGAGACTTCCAATGAGACTTCCAATGAGACTTCCAATGAGACTTCCAATGAGACTTCCAATGAGACTTCCAATGAGACTTCCAAAGAGACTTCCAATGAGACTTCCAATGAGACTTCCAATGAGACTTCCAATGAGACTTCCAATGAGACTTCCAATGAGACTTCCAATGAGACTTCCAATGAGACTTCCAATGAGACTTCCAATGAGACTCAATGAGACTCAATGAGACTCAATGAGACTTCCAATGAGATTCTGAATGAGACTCTCAATGAAACTCTCAATGAAACTCTCAATGAAACTTTCAATGAGACTCCCAATGAGACTCCCAATGAAACTCCCAATGAGACTCTCAATGAGACTCCCAATGAGACTCCCAATGAGACTCCCAATGAGACTCCCAATGAGACTCCCAATGAGACTCCCAATGAGACGCCCAATGAGACTCCCAATGAGACTCCCAATGGGACTCTTAATGACACTGTCACCAAACTGTCAATGAAACTGTCATTGAACTTGCGATACAGACTGTCAAATAAATTGCTAAATACACTCGAAAAGAAGACTTCCGTTTTCCAGAAAGTCGATTTATATTATCTTTTGTCGCTTAAAAATAAACTATTGAAGAAACCACCGGCCTTCGAAGAACCCCAAAGCATTTCTTCAGATCTTTCGTTTCCCGTTTTTATTTTTTTTTAATGTAACTTCGCATTCGGAAAAAATTAGTAAAATTCATACAGTTTTATACTACCGCAAAGTTTCGATGTAACGATAAACCTGGATTCCGCAGAACAAATTCCGCAGGCGAACTATTGCCGGAAGTCGTTGTGCAGGTTTCTCCCACGTTATGCTTTAACTTATAAATTTACAATTCAAATTTTCTCTTTTCCAGCATGCACCGAGAGAAGCCCCTTGATGACCTTGCAGAAATTTAAAACCAGCGCACTGCGGTACACCTCGCATTCGCATACTCCCTCCAGGACCCAGAATTTTTTTTTTTTTTTTTTTTTTATGGTAAAGACTTTAAAATGATTTTGCAGATTCCATCACGCGAAAAAGCTCGGAGGCTTCGCAGACTCGATGTCGCTCGGATTTTTTCCGGGGCTCAGACAGTTTCGCCCCCAGGCTCGACGGAAGTCGGCTGAACCGGGAAACAGACAGTGTATATGGCACATCTATCGGCGATTTTTCATCTCACCCTCGTCGTAAAATTCCCCGCATGTTCGACACCCTCGAACGTTATATCGATCGTCGTCCATTATATCTTTCGTATGCTACACGCCTGCACATAAGTTGCCCGGAAACCAACCGGCGGAAATCCCAAGAGTGTAACACTTGCTGATATGCTAAGACATCGTGCCGAGTTCTTCGTCGGACTGTTCATACTGCTACACTACTTGCACCCTTGCGTGAATAGCGTGAGAGTGTGATTGGGGTATCTTAAGAAAAATTGTCGCCTTGCGTCTTTCCAGAAAGATAGTGGAGCAGATTTTCCATCGTCTCGGAAAAGGGGAATTCAATAATAATGTTCCGATTATTCAGGAAATGTTTCCAGAAAAGCGAAGTCAGTGTAGGATTCACTTCGATTGTCGACGTCAATGGAGCTCATTTGACGGAGAAACTTGTAAGAGACGTAATAGCGACGAGGCTTTCAGCTCTCTCGATAATTTACACACGAATGGGATGCTTCAGATGCGGAACTAGCCAATGGCCTTTAAGAGTTCTGCTCAGTGAATTGAATGGAAACGGCAACAAGTTGGTGCGGACGCAGGACGTCGTTTTGTTGAAAAAAGAGCGATGTTTTTACGGGTAAGTCAACGGCTGAGGCGCAACTGCGTTGGCGCGACATGTTTTTGCGTCAGGATGCTTAAAGACTGACTTGGAACGATTGGTCGTGTTGAATCGATAGCGCTGAAGAAGTAGCTCCAACCAATTAGTGCCGAAGAAACGCCGAGAAAACAATTGAAGCCAAACATGTAGCACCAAGCAAGTGGCATCAAGCCAGCGGAGACCATCCGCAGATCGGCGTCAAATAAATGGCGACAAATTATCGACAAAGATGTGGGATCAGACTGTTAGCGCTAGACATGTAGCGCTAAGCAAGTAACGCCGAGCAAATGGCGCTTAATTTCAAGAGCCGACCAATGAAAGCCAAAGAAGTAGCGCCCAAACATTAGTATCAAAGAAGAAGCGCCCAAACATTAGTGCCAAAGAAGAAGCGCCCAAACATTAGTGTCAAAGAAGAAGCGCCCAAACATTAGTGCCAAAGAAGAAGCGCCCAAACATTAGTGCCAAAGAAAAAGCGCCCAAACATTAGTGCCAAAGAAGAAGCAGCCAAACATTAGTGCCAAAGAAAAAGCGCCCAAACATTAGTGCCAAAGATAAAGCGCTCAAACATTAGTGCCTTAGAAGAAGCGCCCAAACATTAGTGCCAAAGAAGAAGCGCCCAAACATTAGTGCCAAAGAAGAAGCGCCCAAACATTAGTGCCAAAGAAAAAGCGCTCAAACATTACTGCCAAAGAAGAAGCGCCTAAACATTAGTGCGTTAAAAGAAGCGCTCAAACATTAGTGCCAGAGAAGAAGCGCCCAAACATTCGTGCCAAAGAAAGAAGCGCACAAACATCAGTGCCTTAGAAGAAGGGCCCAAACATTAGTGCTTTAAAAGACGCGCCGAAACATTTGTGTTAAATAAATAGCGCCAAGCCCGCGGCGTCGATCAACTGGCGCTGAGAGACTTGCGGGAGACACGTGGCGCCATGCAAACTCCGATAAACATTTAGTGCATACAATTAGTGCGCAAACAAGAACCGCCAGAAAAGTGTTATCAAACACCAAATCAAAAGATTAGCCCCAACTCAACATCGCCTAAATTGGCGCTAAACATTAGCCTCTAGACTGGCCACTGATGGTTAACACCAAATCACTAGCGTCCAAACTGATACTAATTATTAACGTCACATCGCTAGTGCCGAAAATGGTGCCACCCATTAGCGCCAAATGATTAGCCTCCAAACAGGCGCTAATCATTGGCGCCAAATGACTAGCGTCTAAACAGGGGCTAATCATTAGCGCCAAATGACTAGAGTCCAAACAGGGGCTAATCATTGGCGCCAAATGACTAGCGTCCGAACAGGGGCTAATCATTAGCGCCAAATGACTAGCGTCCAAACAGGGGCTAATTTGTAATCATTAGCGCCAAATGGCTAGCGTCCAAACAGGGGCTAATTTGTAATCATTAGCGCCAAATGGCTAGCGTCCAAACAGGGGCTAATTTGTAATCATTAGCGCCAAATGGCTGGCGTCCAAACAGGGGCTAATTTGTAATTATTAGCGTCAAATGACTAGCGTCCAAACTAGCCCCAACCAATAGCGCCAACACGTCCTCGGTGCACCGTACATCACTCTGAACGTTTTCTCAAGCTACGTCAAGTCTACACACCCAAGTCACGTTGCCAGAATGCACCGAAGCTGCCGCCGTTGCTAAACTATTGCCAGATGAAGAGGGCATCATCAATAAAGCCTAAAGGACTAAGCTCTCACGTAACTGATCGGATCAAGATGTATTTCAGTTGCATGGCTGTACCGCCATAGCCTTACATAGCATTACACAGTTCAAATGGGATTGCCCAAATGTATCGCAATTTCTCTTTTACCATCCGAATGCCCAAGAGATCGATCACCTCCGCAGCTGGGTCCATTTCGGCGTCCTTTGTATTCGACGAACGCGTGGCTCCTTGAACTTTTAAACGTGCTTCGTTGGTCATGATATCCACCCGCGCGCGACGATGGGCGAACGGTTTCTCGAGAGGAAAACACCCTTGATGCCGCACGCTTCCACCGACTTGCACGAGGGTCTCGGAGAAAATCTACTCGGCCCGTCGGGTCTCAGACCTAGCAAAAGGTACATCCGAGCCGGAGAGAAGAGAAGAGCTGTTGACACCAGATGTTGCCAAAAACGACCCTTGCGTTCCCAACCCCTGGTTGTAGCTCTAGATTGCACTTCAGACGGCGAAATAAGGAGAGGACGAAAGCGATGCCACTGTCGTCGAGGGAACGAGCAGAAGAGGGTCTGAATATTGGATAAAGTTGAAGTGGCATTGACGAAAATAGGAGATACTCCTCGTTGATCCCTCCTCATCGGAGCATAAATCGGTGATTATTATAGGAGGCCGTCTGTACCTATTTTTACGCTGGTAAACATGTTTGTTTTGATTTAAATTAAATTGTATACAATTTAAACTATAAATATATATAATTTAAATGGTATAAAGTATATAAACAATGATGCAGTGTTCCTCTCGAAACTATTGACCGGATTGATCGACTGCCCGAGCCTATTGGAAAAAATTAGTCTACACGCGCCATTGAGACCGACACGACGTGTCCAAACATTTCACGCGCCAACTACTTGAACGACAGTCGGTAGCCGGTCTGCGACTCGGAGAATCCCCTCGTTAATAAACGAGATACCTCAGCTACTAAATCCTTGAAAGGAGAATTGGGCATGTTAAAAAAATCCGCTGGGGAAACGCATACTGCGCTACGACTGATGCAAAGTAAATCTAATCAATTTGAAGGAGTTATAGAAGGAAATCTGGTACCTGTTACTGTTATGTAAGCGAATATACATCTTATAACATATCTACCACTTGTTAAACGTGTAAATCTTTATGTACAAAGAGGCTTGTCCCCGTTAAAATAAATAAATAAACAAATAAAAATGTATTCATATGTTATTTTATGACATTTATATGTATTATCTACTTATTAATATATAATTTAACGATTTGATTTCAGTAAAGTTACTTTAAACAATCAAACATTTGTTATGGTTGCGTTTTCATTTATGTGGACATTGTCAAAGGCCGCGTTTGTCGACATTGTTCGAATAACACATTTGAATTCCCGCTCTTTTTCGTCGAGAATCGATTAGTATCGAGCGGAGCGCGACGGCCAATCGGATCGACGTAAAAGCCGCTTCGACTAACGAAGCCCGACGAAGTGCCGTTTTTCTTGTTTCTGACTCAAGCTAAAAGCTTTGAAGTAACTTTTTTCCATAGACAATAATTTTTACATAATATCCGAAAAAGCGTTTGTACCTCCGCAATTGAATTAACGCGTGAGTAATTAATGACTCGCAATCGTATCCTATATTGTAAACGGCGCAATCCAATAATTTATAGTTCGACGACAAATCGTCGATGTATTACACGCGAATGCGTTTCACCCACTCCAGTCGCTCGTGTTATAAGTCGGTCATTTGGTACACACGTGCAATTAATCGCAAAATTGGCAGGTGGTTTATTGAAGCGTTCGATTATCGAGCGAGTTCCGTTGTCGCGCGGAATGCACACACATACACGGTCGAGAAACACCGCGGACTATTGAGTCTGGTAGTAACGAAGGGAAATTTGTACCAATGCACTCACCGGGAGTTTCCATCGATCGACTATCATACGAGTCTCTCATCGAATCAGGCTCGAAACAATGAGGAATTCCTTCGATTACGACCAATTCCACCCGGACAATGGCAGAGTGCGGAAATAATTGATATTTTATTGACTCCGATAATGAGACAATCGATCGAGATGATTGCGAGCCATTTTAGGTGCAACAATTATGCAGACGTTTGAAATTCATTTTTTTTTCCGCTATCGCATGAACAACACTTTGATGTGAATCTGTGAATTTTTTCAGATTTTTCATGTCGTAATTTCTTACTTTTTGAATCATTCGAAAATTTAGGTAAAGTTTAGGCAATCGTTAGACGCGAAAAAAAATCGATTTGCCTATTTTCGACTGCAGTAACGAGATGGGTGCTTGTAACAATTTTTTTTTCTCTGACATCACAGAAACCATACTTTGAGGTGCCTCTAAGAATTTTTTCAGATTTTTTATGCCACATCTCGTCAGTTTCCGAACCGTTTGAAGACTCCCAACAGGTAAATTCCAAGCGCTTGTCGAACCCAGTACGTTAAAATCGGGTTAAAATCGAAAAGAGGGTTAAGCAAAGTTTGCCTGCGCACGATTGGGGCTCATCGGGTTTCCTCTTCCATTCCGCTGGGTTATCACTTTTCCATTGATTTACGATGCAATCTAACGTGAAGTGTGAGCTGGGAGGTTGCGAAGTGCCTCGCGTGCGCGATATAAACCCCATTAATTTAGGCTCGACGCTGAGCCCCTGCTCACTTTCGCCTTCGTCCCACGATTGATAACGTAATTGTGAACTATTATTTCCAAAAGGTATAGATAGACAGGGGGATCGACGGAGTTCGACAAACGGGCAACGTCCTCTTCCCCAGTCGGCGCCCGAACCACCCGCGGGAGGAGAAATCGCGGGGACAGACTTGGAGATTTCAATTTCGCGCACGAGTTAGATTCGCCTCGCCCTCTTCCCTTGTCACGAGACCGTTATATTGAATTCCACGACGCGGTGGTTCGAACCGGAGTCTTAGGGGATGCTGCTAAACCCCCTTCTGCCCCCCGAAGGGACTCGATAATCACAGACGCCTGTGGCGTTAGCGTATTTCCGATCACGTGATTACTAATATCGCGAAATTAAATTATTTTCCAGACGTTTCGTCAAATTGTATCCACACCGCCATCATTGAGAATTTTGGGTTCCTAAAAGTGGCTTCATAGCCATTTTTTACTTAGAGAATGAAGCAATAACGACGTCAGATTCATATGAGGTCATGTGTCACGTTTGAATTTCCCGCCCATAGGATAGTTGCCTATCGGCAACGCTTAAAGTCGATTTCGAGAATCGATATATATCGCATTGAGAAGAAGAGCCGTTAGCTTCCTAAAAGTGGGTTCATAGCCATTTTTTACTTAGAGAATGAAGCAATAACGACGTCAGATTCATATGAGGTCATGTGTCACGTTTGAATTTCCCGCTCATAGGATAGGCAACGCTTAAAGTCGATTTCGAGAATCGATATATATCGAATTGAGAAGAGCCGTTAGGTTCCTAAAAGTGGGTTTATAGCCATTTTTTACTTAGAGAATGAAGCAATAACGACATCAGATTCATATGAGGTCGTGTGTCCCGTTTGAATTTCCCGCTCATAGGATAGGCAACGCTTAAAGTTGATTTCGAGAATCGATATATATCGAATTGAGAAGAAGAGCCGTTAGGTTCCTAAAAGTGGGTTTATAGCCATTTTTTACTTGGAGAATGAAGCAATAACGACATCAGATTCATATGAGGTCGTGTGTCACGTTTGAATTTCCCGCTCATAGGATAGGCAACGCTTAAAGTTGATTTCGAGAATCGATATATATCGAATTGAGAAGAAGAGCCATTAGGAATCTTAGAAAGGCGACCGCAATTGTCTTCGTAAAGTAAAGGAATCCGGAGTCTCGAACTTGAAGCAGAGTTGCTTCTAGAATCGTAATTTGGGATACTAGTGAGAAAAAGCGGACTTTCGACGAAGGCTGTGAAGTTAGCGGCGATGTTTGAAACAGGTATCGAGAATCGATATACATCGAATCTAGAAGAGCAGCCAATCGGAGCCTCGGAAAAGCGACCTCGACTTGCGATCCATCCACTTTAGTATTGGAACAACGCCAAAAACTGTTCAAATTTATTTTAAAAAATGTCATAAATTAAACGAAACCTCCCTCACCGAAAAGAACTACTGAAAACTACTGCAAAATACTACTGGCACTATCCAGTAGTTAACTACCAATAAACTACTGAACTACTGCCCAGTGCTAAATTGGCGGACTACTGAAAACCACTCGAAGTATTGAGCAGTTAACTACGGAACACTACTGGGTATTTTGAGTAGTTAACTACTCCAAACTACTATGAATGTCCAGTAGTTAACTACTAGGAATTCCCGTAGTTTTCAGCAGTTCACCGCTGGGAATTCTCGTAGTTTCCAGTAGTTCACTACTGGGAATTCACGTGGTTTCCAGTAGTTCCCTGCTGGAATTTTGCCCTCACCGAACTACTTATAAGTAGTCATTACTGATGCAGG
Source organism: Amblyjoppa proteus (assembly GCA_963922035.1). Classification (NCBI taxonomy): domain Eukaryota; kingdom Metazoa; phylum Arthropoda; class Insecta; order Hymenoptera; family Ichneumonidae; genus Amblyjoppa; species Amblyjoppa proteus. The sequence goes on along the minus strand of OY998231.1, from coordinate 11,452,805 downwards.
AACTACTACGTCCTCAGTAATAATTACTGACTGTTGAGGAGTAACCACTGGGAAGTAGTAATCACATGTGTAGCAACTATTGCAACGCGAGCAGTGACTACTGAATCTCCGGTAGTCACTACTGGACCCCCTAGTAGTTCTTTTCGGTGAGGGCTCAATCGCAATATTTCGAATTGAGCCCAAACAAAAGAAAATTACCAAAATTTTTTATTCTCCCTAAACAAATGGAAGATACCGAATCCTGCGAAGTAAATGTAGATGTCAAGTCCGTCATCAATTCTCGTATCGATTGATCGAAGATAAACGACGACGCGGTCCCTCTTTGGTCCTTTGTCGTCGTCTCTTGATAATGACGATCAGGACTTCTGTACATAAAGCTTCCATCGGATTCCCGGTGCGAAGGTGATCCTTAACGATCTCTAGCGCCCCAGTAGTTCGCCATCTCTCGCTTTCGTTCGGAGCGAAACAGTGGCATTGCCGAGAAGGGCACGGAGTCGAGAGGATGCCCATGGGGTTGTCGTCCTCGTCGTTGCCAGGGGTGAGTTGGGGTGGGGCGGAGAGGGGTGAGAGCACCCTCGAAATGGAGAAGGGGCGAGTGTATCCTATATGTGCTCTCGGCACCCTCGACAGAAACCGCTAAATCAATAGCTACGTCATCGGTAACAAGTTTTACACGTTTCACCCCCACCCCTCACACCGCCACCCTCTCGATCTACCCCTTCCCTGTTCTCCTCTTTCCACTTTGCCAGCATCTTCCGTCATGGCAATCCGCGTCAAGGGTGTCACCCCCGTGTGAGGAAGAGAACCACCATATTGGGACAATAGTGCGGTCGTAAAGGATCCAGCAGTTGTATGTTACAGTGGTGGGTTGGTATACACTGAACGTTCGGGGTTCATTTCCCATCTTTCTGGTCAGCGATAGGGCGAGGCGTGAACAGAGCATTAAGAGTGTATTTTGCAGTATTGTCTCTTACGCCTTTGTTGCAGACAAAAGGAAACACACTACAAGTCGAACGGGAACGTATCGAAATGCATCGAAAGTATCGATATGTATCGAAGTTTAGAGCCACTTTGACGTGAATTTGATAGGCCGTCATGAAGCGCGGGAATTCAAACTGTCTACACAACTGTATTTTGTACAATTGGCACTTTTCTTTTGTTGCAAACAAAAAAGAAAGACATTACAAACCGAACGGGAAAGTATCGATATCTATCGAAGTTGAGAGACACTTTAGCGTGAATTTGATAGACCTTCATAAAGCGCGGGAATTCAACCTCTATACACAACTGTATTTTTCACAACTACCTCTTCCGCGCCTCGCCTCAAATAAAAGAAAACACATTGTAAGTCGAACGGGAGAGTATCGTTATATATCGAAGTTGAGAGCCACTTTAGCGTGAATTTGATAGACCATCATAAAGCGCGGGAATTCAAACTGTATACACGATGCGCATCACTCCTTGCTAATAGTCAATAAAAAAAAAAGTGTTAGCAGCTTATTTTGATAATCGGAATACTGTTCTTCGCGATTTCATGGGCTTTTTTGGATTGGAAAGGGAAGGATACTTCAGAGGGTCGTCAAAATGACATTACGTTACGCGCATCATGCCGTGTACGATGATAGGTAGTCATAGGATGGGAGAGGCGACATCCGTAACGAGGTTTAACGATCCCTGGAGAATTTCGACGTCGAACGAAGGGACGGGACTACATCTGAAGGGGCTCTTCGTGTAAAAGGAATAACTCTGGAGCGAGGTCGATAATATATAGGCACTTTGTGCAGAAAGTTGAACGTATTGGGATAACAGTAGTTAGGAAAGAGGTGTTCAGCTTCACAGTGCATGGATTCCGACGGCTGGACAGTGATGGGGAGAGTGGGGCAAAACGGAATTCTTCAGCTTCGTCTCGAAAGAGCTTTTTTTCATTTGCTGCGAAATATTGGTACAAGCTGCCCGTTTTGCCCCAGGGTTCCGTTTGCCCCTAGTATATATAACGCCTAACCGCTGAGAGAACCACGACGGGTCTTCGGCGATTGAGTGTGTGCCGTGGCGCATAACGGATAGATGGAGGCGACAGAAGAATCCTCGGGGAATTCGATGTCGACAACGAATTTGTCTTGCCGCTCTATACATAGACTTGTCCACGGAGACCGAAGCATCGTTTGTGCGGTGGAAGGAGATAACCTCGAGGGAGAATGGAAGACCTTACCAGGAGAATACAGCAATGATGTTCGATGCGGTGACGACGACAATCGATCGAATTTTCTAATCTCTTTTAATTCAATTTCACGATTCATTTGACGGTGTCAAAAAATTGTCCAAGATAACTGTGGATTATTATTCTCCGTGAAAAACTGAACATATTTTTCCTTTGGCAAAACTTTCTACGATGCATAGTTATCGAGTAACGAGCGGTCAAAGTTTACCGGACGAAGCGGTCGCGACCGCTAGAGCGGTCGTCCGAGCGGTCGCTCGAGCGGTCGCTTCGCGCCGCCCCATTCGCTGAAAGCTATAACCGCTCGTATCTCCAAAACTATGCACTCTAGAAAAATTTTGTAAAGAAGAAATTTGGTCAGCTTTTAACCCTGCATACAATCGTACAATTTTTGTTGTTGTATTTTAAGGAAAATATGAATGTTATTGATCAAAAAGTCAACTACGATCTGTGATAATGCACAAAACCTATTGAATACTCTCCAATGAGGTTATTCCTGACAATCACCAGAGTAATCGTCGAATCCTTCACCTCTTTCCATTTCTTGGCACGCCAAGGTATTTCGATCTTCGGCCAAACTCGAATAAGACGAACGAAAATGCATCGTTGAGTGGTTTTATTGCACTATCATACAAACCGAGCCAAGTCGTTCGATGCGCGATAACCCGGATTCGACGATCACGCGAACCCATATAAGTAGCCCAAAATTGCGAAATTGACGGATAAAGCACATGGGAAATTGTCTGATTTGGAAACTTTTTCTGTCGCTGTAAAAAAAAAAAAAAAAATAAAAAAAATAAAAAAAATACAAGATACCTTGTACGAAAGATCGATCGAAAGAGTGGCGTAGAACCGTCATAAAGCTTATTTTCCGGCGTCCCTCCAGCCGTTATAGTGGAACGATATCTTTCGCTGTGAAGCTATGAGTAAATTTGTTCGTCGAAAATGTCGCAAAGTCGTCCGCGAAATCCAATAAAAATGTTAAGCAGCTTCACGTTCTGTCGACAGAGGGTCCTCGCCGAAAAAAAAAAAAAAAAAAAAAACTTCCCCTTGGAAATGTCATTTCCGGGGTTTTTCTTTTATTTTTCTTCGCCTTTACGCATTACGTATGCTTCTCGCTTCGGCAGATTCGTCGTCGAGGAGATTCCGAAGCCTGCGCGAGAGCCGAGATAAAATTGTACGGTGACCAAGTAACGACAAAAGGTAGATTATTATTTTTGTTATTATCAGTATTATCATCATTATTATTATTATCAAAGAAATTGCTATTTATATTGTTAAGACAATATAAATAGTCATTTAAACATAATTATCACCTAATGCTGATTCTTTAATTCATATTTGCAAAAGGATTTGTTTCTTTGAGTAATAATAATGGTAACAATAACAACGAGACAGTTCGGAGTGCAGATCAGTTTCATTGAGCTCTGCATCGAGTGTCCGATTCGGTAACCCTTCATCGAACAGGCGTCGCTTTTTTTTTCATTGCATGAACCGAAAGTGCGTGACTCGAATTGGGAATGGTTTAATTATTTATACAAGGACAAAGGGTCTCCGAGTCCTTGAGAGTTATCTAAGGTCATTGAATTCATTTTCCAATGACCGATTGTGAGAGCCAAGTAGGTTTTTAAAAGAGTTTATTAGGATCTTAATGCGAAATGATTTTTAGAAGAAAAAAAACTTGTCTTTCGTCCGAATTTAAATTTCGGTTGAATAATTTTTGTATGGAATCGTATGGACTATGTGTGTATGTGTGTGTGTGTTTATACTGCTATTTTACCTTCACTGTGTAAACCCAGAGGGGTGTCTCGGTACCGGCGGAAAAACCAAGCTCGCCACCGAACACGTAGAGGCAATCCTTGTAAGCAACCGCGCTGTGTTCCTGAAGAGCGGGCGGTCTCTCGCCACCGGGATGCAGTTCTTCCCATTTGCTCTCGGCTAAAAGAAGAAGAGAAGCGTGTTATTTCTATGTATTCGCTTGCAGATATTTATATAATTGTCAATTTTATTGTTTTAGTCGATTCGATGATCGGTCGATGATCGGTCGATGATCGGTCGATGATCGGTCGATGATCGGTCGATGATCGGTCGATGATCGGTTGGTTCGTTGATTCGCTGATTCGCTGATTCGCTGATTCGCTGATTCGCTGATTCGCTGATTCGCTGATTCGCTGATTCGCTGATTCGCTGATTCGTTGATTCGTTGATTCCCGTACGGGCTTGAAAAATATTCATTGTCCTCCAAGTAATTTAACCGGTTTGCCCCTTGACGAGTTCTATTGTTACGATCGCTCGAGAATGGTCTAATTCGACGCTGCTCGTTCATTCTCGCGTTCCACGCGAAACGAATGAGGACGGAAAACTCGAGTTTGCCCATGTCCCCGACCCCCGATGCAGCAAGTGCATCGTTACTCCCTTCAAACTGCCTCTCTTGCCCTTCTGTAATTGTCGGTGGTGCTCGCCCGACTTCCGCAGTCTCCGCAGTCAGCTACATCAGCCAATACTTATGTACTTATGTACGCTTCCCTATCCAGACTTCCATCCATCCCGCACCCAGAAAAATAATTTATTTGATGGCCACCGTTTATTTGGTTCGAGCAAAATATTGATTTGATTTAAGTAAATAGTTACTTAATTTAAATAAATATTTTGCTTGAAACAAATAAATATTTATGTAAATCAAATAAATACTAATTTACATCAAATAAATATGAATTTAAGTCAAATAAATATTTTACTTAAACCAAATAAACTGTGGTCGTCAAAATAAATTACTTTTCCGGCTGCGAATGAATGAATTCATTTATTATGCAATGCGCCCACTTACATTTTCTTATCATTCCTGATTCGTACTTTTTTTTAAGTTGACATTTACATGATATGTAACACGAATATTTTTAAACATTTGTTTCACGTGCAGCGAGACGTGAAACGAAAATAAAAATCAATGCCATTTTGCCAAGTACTACTGAATTATTAATTTGGGACAAAAGTGGATTAAAATGGCGTCATGGAAGTTAGCAACGTTGCTCCAATGGAATCAGTGACGGTTGTCACTTTTCTCAAATAGTTTATTTTCCAGCGAAACGATTTAAAAAGTGTATTCTATTACGTTATATTATTATTATTATTATTATTATTATTATTATTATTATTATTATTATTATTATTATTATTATTATTATTATTATTATTATTATTATTATTATTATTATTATTATTATTATTATTATTATTATTATTATTATTATTATTATTATTATAATACAATAACATTTATTATAAATATTTATATTGTTATAACACATTATATGGTATTATCGGCTTTCTAAGAAAGCCAACTTTATTCGAGACATGACAGCTGTCAATAATTTCGTTGGAGCAACGTTGCTAAATTCTACGACTTTTAAAATGAGAGTCTTTATCGAGCATTTTCGATTTCTGAGGCAAATAAGCAAATAGAAAAAAAAAAAGAAATGCTGAACTAAAATTTTTTGCATCCGATTTTTTTTTTTAATTTTTTTATTTTGTTTTCTCTCGTGTTCGAGAAACCTCTTTCTCTCGATTTCTGCATGCGTGCATACTTTTTATGTTGTAAGGAAACGAGGTCGGTAGTTTCTATGGGAGAGACGCAAAAGCATCGATCAATGCGGAGGCGCCCGACGAGCCAGCGCAACGCTCGATCCCATCGTGGGGCGTCACGGTAAATCGCGTTTAACATCGGCGTTTTATCCGATATCGGTTTTCCCGCGTCAGTCAGCTCGACAAACGCCGAGCTGCAGACCGCACAGGCCGCAATTTGGCCATACGAAAAGTCCGACCCTGCATATCCGGCGTGCGCAGTTATGATCGCACGACGTTATCCACGTTTGTCAGCGCCGATTCGTCTTTAATCGATTGAGGAGGGAGTCTCGCTGAGGCTGACTTCGCATAAGTTCGACAAAAATCATAGAAAAATTGCAAGTACTTCTTGATGGTATAAAAATCTGAAAAAATTCATGCACACTAAAGGTACTGAGAAGATTAATTTTGCATAATAAGAATTACAAAATGTTATTAACAAATTGATGAAAAAAATAATTGCTTAAAAAATTTGTCCGCAACCCAACTTTTTTTTTTCGTGAAAATGATTCGTTTATTTTTCTGAATACATATGAATTTTTTCAGATTTTTCAGTAATCGTTGATTTTTCCATGAAAAAAAAAAAAAAAAATCATAGAAAAATTGCAAGTACTTCTTGATGGTATAAAAATCTGAAAAAATTCATGCACACTAAAGGTACTGAGAAGATTAATTTTGCATAATAATAATTACAAAATGTTATTAACAAATTGATGAAAAAAATAATTGCTTAACAAATTTGTCCGCAACCCAACTTTTTTTTTCGTGAAAATGATTCGTTTATTTTTCTGAATACGTATGAATTTTTTCAGATTTTTCAGTAATCGTTGATTTTTCCATGAGAAAAAAAAAAAAAAATCAACGATTACTGAAAAATCTGAAAAAATTCATACGTATTCAGAAAAATAAACGAATCATTTTCACGAACAAAAAAAAGTTGGGTTGCGGACAAATTTTTTAAGCAATTATTTTTTTCATCAATTTGTTAATAACATTTTGTAATTATTATTATGCAAAATTAATCTTCTCCGTACCTTTAGTGTGCATGAATTTTTTCAGATTTTTATACCATCAAGAAGTACTTGCAATTTTTCTATGATTTTTGTCGAACTTATGCGAAGTCAGCCTCAGCGAGACTCCCTCCTTAAGGTGGCTGGAGCGAGTGGTGTTCGTTTCGCCTAAATTCGAGAAATTCTGGCAAGAATCACAAACACTTTGCGATGTTATAAAAAACTGAAAAAATTTATACTCATTATAGACTCCGAAAAGACCAATTTTGCACAATAATAATTTCAAAATGTTACTAACAAATTGTTGAAAAACAAAAAAAGAAAAAATTGTTTATCAAAATATGCGGCAACTCAACTTTTTTTTTTTTTTTTTTTTGTCGAAACGATTTGTTCATTTTTTGGAGTACGTATGAATTTTTTCAGATTTTTATCTTTATTTTGATTTTTCTTGTTTTTTTTTTTTTTTTACATGGAAAAATGTGCTAAAAAGAAAATTAAGATAAAAATCTGAAAAAATTCATACGTACTCCGAAAGATGAACGAACCATTTTCATACAAAAAAAAAAGTTGAGTTACCGCATATTTTGATGAACATTTTTTTTTTGTTTTTTTTTTCACCAATTTGTTAATAACATTTTGAAATTATTATTATGCAAAATTAGTCTTTTCAGTGCCTACAATAAGTATGAATTTTTTTCAGATTTTTATAAAAATCGGGAAGTGTTTGAAATTCTTGTCAGAATTTCTCGAACTTAGGCGAAATGAACACCACTCGCTCGAATCTCCTTAAGGAGGGAGTCTCGCTGAGGATGACTTCGCATAAGTTCGACAAAAATAATAGAAAAATTGCAAGTACTTCTTGACGGTATAAAAATCTGAAAAAATTCATGCATACTAAAGGTACTGAGAAGATTTATTTTGCATAATAATAATTACAAAATGTTGTTAACAAATTGATGAAAAAAATAATTGCTTAACAAATTTGTCCGCAACCCAACTTTTTTTTTTGTAAAAATGATTCGTTTATTTTTCTGAATACGTATGAATTTTTTCAGATTTTTCAGTAATCGTTGATTTTTCCATGAAAAAAAAAAAAAAAATTAACGATTACTGAAAAATCTGAAAAAATTCATACGTATTCAGAAAAATAAACGAATCATTTTCACGAAAAAAAAAAGTTGGGTTGCGGGCAAATTTGTTAAGCAATTATTTTTTTCGTCAATTTGTTAATAACATTTTGTAATTATTATTATGCAAAATTAATCTTCTCCGTACCTTTAGTGTGCATGAATTTTTTCAGATTTTTATACCATCAAGAAGTACTTGCAATTTTTCTATGACTTTTGTCGAACTTATGCGAAGTCAGCCTCAGCGAGACACCCTCCTTAAGGTAGCTTATGTCGCTTCGCGCTCATTTCGCATAAGTTCGAGAAAAAATAAGAGAAAATTGCATGGACTTCTCGATTGTATAAAATTCTGAGCAAATTCACGCATACTAAAGATACTGAAAAGATTAATTTTGCATAATAATAATTCCAAAATGTTATTAACAAATGAATGCCAAAAAATTAATAGTTTAACAAATTGTCCGGCAAAGTAACTTTTTTTTTTTTAATGAAAATGATTCGTTCATTTTTCCGAATACGTATGAATTTTTTCAGATTTTTCAGTTTCAGTTTCGTTGGTACTTTGGTCTTAGTACTCAGCAATAGTACTTAAAGTACCGAAAAGTACTGTCCGGATTTGCTATACGTGCACTGTTACCCGGATCGTTTGTTGTCGTTTCATGGTACCCCTAAACTTGAACGGCTCTAAGTACGTATAGTCACAAAACTACGACAATATAGGGATAATGTACTGTGCAGTAGAAACAGACTACAACTTTGTTACCCGTTGTAGCGAAGTAGTAGCGCAAACTATATTTCCATATTCCATATTCCTTGTGCACAATGACTGGTTTTACGAGGCTCGCAGAGAGGAGACCTCAAATATTAATGTTTCACGACTCCGCGGCTAGTCGACCTTACTGCGTTATTTATGCCAGCCGAGCTTCGCCTTCCCCTTGCCCGAGACATCGATCCGCCAGACGGAGCTTCTACTTCCGTTCTCCGCGTGGTATGCGCGCTATAAGCCAGAGCACACCTGGCTTGGACATTACAATCTCGTAGCCCGAAGACGCTCATCAGCCATCTGACGTTGAGAGACGCCTCAATGAATCGGCGAATCGGCGAATCGTCGAATCGGCGAATCGGCGAATCGTCGAATCGTCGAATCGTCGAATCGTCGAATCGTCGAATCGTCGAATCGTCGAATCGTCGAATCGTCGAATCGTCGAATCGTCGAATCGTCGAATCGTCGAATCGTCGAATCGTCGAATCGTCGAATCGTCGAATCGTCGAATCGTCGAATCGTCGAATCGTCGAATCGGCGAATCGGCGAATCGGCGAATCGGCGAATCGGCGAATCGTCGAATCGTCGAATCGGCGAATCGGCGAATCGGCGAATCGGCGAATCGGCGAATCGTCGAATCGGCGAATCGGCGAATCGGCGAATCGGCGAATCGGCGAATCGGCGAATCGTCGAATCGGCGAATCGTCGAATCGGCGAATCGTCGAATCGGCGAATCGTCGAATCGGCGAATCGTCGAATCGGCGAATCGTCGAATCGGCGAATCGGCGAATCGTCGAATCGGCGAATCGTCGAATCGGCGAATCGTCGAATCGGCGAATCGTCGAATCGGCGAATCGTCGAATCGTCGAATCGGCGAATCGTCGAATCGTCGAATCGGCGAATCGGCGAATCGTCGAATCGGCGAATCGTCGAATCGGCGAATCGTCGAATCGGCGAATCGACGAATCGTCGAATCGTCGAATCGTCGAATCGTCGAATCGGCGAATCGGCGAATCGGCGAATCGACGAATCGGCGAATCGACGAATCGACGAATCGACGAATCGACGAATCGACGAATCGACGAATCAATGAATCAACAAGCAAGTCCAAGATAATACGAAGAAAAAAAAACTATTACTTATCCAAGGCCACTCACTCAAAGAGATATTGAGGATCTGAGAAACGGGAGTCTCGGGGTAATTTATATTTAAATTGATCGTCTAGCTCAGACCCCTCTCAGATACATCCCGCCGAGAGCGTCGGTTCGGTACTTTAATAAGAAGAAAGCAGCAGCCGGAGCAGGAGAGCATTCGTATGAATGCGTTAATAAAAGAGAAAGAAATAAAGGAAAGAGGGGAATGCTTCGGGGGTTGCCTCCACTGCTCCCCTAACCGCAAGGAATATGTCAAAGTAATGGGAACCAGTCAGAGAGACACACGAGAGCCCTGAGAGCTCACATTTTTCAACTCACTTTCTGGAGTTTCGCGTCGTCCGACTACAACTGGCTGTACCTACTGCCGCATCCATTCGCTCTGCTCTGCGCACCCTTCGCGGCTTCGCAGCCACCGTTCCCTTCGCTCATTTCGCTCAAAACTAGGGTGAACGTATGTGTGAATGAAGCATGAATATTAAAGCCAAAGAAACGAATTACAGCCGCATCGCGCATCAAAGAATCTCAAGATTGCGCTATTCATCTTGCGAGACTGTTTCGATGTTTTGAATTTTTTTGTTCGCAATTCATCAACATTTTTTTTTCCTCTTTTTTTTTTTTTTTTTTTTTTTTTGCAAAAAATCATGCACTCTAAAGTTTGCGGAAAATAAAATTATTTCAGCTCAATAAACACTGCAAGATTTTATATTTCGCGATCGCTTGAATTGCTACGAATCACAAATGAGGCATTCTCTGTCAATGAAGCCATTTTTTTTTTTTTTTTTCGACCCTCCCATAAATTAATAAAAAAAGATATTTCGTAAAAAAAAAAAAAAAGAGATATCTATCAATTCGCATTGAATTTTAGAAAAATTGTGACACTATCGACAATAGTGGAAGTTAAAAGATCAAATTAAAAAAGGGATTGGGAATTATTTATAAAAAAGGGATTTTTAATAAAATGAAAAATCGATCTTAAACGGAGCAAAGCTATCAAACGGACGTCTCGCCCATTCAACCAAAAATATGAGGTCACTCTGCGTACATGAGAGTATATTCTGGATTTTTTTTTGAAGAACAATCAAACATGAAGTGTTGGCTGTAAAAAAAAAAAAATATTTTGGTCTATTTTTCATAGAGATGAACGTTTGTTGCATTCAAAAAAAATTTACAAATTTTTTTTCTCTCAAAAGTTCATTTAAAACTGCAACTTTTGTGTTGTGAACGTTTTTTTTTTTTTTTTTTTTTTTTTTACGACTAATAGTTTTTGAGATTTGGGTGATTTTTCAAAAAAGTTACATTTTTTTAAATCTCAAAGAAATACGATTCAAAAATTCTGAAAAAAAAAAAAATAAAATTACAAAAACCCCTTGTAAATAATCGTGAATTGTGGTGAAATTACAAATTTTTTTGTAGAGGGTCGGATTTTTTGACCGTTCGATTTCACATGGAATACCTCATATGCACGATATTGACAGTTTTTTTTTTTTTTACTTTTCATCGTATAACAAAAATCCGACTTCTAAGATCTTCGAGTGGCCGCAAATCGTTGCATCGTTAAAGCATCTCGGCGCTTGGCTCCGTTGGCAAAAGCCAAGTGGCGTTCACGCTGCTGCAGACTCGGCGATGCGAGGGATCGTGGTTAAAATGAAAAGAAGAAGAACAAAAAAAATCGCTCGACCGAGACAATGGATGCCATTGTTTCGCGAGTGCAGCGGCCGAGAAACCGGGCAGATAGGACACGTGTGGATAATCAATGTCGGGCATCTCCAGTGTCGCTTTGCCGGTCGCACAGGCACGCTCCCAGGAGCTTAGTTGCATTATTGGTGCCATCCTACGTTCCAACGTCGCTTTGTCTCCGAACACGTTTTCCCGCTAAGTAGCATCAAATGAACTCGTTAATTCGCCGCGTTTTTACGTAACTTTTATATATATATATATATATATATATGTATATATATATTTTTTTTTTTTCAAAAATATTCTCGACGAAAAACCATCGAATTATAAATAAGTATTTGATGATTCATCGATTTTTTTCTTCCTCATGGAGGAAGCTTTGTTTTGGTAACAAAAAAAATCTTCGAGATTTCAATGAAAACACGTTCGGAATGTTCCAAAACATCGAAAAATCGTATTTAGAAAAAATGTCCGGATGTATGCATGTGTGCATGTGTGAATTAGGCGCTAAAAATTGTAACCGCTATAACTCGAGAACGCCTCGACCGATCGAGCTGAAATTTCACACACAGTACATGTGGTCAATAGTAAATGTTCGTGCAAAATTTCATTAAAAAATTTTCAGTTGTTTTTTGTGTACGCCATTTTTTATTTCTTCAAAAATGTCGGTTCGCGCTCCAGCGCTCGCAATTTTTTAGCTATCGGGTTAAAAACGCGTACACAGATGGAATATCATCAACCGACGATACCATTAAAATTTCAAGAGAATCTATCGAACCGTTTAAATTTTATGTCATTTTGAATTTCTCGAATTTCATGAAAAACTAATACTTTATTTTCGGCGCATTTTTCCTCATTAAATATTCATTTATGAATAAAATAATTGTCGGATTCGTGATGAGCGTCAAAAAATACATGGACTCACTGCTATTTATTGTCAATGACGAAAAATAAAAATCATTTAATTGCTTATTTCCATCGAACCAGCAAAAAAAAAAAAAAAACAGCACCGCGTTAAAATTAATAAAATAACAGCTTTGAAGAATTGTTTTTTTTTTTTTAGTTACTCGTCACACGACGTAAAGGGAGTTTCGAGTCGCTCGACCTAAAAACGTGACTTTACACTCGGATCGGCACTAAATCCGGCGCGATAACCCGAGGCCTCGGTCCCGACTCTTCGTCGTCTACTGTCGGTGTTTCCGTCACACGTTTTTACTGCGAGTCCGCAACGTTGGCTCTCTTGCCCACGGGGATTCTCGTCGGGGATTTTTCTTCGTCTGCTCTTGTACATACACAAAAATACGTCCGCCGTGCTTCCTTGGGAGGCACTCGAGGGCGGCGTAAGGGAGAGGACACGCGGAAGCGCAAACTTTCAGCTAACGAACGAGACTCGGCGCTCAATGGTCGGATGCCCCTCGTTTTCCCGGTGGATTGAGCCGCCTGGGGAATGAACACAGAAGGCTGTCGATGCGGTATGCTTAGATTTATACTTCATACCACAAAAGGCTTAGAATTTTTTTGTTTTCTACTTCACATTTAAAAAATATGCCTGAAGTGCGAGAGAAATGCGTATGAAGAGTCTGAATTGACAATGGCTATAACGATAGTAAAATTAGCGATAACAAAAGTAGCGACAGCAAAAGTAGCGATAACAAAAGTAGCGACAGCAAAAATAGCGATAACAAAAGTAGCGACAGCAAAAGTAGCGACAGCAAAAGTAGCGACAGCAAAAGTAACGACAGCAAAAGTAACGACAGCAAAAGTAACGACAGCAAAAGTAGCGACAGCAAAAGTAGCGACAGCAAAAGTAGCGACAGCAAAGGTAGCGACAGCAAAGGTAGCGACAGCAAAAGTAGCGACAGCAAAAGTAGCAACAGTAAAAGTAGCGAAGGCAAAAGTAGCGACGGCAAAAGTAGCGACAGCAAAAGTAACGACAGCAAAAGTAGCGACAGCAAAGGTAGCGACAGCAAAAGTAGCGACAGTAAAAGTAGCGACAGTAAAAGTAGCGAAGGCAAAAGTAGCGACGGCAAAAGTAGCGACGGCAAAAGTAGCGACGGCAAAAGTAGCGACGGCAAAAGTAGCGACGGCAAAAGTAGCGACGGCAAAAGTAGCGACGGCAAAAGTAGCGACGGCAAAAGTATGAAAAGCAGTAATAGCAAAAGTACCAAACCAATAATAGCAAAAGTATCAAAATGAGCAACAGGAAAAGTATGAAAACCAGCAACAGCGAAAGTATGAAAACCAGCAACAGCAAAAGTACAAAAAGCAGCAATAGCAAAAGTATCAAAACCAGCAACAACATAAGTATCAAAACTAGCAACAGCAAAAGTATCATAACCAGCAACTGCAAAGTATGAAAACCAGCAACAGCAAAAGTATCAAAACCAGCAAAAGTATGAAAACCGGCAACAGCGAAAGTATGAAAACCGGCAACAGCAAAGTATGAAAACCACTAACAGCAAAAGTACCAAAACCAGCAACAGCAAAAGTATGACGACCAGCAACATCAAAAGTATCAAAGCCAGCAACAGCAAAAGTACCAAATAATCATCAGCAGCAAAAGTATCAAAGCCAGCAACAGCAAAAGTACCAAATAATCATCAACAGCAAAAGTACCAAAACCATCGACATCAAAATAAGTTGCAGCAACCGCAATAGTTACAATGGCGCTCGAACAATGCTCACGTGCTATGTACCCGATTTATCGTCCCTCAAGTTAGACATGCCGAGTATCATTTCGCCCATTCCACATTTCCTCTTTTTGTGGCTCATTCTTCTCCGCAATTTTCGTGCCGACGGTCTCTTGCATTTTCCTCCACCTCCACGACGGCTTCTTCCGCGACGACGCGAGCGCGATCCGCCGCTTCGTCTTCCGCGCTTTCTTCGACCCGCTGCCCTTCCCTTGCCTCGTCGTCTTTTGCTACCGCATCCGGAACTTCGGCGACGTCCTCTGCTTCCTCCCTTGCGCTTCCTCGAGCTTCTTCTGCTGCTCCTTCTCCTCTTTCGGGAACCACTTTTTCTTCTCCTGCTTCCGCCTCTTCGGCTCCTTCCTCTGCGCTTGCCGGCGCATCCCTTGCCACCCCGACGTCTTCTGCTGCTGCTGCTCTTTCTTCTCTTGCTCGAACCTCTGCGCGCTTTTCCGCCGGTCTTTGGGCAGTAACCGCAAGCACCCGTGCAATCGTCGCAGTCGCAGCAGGCAGGCTTCAGGCCTACGATGCGATTCGATCGGAATACGTATTGACCGTTGCGACGCTCGATGATGCCGAAATCTTCGCAACGCTTCAGGATCGTAGTGAGCTGCGTCGAAAGAAAATTGGTTTGATGGCGCATCGATTAAAGATCGAATCGAAGGTCGAATCGAAGGTCGAATCGAAGGTCGAATCGAAGGTCGAATCGAAGGTCGAATCGAAGGTCGAATCGAAGGTCGAATCGAAGGTCGAATCGAAGGTCGAATCGAAGGTCGAATCGAAGGTCGAATCGAAGGTCGAATCGAAGGTCGAATCGAAGGTCGAATCGAAGGTCGAATCGAAGGTCGAATCGAAGGTCGAATCGAAGGTCGAATCGAAGGTCGAATCGAAGGTCGAATCGAAGGTCGAATCGAAGGTCGAATCGAAGGTCGAATCGAAGGTCGAATCGAAGGTCGAATCGAAGGTCGAATCGAAGGTCGAATCGAAGGTCGAATCGAAGGTCGAATCGAAGGTCGAATCGAAGGTCGAATCGAAAGTCGAATCGAAGGTCGAATCGAAGGTCGAACCGAAGGTCGAACCGAAGGTCGAATCGAAGGTCGAACCGAAGGTCGAACCGAAGGTCGAATCGAAGGTTGAATCAAACGTCAAAGCAAACGTCTTCTTGTTTTAGACAACTTTAATTCGTGAGTTGTAGTAATTTTTTCAAAATAAAATTAATTTAATTTAAAAAATCTGCATCGTAGAGCAAATGATAAAAATGTTGAGACATAATAATCGGATTTTTATTACGAGGCTCGATGATACCGAAATCTTAGAAACGCTTCAGGATCGTTGCCAGTAAAAAAAAAAAAAGAAATTGGGGCGCATCGATTGTTTCCGGAGAAAGAAAATTATGGTCGAATCTAATTTATTCGCATTATTATTACTATTATTATGTTTCACGAAAATTACTCAAATTCATCAATAGTAAATAGTTTTTTGAAAATCTGTATCATGGAGTAATCCAAAAGAAAAAAAAAAAAATGGACTCATGGTATTCGGCTTTTTGTTATGAGTTATACTTTAGGAAAATTACGATAAAAAAAATTCTGTATCGAACAGATTTAAAAAAATCAGATTTATGTTGACATAAAAATCAAAATAGTTGGGCAATTATTTTGATTTTTATGTACTTTACTTTTGACAAATCGAAGAAATTTTTTATTTTTTTTTTTTCTCTTCTGGAAACTCATGATCTATCGGTTCAACACTAATGTTTACCGGACGTTTGATGGATTCCTTGGGCAATCCATATTCGGCCGACAAGTAGTTCAAGATTCTCTGCCTCGACGAGCCCTGCGTCTCGCTCAGCCTCTTGATCGCTGAAACTACTAAGCCGAACGATCGCAAATCTTCTTTCCCCATCGCAAAATCCTGAAGATTTCCCCAGACAAAAAAAAAAAAAAAAATTATCTCACCAAAGTCGAAATTTTAAAAAATTTTTCATCCCCCTCTATTCCCATATTTATTAAATGATCAATTAATTTTTCCGAGGTTATGTCATGAACCAATGCTCATTACACTTCGACGAGAAACTTCATTCTTTCAATCACTTGAAAAATTTTCAAACATTTATATATCTATATATATATATTTTTTAAGACCACGAATAATTCATCTTTTTTTTTTTTTTACTTTTAAATATTTTTTTCACAATAATTTTGCACAGCTATGACGCAAGCTGTCAGAAGTATACTCGAATAAATTCATCGGTTTGACAAGCGAGGATCGTTTCAACGAACCGCTCTGTTACAGAGTGAATTTGGCTCTCGTGCGGTTCAACCGCGACAATTCCGCAGAAAACACGTGCCTTTCCCTTCGATTTCATTAAAGGCCGAATTGCGAGCCGCCCCGCTGTTGCTGGGTGGGCCAGAAAATTAAAATTCGTTCTGACAGAAAGCGTCGTGAGGGTTGACGATGTAAAATGTAAATCGAGTAGAGATAGAGCGAGAAGGGAGCCTCGATATCTCGACGACCTGTCGAGGGTCCTCGGTCTCTGCCTCTCTCTCTCTCTCTCCTCTCTCCTCCCTCGGAAAAGGGGTGCTCGCACCCGCGACAACTTCTCACAATGAAGAGCGCCTCGATTCTTTCAACGAAGTGTATTGTATACCTATATCCGCAGGGAGTTGTCACAATATTTTACTCTGAAGAGAGCTGCAAGGGGAGGAAACAGAACGTTGACTCGATCGCCGAAGCTTTCAGACAAGGTGGGACGAAAAATGATATGCCGTGTAGAGGGCGTTCCAAAAATGTTAACAAATCGTTGGATCGTGTGCCACGATGAAAAACAAGCAAACTTTCTCTTTGAAGTTTTTTCGTAGGGCTTGTAGTTCTCGAGATATGGGCGGCTTAGCTAATGAGGTCAGTACCGCTACCGAGGCGCCATCTAGCGGGCGACCTCACTGACCAAAACTTCAACGGCTCGTAACTTGGAGACTGGGCACTCTACGAAAATGTTTCAAAGAGAAAGTTTGTTTGTTTTTGTAACAGTGAATAAGATCTCACCGTTTGGATGAGGTTGCTACGTCGATGGAGACGGCATCTACTCAGCGACCTCACTGACCCAAACTTCAACGGCTCGTAACTTGGAGACTGGGCACTCTACGAACATGTTTCAAAGAGAAAGTCTGTTTGTTTTTTAACCGTGAATGTGATTTCACCATTTGGATGAGGTTGCTCCGTCGATGGACGCGCCATCTACTGAGCGACCTTACTGACCCAAACTTCAACGGCTCGTAACTTGAAAACTGAGCACTCTACGAAAATGTTTCAATGAGAAAGTTTGTTTGTTTTTTAACCGTGAATGTGATCTCACCATTTGGATGAGGTTGCTCCGTCGATGGACGCGCCATCTACTGAGCGACCTCACGGACCAAACTTCAACCGCTCGTAACTCGGGAACTATGCCCTCTACGAAAATGTTTCAAAGGGAAAATTTGTTTGTTTTTTAACAGTGAATATGATCTCATCATTTGGATGAGGTTCCTACCTCGACGGAAGCGCCATCTACTGAGCGACCTCACTGCCCAACCTTCAACCGCTCGTAACTCGAGAACTATGCACTCTACGAAAATGTTTCAAAGGGAAAGTTTGTTCGTTCCTCAACCTCAAATATGTTCCCGCAATTTTGATAACGTTTTGAAACACCCTGTGTATCCGTACTTCGCTTAAAGGTCTGCTGTCGGTGCAGAACGGATCGGCGAAGGTGGAATAGTGCGTAACAGAGAAAAACGTATAGGAATGGGTAGATCTGGTGCACCCTCGACGCAGCGAGCCGGCCCCAGGAGACGACGTGAATGGATCGGAACCCTTTTGATGGCTGCTTTAATATTCACCCGGAACACCCGGACGAACAAACCCATTTGATTAATAGTTTGCCCAGGGGGCTTGGGGGGGGGGGGGGGGGGGGCACGTCCGCCGCTGGTTGATCAATGTACATACTATCCTCCTCGCGACTGAATACACCATGTCCACTCCACACACACCCTCCTGATTCGATGATGACGTCGTCCAGGCAGAAAGTCCGTTCGCCTTAATTTCTTTCCGAATAAATAATAAACAAATCATAAACAAATCACAAATAAATGATAAATAAATGATAAATGATAAATAAATGACAAATAAATGATAAATAAATGATAAATAAATCATAAATAAATCATAAATAAATCCCAAATAAATCACAAATAAATCACAAATAAATCACAAATACATCATAAATAAATCATAAATAAATCACAAATAAATCAAAAATAAATATTTCTTATATCGCAGTTGTTGCCGTTTTGCAGAAGAAGTAAATCGGGACAAAACCTCGTGACGTGTAAAAGGACAGAAAGGGTTTGATTTGTCGTGAGCGGATAAATATGGAACTGTGGATGCTTCCATACTTGCCATTGGCTTTTTTATTTCACATGTGTGTCTGTGTGTTTTTTTCGAATCTTTTTCTATCTCTGTGACCGTTCGCCGATATTGACCGAACTGACCCATAGGGGATGCTGTGCGCTGATCCTGTTCGCTGCAACTGCTGGCTATAAAACCACCCCCCACTCTGACATCCTCGATCTACCCTCGTAGTTTACGCGTAGCGTAAAACCCTGAAGTAGTTTGCTACCAGAATATATACCCTCTGTATACACTGAGATAACTCTTGCCGGCTGACGAGATAAATGGGGAAAAACGGGTCAAAATGGACCACGCAGAGAATTTATCAAAATTCGAAGAAAAAATTAGTTTCATCTTTACAGTTTGAGTTTCTGCGGGTTTACTAGATTTCAAAAAGTAATTTGCATATGGCTTCCTCATTTCTCGCAATTTTTCTCATAGCTTTTCCCATAGCATAGCTTTTCCCATAGCATTGGCTTCCTCTATGAGGAAGCCAAAAATCGATCAGCGAACTTTTTTCTATTTTAAATTGAAATTCGCGTAGCCCGATTATTAATACTTGTCGATCTTTTTTTTTTATTAAATAATCTCTTTGGCGCTGTTAATAAATATCCGACGTTATATCTCGTCGCTTTTGCTGTTGATGCAAACTTTGATTCATAAATACCAACTACCTTATCTCCTCTTCAGGCACATTAATAACGCGATTTAGTCGAGGCTTTTCCCTCCAAATCGTTGAACTACACTGTATATATATATATATATGTAGGGTAAACGTGGTGAATATGGACCACCCCGATTAACACGTAAATCAATGAAATATGGACCGGTCCATATTCCCCACTTTTACCCTATATATATATATATATATATATATATATATATATATATATATATATATAATATCGTCGAAGTACAATTCACGAAGCGTGAGTAACTCGCTACTCGAGACTGAATCGACGATCAAATCGCTCGGAAAGCCTACCGGCGAGTTGATTCAATACATTTAGCAAAATTCCTTTTGCTGAAAATGGCTGGGATTTTGGAATTAAAAAATTATACTTTACAATTATATTTACATTTAATAACATAATAAATCTTCGATGTTTTTCGTATAAAAAGAGAAACAAGATTATTTAAAAATTACACTATAAATCATTATTCTTTCGCTGTAAAGTATTAATTTTTTTTATTTCTTTATTGCTAGACGGGAAAAAAATTCCTTTTACATTTAATAACATAATAAATCTTTGATAATTTTTTATATAAAAAAAGAAACAAGATCGTTAAAAAATTTCTATATAAATTGTTATTATTTCGCTGTAAAGTATTAGTAATTTTTTTATTTCTTTATTGCTAGACGGGAAAAAAATTCCTTTTACATTTAATAACATAATAAATATTTGATAATTTTTTATATAAAAGAAGAAACAAGATCGTTTAAAAATTTCTATATAAATTGTTATTATTTCGCTGTAAAGTATTATTAATTTTTAATTTTCTTTATTGCTAGACGGGAAAAAAATCCCTTTTACATTTAATAACATAATAAATATTTGATAATTTTTTATATAAAAAAAGAAACAAGATCGTTAACAAATTTCTATATAAATTGTTATTATTTCGCTGTAAAGTATTATTAATTTTTCAATTTCTTTATTGCTAGACGGGAAAAAAATTCCTTTTACATTTAATAACATAATAAATATTTGATAATTTTTTATATAAAAAAAGAAACAAGATCGTTTAAAAATTTCTATATGTATGTATGTATGTAACTGTTTATTGTTCCCCTTAGGGTTACAAGTTTTTTTTTCCAAGGTTCTCTCCTTGTTACACCCTCCTTCTGCCTCCCTTTGACGCTATACAAAAACCAACCAAAACTCTTTTACATTTTTTTTTTTTTTTTTTCTTTACGTTTCTTTCAATCTTTTCTTCGCTCTTCTGCCTTCTTTGTTTATTCTCTCTTCCTCTGCTTCTCGGTTGTCCCATCCCTTGGGCTGTCTCCGTTGCTATTCTCCTCCTCTCCGTCCTCTTCCTCCCCCCATCTCCCCGTTCTCTCGTCAAACTCTATCTCTCTTCCGTCCGCCATGAGCTTTCTGTTCTCTATCCACACTTTCTTTCCTTTCCTTCTTTCCTCGGTAGCTTTTTCCCTCAGCTTATATCTCGTCCTTCTCTCCCACCACGTTAGGTCCTCGCACACTTCGGCTCCAGTTGCTTCCATCTCTCGTCTCCTTTCCCATAGCTCCTTCTTGTCCTTCTCCTCCTTCATTTCCATTATCACCAGCCCATCTCCTCCGATCTGCTTCTTCTTCACTATCTTCTCAATTACCATCGTTTTTCCCAGACCTTCCTTTATCAGTTCTTCCAAGTCCTGTATCTCAATTTCTTTTACGTCCACCTCTCCTCTCAGCATCACGTTCTTCTTCCTCTTCCGCCTCTCTTCTTGTTCGTCTCTCCACCTCTCTTCTTTCTCTCTCTGCTCTGCTCTTCTTCTGCGTGCCTCTTTCCTCTCCTCCGTCTCCCTCGCTGCCACCTTCCATCCTTTCTTTAGCGATCTCTCTTCCTTGCTCTTCTCTCTTGCTGCCTCCTCGTCTGCCGCTCTCCTCTCTTCCTCGCCCTTCTCTCGTGCCTTCTCCTCCGCCGCTCTCCTCCCTTTTCCTTCCTCTCCTGCTTTAATCTCGTTCCACCCTTCTTTTCCTCCTTGTTTCTTTATCTCCTCCGCTATTCGACCTGCTATCCGCTCTGCTACCCCTCCTGACTCTTCTATCTTGTTTTCTGCTTCCTTCTCTTCCTGTTTCCTTCCTTCCTTCCTTTCGTTCTCTTTTTCTTCGTCTTCCTCCTCTTCTCCTGTGTCTCCTCGTTCCGATTCCGTGCTTTCCTCCGAACTGCCGCTCTCTTCCCAGCTGCCACTCATCCCCCGAGTTTTCTCCTCTCTTTTTTCAGCCATCTTTCTCGCCACTATTAACTCTTCCCTTATTCCACATATTTCCTTCTTCATTTCTTTGACCTGTTCGGCAACTTCTCTCACTGCCTCCACTAATTCCTGTCTCCAATCCACCACTTTCTCTTCCTTCACCGCTCCCATTGTCCTTTCTTTCTTTGCGCCCACGTGCACAATGGCCACCTGTCGCCCGTCGCTGCTATGTCTCGCTCGCCGCCGGTCCGCTCGAGTCTTTCCGTGTGCTGTCTTCCGTCCTCGTGGTTCTTCGCCTGCTCTATTCGGTTCCCCTCGGCTGTCTCCGGTTCCGGCTCGCGCCTTTCACTCCCCCTCTCTATCCTTTCTCCCGTTGCCTTCGTCCGTCTTCGGGCTTCCACGCTTGACCGGCTCGGTCGCCGTCGGTTCCCATCACCTTCGGCTTAGGCCTTTCCTCTCTTCTCCTTCTCCGCTGTCGTCTTTCGCGCCTTCTCTTCCGTCCCTCTCGATCTCTCTCGGCTCTCTCGGCTCGGAGCTTTCCGTCATTCCTCGTCTTTCTTCCGCTCCGCACTCTCTACTCGGGCTCCTTCGTCCTTTTCCGCCTTTTTCTGCTGCCGCCTCGTGCCTATCTTGCCTTCTGCCTCCCCTCCTCTCTTCTCATTTTTTCTTCCCCTCGTCCATCAAGTCCTTCCTAACCTCGTTTCTTCACTTTTTCTTTTCACTCTTCTGTCCTCACTTTTTCACACTTACTGACTTTTCCTCTTACTTCCCTCCCGTCCTCTTTCCTCTGCCTTCTTCCTCACTGTACTTTTTCTATTTCCATACACCTCTTCCCTCACTATTTCACTCTCTATCCGCACCTACTTTTCCCGTCTACTGCCCCGGCCGCCATCTTTCCCTTCCTCTTCTAAAAATTTCTATATAAATTGTTATTATTTCGCTGTAAAGTATTATTTAATTTTTAATTTTCTTTATTGCTAGACGGGAAAAAAATTCCTTTTACATTTAATAACATAATAAATCTTTGATTATTTTTTATATAAAAAAAGAAACAAGATCGTTAAAAAATTTCTATATAAATTGTTATTATTTCGCTGTAAAGTATTATTAATTTTTTAATTTCTTTATTGCTAGACGGAAAAAAAATCCCTTTTACATTTAATAACATAATAAATCTTTAATAATTTTTTATATAAAAAAAGAAACAAGATCGTTTAAAAATTTCTATATAAATTGTTATTATTTCTCGCCAATTGTGTAGTAATTCGCTCCGCACTTCAGTTACTCATCGTCGGACAGCATCGTCGCGCACTTCTCGTCCGTCACGAGCGTACCCACGGACCTCTTGGCCATTGCACAATATCGAGAGGTACGGTACGAGTGAGTTCGTGCTCTCGACGCTGTCACTGACGGACAGTTGGAATTAATTAAAATAGCCGATCCCCATGGAAATATATATATATATATATAGAGCGCAGTGGTTACTTCAATAGCTCGGATGCTCCGCAGCACTTCATATCTATATTTCAATACGCCGACCGCTGAAAAGCAGAAATCCCTCTGCCACATGATTAAACCTCCACCTAGCAGCATCCGCGGCCGATAACAACTCGACGCTGACAAAATGGCCCGAAATAGTGGAGAGGGGGCAAAACGGAACACCGGAGCATAATAGACCATTTTTCACAATTTTTTGGGGGAATATAAAAAGTCTCGTACCAAATGCTGGGACACTGGTCCGTTTTGAGCCGGGGTGCCATTTTGCCCCGCTTCCGTTACCATTTTTTGAAAACTGGATACACGAGAATCATCACATCGATGATCATTTATTTATTGTTGTAACCAATTTTTAATTCTCATTGCCTGTCAAATTCTATTTGCAGAAATAAAAAATGGCACCAATCGAAATTTTAATTTTTTGTCCCTAAAAAAATCGATTTTTTTTTTTTGCTGATAATGAGGTACAACCATCGGTTTCTTAGTAGTCGATATATATATAGACTTCGAGAGGTACTATTGGGGTACCATTTTGCCCCGTTGTCCTTCCAATGTTTAAAAAACTATCAACGCGAGAGTCCGCATATAAAGAACTATTTATCTATTTTTGTAACCAATTTTTAGTTCCCATTGCTCTTCAAATTCAATTTGCAGAAATCAAAAATGATACCCATCGAAATTGTCATTTTTTGTCCCTAAAAAATCAATTTTTTTTTTCGTAATAACGATATGAGGTACAGCCATCGTTTTCTTAACAGTCGGTATGGATGTATATATATATATATATATATATATATATATATATATAAACTTCGAGAGTTAGAGATGGAGCTCGCAATCGTGTCCCGCCTATTTTGCCATTACCTTCCCCGCGGGCTTTAATGACGTCGTATTATTGATCGGGCACCCTAAACCCCGTTGAAATTTCAGCTCCGCGCATCCCACCATGACCAGAACCGCCCCTGTAGCACGCAGAATCCTTTGGGGTGCTCGCAATAGGGTTCTCCAAATGGTCAAATACCTCGTGTGTATATATATATATATATATATATATATATATATATATATATATTGACATGTGTGTTAAACGGGTAGCATGAAATTGCGAAGCACCCTAATCGACCGCCACTAAAGTCGACGGTAATTACAGGATTTTCTGGACTTTAGGGCCATCGTTCTGTCTCGTCCCATTCGGAAGGGGAGCGCAATTCTCGAGAGTCGAGATTAACGGTCGAGGGTTCTCGAAAAAAAAAAGAACATTGTGAGAGACAATTTTTGAAAATCAGTCATTTTTTTTTTGGGCTGAAAGAAAAATTAATAAATGTTTTTGTTTTGATTAGAAAAGTGTTACTCACCGAGACTGTAGCGCCACAAATCCTTCAGTGGTAAATTGCCGTTGCGACCACCGAGAAGGTAAACGTGTCCGGCGAGAAGGGTCGCGCTGTGTTTACTCCTCGAAGGTGGTGCGGAACCATTTTCCATTCCAGCTGCGGTCACCGAACTC
This sequence comes from Amblyjoppa proteus, assembly GCA_963922035.1. NCBI lineage: Eukaryota > Metazoa > Arthropoda > Insecta > Hymenoptera > Ichneumonidae > Amblyjoppa > Amblyjoppa proteus. The sequence continues at coordinate 11,428,208 of OY998231.1, read as the reverse complement.
CACATTTTCTGTCTGGCGTAACCAACAAAAAAAACAAAAATTAGATGTTTTCCTGTGATATTGTACACGTTGGCCGACAATCGACAAAAACAATTGTGCAGTCAAGTTCGTCATGCGAAACCGAACACATTTTCCCTTTGGCAAATTTTAATCGAACGAACGGTTCGCGAGTTACAAGCGTTTTTCGATTCAACCAATGAGGCGACGGGAGCGCAGAGCGCAGCGCGCTCCTGCGTCGCGATTGGCCAGAACTTTAAATGCTCGTAGCTCCGAATCGGTGCATCGGAGAAAAATCATCCAAAGGGAAAAGTTATTCAGTTTTTCATCGCGAATGTCATACCGCAATTTTTTTTCTCTATTTTCACACTTCACGCATCAAAATGGCGCATAAAAATTACTGTCTCTCTACAGTCGGCGTAACAATTGCGAAAAAAGCTTCGAGTGTTATGAACGGTTGTAATTTATGATCGGTCAATATTTGCGGAACGTTCAACTCGACGTGGCTCCCACATACAAGCCCACCCTCGCTCGGCAACATGCGACTTATCGTGTCGCGTATCCCCTGACACAAAATGGCCAGCTAATAGATAGAAAGTTGCGTGTAATGGGTAAACGGGAACGCTGCTTCCTCCCACGCCATCGACATTTAATTGTCTTTCACTCCCTTGACGGCATGCGCTTGTGTATCGAGCACCTACGATATATTGTACGTCAACAAACATCCCTCGTCACTACCGAAACATTTTTCCAGATTTGTCTCTACCTAACTTATCCACGGACTGACTCCGATCCGATTATTATCAAGCGAGCTTCCAGCTCGGTCCGAACTTCCGTTTATAAAAAAAAATAATTGCATAGTTAAAAAACATAAAAATTCTTTATATTTATTTTTTGATAAAATTGATTGCCCTAAATTTACATTTTAATAAAATTGATTCCTTTAAATTTAATTTTTGATAAAATTCATTCCCTTAAATTTACTTTTTAATAAAATTCATTTCATTAAAATTAATTTTTTTTAAGACTGATTTCATTGAATCTACTTTTTGATAAAATTGATTTCTTTAAATCTATTTTTTAATCAAATTGAGTTCTTTAAATTTAGTTTTCAATAATATTGATTTCGTTAAATCTACTTTTTGATAAAATTGATTTCTTTAAATCTACTTTTTAATGAAATTGATTTTCTTAAATTTAGTTTTCAATAATATTGATTTCGTTAAATTTACTTTTTAATAAAATTGCTTTCTTTAAATTTACTTTTTGATACAGTTGATTTCTTTAAATTTAGTTTTCATTAGAATTGATTTTTTGAAATTCACTTTTTAATAAAATGGTTTTATCGAAAATTTACTTTTTAATAAAATTGATTTCTTCAAATCTACTTTTTAATAAAATTGATTTTCTTAAATTTAGTTTTCAATAATATTGATTTCCTTAAATTTACTTTTTAATAAAATTGCTTTCTTTAAATTTAGTTTTCATTAGAATTGATTTCTTGAAATTCACTTTTTAATAAAATTGATTTTCTTAAATTTAGTTTTCAATAATATTGATTTCCTTAAATTGACTTTTTAATAAAATTGCTTTCTTTAAATTTACTTATTGATACAGTTGATATCATTAAATTTAGTTTTCATTAGAATTGATTTCTTGAAATTCACTTTTTAATAAAATTGATTTCTTCAAATCTACTTTTTAATAAAATTGATTTTCTTAAATTTAGTTTTCAATAATATCGATTTCCTTAAATTTACTTTTTACTAAAATTGCTTTCTTTAAATTTACTTTTTGATACAGTTGATTTCATTAAATTTAGTTTTCATTAGAATTGATTTCTTGAAATTCACTTTTTAATAAAATTGATTTTCTTAAATTTAGTTTTCAATAATATTGATTTCTTTAAATTTAGTTTTCAATAATATTGATTTCTTTAAATTTACTTTTCAATAAAATTGATATCTCTAAATTAATTTTTTAAAAGTCTCGTGTCTCCGAATTTCGGGCAAACGTCATTCGTCAAAATTATTCGAAAGCTCATTGAAGAGCTTCGAGGCGTGCGCGATAAGCTCTCGCGGCCGGAGCGCAGTGAGGGTGAGAGCCGACATAAAAAAAAAAAAGTACAACAAAAAAAAAAAAAGCGTCGTTCGCACTTTTACCGCCGTGAGTCGAACGGAAGGATTCGGCATTGGGCGACGGGAATCCGGTTGGGGTACAGCGATGAAAAGCCTTCGCCCAAACGCAACGGTAGAGGTAGATGCGGATGGAGCGCGGAAGGGAGAAGAGCACAAAGAACATCCCCTGCGTTCTTTCTATAAAGAGATTGAATAATGGCGAGGATGTGCAGTAGCTTTTTGTCGCAACATATATTTCATTTAATCTTTAATCTCTTCACTTTCCGCATCGAATCGTCGCATGGCAAAATCGTTTTTTGTTTTTAAATTAATGTTCAAAATTGTTCTCTCGTTATTTCTGACGGCGCCTAATTTTGAGAGAGAAATTTGAGAGAAACCCGATCGGATAAAAATCTTAAAAAAAAAATCGAGCATATCGAAGGTGTTGAAAAGATTGTTTGTTCATGATAATAATTCGAAAATGTTGTTAACAAATTAGTGAAATAAACATTTTTTTTTTTTTTTTTTTTTTTTTTCAGAATTTTATGTCATGTTTGAAAATTGCGATTTTAAAAGAAATTTTGGCACAATGAAAATGCAATATTGATATAATGCATAAAATTCCGAAAAAATTCACACGCATTCGGCAAAATTGACGAATCATTTTCGTGAGAAAAAAAAAAAAAAAAAATAGGTTGCCGGCTAATTTGTTGCATAATGTTTTGTTTCGGTAATTTGTTGATGACATTTTGGAATTATTATTACGTGTGATTTCAATGCGAGTATTTTCAAAATTTTATCTTATGTCTGATAATTGCGATTTTAAAGAAATTTCGGCACAAATAAAATGCGATATACAAATATTGAACAAAATTCCGAAAAAATTCAAACGCATTCAGAAAAATTGACGAATCATTTTTGCAAAAAAAAAAAAAAAGAATGAGTTGCATTCAATTTGTCGCATAATGTTTTGTTTCGGTGAATTCTTAATAACATTTTCGAACTAATTGCGCGATCGCACTTGTCGGAAAAGGTTTTATCGCACTAGTGTCGTAAATTACAATTACAACACCGTTTCGGTGTAAAAATCAATTCGCGATATTTTGAAGTTGCGTTGATCTTCGGGCTCGCCTCAAGTAGGGAAGACCGCGAGAAAATGTGGAGCCTAATTTTGAGAGAGGAATTAAAGAGAAAAACCCGATCGGATAAAAACCTGAAAAAAAAAAATCAAGCATACGAAAGTTGTTGAAAATATTGATTATACATAATAATAATTCCACAATGTTAACAAATTACTGAAATAAATCATGATTTTTTTTTTCTTTAGAATTTTATGTCATGTTTGAAAATTGCGATTTTACACAAAATTTTGGCATAAAGAAAACGCAATATTCAGACATAACACAAAATTCCGAAAAAAAATTCCGAAACGCATTCAGAAAAATTGACGAATCATTTTTGCAAAAAAAAAAAAAAAAAAAAAAATTAGTTGCATTCAATTTGTCGCATAATGTTTTGTTTCGGTGAATTTTTAATAACATTTTCGAACTATTGCGCGATCGCACTTGTCGGAAAAGGTTTTATCGCACTAGTGTCGTAAATTACAATTACAACACCGTTTCGGTGAAAAATCAATTCGCGACATTTTGAAGTTGCGTTGATCTTCGGGCTCGCCTTAAGTAGGTAAGACCGTGGAGGAAGCCGATAGTTCGTCTCGTCGTCAATATGTTTTCTGAATAGGATAAAAATTCAAGTTCGTACCGCTCTCGAGCGGCGGGTGTGCTCGAAAGGGCGGTACCATGACGACTGCAAGGGGAGCGGCGAGGCGAAGGGTGGTCACGGTGAATAGACAGTGCTAGCCTCGTCCATCTCTGCACGGTCCTCATCTGCCCACTTTCTCCCCCTTTTCTTTTTTTCTCGATATTAACGTCGATAATGATATCCGACGAAAAATATAAAGCACCAGCAGCTGGCTCAAAAGATGCTTCGCGTCCTCGCTATGCACTATTGAATTTTTATAAACCGAAAATTTATATTTTCGGAGATATAACCGGAAATACGTCACTTCCAGTTTAAAAATCTCAGTTTTTTGGACAGAAAAAGTGTGTCACCTCCGGTTTGAAAATCTCCTTTTTTGGACTGAGAGTGACTTCATACCGGAAACATGTCACTTCCGGTTTTAATATCTCATTTTTTCGAACAAAAATGCGTAACTTCCGGTTTGAAAATCTTATTTTTTCGACCAAGAGTGACTTCATACCGGAAATATGTCACTTCCGGTTTGAAAATCTTATTTTTTTTTACCAACAATGTGTCACTTCCGGTTTGATAATCGCATTTTTTCGATCAAAAATTTGTCACTTCCGGTTTAAAAATCTCATTTTTTTTTTCGACCAAAAATTTGCCACTTCCGCTTTGAAAATCTCCTTTTTTGGACTGAGAGTGACTTCATACCGGAAATATGTCACTTCCTGTTGAAAAATCTCATTTTTTTCGAGCAATAATGTGTGCACTTCCTGTTTTAAAATCTCACTTTTTCGACCGAGAGTGACTTTATACCGGAAATATGTCACTTCCGGTTTGAAAATCTCATTTTTATACGACCAATAATGTGTCACTTCCGGTTTGAAAATCTCCTTTTTTGGACTGAGAGTGACTTCATACCGAAAATATGTCACTTCCGGTTTAAAAATCTCATTTTTTCGAACAAAAATGCATCACTTCCGGTTTGAAAATTTCATTTTTTCGACCGAGAGTGACTTCATACCGAAAATATGTCACTTCCGGTTTGAAAATCTCATTTTTTCGAACAAAAATGCGTCACTTCCGGTTTGAAAATCTTATTTTTTCGACCGAGAGTGACTTCATACCGGAAATATGTCACTTCCGGTTTGAAAATCTCATTTTTTCGACCAAAAAATGTGTCACTTCCGGTTTGATAATCGCATTTTTTCGACCATAAATGGGTCACTTCCGGTTTGAAAATCTCCTGTATTCAATTGAAAGTGACGTCATGCCGGAAATGCGTCACTTCCGGTTTAATAATCTAATTTATTCGATTAAACAAAATCATTTACTTCCGGCAAATGCGGTAAATGCGGTCACTTCCGGTTTGAGAATGTCAGTTTTTCGACCAAAAAACGTGACTTCCGCTTTGAGAATGTCATTTTTTTTCGACTGAAAGTGACGTCATACCGGAAATACGTCACTTCCGGTTTAAAAATCTCATATTTTGACCGGAAGTAACGTCATGCAGAAAATACGTTACTTTTCGTCCATAACCATCGCTTTTTGACCGTCGACCCGTCAACCTGTCAAGCTGGCAATCTACCAACATTTTAACCTACCCCTCTATCAACCTACCATCCCCTTAACCTATCAACCTACCAAACGGTCAACCTGTCAAAGTCCATGTATCAAATTTAAAATTCTATAAATAAAATATCAATTTCGAGGTGCAGAAATGAACTCGAAATCTGAATATTTTTTATTCTCCCCCTGTCCTGTCGACAGTTCTACCCTCCAGTCATAATACATTACGTTTCTCCCTCTCCCTGTGTCTTCGATTTCCTCCTCTCCCATAAATATCCCAAAATCGAAACGCCCTTAGCAAATAAGTAGAAGCTTCAATATCATTTTCGACGAAAACGAATATTAAAAAAAAAAAAAATCTCCGAGAACTTCTCTTCACATATCGCTTCTCATTCCACTGTGCAGCAGACGAGCAAAAGAATGCGCCATTTCGTCGGAATAAAAAAATCTCCCACCATTTTCCAAAGCCCCGCAACGATATTTTTCTACACGCCGTAGCTTCGACATATATTTTCGACTATACGCGCTAAAGTATTTTCTTTCCGATCTCACCCTCTCGACCCTCCGTCTCGGGTTGCCTATGACGACGCTTATACCCCATCCACTACGCGCATTCAGTTGCAGCGAACGTAATTTCAGCGACGATAAAGCTTCGTTTTCCCCGCAGCATCGCTCCCTCATTTTTATCTCTTTTTCTCTTCGTATATCTCTTCACAATATATCAAAGTCTCGCCACCGACGCAGCCGTCGCCGCCGTGTACGTAAATCGGGAGGGGACTTAAGCCCCTATTATTCTCACTTCCCTTACAGGACCCACGACCCTGCAATTCTAAGGCCCGCCTAATGAAATCATGCCCTTATTATTCTGAGTCCCTTTAATGAACTTAAGTCGCCCTGGGCTCCTTGTTGTGTCTTTCGGAAACTTTTCATCCGAGCGCTCGAACCAACACGACGCCGTAGTATATATAACTTTTTGGCAAGTACTTTTTGGTACTTCAAGTATTTTTTTAACACTCCAAGTACTTTTCAGTACTTCAAGTATATTTTAACATTCCAAGCACTATTCGGTACGTCGAGTACTTCTTAGCACTTCAAGTAGTTTTTAGTACTTCAAGTACTTTTTAGCACTTTGAGTACTTTTTAGCAATTGCAGTACTTTTTAGCAATTGCAGTACTTTTTAGCAATTCAGTACTTCTTAGCACTTCAAGTACTTCTTAGCACTTCAAGTACTTCGTAGCACTTCAACTACTTCGTAGCACTTCAAGTACTTCTTAGCATTTCAAGTACTTCATAGCGCTTCACGTACGTCGTAGCACTTCAAGTACTTCTTAGCACTTCAAGTACTTCGTAGCACTTCAAGTATATCTCAGCACTTCAAGTACTTCTTAGCACTTCAAGTATATCTCAGCACTTCAAACAGTTGTTGGCACTTCAAGTACTTTTAGCACTTCAAGCAGTTGCTGACAGTTCAAGTACTTTTAGTACTTCAAACATTTGTTAGCACTTCAAGTACTTTTAGTACTTCAAGCAGTTGTTGGCAGTTCAAGTACTTTTAGTACTTCAAGCAGGTGTTAGTACTTAAAGTACTTCTTAGCAATTTCAGTATTTAGCACTTCAAGTATATCTTAGCACTTCAAGTACTTTTAATACTTCAAGTAGTTTTTAGCAAAGTTTCAAGTACTTTTATTTATGAATTCAAGTGGCAGGTACAAGGACTTTTTAGTAATTCCAGTACTTCTCAGCACTTCAAATATATCTTAGGACATCAAGTACTTTTCAGCACGCCAAGTAGTCTTTAACCGTCTCGACGATTTATTTCAGTTCCGAAATGAATAAATAAAATCCCGCGTTCTCGAGAAAACAAAAGAAAGATTTGCAGTGTTTGTCCCTACAAGTATTTTCCATTTTCCATACATATGTACACATCCATACACACACATGTGTAAACTGATATTGGTATTTTTTTAACGGGGGAAAAATGGACAAAAACGGTCCTTTTTGCCCCGCTCGCCCCTAACAGTCTGTAACATCGCATGCGGGAGGGCCGGAAAGGCCGATATGCGTATGCAGGGGTGCGTGTGTCGCCGCACGAAACGTGCCAATCAAGACCAAAGGGAATTCTCACTTTCCCTCCCCGGCGACACTGTTGCTGGTTAATTGTCTCTCGCATGTCACACCGCTGACGCAAGAGCGGTATACACAGAAGGGTACGGCCGTTCAGAGATTTAAACGTTCCGTACGAGCATGTAGAGCCGAGATTGGGTTTTGGCGAGGATCAAAGAAAGGTGTTTTTGCTCCTTTCGTCGAAACGGAATACTAAATGGATTTATTTTTTTGGGATTTAATGTTACTGTTTAAGGATTTTTTGAGATGGTTCGATTGTGGTTACGGTTTTTAGGCACTCTGGAGCTTGCGGTTCGGTTACTTCCAATTCGTAAGGTTTCCGGAGAGGTCTACTTATTCGATTACAAAATTCGAGGTCTCTGTGACCTCGTTAACGATTTTTCGTTTCTCACGTTTTTATCCTTAGCGGATTCAAGTACATTTCCGATTCAAAATTCGAGGTCTCGGTGACCTCAAAAGCAATTTTTCGTTTTTGGCACTTTTATCATTGGCGGATCGTTGTAAGTGGTTCATTTCCGGTTAAAAACTCTCGCGACACGCCTATCTTCATTCGCTTAAAAAATTTGAGGTCTTTGTGACCTCAAAAGCAATTTTTCGTTTTTTGGCACTTTTATCGTCTGCGGATCGTCCTAACTGATACATTTCCGGTTAAAGACTCTCTTGACGCGCCTATTTTTATCCGCTTACAAAATTTGAGGTCTTTGTGACCTCAAAACCCATTTTTCGTTTTTTGGCACTTTTATCCTCTGCGGATCGTCGTAGCTGGTACATTTCCGGTTAAAAACTCTCGTGACACGCCTATTTTCATTCGCTTACAAAATTTGAGGTCCCTGTGACCTCAAAAGCAATTTTTCGGTTTTTGACACTTTTATACTCAGCGGATCGTCGTAACTGGTACATTTCCAGTTAAAAACTAGCCCAACACGCCTATTTATCCGTTTACAAAATTCAAGGTCTCTCTGACCTCAAAACCCTATTTTCATTTTTTTTTTCGCTCATTTGTACTCGGCGGATTCTCGCAAGCCGTACATTTCCGTTTCGAAATTTTCGTCACACCACTCTCTTTATCCCTCGAATCGCGACATTCGGAACTGTCCATCCGATGTTCGATCATCAACACCTAAAATTGGCGGCTCAATCTACCTCCGAAAAAACTGCATGACCTCACTCACATGACTCGCACTCTTCCCGTAGAAACAATCCTCCCTCCGCTCTATTTTGCCCCGTAACGTGCAACGAACATTGTCACGCGAGCCCGTTCACCTTTATATTCCCCTAGGCAATAATCTGTAGAAAAGGAGTTCTTTTTTTTTACTACATAGCCATCCGCAGTTATAGAAGAGCGATGCTCGTCATCGGTAACGCGAGGGTCGTACCAGGACGCGCCACCCTCGGACGCGACGCGTTTTGTCGAACCTTTTATTTTGTATCGCTAAACCCAAACGGGGATCGATAAAACATTCCCGATATCGAAACGTTACCATTTCCCGAAAACGATTCACCGTTCTTCGGATCCCCAATGTCAGACAATCTCATGTTGGGTTCCCTAACTACAGATATATCTCGAGCCGGGACAACGTCCAGGTGCTTCGATTTTTATGGCATTCAAGCCCGACGCTAGTGAGGTCGAGGGACTGTTTCCGCTCTGCCGAGTAATGGAGGATATTAGTCTGCAAAAGCTCCCCCAAGCCGTTGCCCCTCTACAAGGCCTCCGTTTCACCCACCGGGGTAATCGAGTTTTTCGGCAGACTCACGACCATCCGTTTAATCGTGGTAATTTTTTTTTCCTACCAATCCTTTTGAGTGTGCTGCAACCCTCGAGAAGAAGATGCTTCAGTCGTCGGGCAGTTTTTCCTCGCAGCGGCTGGACGAGAAAATTGCCTTATCTTTCTTGCCCTTCAATCCCGACCTTAATTCATTCAATCGGAGGAGGGTTACCGGTATCGATGCACGGAGCTCCTAGTGTGACGGTTCCTCGTAAGTAAAACCCGTTGCGGGTCGGACATAATGAAATTGAGTCGCCCAATAGACTTTTACATTTTTCATGGAAGATCCTCGAGAGGAATAGTGATTCAAATGTATTAAGTCGCAAGAAAGCATTTTTTTCAGTGCTTCTAAGCTGGTAAACGAAAAAAAAGTACCGTTTTTGGTACAATTATGGTAGAATACGGAGCTTGTCGAAAAATTCGGAAATATAAATTATGGAATCGTATTCACGGTTAAAAACTGAGAAAACTTTCCCTTTGAAATTTTTCTCGGCGTTGCGTAGTTTCTGAGTTACGAGCACTTGAGTGAATGAGGTCGCGACTGTCGCGCCAGCCACCGACCTCATCGGCGAGAAACTTCAATCGCTCGTAACTCGAAAACCGCGCACTGTACGAACTTTCGGCAAAGGGAAAATTCCTTCCATTTTTCACCTACAATACGATCTCGCACTTTCCTGACAATTTTCCGCCAATGTCCAACTACCATGGCCGATTAACGACCAGAGTTACGAAGTAAACGAATTCCCCCAGGAAACGAATTCCGTCAGTAAACGAATTCCAACAGGAAACGATATTATCGGAAGTTTGCGAAGTCCAGGGCGATTGTCAATTACAAGAGCCTCATACGTGTACACTCTTGCTTATTGTACGTCATCCCCTTGTGCAAACCGGTAGGCCCGCATTGTAGTGCACGGTAAATTCCGTAGCGACGAAACAGTAGCAACGGAAGACAGTTACGATAGGATAGCAGCGTTTCGAAAAATTCGGATTTATAAATTATGGAATCATATTCACGGTTAAAAACTGAGAAAACTTTCCCTTTGAAATTTTTCTCGGCGTTGCGTAGTTTCCGAGTTACGAGCACTTGAGTGAATGAGGTCGCGACTGTCGCGCCAGCCACCGACCTCATCGGCGAGAAACTTCAATCGCTCGTAACTCGAAAACCGCGCACTGTACGAACTTTCGGCAAAGGGAAAGTTTCTTCCATTTTTCACCTAGAATACGATCCCGCACTTTCCTGACAATTTTCCGCCAATGTCCAACTACCATGGCCGATTAACGACCAGAGTTACGAAGTAAACGAATTCCGCCAGTAAACGAATTCCAACAGGAAACGAATTCCAACAGGAAACGATATTATCGGAAGTTTGCGAAGTCCAGGGCGATTGTCAATTACAAGAGCCTCATATGTGTACACTCTTGCTTATTGTACGTCATCCCCCTGTGCAAACCGGTAGGCCCGCATTGTAGTGCACGGTAAATTCCGTAGCGACGAAACAGTAGCAACGGAAGACAGTTACGATAGGATAGCAGCGTTTCGAAAAATTCGGAAATATAAATTATGGAATCATATTCACGGTTAAAAACTGAGAAAACTTTCCCTTTGAAATTTTTCTCGGCGTTGCGTAGTTTCTGAGTTACGAGCACTTGAGTGAATGAGGTCGCGACTGTCGCGCCAGCCACCGACCTCATCGGCGAGAAACTTCAATCGCTCGTAACTCGAAAACCGCGCACTGTACGAACTTTCGGCAAAGGGAAAGTTTCTTCCATTTTTCACCTAGAATACGATCCCGCACTTTCCTGACAATTTTCCGCCAATGTCCAACTACCATGGCCGATTAGCGACCAGAGTTACGAAGTAAACGAATTCCGCCAGTAAACGAATTTCAACAGGAAACGATATTATCGGAAGTTTGCGAAGTCCAGGGCGATTGTCAATTACAAGAGCCTCATATGTGTACACTCTTGCTTATTGTACGTCATCCCCCTGTGCAAACCGGTAGGCCCGCATTGTAGTGCACGGTAAATTCCGTCGCGACGAAACAGTAGCAACGGGGGGACAGAAGCGCTGCTGTTAGGAAGGGGGAAAGCGGCTCATCGTCGACGAAATGTGATTATCGGGTTTCCTAAATCGAGTTTACCCGAACGAATGCACCGTCACGCTTGCCAAACACGTGTAAGCAAATAGTACGTAACGATATGTGTTCCCTGGCTGAATCGACGTAGAAATATACTCGGCTTGCTGTCTCTCGCGGCAGCGGAGAGAGAGAGGGAGATGGATACCGAGGTGGGGACGTTGCGTATGCAACGACCTTCCACGACTCTCGATGTCACATACGGCGGAGACCTTCGACGGAAGCTCGAACCTTTTAGGGGATGGAATAGCAAATACGAGCCATCTCGGCACTCCGTGTCGGATTTCTTCATTTTTTTGTCGGCTCGAAGATGATGAAAATTGTAAAAAATAAATGCGATGAAAGAAAGTAGTCATTGTGTCTTAAAATGACCTCGTTGCGTTTTAAAAATGAGGCTTCGAATCTTCTCTCTTCTTAAAGACCTCATTCGGTCGCGAAAAAGGAAAACCTCGTCCCGTCTTAAAAAAGAGACCTCATCTAGTCTTAAAAATGACCTCACCTAGTCTCAAAATCAGACCTCGTCCCGTCTTAAAAAAAGAGACCTCATCTAGTCTTAAAAATTACCTCATCTACTCTCAAAATCAGACGTCGTCTAGTCCAAAAAGACAATCTTGTCTTCAAAATGAGACCTCACCAAGTCTCTAAAAATACTTCATCCCGTCTTAAAAAAGAGACCTTGTCTGGTCTCAAAAATGACCTCATCTGGTCTAAAAAGATCATCTTTTCTTAAAAAAAAAGAGACCTCATGAAGTCACAAAAAATACCTCATCTCGTCTTAAAAAAGAGACCTCATCAAGTTAAAAAAAATGACCTCACCCCGTCGTAAAGAAGAGATCCTGTCCGGTCTTAAAAGGCGGCCTCATCTCGTCTTAAAAACGAAGAAAAGGAGACCTCGTTTAATTCAGAGAAAAACATTGAAACCCAAATTTTAATGAAACGCGTCTCGCCTGATAAATTTTTTTTTATTAATATCGCCGTGACATTCTCAGCTCTGGAAAGAAAAAGAAAAACCGCAGAAACTCGGTAATGTTCCTTTCGTTATTATCTCGCGCTCGGACATTAAATAAATGAAAAATGAGGCTCACCCTAGAGATTCCGCGCAGCTCCGTCTGCGCCCCTCAATCTCTCACCGGCACATCTCTTCCGGTAAATCTGCAGTTGGGCTTTTTTTTTCTCATCTGTTTTTTCATCCGGACTTTTTTAATCTCCTCGAGAGCCGGCCCTATCCGACGAGATGCCTCATCTCGTCGGATAGGGCCGGCTCCGGCCGCAAGTGCGCGCGAGGTTGTGAAAATGACGGGAATGATTAACGAAGAGAGCCGGAAAGTTTCGTATCTTTGTCGCTCGTGCGTTCAACTCTACGTGATAAAGCTTTACCGTGCTCTACTTATTTCACCTCGCATTCGTCGTTCTCACAATGTCAAGCAAGTATTCCCACATGATACAATTTTTCTCCCCTCCCAAAACCTTTCTCCGTACTCTTCGCGAAACTTATGTTTTCGTTTTGCTTCTCCGACTCGTTGTGTTATTTTTTTCTTTCCCAGGTATTGTATGGCGAGAGAGTCAAACACCCCTTTCAGTCGTGGGGCTGTTCAGCCCCCCAGACACAAAGAAAGTAGGTGAGACCATTTTTCATCGCGGGTTGTACCGCTCGCGAGAGAGCTCGAGATTTTGTTTTTAGACTTTCAGCATGAAAGCTCCCAAATTGCGATACATAACTGTTTTTAAGGGCATTTTTCCAAAAAAAGGTTCTTACATCGAGTTCTCTAAATCGAGTATCGAAGATCGTAAAGTGTATTTTATAGAGATATAATTTTCTAGCCGGGTAATTGGAACGTTCATCGAGCGCGGCGTGTTGTTGAACCCTGAGAGCCTTTTCTGCGAGGGCTAACTCCGCTCATTGTGATTATTTTTTGTCTTGTTGGTAGTGAAATTGAAACACCAGAATGTCTCTGACATTAAGGTCGAGGTCCCATTTCGATACGGCAAGTGGTTTCGAAATTACAGGCTCCGGAAGCTAAACCATGAACGATGTGAGACCTATTCTTGCATCACCTGTCCTATGCCTATCCTCATAGCTGTCCAGCTTGGTTAAATTTCAATGTTTTTGGGCTTCTTCGTAGTGAAATTGAAACACCAGAGTGTGTCCGATGTTAAGGTCGAGGTCCCATTTCCATACAGCAAGTGGTTTCGAAATTACAGGCTCCGGAAGCTAAACCATCAACGATGTGAGACCTATTCTTGCATCGCCTGTCCTATGCTTATCCTCATAGCTGTCCAGCTTGGTTAAATTTCAATCTTTTTGGGCTTCTTCGTAGTGAAATTGAAACACCAGAATGTGTCTGATGTTAAGGTCGAGGTCCCATTTCGATACAGCAAGTGGTTTCGAAATTACAGGCTCCGGAAGCTAAACCATCAACGACGTGAGACCTATTCTTGCATCGCCTGTCCTATGCCTATCCTCATAGCTGTCCAGCTTGGTTAAATTACAATCTTTTTTGGCTTCTTGGTAGTGAAATTGAAACACCACAATGTGTCCGATGTTACGGTCGAGGTCCCATTTCGATACAGCAAGTGGTTTCGAAATTACAGGCTCCGGAAGCTAAACCATCAACGATGTGAGACCTATTCTTGCATCGCCTGTTCTATGCCTATACTCATAGCTGTCCAGCTTGGTTAAATTACAATCTTTTTTGGCTTCTTGGTAGTGAAATCGATACGACGGAGTGTGACCAACGATTCTGACAAGGTCCCATGCCGATTTAGGAAATAGTGTAACGTTTTCATGTGTTCGAAGGTAAAAGCTCGATTTGGACCGAATCGATTCTCAGTACACTTGTCCGGTTTTACCGGGGAGAGAAAGGCTCGATTAAACTTTCGACGATATTGTCCATTCCCGTGACTCAATGATGTGGTAGTTTCTTACTTCGGATATTTCTCGTTAAAAACCGTTGTGAGCTTGGAGACTCGGAATCTCGTAGACGAAAGCCGGCCGGGCACTTTCTGGGGTTGGCTTCCGCTCCGGCACGCCAGCGGATGCGAAATACGTGCCGGAACTTTTCGATGCCCTCCCTCTTTAGATGTACCTACGGGACCCTCGGCTGCCAGCAGCAATGGACAGAACCGTAGAAAATTGTTGTATGAACTGGACGATTCGTATTCCCGGAGGGCCGAAACGATTCATCATAGCCGTCGAGGGCCGCGACGACGAGCTTTCATACATCGCTCGCGATACGCCGAACTGCAGCTCATGGAAGACGAGGGTGAAACTCTTGTACCCTTTTTTATTTCGAGCTCAAAATCAATGAAAAAATAATTTTTAAAAAAATCCGAGTTTTGTCTTCCCTTGTATACAAGGATTAAATGAATACTAAAAAAATTGATTTGATTTCGTTTGATTTCGTTTGATTTCGTTTGATTTCGTTTGATTTCGTTTGATTTCGTTTGATTTCGTTTGATTTCGTTTGATTTCGTTTGATTTCGTTTGATTTCGTTTGATTTCGTTTGATTTCGTTTGATTTCGTTTGATTTCGTTTGATTTCGTTTGATTTCGTTTGATTTCGTTTGATTTCGTTTGATTTCGTTTGATTTCGTTTGATTTCGTTTGATTTCGTTTGATTTCGTTTGATTTCGTTTGATTTCGTTTGATTTCGTTTGATTTCGTTTGATTTCGTTTGATTTCGTTTGATTTCGTTTGATTTCGTTTGATTTCGTTTGATTTCGTTTGATTTCGTTTGATTTCGTTTGATTTCGTTTGATTTCGTTTGATTTCGTTTGATTTCTCAATGCAATATTATGCTCCGTCATGCGAATGAAGAAAATTTGTATTCGCCAAGTACGTCAGTGTTCTATGTTGACTAAATTTCGCATACCTTTGCACGCAAAGTATTTATGAAGGTAAAAAAAAAAAAAAAATAAGCAGAAGTAAAAGTCTTTCGCGTTCGTCCGTGAAATTATTTGCTTTCGACCCTCTCGGTCCAGACATAACATTCCTAACCGTGAATTTCCCTGCGGAGCTTTCCGCCCGCTTCGCCAGACGGCGAGTCCGCACATGCATACTCTCATCGTTCCGGAATCAAGACTTCGCCCCGTTTACATTGGCGAACACACAGTCTGAACGAGAGAGCGAAAGAGACGGGAAGATGGAGCGAAAGAGCGCAAGTAAAAAAAAAAAAAAAAAAAAAAAGTCGACAGCACAAAATCCTCTGCCAGGAAGTTATCCGAGTCAGGCCGGGAGCGTTTTCCGATACGGAAATGAACGAATCGATCGACGGCGCTGCGAAACGCCGATGCACGTATAAAATTATGATAAAACAATTTTTTTAAATTTTCTTTTAAAATTAATTAACGGTATTGGAAGCCCTTTTACGTAAACTGTTCATTAATTTTGCACTAAAATTTGTACTGATGCAAATTTTTGTAATTTTCATATCTGGTATTATATTTTCCAAAAAAGAGTACATTAACATTGAATTAATGTAAGCAATAAAGGCAAATTTCATGTTCTAGTACATTTAATTTACAATTTACTTCTACACTCTACCCCAAAAATATTGTTATCGTTATTGTATAAATAATAATAATAATAATAATAATAATAATAATAATAGCAACAAGTGCCTAATATTGCTGTTACGATTCAACGCATCCGAAAATCCCAGCAATCTTCAGAAATTCTCATCTCCCTCGAACTTTCTCCCAGCGACGATAACCGCGTTCAGTTTTAACGCGGAATTATAAGTAGTTACAGCATTGTATAACGTAAGGCGGCAGAAAGGGGATTTTTTTTTTCTTCAGTCGCGCGCTCGTCACATTCAGTGGCTGTCGAAAGCATTCTCTCGCCTCCCTTCGTGGAACACATACATGTACAAAAAAAAAAAAATAAAAAGAAATGTTCTATTGTACTATATACGAAACTGGAGCGCTATCGACCGTCACGGGCCCGGCCAGCGGCTTTCTACTTCTCGGGGATTGGGATTTGCCTCGGGCATGGCAGTCGCTGTGCCACTAAACCATAAAGCCTCGCATTCGGTGGGGTGGATAGAGAACGTTTCATCCCTAAGTCATTTCAGTGACACGAGGCATGATGTAAGGGGATAGCTCTCTTCTTAACCAAAGCCACGAGGGATCTCATCTTGCTCTACTTGCTTCTGCTTCTTCTTCGTCGCCTTCTTCGCGTGATGCATCCCTCGGCTCGAATTTCTCACTGCAGGCTATGCAATTTCTCTTCGCCAATGGAGAAACCGGCTCAGCTTTCTTCCGAACTGTCACGTACTCTCTTAAACTTGATGCCATGTCAGCTTGAATTATACCATCTCTTGAACCAAAAAAAAATATCCTCGATTCTGGAAAATCTTCGTTTTAATACCATTTAATCTGTCATTTTAACGAAACGGTATTGGAGTATCGCCGTATTGGATGTTGTGGTAGTGGATGCTGTGGTAGTGGATGCTGTGGTAGTGGACGCTGTGGTGGTGGACGCTGTGGTGGTGGACGCTGTGGTGGTGGACGCTGTGGTGGTGGACGCTGTGGTGGTGGACGCTGTGGTGGTGGACGCTGTGGTGGTGGACGCTGTGGTGGTGGACGCTGTGGTGGTGGACGCTGTGGTAGTGGATGCTGTGGTGGTGGATGCTGTGGTGGTGGATGCTGTGGTGGTGGATGCTGTGGTGGTGGATGCTGTGGTGGTGGATGCTGTGGTGGTGGATGCTGAGGTGGTGGATGTGTGGTAGTGGATGTTGTGGTAATGATTGTGTGGTAATGGATGCTGTGGTAGTGGATGTTGTGGTAGTGGATGTTGTGGTAGTGGATGTTGTGGTAGTGGATGTTGTGGTAATGATTGTGTGGTAATGGATGCTGTGGTAGTGGATGTTGTGGTAGTGGATGTTGTGGTAGTGGGTGTTGAAGTAGTGGGTGTTGAAGTAGTGGGTGTTGAAGTAGTGGGTGTTGAAGTAGTGGGTGTTGTGGTAGTGGGTGTTGTGGCAGTGGATGTTGTGGTAGTGAATGTTGTGGTATTGCGTGTTGTGATATTGGGTATTGTAGTATTGTGGTATTGTGGTATTGGGTGTTGTGGTATTGTGGTATTGGGTGTTGTAGTATTGTGGTATTGGGTGTTGTAGTATTGTGGCATTGGGTGTTGTAGTATTGTGGTATTGGGTGTTGTAGTATTGTGGTATTGGGTGTTGTAGTATTGTGGTATTGGGTGTTGTAGTATTGTGGTATTGGGTGTTGTAGTATTGTGGCATTGGGTGTTGTAGTATTGTGGCATTGGGTGTTGTAGTATTGTGGCATTGGGTGTTGTAGTATTGTGGTATTGGGTGTTGTAGTATTTTGGTATTGGGTGTTGTAGTATTATGGTATTGGGTGTTGTAGTATTGTGGTATTGGGTGTCCCAAAATTGTCTGCTCTATTGTGGTTCTGTGGTCCTCTGGCGTTGTGGTATTAGAATAATACTATTTTCAGTATTTCCTTCAATCCAAAATTGTCATTGTAAATGGCACTGTGAACTCCAGTATTTCCGTGCCATACCTTACAAATTCCAAACACGAATAATGCGACATTAATTCAGCCCTACAACTGTATCTTCGTTCGACTTCGCTCGGAGGTCTGTTACTTCCTCACAGATGAAACTCGCCAATCTAGGGAGACCAGACGATATGCATATAGTTTACAGGACGATGAGCGAGACAGCGAAGCGCCGGAGCAGACTAGACATCGACAATGCGCAATTAAGACGGACAGTGGAGAATCTCAACTACGCATTCGCCGTCGCGCTCTCGGCGTTGTTCAACACAAATCGAGAGAGGGGAGACGTCATCCAGATCGGAGTCGCGGAGGTTCAACACGTGTCTAACAGACGAGACAATGGGCTCCTACCTAGAGACCAATCGAGAGTCTCGTCATTCCGGGTGAGTCCGATTGTCATCTCGTCCCGTGTACACGCCGCGAGACGAGACGAACGCGAAATAGAAATTGGAATCCGGCTGGCAGATCGAGAGGTGGGATTTATGCCCTCATCTATTTGGCGTCAATAGAGATGACATTTCTCTTCACGGATACATTAATCAAGAGCGGTGGCGGAATATATGTTTTGGCTGGTTGATTATCGGGGAAAGAGTGTAATCGTGATTGATCGTTGATCAAACTCGAATGAGTCGCATTGTTCTGTTTCTAAGCCGCGCACGATAATGGGTTGATTTTTGAAGGTTTTTTTTTTCACCAGGTGGACGCGTCACTTAGACAGGGTGGGTCGGGAATTGCTCGAGAGATCCACATATAGCCACACAACAAGTTTCGTTCAAATCCATAGACGCAATCAGCTGGGAGAGCGAAAACAGCAGTGAGGTTGGATTTGAGGTCGAGGTCGGTTTTCGATGGGCCATCTTCAAAACGCGATATCTCGGAGAGGATCGAACGTACGGTTATGAGACAGGGCTCATTTTTGAGAATGGACTTCACCCTTCAAAACGAGCGGTGGTTCATTGCAGCAGGGCTTGTACTTTCCGAGATATCAGGTTTTGAAGATGATCCATCGAAGAGGCGAGTATCGTACATTGACTCGCTCTCAAGGGAGCAATGAAAACCTGAAAGATGGAAAAAGTAGATAAATCATTGACAAATGGAATGATGATGTGACACGAGTGAAATAAGCGCAACCTTAAACAAAGTAAACCAAAATTGAAGAAAAAAACGTGACTACAGAGATTGAATCCAAGATTGAAGTTCCGTTCTATCGACCGGATCCAATTCTCTTAATAAACGTGAATCAAAGAAAAAGTTTTTTCATCGACCCTTTCTTCCGCATCAAGTAACACGGTATCTTCCAGGATCGCCTGACAGAAGCAGACACGCGAACTCTACGACAAAGGGTCCTGAGGAAACAATGATAGCCGGTGGATCGTAGAGAAAGGATAGGACATTGAGACAAACGACCATCCGACAATGTTCCTTTGAGATGGAACGCGCAGTATCGCCAAGGCCTTGGCTTGTTGTCGTTTCGCGGAGGGAAAAACCGGAGAGTTTATCCGGCTGTCCTGAACAAGGTTTTGTAGAAAATGAGCGTGGGAGCTGGCAAGCTTACCGTATCACTGGCACTGCTCTTCTCAGAGCAAGCCATAAACGATTCCAACGAGGGATTCGTGTATCAGATTTTCTTTACTCCCTTCAATATCATTCTTGATTCGCCCATTTTTTCGTCCAAAGGACGATAAATTAATTTATACTTCGTTTAGACTCGATTTTTTTGATCGTGCAATTCATTTCTATTTTTAACAATTGGCATGAAAGAAATCTAGCCAATTTTTTTTTCTGGAGCAGTGAACGACATCCTCGGATAAATCGATAATGCAAATTGTTTCGAATTGACATGAAGATTATTGGATCGTATTCTAGGTGTGAAACTGAACAGTTTTTCCCTTTACCAAAATTTTCTACGGTGCGTAGTTTTCGAGTTACGAGCTGTTGAATGTTAGGCAATGAGGTCGATTGGTAGATGGCGCGGCAGTCGCCGGAATGACCTCATCTACTAAATCGCTCCTAACTCGAAAACTGTGCACGGTAGAAAAAAGTGGCAAAGCAAAAGTCGCTTCATTTATTAACGTTGAATATGATTACGAAAGTTACGAGTAATCTAGGCAACGAGGTTTCCCCGCTAGATGGCGCGTCAGCCGGCATACCGACCTCACCTACTAAATCGCTCCTAACTCGAAAACTGTGCACCGTAGAAAAAAGTGGCAAAGCAAAAGTCGCTTCATTTCTTAACGTTGAATATGATTACGAAAGTTACGAGTAATCTAGGCAACGAGGTTTCCCCGCTAGATGGCGCGTCAGCCGGCATACCGACCTCATCCACTAAATCGCCCCTAACTCGAAAACTATGCACCGTAGAAAAAAGTGGCAAAGTGAAAGTCGCTTCACTTCTTAACGATGAATATGATGCAAAAGTTACGGGCAATCTGTGCAACGAGGTTTTCCGCCAGATGGCGCGTCAGCCGGCAGACCGACCTCATCTACTAAATCGCCCCTAATTCGAAAACTATACACCGCAGAAAAAAGTGGCAAAGTGAAAGTCTCTTCACTTTCGAGCGACGGATACACACAAGCAATTTTTCAATGCAAATTCGAGAAACCTCGTCCAAATTTCCTCCGCCAAGACAACAAACATTTCCTCCCAGTGAACAAAAAAAAATTAAAAATCACTCCCAAACACAACCTTTCGTTTCGAATTTCATCTTCTAACGATCACGCGCAGCTTGCTGCGAGATTCTAATCATTATCAGTTATCCCACTCGTCCGCCACTGAAGTTCGAGTTTCCTCCGCCAAGCGAGTAAGGATAACTGTGAAACGGTAAATTGACTCGGATAAAGTTGAAATTAAAGCACGAACGCTCCGCAATCTCGTTCATCGGATATAAAAGCTCCGCACTTTCACCAACGATTTCGTATCGCCGCGCTAACTACTACAAATTGATTTAATCGCTCAATCCGCGGCAGAGCCAGCGTAACGCCCTCGTTCGCTGAGTCCGATATCAATCGCGGATGTGTTGTGTCTAGCGGAGGAGTTGGAAGACACGCTCGGGTGCGAGGATGAGGAGAGCCAAAAGAGGAGAGGAGGTCGTATCTAGCAGTGGTATAAGTTAAGGAAGGTCGGGTTTCCTCTCATGCGCGCGGTAAATCAAGTTAGCGACTTCACTTTCACCGTCTCGTCGCGGAGCAGCGTGGGCGTATAAAGCTTCCAATTAAAGCTCAGGCTGGCAGGCCGGAGGGAAGGAGACGCGACGAGGAGTGAGGTGAGCTTCTGGCTTCGGCTATGCGCATTTCTACCGCAGGCCTCATAACTACCGGCCTCCGGAGTTATGTCTACCAGACTCAGTAGCGCGGGCTCTGCGGAATTCCGATACGGACGGAGCGCTTAGCCGAGGTTTATTGACATGGAGGTGATCGTTAGACAACTTATCGATTTTCACTTATTTTTTGAGCCTGCAAAAAGAGCAGATATCGTTTTTGCTGAACTCTTCTTAGTCGAGGTCGTTAAATATTGATATTTTTTTGGCTTGTTTGTAGCGAAATCGATACGCCAGAGTGGAAGAGACACGTCTATCGAGGTGCCATATTATGAGACATTCTTTATCAACTGGCCCACTTTTTTCGGTCGATCTCTCAGATGTTTTTTAAAATTTGCCAGTTTGTGGTACTACTTGAGAGGTGCTTCTGTGATTTTTTTTTTTAGATTTTTAAAGTGCACCCTTCGGGATTTACGTCTTTTTTTAAATGGCAGCATATCTCAGAAAATATCGGTCACTCAAAAAATTCGTAGGAACATTAACTTTTTTATTTTCCATCGATTGAGGTCGATTGAGGTGCCATATTATGAGACATTCTTTATCAACTGGGCCACTTTTTTTGGCCGAGCTCTCAGATGTTTTTCAAAATTTGCCAGTTTGTAGTACTACTTGAGAGGTGCTTCTGGGATTTTTTTTTTTAGATTTTTAAAGTGCACCCTTCGGAATTTACGTCTTTTTTTAAATGGCAGCATTATCTCAGAAAATATCGGTCACTCAAAAAATTCGTAGGAACATTAATTTTTTTTATTTTTCATCGATTGAGGTCGATTGAGGTGCCATATTATGAGACATTCTTTATCAACTGGGCCACTTTTTTCGGTCGACCTCTCAGATGTTTTTCAAAATTTGCCAGTTTGTAGTACTACTTGAGAGGTGCTTCTGTGATTTTTTTTTTTTTTATTTTCAAAGTGCACCCTTCGGGATTTACGTCTTTTTTTAAATGGCAGCATTATCTCAGAAAATATTGGTCACTCAAAAAATTCGTAGGAACATTAACTTTCTTATTTTTCGTCAACTTTCGAATGACGTTAGAGCCATAATTTTCCCGATACGGGAAAACCCATGTTTCGTGAAAAAAATAAAATAAAATAATTTTTTTCTACTAAAAACACATCTTCGATTCTAGTCCCAATTTTACAGGATGTTTGGCATTTTATGAAGATTCTGAGAAAAAAAAATCCCAGAGTGGTACCTGCGATTCTTACGTACTAAAAAAATAATCAAATAATATAGTACTCTTTGAGAATTTTTTCAGATTTTTTAAACCATCCATTTAGAGCATGCGTTTTTTTTTTTTCAAATTTATATATCTTGAAAGGAATAAGTCGGGCAAAGGAAATTTAACGACAAAAAAGTTCTCTTTATTCATAAACTATTTAATGCCATATGTGTTATATTTTTGTTCGTTTTGCAAAAGTTATTTTTAGAAGAAAGGAATTAAAGTTATATTTTTTTCGTGCAATGCGACACCTTCGATTTCGCTGCCAATTTTTCAGGGTATTCAGCGATGTATAAAGAACCTACAAAAAAAAAAAAAAAAAAATGGCAAAGTAGTACTCGACGTAGTTGCTGAGCAAAAGAAAATAATAATCTAATATTGATATTTCAATATTTATTTTCTCGGAAAACGCATCTAGTTCCGCATCACCATTTTTTTTTTTTTTTTTTTTAAACATTTGTCCTATATCACCGACTGCGCTAAAAAGTTAACAGCAAGATTGAAGGTATCGCATTGGATGAAAAAGAAAATTGTCATGAAAATATTATATTACTATATTTTTTTGCTCAGCAACTACGTCGAGTACCATTTTGACAATTTTTTCGTAGGCTCTTCGTACATTGCCTTATACACCGACGAATTGGCAGCGAAATCAAAGCTGTTGCACTGCACGGAAAAATATAATTTGCATTTCTCTCTGCTACACGGTAAAAATAAATTGTAAATTTAATGTACTGGAATTTTAAAATTTCCTAATATTATTTACATCAATTGAACATTAATGTACTTTGCTTGTAAAATAAAAATACAAGATACAAAAATTACAAATCTTTTGCTTGAAATTTTTCAAAAGTTTTCATGAAAGATACAAATTTCACTGTAAAATTGCAACACCCATGTGTTTTAAATTTCAAAAACAGTTTATGTAAAGAAACTTCCAATACTGTTCATTGATTTTCAAACGGAATTTTTTTTACAGTGTAAAAACAGCCTTTGCAATATGAACAAAAAGATAACACATGTCGCATCAAATAGTCAATGACTAGAGAGAACTTTTTCGTCGTTAGATTTTTTTTTTGCCTAACTTATCCCTATCAAGATATACGAATTTGAAACAAAAACGCATCTCCCTAATTGGATGGATTAAAAAATCTGAAAAAAATTCACAAAGGACACTTTCAGGCGATACTAAAATGTGGCCAATTATGAGATAGATCTGAGAGGGTAAAAAAAAATTACAGACTGCGGAAGGTAAAAAAAATTCTGAACTCTCTCAACAAAATGCTTTAAAAAAATGTTCCAATTTTTTTCTTTCAAGATATATTAAATTTTTTTTTTCAAAATATATGAATTTGAAACAAAAACGCATCTCCCTAATTGGATGGATTTCAAAATCTGAGAAAATTCACAAAGGACACTTTCAGGCGATACTAAAATGTGGCCAATTATGGGATAGATCTGAGAGGGTAAAAAAAAATTACAGACTGCGGAAGGTAAAAAAAATTCCGAACTCTCTCAAAATGCTTTAAATAAATGTTCCAATTTTTTTTTTTCAAGATATATTAATTTTTTTTTTTTCAAAATATACGAATTTGAAACAAAAACGCATCTCCCTTATTGGATGGATTAAAAAATCTGAAAAAATTCACAAAGGACACTTTCAGGCGATACTAAAATGTGGCGAATTATGGGATAGATCTGAGAGGGTAAAAAAAAATTACAGGCTGCGGAAGGTAAAAAAAATTCCGAACTCTCTCAAAATGCTTTAAATAAATGTTCCAATTTTTTTTTCAAGATATATTAATTTTTTTTTTCAAAATATACGAATTTGAAACAAAAACGCATCTCCCTTATTGGATGGATTAAAAAATCTGAAAAAAATTCACAAAGGACACTTTCAGGCGATACTAAAATGTGGCCAATTATGGGACAGATCTGAGGGTAAAAAAAAATTACAGACTGCGGAAGGTAAAAAAAATTCCGAACTCTCTCAAAATGCTTTAAATAAATGTTCCAATTTTTTTTTTTTTTCAAGATATATTAATTTTTTTTTTTTTTCAAAATATACGAATTTGAAACAAAAACGCATCTCCCTAATTGGATGGATTTAAAAATCTGAAAAAAATTCACAAAGGACACTTTCAGGCGATACTAAAATGTGGCCAATTATGGGATAGATCTGAGAGGGTAAAAAAAAATTACAGGCTGCGGAAGGTAAAAAAAATTCCGAACTCTCTCAAAATGCTTTAAATAAATGTTCCAATTTTTTTTTTTTCAAGATATATTAATTTTTTTTTTTTTTCAAAATATACGAATTTGAAACAAAAACGCATCTCCCTAATTGGATGGATTTAAAAATCTGAAAAAAATTCACAAAGGACACTTTCAGGCGATACTAAAATGTGGCCAATTATGGGACAGATCTGAGGGTAAAAAAAAATTACAGACTGCGGAAGGTAAAAAAATTCCGAACTCTCTCAAAATGCTTTAAAAAATGTTCCAATTTTTTTTTTCTCCTTAGCATTCAACATCGTTAATTAAAAAATTAAAAAACAGTTTCTGTAGGGTGTACTGAATTCGAATGTCTCGAGGGAATTTTTTTTTTTTTTTTTTTTTTTTTCGTGGGATTTAAAGTTCCATCGACTGGGAATTGCGAATAAGGGTAGGAATTGTTGAAAGAGGGTCGGAGTTTGTCCCTCCACGAGCACAATTTTTCATTTAATTTAAAGAAGGCGTTCTGCTCCGGAGAGGCGTCGAAGGAAGCGTATCGACGACGATACGATCACGGCTAGTCTGCTAATCTAAATTTCCACAGCTCTCCGCGCGCCCCCTCGAAGCTTCCCCTTGTCAAAGGGTCGGCCGAGATCGAACACCCGAGGGGATCGTCGCAGTCACTGCACCCTCGTCAAGCACACTGGAGAGACTTAAATTTTTCCGTGGTTCCTGTGGAGTAATATTTTTTTTTTTTTTTTTTTTTTTTATTGGAGAGTAGTTAAAAGGATTTCCAGAGGATTTCCTTTTTTAAATGTCACATTATAATTTTTCATTCGAGGAGGGTTTGTCGAATCAATTTGCACTTTGGTAGTCCTTGAGTGATGGCCTTTATCTATGTATAAAAAAATCCCTAAATCTCCAACCAATTCCATTTTTTTGCTACGAGCGTGTAACTTTGGAAGGCAGGATGCGTCAAGGTTACTTGCAGCATTTCGTGATTCGACGTTGTAATTTTTATTTTCACTATTGTTCGACCAATCAATTCGCCCTTTGGCACACATCGAGAAAATGACTTTGCCCACTTATCAAAAAATCCCTAACCCTTTCGCCACTTTAATTTTTTTGCTACGAGCGTGTAACTTTGGAAGGCAGGATGCGTCAAGGTTACTTGCAGCATTTCGTGATTCGACGTTGTAATTTTTATTTTCACTATTGTTCGACCAATCAATTCGCCCTTTGGCACACATCGAGAAAATTACTTTGCCCACTTATCAAAAAATCCCTAACCCTTTCGTCACTTTAATTTTTTTGCTACGAGCGTGTAACTTTGGAAGGCCGGATGCATCAAAGCTACTTGGAGTATCTCGTGATTCGACGTTTTAATTTTTATTTTCAACATTTTATTTTCAACATTTTATTTTATTTTTATTAACAAGAGTTAAAAAAAAAGAAACAAATTGGTATTCGTAAAGCGTCCCCTCACTGAAAAGTTCCGCGATAGTCCTTCGAGGGAGAGCGAAAGAGCGCACGTGCATTCAAAAGGACTCCGCTCCCTTTCACAGAACGCGGGTTTCTCCGGCTCTCATACATGGTCTGACTCCCAAATCCTCACACATCCGTTTCTCTAATTGCTAATTAATCAACCGCGAATTGTGTCCTCTCCTACTCGGGTACTATTTACTCATATACATATATGAGTATATAGATATGCGGACGAATTTTTTCGAATAAAAAAATGTAATTTAGACCTTAATGCAAAAAAAAAATTCGCAACAAAAATAATCATAAAAAATAATATTATTATTATTATTTTATTAAGAATGGACAATTAAAGGGTTGCATACTGAATTAAAAATATTGCTGGAAGCGATAACTCTGAGGCTTTGGCAAATTTATTATTATTATTATTATTTATTTATTTATTTATTAAACGTAAGGTTCTAGAACTCCATTTTACATTTCGACTTGTTGCAATTTTTTTTTCCCACTATGGAGCAAAGCTAATGTATTTACTCATATATATGAGTGTATACATATATATATATATAGATATTATGTATATGTATATATATAGATATATATATATATGTATATAGATATACGACCAAATTTTTCCGAATAAAAAAAATGTTATTTAGACCTTACCTTTGCAAAAAAAAAAAAAATCTCGCAACAAAAACAACCATAAAAAACAATATTATTATTATTATTTTATTAAGAATGGACAATTAAAGGGTTGCATAATGAATTAAAAATATTGCTGGAGGCGATAACTCTGACGCTTTGGCAAATTTATTATTATTATTATTATTATTATTATTATTATTATTTATTAAACGTAAGGTTCTAGAACTCCATTTTACATTTCGACTTGTTGCAATTTTTTTTTTCCCACTATGGAGCAAAGCTAATGTATATACTCATATATATATATATACGACCAAATTTTTTCGAATAAAAAAAAATGTAATTCAGACCTTACGTTTGCAAAAAAAAAATCTCGCAGCAAAAACAACGATAAAAAATAATATTATTATTATTATTTTATTAAGAATGGACAATTAAAGGGTTGCATAATAAATTAAAAATATTGCTGGAAGCGACAACTTTGACGCTTTGGCAAATTTACATTTTCACTTGTTGCAACTTTTATCTTTTCCCTCTGGAATTTTTTTCCCGGAAGTTGTTGCTAGTGCATTGCTGCAATAATTGCTTCGGCTCATGCGACGTCAATTTTTTAAAGGTATCAAGCTATCGATTGCACGCAATCGAACTGGCAAAGGAAAAAAAAGGGGTGACCCAATATATGGTCAGTTCTGTATCGTGCCTCGAAATTACACAATGTGAATGTTGGATGGCAATTCTTAATGGGCTTACCGCGAGCTCTTGGTGAACCCTTACCTCCTATATCTTGTTAGCAAGCCTGCAACTTGTGACCCACATGCAGGCAACGATTAATCGCGGCCCTAAGCCGATTTACCTCTGCACAGCGATACTTCTCATTCCGTCAACGTCATCAAAGTCATCTATTTTATACATGTTCCCAAAACTTAAAAAAAAAAAAAAAAATTATGTAAAAAAAATATCTTATATCGTTGAAAGTGTATTTATTTTTTGTTGATTAAAATATGTTTATTTTATGTTGATAAACACGTATTTATTTTATGTTCATAAAAATGTATTTATTTTATGTTGATAAAAACGTATTTATTTTATGTTGATAAAAATGTATTTATTTTATGTTGATAAAAATGTATTTATTTTATGTTGATAAAAATGTATTTATTTTATGTTGATAAAAATGTATTCATTTTATGTTGATAAAAACGTATTTATTTTATGTTGATAAAAATGTATTTATTTTATGTTGATAAATATGTATTTATTTTATGTTGATAAAAATGTATTTATTTTATTTTGATAAAAATGTATTTATTTTATGTTGATAAAAATGTATTTATTTTATGTTGATAAAAACGTATTTATTTTATGTTGATAAATATGTATTTATTTTATATTGCTAAAAATTTATTTACAAATTTTGAAGTTCATCGCATTTTTTCATTACTGTATTTTTGCACATCTGCATTTTTTAAAAGTTACTATTACGATAGCCCCAGCTGATTGGTCTCTCACTAAATTTACAAATTTCTTTCGTAAAAAAAAAAAAAATGCGATCTGAAGGACATAATTAAAATAATAAACTTTTTTTAAAGTCTTCCTTTTCAAGTAATAAACTTTTTTCAGATACACGAACCTTTATTTACTGTGCACCAATACAGCAATATATTGTCCTGGTACCGGATGAATTCAAATTTCACGCTTATTGACGCGCTTTTCCGACAAGCGACAACATTTCAAAGGCCTAACGAATCAAACATTTTTTAATAAAAAAAAAAAAAAAAAACACTTCATATATATATATATATTTTTTTTGTGAACGTGCAGAGCCTGAAACGGCGAACGACGTGCTTTTGTAACGACCTCAATACGTCGGTGTTCACACGAGGTCACGGAATAAATTAATTTTTTTTTTTTTTTTTTTTTCAAAAGTCGATTTTTTTTTTTTAATTTTTTATCCTATGCGTCGTTTTTCTCCGCGAGGGATGAAAAGTGGTACGCTTTTTCTTTCTCCCCTTCGTTGAAATTTTAATGAGCTGCTTAAAGAGGTATTTTGAGGTCGCAGAGACGTGTGATTTTTTTGGTTCAGCCGCTCCATTCGAAGGAAGAGAATAAAATGGCTTAAGGAGGGAGTCTCGCCGAGGCTGACTTCGCATAAGTTCGACAAAAATAATAGAAAAATTGCAAGTACTTCTTGATGGTATAAAAATCTGAAAAAATTCATGCTTACTAAAGGTACTGAGAAGATTAATTTTGCATAATAATAATTACAAAATGTTATTAACAAATTGACGAAAAAAATAATTGCTTAACAAATTTGCCCGCAACCCAACTTTTTTTTTTTCGTAAAAATGATTCGTTTATTTTTCTGAATACTTATGAATTTTCTCAGATTTTTCAGTAATCGTTGATTTTTCCATGAAAAAAAAATAAAAAATAAAAAATTTGCGCCGAATTCGATAAAAATAAATATGGGTTTAATTTATTTATTTTTATTTATTTTTTTTCAAAATTAAAACCTTCCCATTTTTTAATTCGAAAACGGCCAATGGTACAAAAAAAGTCCAGCGACATAAAATGTAGGTTTTCTGTGCCACTTTTAAATGATATTTTTTCCAATGTCATTACAATTCTATCTGCGTCGAATTCGATGAAAATAAAAATGGATTGTATTTTATTTTTTTCCAAATTAAGACTTTTACATTTTTTTTTTCTTAACATTTTTATTAAATATAAACTGATTAATGTACGATACATAAAGAACAAAACCCAAAAAACTAAGATCCAAAAATCACATGCACGGATCAAACGAAAAAAAAAAAAAAAAAAAAAAAAATTGAACGGATCGCCGTTTGATCTCGCAAAAAATATAATAAATGGCCAACCTCGCTAGCTGTCGAAGCCTCGTCAGTGTCACGGCATCCCAATTATAATCGACGACGTGCGCGTTAATCAACGACCCTCTTGAGCCATACCGCCTTGTTGACACATCACAGATCGTCGATCGTCATTGCATCCACAACTCACCGCACAAACACTGATTTCCCAAAAAAAAAAACCCCCCGAAAAAAATCACCCTCTTTATTTCTCAAAAAGTGCATTCACAAAATTCACCATAAAAATTCAATGTTCGAAGAGCAATTAGAATATATTTTTCCACGAAATGCCATAAATCCTTTTTTCGCCACTTTTCAACCCCTCGACAGAAATATCTCAGAGAAAAAAAAAAAAGATTAACACACACGACAGTAAAAATTCGATTTTCTAAACGAAATATGCAAATGCATTGATACGCTGCGTTACGTCAGGCTGCTCTTCGTGTGCTCAAACTTTCACTGGGCGATTTCTTCCTTTTATAACCACTCGGATCTCTTCGATGAGATTTGTTGTCATTTTTGTGTTTTTTTTTTTTGTTTTATTTCGTGGTCAATTTTGTTTGTTGAAATTCGTTCGAATTGATTCCGTGTTACGTCGGTTGTGTTGAAAGGTCGGGAGCGTTTGGAACGACACTACGTGGTAACGTCGACTCGGTACTGCGTCCGGGTCGAGCACCTACCTAGGCCATCGTCATTGGGGACTCGACGCAGGCGCTCGGTAAGCCACCCCTGAAATGCATGAAGTACATCCACCGCGCGCGCATTCATCCCCTACCCACAGTGCCGTGGGTGGACGGGGAACGAGCGTCGGCTAGTTAGAATGTCGGAGACAGGAAGAAGAAGAATAAGAATGAATATGAAAGAGTGAGGGAAAATGAGGAAGAATGAAGAAGAGTGAAGGGGAGTGAAGGGGCTGAAGGTGAGTGAATGGGGCGAAGGGGAGTGCAGAAGAACGAAGGGAAATTAAGAAGAAATTAAGAATTAAGAAGAAGGGGAGATACATGAAGTGAATGTGGGTGAATAGGGTGAAGGGGTGCGAGGGGAATGACGAATAATGAAGGGGTGTGAAGGGGAGCGAAGAAGAATGAAGGGGAGTGAAGGGATGTTAATGGGAGTGAATGAGAGTGAATGGGAGTGAAGAGGAGTAAAGGGGGTGAAGGGGGTGAAGGGGAGTGGATGAGGGTGAGTGGGGAGAAGAAGAGTGAAGGGAGTGAAGGGAAGTGAGTGGGAATGAAAGGGGGGATGAACGGGAGTGAGGAAGGATGAGGGGGTATGAAGGGGAGCGAAGAATGAAGAAGAAGGGAAGTGAGTGGGAATGAAGGGGGGGATGAAGGTGAGTGAAGGTGAGTGAAGGTGAGTGAAGGTGAGTGAGGGTGAGTGAAGGTGAGTGAGGGTGAGTGAAGGTGAGTGAAGGTGAGTGAAGGTGAGTGAAGGTGAGTGAAGGTGAGTGAAGGTGAGTGAAGGTGAGTGAAGGTGAGTGAAGGTGAGTGAAGGTGAGTGAAGGTGAGTGAAGGTGAGTGAAGGTGAGTGAAGGTGAGTGAAGGTGAGTGAAGGTGAGTGAAGGTGAGTGAAGGTGAGTGAAGGTGAGTGAAGGTGAGTGAAGGTGAGTGAAGGTGAGTGAAGGTGAGTGAAGGTGAGTGAAGGTGAGTGAAGGTGAGTGAAGGTGAGTGAAGGTGAGTGAAGGTGAGTGAAGGTGAGTGAAGGTGAGTGAAGGTGAGTGAAGGTGAGTGAAGGTGAGTGAAGGTGAGTGAAGGTGAGTGAAGGTGAGTGAAGGTGAGTGAAGGTGAGTGAAGGTGAGTGAAGGTGAGTGAAGGTGAGTGAAGGTGAGTGAAGGTGAGTGAAGGTGAGTGAAGGTGAGTGAAGGTGAGTGAAGGTGAGTGAAGGTGAGTGAAGGTGAGTGAAGGTGAGTGAAGGTGAGTGAAGGTGAGTGAAGGTGAGTGAAGGTGAGTGAAGGTGAGTGAAGGTGAGTGAAGGTGAGTGAAGGTGAGTGAAGGTGAGTGAAGGTGAGTGAAGGTGAGTGAAGGTGAGTGAAGGTGAGTGAAGGGGAGTGAAGGGAGCGAAGGGGGTGAAGGGGGTGAAGGGGGTGAAGGGCAGTGAAGGGTAGTGAAGGGTAGTGAAGGGGAGTGAGTGGGAGTGAAGGGGGCGAATGGGAGTGAAGAATGAATAGTGAAGAAGAGTGAAGGGAGTGAAGGGGAGTGAGTGGGAGTGAAGGGGAGTGAGTGGGAGTGAAGGGGAGTGAGTGGGAGTGAAGGGGGAGATGAACGGGAGTGAGGAAGGATGAGGAAGAATGGCAAAGAATGACTGTAACGATCAGGAACTTGATTTCAAATAATACTTAAGGGAGAATCGACGGTAGTGTATTCAATTTCACAATGCAAGAGATCATCGTCTTGCGAATTTCTCCGTCGCGCCACGAAAATGTCCCGCGTGACCTAACATTATTATATAAGAAATTTCATCGAAACTCTATTCTCGTTTGATATCGCGTGACTAGAACCAGAACACGGCGTATTTCATCCGCCTATTGTGTACAATCATATGAAATACATCCGTCCGATTTCGGTCACGCGACATTTTATTTTCGACGCGAATCTATAAGTTTCCTTTATCGTTTCTCGTTCAATTACGCATCAAGTGCTGCAGCGACAAATTGCATTAATCGACGTTTCAAATTATAATAAGCTGTCTTAAGCTTATAATATTTTAGTCTATTTTTCGTACAAATGGACGTTTATTGCATTAAAAAAAAAAAAAAAAATCGACAAAATTTCGTTTTCAAAGGTACATTTAAAACTGCAACTTTTATGTTTGAAACTTTTTTTTTTTTTTTTGTACGACTAATAATTTTTTAAATATGGGAGATTTTTTAAAAAGTTCAATTTTTCGATATCTCAAAAGGATACGATTCAAAAATTCTGAAGAAAAAAATTACTTCATTTATTAAATTATTAAATTATTAAATTTATTAATTTTTCGATATCTCAAAAAAAGAAAAAAAATACGATTCAAAAATTCTAAAAAAAAAAAAAAAAAATTACGAAAACCCCTCGCAAATAATCATCAATTGTGGTGAAATTGCAACTTTTTTTTTTTTTTTTTGAGAGGGTCGAGTTTTTGACCGTTCGATTTCACACGGAGTACCTCATATATAAAAAATAAAGGGTGCATTTTTAATGTTTTTATGTTAAAAAAAAAAAAAAAAATTGTTATTTTAAATGAAGGGAAATAAAAGCGTGAGTGTATCGAGAGACGCTCTTGCGCTCGTCCCATCCGAGCGAGGAGTGAGCCGAGCTCGCGAGCGCTTCGAGGATCCTCGGTTTTTCCGTCGGCGGATTCGCGACACACACGATCCGACTGGGAAAATCGTCGGCAACTGCGCATGCGTGGGCGTCGGTTGCCAGGGATACGAGGGATGCGAGGGCCGCGTGTGAATGCGTATTGATTACTCTCTCGCCATTCGACGATCTCTATCGCCCCGTATCTTCTCCGTGCCGCTCACCGCCGGTCGCCTCTCTCCTCCATGCCGCGCCGGAAACTCGATGGTTGGATTTTTTTTTTTTTTTTTTTTTTTTTTTTTTTTTTTTTTTACGAAATCGTCGAGCTTGCCCTTCGAGCGTTTTTATTCCGAACCACCACCGACTCGAGCCATCCCCGCTGGGGGGGGGTTATCTTTATTTAAATTAGCAAGGTCCAAAAGACCCCTCCAATCTGTCGGGTTAAAACTCAGGCTCTGCGGGCGGACATTAAATAAATGGCGAGTAATTTTTTTAATTTTTTTTTATGTTTAAAAAATATTGAAAATGTTGTTGAGGTCGCATGGAATATTTCTCTTGAAAATACCTGTAAGCCTTTATTAGCTGGAAATATGAGACGTTGGGGAAAGAGACATTTTTATTTATTTTTATTTATTTTTATTTATTTTTATTTATTTTTATTTATTTTTATTTATTTTTATTTATTTTTATTTATTTTTATTTATTTTTATTTATTTTTATTTATTTTTGTTTATTTTTTTAATGGTAAAATTTGAAAAGAACGATTGGTAAGCTTTAGTAATTAGTGAATATTATTGTTGTTATTTATTATTAATACAGTCTGCAAGTCGTGGGTTACTAAAAATTCAAACCTTTGGTTTTCACTACAATTCCCGAAAGGTCTATTTTGCCCCATTTTTTATAATAATTTTAGTCCAGACTCGGCAAATGAGTTACAGATTCGTTTGGTATTTAAAGAGATCTTAAAATATGTTCAGTGAATCGATAAAAG
Organism: Amblyjoppa proteus; assembly: GCA_963922035.1. NCBI lineage: Eukaryota > Metazoa > Arthropoda > Insecta > Hymenoptera > Ichneumonidae > Amblyjoppa > Amblyjoppa proteus. The sequence continues at coordinate 11,394,221 of OY998231.1, read as the reverse complement.
TCCCAGAATTTATTAGCTCGTCCATTTTGCCCCGTCCTCACTTACGTTGATCATCAGCGTTCATATTTAATCTAGAAACAATTAAAATTCGACCGGCAAGTCGCACACTTTTTCGGAGACCAATTTTAGAAATTTTTTAGAAATTTTTAATTAATTTTTTATTAATTTTTTATTAATTTTTTATTAATTTTTTATTAATTTTTTATTAATTTTTTATTAATTTTTTATTAATTTTTTAATAATTTTTATTAATTTTTTATTAATTTTTTATTAATTTTTTATTAATTTTTTATTAATTTTTTATGAATTTTTTATGATTTTTTAAATTAATTTTCTATTCATTTTGTTATTAATTTCCACTAAAATTGCGAAACGTTGATTTTACCCCATTTATTAAATTTGATTATCTTCTAAAAAAGTAAAAATTTCTTCGACAAATCGTTAACTGCCCGAATCGCTTAGCCGGTCCATTTCGCCCCGCTCACCGTCAATGTTTTGTTTGTCCATCCGCCAAGTAACAAAACATCGCTCGGGACAGTTCGAGTAATCGAGAATTGAAAAAAAAAAAGTCGAGCTTCTCGTACTGTGTCGTGTTTGCACGGTAAGAAGAGAAGAGCCAACTACTGTCGACAGTGCATATAGAGTTTTCCCCGCTGCTGAGCTGTCTTCCCCGGCGAGGCGCCGAGGAGAGAACGAGCCGAGAGGCACAAAGAGAGTAAAATAGATCGAAGGCTGCCGCGTCGTATTGCAAGGGGATTGAACCGACGTACGGGAGCACGCTTCGTGCCAATGATGTCAGTTCCGCTCGGCGAGGCATTAATGCACACAACGTTGGTCAAAACTATACGCGAAGTCACTTAGGAGCGAGAAGAGCGTTCGATCAAATTCGACACGAACACGTGAAACCGCTCGGCGCAACAAAGTTTACGCTCCACTTGCCGATCTCATCAGCGTCGGATTCAGCGACGAGCCCTTCGTCTAAGTAACTACGCGCTAAGTAATGTTTCAATGTCTCGCTCGACGAGGTAGTCAAATTTAATAATTCCATCTATATTATTTATACGGTCGAAATTATAAATTTTGTAAATAATTTTTAAAAAATTTAATCGAGATTTTTATTTTTTTTATTTTTATTATTATTTTTTTTTTAATGGAAATTTTGACTTTATTTTGGAGGGGGGAAATTTGGTTCCAGCGCTAGCGTCGGGTTAGTGGAAAAATATTAATTCAACATTGAGAACGATTAATTAGGTTAGAAAAATTAATACAATAAATTGTGAATTGAAATTTTATTATGCATTGCTAAAATTGAGTCTCATCGGTACCGTAGCAGAGTTTTTGGAAAACATTTGTTTGGAAAGTTGAAAATTGACATTTTCATAAGCCTTTCGGGTAAAAGTTGAAAGTAAAAATTTTCATATCGTTTTCTCATAAATGTTGAAAATAAAAATTTTCAAATCAATTTCTCATGAAATTTGAAATTTTCATAAGGGTTTTTCATAAAAGTTGAAGATTAAAATTTTCATATCGATTTCACGTAAAAGTTGAAAATTGAAATTGTCGTATAGATTTCTCATAAAAGTTGAAAATTCAATTTTTTCATATCTATTTCTCATAAAAATTGAAATTTTCATAGCGGTTTTTCATAAAAGTTGAAAATTGAAATTTTCATAACGCTTCCTCATAAAAGTTGATAATCGAAATTTTCATATCGCTTTCTGATAATGTTCCTTTATTCGCAAAGCTTCTTCTATAAAAAAGCATTTTCTGTACTTTTGACTACCTCGTAGAGGAATCTTCGCAAATAAAGGAACATCATTAGTCAAAGTCAGATTTTAAGAAAAGTCAAATTTTAACAGAATTAAAATCTTACCCTACGGTAAAAAAAAAAAAAAAAAAAAAAAAAACTCTCTTTTTATTTTAACTGACCATATTTTCCAACTTCCTTTTAAATGAAAAATGAATCTGCCACTCATTTGCCGAGACTGGACGAAAGAAATTTTACAAAACGCTTCGAAATCCACTCTTCTGGAATTGTAGCGAAAATAAATGGTTCGAATTTTGGGGTTACGACTTGCCGGCTTAATTAACAATTCCCTAGCATTTTATATACATATACATATATCAATTTATATATCTCTACTTTCTTGCCCATTCATTCTTCTTGCCATTCTCCCGCAGAGTTAAAATCTTACCCTTAGGTACAAAAAAAAAAAAAAAAAATTAAAAAAAAAAAACACCACTTGGGGTCGGCAAACGGGTCAACGAGCTTTCTCCGCTTTTACTCTCTTCGCGAAAGATTTCTTTCTTCCTCTCTATCATGGTTTCCCTCGACGAATTCGCTCCGCTGCACTTTCTTATTTCAGTAAACTCCTCACACATATATATATACATATATAAATATATATATATATATATATATGTATACATATGGTATATAGTTTAATATTATTATACAGAGACCACTCAGACTTTCCTGACTCTTGCGCCGTCAGGCTTGTTAACTCCTCCCGCTTCCATGAAATTCAATGGTGAAGAAAAAAAATAAAATAAAATAAATAAAATGATAATAATAAAAATTGATAAAAATTATATTTTATTAATATTTGTATTATTAAAATTATTTCATATAGCTCAGCATTGCTCAACTCAAGATCGAATGTAGGAGATAAATTTGTTACCAACAAATTTTTTTTTTTTTTTTTTCAAATTTTATTCTATTTTTATTTTAGGTGGAACTAATTGTTGCTGGCAATGCGTCGGAGGGATTTTGCAATTGTCGTGGTGGGTGCGCGCACCGCGAAATCTGAGCGATCGGACGGCGACGGAAGTCGCGCAATGTCTCTCGCCCCCCCCCCCCCCCCCCCTCTACCGATTAGGAAAGAGCCCAAAAATTTTATTATTTTTTAATTTGATTTAATTTATTCGACGAATTTCACTTTTACAATAGGAATATAATATATATGATAATTATTAATAATTATTATAAAATAATTATAATATAATTATAATTAATAATTGTAATATATATAATAAATACTGAATATTAGAACTACAGAGATGTACGTAGTAAAATTTGAAAAAGTTTAAAACACTTAAGTTTACGAGCTGTTGATGTTAATAACAATTCACTTGAACGATACACATTTTCTGACAGGCTTTTTAATTTTTTTTTTTTTTTTTTTTTTTTTTTTTTTTAAGCCTCTACGAATACGATTCGATCAAGATAAAGATAAAAATAAAAATAATTTTATTATAATTTTCACAAATTTCTCCAAGAAAATAGGTTTCGGCATGAACGAGATAAATCGATAGGAATAAAAAAAAAAAAAAAAAAAAAAAAAAAAAAAAAAACTTACAGACCAGAGGAACCCCGACTTCGAAATACGCGCAGCAACTTTTGGCGAGACGGAAAAAGACACCGAAAAAGTTTTTCATTCCCGACGGATTCGTCGAGTAACGGGAGAAAAAGCTCCCGTTTCCGATTCTGCGAGATGAAAGTTTTCCTTATAGGAAAAAAAAAAGTGCAGTAAAAAATAAAAGAAGTTACAAAAGTACCACGAAAGGCTTTTTCCCTCGGAACGACAAACCGCAAAAAGTTAAAACGTAATGTTATACGTATTATTAAAAATTTAAATTTTTATAAAAGTTTAATTATTAGAATATTTCAATTATTAGAAAATGAAAAGTCGTCACATTCGTTTCATTATCGCTAATATAATAATAATAATAATAATAATAATAATAATAATAATAATAATAATGATAATAATAATAATAAGTGAATAATTGTTCCATTTATTTTCACTTTCTCACATGTTGCAAAATGACGTGTCACACGTCGTATATTCAGTCGAATAAATATGAATCCCTAATGCAGGCATATATAATTATAATTTTATAGTTTTTTATTTTATAACCCGAGACTTTAGTCAATCCGGGACTTTAGCCACTCCGGGACTTTAGCCACTCCGGGACTTTAGCCACTCCGGAACTTTAGCCACTCCGGGACTTTAGCCACTCCGGGACTTTAGCCACTCCGGGACTTTAGTCACTCCGGGACTTTAGTCACTACGGGACTTTAGTCACTCCGGGACTTTAGTCACTCCGGGACTTTAGTCACTCCGGGACTTTAGTCACTCCGGGACTTTAGTCACTCCGGGACTTTAGTCACTCCGGGACTTTAGTCACTCCGGGACTTTAGTCACTCCGGGACTTTAGTCACTCCGGGACTTTAGCCACTCCGGGACTTTAGGTGCTCCGGTGCTTTAGCCACTCCGGGACTTTAGCCATTCCGGGACATATACATATATAAACATTTATAATTGTATATTAATTATTAATATAAAATTAATATATCCGAAGGGATTAAACGAATAATGGTGAATTTGCAAATTGATTCGTCACGAAAATATTTCACAAGCCTATACGCATGTTCGCAAATAAATTTTTTTTTTTCGTAACTGGAAACCGTGAAATTGGTATAATTTTTATGAGCAAACAGCTCTCATTTTCTTCGGCAGCTTATTCTTGACGGAGTTACCGAGATGCATTTCTTGTTATTTTTTTTTTCGAATTCTGTATATAATTTTGTCGAATACTGCACTTCGTCGCAACGTTTCTTTAAATCAAAATTTTTTAGCAATTTATTTATTTTTATTTTTTGTAATTTTTAATAATTGTAATTTGATCGAAATTTAGAAAGCGACCCATTGGCAACGTGACATTAATTATTCACGAACAACTCGACTCATCGATAAGGTCGAAGAGTTAAAACGACTCCCGAATCTCAAAAAAAAAAAAAAAAAAAACCCCCATTATATATTATAAAATATAAAATTTAACGCGCTGGACTTTCAAAAAATTTACTTAAAAATGATTGCAATTTTTTTTTCTTATTTTCATTTTTTAACATTTTTTTTCTTTTTTATTTTTATTTTCGACAACGCATTGAAATCTCTTCGAAGTGCTCCAGTCGTCACGCCGCGCCAAAAAAAAAAAAAAAAAAAAAAAAAAAAGAAAAATACATCGCAACGCCTGAAACTTCTGTGCGAAGAAAACTGGCAAGCTCGATTCTCGAGGAAGAGATTGTCGTTCACGGTTCGCGAGAACGAGCATCGGGCTCACTTATCGTTATTAATTCGCGTTCTTCCGTTTCCCGATCTACCCGGCTATGCATATCTGTATATAGCTGCATATCGCGCGGCTAAAATCAGAAGGGCGTAACTGCTGTGTATAAGCGCGTGGAGACACGCCCTTACGGTTCTGGGCCCGCGAGACACCGTCAAGTAATTATATTATAGCTTGGCAGGCTACATGTGGAAAGCTTTGCCGTGTAACGCAATAATCCTAGTCACCTGTGCGTGTCTTCGTCCATAACGAGCGTTAGTCCGCTTTTTTTTTTTTTTTTTTTTTTTTTTTTTTTTTTTTTTTTTTTTTTTTTTTCGATGTGACGTTACGCCTTCCCAATTACAAGTATGGCGTGACAAAAGGCGAGACGCGCTTGCATTATGCGTGACACTCTTGTTTTCACCTGGCCTCATCATTTTGTCACAGTTCGCGGACACAGGGACGCAGGCGCTTCTACAATTTCTAAAGAAAAAATTATTATATTTATTATTCATTGTAAAAATGTTTAAAAATTATTTTAAAAATGTTTGAACATTTTTTTTTTTATGTTTAAAAATTCTTAAAAATTTTTTTTATAAATCCTTTAATAAATTTTTATAAATGCTGTCGAAAATATTTTTCAATGCTTTCTGAAATATTAAAAAATATATATACAAAAATTTTTAAAAATGCTTTCAAAAATGTTTTAAAATGCTTTAAAAATGCTTAAAAATTCTTTAAACATTTTTTTATAAATCCTTTCAAAAATGTTTATAAATGCTTTCAGAAATATTAAAAAATATATATACAAAAATGTTTAAAAATGCTTTCAAAAATGTTTTAAAATGCTTTAAAAATTCTTTAAAAATTTTTTTATAAATTCAAAAATGTTTATAATCAAAAATGTTTCTTTCAAAAATGTTTATAAATGCTTTCAGAAATATTAAAAAATATATATACAAAAATGTTTTAAAATGTTTATAAATTCTACGAAAAATGCTTTAAAAATGTTTGAAAATATTAAAAAATGTTTAAAATTGTGTAGAAATGTTTAAAAATACTTACAGAATGCTCTAAAAAAATTGATGTGGGAAGCTCGATTCAGCCGACGGCTGCGACAACAAAGATTTCGGAAGAAAATATAATTGACAATTTGCGTCCCCAATTTTTCACGATCGTATTTGCGTATGTCGCAGGGAAAGAAAATTCAACGATAAATAAAACTATTTGTTTTCAATAAAAAAAAATGAAATTAACAAGGAGACAGATAAGAAAAAATTGAAATTGAACCGGAGATATTGAAAATTGAAAAAAAATTGAAATTGAATTGAATTGATATTGAAATTGAAAATTGATTTGGTTGAACTTTTATATAAACGATGTAAAGATAAATTTTGAAAAATTATCTTTCAAGCTCGATCTGTAAAAAAAAAAAAATATGTATTATACTGCGAAAGAATTAAACAAAAAAATTGAAGCAATTGCTCCATCCTAGCAGAAATAATAGCGTCGAAATTGTGAAATATTTTTATTATTTTTTTAAAAACTAAACCAGCTCAGTCTGTGCATCCCTGAAGGGCACTGAATTCACCCACGATAGCTCACGCGTGACCAGGATATAAATGGTGAAACTCGGCAAATTGGAGAGTCACTCCAGCTCTGTGTCTCGTCGACGTCGCGTACGCTTCTTTTACAAAATAAAATAAAACAAAATAAAATAAAATAAAATAAAATAAAATAAAATAAAATAAAATAAAATAAAATAAAATAAAATAAAATAAAATAAAATAAAATAAAATAAAATAAAATAAAATAAAATAAAATAAAATAAAATAAAATAAAATAAAATAAAATAAAATAAAGTGCTTTCGAAAATATATATATTTTTTTTAATCGTAAAAAATAAAATTGAACCAAATGACTTGAAAATTTTCATCCGCAAAATATGTATCCAAAGTGGGTGCTGATAGTCGTGCTGGCGGCGACGATCGAAATATCGAAATCGGTTCTCGTCGATAAGGGCAAATTCGAGCCAATAAAACCATCGCCGGTCGACGAACTTCCGGAGGAGAGACGTCTCGTTAATTTCAAGGATAACACGGATGATAGCAACAACGATCGTCATCGTAGCGAGAAGGAAACTAAAATCAAGGAGGACGGTGAAAAAACGAAGGATAGCAAGCAAGAAAAAAGCAAAAGAACTTTTTCGACTGGTCATTCAGGTGCTGACGGCGCAGATAAGTTTACTCATAAATTATTATAGTAATCAATAATTAATACTTATTATTTTGTATAATAGTTACAAATTATTATTATTATTATTTATTATTATTATTATTATGATTATTATTATTTTTATTTTTATTATTAATTAATCATATATTTTTATGATTAGTGTTCGATAATTTTTTTTTTTTTATCGTGCGCTCTGACAATACCTTTGCGTTCCATATCTCTCGAACTTTTCGATGAAAAATCATGCAATTTTTATTGAACACTCGATAGGTCGTTAACTTCCCTCGAGAATATTTTCAACATTTTTCAATCACTTTTTCGAACTACATAAATATTTTTTTCTAACAGCAAATCATGCGATTTACGCCCGTCTATATATGGGGCATTTCATACCGATTCGACCTACGTCGGACCCTCGACCTCTTCAATTCGGTTGGCAATTTTTTATAATATTGTTCTAACTCTGAAAAACACTCCAAATTTTTTTTTATTTTTTTTTTTTAATTTGCATTAATTAAAATTTTTCAATGTGAACATCTTTTTAGCCGGGATAAAAAATTCTGAAAAAATTCTGAAAAATCCTGTATCTGATATGAAAATTTTGAAGCCTAAATCCAGAATGCCCAAACGTTTGCTTTTAGATGTTTTTGAGCTTTTTCTTTCTTTTTTTAAGTGAACATATTGTTAGCCCAAATTAAAAAATCTGAAAAAATTCCCAAAAATCCTGTATCAGACACGAGAATTTTTAAGCCTAAACCCAGAATGGTAAAACGTTTGCTTCTAGATGTTTTTTGAGCTTTGCTTTCTTCTTTAAGTGAGCATATTGTTAGCCCGAATGAAAAAATCTGAAAAAATTCTCAAAAACCATGTATCAGATATGAAAATTTTCAAGCCTAGAGCGAAAGTAGCATCGCATTAGCTTCTATTTTTTGTTTCATTTTGTTAAATTATTTTAAATGATTTAAAATTATATAAAAAATAAATAAAATAAATAGAAGCTAATGCGACGCCACTTTCGCTCTACGCTTAAAAATGTTCATATCTGATACAGGATTTTTGAGAATTTTTTCAAAATTTTTAATTCCGGCTAAAAATATGTTCACTTTGAAAAATTGTAATTAATGCAAATAAAAAAAAATTTTAAGTGATTTTTGGAGTTAGAACAATATTGTAAAAAATTGCCAACCGAATTGAAGAGGTCGAGGGTCCGACGTAGGTCGAATCGGTATGGAATGTCCCATATATAAAATTTAAAAAATATATAATATAATATATATATATATATATAAATAAAAAATAAAATATATTTCGAGATATTAATGTAATGTTTTTTAATTCTGCAAGCCCTAATTGTTGCGGATCGAGGTACGACGGTTCGCCAGGCCGACCGGAAGCTGGCCGCGGTGGCTTCAGGGACTCTTCGGATACCGGAAGATATCAGAGTCGTTATGGCACACGTCCAGAAGACAGGTCACGAGAATATTCTCCTCGCTCGATCGCCCTTGGCGTGGCAATTTTCCAAAAAAAAAAAAAAAAAATACAAAAAAATTCACATCGATGCAAATCTTATCTGGGTCGAGATAGAGACGGCGTTAAATGCTCGGCCTTCTCCATCTGCGCTCCGATAAATTCGGAGTATATATGAGGGCTGTAAATTGTTGAACGGCTCGTCGGAAAATTATGACATTTTTATGCCACTTTTAGTGGGCCGAAATAAGACAAGACGAATTTTTTGAAATTTTTCCCTAAAAATTTTTTCGCAGCATCAAAATATCAATACTTGATCAATAAATTCACTCTTTATAATTATAAATAATTATAAACGATCTGAAAAAATCTAAAAAAAATGTATGAGTGCTTTTGAGAGTTAGGAGAATTGTATGAAAAAATCGCAGGACATATCCAAGACGTCCGAGGTCATAACCAGGTTGATTTCGTGTGGAACACCTCAAATATTTCCACTGTTAACTCGTCAGAGGGTTGTAACTTTTGAGTGACATGACGAGAAATTACAAAACTTTTATGGGACACTCGACAGGTCGATAGCTTCACTAGATATTTTTTTCATAATTTTTCAACCCTTTTTTCAAAAGATTTAAATTTTCTCGTAACTTTAGTAATGCTCTGAGTCAAAGGGTTAAATTATAAGGGTGATTGTGGTCTAACGCGCAGATCATGCAATACGTGTACACAGCTTATATGCCCTATATGGAATTAAGCCACTTTATAAATAAAAAAAATGCGACGTAACAAAAAAAATAAAATAAAATAAAAAATAAATGCTTGTCACTTCAGGTACGGATGGCAAAGTTACACGCCTGGATCGGCCGGAAGACGAGGAACAGTCACCTCTGTAGCTGGCTCGGGATCCAGCTTAGGGGGTGGAGGACTATATGGGAACGGTCAATCTGGAGGCGATAGGTGAATGACGCATTTTTTCTTTTGTTATTATTAACAAATTAATTCGAAAAATTTAAATTGTGTTCTGGTACACAAATGTTCAGTTCGAAAATGCCGTATTTTCGAAGAAGTTTAAATTTCGAAAAAAAAGGTATTTGGGGATTATTTTTCAACGAAAAAACGATTGGTCCACCTGGTCCACATAACAATGCATAACGTAGATTTTTTTCGGATTTTTAAAACGTCGATAACATTGTTAAAACATCGGTCAAACGCAAAGGATGTCCGAGCGCCGTTTCACATCTCAGCACGGCTTTTAGAGTCTGGAATTCAAAGTTAAATGCAAATTTGGCGACTTAACAAAAATCATTTTTTCTTAAACAAATAATTTGTTAACTAACAATTGTTTTTGTTACATTTTTATTAATTATTTAAATTATATTAAATTAAAAAAAAACAAATAAACAACGAAACGAAGGCATGGGATAAGACCATCGTATCACGACGTTGACAACGAATACGACAGACCGAGCAACAGCGGGAATCGACCGGGAAGGCCGAGCTACGGATACGGCTACGGAGACAGCGGAGCTTACGGCGGCAGCGGCTACGAAGTGAGTCGTCCCGGTAGTTACGGCTCGAACAGGCCGTCCATCGGCGGAATAAATTTCGGCAGTTCACGACCCGGCGGCGGTGGAGCTTACGGCGGAACATACGGCAGCCACGGTGGAGTTTACGGACACATCGGCGGGGATGGCGAATATGCGGGTCAAGAGGCCGAACCCGAACCGGAAATGCCGGCCTCGCCGCCCGTCAACAATATTCAAACTCAAAAGGTATACTTGTAATTTTTTTTTTTTCTTTTCCGAAATTTTCTATAAAATTTGTCTTTTTTTTTTATTTATTTATCCTTTTTTTCTCAAATTTGTTATATTAAATAGGAAAATAATAAATTAAATAGGAATGAAATATTAATTGAATAAGTCATTTTTTTCGGTTTTCTATTACTCTTTTCCCTGGAAATGAAATATTAATTAAATATTTGTTAAATTATATCATTCAATGAATCTCGAAATTTTTCCAATTTTTTTTTTTCTTTTCTTCATCTTTTATTTCCCTCGTTAACGAGAGATCGATTAATTATGCGACTTTTAACGGTAAACTTGTCGCAATGTTTTTTTTTGCTCCGTTCTTGATTTTCCTATAAAATTTGTTTTTTTTTTAGTTTATTTATCCTTTTATTTCAAATTTATGATATTAAATAGGAAAATAACAATTTAAATAGGAATTAAATATTAATTGAATAAGTCATTTTTTTTCGGTTTTCTATTACTCTTTTCCCTGGAAATGAAATATTAATTAAATATTTGTTAAATTATATCATTCAATGAATCTCGACATTTTTCCAATCTTTTTTTTTCTTTTCTTCATCTTTTATTTCCCTCGTTAACGAGGGATCAATTAATTATGCGATTTTTAACGGCAAACTTGTCGCAATGTTTTTTTTTGTTCCGTTCTTGATTTTCCTATAAAATTTGTTTTTTTTTTAGTTTATTTATCCTTTTTTTTCTCAAATTTATGATATTAAATCGGAAAATAACAATTTAAATAGGAATTAAATATTAATTGAATAAGTCATTTTTTTTCGGTTTTCTATTACTCTTTTCCCTGGAAATGAAATATTAATTAAATATTTGTTAAATTATATCATTCAATGAATCTCGAAATTTGTCCAATCATTTTTTTCTTTTCTTCATCTTTTATTTCCCTCGTTAACGAGGGATCAATTAATTATGCGATCTTTAGCGGTAAACTTGTCGCAATGTTTTTTTTTTTGTTCCGTTCCTGATTTTCCATTAAATTTTTGTTCACTTATTTATCGTCGTTTCGCAAATTTGTTCTGCTCTTCTTTTACCCACAAATTAAATAAGAACAAAATATTTATTAAATATCATTAAATATTAATAATTATATTATTAATATTTAATATTATTTAAATATTGATTTAATATTAGATCAATGACATATCTTTCAATAAATACCGAAATAAAAATTAAAAAAAATATCTTCCTGATATTTTTTTTTCCGCAATAACGAGTTCAATTAATTATGCGAACGTTATTGCACAGGCCGTGGCCCTTAAGGCTCTGGCCGGCGTCGCGCTAATTGGAGCGGCGGCCGCCCTGGCCTCGAATCCCGTCCTGCTGCCACTCGGTGTACTGGCGGGAAGGAAAAAAAGAGACGTCGATTCTTATTCGGGCATCGACGATATCGACTTCGGGGATTTGGCGAAGCTTGTCGAAGATTCTGTGCCGGAGGTAAGTTTCAGCGGAGTTTAATACAAGCTAAACAAAAAATTCACTGAACGCAAGGCCGACCTTAAAAAATTCTTTCGATTCTTTTGCAAAAATTACCATTATTTTTTCCGTGCAAAAAATTACCATTACTTTTTTTGCAACAATTACTGTAAATGTTTCTGCGTAATTACTATCATTTTTTTCTGCAAAATTACTATTATTTTTTTCTGCAACAATTACTATAATTGTTTCTGCATAATTACTATTATTTTTCTTTGCAACAATTACTATTATTTTTTTTTCTGCAAAATTACTATTATTTTTTTTCTGCAAAATTACTATAATTGTTTCTGCACAATTACTATTATGTTTTTGCTCGATTACTATTTTTTTTTTGTCACAATTACTATTATTTTCTTGCACAATGACTATTATTATTTTTTTTGTTTGCAAAATTACTATTATTTTCTTGCACAATGACTATTTTTTTTTTTTTTGCACAATTACTATTATGTTTTCTGCACAATTATTATCTTTTTCTGCAAAATGACTATTATTTTTTTTCTGTGAAAATTACTATGTTGTTCATAACAACTTATTATGAATATATTTTATTCGCCAAAAATGATTGTTAATATTTTTTGTCAGCTCGAATTCTCACGAATTTTTTCTGCTCAGATTTACAGGGTGAAGATAAAGAAAGGAGCGCTCGCATCGCCGGAGTGCATAGCGAGGCTAGCCTGCGAAGTTCAGCGAGAATACATCGCGGAACGGGAAAATAAAAGTCCCGACGAAAATGAAAATTTGGACGATCCTTACAATGGCCTAAAGACGCGACTAGTAAACTTGTGAGTCATTATCTTGATCAACCTTCGACGATAAAGTTAATTATTCCAATTTTTTTTTTTTTTTTTTTTTTTTTTTTTTTTTTTTTTTTTTTTTTCAGAATTCAGAGCAAAATTCTTCACGCCCAAGTCCACTACAAAAACGTTCGGAAGTTGGTAAAATCTGACGGAACCAACGACGGCAACTGCGAAATTTTTTTCTGCAATTTTACGAAGGACTGATCAATGTCATTTCATTAATGAAGCTAATTTTTTTTGTTTATATTTATTATTATGGAAAATATTCGAGAGATGGATGAAGAAAATGAGTCCGAGTTTTTGTTTACGGAAGTTCAGGCCGGAAATTAATTGGCTTGGCAAATAATTTTTGCAGTCACGAGGCTAAAAAACTTCAGAAAAATGTATACTCGTTACTCACTTAAAAAAATACATTTTTTTCCTTTACTCAGAACTAATGTGTATTAATTGTTGCATTATTGTGCATTAATATGTTGAATTTTTTTTCATGCTTCGGAGATGGACAGAGAAAAAGCGATTTTTTTTTTTTTTAGCACGACTAAAAATTTTATGAACAAATAATTTTTGCACAATGAGAGTAAAATTTCATTATTTAGCAAAACAAGAATTATTACCAATTTCATTTTTTTAACCAACCACAAATTACTATATATTACTATATAGTAATTTACGCGCTTCAATTACCCGTAAAGCGTCTGGAGAGAAATTTTTTTTCAGTGCCCTTTTTTTTTTTTTAATTCTCACTTTGGACACGTTCTTTTCCGCTCTCCGTTATTTTATCAGCCAATCATTCATATTTATCGTATACCCGAAATCTTCTTCTATAAATCTCCAAAAATGTTTTTTTTTATCACGAAATGAGTGAATAATTTTTTTTTTTCGGAAAATTCTCGATTCAGTGTTTCATATTTATTAATAACAAAATAAGTGTTCATGACGAAACCGTACGACGCTCGACAGGTTAAGTACGTATCGACGTATCTTTCACATTGTTGTTTTTTAATGTATTTCATGTATTAAAAAAAAGAAAAGAAAAATAACAAAAAATGTACGCAGTTTTTTTTAGCGTTAGTTGTTTTTTCATTTTTTTTTTGTCGTAGTTAGCGAAGGGCAGAAGACAATTAATCGATATTGTTTAATGACTGCAGCCAGTCGTTACCAATTATTAATAATTATAATGTTTTCGATTTTCTTTTTTTCGCTTAAATAAATTCGTAATTAAAAAAAATAAACGGGCTAAGTGAGCTTCTTGGCTTTCTGATAGAGCGTGTCGACGACTTTGCCCATGCTGTGTATCGTGTCAAGGGCGATCTCATAGGTCTTGTCGCGCGGCGTGTCCTCGAAGACGATCAGCACGCCCTCGCCCTGGTCCAGCACGCCCAACAACTTCTTGTCGAGAATCATTTGCGAGAGCTTCTTCTCCACCTGGGCGATCGGTAACGATATGCACGACGCTATGTGACCGACCTAGAAAACAAAATCGCACGATCGGTAACGAAAAAAAAAGAAATGTTAATTTTATACCAGACTCGGTATAAAACTTTTACTTGAAACACAAATAAAAATAATCACCAAATGTCTGCGTAAAAAAAATTCAATCTCTCAGTTACACGAGTTAAAATTTGAGTCTATTACAAAATACCAAAAAAAAATCACCAAATCTCTGCATAAAAAAGGAATTCGATCTCAGCTACGCGACTTGAAATTTGGGCCTATTAAAAAGACCAAAACAAATCACCAAATCTCTGCGTAAAAAAAAATCGATCTCAGCTACACGAGTTGAAATTTGGGCCTATTAAAAAAGTCCAAAAAAATCACCAAATCTCTGCGTAAAAAAAAGGAATTTACCTGTACGCGTGAGTAAGGTTCGACGAGGCGACAGAGATTCTGTTCTAGCATAGTGTCGTAGAGAGACCCGAGGTGAGCTCTGACGATGACGTCGTCCTCGAGTTCCTGGCGATATTCCTTGACGCCGGCTTGGAAGTCGGCCAGAGAACGTCGATGGCTGGCCTCGGCGACGGCTTTCATAGCGTCCAAGTCTCGTCCCGCGTACTTTACGGCCAGTTTACCGGACATTATAGACTGCACGTCCTCGGGATTGCGGATCATGATCTTCGACAGCAGCATGTACTTCAAGGCCGTCAGAGCTTTCGGGCTGTCGACACTGTCGTATCTGAAAGATGTAAATAAAATTAAGAATTCGACCGATTACTTCTCCGAAGCAATTAATAACTGTTATCGTTATTGATGTCAGTCGTTATCGATAAACTCTATTGGTAATTACAAAAAATGAAAACTTACTAATAATGAGCAGTATTATAAGAATTACTAGCCATTACTTACTAATAATAACTAACATCGTCAAATATTTTTTGCTAATAATAATTAATATCGTCAGATATTACTTACCAATCATAACTAACATCGTCAAATATTAATTACTAATAGTAACTAATATCATCAGATATTACTTATTAATAGTAACTAGTATCGCCAGATATTACTTTCTAATAATAACTAACATCGTTACAATATTGTTCACTGATAATAACTTTAGATTCTACTTATTAATGATAACTAACAAGATAATATCCGACGATATACGGTTACTGTATCTTTGGATGAAACAAAATCTTTATACATTAATCTTTAAGCATTAAATATGCTTCTCATCTAAATTCCTCTAAAGGAAGATTCGATCTATCAAAAAAGGTGTGTGAATTACCCTTCAAATGCTTCGTAGAAGTAAGAATAGGCAGTCTTGAAGTCTCGTTCGTCGGCGGCATGCAAGATACCGGACATGAGGTCCAGCGCAGCTTGCATCTTCGGCGGACAGTAAATAGCATTTGCCGTTGTTCTGGCACTGGTCAGGGCCGCTCTCGCCTTTGCCAGGTTGCTCAGCGCATGGTAAGTCTTGCTCTCGAGCAGCTGAACCTCAACGAGGAGTTGCTTGTCATCCAGCTTCTTCAGCTCTTTCAGTAGCGTCGAACCGAGATGGAGAGCGTCGCTGAACATTCCGGTGTCGAAGTAAAGCGCTATCAAACGAGTCTCCAGCGACTGCCTCAGAAACGTTCTTCGCTCCTCCTTCGCCCATTCTATACACTCCTTGCATAGTTGCACCTGAAAGGGAAAAACATTAATTATTTTTTCTATATGTAATTGGATATATACGATTCCACGAAGCCTTCGGTTAAGCGAACGAGGTGTTGACGTCAGAAAAAATGCCTCGTCATGGTCCAACTCAGGACCAAAAACAAAGAGACAATTGTTTTTTTAAGATAATTGAAGAAGAATCGAAGAAGAACACAAGACTCTTGGTTTCTGACCATCTTGAAAACCAACCGGACGCACTAAATCTACTCTCATTCCAACCTTCAAGAGGTTGATTTTTTGACCATATTAAGAAAGCAACCGTAATACGTGTCAGGTAGAATATTGGTGTATGGTTAGATTTTTTTAGAAGCCGATTTCCAACTCTGAGCAAAATGCTATCAGTGCTCTCGACACAGAAGCGGAAATTGAGTTACTTTGGTCCAACTGTAAGCCGACTTTCTATCAGACACGTACTAAAATATAAAAAACCCAAAATATTTTGCTTGCTGTCTTTAATCTCGAACAAAAAAAAAATGTTTGAAGGAGCACTTTCGCTAAAAGAAGCTCCGACGGACTTGAAACAATCGTCTTCCGCAAATAACTCGCGGACATCGAATCCTGAACAAGATAATGCAGAATCAAATCATTTCCCCCAACTTCAGAATGACAAATCCTACGTCGCAAGTCACAAAATATAAAAAACCCAAAATATTTTGCTTTCTGTCTTTAATCTCGAAAAAAAAAAAAAAAAAATGTTTGAAGGAGCACTTTCGCTAAAAGAAGCTCCGACGCGCTTGTAAGAATCGTCTTCCGCGTATAACTCGCGTACGTCAAATCCCGAACACGACAACGCAGAATCGAATCGTCGCCTCCGATTTCGCAACGACAAATCCTAAATCACAAATCCTAAATATTTTTAAAAACCCCAAATATTTATTTTATTTTTTTTTCATTTTTTATTAATTTCTTTTGAAATTCCATTTTTTTTAAATAAAAATCATCGGAGAGGGGGGGGGGGAGAAATGATAAGTCACCTCAATTCCGATGCCAGCCTCGAGGTCGAGAAAGAAGTCGACGAGCGATCGGACGAGCTTGGCGGCTTTGGCCTTGCTGATGAGGCTCAGGAAGGGTCTCGTCGCTTTGATCAGCTCGGCCAGTTCCTTGGCCTTGCCCTCCTTCTTGTAGAGCTCGCCGAGCTGCAAAATGCCCTGCTCTTTGGCGCGGATGTTTTCCTCGTCGTCCTCGTCGACGCCGATGCTCGGATCCGAGACGATTTCGTTCAGCAGAGAAATTCCCTCGCTCCGATTCGTCATAGAAACGGCCTGAGCTCTCTCGAACAGCATCGCGCCGGCCATAATAATTATAAAAAAAAAAAAAATACCGAAAAATCTCGGATTCCCGAAACTCGCGATTATTTTTATTTATTTATTTATTTTATTTTTTTAATTTTTGATTAAAGGCCGTTCAGGCGCGATCTGCGACTGGTGAAAAAAAAAATAAATAAATGAATAAATTAAAAATAAAATATTTTGAGTGGCGAGATTAATCGCAGAAAAATTGGACGTTCGGTTACTCCGAGGTTCGATATTGGGCGCGTTCGCTGAGGAACTGAGCGAAACGTTTTGTCCCGAACTTTTATTGTTTAGTGGGTTTTATTTTTATTTTTTTCTCTCTTTTTTAGGCTCTTTTTGTTAAGACTTTTATGAGACAGTGGTAAATTTTGCGGCGAACGACAAAACTCGTGTCATGCTGGGGGGCCACTGGAGTCAAGCGAGGCACGGAACGGGCCGCCATGTTGGCGGGAGGGTGGGGGAAAAAATTCCCTAGGAAGTGCGTCGGTGCGCTAGGATTAGAGATGTGAGCGTAGTGTTGCGAATTTACCGGTTAATAACGTTCGTAACCATTTTTACCGGTAAAGTTACCGGTAAAACAACCGGTTATTTAAGTAACGACAGTGCTACGAACAAGCGCACTCTAATTTTCAATTTAAATTTGTTAAAATGTCGACGTTATTGCGAATCATTTGATCAACGTTTAACTTCTTCAATAAAATACTGATAGTTACTATTAAACGATACTTATTCCTTGGAAGCTATTAAGGACCGGTGATTTTTTTTTTTAATTCAGCAAAAAGAATGTAATACGATCAAACGTTAAAAATTAAGTGTTTGTACTGTTTATAATAACGATGTTGTGGGGAACGAACGGGTTAAATCAAGATACATTTATGGAGTACGGATGCGTGATTGAAGTGGGAACAGCGTAAGAAAGCATCTTGCACATGCAATTTTCGCTGGGTTCGGTACTGCCAACCACAGAATAAGTTAACGTCGGTAAAATACGTTAGTAGCTGCGGTTAATTAACCGGTTATTTACCGAGCTATTTAACCGGTTATTTACTGACTCACATCACTGTGTGAACGGTAAATGTGACCGGTAATTTTACTGTATTTTTACCGTAAAAATACGGTACGTGACCGCGTTCTACATTACCACATTGGTAATAAAATCAATTGGTGTCATAGTGATTTAAAACATCACCAACACATGATGAATTTTCAAAAAATGTTACGATAATGTTTTTTAAAAAATGTGTTATTCGCAATTTCACAACTATGTAAGAGTGAAGTTTATGATTTTTCAACCGGTAATGTCACATTTAAATAGGCAGATTAAATATGTTTTGACGGTAAATTTACCAAAAAATTTATGACCGATAATTTCACATCTAGATAGATGATTTTTACCACTTTTTACGGTAAATCATGAGAAACTTTTGTGACCGTATTTTTGCAACACAATATGTTGAGAAAAAAAAATCGCGTCATAATACGGTAAGAACACGGTATTTTTATGATAATTTTACGAAATATTAAAATACCGGTATTTTCACATCTCTACATGAGACCATATGATTTTATTACCAATGTGGTAATGTTCAACGCGGTCACGTTCCGTATTTTTACGGTAAAAATACGGTAAAATTACCGGTCAAATATACCGCTCATATCTCTCACTAGGATTGTGGTGGGCATGGCGGTGAATTTCGCGAGGGTTGATGGGCGGGAATTTTTGATTTTCAGCTCACGGATGACAAATAAAAAAATAATATCGGGCTCGTGTAACTTCGGACACTTTCGATAATATTCTACTTGTTGTTCCAAGTTTTTGATCGCCTTAACCTGATGTTTTGACTGTTACATAATCTTAATGTGATTTTCAATTTGTTCAATTTTCCGTTACAGTTTTTATCGCTAGGGGGAATTGGGAAATTTGTAAGGCGGAAGGATTGCACACGAACTGAACTGGAAATTAATTTACGAAGGTTTTTCTATAGTTACGATAAACTTTATTCACTCGTGGTATCTGCTCACGTAAAATGATCACGTCAATAGTAACATTATATATATATGTATATATATGACATATGCGCTATTATCATAGTCATACGTTGTTATACGGTGTGAATTAAATTATACAATAACCGCTAAGCACGAACGGGGAGTAAACAACTAGACAAACAAATTTATTTACATTTCACGGGTGGTTTAAAATTATTCTAAAAAAAATTGTTAAAAAAAAATTAAAATAGCTCGAAAAATTCTTACACTTGGCAACGAACGAATCCACAAAATTGTCAATGATTGACAAATTAATTGATTATCGTTATTCATTTTTTTTTGTGCGATCCATTCGCCATGTCATGCAGAACGTGTTCTCGAAATATTCATCGTCAGTCGTGCGTTTTTTCTTTTTTTTTTTTTTTTTTTCAAATACCTTACAGTGCAAATACGATATCCCGATTTCTTTTTCTTTTCTTTTTGCGCGAATCAATTTTTTAATTTTCTTTCGACTTTTCGTGCGATTCGACAATTTTTTTTTTTTCTAAACTTTGAAACATTGAGACATTGTCCTAGCAACGATAATTAAAATTTCTTCGATACAATTTACAACATTTTTTTTTTAATACTTTGATAACAACGCCAAACAGATTCGCAATGGTTTAATCTCGAATTATTACTATATAGACATGGACAATTTGTCGGCGTTTTACGCACTAAAATCACACCCAATTTTTTGGTTGTTCGTTGGCGTTTTTTTTTTTTACCACAAAAAGCATCTAAAAAAATACGACGAGATACCGAAGATTTAAAAAAATTTTTTTTTAGTTGTTTCCAAATATTGCAGCCTTCTCTCTGAATTGGGCGCGCCGCGCCGCCCTTTCCTCCTCCTCGCGCTTACGCTCTTCTTGCTCCATTCGAATTTCGTCCTCGAACTTGTTCGCCTTGCGCAGCTGTTCGATCTGAAAAAAAAAATACACCTCATAAATAATTTGTTCCACAAATATGTCCAAGATTTTTTTGTTTGCAAAAAAAAAAAAAAAAATTAATTATTAACAATAATTTTTGATAATTGATGTATAATGGAACATATAATTTCGTATTAATAATATTTCTTTTTTTTTGTACAAAAAAATCAATTCTAAATTTCTGCTTTGACGTGAAAATAGAAACAAAAATCTTTAGTATCGTAAAATTTACCTTGGCTTCAAAGAAGTGCTTCGCGCCCGTGACTCCGACCTCGTCGACGTCGACCTCGGTCAGACGCGCCAATTGTCCGAGCCCCGAATCTTGTTCCAGCTCACCAGCTCGTGCTTTTCGGTAAATTAGCAGAAACTGCAAAAAACAAAACAAAAAAAATTAGCATATGAAAAATAATCCTAGATAATAACGATATAACGATATAGCGATATAGCGATATAGCGATGTAGCGATATAACGATATAACGATATAACGATATAACGATATAACGATATAACGATATAACGATATAACGATATAACGATATAACGATATAACGATATAACGATATAACGATATAACGATATAACGATATAACGATATAACGATATAACGATATAACGATATAACGATATAACGATATAACGATATAACGATATAACGATATAACGATATAACGATATAACGATATAACGATATAACGATATAACGATATAACGATATAACGATATAACGATATAACGATATAACGATATAACGATATAACGATATAACGATATAACGATATAACGATATAACGATATAACGATATAACGATATAACGATATAACGATATAACGATATAACGATATAACGATATAACGATATAACGATATAACGATATAACGATATAACGATATAACGATATAACGATATAACGATATAACGATATAACGATATAACGATATAACGATATAACGATATAACGATATAACGATATAACGATATAACGATATAACGATATAACGATATAACGATATAACGATATAACGATATAACGATATAACGATATAACGATATAACGATATAACGATATAACGATATAACGATATAACGATATAACGATATAACGATATAACGATATAACGAAAAGACTGCAGAAAAAAATAATAATAATTAGAGTGTGAAAAAAAAACGTTAGAACAGATGCAGATAGTCACACGCGATGACTTGTTATATATAGCGCGTGTGTGTTGTATCCGTCCGGGACAATGATTCAACAATGTGATTTATCGTATTGTGAGTAAGCCAGGTGGATGCTAATTGAGCCTTTCGTGGCATGAATCACACACGCCACTGACAGTGCCTCGCGACGTGTGTCCATCGCGCTCGTGTTCGATGTTCGGTCAGTCAATCGCACTTCCAGCTCAGGCGAACGTTTCTCTTCGATTTTTGCAGTTCAAGGTAGTTCTGTAGCTTCGTGTTAATTTCTCGAATAAGTTCGAGTAAAATGACAAAAAATTGCAATTACTTGTCGATTGTATACAAATCTGAAAAAATTCGTGCATATTAAAGGTACTGAAAATATTGATTTTGCATAATAACAAGTCCAAAATGTTTTTAACAATTTTTTTTTGTTTTTTTTTTCAAACGAACACCAAGCGACAGAATTACCTTAAGAAAAAAAAAACTGTTTAAAAATCCGATAAAAATGTTTAACATTTAAATATATTTTTCTTGTTGCAAAAAAAGAACAAATAAAAAGTCAATATTTTTTTTTATCTAATGAAATATGATGAGAAAAAAAATCGAACAATGAGTTCGATGAACTCATTTACCGAGAAAAAAAAATGTTATGAAACGCCTCGAAGAGATTTTTGAACGAATTACATTTTCAAAAATCGAGCTCAAAGAAATACCAAAAAATAATTGTCGAAACTCGCATACTTTTTATTTCTGCGCGTAAAATAAATGTTCGCAAGAAATTCACCGACAAATTTTTATCCTACGGTTTTTCTTATATTTCATGGCTCGCGAGTTCGGAGGTAATTTTTTTTCGCCATAAAAGTAATTGCGCCGATTGCCGCGAAACAATTCCGCGAGATTGCCGAACGAAATTCTCCGCGCCGGGACCAAATTACGGTGATTTCGTCGATATGACCAATTTTGCCGAAGATATTTTTTTTCCACCTCGGCGCACGAAATTTTTTTTTTTTTTTTTCATTTTTTCTCAGAAGTACGAAGGACGATCGGTTGCAAAAAAAAAAAATAATAATAATAATAATAATAATAACACGCTGTGGCTATTCATACGATTCGAAAATACCTCGAAATACGTGGCAGTTCATAAAAAAAAAAAATAAAAAAAATAAAAAAAATCTTCAAAGAATTCCAAGGGTACCCCTTTTGAGTCCACTGTTCGCGTTTTTCAACGTCCCGAAATTGCCCAACAATTTCCGAAATCGCCCTAAGTCGCTCTAAGTCGCTCTAAGTCGTTCTAAGTCGCCTTAAGTCGCTCCAAGTCGCTCCAAGTCGCTCCAGGTCGCTCCAAGTCGCTCCAAGTCGCTCCAAGTCGCTCCGAGTCGCTCCAAGTCGCTCCGAGTCGCTCCGAGTCGCTCTAAGTCGCTCCAAATGACTCCAAGTCGCTCCAAGTCGCTCCAAGTCGCTCCAAGACGCTCCAAGACGCTCCAAGTCGCTCTAAGTCGCTCTAGGTCGCTCTAAGTCGCTCTAAGTCGCTCTAAGTCGCTCTAAATCGCCTTAAGCCGCTCTAAGCCGCTCTAAGCCGCTCTAAGTCGCTCTAAGTCGCTCTAAGTCGCTCTAAGCCGCTCTAAGTCGCCTTAAGTCGCTCTAAGTCGCTCTAAGTCGTTTTAAGTAGTTTTAAAGGGCTTTAAGGCGTTTTAAAGCGTTTTAAGACGATTTAAAGCCTTTTTAGGCGGTTTTTAGGCGCTAAAGCGTTTTTAGACGTATCAAAGTGTTTTAAAGCGATACACAGCCGAATTGTGTTCAGTGGGAAAAAATACGCCGAAATACGTGGCAGTTCATAAAAAAAATAATAATAATAATAAAAAAATAAAAAAAATAAAAATGTAAAAAAAATGTCAAGGCTACCCCTTTCGAGTCAATTGTTCGAGTTGTTCAACGTCCTCGAACGGCACGATAAAATGCTTTCAAAACTTCGGGGAGGATCCCATCTTGTGTATTTTTTCCCGTAGAACACGATGGGCACCTTGGATTTTTTCCCTAGCTCAATTGGGAGCCGAGATATCGATGTTTGATAATCACGAAAATCGAAGTTTTTCAAAAGTGGCTTAAAAAATGGAAAAATCGTTGTCTACCCGATTTTTGTTTGTTTGTCTCAAGACTATAATATTCGACGTATTTTTTTTCCCGCTGATCACGAATATAACAATTACTTTGCTCCAAGCCAAATATTTAACATTTAAATCCCAAAAATACGATTTTTCGGTGCATACAAGTCGAGACTTTCAATGCCCAAAAAAAAAGCCAGCGAATTCGCGTTCGGCGGGACAAAAAACATCGAAATACGTTCATAAGAAAAAAAAAAAAAAAAAAAAATATTTATTCTCCACCTCGGCCTCTGAGATTTTTATTTTTATTTATTCCGGACAAAAAACGACGGATGGATCGTAAATGAAAAAAAAAAAAAAAAAAAAAAAAAAAAAAATTAATCCGCCAAATAATTCCCAGCAGCGCCTTTAATAAAATAATAAGGAGTAATAAAAAAATAGCGATTTAAGAGTCGCCGCGATTCGACCTTTCGACCATTCAGCGCCGAATGGAGAACTCGACATTTGCACTTCCTTTCCCGAGTGCTCCGCGTGTGGCCTTGGGCGCAAAAATTACTGCCAGCGATCTCCGACTATACACAAAGCCCGAGAGAAGAATCGTCGAGTGGGTGTGCCTGGCTCTGACACTATATATGGAAAATGACGCGTATATTTATATTTATATGTATGTATGTATGCATATATATCAAATGTATGTATTGACCTCGCGAAAAGAAATGCGTCCGTCGCGGTCCTCGTCGACTTCCTGAATCATCGCCTTGAGTCCCAAATGCGTCTGCGGTGCACCGAGAACTTCCATCATTCGCTTCAGTTCGGCGAGATCGAGGAAACCGTCTTTGCCGTCGTCGAATCTGGAAATTAAAAAAAAAACCAATGATTTGATTAATTTGATTTTTTTTTTTTTTATAATTAAATTCTTTTTTTTTTTAATTCAAAATTTTAAGACTGGAAAGATTGATTCGTTGTGTAATTAACGAAATAAAAAATGTAATGTGGAATTGCGGAAAATGGCACAAGTAGCCTACCTAAGCGATTGGGACTTGCAGTGGTTTGAATAAAGGAAAGGAAGTGGCTGCGGTTGTCAGATTTTTTTTTTGTCAGTAGCCGAAGACTATATCTCAAGATTTGCCAGAGGGAAAATTGGTTCGTCGCATAGTTGCAGAGAAAAAAAAAATTTGAATGAAATGGTGAAAAAAAAAAATTCGTCCAATCGCCGGCTCGACGTACTCAAGCCTGTAAAGTTGCTAGCCGAAATTAATAGAAGGGCTTGACCGCGGTTGTCCGAACTTTTTTTTATAGGTAGATAAAGACCATCTCTCAATGTCTGCAAAAGGGCAAAATGATTCAACGAGTAATCATGGAAATAAAAATAAAAATGTAAACTTTAAGTAAACGGTAAAAGTAGCTTGCTTGAGCCACTGAAACTTACAGTGTTGCTGGTTGAAATCAATGAAAGGAAGTGGTTACAGGTGTCAGAATTTTTGTATAAGTAGCTGAATACTATATCTCAAAATGTGCCAAAGGGTAAATTGATTCGTCACATAGTTACAGAAAAAAAATTTGAATGTAATGCTAAATGAAAACATTGCGCCAAGCGCTTATTCGAGTTATTCAACCCTGTAACGTTGCTAGCTACCGTTCATAAACGAGTTTAACTGTGGTTGTCCGAATTTTTTTATAGGTAGATAAAGACCATCTCTCAATGTTTGCAAAAGGGCAAAATGATACGACATGCAATTATGGAAATAAAAATAAAAATGTAAAATTTCAGAAAACGGTCAAAGTAGCTTGCTCGAGGCACTGAAACTTGCAGTGTTGCTGGTTGAAATCAAAGTGAGAAAGTGGTTACAGGTGTCAGAATTTTTTTATAAGTAGCTGAATACTATATCTCAAAATGTGCCAAAGGGTAAATTGATTCGTCACATAGTTGCAGAAAAAAAAATTTGATTGTGCTGCCAAAAAAACAACATTGAGCCAAACGCCTATTCGAGGCGCTTCAACCTTGTAATGTTGCCAGCTGCAGTTAACAAATGGGATTGGTCGCGGCTGTCAGAATTTTTTTATGAGTCGATAAAGGCCATCTCTCGATGTCTGCCAAAGGGCAAAATGTTTCGCCGAACCGAAGTGGAAATAAAAATTAGAATGTAACATTGCATAATTCACCGGAGCAACTTAAGTGCGGCTAATGCGAAACAATGTTCTCGTATTCTCGGCGTCGTAAAATATTGCGCAACAATGAGAGACAAAGTGAACAGCCATTTTCGCGAATGAAAGTTTCCCCTTTGAATCGATCGGGCCCGATTCGTGAGTAGAATGGCAAATCTCGTGAAACTACGTTTAAGCGCACATTCGCCTTCTCGTCGTTCCATTGCTTCGCCAATCAGCGACTCTTTCGCAATCCAACAACTGGACATACATTTCTTTTCCTCGCAATCGTACCCCCTTGCGAAATAAAAATTAAAAAAAAAAATTATTATAAAAATAATTATTAGAAATATTTTGTTATCGAAAAATTCAATTTTTTTTTTGTTTCAAATTTGAGATCGAAAAGAAGGTGCAAAGTAATTCAGACCTTTTTTTCGTAACACAAAACTTACTACATCGTATTACTAAATCAATAACCCTAAAATTTACCACAACAAAATTTTTAAGTCAAAAATTTATTATTGAAAGCCGCTAATTGAAATTTGCTAATTTCGTCGTTTTGAGGCATTTTTTTTTTATCCGCTCGTCACCGCCGAACACAAAACTGTAACTCGCTTTACTCTTAACGTAATATTTAAT
Organism: Amblyjoppa proteus; assembly: GCA_963922035.1. Classification (NCBI taxonomy): domain Eukaryota; kingdom Metazoa; phylum Arthropoda; class Insecta; order Hymenoptera; family Ichneumonidae; genus Amblyjoppa; species Amblyjoppa proteus. Next base: position 11,367,851 of record OY998231.1, on the reverse strand, counting down.
TCAAAAAATCGTGTCGGGGATAAAAAAAAAAAATTTGAAAATTTCATAAAATTCACAGATTTATAATTTTTTTGTATTCAAATTTAATACGCAACGTTGTACAGTGTTAATCCATTAATCTTCAAAATTTGAGCTCAATATCTCGATGTTTACTCGAATTAAACAGTTTCTTTTAATTAAAAAAAAAAAAATCAAAATCCAATAAAATTGAATTGGCGTTGAATTTTGACCAAATTCAATACCAAAGGTTTTTCATCAAAATATTAAATTTGTGTGCATTTTTAACTATAATAAGCTATAACTATAGTTCAAAATTTACGCAAATTAAAGATACATTTTCAAAAGATTTCAACATTTTTCGAACATCTTTCAAAAGATTCAAAATCACACAGTTATTCAAAAAATGTCAACCGAAAAAGAATGTTGCGTTTCGTATTATAATTTTTTTTTTTCAAATTTAATACGCAACGTTGTACAGTGTTAATCCATTAATCTTCAAAATTTGAGCTCAATATCTCGATGTTTACTCGAATTAAACAGTTTCTTTTAATTAAAAAAAAAAAAATCAAAATCCAATAAAATTGAATTGGCGTTGAATTTTGACCAAATTCAATACCAAAGGTTTTTCATCAAAATATTAAATTTGTGTGCATTTTTAACTATAATAAGCTATAACTATAGTTCAAAATTTACGCAAATTAAAGATACATTTTCAAAAGATTTCAACATTTTTCGAACATCTTTCAAAAGATTCAAAATCACACAGTTATTCAAAAAATGTCAACCGAAAAAGAATGTTGCGTTTCGTATTATAATTTTTTTTTTTCAAATTTAATACGCAACGTTGTACAGTGTTAATCCATTAATCTTCAAAATTTGAGCTCAATATCTCGATGTTTACTCGAATTAAACAGTTTCTTTTAATTAAAAAAAAAAAAATCAAAATGCAATAAAATTGAATTGGCGTTGAATTTTGACCAAATTCAATACCAAAGGTTTTTCATCAAAATATTATATTTGTGTGCATTTTTAACTATAATAAGCTATAACTATAGTTCAAAATTTACGCAAATTAAAGATACATTTTCAGAAGATTTCAACATTTTTCGGACATCTTTCAAAAGATTCAAAATCACACAATTATTCAAAAAATTTCAACTGAAAAAGAATGTTGCGTTTCGTATTATCAATTTTTTTTAGACGATATGAAATATTGTCTAATATATTATATACATATATATATATATATATATGTATATAATATCTCCGCGTAAATTGATAATCGAATTAGGGCGATCGAAGTCCTATTAAAAATGTTATCAACTTACTAAAAAATGAAAAAATTCCGTGATTAAGAAAATAAAATTTAATTATCAATTGTCAATTCTTTATTTTTATTTTCCTTTTTTATTAGAGGATATAAAATATCTCCGCGTAATTCGATAAATAAATATTTCCATTTAGGAAGCCACAAGCGATGGAGCAGGAAATTTGTATCGATTATCGCTTGTGAGGTTTCTCTCGTCGGAATTAATTGCGTTATGAAAAAAAAAAAAAAAAAAAAAAAAAAATTGAATTATCCACTTGGACAGTTTCGGGTCAAAGACAGACGCGCACTATTGAAAGAACTTTCTTGAGCCGTGAATTATTTTTAATAATAATAAACGCTTCAAATAAATCTTCTTGATTTTTCTTCTGTATTTTTTGTTTCTTTTTTTTTTTTTTTCGACGCTGCGACTTTAAAAAACGCCGACGGTTCGGCGGACGAAACGAAGTTTAATCGAGGTCGTTGTGCATCGATGCAGCGAGATTGCACGGTGAATTCAGACAGGAAATTGTCTACGATCGATAATCTATTTAAGCTTCAGCCAGAGTGCAGAACCGATTACGAAGTCGATCTGCAGCGACGAATCTTCGCAAAGGGAATTTCCAGCTCGAGCTCATTTCCTGATCGAGGAAACTGCGCAGACGTTGTATTATCCCGCGGAATTTTCACATAGCAGTTCGTTTACTCAGACCTACGAATGGTGAATGGCTTTTGTTCTTTTTATGGCGTCTCTTGCAAAAAAGAAAAAATAAAAATAAAAATAAAAATAAAAAAAAATGTTTTTGGAGGTATAAGGAGATTTTAAAAGCTGTACCCATGTGTTCATCGTGGCGTAAGTTTGCCAAAACTTCATATTTTTCTTTTTCTTTGTAGTGAAATCGACACGTTAGGATGCACGTTACATGTCTCTCAAGGTGCCATGTTCATGTAACACCTAGTTTTTAAATTAAGAGCTCTAAAAACAAAACCCTACATGACCCATAATTTCGTAGCTGTGGGTTCATCGTGGCGTAAGTTTGCCAAAACTTGATATTTTTCTTTTTCTTTGTAGTGAAATCGATACGTCAGGATGTTCGTTACATGTCTCTTAAGGTGCCACGTTGATGTAACGCCTAGTTTTTTTTTTTTTTTTTTTTTTTTTTTTAATTACAAGCTTTATAACAAAACCCTACATGACCCGTGCTTTCGCAGCTCTGGGTTCATCGTGGCGTAAGTTTGCCAAAACTTGATATTTTTCTTTTTCTTTATAGTGAAATCGATACGTCAGGATGTTCGTTACATGTCTCTTAAGCGCGCCATGATGACGTAACACCTAGTTTTGACATTACAAGCTTTAAAAACAAAACCCTCCATGACCCGTGATTTCGCAGCTCTGGGTTCATCGTGCCGCAACTTTGCTAAAACTTGATATTTTTCTTTTTCTTTGTAGTGAAATCGACACGTTAGGATGCACGTTACATGTTTCTCAAGGTGCCATGTTTATGTAAAACCTAGTTTTTAAATTAGGAGCTCTAAAAACAAAACCCTACATGACCCGTAACTTCGTAGCTCTGGGTTCATCGTGGCGTAAGTTTGCCAAAACTTAGATATTTTTCTTTTTCTTTGTAGTGAAATCGATACGTCAGGATGTTCGTTACATGTCTCTTAAGGTGCCACGTTGATGTAACGCCTAGTTTTTTTTTTTTTTTTTTTTTTTTTTTTTTTATTACAAGCTTTATAACAAAACCCTACATGACCCGTGATTTCGCAGCTCTGGGTTCATCGTGGCGTAAGTTTGCCAAAACATAATGTTTTTGGGCTTCTTTGTAGTGAAATCGATACGTCAGGATCTCAGTAACATGCCTGTAAAACTGCCATACCGACATGGTAAATAGTATAAGAATTATGGGGTCCGGAAGTTGAATGCTCCGGGTTCATCAGATAGCCGAAGTAAGTCTGCTATCGAACAGCTGATAAAGATACTGCGGTAACAAATTTACGAAAGTATGTTGCACACTGTGCAACCGGCAATACCCCTGCAATTCCGTAAGCGTGCCGACAAAAGACTCCGGCTCTCCTTGACCGAGTTCCTTCCTTATAGCATAGCAAGTACAAACGCGCGCACACGCGCGCACACACACACACACACACACACACACACACACACACGCACACGCACGCACGCGCACACACACACACACGCGCGCGCGCGTTTGTAATTCTCGAAGGGCAGACCTAATATATCGTCGAATTGTACTATCTCCGGACAAAGTCTCTCGACCAGTGAAGAAAACGAGCTAACGCGATCGCATTACGATTGGCAATCTGGCTCAGACGGTAAATTGGATAAAGCTTTATTCCGCTATCAAAGTGATCGGGATTAATTTTTTTATTTAAAGGTGGACTTTATAGCTCTTTTTTTTTTTTAAAGTGGTTATCGACCATAGAAAAATCCGAAAAAATTCTGGAGTAATCATTGACATGTGCTCTAAAGTGTCAAATATTTTTTAACCGAAAAATATTACGACAATATATATATTTTTTTATTTTCGAAATGAATGGAAGCTTTTTCAAAGTTTAGATCGTTCGCTTACGACGAAACGTTCTCCCTTTTTTTTATTGATCTTATCCAAGATTGAAAAATCCGAAAAAAATCTGGGGTACTCATTAATATGTGTTCTAAAGTGTCAAATATTTCTTAAGCGAAAAGTACTACGATAATATATATATTTTTCTTAATTTTCGAAATGAATGGAAGTTTTTTCAAAGTTTAGATCGTTCGCTTACGACGAAACGTTCCCATTTTTTTTTTTTTTTAATCGATCTTATCCAAGATTGAAAAATCCGAAAAAAATCTGGAGTACTCGTTAACGTGTGCTCTAAAATGTCAAATATTTTTTTAAGCGAAAAATACTACGGCAATATATTTTCTTAAATTTTCGAAATCAACGAATGTAATTTTTTTCGAAGTAAAGATTTTTCGCTTACGACGGAAACGTCCAATTTTTTTTTACTAATCTTACCGAGCCTTGGAAAAATTTGAAAAAATTCTGGAGTACACATCGACAGGTGTACTAAAATATCCAACAGCTTTTACATTAAAAAATAACACGAAAATACTAATTTTTTTTATTAATAAAAAAAATATGTGTTTTTAGGGACAAAAAATTATGGGAGCTTCGACTGTAGCGAGCTAATCATAAAATCGCTGAAAACTCTGCTCCAATGAAAAATAGAAAATAAATCGGTGCACAAGCGCTGACGTCGTGCATTTCAAGGCTCTCCAAGGTTTATCGATTAAACAGTTTTCGCTCGGTTGTGTCGGCGGGATAGCGTGGGCTTTCTCCTTCCCGACCTTTATCGCATCTCCACCGCCAACGGTGCTGCAGTCACTGCAGTCGCACCGCCGCTTTCCGCCGCTCCTCCGGGTCAAACCCCTATCGACGCAAATCAATTACAAAAAAAATATTTAAACAAAAAAAAAAACAAAAAAAATTTTTTTTTTTTTAAATTTCCGAGACCACCCAATTATCCCAATTTTAACCCCGACCTTGAGAGATTAACCTCCGGCTCGATGTCATCGGCGCTAAAGAAAATTTCATATGAAAAAAGTCTCGGAAAATATAATTATCATGAAGTATTATATATATATATATATATTTTTTTTTTAAATAATTCATCACTCTCGGTATCTCAGGCTTCGGAGTACGAAATAAACGAATCTATATATGTATACATTTATCCGGACTTAATCGTGTTATCCTGTGCGTGGATCCTTGACCTGCCGTTGGGAAGTAAGGGGTCGAGCAATTATTGCCTATCGCCAAGTCACGCCAGGCTGCTGCGTGTGTTGCTCGCGTTGTATTTTCGCGATCTTTAATTTTTTTATTATTGCGCGATGGATTTGCATTATAAATGCGTATAATATATATATATATATGTATATATATATATATATATATATATATATATATATATATATATATATATAAATATATATATATATATGTATATATGTGTATATATACAACATATGTATATATATATAACAAAAATAACATTGTTACATCACGTGTAACTTCCATCTCATTTTGCCATAAGGAAATGTCTTCACTGGGATTATACTATAAACGGGGGTAAATTTATTAATTATTATTGTATCAATCTATCGAATAAACGAACGAAAATTCCATATTAATATAGTAAACGTTTAATAAACAATATTAATTTATACGTATATGCATATCAATGTTTTCTGGATCAATTTTTCGTATACGAAACGATTCCGCGAGATCATCGACGTTTACCGATGAGTCCCAATAAACTATATATATATATATATATATACATATATATATATAGATATAATATCACACATATCAAGGATTTTCCTAGATATTTTCCAGATAAATTTTTCATATGCGGACCGACTGCGCGCGACATTGCGGTTTTTCGAAGTCGCAATATACAGCATATCTTCCTATCTATATATATCTATATATATATATATATATAGTGTCTTTTCCGCATAGAAGTTACGACGTCCAAGTTTCCGTCATCGCACTATATGCGTCGCGCTTATACGTGATCGGTAGATAAACCAGCGGGGAAAGTTTAATATCCCACGCGGAGAATGCGCTCTCGAGGATCAGAGGGACGCCGCGATTTCCTGCGAGCTTCCGGTTCCCGCGTCAATAGGTTGACATCGGAACTTGGAAATATTTTCCCACGAAGTTTCAATGCAGCAGGTCTTCGACAATTTTTTTTTTTTTTTTTTTTAATTTTATCGATACAGAAAAATTTATTATTAATGTTCAGATGAAATAATGAAATATGTTTTGCCTAGTTTTATATCGAGATGCGAACTGGTGATGTTATTCTAATTGTAGAAATACTTTAATAATTTACACCCCGAAAAAAAAATTATTTGACGAACACCGTTTATTTGGTTTAAGTAAAATATTTTTTTCATTTAAACAGATATTTATTTAAATTCAAATAAATTATTTTTCTCGGTGTACCGATTTGCTGATATATTTTTATTATCTTATGCAGTTAAAGGGTTCATCGTGTAAACTAATAAATAAATAAATAAAATGCAAAAATTCTCGACTATTAAAAAAAAAAAGAACTGTGAAATCTTTAAGAGTATGAACGTCGCTTTAAATTCAGTCGGGTCGTTAGAATTTACGAAACCTTTTCTGGAGCGCACGAAGAAAAAAAAAAAAAAAAAAAAAAAAATTAAACTGAGTTTATCCAAGCATGTCGCAGTTCGTAAACATAGTATTAACCGTCGACGACAGCGATCACTTGCGATTACCGTTGAAACTCTTGCATCGACGGGCTCACGCGATGTCGAGTCTCCAAGCGCCATGCAAAACAAAAAAAAAACCCCTGGAATTACTAGGAACTGGAAAACTAGAATAATAAACTTGACCAGAATAACATTTTTTTTTTTTAATCTGGTGTAATTTCATTGCGTTATTAAATATTTCGATATAAGCTGAAATCTCATCGATTTCGACCAAACTTTATTATAGCAAAAAAATATATGAAAAACAAAAAATTTATATAAATAAAATATAGATTGTATTTATATTGTTAAGTTATGAAAATAAAATATATAAATAACTTTTAAAACTTTGTAAAAACTTGCAAAAAAAAAACCTAGAATAATGAACTATATTATGATAATTTTTTAAAAATTTTATTAATAAAATTTAATAAATTTTTTTTTTAATCTGGTATAATTTCATGTCGTTACTAAATCTTTCGATATAAGCTAAAATCTCATCGATTTCGAGCCAACTTTATTACAGTAATAAAACCTATGAGAACCAATAAATTTATATAAATAAAATATAGATTGTATTTATATTGTTAAATTATTAAAATAAAATATATAAATAACTTTGAAAACTTTGTAAAAACTTGCAAAAAAAAACCTAGAATTACTAGGACTTAGAAATTGAGAATAATAAAATTTATGGTGATAATTTTTTAAAATTTGGTATAATTTCATGTCGTTATTAAATCTTTCGATATAAGCTGAAATCTCATCGATTTCGAGCCAACTTTATTACAGTAATAAAATATTTAAGAAACAATAAAATTATATAACTAAAATATAGATTGTATTTATATTGTTTAATTATGAAAATAAAATATATAAATGACTTTGAAAACTTTGAAAAAAAAAAAAACCTAGAATTATGAACTTTATTACGATAATTTTTGTTGATTTAGTATAATTTCATGTCATTACTAAATCTTTCGATATAAGCTGAAATCTCATCAATTTCGAGACAACTTTATTAAAGTAACAAAACATATGAGAACCAATAAATTTATATAAATAAAATATAGATTGTATTTATATTGTTAAATTATGAAAATAAAATATATAAATGACTTTGAAAACTTTGTGAAAACTTGCAAAAAAAAAACCTAGAATTACTAGGACTCAAAAACCGAGAATAATGAACTTTATTATGATAATTTGTTTAAATCTAGTACAATTTCATGTCGTCATTAAATCTTTCGATATAAGGTGAAATCTCATCGATTTCTTTAGTGTTCCCAAAGACAAACGTGTTTTTCTTCTAAACGTTAGATAATGCCACATACGCCTTTCTGGTCCTCGGCACGACGGTACGCTTGTAAAAAAATTCGTCTGCAGTTTAGGCGAAAAAAAAAAAAAATTACCAATTTTATTCCAGTCAACTTTATTATAGCAATAAAATATATGAAAATCAAAACCAATAAATCAAAATCAACATACTCATATAAATAAAATATAAATTTCATTTACATTGTTTATTTATGAAAAAAAATATATATATATATATATATGCATAAAAAAAAACAGGTGTAAATTAATTGCGCCGAAACTTTCGATGAAAGTGAAATCTTGTCGATTTCTTTAATGCTGCGAGAGATGTTCGTTGGGAAGTCTCAGCATGCGTCGTTATGCGCTACATAATTATTCGAAGGAAACCGAGAGTTCATTTGTGCAGCTCTCGAGGAATAAATATTGGAATGCGGCAAAGTATAGCTTCCGATTTTCTTTATTCAAATCGTCGCGGCGTTGGATCTTTCAGAATCGATTTCTGGGAAACGAAAGGGCGTATCTCGCATGATTTTACACGTTAAATTGCGCGACTTACGCCCTTCTGTTCGTCAGCCGTCGATGAATGTATAATAAAGGCGAACGCAATGTAATTAACTCATTAGAGCCTCAGTACCGGTAACGTTATATATAACGATCCTTCTCGACGTTCCTATACAACCGGTATGGAAATGTTCGTCACCGATAAATCTCACATTCTTTCGCACTTTCCGATAACGCCCGTATTATATATTTTTAAATACTTGCATTTTTTTTTTTAAATGTGAGATTCCTACTTATTTTCATTTCAATCCTTTTACGATTTGGTGGATATTCGTTATTAAAGAAATTGTCAATTTTTGTTAATATTACTTATTAATGAAATTGTCAATTTTTGTTAATATTACTTATTAATGAAATTGTCAATTTTTGTTGATATTACTTATTAATGAAATTGTAAATTTTTCTTAATATTCGTTATTAATGAAATTGTCAATTTTTCTTAATATTCGTTATTAACGAAATTGTCATTTTTTGTTAATATTACTTATTAATGAAATTGTCAATTTTTCTTAATATTCGTTATTAACGATATTGTCATTTTTTGGTAATATTAGTTATTAACGAAATTGTCAATTTTTGTTAATATTACTTATTAATGAAATTGTCAATTTTTGTCAATATTAGTTATTAAAGAAATTGTCAATTTTTCTTAATATTCGTTATTAACGAAATTGTCATTTTTTTTTTTTTTGAAGTCACAGAGAAAGCAATGGTTAAAAAAACATCGAGATTGTAATGTAAACTGAATTTAATTGAAAACAGTCTAAAACGTCGAGAAATGCGATTTCTAACTGGCGCCCTCTACGAGAAAACAAAAAAATTACTCAATTTGAAAATTACTACAAATGTTTCACTTTGCAAATGAAATAAAAGTACGAGGATGTAAATTTGAGCATTTCCGATTTCCATCGCATTTATCATTTAATTAATGAAATGTGACGACTCGTATTTTTGAACATCATCGACGAAGATTATGAAAATTCCGATAATTTCGTTTAAAAATCCGCGTAGTTGTGAAATTGTGAATTTTTCTTTTTTTCTATTAAAATTTTTCCAGATCAATCTCGACTTTCCTACGGAAACAAGTATGGAAATGTTTGTTCGTTCATCACCGATAAATCCCACATTGTTTCACGTAATTTCGATAATTTCAGTTGAGAATCCGCGTAGTTGTAAAATCGTGAATTTTTTTATTTTTATATGAACATTTTTCCAAGTCTCTCTCGATTTTCTACGGAAACAAGTATGGAAACGTTTGTCCGTTCATCATCAATACCTTCCACATTGTTAACGTTTTTCCGATACCGCCTATGGACTTCACTTTCGTTGTTCAAATATTCTATCCAATCGACGAAACAATGCTTCGAGTAATTTTTTTTATTATTATTGCTTTTCAATATTTTCCTACAGTATCGATTTCCAATTTGGAGCGAACCGACAGAGCGTACGAGAAAATAATTGAAATTTCGATAAAGCTTAATTGAGAATTTACTCGAGAACTTTTAATTTTGTCGGCGTGGAATTTAATCACCGATAATTTATGTGGCACAGTTTAAAAAGCTATTATGCTCGACACGAGAAGTTTGCGTGCGAGACGGCGCAATTTTAATTAGTCACGCCAGGTTGCCGGGGAGAGATGTGGTGAGAGACGGCAGCGTAAAGCTTTCGGATGTCACCCGACAAGCCGGTCGGAGATTGCCAGATAGTTTTATTGAAAAGGGATGCGAGAGACCCGACAATTTTTTTAAAATTAAATTTAGACAAAATGCAGATGATAATTAATTAATAAATTAATTAATTGAAATTTTTGTAAAATATTTAGGCGGCGATTTTTAATTTCTCAGAAAAGTGAAACACGTCTTACTCGTGCCTGGGCAAAGAAGACCTAGTGTGCCGGTGTGTAATCTTTGAGTGATCCGAATAATAAGAAAACGCGGCAGGGAAAATCTGAAAAAATTCATAGGGGTACCTCGAAGTGTTGTTTCTTCGATGGCGAAGAAAAGAAATCGTTTACATAGATCCATATCGTGGTAGACGAATTAGAATATCAACTTGGTTTGCTCCGTTTGCGCCCGCTTGAGGAGGAACTGAATTGCCCATTTGCAATCTTTAAAGGGTTCAAATAACAACAAAATGTGGCAAAAAAAATCTTAAAAAATTCATCGGGGTGGCTCTAAGGGTTGCTTCTTCGATGGCAGATAAAAGGAATTGTTTACAAGCATCCATATTGTTGTAGATAAATTAAAAAAAACAACGCCTTTTGCAGCCGGCTAACGAGAAACTGGACTATCCATCCGCAATCTTTAAACGGTGCAAGTAACAACAAAATCAGGCAAAGAAAAATGTGAACAAATTCATAGAAGTGCCGCGATGTTTAGTTTCTTCGATGGGAGAGAAAAAAAAATAGTTACGTCCATCTATATCTGCTGCAGATTTTTTAAATCAACTCACTTCGCACCCATCTAACGAGAAACTAAATTGCCCGTCTGCAATCGTCAAGTGATTCAAATAATCATAAAATGTATCCAAAAAAACTTGAAAATGGAAATGTTCATATCACTTCCCATAACGTTTCATTATTCGCGAAGGTTCTTCTATGAGAAAGAATTTTGCTGTATTTTTAGTTTCCTGAGAAAATGAAAAATTGCGTGCAAAAAAAAAACGACTCAATATTTTTTAATGCAATTTTGAAGAAACATTGACTATTCACCACATATGCTGTGTGTAAAATTTCAGCTTGATCGATCGAGGCATTCACAAGTTACAGCGGTTTCAATTTTTGGCGCCTAATTCATACGCAACGTACATCCGGACATTCTTTTCTGAGTGCGATTTATCGATGTTTTGGAACATTCTGAACACGTTGTCATTAATATCTCGAAAAATGTTTTTTCGCCCAAACAAAGCGTCCTCTATGAGGAACAGGAAGCAAAATTAGATAAGAAATCTTCAAATTTGATAAGCAAGAATATAAGGTAAATGTCCCCATCGCCGACCATGCTCCCTTTACCGACCATTTCGGCGTATAACTTCATTTACGAGGCTGCCAATGCATAAAAACGTTTATTACCGGTCTAGAAATATTCAGAAATTTATATAGTGCAAAAGGATTGTAAAGTGCAGGGTAAATGTAATAATTAGTACACAATATTATCGTTTTTCATACCGAACGTCATGATCCGAGCGGTTTCTTAGAAGTGAGGTTAAGGAATGTCGATCGTAAATAGTAAATAGTAAATATTTCGGTAAAAATCCGTTTTTAATTAATAGTTCGAGCGTTAAATGGTTCATTACAGTTCGATTTATATATTCCGAAAAAAAAAAAAAAAAACCGTCGGGTAACCTTTTTTTTATTTTTTATTTACTGGTCGGGGTTGGGCACAGTGAAACTCTTACCTGTCCCTATTACCGTACATGTAAACGTCAGTTCAGTTTCACATAACCAATAAGAATATGATAAATTTTATTTTGCTGAAACGTTTAGACTGAGTATGCACACAATGCTGTAGATTTCAAGTTCAAAGTGTGGATTTATGTTTATTTTTTCTTTGCAAACTCCGTCATTCGTGCTGTAAAAAAGATGGTCGGTAATGGGGACATACCCGGTCGGAATTGGACACAGTTGGTCGGTAGATGACACATGCACTAGTTCGTCTTTGTTACTCTTTATCGAGAAAAATACTTGACAAAATGGATTAAGTCTATGATTTATGAAAAGTATACGATCAAAGCTATCGATTGATGTGAAAATTATCCTCGAATTTCCCTTTGTCACGTTTAACAACGCGATTCTTTAGCCTGGTCGGCCCTATAGGGGGTCGGTGATAGGGACATTTACCTTACCGAAAAACTAAAAATTCAATATCAGCGTATGGTCAATGGCCGCGATATGGGGCTTTGTTAATGTGCAGTAAAACAGCAGCGAAGGCGTGTTTGTTGTCGGGGCCAAAATTTATATTCGATTCCAATCACGCGACAATTTCATTCATCGACTTAGCATTCCGGGCGTACGGCCTTGGTCGACGGTTGCTGCTGCTGCTCCTGGCGTTGGCACTTAATTCGAACGGCGTTCGAGACGAGGTATACGCAAGGTACACGAGAGCTATCGAGAGCTTGTATTATCGAACTCTCGGGCGAGGCTCTTAGCGTTGTTCAGTCGCGACGCGCAGGAATGGAAAGCGAGCGCGACGTGGGAAAGCCGATTTAATTACGATATTAATGAACCGTGACAACGCTAACGAACCGTTCGCACAAACTCACTGGAAACTGACGACATCTTGTTCGGGCACCGGAAACAAGAAAACAAGAATTCTAGACGGATAGAATGTTTCACGCACGATATTAGTTTTTCCATTTCGACGATAAAATATTGTACTCGTGAAAAGACTCGAAAAAAAACATTTGAAAACGTGCTCGAACACACGTGTCGGCTCTGAAACGACTGTTCTTCAGTCGTTTCGGAGAAAATTCAAATTCTATACGAATATATTCGAGGCTGGAAATGTTTTTTTTTTTTTTTTTTTCCCCTCCCGAAGGAAAAATATTATATCTCGTGAAAAAAGAATCCTTTTTTTTCGAATACACGTAACGGCTGTCCGATAGTGTCATGGAAATTTCGTAATTTTTTCTTGAGCCGTTTCAATGAAAATAAAAAATTCATAGCAGCATGTGCTGGTATGAATTTTTTATTCTCATTCGATGCCCGAAACATTTTTGTAACTTCCGACGGAAAATTATCATATCTTCCGACGGGAGGCTCGAAAAACTGTGAACAAAATGTTCTAACGAAGGATATTCGGTGTCCGATAATACCGTGAAAATACATATTTTTTTTACTTTTAAACTTTAAACTTTAAACTTTACACTTTTAAACTTTCGCCCGAGCAATTTTTTGGTCCGCCAGTAAATTGCGATTCCTACTGTTGACCGAAAAAAAAAAAAAAGTTAACGCGGATATTTGAAATTATCATTTTTGTTTATCTAATTGACAAAGAAAACACCCTTTGAAATTCATATGGGGACATTTTTTCGCCACGTTTTCATGTGATCTGAACAAAACACGATTCGCCCACAAACGACGCCCTTTTGTTACCGACCAAAAAAAAAAAAAAAAATGATTCCCAATTTTGTCTCTGCGCGCCTATTTCCGAATCTGAACTCCCACCCGCGTCGATAAACAACACTAATTTAAAAATAACTGAAAAAGGCCTCGCAAGGAGAATTCTATGGCGGTGCGTAGTTGGACGAAAATAGTAGAAAAATTTCCGCCACCCCGAAGAAAAGACCCCCGGCCGGGATTCTGTCGGGGCGGCGCGGTCCGAATTTCCAGCATCGAGAGCACCGCCGCAGCCTCCCAACGTCCCAGGCAATCGCTTGGACTCCCAGAGGTTACTACGCAACGGGACGTCGACCAGCCGGCTTGTTTGCCGGCGCTGAGCTAAATTTGGCCAAGGCTTCCAGAACCCCGATTGAGAGTGCCTTCTCTCACGCACCCCCGGATAACTGTTTATATATATATATATATATATATATATATATATATATATATATATATATATATATATATATATACACATATACACATATGTGTATACATACATGTGTGTGCATATGTGTATATATATATATATATATATATACATATACACATGTGCACATATATGTGTATGGTTGGCAGGAATCTCCAAACAGGCTCTTTCTCTCTCCAAACAGAAAGTGGCTCCGAGTTTCTATGCGGTGATCGATCAACTTATTGTTCCGTGCCAGAACCCATTGCCCATGCAAACTTTACGGACCGATCCGAATTTGGATATCGCCATGCGGCGACTGTTCGTTTTAATCGAAACACCACGAAAATCCATCGTTTCAACTTTCATCGAAACAATTTTTTTTCTATTTAGGTTTATTTATGATTTTTTCATCCATTTTTTTTAAACCTCGTACAAATTAATCCTCGTATCCGAAAAATTTCGAGCTATATTTTTGTAGGCTTTTTTTTTTTTTTTCATAGGACTTGTATTTCATGGTTGTATCCAAAAAATCTTGAGCCATAGTGTGTGTGTGTATTTTTTTTTTAATTTGCGAAATTAAGCAACTATTTGTCTTTATATTATTGAAATATTTGAAAAATAGGAATTTCGTTAAATTGACAACTTGACACCGATGTATCGAGTTGTCGAATAAACGAAATTCCTATTTTCCGTCGCGTCATGCGTTTCTATGAAAAATCGTCGACTCGATGATAAAATAACAAATTCCCTCAGTAAAGATCAACAACGGCGTTGCCGCTACAATTGACAAGGCCGATTACAACACCGACCTCTTCGTATTAATTAACAATGAATTATTTGTATTTGTGTATTATCATACGTTCGAACTGAATATAAAGCGAAGCTGAAACTCAATCATTTGTCAACATTTCTTGGATGAAATATTTAGAAAATGGTTAAAATAAAAAAAAATGTTACTTCAATATGTGCAAATCGTCCCACATGATCGTTCTTGTTGCCGTCGTATTTTATCACGTATCGACACATAAACCCGGTTAATAAATTTTGGTAAACACGCCCGATATGGCAGACCCCATAACGGATCGTTCGATTTCAATGGGGACTCGTTTTTACGATTTTTTTTTTTTTTTTTTTGTTACGTGCAACGCGCGCGTGTTCTCAAACGAGCCGGTAACGAGCTCACGAGTTTCCGTCGGCGCAAACAGCAAGGACTGTACGAGACATTCGTCATTACCTTCTCGACTCACGTACCGCTTAACGGTTTTATACTATAACTACACCGCCGAAATTATCGTATAGTGCAGGATTCGCTCTATAGCATTTTTTCGTTTTACCATCTTTGGCCTCTTAATTCAGAAGAAACGTTAAAATATAATACAATGCATTGTAAATGTCTAAGTGATTGCTATTCATCAGACAGAGTTGAAATTGTATTTAGGATTGGATCGGCTTTTGCCGCTATAACGAAAATTCAAAATTAAGTAATTCAGGAATCGAACAGTTCGTAATGTCAAATAAAAATATTGAATAAAAATTTATTTTTTTTTCCATCTAAAAAATAAAAAATGTATGGATACAAGTTTTTAATACAAAGCAGCCCATTGGGCATCGGCTCGAATGATTTTATTCGTCTTTACGAGGGCGTCGATGCGGGTGAATTAAAAATAAAACAGTACTCGATTCCGCGAGTAGGAAGAGAATGGAACGTTAACAGCGTTCTTCCTGAAAGGTGCGGGTTCAAGATGCGGTCAAACCCGTAGAGCCCGACACCGCCCCGCCGCGGCCCGACAGGAAGCGTTCGAGTAGACAACCGCATCCTATACGTCGGTGCGACGCAGTCTCGTCACATTCAATGTGAAACCGCATCGAGCTCGCCGGACGACACTTAACACTGCTTCGTACATACGGTTTGTACTGTGGTACATTATCAAATATCACAAAGCGTGACAACAACTTGGGGGAGAACACCGGCTAAAACCGGCCAGGCTTGTTTCAAAGAATTTAGCGTTGATTTCAAGATGAGCCTCAAATTATCCTGTCAAGTACGTCGGAACAAACGATCGAGCCTAATTTAATCCTTTTTGGCCGGTTCAAAGTTTTTAGAATGATTCATAATTTTGGTTTTTGTTCAGTTAACAATTGCCACAATCACAGTAAGAACAATAACAATAATAGTAACGAATAATAAACAAATTTATAGCATTACTGAAATGTATGAAGATCAAAATTATAAATCGCTTAAGGAGCTTTTCTGATTCGGCGAAAAAGGTGAAATTAGAAGAAAATATAGCACCAGTAGTTTGCGGCTAATTGGGACCAATATAGCATTTTATTTTTGAAAATAGTCGTTGAAATTTTTATTTACCATGAAAGGTTAGTGTTTTCTAGTCGACATACCAACGCTTTTACCGAAGATAACATTTTTTTTTTTATCGAAACTTTACTTTATCGCTGAGATATTAATGTTTTCCCTTGGGTGGCCGATATGTGCCCACGCTCTCTCGTGTCTATATGCGCCGTGCCCGTGGGATGAATCACAAGAGCATGATCAATACTAACGGTACTGAATCATTTGCAAGTAGAGTCCAAGTGCGATATGGGCATTCCGTGAGGACCATGAGGTGAATACAATCGCGCAAACTCGGAGACTTTTTTTTTTCTTTCGCCTCGTCTCAGTAAAATATAACAAAGCATACTCCATTTTTATCAACCCAAGTTTGTTGCTGCAGTCTAGGAGCGATAGAAAAAAAAAAAAAAAATCGCCAAGAAGCATTGTTCACCTCGTACTAGTGAACTCGAACACTAGGTTCGGTTCAGTCGAGTGAATGGATAATAATTGAAAAAAAAAAAACGTATGAGCTGAATAGTTCCTCGGTAGTACAGTGGTAACATCCCCACCAGTCACGGTGGACCGGGGTTATTGTGATCTTAATATTTCCTTGTTAGTATAGTGGTAATATTCCCACCGGTCACGGTAGACAGGGGTTAATGTGATCTTAATAGATCCTCGTTAGTGTAGTGGTAAGATCCCCACCAGTCACAATGGACCGGGGTTATTGTGATCTTAATAACTCCTCGGTAGTATAGTGGTAACATCCCCACCAGTCACGGTGAACCGGAGTTATTGTGATCTTAATAGTTCCTCGTTAGTATAGTGGTGATATCACCACTGGTCACGGTGGACCGGGGTTAATGTGATCTTCATAGATCCTCGTTAGTATAGTGGTAATATCCCCACCAGTCACGGTGGACCGGGGTTATTGTGATCTTAATATTTCCTCGTTAGTATACTGGTAATATCCCCACCGGTCACGGTGGACCGGGGTTAATGTGATCTTAATAGTTCCTCTGTAGTATAGTGGTAACATCGCCGTCAGTTCCGGTGGATCGGGGTCAATGTGATCTTAATAGTTCCTCTGTAGTATAGTGGTAATATGCCCACCGGTCACGGTCAACCGGGGTTATTGTGATCTTAATAGCTCCTCGTTAGTATAGTGGTAATATCCCCACCGGTCACAGTGAACCGGGGTTATTGTGATCTTAATAGTTCATCGGTAGTATAGTGGTAATATCCGCACCGGTCACGGTGGACCGGGGTTATTGTGATCTTAATAGTTACTCTGTAGCATAGTGGTACTATTCCCACTAGTCACGGTGGACCGGGGTTAATGTGATCTTAATAGCTCCTCGGTAATATAGCGGTAATATCCCCACAGATCACGGTGAGCCGGGGTTATTGTGATCTTAATAGTTCGTCGGTAGTATAGTGGTAATATCCCCACCGGTCACGGTAGACCGGGGTTATTCCGATCTTAATAGTTCCTCTGTAGCATAGTGGTGCTATCCCCACTAGTCACGGTGGACTAGGGTTAATGTGATCTTAATAGTTCCTCTGTAGTATAGTGGTAATATGCCTACCGGTCACGATGGATCGGAGGAATTATTGCGATCGTAATAATTCCACGGTAGTATAGTTGTCTCGGGTTTCATCCGCTAGATGGCCGACTGTCGGGGTGTTTCTCGCAAGTAGAATAGCCAGAACAGCTGTATAAGTTCGTTACCCATCGTACCAAACTGAGAATGGACCAGCAATTGTTCGCCCACAATTGCTGAGCCCAGGTCCACATTTACTAAAACCGGCTAAAAGGTTGCTTTACCATCGAAAGGTTGACTACCTTTCCGTAGATTCTTTTATAGAAAACGACCAGTTGTTATTCATTGCGCTTAATACTTGCTCGATCCCCCAGGGAGCCTCTGTCCATTTCCGATGAGAATTTTCGACGATCACGAGGAGGATCGCGTTTACGAATTCCACGTATGGATGTATGATATCTTATCCATACCTCGTCACAAAATCACAAACATTTTTTTGCACGTCGATAACTGTTCTCAACAAAAACAGATGTGCAAAGTCACCGGTCGAGGCAAAGAAGAATCGTCCAAGCCTACAAAATATGCCGTCGCCCTTTCTCGACACAATCAACGAGATTAGGAAGGATCGCATATTGGCTCTCATTTAATCTAATCACCGTAGAGATTGCCTCGGCATGCGCGTATCGGTAATAAATACGACTACCAACCAGATAGACGGCTCTAGATTCACAACTGGCAATCTCCTGGCAGTTCGCAAACGCATATACATGTACAAAGTCGCGGCCGTAGTCTCCGCACTCGGCAAATGAAATTCGCTGATTAGCAACTCATCCGATTACTCCCGGGCAAACGGTAGTTTGCCTCTTACTTGCCGCGCTTTGATAACCCACGAGCAAATTGAAACTGCTGCGTACGCGACACGCGGAAAGTGAGCTGGAACGCACACCGTGGGGGAACAGCTGGGGATAATCCGCGTCTAGGAAGACCAAAATGAAGATTTCCAAATGCATGACTACGTATGTCTTCTTGGAAGAAAGTTTCAATTTACTTGGGAAAAAAAAACGTTTAAGTAGTCGTGCGTGCGCGCGTTCGAGCGGGACAAGGAAACGTTTTGCAGTCGCAGAGGCGGGGGGGAAGCGTGGAGGAACAGCTAGGTCAGGGGTCACCGAGTACGCCAATTATGTATCGTGGCGTCGTTTGCGTGCGCTGTGCGCTCGAGGCTGGGCGGGCGTGAGGGTATTGCGTCACGCACTTAACCGCACCGGGACCGAGCCGGTCGAGAGTCGGAAGTCAATGAATCCGTGTTGTGCGACGATCCGGTCAAACGAGGCGCGCGCGTAACGGACGAATCGCGAAACAAAAAATTAAATAAAAGGGTCATTGGGGTGGTCAATTGGGACGCCCCGGATTAGCGTACAACTGGATTAGTAGAACGTGCGTACGGGAACGGGTCGAATATCAGTTGGGCCGGGAGAATTGGGGGAATGTCAGGACATTTTTTTAATTCAGGTCAGGGAACATCAATGGCTGCATGGAAAAACAAACAAACAAAAAATTGAGAGGTGTCCGTGTAGAAGCAACATTCATAGATCGTGATCTTTAACTTTTCAGGAATTTTTTTTGACGAATGGAAATGAGGTGCGGAACATTGTATCTCGTTACCACCAAACAATTTGGAGCTTCGTTAGTTAGTTACTTCTATTGTGACAATAGTGTGCAATAGTGTGACAAAAGTGTGCAATTTTGTCTCGCCCAAAAATTGAATTTAATACACAATGCTCTTGATCGACTATTACCATGGAATTTTTGGTGCTGGACCAAAATCCAATGGCACCTCTTCCCAAAAGTCTGAAATGAAAGTCTTTTCAACTGGCAATGAAAATGCTGGAACATTAATGATCAGTGGAAAAGCATCCATCAGAAATCGCCTTGAGAAGGCAAATGACATCATTCTTTTTTTGTCCGACCACGTTTAATGCGGGAAAGCAACGACTTCACTTAGTGTGACAAACCACAGCTGTGAGGAATATCATTATTTGCATACTCGTATCTTCGACGATAATTTTTTTTTTTTTTTTTTTTTTTTTTTTTTTTTTCATGTAGTTAGGCTAGGTATTATTAGATACATTCGTGTGTAATTGGTCTCGTTTGTGCAGCGCCATGTAATGATACGGCTTGTGTTTCCCGGTGAACAAGCGACCGAGGCTTCTTTGAAGGGTCTTCATAAGTACATAGTAAAATAGTGGGTCATGCACCCGAGGAGACACACGAGGAAAGATTGCGAGGAGAGAGGCGGGCTTAGGAGTGAAAAAAAAAAAATAAATAAATGAAGCCACGTCTCACCGCAACATAAAAAGACTTTTTGACTTGGTTCATTTTGCGGCGAGAGGAAAAGATGTGGGGAGGTGAACGTACCGCATGTGCGGTCTCGAGAGACGAGTCGAGATAACAAGAAGTGCCTTGCCACTTCCCTTCGAAGCGGGAATACGCAGTTGAAGTTCGCAAAGTCCGGAGAAGTCAGCAAGATGAAGTGGAGAAATGAAACGAAAGAAGAAAAAATCATGAGAGTGACTGCATTGAGGAAATGGCACAGTCATTGGCAGCTTAAGCAAAGGGTGGTTCGCTGCGGAAAAAAAGGAAATGGAAGTGGGGGAATAAAGAAACGGGAGAAAAATATTGAGGGCAGCTGTGTTGAGTAACTGACAGTCATTGGCAGCTTTAGCACTGGGTGATTCCTTTGCAGAAATAAATGTATAACGAAGAAAAATAATCCGATGACGTAATAGTAATAATCATTTTTTTTCTCACACACCTGCAGAAAATCTGGAGATGTGGTGTAGAATAAACTAAAATGGATTTCTTTGATTCTTTTTATTTAGGAAACGTGTTGGTTTTATTTTCTTTGAAATAAAAATTCAAATTCTTATTTTTTTTTGTCAATGAAATAATAATTTGACTCAAATCTACGAAGCTTTTCAGAATTTTCGAACGAAACAGCATTCATTTTTTAGAGTTGCTAATTACTGTGAGAGATGGTAAAAAATCGTGTAATTTAACTATTAAAAATTCAATAACATTTCTAGCGCCCAAAACAGACGTTTTTCTCTGAGAGCTGCCAATCACTGTGCCAACAGCCCAACAATAGCTTTGCTCGCGCAAAAAAAAGGATTTCTTCTTTCTATCTGATGTGCCAATCACTGTGCTGCATGGCGAACAATTAATACTTAGCTATCAAAATCCAATAACATTTTTAGCGCCCAAAACAGACGTTTTTCTCTGAGAGCTGCCAATCACTGTGCCAACAGCCCAACAATAGCTTTGCTCGCGCAAAAAAAAAGGATTTCTTCTTTCTATCTGATGTGCCAATGACTGTGCTGCATGGCGAACAATTAATACTTAGCTATCAAAATCCAATAACATTTTTAGCGCCCAAAACAGACGTTTTTCTCAGAGAGCTGCCAATCACTGTGCCAACAGCCCAACAATAGCTTTGCTCGCGCAAAAAAAAAAGGATTTCCTCTTTCCATCTGATGTGCCAATGACTGTGCCGCATAGCCAACAATACAGCCGTACGGACATAAGAGAAGCGGAAAGAGAGCCTGAACTTTTCTTTCAGCCGGCGTGGTTTACGTTCTCTTTCGCGTCTTTTTTTTTTCTCTCTTGGCCGCCTCCCTTCCATTCTTTTTTTCTACTCTGTCTCGTATCTGGGCGCGCTTTTTTTTTTTTCGTACACACTCCCATAGCGATATTTTGAAACCGGGCCTCTCTGCGGCTGCAGGTCTAACAATGCAGGGTGGCCTCTACACGCTGCGGTCAGGTATTCTCAGGGACGCACTTTTCTCCCGCGCTTCGGACGACGAATTTCGCAACGAGTCCCTCGACCCTCCGAAACGGAACTTTGTCGTCGAGGAACAAAAAAAAAAACAAAAATTCTCAGAACAAGAACGGAATACAGAGTGGATAATTTGAGCCGAACATGCGCTCTCCCGTACTGCGTAATATCTCAAGAAATTCCGGACTCGTGACCTGTGCACAGATAATTTATGCGAGTCCGAGAATATCTCTTCAATACCAATTCACTGTTGGCTCGCTTTTCATAATTTTAAACGAAAAAAATTATGGAAAATAATTTTTTTTTTTAATAAAAATTATGAAAAGTAATTTTTTTTTTTAATAAAAATTATGAAAATTAATTTTTTTTTAAATAAAAAATTTAATTTTCTGTTATATTCTGTCCAAAAATTATACATTATTTATTTATAATATTAATGAATTTGTTATTTAATTGTATTACGCTGTTGTACGCGGAAGTGTTCATTTTACACGAAGTTTTAAAACATGTTTCTTATTATTATAATTGCAATACTACTTAGAAATATGTAAAATTGCAGTGCCCGTTAATAAATTTAATAAATAAATATAAATGTTTCTGTCAGTTTGTTTAACTTTGTTTTGATTTTTCTTGTTTTTTACATGGAAAAATGTGCAAAAATCAAAATAAAGATAAAAATCTGAAAAAAATTCATACGTTATTCCGAAAAACGAACGAATCATTTTAATAAAAAAAAAAAAAAAGTTGCCTTACCGCATATTTCGATGAACAATTTTTTTTTTTCAACAATTTGTTAGCAACATTTTGAAATTATTATTATGCAAAATTAGTCTTTTCAGTGTCTATGATAATTATGAATTTTTTTAGATTTTTATAACATCGACAAGTGTTTGGAATTCTTGCCAGAATTTCTCGAATTTAGGTGAAGTGAACACCACTCGCTGGAGCTACATTAACAAGAGATTTTTCATTGGACTGTTGAACCAGTAAGTACCGCGGGTGACTTTCATTAAACTCCTCTGTTTTCCGACTGCGACAGGACTAACGAACCTTTGCATTAAAATTAACTTTCATCTCGCATTATACACGATTTGCACGGTGCAAATATCCTCGTAACTGATTCAGTTTGCTTGACTCGTTCCATCTCACCGAGTTCCGCATCGTTCTTGATTATGTGATTTGATCCGTGAAACGGAACGTTGTGCACGCTTAGTCGAGTGGATTTTACTTCTCGATGGAACACGCGAATGAGAACGCTGCTCGAGATAATACTCGAGTTCGAAATGTTGATGTGAAATTGGTTGGCACAAAAAAAAAAAAAAAAAAACAAACAAAAACAAAAACCATTCATTTCAAAGTCGAGTTGGAACTCACTTGGCGGAAAATTGATATTTTTTGGCTTGCTTGTAGTGAAATCGATACGGCAGAATGCAACCAACAAGTTTGTTAAGGTGGTATTTTGATATAGTTGCTGTTTCAAAAATTACAGCCTCTGAAAACTAAACCCACAAAATTGCGCGTATTTTTGCGCTGTTCTTCATTATTGTCTTAATTGGGGGAAAAAATGATACTTTTTGGCTTGTTTGTAACGAAACCAATACGTCAGAATGCAACCAACAAGTTTGTCGAGGTGGTATTTTGATATAGTTGCTACATTAAAAATGACAGCATCTGAAAGCTGAACCCTAAAAAATTGCGCGTATTTTTGCGCTGTTCTTCATTATTGTCTTAATTGGGGGGAAAAAAATGATACTTTTTGGCTTGTTTGTAACGAAACCAATACGTCAGAATGCAACCAACAAGTTTGTCGAGGTGGTATTTCGATATAGTTGCTACATTAAAAATTACAGCATCTGAAAGCTGAACCCTAAAAAATTGCGCGTATTTTTGCGCTGTTCTTCATTATTGTCTTAATTGGGGGGGAAAAATGATACTTTTTGGCTTGTTTGCAGTGAAACCAATACGTCAGAATGCAACCAACAAGTTTGTTAAGGTGGCATTTCGATATAGTTGCTGTTTCAAAAATGATAGCCTCTGAAAACTAAACCCACAAAATTGCGCGTATTTTTGCGCTGTCTTCATTATTGTCTTAATTGGGGGAAAAAATGATACTTTTTGGCTTGTTTGTAGTGAAACCAATACGTTAGAATGCAACCAACAAGTTTGTTAAGGTGGTATTTCGATATAGTTGCTGTTTCAAAAATTACAGCCTCTGAAAACTAAACCCACAAAATTGCGCGTATTTTTGCGCTGTCTTCATCATTGTCTTAATTGGGGAAAAAAATGATACTTTTTGACTTGTTTGTAACGAAACCAATACGTCAGAATGCAACCAACAAATTTGTCAATGTGGTATTTCGATATAGTTGTCACTTTAAAAATTACAGCCTCTGAAAGCTGAACCCTAAAAAATTGCGCGTATTTTTGCGCTGTTCTTCATTATTGTCTTAATTGGGGGGAAAAAATGATACTTTTTGGCTTGTTTGTAGTGAAACCAATACGTCAGAATGCAACCAACAAGTTTGTTACGGCGGTATTTCGATATAGTTGCAGCTTTAAAAATGACAGCCGCTAAAAGCAAACCCTAAAAATTGCGCGTATTTTTGGACCGCCTTCATTGTCGTCTTAATTGGTAAAAAATGATACTTTTTGGCTTGTTTGTAGTGAAATCGATACGGCAGAATGCCACCAACAAGTTTGTCGAGGTTTCGTGTCGATTTAGCAAATATTATAACCACAGCAGGCTCTGGAAACTGACTTCTCCGAGTCCACCACAGTCCACATGTATTCTTATAGGATTATAAGTTTCAGCATTTAATGCTCATAGGACACCAACAAAAAAAAAAGAAAAAGAAATTCAATATGTATATCGAAGCTATATCGGACACCGATGCGAGGCTCTTTTGCACCGGATACGCGTCCAATTAGCACCGTGTTAGCTGTCGTCGACAGACAAACGAAAACATCGATACTGCAAATTGGTTCGTTTGACACGTACTGCGTAGTCTAGCACTTGTCTATGAATGCCTCGCCGCTGCCGTCGAGAGAACTCGTGCAAGGTAAAAAAAAAAAAAGTAAAAGCGATAACTGATAAGTCACCTACTTGGGTTTTCATTTTATCCAATTGTAAATTTAACAGGAATGTTAATAACTATTTTTTTTATCATAAATTTGTAATATTTTGAAAATTATTTCGAAAATTATTTTGAAAATTATTTTGAAAATTATTTCGGAAATTATTTCGAAAATTATTTTGAAAATTATTTCGAAACTTATTTCGAAAATTATTTTGAAAATTTGATATATTAGTTAATTAAAAAAAATGAAATCAACCGTAGGTTATTTACGCGAGCAGTTAAAATACAAAAAAAAGAGTTGAACTTAATTAAGGCGAACTTCCATGACTTTACTGAATTAAGAAACCACGCGAAGGCGTTTAATATTCGATGCACTCGGCGCGATCGAATTTCGCGTGGTAATATTAGAGCGTCGTAGGCAGCACAGAAATCGGAGCCAGCGACACAACCCTCTCGGGGGGTCGTCAACCCGGCGCTCTGGAATAAATAGCACCATCTATCTGGGTCCTCTCGGTTTCACATCATCATATTTACGAGACTCGTCGTGACAGTCAGATGTTTCCTCGGTATAAATTTCACGGTGACAGGCGAGTGATAAAATGATGAGTTACGTCAAGTAACGTTTACGCGTTTTCTGGTAGGATTGCATTTGGTCGTTTAGCGCTGTATCTCTGCTTCGCCGATAAAGCAGTGTATCTTCCAAACGGCTCGATAAATCATCACAGCATTTTCATTCAATCTTCGGAGGAGCAAGACGAATGCTCGAGAATTTTTTCAATTTTTTTCCTAATCTTCTTCCAAGTAATAACTCGAATTAAATGAGCCGTTAATCCTTTGTAGCGCAGTCTTAGTCTACCTCGCCGTTAAAGTAATTTATCTCTGAAACGGCTCGATAAATCATCACAACATTTCCATTCAATCTTCGGAGGAACAATACGAATGCTCGAGAATTTTTTCAATTTTTTTCCTGATCGTTTTACAAGTAATAACTCGATTTAAATGAGCCGTTAAACCTTTGTAGCGCGGTCTAACTCTACCTAGCCGTTAAAGTAATTTATCACGGAAACGGATCGATAAATCATTACGAAAATTTTATTCAATCTTCGGAGGAGCAAGACGAATGCTCGAAAATTTTTTCAATTTTTTTCCAAGTAATAACTCGAATTAAATGAGCCGTTAATCCTTTGTAGCGCAGTCTTAGTCTACCTCGCCGTTAAAGTAATTTATCTCTGAAACACCTCGATAAATCATAACAACATTTTCATTCAATCTTCGGAGGAACAATACGAATGCTCGATAATTTTTTCAATTTTTTTCCTGATTGTTTTCCAAGTAATAATTCGATTTACATGAGCCGTGGATCCTTTGTAGCGCAGTTTAACTCTATCTCGCCGTTAAAGTAATGTATTTCTGAAACGGATCGATAAATCATTACAAAATTTTCATTCAATCTTCGGAGTAACAAGACGAATGCTCGACAATTTTTTCAATTTTTGTTCTGCTCGTTTTCTAAGTAATAACTCGATTTAAATGAGCCGTTAAGCCTTTGTAGCGCAGTTTAACTCTATCTCGCCGTTAAAGTAATGTATTTCTGAAACGGATCGATAAATCATTACAAAATTTTCATTCAATCTTCGGAGTAACAAGACGAATGCTCGGGAATTTTTTAAATTTTTGTTCTGCTCGTTTTCTAAGTAATAACTCGATTTAAATGAGCCGTTAAGCCTTTGTAGCGCAGTGTAACTCTACCTCGCCCTTAAAGTAATGTATGTCATAAACCGCCTGACGAATTATTACGAAACTTGTCATCAATATTTAGAGAACCAATACGAATGCTCCTGAAACGTTTCAATTTTTCTTGTACTCGTTTTACAAAGTACTTTCTTGACTTAACCGAGCCGTTAATCCCTTCAGAAACACTGCGTCTCTACCTCACCGTTAAAGTAATGTATCTCCTAAACCGCTTGACGAATCATTACGAAATTTGTCATCAATATCCAGAGAACCGATATGAATATTCGAGACATTTTTCAAATTTTCTTCTAACTGTTTTCCAAAGTACTTTAATTGTTTAATCGAGCCGTTAACCCCTTGAAGAACTGCGTCCCTACTTCGCCGTTAAAGTAACGTTTCTCCTAAACAACTCGATGAATCATTACGAAATTTTCACCCGATCTTCATAGGATCAATACCAATGCTTCAAAAATTGTTGAATATTTTTCCAACCCCACTTCCAATGTATCGTCTTAACTCAACATTCATCATTCTATGTCCTACGAACACAACATTCATATCGTCTGAATTTATATTTATATTTATATTTATATTTATATTTATATTTATATTTATATTTATATTTATATTTATATTTATATTTATATTTATATTTATATTTATATTTATATTTATATTTATATTTATATTTATATTTATATTTATATTTATATTTATATTTATATTTATATTTATATTTATATTTATATTTTGAAGAAAGTTGAAAGTTTCGAGTGTAAGTATAAAACTGGAGCAAATGTGTTTATTGTCGCTTGTGCCGTGACAACTGATACCAACAGAGCGGCGCTCCGGCCGAGACTGCTCTGTCGTCACGACCCTCTTAGATTACGTATAGCAAAACCAAAGTTCTCTCCGACACATAACCGAGCCGGGCTCTGTCTAAAACGTTATAAACACTTCTGTCGCAACTGAGATCGTTAACAACGAAGCCTTTCGAGTCACGCAATTTAAACGAGCACAATTTAAAAACACGTTTGCTTGTTTCCTTTAAGTTTTTTTTTTTTTATTATTATTTCGCTCGAATTTGTAGTCATTAGTCACGTGTCGGTGATCGTGCAGCCGCGTTATCCGCGGTGAAAATGATTTTCCGCGAAGCACGAAAGCGTTTCCGCAAAGAGTCACGCAGAACGCCTCTCCTCATTGTCAACATCGCGAACTTCGCCGCGACTGTGCAACAATAGATCTTTTTTTTTTTAACGGAAAAAAATAAAGTAAAATACGGTAGAAATTATCGTAACACTGGGATAGCGAAAGTTTTTTTTTTTCACGGAAGTTTGTAACTGCGAAAAAATGTACTCAACAGGATTATATAAATAATTGTCTGATGGAAGAAAATAAATTATGTGACATTTTGAAGCGCGCTTGATTTTACGTACACGATCTTTTTATTGTTTAGATGCGCGCTATTTTTTTTTTTAATTTAAAAAATTGAGTATTTTTAATTTGTAAACTAAATAATTAATTGATGACAAGTGTTTTTGAAAGATTTATCTTTGAGATAAGTCATTGTAACGACCTGATTGGTTTCGTAATATGAATTCCGATGATAACAAAAGCGATAAGATGAAAAAATGTACATTGTCAGAAAACATATATATGGGGCATTCCACCAGAAATTTGCACGCGCCATTTTTTTTTTTTTTTTTTTTACTGTTTTGAAAAAGAGAAGACACGTATTTTTTTATTTGGGCCTCCGATCGATATTTCCGACCGAAGGATTTTTATAAAAATTCTTTTTTTTTTTTTGTAAGGCTACTTTTTAAAAGATTAATATCTTGGAAGTTTTCAATCGTATCGAAAAATTTCTCAGACGAAATTTGTTCGGCTTAAAGTTGAACAAAAAAAGTAAACAAAAAAATGAAACACCTACAATTTTTTAATTGGGCCTGCGATCGATATTTCCGACCGAATGATTTTTATAAAAATTCTATTTTTTTTTTGTTTTTGTTAGGCTACTTTTTAAAAGATTAATATCTTGGAAGTTTTCAATCGTATCGAAAAATTTCTTAGACGAAATTTGTTCAGCTTAAAGTGAACAAAATTATGCATTTTTTTTTAGAAATCTTCTGCTCAGTCTGAAGTTGTGTTATACGACGCTAAAGTGAACAATGTTGTTTTTCGTCAACTTCGTCATGACGAATATCAAAAAGAAAATATTATAAAAATTCTCTATGAAATTGCGCAACTTTTGAGACTAGTTGCGGAATGGCAAAATTTTTTTCGCGAAGTTCTACCTGATATAAGCTATTTTTTATATGAAAATTCGTCATTATGCAGGCTAGTTAAAATATATCAATTAGTAGCAGATTAAATACATTAATAAAAAAATTATACGTTAATAAAAACCACATTTTTCGCCACCATATTTTATTATTAGCCTTTGCGAAGAAGGAGGGAGAGTTTGATTGTTCCATATAATTTTGTTAATTGCTTCGATTAAAAAAAATGAAACACCTACAATTTTTTATTTGGGCCTCCAATCGATATTTCCGACCGAATGATTTTTATAAAAATTCTAATTTTTTTTGTAAGGCTACTTTTTAAAAGATTAATATCTTGGAAGTTTTCAATCGTATCGAAAAATTTCTTAGACGATATTTGTTCAGCTTAAAGTGAACAAAATTGTGCATTTTTTTTTAGAAATCTTCTGCTGAGTCTGCAGTTGTGTTATACGACGCAAAAGTGAACAATGTTGTTTTTCGTCAACTTCGTCATGACGAATATCAAAAAGAAAATATTATAAAAATTCTCTATGAAATTGCGCAACTTTTGAGACTAGATGCGGAATGGCAAAATTTTTTTCGCGAAGTTCTACCTGATATAAGCTATTTTTTTATAGGAAAATTCGTCATTATGCAGGCTAGTTAAAATATATCAATTAGTAGCAGATTAAATGCATTAATAAAACAATTATATGTTAATAAAAACCACATTTTTCGTCACCATATTTTATTATTAGTCTTTGCGAAGAAGGAGGGAGAGTTTGATTGTTCCACATAATTTTGTTAATTGCTTCGATTAAAAAAAAATGAAACACCTACAATTTTTTATTTGGGCCTCCGGTCGATATTTCCGACCGAATGATTTTTTTTTAAATTCTATTTTTTTTTTGTAAGGCTACTTTTTAAAAGATTAATATCTTGGAAGTTTTCAATCGTATCGAAAAATTTCTCAGAGGAAATTTGTTCAGCTTAAAGTTGAACAAAAAAATGAAATACCTACAATTTTTTAATTGGGTCTCCGGTCGATATTTCCGACCGAATGATTTTTATAAAAATTCTATTTTTTTTTTGTAAGGCTACTTTTTAAAAGATTAATATCTTGGAAGTTTTCAATCGTATCGAAAAATTTCTCAGACGAAATTTGTTCAGTTTAAAGTGAACAAAATTGTGCATATTTTTTAGAAATCTTCTGCTCAGTCTGAAGTTGTGTTATACGACGCTAAAGTGGACAATATCGTTTTTCGTCAACTTCGTCATGACGAATATCAAAAAGAAAATATTCTGAAAATTCTCTATGAAATTGCGCAACTTTTGGGACTAGTTGCGGAATGGCAAAATTTTTTTCGCGAAGTTCTACCTGATTGAAGATTTTTTTTAATATGAAAATTCGTCATTATGCAGGCTAGTTAAAATGTATCAATTAGTAACAGATTAAATACATTAATAAAAAAAATTATGCGTTAATAAAAACCACATTTTTCGCCACCATATTTTATTATTAGCCTTTGCGAAGAAGGAGGGAGAGTTTGATTATTCCATATAATTTTGTTAATTGTTTCGATTTAAAAACATGAAACACCTACAATTTTTTATATTCAAACCTGAAATGTTTTAATGTGAAACGTTGAATGACTTCAAGTGTTTTTTTTTTTTGTTGTATCTTTTCCATTTTAATTTATCATTTATTCGAACTCAAGCGCGACTCTCACCTCTCGATCCCGCTCGCAACGGCGATATAAATTATTTCGCGACCTCGATATATCTCTCGTCATGAAAAAAACGTCACTTCGTTGCGCATTTTTTTTTTTTTTATTTCGCTCGGAGAATTTATCGCTCGATCGCTCGTAGTGATAAATCCGAGATGCGATAACGGCTCATAAAAAATTGAACGACCCAGATTTTTTTTTTTTCAAGAAATATAAATAATTTAATAACCGCCATTTAATATACTCGCTGACAGAGTTCAACGGCACCGATTAATTAACCAAAATATAAATTCATCGCGCACCGGTCCGTCTGTTATTTCGAAATTTTAATTTATTATTTGGTACTACGAACATTTGACTTCCGCCGACAACTTTGCAGAGACAGTTTTATATTATCATTATCATTATCATTATCATTATCATTATCATTATCATTATCATTATCATTATCATTATCATTATCATTATCATTATCATTATCATTATCATTATCATTATCATTATCATTATCATTATCATTATCATTATCATTATCATTATCATTATCATTATCATTATCATTATCATTATCATTATCATTATCATTATCATTATCATTATCATTATCATTATCATTATCATTATCATTATCATTATCATTATCATTATCATTATCATTATCATTATCATTATCATTATCATTATCATTATCATTATCATTATCATTATCATTATCATTATCATTATCATTATCATTATCATTATCATTATCATTATCATTATCATTATCATTATCATTATCATTATCATTATCATTATCATTATCATTATCATTATCATTATCATTATCATTATCATTATCATTATCATTATCATTATCATTATCATTATCATTATCATTATCATTATCATTATCATTATCATTATCATTATCATTATCATTATCATTATCATTATCATTATCATTATCATTATCATTATCATTATCATTATCATTATCATTATCATTATCATTATCATTATCATTATCATTGTAATTGTAATTGTAATTGTAATTGTAATTGTCATTGTCATTGTCATTGTTATTATTATTGTTATTGTTATTATTATTATTATTATTATTATTATGGTTGTTATTAATGTAACGGACATTTTTAATGATCAATAATAGTATCGCTCTATTGGACGAGATTGTAACTTGACCGCGGATAAACAAATCTCTGAACAGATAGGACAGTAAAAAAAAGGTGATGATTTTTGTTATCAGCGACGGTGGCGAGTGAGATAACGGTACACATTTTAAAAAATCAACAATTTTGCACGTTAAATATAAATTATGAATTTTATATTGTGGCATTATCACCTATGTATATTCGTCTTGTACACATTGTATACGACTCGAATATAAAAAATACCCGGAAATTGAATGTATCTATCTTTACAGTTGTAGTTTTTAGTTTTTAACCCCGTTTCGATTCAAACCCGCGTTACAATAAATTTCGAAAAAAAAAAGTTTAGATATCATTTTTTTTTTAAATCGAATTTTGAACTCCCAATGTACTCCGTAAAAACAACTATATATATAAAATAAATAAATAAGAATATACTAAAGTTAAAATTGCCTAGGTAATATTTTTAATATTTTTAATATTTTTAATATTTTTAATATTTTTAATTTATTTCATATATATTTTATTCAATGTAATTTATATTTTTAAACATCCTCAAGATACATTGATATTTTTCGTGAAGAATCCACGAAGCG
Organism: Amblyjoppa proteus; assembly: GCA_963922035.1. Lineage (NCBI taxonomy): Eukaryota > Metazoa > Arthropoda > Insecta > Hymenoptera > Ichneumonidae > Amblyjoppa > Amblyjoppa proteus. The sequence continues at coordinate 11,335,616 of OY998231.1, read as the reverse complement.
GCTAGAGGGAATTTTTCATTTACTTCAGCCCGATGACTGCAACGGATCTTTTGCTCTCGTCCCCGGCTCGCCTTTCATCGTTCGCTCCCAGCGTGTGTTTCCTACTTCCTCGCATTCAGCAAGAGTGATCTCGAGAAATCGAGAGAGCCCGAACCGGACTCGGGGCACTTGCTCGGACAAAGAAAAACCGACGGGGCTATCGAGTCGCCCGACGGCGTACACTCGCGCGCGTAAAGGTGGACGGTTCGTGCGTGCGCGCGCACGACGAACCGCCGGGACAAAGATATCGGTATACGGAAAACTCGGCAAACGATTCCGCACAGTCGTGTAGTGTAAACTCCATCCTCGCCGAGCTTTGTGCGTACGGCACGGCCGTAGACCGATCGTTCACTCTTCACGAGCCGTGCCATTTTAGTCCCTAACCATATTTGACGAAACTCACGGGAAATAACATAAATCGCGTACAATGCATCGTAAAGCATCCGGATCGCGAGGATCTGGATTGGAGAATGATCGTTCGAGAGAAAACAAAAATAACATCAATTTTGCTGGACGTTTTTTTTTTTTTAGTTTTCGGGAAAAAGGGGGTTCGGGATATTCCAAGATATATCGAGAAATAAAATTTAGAATGGATATTTGATGAATTTTATGAATTGGCAGCTGTCACTTTTCTCAAATAGTTAACTTTCCGGTGAAACGATTAAACCAAATGGATTCTATTATATTATAAATGTAGTTATAATTATTAGAAATGGTTATATTATTATAATATACATTATACTGTATGATTGGTTTGCTAAGAAAGTCAACTTTCTGCGTGACAGCTGTCAATAATTTCGTTGGAGGAACGTTGCTAACTTGTACGCCTTACGTTGTTTGTGGTGGCGAACGATGCACAGATCGTACGACTGTTGGTCTGATATTCCTATGTGGAGCAACCGAATGTTCATATTTTGAATATGAAGGGAAGTCTAAATGGTCAGTGACCTGGAAGGGTTACTTAAAACCAAGATTCATAGCTGGGAATGCAGTCGTCATACACAAATTACCTTGGACACATTAATGTCATCGGAGCAACCGAATGTTCATATTTTGAATATGAAGGGAAGTCTAAATGGTCAGTGACCTGGAAGGGTTACTTAAAACCAAGATTCATAGCTGGGAATGCAGTCGTCATACACAAATTACCTTGGACACATTAATGTCATCGGAGCAACCAAATGTTCATATTTTGAATACGAAGAGAAGTCTAAATGGTCAGTGACTTGGAAGGGTTACTTAAAACCAAAATTCATAGCTGGGAATGCAGTCGTCATACACAAATTACCTTGGACACATTAATGTCATCGGAGCAACCGAATGTTCATATTTTGAATATGAAGGGAAGTCTAAATGGTCAGTGACCTGGAAGGGTTACTTAAAACCAAGATTCATAGCTGGGAATGCAGTCGTCATACACAAATTACCTTGGACACATTAATGTCATCGGAGCAACCGAATGTTCATATTTTGAATACGAAGAGAAGTCTAAATGGTCAGTGACCTGGAAGGGTTACTTAAAACCAAGATTCATAGCTGGGAATGCAGTCGTCATACACAAATTACCTTGGACACATTAATGTCATCGGAGCAACCGAATGTTCATATTTTGAATACGAAGAGAAGTCTAAATGGTCAGTGACCTGGAAGGGTTACTTAAAACCAAAATTCATAGCTGGGAATGCAGTCGTCATACACAAATTACCTTGGACACATTAATGTCATCGGAGCAACCGAATGTTCATATTTTGAATATGAAGGGAAGTCTGGATGGTCAGTGATCTGGAAGAGTTACTTAAAACCAAGATTCATAGCTGAGAATGAAGTCATCATACCCAAATTACATTGGACACATTAACGTCATCGAAGCAAATAAATGCGCATATTCTGAATATGCATGGACGTTCGAATAGTGAGTGATCTGGAAGAATTACTTAAAACCAAGATTCATAGCTGGGAATGCAGTCGTCATACACATATTACCTTGGACACATTAATGTCATCGGAGCAACGGAATGTTTATATTTTGAATATGAAGGGAAGTCCGAATAGTCAGTGATCTGGAAGGGTTACTTAAAACCAAGATTCATAGCTGGGAATGAAGTCGTCATACACACATTACCTTGAACACATTAATGTCATCGGAGCAACTGAATGTTCATATTTTGAAAATGAAAGGAAGTCTGGATGGTCAGTGATCTGGAAGAGTTACTTAAAACCAAGATTCATAGCTGGGAATGAAGTCGTTATGACGACATAGCTAAGAATTACCTTTGACACATTAACGTCATTGGAAATATACCGAAAAAGATTGTTTACGTCGAAGGGACTACAAAAGAGGCTTGTAGTATAATTCGACGATGTGTCATTAGCACAAGTTAAAAAAAGGGCCAATCCGTTATAGCGATAATAAATCTGAGGGCCGACGAGATTGCGATCAAAACAAGGACAAACGATTGCAAGACGAGTAGTTCGTGAGGAAAAAGAGGCGACTCGGATTTGGAAGAGATTGAGCACACACGATTGGTCGGGCTGATCAATAAATGTCGGGAAATCATTGACACTACGTGCTACAAATCGAAAAGACCAATGTAGCCGAAATAGCGATAGAGTTGACGGAGATTCCGATATGCGTGAGAAGAACCGAGGAAAAGAAGTGATTGCGGATCTTAAGCAGGCGGATGTAATTGAAGATAATTCGTCCCAACACACGTGTCGGATATTATGTGTGCCAAAGAAAAATGGAGAAGTTTCAATGCGCATCGATTATCGGGCACTGAACATAAGTAGAGTCAAAAACGAACATCCGATTCGACCGATCGTAATGGCGATTCTTGCACAGTAAAGAATAATTTCCTAAAATCGGAATACGAAATTTCGTCAAAAGAATTTTGTTAAATCAATGACAAACTCGTTTGTTGAGGGTTGAATATAAAAACCTGTTCATTTGTTTCCCGTGCAATCAAAAAATTTAGTTTCTACTTTTGTTTGTAAAACTAGAGCCAGATGGTGCGATCCGAAAATTAAGAAATAAAAATTGTGAGCGTTTGTGGACAATAAGTTGTAAAAAGTACAAACTTTTTTTTACTGTGTGGGATTAACCTCGACACGGACTGGAAAGAAGCAATGCAAGAAACGAGACCCGAGTTTCTTGCGGTAGGAGATAAATTGGAGAAAGGGGAAACAGAGATTCACAAAAAGTTCACCATGAACGACGCCAGAGTGTACCGTGATCGATTAAAAGTCATTGCCAAAGGAGACGAGTTTGATTCCAATCGTCGTCGCAGACGTCGATCTTTGTCAGGACAGCCGAATTGAAGAATATCAAGCTGAAACGGCTCCGTCGTTTATCATCGTCGATTGTCAAGGCAACACCGTTGTTGACCATTCCTACGGGAATTGTTATTTGTCATCGAACATAAATAAACGAATTGTCTAAAAAACTTTCTAAAACTTTTTTTCATATATCAATTCGTGGCAAACATCGAAAAGAATCGAGGTAGTGCGACACACTTATCTTATCATTAACAAGATAAATAATCAAATAATCATTATTTATCTTATTATTAATCTTTTCATTACTATATAATGTCCCAATAATTAAATTAATTAAATGGCAATGGTTTACCAGCTTACTGTTATAATCATAAAATAACAATATAAACTGTACAAATACTGTGTATAGTACGGTATAAATTTTGTAAAAAGGGCACTGCCCGTATTTATAAATAAATAAATAAAGAAATATCTTTTTATATAATAATTTAACAAGCATAGCCATTCATAATATAATTCTTTTTATTATTACTGTACTATATTTATCGTTACATTATTATTATTAAATGGCCAACCATTGCAACGATAAAAAAATTTATTGTCGTCATACCTATACCTATATATATGTATGTATTGAAAAATGTCTTCATAAATGCGAATACATAGAAAGTCCTCATAGCAGCCCAGTTCTCAGAAATCATGGAATAAAATGAAAACTAAAGTATAGTTTCTATTAAAGATAGTTGCGTTTGGTGTATTTCATTCGCTTACTATGTTATCTGAATTTTTTATGTAAAAGGCCTTGTGCCGTAAATAAATAAATAAATAAATAAATAAATAAGTAAATAAATAAGTAAATAAATAATAGGTTCTGACATCACTTTCAACTGATATATGTAACATATATTTTATGTCATCAAAGTATATTCCACACACACATATATATCTATACGGGCATTGCAGGGCAAAAGGAAAATACTATAAACCTTATATATAATTTTTTTCAAATACTTTTTGGTATGTTGTACAGCGGTACAAAAACACTCCACAGAATTTTCAGATCTCATTTTTAAAACATTGCCTCGCAGCAATTCCCAAAAATATACATTATTAAAAAACTACGTTACCGATTATTTTGAAATTTCGACGACAAATTCTTCGTCTAAAAATCCAACTTTGGGACCAGTCCGAAGACGCCCAAGCAAAAAATGCTAATATATATATATACATACAAATAAATAACTCACCGATTGAATGTTTGTTCATACTGTTTGATCTCCCGTCTCGTCAGTTCGTGAAACTCGGTGAAAACATTGACGAACTTGTACTGTTTCTTAACGTCCTTTCCCTCCTCCAGCTCGTCGTTTATTCTTTGTCTCCTGTTGAGAAGCGTGCTGAGCTCGGCGTCCGCAGGCATTGTTTCTTTGCTTCGTCCAAAAAAGCCCCTTTTAATTTATTTATTTATTTAATTAATTAAAAAAAAAACAAACAAATTCAAGAAATCGATCTCCAATTGTTTTTTTTATTTTTTTTTGAAGCTCAATAACAAATCTTCCGCCTTTTACGCTCGCGTGAATTTTTTTTTTCTTTGTATTTTCGTCGCCCCTCTCAAAAGTGAGGAGTCTTTATTTTCTTTCGTGTTTGCTCACCGTCGATCATCCGCGGGACCCTTCGGACCCGTTCGCTCCTCCTGTGTTGTTCTACTGCTACTTCCCCCCGCTCGCCCCTCGAGTTTTAACTCTCCCAAGGCCAAGGCGTATCGACGCTCCGGCCCGGTGGCGAAGACTGCGAGCGCTCGATATAATGTATACAACTATTTCGCACGACGGTTGCTCGCGACCTTCGACCACGTGGTATCGCACCAGAAAACGTGTTCTCGTGTCGATCGACTTTCACGCCAGCCGAATAATCTTTATTTTTCACTTTTTTTTAATAATAAAAACAAAAAAATTTTATTTCCTTTTTTCTTTTAACAAATTTGGATCCAAGCGTCGAAATTCTTGGGCGGATCGTCTCGAAATTCGGTGCGTTCTTTTACTGGGCTCTCGCGATCGATCCGCGGGTTTCCGAAGCGCTGGCTCGGAAGAGTCGACGAATATTCGCAGATTATATTTTTTAATTGTTTTTTTTTTTTATTTCTTTTTCAGTGTTTTTTTTTATAGCCTCGTTTTCGTTGGATTTTTCGAGTTACGGTTTTTTTGCTCGGTGGCGCAGAGCAGCTGTGTTTGTGGCGTTCGCGGCGCTGCGAGCGACGTGCTTACTTCGCGGCAAACGCGCGTGTACTGGAGACCAAGCGAGCTCAGCTGCCGCCGCTGGCGCTTGACGGCTGACCTCCCCGCCGAGCCGGGATATCCCGGAGTCGGAGAGAGGCGCATGCGCAACGGCGCAGCAAGGTGTCCAGAACAGATTTTATATTTTGGTTTTTTTTTCTTCTTTTTTTTTTTTTTTTTGTTTCGGGATCTTTCTTAGCTATTCGTGCGTGGAATGGATAAGGTGCGCGCGCAAAAGCGCCGGATCCTCTGAGTACAGTCCATTGAATAATTGTCGACGAATACATGCCGTGGTGAAAATATTTCTCTGAATATGTTTGAAAATATTTCTCTTAATATGTTTGAAATTATTTCTCTTAATATGTTTGAAATTATTTCTCTGAATATATTTGAAAATATTTCTCTGAATGTGTCTGAAAATGTTTCTCTGAATGTGTCTGAAAATATTTCTCTGAATGTGTCTGAAAATATTTCTCTGAATGTGTCTGAATATGTCTGAAAATATTTCTCTGAATATCTCTGAATATGTCTGTAAATTTCTCTGAATGCGTCTGAATATGTCTCAAAATATTTCACAGAATATGTCTCAAAATATTTCACAGAATATGTCTGAAAATATTTCTCTGAATGTGTCTGAACATTTCAGTGAATGTGTCTGAACATTTCAGTGAATGTGTCTGAACATTTCAGTGAATGTGTCTGAACATTTCAGTGAATGTGTCTGAAAATTTCTCTGAATGTATCTGAAAAGATTTCTCTGAATGTTTGAAAATTTCTGAATGTTTTTGAAAAATTCTCTGAATGTTTGAAAATGTCTGAATGTTTCTGAAAATTTCTCTGAATGTTTCTGAAAATTTCTCTGAATGTTTCTGAAAATTTCTCTGAATGTTTCTGAAAATTTTTCTAAATGTTTCTGAAAATTTCTCTGAATGTTTCTGAAAATGTCTCTAAATGTTTCTGAAAATTTCTCTGAATGTTTCTGAAAATTTCTCTGAATGTTTCTGAAAATTTCTCTGAATTTTTCTGAAAATTTCTCTAAATGTTTCTGAAAATTTCTCTGAATGTTTCTGAAAGTTTCTCCGAATATGACTGAAAATTTCTCTGAATGTGTCTGAAAATATTTCTCCGAATATGACTGAAAATTTCTCTGAATGTGTCTGAAAATATTTCTCCGAATATGACTGAAAATTTCTCTGAATGTGTCTGAAAATATTTCTCCGAATGTGACTGAAAATTTCTCTGAATATGCCTGAAAATTTCTCTAAATTTGTTTGAAAATTTATGTGAAAATGTGTTCTCTTGGTACGAGTAACAGAACTGGTGGATCTTGGAGACAACTCGTATTTTATCTCAACGTACTTTATCAGAAAACAATCACTTGTTAAGAATTTTTCGTTAAAATACTCTGAATTTCTCTGATAAATTGCTGGACTGCTGGAGGTTGTGAGATCTTTAAGAAACGGAGGTTGTGAGATCTTTAAGAAACGGAGGTTGTGAGATCTTTAAGAAACGGCAGAGAAAATCAGAGAAAAATATCGGAAAAATCACTGAAACGGTCCGGTTAGAGATTTTCAGACAACCTGTCAGAGAAATATTTTCACCCGAGTGTCGTGTGAATAATGTCGTTTTATCTTTTTTTTCTACCCTTTAATTTCTTTATGACGGTAAATATGTCTCTTTCTCTTTTTTTTTCGCTTTTTCTCTCGGAGATATCGAGAAACCTCGGCACGGATTAGCGCGATAAATAGTTTACTGCTATTGTATAAGATTTTTCTCGACGGTATAAACCGTGCCATCGCATGCTCTGTTCCGGTCTTTGCCGAAACGGGACGACACTAACAAGGCAGCTTAATGTTTCCTCTGTGTTTGTATGTACGACGCGTATCTGTGGGGAAGAGGAAAAAAAAAAAAAATTAACGCGCACAAGTGAGTGAATCTATTTGGTATTTATGAATGAGAGACCGCGTGTGGATTTGGAGACGCTAGAGAAAACGTTACTCGCCGTGTGAATGCGAGAAAGAAAGCAGTGTCGGTGCGCGCGCAACACGCTGGCATACGACGCGGCCTCGAGGAGACCAGAATATTTTTTTTTCACCTCAAAATAAATTTTCATTCATATCGTTATTTTAAAAAATATATATTTTTTAAAAGATTTTAACAGTAATTTTGATATTCATTGTAGAAGTCATTTTAATAGTTATTTTAATAGTCATGTTAATAGTCATCTCAACAGTCATCTCAACAGCTATCTCAACAGCCATCTCAATAGCCATCTCAATAGCCATCTCAATAGCCACCTCAATAGCCATCTCAATAGTCATCTCAATAGCCACCTCAATAGCCACCTCAATAGCCACCTCAATAGCCACCTCAATAGCCACCTCAATAGCCACCTCAATAGCCACCTCAATAGCGATCTCAATAGCCATCCCAATAGCCATCCCAATAGCCATCCCAATAGCCATCCCAATAGCCATCCCAATAGCCATCCCAATAGCCATCCCAATAGCCATCCCAATAGCCATCCCAATAGCCATCCCAATAGCCATCCCAATAGCCATCCCAATAGCCATCCCAATAGCCATCCCAATAGCCATCCCAATAGCCATCCCAATAGCCATCCCAATAGCCATCCCAATAGCCATCCCAATAGCCATCCCAATAGCCATCCCAATAGCCATCCCAATAGCCATCCCAATAGCCATCCCAATAGCCATCCCAATAGCCATCCCAATAGCCATCCCAATAGCCATCCCAATAGCCATCCCAATAGCCATCCCAATAGCCATCCCAATAGCCATCCCAATAGCCATCCCAATAGCCATCCCAATAGCCATCCCAATAGCCATCCCAATAGCCATCCCAATAGCCATCCCAATAGCCATCCCAATAGCCATCCCAATAGCCATCCCAATAGCCATCCCAATAGCCATCCCAATAGCCATCCCAATAGCCATCCCAATAGCCATCCCAATAGCCATCTCAATAGCCATTTAAAAAGTAATTGAATTTTGGATTTGATACATTTTAAATTTGAGTACTCGATACAGCTTCAGGAAAATAACATTCACTGTACGTTACTCAAGTGTCTTTCGACACGTGATGACAGAAAAAAAAATGTGCCCACCTATGTAACTTACCTTGTTAGGCTACCTTAGATTAGATAGCAGTTTACCATTACAGTCTTGTCGGTCGTCTATGCAAATTATTCGGATAAGTGGGTGTGGAACAAACAGCACCGACTCAATGTTTCGATATATAAAACACATTATTTTTTATCAAGAAATATAAACAGGAAATGCTGTTCTTTTCGTCACTTTGTGAAATTTAAATGTTAATTTTTATCCTATTTGAATCTCTTGTTACTCGGCAGAAAATCAAGATTTTTTGGCTTCTTTGTAGTGAAATCGATACGCCAGGATGTCGACAACAAGTCTGTCTAGACGCAATGACGATATATCGGGCGAGGTAAAAATTAAAGCCTCCCAAAACAAACCGCGTCCGACCCGCAAAAATCATGTCTTCTAAAAAAGTGCTACGACAATAATTATTTAATTATTTAATTTCTCGGGAAAAAAAAAAAAATCCTTTTGTAAAAACAAATATAAATATTGATTGGTAATTAATCAATACACAAATATTCGACGCATCCGCTTTAAATTTTCCATTAAATATATTTTTTGAAACTGAGTATTATTGATCTCGATTTAAAATCACTTCGATCTCAATTCTGCAATATAATTGATATAACTCATTATAGAGTTATTATTTTTTTTACAGGCATACCGAGGCATCGTTAATCGTGCTAATATATAAAAAAAAAAAGCTATGACAATAATTATTTAATTGTTTAATTTCTCGGGAAAAAGAATCCTTTTATAAAAACAAATATGAATATTGATTCGCAATTAATCAATACACAAATATTCGACGCATCCGCTTTAAATTTTCCATTAAAAATATTTTTTGAAACCGAGTATTATTGATCTCGATTTAAAATCACTTCGATCTCAATTCTGCAACATAATTGATATAACTTATTATAGAGTTATTATTTTTTTAAAGGCATACCGAGGCATCGTTAATCGTGCTAATATATAAAAAAAAAGCTATGACAATAATTATTTAATTATGACAATAATTAATTAATTATTTAATTTCTCGGAAAAAGAATCCTTTTATAAAAACAAATATGAATATTGATTCGCAATTAATCAATACACAAATATTCGACGCATCCGCTTTAAATTTTCCATTAATTTTTTTTCCTTTTAACTGAGTATTATTGATCTCGATTTAAAATCACTTCGATCTCAATTCTGCAACATAATTGATATAACACATTATAGAGTTATTATTTTTTTACAGGCATACCGAGGCATCGTTAATCGTTCGCGCTTCGTCATTTTATGACACAGAAAATACTACGGGCTGCACGAGGATGGAGATAAGAAAAAATTCGCGCTCGTGGTTTCCGAGAAATCGGGATTACTCATCTCGCGCACTGTAGCGCGGCGGGACAAAACTATTCTCGCTAAATGTAAACCCCGAAAGCGGAAAAAGAAACCTCAATGATAATCTTCCGAAAATCCGCTTGGGCACGGTGAAATACATTTTTGTAATTAAATTTTATATTAAAAAAAAAAGAAAAAATTTAATTTATCTTAATTTAATTTTCTTTTCATTTTATATTTTTATTTTATAAAAAAAAAATGTTTAAACCTTGACTTTCGCAAGAACACTTTAAACGCCAAGCGGGTGGTACAAATTTCGACGTGCCGCATTGACTTTTGCACACTCGAATTAAATCTCTCAGCCCTCACATTTTTATCTCCAATGACGATTTTCTTTTTTTTTTTTTTGCAGCTTTAATGATATTACAATAATTACAGTAATTACATCATTTGCAAAATACAAAGTAACATTATCATATTAAACTTTTTTTAATATATATAATAATAATAATATAAATTTATTTCACTCGGTACGTAAAGTGCAGTTTTACGCACGCTTCGCGAGCGCAGAATTCCCCTTTTGCACCTCGTGAAATAAAATTTCGTACGATACTCGTGCGAAAAATGTTTTCATAACTCGTGTGATTGCAACACTCGCCTTCGGCACGTGGCTTGCAAACTCACACTCGTCAGAAAAAGTTTTTTCGCACTAGTATCGTAATGTACTAATATAAATCCCTAGTCACAATACGATCTCGAAAAAGTCTACGAAAAAAGAAAAATAATGTAAAAATAATGAATAATGATTTTTTTTTTATTCATTAAATACCATCGCACATGCTACAAGCTATGCCTATGAAATTTTATCTGAACTGTAAAAACTGCAAATGTAAAAGAGTTCCTCCCGTAAGTAAATAAATAATAAATAAATAATAAATAAATAATAAATAAGACGATCCATTTATATATCATACGCCTTCGCTCGTCTCTCATATTTCGATTAATGAATTAAAAATATCGATAAATGATTAATTAAACAATTGAGAAATTTGAATTTTTTTTAACATCATTTAAAAAATGTAATTATATATAATATATATATATATATGTATATATATATAATATATATATATTATATATATATATATATTATATATATATATACATATATAATATATATATGTATAATATATATAATGTATAATGTATGTATGATAACTTACCTGCATAGATTACGCAAAGGGTGACGGCTCTGGCCGTGAATTCGTCGCAGCTAAAAATCGATAAAACACATACACACATGAGTCATCGTTGTCATGACACTCATGACGCGAGTGACCGTCTCTTCGCACCGACTGTATAACATTATGAATTACTGGACGAGGCGAAAGGGGTTCGGTTTCAGGCTCCAATGTTTCCCGCCCCACCCCCCATCGCCCTCCTTCACCCCGGCATTATTTACGCCCCCCCCCCCCCCCCACTACTTTGCAACGATCCCTATGTAAATTATACACACGAAACGCTATCGTCGCGGTATCGCCACGGTGAATCATCGATTCGAAGGGGAAGGCTCGCAATCATCATTTTGCGTCAGCGAAACCGTGCACGTTGCCACTGTCGTATGGCTTGCATTTTTTTTTTTTCACTATGAAATGCTGAAAGATAAAATTTGAAAAAAAAAATAAATAAATAAATGTTCAAGGTGAGACACACACCTAGACTGTCGAAAAAATGATTAAATTAAATAAATTAAATAAGTAATATAAAGCAATAAATATTTTTTATTTCATGTTTAGTGAAAATTAATTATTTTCATTAAACAGAATATAAATGAATGAAATTAATTAAAAGGCCTTCGCGAGGAGACTGAACGGTGTTTCGTGAAAACGAAAGAAATATGTAAAAAAAAAAAAAAAAAAAAATTGTTTCTACATAAATTCTGCATTTAATTTTATACGATATTTATTCGAAGTGCACGAAGTGAATTTGCATTGCTTGCATTTTTTTTTCACTATGAAACGCCGAAAGATTGAATTTGAAAAGAATGTGTCAATAATTTTTATTTTTTGCTCAATGAAAATTATTTTCATTAAACAAAATATACGTAAATAAAATTAATTAAAAGTCCCTCGCGTGGTCACTGAACAGTGTTCCATGAAAACGAAAGAAATATGGAGAAAAAAAAATTGTTTCTATATAGATTCTGCATTTAATTTCATACGATATTTATTTTATTTTATTTTAGGTATAAATTTTCGAAGCGCACTTTTTTTTTTTCTGTGATTACCGTCACAAATTATGTAATCAAGTTTGTACAAGATTTTTATGCACGAACTGAATTTTTGTTGCTTGCATTTTTGTTTCACTATGAAACGCTGAAAGATTAATTTTGAAACAATTTTTTTAAATAATTTAAATTTTGCCTCATGGAGGAAGCTTTGTGGTGAAATTTTTTTTTTTTAATTTTTTTTTTGATTTCAACGAAAACATGTTTGGAATGTTCCAAAACATCGAAAAATCACATTTAGAAAAAATTGTCCGGATGTGTGCGTGCGTGCGTGTGAATTGGACGCGAAAAATTAAAACCGCTACAACTCGAGAACGCCTCGATCGATCGAGCTGAAATTTCACAAACAGCATGTGTCGTTAATAGTCAATGTTTCTACAAAATTTCATCAAACAATGTTCAGTTTCGTTTTTTTTTTATGTTTGTCTTTTTTTTTTTTTTTTAATTTTCATCATCGATCTCTCATGACTCCGAGCCGACGTGAAAAGTTTCAATCGAATCCCGTATTACCATGAAATCAATCGAATGAACGGTTGATGAAATAAAGATTCTTAAAATGAGCAAAATTATATTTACCTACTAGCAATTACGTACCCAAAATTTAGCGAAAAATCGTCGAAATTAAATCTTTCGACGACTTCAAAGTGACTTGAAAAAAAGACAAAAATTATCTTTTTACTCATTAATGACATTATTAATATTAAGAACATTATTAATTACTTGAAATCAATAACATTATTCATTTCATAACAAATGGACAAATTCGTAAGAAAAGATAATAACACTTCAAATGCGCTATGCGCCGTATTTTGAAACACACTGTATAGCGTCCAGCGACACATTCGCAGTAGTTACTGCATCAATATCGTAACCGAGTTAGCATCCAGCGACATCGCTCGACGAATAATTGTATCTACGGATAAGGCCGGTATCTGCATTGCCGACGGTTCGTATTGCCCAAGATCGGTAATTTGTTTCGTTCCCTTCGGATGCGAAGTGAAAAAAAAAAACGCCGTTTTTTCAATGAGCTTGCGGCGGAGATTTCAAACGATTTGTATAGTATTCAGCTAGGCCGCCTCACTGGGAGTGAGTATTGAAAAGTTTCTTTGACTGAATTATTTCCTATCGTCAAGAAAGTGGACCATGTTTTTCTTAAAAATAGGCTTGCGGATTTCAAAGCCTAAGAATTATGGGAATGCTGGAGCTGTTTTTTGTTTCTTTTTTTAACCTGCTTTATCTGTTTTACCGACGGAACTAGACAATTTTTCAGTTGCGACTTGGCATTGTCGATATGCAACGCATATGCGTCAAATCATGCACGATTATGATATTGACATAAACGCTTGGGTGTGCAGTCGAGTTTTTATTGAAAACTTACAAGGAATCATGAAAACCGAATATTATAGTTTGTCAAAGGACATGAACGTAGTGTTACATTTGTCGCAACAGGTGGCGCTGCATCGTGCCTTACACTACAATCATGCCGTGAGAGGACCTCTGATCAGGAGGCTCTGGGCCTCAGATCGGCGGGGTTTTCGTCGATTTTTACGGCAGAGGCTATGGCCATTGTCGAGACATTATCCCAGATAGAAAAACGTGCCGTGCATTCGTCACGCCGTGCCGGCACAATGCAGTCAAGCACGTCCGCATGTGACGATATTGTGACGGCACGGCGTTTTGATACGAGAACCTGCTTACACAGTTCCACCTCACTGTGAAGCTTCACATCAAGATGGTGGAGCTCCACGCCAAGCTGGAACTGTACAAGCACCTTTTGGTATCAAAATGCCGTGCCATCACAATATCGTCACATGCGAACGTACATGACTGCATTGTGCCGGCACGACGTACGTTCCCGTGGTAGCACCGAGTCGATCCCCTGCCGTCACATGTCTATTTGGGATCATGGATATCGAGGCTAGAAGGTCCGAAGTTCGCTATTTTTTTTCCTATTCGAGGACTGTCCTGGAGGCGGTTTCATCCCAACCAAACCTCTCGAGAAGGTCGTACCTGGTTTTACACTTAAAAGATCAATTAAGGAGGCTCCATGATAATGGCAAAGAGATAAAGCTTTTCTGGATCCCTGCTCACGTGGGGATAACTGGAAATGAATTGGCAGACATTTTAGCCAAAGCGGCTGCTCAGAGTGGGCGCGATGTGCGGCATGATCTTTCTGTAGCGGATTTCACAAGTCGATGGAAATCCGATCTAGAAAATAATTTTCATTCGTGGTGCTCAGCAGGCAGTCAGGACAAAGGTATTCAATACTTTGATCAGTATTGTGTTGTCGCGGATGGCAATTTTATATTATTTTGACTTTCAAGCAGCCAAACTGTGACACACTGCTCAAGACGTTTATTAAAAATAGAAGCTGCAGAGATACAGAGTGTACGCGTAGAAATTCGATGACTTACTGACTACTGAGCCTAGGTTGGAGAGTCGTACTTATAGAGTTATTCCGTGAGAAAGTTTAGATAGTGGGGAAGGAATTTGGGATTCGGAGAAATAGTGGAAAAGGCAGATGTTTCGGGTTCCTGGAAGGCGGTTAGTCATGAGAAAAGGAATGCAATGATCGAAGTCTAGGATTGTGTATTTAGGGGGTGATAAGGAATAGGCGTTCGGAGTACTCGGGTGAGAAGTGGTGGCAATCGTGTGGTGGTCGTGTGAAAGCGAAAAAACGAAGATGTAGGGAGGATCATTGTTACAGTATTATAGGCGTGGTCGCCATCCACGGTTCCATGATTGTAAGTCAACGAGGAAGGCTATTGTAAGTATTAAACGTTTGAGAAGCAACCACACCTCCTTGAGATCCAGTATCAGTCCGGAGTGTCGGGCTGTGCGATGAAAATTCACCGGGAGTGTCTCCGGGCAGGGGGAATTGAGAACCTCTGCAGAGCTCCGCATTGCCGGCGGGAAGTAATCATCGGATGCGCGGAAAGTCGATTGGTGGGTCGATGTGCGAAGCGTCACGGCTGCGCCGAAAAGGACCGAGTAATGCCCGGAGATGTCCGAACTTGTCGTAGCGGTTAGGCAGGAGGGTAGGCGGGGCGGTGACGACAGCGATCGCGAATCGATGCTCGAGGCACTTCTCCGCTGAGAGTCCGAGCGAGCGGGTCGGTCGATTGACGCCGTGATTCTGGGACTCATCCGAAAGAAAGGAAGGAAGGAAGGAAGTGGGCGGCTCTTCTCTACGGTACTATTGTCTGGCCGGCTTCCGTTTGTCACGCGGCTGCGATTGATACGGTGAGCTCTTGTCCAAGGGACTTTTGTGTTGTGTTAAACGGTGAGATATTTATTTGTGCGATTGGGAAATCTCGAGCGAGAGAATTTAACTTGTGTATCGACGACGTGCTTTGTTCGACCATGCCGGAGGGATTCGGTGCTGCCGTGATTCGGCACACGTGGGGTGTTTCGTCATACGGTCTTCGGGGTTTTTGTTTAAAGCCACGTGGTCGAGCCGGCAAACCGTACACGGTCGTACTCGAAGCCGTCGAGCGTTTTTCCGGTAGAAGTTAGCTTTGTAAAAAATTAGAATTAGATTTATTAAATTCGGGGAGAGATCAAAAAGTGTCGCCTTGGAAATCGTTTCACGGGGAAGTGTAAAATTGGTCGGGTCGTCGTTTGCGGGTTTTCTAGCGGGTGATAAAGGGTGTGCGTGAGATTATTTAGGGCCGCGTTAATCCGGCCGGGTGAATGTTGTCAAAGTCGCCGCGTTGAATCGGGCGGGGTAAATGAGAGGGTTGGGTTTTGTTCGGCGCTGAGTGTGAGTCAGGATTTTGGCCATAAAATAGATGATGCGTGAGAAAATAAGAGGATCCGAAGAGCGCGACAGTCTGTGCGCGTGGGCGAAGGTGTGTTTGACAAAGCGAGCGAGTCGCGTCTGCCGGGCAAATATTTTGCTTGTAAAGTTTGTAATTGATTTTGAATCACGGGACGAGGGTTTTTACTCCGGATTCTCCGGTTTCTTCTCTCAATAAATTGTTTGGTTAATTTAATAAATGTTCGAGTCATTGGTTCCCGTATTTTGTGGTTGCATTTAATGAATTTATTTTATTCGTTGTCGTGCGTGTTTCCGTGGCCCAGTCGCTTATCGAGCCGCTCTGCCCTTGAGACGGCCGCAGTTTAGCCGGAACTGGTCGATTTCTCTCTCGGTGCATCCTGATCCAACTGGCGCTCATTCAATACGGGAAAAACAACAGTTCGCACCCTAGCAGTTCAAGCGACTATCGAAAGACCCAAGAAACGACCGGTCGTTCTGTGACACTTTTCGTTTCGGAATAACGACCGAAAAAAAAGACCAACTGTTAGGTCGAGGATGGCTCGGTTTTCCGTCAATGACTGCAAAATAACCACAAAAACGACCTACATATGAATTACTGAAAAAACTCCAGGTTGGGACGTTTCGTCGGTGTTGATCATAAAGTAACCGGAAAGACTACCGTGTTGAAAGCTTTTCGTTGGGTCGTTCTTCGGATCTTTTATGAAAAATGACTTATCTGATTTAGCGCCAACAGCCGATTTGTGGGTAGTTTCTTATAAAAGACCCGAAAACCGACCGAAAGAATAGCTCTCAACATTGTCGTCTGTCCGAGTTGCTCACTGATCAACGCAGATGAAACTTTTCCGAGTCTTCCCGATCTTCCTGGCGCCGTACGCGATGCGTCTTTTCCCGGGCTACGACTTTCCTGGGCGGACTCCCGAGCACGCGGTTCCCGGAACTACCTTCGCGAACCCTCAACGCGAACGAGCAGCCTTGCACGCGTACTCTTTTGTCCCCGATACTCACTCACGTGTCTCTCGCGACGCGCTTACGCAAACGTTCGTACTATTCCATTTCCGAAATCAGACTCCCTTCTCCGTGGTGTCGTGTAACCCGCTACGCTGCGAGCCGCCCTCAGGGGTGGGGGTAACGGCCGAATATCGATCGACTTCGTCGATCGTCGATTATCATCACCGTTTCTCTGCCGCTTCTCTGCCATCCTCTCCTCGTTTCTTTGTCACGTGCATATATCTCTGGAATAGTCTTCCTTTATCATCGATAATATTATCATCGATGATAATATCGATCGACTTCGTCGATCGTCGATTATCATCACCGTTTCTCTGCCGCTTCTCTGCCATCCTCTCCTCGTTTCTTTGTCACGTGCATATATCTCTGGAATAGTCTTCCTTTATCAGTTACTGAGGCCTCTACGATTGAGTCTTTTAAGGTGAGTCTCTTACAGCATCTCGTATCCCTTGAGCGAGATGTTGTGGAGGAGTGAGGTAGGGGCTATAGTTGCTAAGCGTTCTTAATTTTTCAGTCCTTTCCTGTTCTTTTTGCCTTGATATTATTCTCTTGATTGTTATTATTATCTTTTGCTTTGTAATTATTATCTTTTGCTTTGTTATTACTACTTTGCTTTGCTATTATTATCCTTATATATTCATCTAATAGTATTGTAAACTATTCTGTTCTGCTTCACCTACGCTCTCTGTACTCTCTTCGCTTTGCGTTATGTATCGCTTATCTGTAATGCTTGGTCCTTAGGGGATTTATCCCAGGACACAATAAACCTATCTATCTATCTGTCCTGGCCGGCTCGCTAGCGTCGAGCCCTACTTCGCGACATTGCGAGAGATTTTCATTACAATCTTTCTACGCACTCATACTTTTATTTTTTCTCCAATTTCGCTCGAGCGTCACCGCTCGATGACGCTCGAGCGTTGTCCGCCGGCACGTTGCCGCGAGCGCATTATAGCGCCTCGTCACAATATATAACCACATCCTCCCCCCCACCAGCCCCCTCCCCACACGATTCTTGACACCGCGGCAGCGGCGGCGAAATCTTTTTACATTATAGGGAGATATAGCCATAGGCACCATCGCCGGATCTGTTTACACCTCTTTGCGCTCGCACACCAACATGTATCTATATAGGCCTACATCACGCTCCGCGCGCTGGTGTATATCTATATCTATCTCCGCCGTCGCCCGGCTGGCTAGTCCCGACACGCCGTGCGCAAATGACGTCACCGGACGATACGCGACGGCGAGCATAGGCGTAACGCGAAAAATACCATTAACTCCCGACGATAATTTCCCCATTACAAATGCATATTTTTATCCCGTTCTTTCTACCATTGGAAAGCCAACGCTTCTAGCTTTTCAACCCCTAGCGCGGGCACTTTCTTATTTTTAAGCCTCGTTATCTTTAAGTTTAGGTATTCAATATTTCGAACGAATTTCCGTAATCGGAAAATTATTTCGCTCTCTTGGCCGAGCGTTATTAATTAATTTAGGCTATTAATTATCACCCAAGGCGATTTGCGAACTAGGGCTTCATCGGTTCATATTTTATTTTTCTATCGTCTCATATTTTCTTCAACGCCCGCCACCCCGGCGTTCGGGAGTTATTCTCCATAAGCGGCAAAAATTACGGCGCCATTATTTCACGACTTTGCAAATCAATTATTTTTATTTATTATGATTATCTCAACCGTATCGATATAAGTATAAAAAAAATTTCTTATTTTCGGTTCTTCACCCTCATCTAAGAATTGTATCGACTCAATAAACGGGGGGGCGGGGAGGATGTGAGGGGAGCTGGCCGAGTAATTAGCATTCGCGCAATACAAATTTCGCGAGTTGAGCACGCGCGCACTGATTTCGTAAACGAGAGCCTCTCTCCCATGTCTGCGCTCGTCAATTACCCTCACCTAAAAGAACTACTGGGGGTTCAGTAGTCACTGCTGGCATTGCAGTAGTCACTACACATGTAGTAACGACTTCCTAGTAGTTACTCCTCAACAGTCAGTACTTATTATTGTGGACGTAGTAGTACCTGCATCAGTAGTTCTATTCCAGGATTCAGTAGATAATGCATAAGCAGTTATTGCAGATAAGTAATTACTACTCGAGACAGCAGTAGTTCCTGTATGAATAGCTATCACTTCTGTGTAGTTACTATTTGAATCTCGAGATTCAAATAGTAACTACACAGAGGTAGTAACTACTTATACAGGAACTACTGCTGTCTCGAGTAGTAATTATTTATCTGTAGTAATTACTTATACAGGAACTACTGCAGTCTCGAGTAGTAATTACTTATCTTCAATAACTGCTTATGCATTAACTACTGAATCCTGGAATAGAACTACTTATAAGTAGTAGTTCCTGTATGAATCGTTACCACTTGTGGGTAGTTACTATTTGAATCTCGAGATTCAAATAGTAACTACACAGAGGTAGTAACTACTTATACAGGAACTACTGCAGTCTCGAGCAGTAACCTGATCAGGTCAAAAATCACTACTCTAGCACGTTTTGAATTTTTGTCTATGCGTCTACGACGCCAAGTGCAATAAGATTAATTTAAATGACTTTCGACTTTTTCTTTGGCACACAAATTAACTGCAAATAGTATTTTTCCACAATGGGTACCACCACGCTGAGACACTTGACTTAAAGCCGATAAACTTACTCCAAGTAGAAAACAAGCACCCGGGTATTTCAATTGTAGACCAACTGCGAACTGTATTCTTAGATAACTTGATATGAACAAAAACTATTAACAATGATGTTCTAGCCGTACAATATTGAAAAATCCCCCCCTTCCCCACATCAACAGTTATGGATCGTTTTGGAGCGTTTTGGAATGTTATGGAAATGTCGAAACGTTACTGATTAATCTTTGTTTTCATGTTAAAAATAAAACAGAAGAGTACATTCAACGTCACCACCGCCGCCGCCGCCTCAACAACAACAACAACAACAACCGTCATCATCATCATCATCATCATCATCGTCGGCACCACCGCCACCACCACCGCCACCAACACTTTCTCCTCCTCCTCCGCGACCACCGTAATTACAAGGTAATAATTATTTTATTCAATATAAATTATAAGAAATAAGAGCGCCCACCCTCTGTGTGAAGCCAGCCCCGCTCCTCGATCAATTGGCAACCCTTCGTACTTCCTCACTAACTATTTTCGTAACTTAATTGTTTGAAGGAACACCATGGCAGAGTCCTATAGTTATGGAAGGTGCTTGATACCAATCGATGTCAACGAGTCCACGAAAAAAGATGTCTATATTATCCGGAGATGTGATTCGTTGCTGCAAATAAGAAACGAGGCGGTCTTACTATTGAGCAATTACGAGGTGAAAAGACAACTGCAAAAAAAAATTATCGGAACGAGCCACAATCGTCGTATGTAACTCTGGAGATATCGGGCATACAAGTAAATATATGCACGTAAAGATCGTCGGCATGGGAAGTAAATAATTAGAAAATAAGATGAAAATAATAAATAATAATTAGCCAACGATTATATGATATTGCATGCTCGCTAACGAGACAAATGCTTACAAATTTGTATTTTTTTTCTTATAACCATTATATATATTGTAACAACTGTGGGAATGAGTAACTCGCGTATTAGGTTGTGGGGCGCATATTATTGGTATAATCACGGCTATGTATCAAGTGTCAAATGTCTCTCGTCTCTGAATGTCTGATCAAGACTGTTTATATGACGATCGATCTTGCATCGATCGTTCGTTCGTTTGTCTATTGTCAAACCTAACCAATATCATGTGTCCTAACGAATAGTCAGCTACATATTCGTTACAATATATATTATGAAATTATTTCAAAGATACCAAAGAAGAATGCGAGAGATTCGTTAAAGATATGACCAAGAAAATGAATATAGCGATGAAACAAAACAAAAATTCCAGAAAGATGGAGAAAAAGAAAGAAGAAAAAAAAATAAAAAACCAATCACTTCGATGTCACAAAATAATGCAAATAAAGGAAATGAAATCATAATTGACGACGACATCGACGACTCTATCGTATAGACCGGTAGACATACAAAATTGAAGCAGCCTCCAATTAAACAAAAGATTGCAAGACAGATTAAAAAGATTACTACCGTTACTGAACAGGAAAAAATCGGCATTGCTTCGAACAGTGAACGATGGAAAGTCTGTATCCAAAAATTAACGGAAGATATTAATCAGCTGGGCCAACCGAACCGACAGGACCAACAGGACCCATTCAACCCGGTCGATCCGTCGAATGAGCAGGAGAAGCACCAAAACCTGCCGGACCGGCAGGATCAGCAGGATCGAAAGCAAAAACGAAAAAGGAAAAAGAAGGAGAATGAACAGCATGAACAGCGAGGACAGCGACGACGACGACGACGACGACGACTCGAAAACGACGACCAACAGACGAAACAACGACGAGAAAAAAACATCGAACAAGACGACGACAACGACGACGGCAATATAACTAAAGAAAAAAACGGTACCATCTCCGTGGAAAAAGACGATACCACTTCGGCAGAAAGCGACAATGAAAGCATGAAAAAGACAATGCTAAGAAAGACAATAAGAAATTAAAGGCTATTGAAACGAGTGATAAACGAAATGACTATTACAAAAAGTAATGTAATTAACAGTCGCAAAGAAATAATTGCCAATCAAGAAATTATAGTAGAAAACGAGAACAAAATCATTGAAAACATGACAAATGAAGACGCACCTCCGAAAGAAACACCGGAGCAGTACAAGTCAATAACAGCAGAGGGAAAAGAAGTAGTAAATATCCGAATTTGGTTTTATAAGTTGATAATACATCGCGACATTCATGAATGTAATTGTTTCTGTTTTCTTTTAAAGCTGAAATACAAAGAAATAACCATTGAATTCAAGAAAGCTAAGGAAATAACGATGGCAAAGAGTCCACGCCAACGTTTGACGATGATACTCAATACTATAATGACATCGGAAGAACTGGCCAAACAATATTTGAGTGAAAACAAATTGAAGACAATACCGAATGGACAAATATTCGAAAAATCAATCGATGTAATTGGTACTTATAAATTTGTAACAGCATTCGTTTAAGGCAACATTTAATACCTCATATACATATTTAGTTTTGTTTTCTTTTTGTTTGCAAACAGAATTGCGCGATATGCTTCAACGAATTCGCAAAATAACATCCACGACTGAAATCATCAGAAAACATTATCGAGAATGGATGTCGAGGCACTTCTCGGACATTCGAGATAAAAGTGACAGTGAAAAGGTAGCGAAACGGAACGAGAGCACAAAGAACTACGTTGCTAAGAGAGCTCAAAAGAACCAAGAAGAAAAAAACGAAAAAAAAAAGGAAGATCGCCGAAGCAAGACCAAAACAGCAACAGCAACATAAAAAACAACCACCTGGTATCAACACCGATTGAGCGACAAACCTACACAATTAAAAGGTAAATTATACAATAGTACTTAACGCCATATACAATATCGCGGTCGATAATAAAAACTGTAATCAACTTTTCTCACGGTTTCTTGTATGTACGGTCAAAAGAAAAGTCTCATCAAAAACCAAGATGATATCCGCTTACGATGAGACTTTTCTTTTGACCGTACATGCGAGAACTCGCGAGAAAAGTTGATTACAGTTTTTGATACCGACCCAGCCCGGGATGGACGGGGAGGGAGGTGTTTCATATGGTCTTAACAATTATGGTTAAAGTAGTACTTGCGGAGAGCCTGAGCCCACATGAGTTCAGAGAAAATCGAGAGAGGAATCACGAACTCATCTCCATGAGATAAAAATGTGAAAGAAATCAACCATACGGAAGGTACTAAAAAGATTGAGTTTGCATAATAATAATCCCATAATGTTATTAACAAATTAACGAAAAAAAAATTCCCAACAAATCACCCGGTAACATAACTTTTTTTTCTGTTTTACGAAAACGAGTTATTAATTTTCCTGAATACGTACGAATTTTTCCGAATTTCAGATAATTTTTTAAAATTGCGTTTGTAGTTTAAAAAAAAAAAAAACATTATTTTCAAACATTACACAAAACTGTGAAAAAACTCATACGAATTGAAAAAGATTAACAATTTATTTTTATATAACCAAAAAGTTCAATTGTCGGGGCGATTTGTTGAACAACTTGTTTTCATGCATTTGTTAATAATTTGGAATTATTAATACGTAAAATGTATAATGTTCACAGGCCCTTTGAGACGTTAGACGACCCATCAAATTATCAACCGGATGTACCACCAAACGAAACGTGATATCACCGATGCAGCTCAATTTTCTGTACTGCATTTGTATTGAAAAGCAGCAAAATTAATACATCATAGAAAATATTGAAGAAAAATTCTTACCACTGAATTCTTGCTACTGTTCGATATTAAAAATATACATATTAATCTTATTTGTCTTTCAAAACCAAAACTAACAATAAAAAAATATTGGATAGATTAATTACGAATAAGTGCTCTCTTTACATAATTAGTTCATAATTTCGAATTGTATAAGAAATCCGCAAAAATCGCAGAAAGCGGTGGTAATTTACAGTATCCACCAATCGAAATGCTGAAAGTCGTTCGAAAGTCAGTTCGCAGTTTCCACCGTCAGAAATCCGCTAAAAACTGAAAGTCGATCAAAAGTCAGTTCGTAGTCTCCACCGTCAGAAATCCGCCAAATATTGAAAGTCGATCGAAAGTCTATTCACAGTCGAAAATGGGCTGAGACCGACTATTGACGTTCAAACCGTATATTTACAGTCAACCTGAAAGTCAAGGCGCACGCGAAGGTAGATAGCGTACCACGATCTACCATGAGAACTACGCGGTTAGGAAAAGGAAAGGTCTGTCGCGCTTTGCACCGATCCAAAAATTAATCCATCTGTGTTCAATCCTCAAAAGTCTAATAAAGTGTTGAACTGGTGTGCAACAACAAACACGAGTTAATTACAAACGCTACTTTATTCCTCTTGTTCACCGATATCCCACACCGTGAACATAACCCCACAACAGTCTCCTATCCCGGTTGGGGGAAGAATTGACCAGATGGCTCGTGGGCCAGTGTCGGTAAAGGCCGTGTCGCTGGTATCGACTCTACAAGGTCGTTAGATTTTTCTTTCGCCGAAATGCGTAATATAGTATCTGAATGTATTCTAAATAGATGTAATTCATGATGATAATTCAAATCAATTTTTTTTTCCAATATTACCAAACCTTTTTTCCGTACGTACTATAACTAACGTAAAAAGAAATTTGAGTGACCAGTGGGTTATTCCGTCGTCACCACCGACTAAACCATCATTGAGAAATGGATGTCGTGGATCGGTGGTTTGTGTAAGTGGTTTTCGGACAAAATACTTCGTAAACTTTTTGCACGAAACCACTATGGTGAAAACCACCGTGAAAACATGGTGATTATACCAGTGGTCGGGTTTGCTAGGCTAGCGGCGACTACCGGTTGAGGCGCTGACCTCTCGATTTCCAAAACACGTGCGTACGTTCTACCTACCGTGGGACCAATCATTCGATCACAAAGGGAACCATGCAATCCCCTTTCGCGCGTGCGCGTACACGTTCTGCTTCTGTTCATTCTCTTTATCGCGATTATATTTTAGCGGTGCAAATCTGAAGTCACGCTTATAATCAAATAGTTAACTATCATAATTACCTGAGAAAAGATTTCGAGATATAAAAGATACCACTCAGTGGATCAAGATAGCAATTATCGATATTTCTAAACACACCCGCGATTCGCGCGAATCACGTGACAATCACATGACGCGCGAGCATCCGAAACTCAAGGACACACGATCGCCTCTGGCAGAGATCAGAATTAAGAAGGCAGTCGTAGAGGAAGAGAGAAGAAGGGGCGTAGGAGATAGCTGGCCGAGTGGACGGCAATGACTGTGAGCCGGAGCGATGAGAACCGAGAGAGTTTATTACGAGGAGACCGAACGCACAATCAAACGGGCGTGTGAGTACCACACGTGTTCAAAGATAAATCTATTGTGCGGGTGCGAGACTAGGAAAAGCTATATTTTTGTTTCATTATCGTTCTAAGATTATTCGTGTTACCGGTGAAAAATTGGCGTTATTCCCGCCATCTTTACTGTCTCGCCGAGTCTGTTTATGCGCCAAAACGTGTCACGGGGAAACTTTTAATAGTATGTATAACCAATTTTTTATTTATTTATTTGTTTGTTGAACCAACGGGCCGAGCTCAATTGCAAGGAAAGAATAGGATTTGTGCCTAAACTACCAATGGCGCGATATTTTAGCTTACTTGCGTTCCAAAAATAGACAAGTGCCATGAACGGACGCAAATGGAGGAATTTCCGCGACATGTGCCATGCGTGTCGCAAACAATGGACGCAACTGCTGCCATTTCGCCGCGCCAGTCTATCTGGGTTAATAGTAATGAGTATAAAATAATAATACAAGTACTGAAAAGTAATGCAAATATAACCCGTGATCTTCATCACATAACATTTTTTTTTCTCGATAAGCGATTGCGGTGACACTGTCACAGTAAGCTTGGTTGATCTCGGCGGAGGGAGGGGGGGCAAGAATAGAGCGTATCGGGATGATTCACTGTCACGGCCGAAAAAAAAAACCACCTCCGAGATATCCACGCTGTAAGCCTCCGGTTAATATAATTCGCACCTAACTTTAAATAGTTACATTACGGGTGGCAGCGATTTTTGACAAGAAAATGTTTCTTACTTCCTCATTCAGGAAGCTTTGTTATTGTGGAAAAAAACATTCCGAGATCTTAATGAAAACATGTTCAGAATGTTCTAAAGCATCGAAAAATCACATTTAGAAAAAAATCTCCGCGTGTGCGTGTGCGTGTGCCGCTTAAATTTATGTAACTTTGAATTTTTTGAATTTCGTGCAATTTTTTAATTTATTTCGAGAGGCATTTTTCCGTATTAAATTTTTATCTATGAATAAAAAAGTGTCAGATTAGTGATCAGCGTGAAAAAATCTATGGAACTATAGTCCCGGAGTGACAACTAACCGAAAAGTTTTTTTTTTTTATTTATTTATTTTTTTATTTTTTTAATTTTTTTAATTTTTTTTTATTATTTTTTTTTATTTATTTAACCATTCTTGCCTTTTACGGCTTTAGAATATAACATATGTTTTACATATACACTGTACACTGTACACTTTGGTCTGGCCGGAGCTCACATCGTGTCTTACTGTCTAGAATTTTCATTCATTCATTTCACATACATCCTCGCCCATTATCTCACACACTTCCAGATGGCTTTCTCTTTGCGCCCTTAGTTTTACCGCTTTTTCAAACTCCCGACAATACTCGCACAAGATTGGTAACACCTCTCCTCTTAATAACCTGCTCCACTCTTTCCACTCCATTTCCAAACCGAATAACTTCTCCACTTCCTCTCCCAATTCTCTTTTTACCTTCTTCTTCCATTCCTGACAATGCCTAATGTGTTCCAAGTTTTCCTTTCCTTCCCCACACAGTCTGCAGCTCTCCTCTCGAAATCCCTTATTCCCTGCTCTACCGACATTCCCGCATCTCATCCTGGCCCATTGCTCTTTATCTCCGCCGTGTACTCCCTTCTGCAACTAACCGAAAAGTTTACCGGGCATTTTTATAGACAAAAAAATTAAAAATAAAAAAAAACTCCCGATTAAAAATTAATCGTTATTCTTTAAAAAAATATTCGTAAAGATAGTACAAAAAGTATCTCCAAAAAGGATGAAATAATTCATGTATGTACAATAATTAATATTGTCCCTAAACAATTATATATAATAAAGTTCATTCATCAGTTATATAATAAAGGTCATTCGTGGGTTCCCAATGGCCGCTCGAGTCGGATTCCAGTGGGTCCCAATGAACGCTCGATTTCCGATTTTTAGTCACCTCGATATTTCTTGGTCTTTTTTTTTCCAAAAGTCCAGTTTCGTCAAAAAAGTTAAGGGTACCATTTCTTAGGTAAAAAAATTTGTTTAGCATTTATTTTCGTTAGTGAAATCGGTTGGGAAATATGCGACTTGAAAACAATGGCGGAGGTTTTAATATGCTAACCATTCTATATGCTAACAAAAATTTGGAATTGTCGGCATATAGAATGGTTTTCGAAAAAACAAAATTCAAGATATCTAATTAAAATCTTCGCCATTGTTTTCAAGTCGCATATTTCCCAACCGATTTCATCAGCGAAAAAATTATATAAAAAAAAAAAAAAAAACAATTTTCGTCAAGAAACCGTAAGGGTACCCTTTCGAGTCTATTTTTCACGTTTTTCAACGTGCTGAAACTGCCCAATAAAACGCTTCTAGAAAACGCTTCACGACGGGCACCTCGGATTTTCCGTAGCTCCATTGGGAGCCGAGATATCGACCGTTGAAAATGACGAAAATCTACGTTTTTTAAAAGTGGCTCAAAAATTGAAAAATCGTTGTTTACTCGATTTTTTTTGTTTGAAGGCTATAAATCACGGCTATAGCCTAAAATAATTGGTATATTCGTGATCGAAATTTAAATCGGAAGTGAGATTCGGTTCCTTAAGAATATATTATCGGGCGATCGGGTTTCAATAGACGAAGCATTTGTCATCTATTGTCAACAATAAATAACATAAATAAACGAACCGGGCGTCGGGCGCGAAGCGCCCGATCGCTAGCAGTAGTAATAATTAATAATAAACAATAATTGTAAAATTAATTAATCGTAATTATATCAATTTTTAATTTTTTTATTTATTTTATGCTTTTTGAATTCTACTGTCTATACAATTTCCTGATCCAATTTTCTAAGGGTCCTTCCCCTCCGATATATTTTTCTGAATCATGTATGTCTCCAATACTATTATCTATGTGTCTTTCTTCTTCGATGAAATTTTTGATGTGTTTTTCTTCTCAGATACCATTTTTTATGTGTCGTTCCTATCCGATACAGTTTTCAATGTGTTCGTCCTCTCCGATATCATTTTCTAAATGTTCTATCTCTATAATACAATTTTTAATGAATGTTTCAGTCCTTTCCGATGCAACATTTTAAAAGTGTTATGATGAGCAACAATACATAGAAAAATTGTATCGGAGAGGATGAACACATAAAAAATTGTATCGGAGAGGATGAAAACATAAAAAATTGTATCGGAGAGGATGAACACATAAAAAATTGTATCGGAGAGGATGAAAACATAAAAAATTGTATCGGAGAGGATGAAAACATAAAAAATTGTATCGCAAAGGAACAAGATATAAAAAAGTGAACGAAGAAGAACGATACATAGAAAATTGTATTGAAGTGTATCGTAGAGGAACAACATAAAAAAAGTGAACGAAGAACGATACGTAGAGAATTGTATCGAAGAAGCATGATACATAAAAAATAGTGACGTAGACCAACGACAATTATCAAATTGTTTTGGAGAGCAGTGACACATACAAAATCTTATCGGAGAAACACAACATTAGAAAATTGTATATGGGAGATACAATATTTATAAAATTATATCACTGGCATATGTCACTTTGCAAATATCACATTACACTATGGTTGATCGAGTTAGAACTGTACAACCGTACAATTTAATTAATTTATCAAACTCTTTTTGCAATTGGGAGTTTTTTCATTTCTGTAACATTTTTTTTCATTCTTTTTAAAATATAATAATAACATAACCAAAATGCGATAACACCAAGATTATAAATAAATAAATAAAAACTAATCATAAATTTTAAAACACGCATAAACTATATATATATATATATATATGTATATATATATATATATATAACAAATTATCATAGACACAGCTCGACGCGTATTCGAGGTTATACCACACATTCAGTGAATTCAATGCACTATAGAATAGCACACAGCAACAGCATTTTTATAGCAGACGACAAATAATCGCAAAGGCAATAGTAGATAATGGCGGGCGCCCGTCAATATATCTGAATATGGTTTTGGCCCATTTTTTCGAAGTTAATTATCACTGCCATTTCACATTTATTTTCTTATTCCTTTGCTACGAGCACACTCCCACATACACAGAACTAGTGTGCCAAATTCTGTCAAGAGACATTGCTCCATTCCGATAAACACTGGAGACAACGAAAACAGCAAAAACGGGAGGCCTCAGCGAAGCGCATAACTGCCGTCTTTTTGCCCTAGCGGCCAGTCGGGAGTTAATAATTGCAAAAATTAGTGATATTGGGTATTTTTAAACAGCAATTTCCTTGCTTTCCGATGGCATCGCGGAAAAACTCAAGTGCCTATCTTAATCTACAGCAAGACATACACAGGATGATGGATATGACGGGGTTGAAAAAAGTAAACAAAGAGTAAAAATTCTTGAGTAAAAATCGAAAGTGCAAAAAAACATTCAGAAACGCATACTTCCATGTATTTTTTCACGCCACGCGCATATCCGACAAAGTGAAGCGTGACGATGGAGTATTTTTACGTCTAACAAGACGTTGACATTGAAAAAAGTTGAAAATTCGCATTTTTATAACGCTTTCTCATAAATTTAAAAAATTGAAAATTTCATAAAGATTTCTCATAAAGTTCAAAGTTTGAAATTTTCATATTGCTTTCTCACAAAAGTTGGAAATTGAAATTGTCATATCGTTTTCAAATTCTCAACTTTTTTTTACTCATTGTGATGAGTCAAAAAAACCCGATTATAAACGCGAATGTCTTATATTTTTTCTATTAAAAAACTGAACTCTACTTACGATTTTTTATATATACACCTGGGCATTTTTTGTTTACATAATCAGAATGTTATATCCGATTTGAGGGTTGAAATGTAATAACATGTTCATTTTGTTAATAGATATTTTGGAATCTTTAAAAAGATTTATTCGAAACTTTGTACAGATTTTTTCCTTGTACGAATTTTTTGAAATTGTTGCCCGTACTAATTTTTGTCCACTTCCTGATACTGCGTTAAAGAGCTACATATCAATACCGATATTCAATTGCTTTAATTTGTCCAAAATTTTATTGAAAAATATACGAATCAACAAGCTAATCATCGATGATCGGTAAAAATTTGTTTCCAGAATAGAAATGGCATCATGTGAGCCGTCAGACGATGTGGAATCGAATCGAAACGCCGTCGAGGATTTCGGTCAACCAGTGCGGGCCCAGCCTAACACACACGATAATGAACGCAACAAGCAGTTGCGTCGTAGATTTGACGACTACGTGGTTTCAACTACAGAGCAAGTCGTAAATAAAGTAAGGCAATTGTGTTATTTCGCCAACACGGAAGAAGAGTCGGTTGTGTTGGAAAAACTTAAAAGTCTCGCCGATAACAACTGTCAGCCACTCGTACTCGAGGAGGTGCTGAACATTGCGTTGCAACGTGAACTACGTGATGTAATCCGTGAATTGTTGAGGAAAGAACGACGAGATGTTTATATACTGCCTATGGGTATAGCTGCCCGTGGTGTCGTGAGGTTGAACATGGCCAGCGTTCTCAAAGAACTGTTGCTCGATAATCCTCGGATCGACTCGGCACTCCGAAACGAACTTCTACTTTTGGCATGCCAAGAGTTGGGAACGGATGACGGTTGTATGCTTAATCGGATCGAATGTTTCCATTTAATCGCGGCACAACCGAATATCAACGTTGAATACGGAGACGGTAGATACACCTTTCTTTCTTTTGTCTTTATAGCGGGAGGAAAAGTTTCACTTTTTCTCCCGCTCGTCAAGAATTTGCCACTTTCCACCTCCGTTGCAGGCATGAAATAGGGCCTTTTTTAACGTAGTCGGTAACAAAAATATTCATAATATTCATTAATATTCTTCCAGACGAAGGCAACACTCCGCTTCACTACGCAGCTAGTGCAAACTGCGTAGAGGCAATTAACCGTCTTTTGGAATTGGGCAGCTTCCTAGGTCACAGAAACGTTCACGGTGTGACGCCACTGAAATACATGTCGTGCGATACCTTGTCGTATGTATTCGACAAATGTATCGAAACAATACGCTGGAAAATATCCGAATACGGGTTAAAATTTGACTTTCGTTACTTGATACCATCCGACGAAAACCAATCACGCAACTCGGAGATGGAGGTTCTCGCTCTCATTGCCGAAAGTTTGCCACTACGGAAATTGCTCAAGCATCCTCTGTTGGCAATGCTTATCCACCTCAAATGGTATAAAATCCGATACGTTCGCCATACAAATTTCGGATTGTACGTTATGTTTTTCATTTTCATAAATATCTACGTGCTGTCGACCAATCCCACGATGGTCCATTTCGTGTTTTCATCACTGCCAAACTCGGGAAATTTAACGTCGAGCCTTCATACGAATTTCCAGCAGTTTATCACTCTCAGAATTTTTACGGTAATATTTTTGATTCTTCTCGTCATGCGCGAGAGTTATCAGCTGATATCTTCAACGGAATACTACCTCTCGAATGCAGATAATTTCGTCGATTTCGCACTGATCGTTCTAAGCATTTGGATGCTGGTAGCTCCGATACCTCAGATCGGTGCCTCTGTTATATTGCTGTCAGCCTGGGTGCTCGTTATTTTAATAGGCCAATATTCGGACATGTCCATCACTATCGAGATGTTTAAAATTGTAACGAAGAATTATTTAAAATATCTAGGTCTCTTTGCAATCCCCATTCTCGCTTTCGCTCTTGCTTTCTGCATGCTATTCTCCAACACAATGGATAACGAAAATTTTGTCAATCCTTTTCGCTCATTGTTCAAAACTTTTATAATGCTTACCGGTGAATTCGACACAAATGATATACTGTTCACGTTCTATCCGGTGATCAGTCGATTTATATTCATTCTGTTTATATTTCTCATAGCTATTGTAATGGTAAATCTTATGAACGGTCTTGCCGTCAGTGACGTCGACAAAATATCGGACGAATCGATAATCGTTCTTCAAATGTCCCGTGTGAACACGCTTAGTTCCTTTGAGGCGGTAGCTGTAAAGTCGAGGCTGACAAAATTTTTCGAACGATGGTTATCGAACAAAACCATTAATCGATTGACCCTCAAAGTCCCTAAAGTGCTCGCTGTGGAAACTCTTATTTTTCCGGTAGACCAGTCGCAGACAACAATTACTGTTTTCCCATTCCGGTACAATCAGATAATATTGAACGCTCCCAAGCTAGGGTCAACGTCTGTCCATGTTCGCAATAATAGTGATACGCCTTGTCCAGTCAGTTGGTCGATTCCTCAGTCGATCGTTGACGAGGCAAAACAAATCACTGCGCGTCGACAATCGTAACCCTGTCGGCACTGCCTGCCGCATTTCAACGACTAGTGCTAACCGATCGTGTTTTACCATAACTTTAACTGCGAAATTACCGTGATCGTGGTTATTTCTGACCAATGAATATTTCTGAGAAATGTCAGTGTTTCAATGACTCCAGACCGGAATGAACCGATACGAAGAGCTGCCGCTGCAGTTGTTTCGACAATTTCAACCGTAGAATTACGGTCAGTAATATTTTTACGGTTGTTTTGCTTATCTTCCTACCTAAAAATTACCGCTGACAAACCGGTACAAAAAGCTGCTTCAACAGTTGTTTCGACCATTTTTTACAGAGTGTTTACCGGCCGTTAGTTTTTTCAGGTTTTTGCTACTTAACTTACAACCGCTAATAAACCGGTATAAAAAGCGTCTGGCGCGGTTGTTTCAACAGTTTTCACCGTGTGTTGCCGATTGTAAAATTATCGCGGTTTTCCTACTTATTTTAAGACCACAAAATTAGCCCGAAAAAACCAGTACGAAGAGCTACTGCTGTGGTTGTTTCGATACTTTCAACCCCAAAACTACCGACAGCATCTTTTTTGCGGTTGCGGTACTCATCTTCCTACTGCAAAATTACTGCTAGCAAACCAGATACAAAGACCTGGTTTTGTGGTGGTTCGGACGGGGTGGGGTTAAAGTCCCGACTGCCGAATGTTCAGAACGGCTGTATTATCGATTTTTTTTTCACGATTTGAAATAATCCAAAAATTCTGATTGCCGATATTTCCATAACAGAAGCGTCGATGTTCCGAAATAATAAAATGCGAATGGATTACTATCAGAAAGACAACCAACCCGATCAGAGCGATACCGATCAATAAAAATGCTACAGTAACAAGAATCGAATCTCAATTATCGGAAAGCTTATAACTCCGAACTTGATATGATACAGAAAAAAATTATTCTAGAATAAGCTATTGTTTGAAAATTTTATATTCCGAACGGAGAGTCACGAAAGCTAGATGTGTCGAAAAATAATCATCCGAAAGAGGAAAAATGCAAAAAGCTAATAAATCAACAATGGAGAATTCCTAACGGTAATAAAAATGACAACTCTGAGCTACGAAAGGTGAGAAACCGAAAAATAAAAAATCCGAATAGTAAAGATCCGAAAGGTAAAAAATCCGAACGGCAAAAATCCGACGGGTAAAAAATCCGAACGGCAAAAATCCGAAGGGTAAAAAACCCGAAATATGGTTGTCTCGAAAGATGAAAACACAAACATTTCTGACATGGCACAAAAATGTATAATTATCCACTAATTAGATTTTTACATTCGGGGAGAATATACGTTCGGGGATTTTGTCCTTCGGTGAATCTACTTTCGGAGACTTGCCCTTTCGGAGAATGTACATTCGGGGATTTGCTTTTTAGGAGAAAGTACTTTCGGGGATTTTGTCTTTCAGAGAATCAGCTTTCGGAGATTTTGTCTTTCGGAGCATCGGCTTTCGGAGATTTGCTCTTTAGGGGAATTTACTTTCGGTGCCTTGGATTTTCGAAACTATAATTTTTCGATTTCTCAATCTCGGGTATATGATCTTTCGTTCAAGAAAATTTCGGGGATTCAGACTTTCGAGATTGTAAGGTGCGAATAGAGAGTCGAAATCTCGCGCCTTAGGGTAGTGACGCTCACGCAACGAATTATCGAGCGACGGATCGACGCGCGTGCGTAGACCCAATATACGGATGTCGCGTGCTCCGAAAATCCGGGGAAGGCTCGAGAATCACGAGTAGCCGATACTCGGTCTCGTTCTCCCTGGAACGCCGAGGAAGCCTCACCTCTGCGGATCTCGCTCCATTAAACCGATCGATTTTGGGGAAATCGGTGTCTGTATTTCCGTCCAGAACTCTCGGCAGGGCCCGCCGGGAGACGAAAAGGAACGACAACTAACATCAACGGAGAAGATTTCCGACTCCAGGGAGAATTTGAGCCGACCGAGACGAGAGCCCATCATCGTACAGCTCAGATGAGTATTGTTGCTCTCTTTCAATATAGCCGCGGAAAGAACATGTGCACTGATCGTTAACATTTTGAGCAGATTGGTTAATTTATGTGTGTGAGAGAGAGAGAGTGTTAGGAAATGGATATGTATATTTTATGTGTGTGAGGGTCTGCGAAATAAATGATTTTTACAGAGATATTTGCTATTCTCTAAATTAAATTTCGAGTTTGTACATGTTCTCGGACTTAAATTTTTCTAATTTCCTAATATCGTAATTTAAGTTGTTCGGGATATAAATATTATGTTCTCCATGCTTCCGGAAATTAGACCCATTCTATGAAATCAATTTCGTATAATTTATCCTTCGAAGCTAAAGTCATTGTAGGTTTATTTCGATCGAATATATAGACTCACGGTGAACTGACTCTTCGGAAATTATATCGGGTGGGATATTTCGGTTCGGGGTTTCGCACCTTCGTATTTTTAACATTCGGGAATTAAATCCCGCCCCGAGATTCGATTCTTGTTACTGTAGCATTTTTATTGATCGGTATCGCTCTGATCGGGTTGGTTGTCTTTCTGATAGTAATCCATTCGCATTTTATTATTTCGGAACATCGACGCTTCTGTTATGGAAATATCGGCAATCAGAATTTTTGGATTATTTCAAATCGTGAAAAAAAAAATCGATAATACAGCCGTTCTGAACATTCGGCAGTCGGGACTTTAACCCCACCCCGCGGAAAATTGCATTTAAATTAAAGTACTCATTTTTCATAAAATCCAACAAATTCAAAATGATATAGAATGTCGCTGTTCGATCGATTCTCTTGAAATTTTAATGAAATCTTCGGGTGATCATATTCCATCTGTGTACGGGTTTTTAGCTAGAGAGCGAAAAAATTGTGAGTGCTGGAGCGCGCACAGACATTTTCGAATAAATTAAAAATGGCGTACAAAAAAAAAAACAACTGAACATTTTTTGATAAAATTTTGCAAAAATATTGACTATTGACCACCCACACAGTGTACAAAATTTCAGCTTGATTTTTTCGCGTCTGAGTCGCACGCACGCACGTACGCACGTCCTGACATTTTTTGTAAATATGATTTCTCTATGTTTTGGAACATTCTGAAGACGTTTTCATTAAAATCTCGACAATGTTGCTTCCTCGTGGAGGAAGCTTTGTGATGATGAAAAAAAAAAAAAATTGTCCAAACGTTGACTATTGATCACACATGATGTGTGCCAAATTTCAGCTTGATCGGTCGAGACGTTCTCGAGTTATAGCAGTTTGAATTTTTCGCGGAAATGCTCAGGTGCCTATCGTGATCTACAGCAAAACATATACGAAACGATGGATAAGACGGGGTTGACGAGATTGCTTGAGTAAAAATCGAAAATGCAAACAAAAAAAATCAGGAACTCATATTTCCATGTATTTTTTCGCGCTAAGCGCAGATCAGACAAAGTGAAGTGTGACGATGGAGTATTTTTACGCGCTGAACCTGAATCGGCCAGCCGTTTTGCATAAAAATCTAACAAGACCTTAATGTTGAAAAAAGTTGAAAATTTACATTTTCATAGCGCTTCCTCATAAAGTTGAAGATTGAAATTTTCATATCGCTTCCTAATAAAAGTTGGAAATTGAAATTGTCGTATTGTTTTCTCATGATGTTCCTTTATTTGCGAAGCTTCCCTCTATGAGGAAACCAAAAATACAGAAAATGCTTTCTCATGGAAGAAGCATCGCGAACAAAGGAGCATCATGAGAAAACAACATGACAATTTCAATGTCCAACTTTTATGAGAAAGCTATACGCAAATATCAATTCTCAACTTTTATGAGGAAGCGATATGAAAATTTCAATTTTCAACTTTTTTTTTTTCACCGTAACAAAGCTTCATCCATGAGGGAGCAAACAACACCCAGAATGGTAGCTCTATGTAGCGATTTATTAGCGGCAATTTACCGGTTGTAAGGCAAGTACAACAACCGCGCAAATTCTACTATCGGTACTTTTGTGGTTATAATTGAAGAACCAACCCCAGCAGTAGGGCTTGGGACTGGTTTATTAGCGGTAATTGGGCGGTTCGGAACACGTAAATCAAACAAAG
The DNA here is from genome assembly GCA_963922035.1 of Amblyjoppa proteus. Classification (NCBI taxonomy): domain Eukaryota; kingdom Metazoa; phylum Arthropoda; class Insecta; order Hymenoptera; family Ichneumonidae; genus Amblyjoppa; species Amblyjoppa proteus. The sequence continues at coordinate 11,299,106 of OY998231.1, read as the reverse complement.
CCTGCTGGCAAACTCGGTGGTAGCCCTAAATACGGTGCCACGTGGCGGCGCTGCGAGCGGTTAATATGAGGTTGTATTTAATTTTTTTGTGGTTAAACTTATGGTAAATCACAACCGGTCGTTTTGCAGACATATTACCGTAAAAATTGCGGTTGGCGACCCGGTTCACGAATAGAAAGGATAAGACCGAACGGAGAATGCTCGCTGAAATACGTACGATGAATGGTGATTTTAAGAGAGCACTAAAAAGAGCGCATTTTTGCCGCAAAGTATAAGTATAGTACAGGACCGCGTTTCTCCCAACCGCATAATTCCGAACAACCGCGAATTTCCGAAAATGACAACCGCGTTTGTCCGTTTCGGCTCCTTCTCACGGTCCGTTACCTGCGCGGTGGGGAAACGACGACAAAGAAGGAACACGCCGGCAAGCTTGATGTGAAACAAAGATCGATGAACTCTTCGACGAACTCTTCGACGAACTCTTCGACGAACTCTTCGACGAACTCTTCGACGAACTCTTCGACGAACTCTTCGACGAACTCTTCGACGAACTCTTCGACGAACTCTTCGACGAACTCTTCGACGAACTCTTCGACGAACTCTTCGACGAACTCTTCGACGAACTCTTCGACGAACTCTTCGACGAACTCTTCGACGAACTCTTCGACGAACTCTTCGACGAACTCTTCGACGAACTCTTCGACGAACTCTTCGACGAACTCTTCGACGAACTCTTCGACGAACTCTTCGACGAACTCTTCGACGAACTCTTCGACGAACTCTTCGATGAACTCTTCGACCTTTAAATTTTCTCATATTCGAGCATCGGACATATTCCGTAATTTTACCGTAAAGGAAAAGCTATCTCGTCCGACAGCCTCAAGATGCGTCAATATTTATTATTGACCAAATTTTTTCTCTTATATGTATATTATTTTTCCTGGGGAAAAAAATGAATATGGAACGAACGCGCAAATTTAGCTTTTACTTCTTTCGAATATCATATTGAATTGAACATTTTTAAATTTAAATTTATTAATAATTTAAATTTAATAGACGATAATGAACAAAACAATTTTTTTTAAAGTCAATCTATTTTTTCCGACAATGAGATATCCTTTACATAGACATTTAATTATTGGAATTTAACATTATTATATAAAAAAATGGCTCCCGAGGAACGGAGAAACACGGTCATGTACTGTACGAGCATGAGAGCAAACGGAGCGAATTCGAAGCGATTCTGGTACTTGGCCTAGCGGCATAAAACCGATGGACAAAGAATAAGAATAAAATTCTGAGCGATTACGAACTGAGCGCAGAACGAAACCTTTATTTTCTAGTTTTTCTTTAGTCATTATGATTTTCGATAAACCGCGACTGTTGTATGTGCGAATGGGTGCGTGGTGCAAAATCATAACGTTTGTTTATTCATATACCGTCTTACTTTATTTATCGTTGAACCCGTGCCAAATCTCGCCGATTGTGTCCGGACGAGGTCGAGAGAGAAAGTATTCGGAGCGTCGGAAGCGCTCGGAATGCACACGCTAATATATAATAGAAAATATAATAATATTCGATTAAATGGCGAAGACGGAAAAATCTTGTCAAATATCGATTATTGAAGTAAAGTGGAAACTCTTGTAGGCTATACAGTTTCGACTCTCTTCATGCGGTTAGACTCCTATGCGGTTAAGACTATTGTTATTTTCTTTTTGTTTTCTCTATATATTTTGTATTTTTTATATCATGTATATTCTTTGTATTCTATGTATTCTTTATATTCTGTATATTTTCTTGATCTCACGATTTCTTGTACTTATACTGCGACCGTTTTTTTAAGTCGTCCTACCTTACGAATAAATCACTACTACTACTACTACCACTACTACTCGCACAATGGAATTCAACTGTCTTACGACAAATTTTATTAGGCACTCACTCTTTAGAATAAAGTGTCTATTAAAATCACCTTCGGCAGCCCCAAAATTCACTAAAAATTTAAAATCTTAATAAGAACCAGTTGCATTTATTTTTATACATTTTTATAATACATATCGCGTAAAGTAGACATTTTAAAACCATGAAAATTGATAATTACACTCAAATGTTAGTCGGCAAGGCCTTAAGGAGGGAGTCTCGCTGCGCGCTGACTTCGCATAAGTTCGACAAAAATAAGAGAAAAATGCAAGTACTTCTTGATGGTATAAAAATCTGAAAAAATTCATGCATACTAAAGATACTGCGAAGATTAATTTTGCACAATAATAATTACGAAATTTTATTAACAAATTGATGAAAAAAAAAAAATAATTGCTTAACAAATTTCCCCGCAATACAACTTTTTTTTTTCGTGAAAATGATTCTTTTATTTTTCTGAATACGTATGAATTTTTTCAGATTTTTCGGTAGTCGTTGATTTTTCCATAAAAAAAAATATATATATATATCGTATGTATATCTTAAGTATGCGCAGCAATTATGGAAACTCATGAACATCTCTATGAATATGATTACATACAATGATATTTTTAATTAGTATATATTTTTTAAATTCCATCCGCATCAAGCCCTTCGCAATAATTTTTTATTTTTTATTTTTTATTTTCAATCACATAAACTTACGTCTGCGCATTCAATATATTATTATAATTATTATTTTCTTTATTTAATCATATATCTTTTATTATATCACTTTTGCTTGCGCTGACAATTATTCATATATGAATCTAAATAATCTCAACACAAATTGCACAAACTATATTTGTAGATTCTTATTTATTTTTCAGCAGGAATGTTCCTTTCTATTCAATCGTTTTTATTTTATTTTTTTTACTTTTTATTATTTACTCGTCATTATGCTGAAGAGTCAAAACGTGTAAAATAAATACATAACTCACAAAATTACACTCGCGATTCTACATTATACCGACTAATTTTTTTTTTTTTTTTTATATAGTTTTTTGTAAGCGACAAAATTAAAAATGTCCGCGAATGTAGAGAGAGAGAGAGAGAGAGAGAGAGAGAGAGAGAGAGAGAGAGAGTGAGCAACGATCTGCGATCGAAGAGACTGTGTGGTTCGAAGTGTCGAACAGGCGTGCAGGGTCGGTGCCTTGGCGCCATATTAATGTTCAATAACGACGTTCCATAGTAGGCGATATATTTATATTATCAGTCTTAAATTAATCCAGCAAACCTGTGATAAAATATCAAGAACAATAATAGTTAATTAAATAAAGCAAATTATCGTTAAAGTTTAAAAAAAAAACGAGTTCACTACGTTCGATTGCGCTTTTCTCTTCATCCCAACGCAACCCCGTGCCTTCGGCTAAAATTCCAATCCTGAAGATCCTCGAAGAAAATTAAAGCATCCCACTTTTTTTTTTTTTGTATTTGTTAAATTGAGAGTGCATGCCGATTCTCCGAAGTTTCCTGAATATTCAAAAACCGTCGGTTCAGTTGCTCACAATAAACATAATCACGCATAGTGTAAAATGCGTTCGCTTAGTCTATCGACCTGCGACGGATGATCAGGAGTCTTATTACAAGTTATGAATCGGCGATGATACGGCGATACAGTGATATAAGCGCTACGGCGATAGTGAAGAGTTCGTTGACAAAAAAAAAAAAAGTGAAACGAATCTCATATGACAAGTGATAGAATGTGAGCGGGCCAGAAGGATTCTCTGAGAACCTCTGGTGAGAACGATTAAGTGTCTCAAGATGTTTCACTCAAATAAATACGGCATTATGGCAAAGAAAAATTGTAGTTCAGCAATAATACGTTTTCATATAAAATAAATGTTTGTTTTGTTAGATAACAAAAAAATTAATAATAAAACGAAGCAGTAAATATGACCCAGAGGTAAATTTAAACAATATACATTAACAATATGTGAGAAACGCGTTTTATTTAACCTAATCTAGAGCGCATTATTCCGGAAAAACTTCCGGAACCGGAATCGAAACCAATTGCCAAATACGCAGCATCTAAATGCGTACACAAGAAAAAAAAAATTATTGCAATCGTGTGTTCTAAATCAACTTGCATGAAACGTGTTTCTCACATATTGTCAATGGAATATAGTGCATTTATACTGAAAATGTATGCTATAACCTATTACGTCTGTCCGATAAAACGAAGTGCCGTTTGTTGCATCGACACGAAAGTCGTTGGTAAATCGCGTTTTTTTATAACTAATTTTCTAGTTCAAAGATGTTACAACATGAAATCGGTTGGAAGATATTATTCCCGTAAAAAACTTTAACATCGGCACTGCAGTATTAAATACCTCCGAGTCACATTAACTGTTTTGTTTTATCTTGTTCGATATAGCGAAACGAACATTTATTTTATCAGGATACTTATTATTGCTACAATGACATTTTTATTTGTCATACCGTATTTGTTTATGAGAAACAGCTTGACGGTTGACAGTTCGCACCAGAGGTTCTCAAAAAATTATTGCTTGCCGGCTCAAATTCTACTGCTTATCATATAAGACTCGTTTCACTTTTTTATAAACGAACTTTTCTCTATCGCCGTAGCGCTTACATCACTGTGGCATCGTATAATCGTCGATTCATAACTTGTAATAAGACCCCAGAGCCGATGACAACGGCACGAGATGGTGCGCGAGGTGGTGTCAATAGACACTTCCCTTTCCGTGATGGCTTTAGGTCACTAAGCCAAGTAGCAGTTTTCATTTAGTCGTCCTATCGGGCTCTCTTGTTACGTGCTTAGAGATGTGAAAATACCGGTATTTTAATATTTAGTAAAATTACCATAAAAATAACGTTTTTTTTTTTCTCTACATATTGTGTTGCAAAAATACGGTCACAAAAGTTTCTCGTAATTTACCATAAAAAGTGGTGAAAATCATCTATCTAGATGTGAAATTACCGGTCATAAAATTTTTGGTAAATTTACCGTCAAAACATATTAAATCTGCCTATTTAAATGTGACATTACCGATTGAAAAATGATAAACTTCACTCTTACATAGTTGTGAAATTACGAATAACACATTAAAAAAAAAAAAAAAAAAAAAAAACATTATCGTAACATTTTTTGAAAGTTCATCGTGTGTTGGTGATGTTTTAAATCACTATGAGAGCATATGATTTTATTACTGTAACGTAGGATTTTTCGTCGTCCTATTATTTCCTCGCTCGAGATGGCGCGAGAGTCCGTTTCGTCCGTGGAACACGAAAGTGTTCGACTCGCGGTGCGCGGGAATTATGAAAGGGAGTTATTAAGGTATTTGTGGAGATAATCGAAAACTCGGAGAGACAAGACGTTATTGTTGAAGTTTTCAACTGATATTCAATGTATTGTTACAGACTTTTACTCAAGAGCATGATGCTCACAGCTCGAAATTCAACCGAGTTCTGTCCTTTCAATTTTTGTACTCTTTTTGCCTTTTGGATGATCTACGACGATGGTGCTTCCTCGATATCCAAGGGTAGGGGTGGTTCGACCCCTCCAGTAAGTCCGTTGTCCAGTCGTGGTCCGGAGCCCGCCTCCTTCGTAGAGTTTCGCCGGGGTAGATGCTGAGTCCGCTGGTGGTCCGAATGACCATCGGTGAGAGGCGTCTGCTTAATTTTATGATTTTGGGTCCTTTCTTTGCAGACCCTAAAACAAGCCTGCGTTCTTCCAGAATATTCCTTTTCTTCGGGTGAAGTATCCACATCTGGCATCCATCCTTGGGAAAGTTCTACGCTCTCGCTGGCTTTCTGAATTACCATCTTCTATAGAAAGTTCGCATGTGACCATTCCTGCCTAATATTATATCTACTTGATTCTCGCTAGCATTATTTATATTTGAATTGGACAAATCGCGCGCGACGCATAATTCGACTATCGATTAATATCACGGCTACCAACTAGATCCGTTACATTACCAATGTGGTAATGTTGAACACGGTCACGTACCGTATTTTTACGGTAAAAATACGGTAAAATTACCGGTCACATTTATCGCTCACATCTCTAGACGTGCTACCACTAGTGTTGTGAATTTACCGGTTAATAACGTTCGTAACCATTTTTACCGGTAAAGTTCCCGGTAAAACAATCAGTTATTTAAGTAACGACAATGCTACCAACAGGCGCGCTCTAACTTTCAATTTAAATTTGATAAAATTTCTACGTTATTGCGAATCATTTAATCAACGTTTAACTTCTTCAATAGAACACTGATAGTTACTATTAAACGATACTTATTCCTTGGAAGTTATTAAGGACTGGTTAATTTTTTTATTCAGCAAAAAGAATGTAATACGATCAAACATTAAAAATTAAGTGTTTGTACTGTTTATAATAACGACGTTATGGGGAACGAACGGGTTAAATCAAGATACATTTATGGAGTAAGGATGCGTGATTGAAGCGGGAACAGCGTAAGAAAGCATCTTGCACATGCAATTTTCGCCGGGTTCGGTATAGTGCCAACCACAGAATAAGTTGCCGTCAGTAAAATACGTTAGTAGCTGCGGTTAATTAACCGGTTATTTACCGAGATATTTAATCGGTTATTTACCGACTCACATCACTAGCTACCACTATGGGTAGTAAGGCTTCGTTCTCTATTGGTTGGTGAGTTCAACTTGGCGGCGACTACACGTGCACACATTCTCCCTCCCGTGACACCATTGACACACTCGCTCTGCTCTGGACATATCCGAACTAACTCAGTGAACACGTTTCATTACGGCAATATAACATGGAAATTACATGTAGTGTAACAATGTTATTCTTCCGATATATAGAGGGTATATAACATGGGAGTAATATTTAATGTTTCAATTGTTATACGCAATTGATGAAACTGTTATATATCAGTGTAACGTTATAGTTATGTAGAAAAATTGTGTAACCGTTACGTAACATACTTGTAACAATGTGAGTGTAACTTTCGTGATAATCAGGTAATGTTAATAGCGTATAAACGTAATTACATTACAATACATGTAACTGGACTCTGCAACCTTCATATAGCATGTTTATAACAATGTTTATGACCATTACTAATCTGCAGGCAATGTTAATGTTACAAAGTGTGGTAGCGTTACGGTTACAAAACCAGGCTTCATAACAGGTACATAACATACATATAACGATGTTATAACAAGCAAATAATCACTGGTGTTTCTTATTACCGTTAAAGGGCTGAACGACTAATATTCAATGCTAGAAATTGAAGTTTATACATCAGTCATGATCCGTAGGTAATTCGTGTAAACCGTGTGTACAATTTGCCAAAATTATATTCTCAAGTCCAACATAGCCGAATCGGTAAGGTCACCGTCTACAAGTCCGAGGGTCCCAGGTTCGTATCCCGCCGATGGCATACAAATTGATAAAGTTTTTTCTGAGATGTATTTTTTCCTATCGATAGAGTAATAAGGTTTGTCGCTAATAAAGATGCTGATCCAAGGATAGGATTAGCCATAATATGTTTCTTAAATAAAAATGGTATGTTACATTGTTATATAACAGCGATATGACACGGCAATATAACAACAATGTTATGTTGCTGAGTCGGAAATGGCAACTTACATGTAATTTACATGCAACATTCTCGTAATATTACCTGTTATTTTCAGATACATTGCTGCTAGATTACTGTGTTTACTGGGAACGAACACCTTTTTAGAATTGGGTTAGTAGATAATCCTTCTTGCTTTTGTGGGGCGGAAGTTCAATCTCTGGACCATTTAGTGTCTGATTGTCAAGAGACAAGGGAGGGGTTCGATGCCCTCTGTGAGAGCCTGAGATCGGATAACATAAAACCCCCATTTGATCTACGGGAACTCTTTTTTTCTAATTCTTTGGTTACTTTAAGTTGTATTTTGCAGTTCCCAAAAAAATATAGGGCGTGTGTGCTCTCTGACATATTAGCACTTTCTCCTACTCGTTCCTTCGTAAAAATTGTAGTTGTACGAATGATACTTAATGCTTTATAGGCTTTAGCTTTAGTTTTTATTCGATATACGTGAGGTAATGCAGGGAATCTCGTAGCTCGCTTTTTTACCAAAGTATCATTACGTCAGTACCGACCTTCGCGAACGAGCCTCAAGAACGTTCTGACAGAGAGCGCCACGTCTGCCACTTTTTGTCGCTGTTGTTCAACCTGCGTTAAACCACGCAGCAAACCTGTGGTCAATTGCGGGATCTCGCCGACACATAAACTTTCTGTGGGATTATAGCGTCTCCTTTCAAGAGGCTCTAACCAGGCCGGAGTTGTCTTCTCCAGCATAGCTTTGGCCTGTACGGTCTCCTTGTGGCCGGAACGGGGTGTACCCAGTGTGGTGCTACGGATCCGTTCAAAAAGTTTGAAGAAGAATAAAAAGAAGACTCACTCGCTCTGACATCATGGCGGTCCCCTTTCACGCATGAGCGCATACGCTCCTGTTCATTCTCTTTATCGCGATTATACATTAGCGCTGCAGATCTGAAGTCACGATTACAATCAAATAATTATTATCAACAATCGCAATTATCGATATTGCTAAACACACCCGCGATACGGGCCAATCACGTGGCAATCACGTGACGAACGACTACCCGAAACTCATGAGACACAATCGCCTCTCGCGGAGATCAGAATTGAGAAGGCCATGACAGGAGCGTAGGAGATAGCTGGCCGATTGAGCGAAAACGACCATAGCGAGCGACTCAGTGCCGAGAGAGTTTACTACAAAGAGCCCGAACGCACAATCAAAGTGAGTAAGAGGCTTGCGACTGTAACACATGTGTCCAAAAATCTATTGTGCGAGTGCGACTGCTAATAGAAGGTATATTATCGTTTCACTATAATTCCAAGATTATTCGTGTTACGGGTGAAAATCGGCGTTATTCTCCGCTTTCCTGACTCGCCGAGTCCGTTCACGCACCTAAACGTATCACGGGGACACTTTTAACAGTATACGTAACAAATTTTTTTTTCTTGTTTTAAATTACAAATAGAAATAATTTTGATCCAAGATCGAATGTTGTCTCGCAGACCGACGGGAAGGCAATTTCCGCGAGATAGCACTTTGTCGCACATTATTGTTTAATATATTTATTTACTTATTTATTTAACCAACGGGCCGAGCTCAATTGCAAGGAAAGAATAAGGATTTCCGTATTCTTTCCCGCACTAGTGCGGGAAAAAAAAAACCCGGAAAAATCGGTTAGTCACACGGGTGAGAAAAATCGATCGCCTTCGGTTCGGCCTTCGGCTCGTGCGCCACTTCACACTCGTCGAGAACGATCGACTTTTCTCGCTCTTGTAACGAAAATAACTATTGTGCCTAAACTACCTATGGCGCGATATTTTAGCTTATACGCGTTCCAAAAATAAGAATACATTACTCATATAGACAAGCGCCACGAACTGACGCAAATGGCGGAATTTTTGCGACATGTGCCGTGCGTGTCGCAAATATTGGGCCCAACTGGCTGCCATTTCGCCGTGCCAGTCTATCTGGGTTAATAGTAACGAGTATAAATTAATAATACAAGTACTGAAAAGAAATAAAAATATAACCGGTGATCTTTATCAAATAACATTTTTTTCTTGATAAGCGATTGCGGTGACACTGTCATCGTATGCTTGGTTGATCTCGATGGGGGGGGGGGGGCTGGCTGGCTGGCGAAAACAGAGTGTCTATATAGCGTAGCGAGATGATTCACCGTCACGGCCGAACAAAACCAGCCCCGAGATATCCACGCTGTAATCCTCGGGATAACATAATTCACACCTAATTTTTAATAGTTACTTTATGGGTGGCAGCGATTTTGCACAAGAAAACGTTTGTTGCTTCCTCACAGAGGAAGCTTTGTTATTGTGCAAAAAAAAAAAAAAAATCGAGATTTTAATGAAAAAGTATTCAGAGTGTTCCAAAACATCGAAAAATCATATTTTCAAAAAATGTCCGGATGTGTGTTTGCGTGTCTTTTATACGGCATTTTTTAATTTCTTCGAAAATGTCTGTGCGTACTCTAGCGTTCGCAATTTGTGAGCTATAGGGCTAAAAACGCGTACACAGATAGAATATGATCACCCGATGATTCCATGAAAATTTTACGAAAAAAAAATGTTTAATTAAAAAAAAAACTCCCGACTGAAAATTAGTCGTTATTCTTTAAAAAATATTCGTAAAAATAGTTCCAAAATATGGTTAGCAAAAAGTATCTCCAAAAAGCATGAAATAATCCATGTATGTACAATAATTAATATTGTCCCTAAATAATAATAGTAATAATTAATTATTAACAATAATTGTAAAATTAATTAATCGTAATTATATCAATTCATTCACAAGCTTCGCTACATTCAGGAGACGGCTTCCGAACCATAAATTTATATTATACTAGCGTCAACGCGCTCGCCTCGCTCGCGCTTATTTCATTTCTTTTAGGTTAGGTGTGCCGACCTTACTAAAGAACGGATGATCCCGATTGGCTACGAAAACTGGCTTCACGATTTCGATTATTTCGATAATCGAGTGTCATGTCTTTTTTAAGAGGGGATATAACATTCTGCTATAACACAAATAAACCAAGTTTATTTGTGTGGATATAGAACTGTGTTCGGAAGCCCTCTCCCGAATTGATATAATTACGATTAATTAATTTTACAATTATTCTTTATTATTAATTATTACTATTATTGTTTAGGGACAATATTAATTATTGTACATACATGAATTATTTCATCCTTTTTGGAGATTCTTTTTGTTAAGCATTTTTTTGTACTATTTTTACGAATATTTTTTAAAGAATAACGACTAATTTTCAGTCGGGAGTTTTTTTTAATTTTCAATTTTTTAATTTATTTTATGCTCTTTAAATTCTACTGTCTATGGAATTTCCGGATACAATTTTCTAAGTGTTCTTCCTCTCCGATATAATTTTCTGAATCATGAATGTCTCCAATACTATTATCTATGTGTCTTTCTTCTTCAATGCAATTTTTGATGTGTCATTCCTATCCGATACAGTTTTCTATGTGTTCATCCTCTCCGATACAATTTTCTAAATATTCTATCTCTACAATACCATTTGTAATTAGTGTGCCGGTCCTCTCCGATGCAACATTTTAAAAGTGGAACGAAGAGTAACAATACATAAAAAAAATTGTATCGGAGAGGACGAACACATAAAAAATTGTACCGCAGTGGAACAAGATATAAAAAAGTGACAGAAGAAGAACGATACATAGAAAATGGTATCGAAGAAGCATGACACATAAAAAATGTTATCGCAGAGGAAGAACATAGAAAATTGTATCGAGGAAGCACGATACATCAAAAATAGTAACGTAGACCAACGACAATTATCAAATTGTTTAGGAGAGCAGTGACACATACAAAATCATATCGGAGAAACACAACATTAGGAAATTGTATCTGGGAGATACAATATTCATAAAATTATATTACTGACATATATCACTTTCCAAATATCACATTACACTACAGTGATCGAGTTAGAACTGTACAACCGTATAATTCAATTCATTTATGAAACTCTTTTTGCAATTGGGAGTTTTTTAATTTTTGTAATTTTTTTTTCATTTTTAAACGGGTATTTTTAAACAGCGATTTCTTTGCTTTTCGATGGCATCGCGGAAAAACTCAGGCGCCTATCTTAATCTACAGCAAGACATACACAGGATGTCTTGCTGTTGCTGGATGATGGATATGACGGGGTTGAAAAAACTAAATAAAGAGGAGGCCATTTGGATTTCTTCAGTAAAAATCGAAAGTGCAAAAAAATATTCAGAAACGCATACTGGCATGTATTTTTTCACGCCAAGCGCGGATCCGACAAAGTGAACCGTGACGATGGCGTCTTTTTACGCGCTGAACCTAAATCGACCAGCCTTTTTGCATAAAAGTCTAACAAGACGTTGACGTTGAAAAAAATTAAAAATTGATATTTTTATAACACTTCTTTCATAAAGTTGACAATCGAAATTTTCATATCGCTCTCTCATAAAAGTTGGAAATTGAAATTGTCATATAGTTTTTAACTTTTCAACTTTTTTAACTCATTGCGATGAGTCAGAAAAACCCGATTATAAACGTGAATTTCTTATATTTTCTATAAAAAAAAAAGAAATTCTACTTACGATTTTTTATACATACACCTGGGGATTTTTTGTTTACATAATCAGAATGTTATATCCGGTCCGTGGGTTGAAATGTAATAACATGTTCATTTTGTTAATAGATATTTTGGAATCTTTAAAAAGATTTATTCGAAACTTTGTACAGATTTTTTTCTTGTACGATTTTTGTGAAATTGTTGCCTGTACTCATTTTTGTCCACATTCTGATACTGCATTAAAAAACTACATATCAATAGCAATATTCAATTGCTTTAATTTGTGCAAAATTTTATTGACAAATATACGAATCAACTAGCTAGTCATCGATGATCGGTAAAAATTTGTTCCCAGAATAGAGATGACAGCACGTGAGCCGTCAGATCCCGCATGCGATCATGCTACCTTTCTACAAGAAGATGAGGTATCGAATCGAAACGACGTCGAGGATCTCGCTCAAGAAGGGCGGGCCCAGCCTAACACACTCGGTAAACAATTCGAGGAGCAGTTGCGTCATAGATTTGCCGACTGCGGGGTTTCAACTACAGAGGAGGTCGTAAATGAAATACTGGAATTGTGTTATTCCGCCGGCAGAGAAGACGAGTCGGTTATATTGAAAAAACTTAAAAGTCTCGCCGATATCGCTGATCAGCCACTCGTACTCGACGACGTGCTCATCGCTGCGATTGAACGTACACATCTGGATGTAATCCGTGAATTGTTAAAGAAAGAACGACGAAATGTTTATCTACTGCGTATGGATATAGCTGCACGTGGTGTCGTGAGGTTGAGAATGCCCAGAGTTCTCAAAGAACTGTTACTCGATAATCCTCGGATCGACTCGGCACTCCGAAACGAACTTTTACTTTTGGCATGCCAAGAGTTGGGAACGACTGACGGACGAATGGATGATCGGATGGAATGTTTCAAACTAATGGCGGATCAACCGAATATCAACGTTGAATGCGAAGACGGTAGGTACACCTTTCTTTCTTTCATCTTTATAGCGGGAGAAAAAGTTTCACTTTTCCTCCCGCTCGTCAAGAATCGGTCACTTTCCACCTCCGTTGCAGGCATGAAATACAGGGCCTTTTTTAGCGTAGTAGAGAACAAATAGTATATTGTGCAACAAGGGTTGAAAGTTGGCGATTGCGACGAGTGTGAGGCCACGAGTGTGAATCACACGAGTCGCAATCGCCAATTCGACCCTCGTTACACATCATATTTTTTGTCACAAGTGCATGAATCTGCGGCACTTGGAATGGCAGTCGCGCGAGACGAATACTGAAAAGCGAGGTTATGTTTCCAGGGACGAAAACGTGAAAAGTAAACTCCCAAGGGACGAAAGTGAACGAAATGCGAACTGCGCATGCGCGACTCCGTCATTTCACCACAGGTTCACAACTGGCATGCAATGGACCACTTTCGGCTCGCAAGACTGCCATGTAAAGTGCCGCGATTCATGCACGTGTGACAAAAAAATATATTCGTTAATATTCTTCCAGACGAAGGCAACACTCCGCTTCACTACGCAGCTAGTGCAAACTCCACGGAGGCAGTTATCCATCTTTTGAAATTGGGCAGTTTCCTAGGTCACAGAAACGTTCACGGTGTGTCGCCACTGGCACACATGTCGTGCGATGCCTTGTCGGATCTATTCGACAAATGTATCGACAAAATACGTTGGGAACCGTGCGAATACGGGATAAAATTCGACTACCATTTCTTGATACCCCACATCACACGAAGCCAACAATCCGACGAAAAGAAATCGCGCTTCTCAGAGATGGAGGTTCTCGCTTGCATTGCCGAAAATCGTCGTCTACAGTCATTGCTCCTGCATCCTCTGGTGTCATCGTTTCTCTACCTCAAATGGCATAGAATGCGGTCCATTTGCTATGCACATGCCGTCTTCTACGTTATATTTTACATTCTCATAAATATCTACGTACTGTCGACCAATCCCACGATCAATTTCTTGTCTTCATCACCGCCAATCTCGTCAAATTTAACGTCGAACCTTCATACGAATTACCAGCTTAACGCTCTCCGATTTTCCACGGTAATATTTCTTATTCCTCTCGCCGTGGGCAAGATTTGTCAGCTGATATCTTCACCGGTATACTACTTCACGAATTTACAAAATATCCGCGAACTCCACCTGATCGTTCTAGGCGTTTGGACGCTCGTAGCTCCGGGTCCTGTGATCGGTGTCGTTGTTATGTTGCTGTCAAGCTTGGAGCTCGTTATTTTAATCGGCCATTGGGGCTTGTTCACCCGTATCGAGATGTTGAGTAATGTAACGGAGGTTAATCGTATTTATGTGCGATATCTGTTTCTCTGTGGATTTCTCTTTCTCGCTTTCGCTCTTGCTTTGTGCATGCTGTTCTCCAACACAAAAGATAACGAAAATTCTCACGATCCCGTTCACTCGTTGTTCAAAACTGTTACAATGCTTACCGGTGAATTCCACGCAACTGATATACCGTTCGTGTTGCATCCGTTGCTCAGTCGATATATATTCCTTCTGTTTGTATTTTTCATAGCTGTTGTCATGTTAAATCCCCTGATCGGTCTTCTTGCCGTCAGTAACACCGTCAATATATTGAACAAATCCGAGATCGTTGCTCTAGTATCCCGTGTAACGTGGCTTAGTTACATCGAGGGTGTGGCTATAGACCCGAGACTGATTAAATTTGCCGGCCGATGCTTCTCGGAAAGAACCGTTCGTCGATATATGTTCAAACCTTATGGATTTCCCGCTACGGAAACTCTTATTATTCCGGGAAACGAGCCGCACAAACAAATCAATGTCTTGCCACACAGATTCGACGAGGTAATATTCGGCAATAGTATATGCCCATGTCTGAGAAGTGATCCGAGTTATAAACTCGATTGGTCGATGGATGCGTTGATCATCAGCCGCGCAAAAGACATCCTTTTGCGTCGAGAGCAGGCGTTGGATGGGACGAATATACGGGGAAAGGTTTACAAAATAAAACGTATCGGTGACTTTGAACCACCGATATACGTTAATAGTAACAGACTAAAAATGAGTCATCACGTGGGAGAGTATTCGTATTTTATGAAAGCCCCAAGGTATGTCGAAAGATCAGGCAATTACAAGCGTCTGAGCAGATTCAAACAAAAGGAATGGAACCAAAAGAAATGGATTGAAAAGGAATTGGGCAAAATCGAATTGACCGACATGGAATGGAACGAAAAGGAATGCAACCAAAAGGAATGCAACCATAAGGAATGCAACCAAAAGGAATGCAACCAAAAGGAATGCAACCAAAAGAAACGGAACCAAAAGGAACCCTTTTTTTGGTAGTTTTTTTTGTCACTATTATTTTCGATTTTCGACAGAGAAAGCATTCGGATCGTCGGAAGTGCTCCGAATGGACACGCTAATAGAAAATATAATAATATTCGATTTAATGGCGAGGACGGACAAATCTTGTTAAATGTGGATAATTGAGGTAAAGTGGAATCTCTTGTAAGTTATACAGTTTCAACTCTCTTCATGCGGTTAGACTCCTATGCGGTTAAGACTATTGTTATATCCTATTTGTTTTCTCTACACTTGCGTCAACGCGCTCGCTTCGCTGGCGCTTATTTCATTTCTTTTAAGTTAGGCGTGCCGACCTTACTAAAGAACGGACGATCCCGATTGGCCACGAAAACTGGCTTCACGATTTCGATTATTTCGATAATCGAGTGTCATGTCTTTTTTAAGAGGGGAATATTTTGTATTGTTATATTCTGTATATTTTCTTTACGTCGCGATTTTTTGTACTTATGCTACGACTATTTTTTTGCTTGTTTGAATTTTTAAGTGTATGTACCAAGAGGACCCCTGGTCCTACCGTACGAATAAATCACTATTACCACTACTCGCACAATAGAATTCAACTGTCTTAAGACAAATTTTATTAATAGTATATATGATTTTGTAAGAAAAATAATTGTCAAGTTGTGTTTTGAATTGATTATTTTTTCACAAACTTGTAAATGATATTATCACGTATTCGGTAGATTTAATACCATTGGGAGTTTCGAGTGCATGGTTAAATCTTGTTGGAATAAAAAAAAATAGAGAGCTGTAGATGAGTATTTTCTTATCAGCGAGAAATCATCAAGTGCGGTTGGGGCGAGGTAGAAGTCCCGAATGCTGAATATTCAGACCGGTCTCATTCTCGATTTTTTTCACACTTCTTGAAATAATCGGTAAATCCTGCTTATCGATATTTTTAAAACAGAAACGTCAATGTTCCGAATGTTAAAAAATATGAAAGAATAAATTCCAGAAAGACCGATAAACCGATTGTAAAGTTAACCGACAATAAATGATAGCTACGGCAAGAAAAATCGAATTTTAATTATCAGAAAGGTTAAAACTCCGATCACTGTACAGCAGTGTTAACATTTATTTGTGAATAGCCAATTGTTCGAAGATTTATTACTCCGAACATAGAGTAACTCATGTGTAGAGTCATGTGTAGTCATGTGTAGAGTCAAGCCTAGAGCGAAAGTGGCATCGCATTAGCTTCTATTTATTTTATATTTTTTATATAATTTTAAATCATTTAAAATAATTTAACAAAAAGAAAAAAAAAATAGAAGCTAATGCGATGCTACTTTCGCTCTAGGCTTGAAAATGTTCATATCTGATACAGGATTTTTCAGAATTTTTTCAGAATTTTTAATTCCGGCTAAAAATATGTTCACTTTGAAAAATTGTAATTAATGCAAATAAAAAAAAATAATAAAAATAAAATTTTAAGTGATTTTTAGAGTTAAAACAATATTATAAAAAATTGCCAACCGAATTGAAGAGGTCGAGGGTCCGACGTAGGTCGAATCGGTATGGAATGCCCCATATGTTAAGGTAGTACTAGTGGACAGCCGGAGCTCACACGAGTTCAGAGAGAATTGAGACAGAATTGCGAACACTTCTCGAGGAGATAAAAATCTGAAAAAAATCAAGCATATGGAAGGTGCTGAAACGATTGATTTTGCATAACAATAATTTCAAAATGTTATTAACAAACGAATGAAAAAAAAAAATTGTTCAACATATCCCCGGCAACTTAACTTTTTGTTCATATAAAAACAATTTTTTAATCTCTTCGAATTCGTGTGAATTTTTTCGGAATTTTATCTAATTTTTGAAAATTACGTTTTTTTTTTAAACCGCAACATACCACATGATACGAGGAAACACTGAAAGAGGGGTAGCTCGAAAAATCACTAACTAATTACAATAATTGTATGGAAAACAATTTGTCATTTTTCTTGTGAATACAATTCTCCGCGACACCTCTCATAAATGCATGTAAAGTATGGCGAAGATTTGACCAGAATTGCGTCATCGCATAGAACGTACATGCATCATATACGCCATGGAATGATTGCGGCCGCATAAACCCTTCGAAGAACTGTTCTACACCGTCCCAATTGTGTTAAAATTAACGATAAATGAAGATACTAAAATATTTTTGTCATCTCAGGTAATAATAATATTTCTAAAAATCATAATTATGTTCAAACTGTGAAAGACGGCGATTTTCAAAGATTACGTATTCAGAAAAATAAACGAATTATTTTTGTGAAGAAAGATAGTTAAGTTGCCGGGTAATTTGTTGAACAGTAATTTTTATTTTTAATTTGTTAATGACAAATTGGAATTATTAGGTTGAGGTTGAAAAAAGTTGAAATTTTCATGTGACTGTCTTGTCAAAGTTTCAAATTGAAGTTTTTATATGACTTTGTCGCAATGTTCCTTTATTCGCGAAGCTTCCTCTATGAGGAAGCCAAAAATACGGAAAATGCTTTCTCATTGAAGAAGCTTTGCGAATAAAAGAACGTTGTAACAAAGTCGTATGAAAATGTCAATTTTCAACTTTTATTTTTTTGTTTGATAATGAGTTATTAAAAAATAAACAGTTTCCCGAGAAACGAAAAGGAACATGGAAAAAATTATTTCTTTATAAATTCTGCATTTAATTTATTTAAATTTTTCGTATACATTTCGGTGCTGCACTCTTTTTTTTTACCGTAAATACTATTAAAAAAATATCTACACGGTATACGAAGTCTTCATGAACGAACTCATAAATTTAATTTAGTATAATTGTACCTAATTTCATTGTATATTAATTTTTTTTATAACAATAATAATAATACGACAGTGTGCATATAAAATTGCAAAATTTCGTACATTAATATTTAACAAAAGAGATCATTAACATGCGAAATCTTTATCGAGCTTTATTTTTATTTTTTCGTCCTGTAAATT
Organism: Amblyjoppa proteus; assembly: GCA_963922035.1. Taxonomy (NCBI): domain Eukaryota; kingdom Metazoa; phylum Arthropoda; class Insecta; order Hymenoptera; family Ichneumonidae; genus Amblyjoppa; species Amblyjoppa proteus. The sequence continues at coordinate 11,280,704 of OY998231.1, read as the reverse complement.
TAATCGAATTGGATTGAGAAAAAGAAAAATTAGAAATCGTTATTCATTTAGAATTAAAAAAAAATTCACATTCATAGAAAAAAATCTAAAACCCACCTTGATAATTAGCAGAATTTTAATTGATAAATATCGCCCGATCGCTTTTTTTTTTTTTATTGAATCGAATGTCACGTGTCAGCCAAAGCTGTAGTTGGTCCCTTCAATATTCGCTTGATTAATTTCCCACAGAAGATGAAATACGAACGTTATCCGAAAGTCGTCATTTTATATCAACAAAAGTTTAAACAGTAAAAAAAAAAAAAAATTCAATTACTCATCAATTTCTCGATGTGGTTCGAGTAATAATTTACTGCCGCATTATCGTACGATAAATATTAACCTATGAAACCTCTCGTATTCACTCTTCTGCCCAAAGTCTCCCGAAACGTACACAAAGCTTGAGCCTAATCCGGTAAACGCAAAAAAAAAAACTTAACATTTCGTCCCGACTCGACTCTGCCTCGAACGGTTCAGTACTTATCGATCCTCCGACTGTGGAAGTCCAAAATTTGATAAAACTTTCGCGCCGATTTCTCTACGATTTTTTTTTTTTTTTTTTTTTTTTTATATAATAAATAATAAAACAAAGTTTTTTCGATTCCGGAGCAAAAAATTCGATAATTCTCTCGCGCGAATCACTCTGCCGATTTTTTTACCGATTTTGCCGATCTCGCTAAATTTTCTTTTATAATAAATAATGAAAGCTTAAGTACCTTCGAATCCGGAGGAAAACATTCGATAATTCTCTCACGCGAATCACTATGCCGATTTTTCTACCGATTTTGCCGATCTCGCTAAATTTTCTTTTATAATAAATAATGAAACCTTAAGTACCTTCGATTCCGGAGCAAAAAATTCGATAATTCTCTCGCGCGAATCACTCTGCCGATTTTTTCTACCGATTTTGCCGATCTCGCTAAATTTTCTTTTATAATAAATAATGAAACCTTAAGTACCTTCGAATCCGGAGCAAAACATTCGATAATTCCCTCGCGCGAATCACTCTGCCGATTTTTCTACCGATTTTGCCGATCTCGCTAAATTTTCTTTTATAATAAATAATGAAACCTTAAGTACCTTCGAATCCGGAGCAAAACATTCGATAATTCTCTCGCGCGAATAACTCTGCCGATTTTTTCTACAGATTTTGCCGATCTCGCAAAAAAAAAAAAATCACTATCATCTTGTTTTGATTTTTTTATAATAAAAATTGTACGAAATTGGTAAAATCGGCGAAAATGAGTTCTGGATCGTCCGGCGAAGAGGAGGAAGAAATCGGAAGCTCGTCTTCAAAAAAATCGTCATTGCAATGTCGGCCTTCAAAAATAAAAAAAATTAGGCCGAAGTCGGTGAGAGAAGTGGGCAAAAAAATGAAGCAGTCGAATAAAGAAATCGTCCAGAAATTGGGCAAAAATAAAATTGCCGTGGACGCGAAATTGACCGAAACCGATCAGACAAAAGTTTGCATTAAAACCGTAGTGACTGATCGAACCGTGAAGGTAAAATTGCTGAGTCCAAAAAAATCTTCGAACTCGTCCTCGGAGACGAGAAATTTGAGGAAAAGATTTTTTTCGCCACCCTCTTTGGAAAGTCAAAAAAGCACACAGACTTTTTCAAAGCCGTCGTATTTACCGGATTCGAGACAGAAATTATTCTCATCGACGAGAATTCGTACTTCGAAAATTCGTGAAAATTCGAAAAATATCAAAATGAATTTTTTTTTTGAAAAAAATGACAAGTTGTCGAAAAATCAAAAATCGTCGGCGGAAAGTCAAAATCGAAATGGAGCTTCCTCGTCGTCGTTGGATGCGCCGGACTCGATTCGGAAGCTTTCATCGCCGAGGCGAATCAAAAATCGATCTGCAAAAAATTCAAAAAAAATTATTGACGAAAATTCGGAAATTCCTCGAAGAAAGAAAAAATCGTCAAAAAATCGGGAAGAGAAAGATTTATTTTTCTCATCCTCGTTGTCCGATGTGCCGAGTTCGAAAAACATTTTTTCCTCACCCAGTGTCGAAAGAAAAATAACAGCAAGTAGTGAGGGAAAACAAAAAGGTGGAGAAAATAATTGTTGGACTGAGCGTGACGAAAATGTTGAGAAGGAAAGTTTTCATGAGAAGATGAACAAGGGAAGTTGGAAAGGAAAATTCGCAACAATTTTGGAATCGTCGAATAACGTGGAAGGCGATTTTACTCGAGATGTCGAAGTTACGCGCGAGGCATTGCCAATCATTGACGATATTGCCGATCTGGAGGAATTCTCTCCGAGACCTCAGAATCTTGGGGTGCCGGATTCGTCGAAAGAACGAGCAAATGTCGTCGAATATGTGGAAACGACTCGGGGGGAATTGCTGAATATCGATTCGAGGGTTGAAGTACCGATCATTGGAGAGAATCGACTCGATGATGAGTCAATCGATCGAAGTGATGACGAGAGTGGTGAACGTGAGTACGCAAATTGGTATGGTTTTATAAATTGTTATTTCATGTATAATGTAAATAGAAATAATAGATAATAGATAAATAGATCACGAATAAATAGATCACCGATAAATAGATCACGGATAAATAGATCACGGGTAAATCGATAATGGACAAATAGATCACGGACAAATAGATCATGGACAAATAGTTCATGGATAAATAGATCATGGATAAATAGATCATGGATAAATAGATCATGGATAAATAGATCATGGATAAATAGATCATGGATAAATAGATCGTGGATAAATAGATCGTGGATAAATAGATCGTGGATAAATAGATCGTGGATGAATAGATCGTGGATGAATAGATCGTGGATGAATAGATCGTGGATGAATAGATCGTGGATGAATAGATCGTGGATGAATAGATCGTGGATGAATAGATCGTGGATGAATAGATCGTGGATGAATAGATCGTGGATGAATAGATCGTGGATGAATAGATCGTGGATGAATAGATCGTGGATGAATAGATCGTGGATGAATAGATCGTGGATAAATAGATTCGTGGATAAATAGATTCGTGGATAAATAGATCATGGATAAATAGATCATGGATAAATAGATCGTGGATAAATAGATCGTGGATAAATAGATCGTGGATGAATAGATCGTGGATGAATAGTTCGTGGATGAATAGATCGTGGATAAATAGATTCGTGGATAAATAGATTCGTGGATAAATAGATCATGGATAAATAGATCATGGATGAATAGATCGTGGATAAATAGATCGTGGATAAATAGATCGTGGATAAATAGATTCGTGGATAAATAGATCCGTGGATAAATAGATCATGGACAAATAGATCGTGGATAAATAGATTCGTGGATAAATAGATCATGGATAAATAGATCGTGGATAAATAGATCACAGATAAGTAAGTCATGAATAAATAGATCATGGATAAATAGATCATGGATAAATAGATCATGGATAAATAGATCACGGATAAATAGATCACGGATAAATTGGTCATGGATGAATAGATCGTGGATGAATAGATCGTGGATGAATAGATCGTGGATAAATAGATTCGTGGATAAATAGATCATGGATAAATAGATGATGGATAAATAGATCGTGGATAAATAGATCGTGGATGAATAGATCGTGGATGAATGGATCGTGGATGAATAGATCGTGGATGAATAGATCGTGGATGAATAGATCGTGGATAAATAGATCGTGGATAAATAGATCATGGATAAATAGATCGTGAATAAATAGACCGTGGATAAATAGATAGTGGATAAATAGATCGTGGATAAATAGATCATGGATAAATAGATTCGTGGATAAATAGATCATGGATAAATAGATCATGGATAAATAGATTACGGATAAATAGATCATGGATAAATTGGTCATGGACGGATAGATCATGGACAAATAGATCATGGATAAATAGATCATGGACAAACAGATCGTGGGCAAATAGATCACGGATAAATAGATCACGGATAAATATATAACGGATAAATAGATCACGAATAAATAGATCACGGATAAATAGATCACGGATAAATTGATCATGGACAAATAGATCATGGTTAACATTTATAGTAATCGTCTGACCGCTTCACGATTTTTGGCTACTAGTAGTAAATCGTGGGTTATAAATATGGATAATAGATGAAATTGTTCTTTTTATTCTGCGCAATAACAGTGTACATTAAAAATTGGAGTACTGATCCTTTGTTTTATAACGAAATTTATAGTCCACGTATGCCGCGACAATTTGAAAACTTACCCGCCACGCTGGGCAGATGTAACTTACATCGGGACGAGGGTGCCAAGGATCTTGAAGAGGCCGGACAATTTCTTCCGAACGTGTAAGTAATAATTGTTTCTAATTTTTTTGTTTTAACAAAAAAATTCGATCTTATCAAAACGATCTTATCAAATTTTTATATTTTTACTAATCATATCGTGTTTATAAAAAAAAGTCGAAAAGAGTCTCGTCGCACCACCTCCGAAACAGACACAATCGCCGTCCAAGATCAAATTTCATCCCTCCGCCAACTACAGAGCCAATCAATTGTGGGACGAATTTGTGTCAAGCAACCCCGAGATCTTCACGAGAAATGCATCTTCCAATTCCCCGGGAACGAACGAGGAGCAAAATACCCGAAAACGGAAATTTTCCAAGACCGATCGAAACACACGATTAGGATTGGGTAAGCAAATCTATATTTTTCAAATAAACAATAAATTCTGAACAACAATAAAATGGTACACTTAATGATTGCAGACAAGAGTGAAACTCAAAAAGCTCCGATCCCACCAAAAAAGCATAAAAATTCAGGAACGAAGCGTGCAAGGAAAGTCGATTCTTCTTCACCCGCACCGAAAATGGTAACGATCGACGGATCAGATTTCGAAGTCAAAGATCGTAACATTTACGAAATCTCATCTGATTCTGATGACGAATCGGGAGTTAATCCGCAAAAATCTGCCGATCAAACTCGTCGATCGCGGACTGCGAGAAATCGGCACGATCGGTTAACGGAGGTCGATGAGAGATCGGTTGAGGCTTCGATCGAAGATTTTCCATCGCGATCTCGATCTCCTTCCAGAAGACGCAGGCCAGATCGAGCCAAGCAAGCCACGGAGAAGCGATCGAAGAAGCCGATCGACGAAGATCAATACCGATCGAAGTCGCCAGATCGGAGATCGTCGGTGACGCGATCGAGGTTTGATGATTGCGTCGAAAATCAGAGTTCGAATGTCTGGTTGGAAGCGGGGATCGCAGAAGATCGGTGTTTTAAGGGAAAGATCAACGAAGCTTCGCAATCAAGATCGGTAGCGGCGAAGGATCGACGGTCGAAGAGTTCGAGGCTTGAAGATCACATGGAAATTTGGAATGAACCTGAAATCATGCGGAGTTCGGAGGTCAGGTTGGAAGCGGCGATCGCGGAAGATCGGCGTTCTAAGAGAAAGATCAACGAAGCTTCGCGATCAAGATCGGTATCCGGAAATGATCGGCAGCCGAAGAGATTGGGGTTTGCTGAAAGGATGCGAAGACTCAGATCAACGGTAGGATCGAGTTCGACAATCATTCGCAGTCCAGCCTGTTGCGATGATCCTTTTTGCGATCTTGGCGCACAAAATGATCGGCAAATGGCTGAAGCAAAGATCGGCAAGAGTCGTAGCAGAGTCTTTAATCCTCTGGCGGAAAGAATTGGCTCGAGGAAGGGAAAAAACGATGAAGCTGCAGTATCGAAGAGAAGCGTTGAAGAGCTTTCAGGATCAAGATCGGTATTAGGAAACGATCGAGGTCGAAAAATATTGCCGTTTGAGAAGAAAAATCAAAGAACCGAATCAACCGGCGTATCAAGTTCAGCAATCATTCGGAGTTCAGACTTTCACGATGATCCTTTTTGCGATCTTGGCGCACAAAAAGATCGGCAAATGGCTGAATTAAAGATCGGCAAGAGTCCGGATTTGATGGCGAATGTTCGAGATCGTAGCAAAGTCGTTAATGCTCTGACGGGAAAAATGGGCTCGAGGAAGGCAAAAGACGATGAATCTGCGGTATCGAAGAGAAGCGTTGAAGAGCTTTCAGGATCAAGATCGGTATTAGGAAACGATCGAGGTCGAAAAATATTGCCGTTTGAGAAGAAAATGCAAAGAACCAAATCAACCGCTGTATCTAGTTCGGCAATCATTTTCGACGATGATCCTTTTTGCAATCTTGGGGCAAGAAAAGATCGGCAAATGGCTGAATTAAAGATCGGTAAGAGTCCGGATTTGATGACGAGTGTTCGAGCTCGTAGCAGAGTCGTTAATGCTCTGACGGTAAAAATTGGCTCGAGGAAGGGAAAAGACGATGAATCTGCGATATCGAAGACAAAAGGCAAGAGTAATCGGGAGATCGAATCGCTTTACGATGACAAATCGGCGATTGTGGATCTTAATTCTGCGATACCGAAGAAAATATTTAAAACTCTGGAGAGAATGGACTTGATAATCGAGGAAACCAATATAAGAGATTTGACGAAGAGTCATCGAAATCGTGGTGACTTTTCGACAAGAAATCGTCCGATTTCGGCGTCGAGGCGAAGCCTACCGATGATTCGCTCCGATGTCGCTTTACCAGCCGGACGTGTAAACAGGATCGGTAGCGATCGATGGGAAATCGATCAGCCATCCACTTCCATCCAAATAAGTCGATAGAATTATTATTAATTTGCAATAAATTGTTTTTCACTGGAATGTGCGATTTTTTTTTTTTTTTGCCGATCGTCGTCACTTGTAAATGACCAGTGCCGATTAACGAATTTTCACTGGCGCCGTCGACGCATATCTTAGGTGTGCTTTCGATTTGCCGTTATAACGATGGTGCGCATGCGCATGGTCGTCTTTTGGTACGAATTCTTGTCAAAAAATGGCCGTGCCCATGCGCGCGATCGTTTTTAGTGAGAATTCGTACCAAAAAATGACCATGCGCATGCGCACCATCAATACAACGGCAAATCGAAAGCACCACTTGTAGTAAGGCCCCTGAGTGCCGCTGCGATTGTTGTTCCCAGAATCTATAAGAATGAAAACACCCTTCTAAAAATTAAGAAAATCGAAAAGCGTATACCCGGGTTTTTATCCTTTTTATTTGTTTCGGACTTTGATTTTGGTGTTTTTTTTTTGGAATAACTGCTTGACGCAAATATCAAGGCAGTAGAGTACGTGTGGCAGTAAGGTTAGTCATTGTAAGCTCATTGCTGTATCATAGTAACTTTCACATATCGCATGCCTAGAACAACAGTCTCATAATTTGTATGGTCATCCCATAAGAGATGTTACAGTGTCGTTTCAGGGGTGCGATATGACCATAAAAGCTTAATGAAACTTACGATATTAACAGTTGGGAGTAGAGATGTGAGCGGTTATTTTACCGTAAAAATAAGGTAAGCGACCGCTTTAAACATTACCACATTGGTGATAAAATCATATGGTCTCTTAGAGATTAATAATATCACCGACACATGGTGAACGTTAAAAAAATGTTACGGTAATGTTCCTAAAAAAATGTATCATTGGCAGCCCCACCATTCCTCCATACACCGTTTCTACCCAGGCTCCTTTGATTGGTGGAAGCCCAGTTGTAGAGCTCCCTATTGGTGGAGGCAAGCTTGTGTGGAATCAGTTTATGGAGGAATGGTGGGCTGCCGATTTTATACGTTTTGACAGTCAATTTACCAAAATCTTATGACCGGTGATTTCACATCTGGACAGATGACTTTTACCACTTTACGGTAAATTACAAGAAGCTTTTGTGACCTTATTTTCACAATAGAATATACCGAAGAAAAAAAATTATGTCATAACACGGTAATTTTATGAAATATTAAAATACTGGTATTTCCACATTTCTTGTTGGGAGACCTCGCTTCACCTTGGGATCAAACTCTTGCAGCGCTGACAGCCTCGGGGTCATCGCACTTGACGTCTTCTGAAGTTTTTTCCACCTCCGAAACATTTCCACAAATGTCAACCCACAGTGAACTTCGCAGTGCGATCCTGAGCCACGATGTCGAAGCGGTTCAGAGGCTTCTGGGTGAAGGAGCTGACATAGAAGACGCAGACTATTATTATATAACATCGCTCCACGTTGCTTCGATGAACAATTACTCAAATATTGTACAAATCCTCATAAGCCACGGAGCTTCCATTGACCAAAGCACACATTATACAAATAAGTCTTACACACCGCTGCATTATGCTGTCGAGAGAGGTCACGAAGCAATTGTCAAAATTTTGTTAAGTAACAACGCTGATGTCAAGTTACGTACGAAGGATGGAATGTCACCGCTTGATATCGCAGTCCAGAGGAAATATGTGAATATCGCTCGAGACCTCTTGAGTTCTGGAGCTTCCGTAAAATCGCCATCTCCTTCGATGATTTCATTGTCGAACAGAGTATGGAGAAACTGTCAACCGCTACATCGTGCAGTTGAAAATGGTCACGACGAACTCATCAAATTGCTCATTGACAGTGGCGCAGATGTCAACGCTGATGCTGTTTCCATTATTGATGATGCCGGTTTTAGATATGCATCCGAGGGCGAGTGGACTCCGCTTCACAGAGCTGTGGAAAACGGATATGTAGAGATCACCAAAATGTTGTTAGAACATGGAGCAAATGTCAATTCTGGTAAATACGGTAAACTTATATCTCCGCTGTGTGTAGCGATGAAAAAAGCGTCTAGCGCAGGTGAATTACTAGCGTATCTGAAAGATCCCGAAAACAAGAAAGAACCGATACGAGATACAAAATATGAGACAATTACAAACCTGTTGTTGGAACATGGAGCTATGTTTCTTCCCGAACGAGAAATTTTCCAGGCAGGCCTGCATGGGGCTGTGAAAATGGGAAATACGACGACTGTAGAGCGCATTTTGAAGTCTTTTCCTGATTCAATTGATTCGTTCCGAAACGTTGGGGAAGCTAATTGTACGCTTTTGCACACAGCGGCTGGTGTTTGGAATGTTAAATCAATAGAGTTCCTCATACACCATGGTGCCAATGTGAATGCCGAAGATAGCTATGGACACACTCCGATATTTTATGCCGTGACGGAGAAGGATGAAATTCTGATGGATGCTCCGAAAATTCGTGGGGATAACCTGAAAACCATTGAACTGCTTTTACGCCACGGACCTAATGTGGATTGCATAGATGGGAACATGCAAACGCCGCTTCACCATGCTGTAAAAAATGGTAATTATGAAAGGGTAAATTTCCTGCTAGCGCACAACGCTTGTGTCGAGAGCCATGTCGACGGTATCGTTAATCCTCTTCATCTTGCCGTTAAGTATGAACAGGTAGAGATGGCCGAAGTTCTTTTGAATAATGGAGCCCGCATCAATTCTGTTGGTGCCCAAGGCTGTGCGTCTTCTTCCTCCAATTTGGTTAAACGTGGCAGTATTACTGGACCGAGGGGGAGCCTGAACTATCGTCCATTTTCTCCTTCCAACGTACAAAGTTATCCCTTGGACCAAGTGCCTCTAGTATTCGATTCCTCGCTTGTTGGATCCTGGACACCGCTGCACTGCGCCGTCAAGGAAGGCCATGAAGTCTTCGTCAAGCTACTTCTGAGTAAGGCTGATGCGAACTGCACCAATAATTCAACGCCACTGTATTCTGCGATACGTAGTGGACATCATCGGATTGTAAAACTGCTTCTGGATCATGAATTTCATACGAACGTTGAAGACGAAGAAATGAAGAAAGCACTCTTTACAGCTGTTCGCTGTGGATACGTTAAAACTATTGATCATGTTTTTAAGTTCCGTCCTGAGGTCAGCGCGATAGTCGACCACAAAGGTCGTACACTTTTGCATATCGCAGTGGTGTACCACAAATTGTGTGTGCCCGATGATGTAAAGGAGGACGAGGTAGCCGAGCTATTGATAAGACACGGATGCAACTTGAATGCTCGAGATGAGGAAGGAGGAACTCCGCTGATGCTTGCTCTTGAATCTCTCAGGTATTATGATGGTGAGCCTGTTGACGATATGGTGAAACTTCTTTTGGAACACGGAGCTCGCGTTGACCCCACAGACTGCGATTTACAGACCACGATACGTGGTTTACTTGAAGATAAAGCTTGCCCGATTCTTGAACTTCTCTTCCAATATTGTTCTGACGTTAAACTGTTACTGAACGCAAACGGTGAACCCTTTTTAAACGATACAATTCAAGAAAATTATCCGGACGTGGCCAGGTTCTTAATAAAGCACGGAGCTGATACGAATGCTACAAACATATTTGGTCAACGTGCGCTTCACCTTGCAGTCGATAAAGATCCTGAATTTGTGGAAATGTTGCTAGAAAATGGCGTGGATGTTGATGGCAGAGGAGATGATGGTAAAACGGTATTGCATTGGGTCGCTTCGAGTTCATCCAAAGGATCAATACCCGTTATGAAGGTTCTTCTGAAGTATGGTGCTGATGTTAATATCGAAAGTTACGAAAATTTCACAGCCCTCGATTATTCCTTGGAACTGGGCCCGGCCATCAATGACGTACGGGATTTTCTGTTGAAACATTTAATTAAAATGAAAGCCGCAGATCTATTCCTGAGTGAACACAACTTGCAATCAATCGATTTGTGTGTTGACGACGAGAATTTGCGTGTCGGATTCGTGTACTACGACGATTTGTGTCTCAACTACAAGGATTTCTACAACACTTGTAAGGCGGAGTGTGACAATATGAGGAAGACAAAGGTCGCTGATACTGGCATTTGTTTCTATGACGTCTTAACTGAGATCAAGTGGGCAAGGAATGAAAGTGTAGTAAAAACTTTGGAGTCGCGTGACTACGAAACCAAATTTCCGCTTTATTCCGATTGGATAAAGAACAATTTCGAGAGAACCCAAAAAAGAGTTAACTTATTAAATCGAATCGAAGCTGTTTCAAACTCCGTATTGGGTGATGAGTTACCTGCAGGTTTACCTTTGAAAATCTTCGGTTATCTCAGTAACTACGATTTGCAAAAATTGATTGAAGCTTACACTGATGAGACCGGTTAAAAGTTGTACGTAATAAAAGAAAGAAACGAAAAAATAACGTGATAATAAAATTATTCAGAGTAAAAAGCAATAATGACAATGACAAAAGTTTACTTTTCCTCCCGCTAAATTACTTTTCCTCCCGCTCGTCAAGAATCGGCTACTTTCCACCCCCGTTGCAGGCATGAAATAGGGTCTTTTTAGCGTAGTCGGGGAAAAACGCTATTTTTTCGACACTTCGTTAAAATTACCACATTTCTTGCGTTGCAAAATTGTCATATTCGCCAATGACTATTGCTCCTCCGGGAGTAAAAGAGCTTCCAGAGGGAGTAATAAGCCCTGTTACTCCCTAGGAAGTAATGAAACTGTACGGCACATGCGCACAGGTAAGTAATGATCATGGGTCAATTGGGTATTGCACGCAAGGAATGTGGTTATTTTAGCGCAGTCGGGAAAATCTTATACGTCAAATCTTACAGGACCGTGTTTATAACATAAACGATTCGGCGTGCGCAATAAATAGTTTAAATATTACAAATAGCTGTAGCTATTAACGGGTTAAATATCCGGCTATTTAACTGGTTATTCACCGAACTTGCATCACTAAAGTAGAGCGCCTTCCTTTCGATTATCTTTCGCGAGCCCTCCGGCGACGAAAATTGGAAGCTGAAGAGAGTCGACTTGGCGGCCATCTTGGCGTCTCGTTTTTGCGGCACCGGACAATCAGTCTTCGTCTGACGCTGTTTTTAATTTAAAAATAAGAAAAAAAAAACACGAAAAAAACAACAATCGTGCGAAAAGTGAGTTTCGCAAAGTCGGCAAACGATGGCGGAGTATCTGGCCTCTATATTCGGTACCGAAAAGGACAAGTGAGTGTCGCTCCGTCGATCTCTATCTTTCACATAACATTCATAACCTCACTTTGTGTTTGCGTCCTTCCGAAAAACCTTTCAACCGAAAGCACGCTTCGTATTTACCTTTATTTATTTCTTCCACATTGTTTCAGAGTAAACTGTTCGTTCTACTTCAAGATCGGTGCGTGTCGGCACGGCGATCGCTGCTCCCGAATACACAACAAACCGACCTTCAGTCAGGTGAGCGAAATACGTAACATAACCTCAAAAAAAAAAAAAAAAACAAAAAAAAGGCGCATTTTTCGCTCCGCCATTAGTCGCCATTTATCGCCTCTCACCATTGCAGTAACGAAAAATTCTAAAAAGCATATATAGGAGAGAACGGGGAAAATGGGACAGTGGGACAAAATGGTGTTGAAAATCCGGATTTATTGTTGGGAGAAAATGGCGTGTCCAAAAATTATTGGAAAACTGAGTTTTGCCCCACTGTCCGATTTTGACCCGCTCTCCCCTCCGTATATACTTTTTACATATGTAATATGTAAATATAGATTTTTTTCAATGTTTGTAATTTTTCGTTTATTTCAGACGTGTTTGCTGCAAAATCTCTACGTTAATCCTCAGAACTCTGCTAAGAGCGCCGATGGCTCGCACTGTGAGTATTGCAATTTCCAATTATGCTTTCCGAGGCCTTCCGTTGTTTGCCAGACGTTACCTTTGCTGCCAATAATTTGTAACGCTCTCTTACGTGTTTTGTCGCTTACGAACTCAGGACTATCGAGTGACACGGAGCTGTCTCGAAGCCAAGTTAAAAAAACAACCCAGATAGAAAAATGACGGCACAGCACGGCTACGGAACAGTGGCGGTACCAATGGTACGATACTCGTTTCACCGCACATTTTTCTATTTGGGAAGAGATGCCATAATATCTTGATGTATACGTAAGCCACAGTGGTATTCCTAGGGGACTTGAAACATTCAAATTGATATAAACCAGAAAGAAAAGGAAACTTTATGTTGTTTTGCAAATTTATATTTATATTGTATTTTGTAGTTTGTATTGTATTGTATTGTATAATATTACCTTCAATAATATTATAATAGCGGCACATTGTGCTTGTTATGTTATCAAATATCTTGAACGATATCTTGCTGAATATATTTCTGCATATTGCGTGTAAGATATTCAGCAGGATATTAGCAAAATATTCGGTAAGATATTCGGCAGAATAGTGAGCAAAATATTCTGTAAGATATTCAGCAGGATAATCAGCAAAATGTTCAGTAAGATATTGAGCAGGATAGTCAAAAAAATATTCAGTAAGATATTCAGCAGAATAGTTGGCAAAATATTCAGTAAGATATTCAGCAGAATAGTTGGCAAAATATTCAGTAAGATATTCAGTAAAATATACAGCAGAATCGTCCGCAAAATATTCAGTAAACTATTCGGGAGGGTATTCAGAAAAATATTCATCATGAAATTCCGCAAACAGTACCAAATCATCGCTGTTAAAAAAAAAGTAGTAAGTTTAGTGTATCGGAGAGAGAGTTTTTATGCAGTAACTGGTAAATTAAACTTGTACATTTGTCATAAAATATTAATGGACGTTTGGAGCGAAATTTGAAGTAAATTACTGAAAGTAAAGTATTTCCAAAGTTTTTAATATACTCTCCCTTAATTTTTCATCGCGATTGTACATGAAATTTACAAAACAAAAAATTCCAGTACCAGTGAATTAAGTTTCAAACGAATTACTTTACAAGCGATGCTTCTTGAGCGAAGCGGAGCAGTTTTTCAAGTCTCGTTCCCCAAATGCTTGACGCGTTTCCACATTCGAGCAATTGCATTTTGTATAATTCGATCTTATCGGTTTCTTTTTCACATTGCAGTGGTCGCCAATGTCTCGGACGAGGAGATGCAGGAGCACTACGACAACTTCTTCGAGGACGTCTTCGTCGAATGCGAAGACAAGTACGGCGAGATCGAGGAGATGAACGTCTGCGACAACCTCGGCGATCATCTCGTCGGTAACGTTTACATCAAGTTCAGACGAGAGGAGGACGCCGAGAAAGCCGTCAACGACTTGAACAATCGCTGGTTCGGCGGACGACCGGTCTACGCCGAACTTTCGCCAGTCACGGACTTCAGGGAAGCTTGCTGCCGCCAATACGAAATGGGGTGGGTTTGTCATAATAAAGGTCAACGATTTAAAGACATAAAACCATCCATATTTCGTTGTTTTTTTTCTCAATAAATATACGCTTTATCGACTTAATTTTTTCAGGGTGGAAGGAGGGCATGTTAACGAACACTTAGGAATTTATTCATAAAATTTTATTTTGGTTTCATCTATTTTTTTTATTTTTATTTTTTATCGGCGGTTGTAAATAATTTTTTTTTGGAAGTTCCTTTGCGGTGTCTCTGATTTCAACTGGTCATTTTTATCAGAAACAACTTTTTTTAAAATTGGTTACTAAATGATATGCGACGCGGCCCTTGGCGAGGGGGAAAAAAATTGGCGAAGTAGCGGTCATGTGAAAAAAGTCGGTTTTCACCCATTTTTCAACACCTGATCATTTAAAAATTGTTTTATTATTTTTGTTTATATGAAACCGCCAAGGAAGAACGAATCTGTTGAAGTATATCGGTAAAAATTTTCATAAAAATCAATTAAGCCTTTTTTGAGATATCGCTTTACACGTTTTGAGAAAAAACGCGCTCAAAGTTCAGCCGCGCCGCTGCTCAAGCGCTTCGCCAGTTTTTACATCACCGGTCGTTCTTTCGTAATTCGTTGAATTTAGACATAAAAATTTAACAAAATATTCTTGACACTATGAACTATTAGAAAATAAAAGAACGAAATTTTACTTGTAAGCCGTTACTCGTTAAGGCAATGCGCAGAATACTCAGTCGATAACGAAAACGGCGATCAATTTTTTCTCGCAGCAGAGCACGCGCTAATTCGAAGAAAAAAAGAAAATGAATTACAGTTTTCGTTACCGACCGAGCTCGGGATGGTTTCCAGTCCTGGCCCATCGCTAGCGATTGGACATCTCGTAAATCGTTCATGAGAATTCGCCTTCAGCCCCACAACATTAATAACACAAAATTTTGCCTCGCCATTTCTAATCCATCAATCGTTTTTTTTTTTTTTTTTAATTTTCAGAGAATGCACGCGTTCCGGTTTCTGCAACTTCATGCACTTGAAGCCGATTTCCCGGGAGTTGCGTCGTTATCTCTACAGCCGAAAGAAGGGCGGCAAGAGCGGAGGAGGCGGTGGAGTCGGCGGCGGCGGTGGAGGAGGCGGCGGCGGCGGCGGCGGCGGCGGTGGCGGAGGTGGCGTCGGAGGCGGACGATCGCGTTCGCGATCGAGGTCCCGAGGCCGCGATCGCAAGCGTCGCTCGCGCTCTCGCGAGCGGAGATCCCGATCGAAGGAGCGCCGCAAGGGCGGCCGCGAGGACAAGGGCAGGGACGGCCGCTCCGGCAGATACTGAGCCGCAAGTCCGAAAAATATGCCACATTAACCGCGACCTTCGTTTTTCATCGCACCCGCGCGTCGATAAATTTAATCTTTTTTTTTTTCCTCCCTCGCACGAAACTCTCGAGGCAATGAAATAACCGATTTCTGAAGACACTCAATTTTGGGTCGTTCGCTAACGTGAGGAAAAAGTATTTCCAAGAGTGTGATTGATTGTCGCATAAAAAAAAAAGCAAGACTCGCTCTCAAGAGCACGCGAAATACGACGGTCGGTAACAAAAATTGTAAAGCTATTTTTTTTTCTTTTTTCTCAAGAGTTTTGGTAAAGTGGGAAAAATAGTATTACAGTATTTTGTTACCTTGACTGTAAAAAAAATGAGTCGGGAATTTAATGTTGCGGACTGGAAGTTTTTATGTACAAACTGGTATATTAAATTTCGTGTACAATTGCGATGAAAAATTAATGTTTTGTCTATTAAAGACATCGGAAATACTTTATTTTCAACAATTTGCTTTAATTGTAATGAAAAAGTATGTTAATTTTTCGTCACAATTGTACATTAAATTTAATGTGCCGGTTTTTGGATGAAAACTTAGAGTTTGGTACGTTACATTTACAATTTTTTTTTTCTGGACTCAGTTTTACGTGCTCTTAAGGACGATTAAAAATAGTTTTAATAAAATTTAGTAGAGGTACATATATCGGCGATTTCACGGTACAGTAACAAAAACGCCTGCACAGGAGAACGATTGACGAGTTGAGATAACGCTGACGAAACGAGAGAAAGCATAAAACCCTTTTTGCTCATAAATTCCGGGGGTTTTTATTTAAACATTTCAAGGGTTTTTGTATTTAGTCATGTATCATGCTGATGACCGAATGGATGAAAAAAAAAAAAAAAAATACATCCCTAGAATATTTCAACGAAGTCTTTAAATTCGGATTCCCTGTTTTATCTTCGTAGGTCCATTTGTCGATACAAATAATAGCCTAGTTATCGACTCAAGATTGGATTTTTCTCTGCTTTATTAAACGAGCTGACTTACCGATTGCCGGTCACTTACCGGCTGTCGGTAATTTATCGAACATCGATAAAGTAGCTTTCTCCCCTGTAAACAAGATTATCTGCTGGTTTTTCTGTTATCCGAAATGCGGAAACTCTTCACGGAATCTACCATTTTGTTTCGGTCGTGAGATGGCGCCACGATGTCGCCTTGCCTTTCTTTGACTCTGCAGGGATTTCTTCGTTTAGACAGTTTCATCGCTCACTAAATTCAGACGATAGCAGCCAGGGCAGTGAACTTCAATCCCTGGATGATGTCCATCGAGTTCATGACGGTTTACACATTAATGTATGCATTGTTAACAGTAAACGCTTGCATTCGAGATATATTCCACAGAACATTTTTTAAAAAATGCTCTGTAACGTCACTTTCGGTTTTGTAAATCTTAGTTCAGGTTTGAAAACCATATGTCCGGTTTGAAAATCTAATTTTCAGTAGAAAATCGTATTTCCGGTTTGAAAATCTCCGCGTCTAATTGGAGAAAACGTCGCTTCCGATTTAAAAATCTCAGTTCTGGCCGGAAGTGACATGACACGGAAAATGTTGCTTCCGGTATAAAAATCTCAGTTTCTGACCGGAAGTGATCCAATCGTGTTCAAAATGACATATCTTGAGTTTAGAACTGAGATTTTTAAACAGGAAGTGACATAACACAAAAAAACGTTGCTTCCGGTTTAAAAATTTTAGTTTTCCGGAAGTGACATTACACAGAATATTTTTAATTTTCATTTGGAGTGTGTCTCGAATGCAGCCAGTGACATAAAACTCTGAATTTCAGAAAACGCATTCACCGCCCCAACGAACCTCAGCAGTGCAATGTTAGGCGCATCATAGTTCATCATATACCAAAGAAGGAGATCGGTTCTTTCGAAACCGGCCAAGAACCATAAAAGTGGGCTCCTGAAGGGCGCTGCAGCGATACACAATATCGCAGTTACGGGGAACAAAGGCCAACGTCAACGGGTCGTAAAATCAAGCTGCACCCGTTGAACTGGTCACGTGATCCTTCTTCACCGGGGGCACGTGTTTCTGGTCTAATTGGCACCGCTTCGGGCATCGGCGATCCGCGCAGCGAGGCACCGAAGATCCACAAGACGAGGAGGACTGGGCCTCGGTTGGGATACACGCCTTGCATCTCGACCGGGCAGATGGCCCGATCGTGATTGCAGCTGCCCCGTAAAGAGACAAGCACCTGCCGCCTGTTCCTCCTCCGTATTTTCGGCCGGAGCGTTAACGGACTTTGGTTCACCCGTGGCATTATCATCGCGATACGACGAATCAGTGCCCGGACACCTTGTGTTGCCCGACGGGGCCCTCAATTGCCGTTGCGCCTGGGGTTGCAGGCGGGTTTCCTTCTTTTTTTTACGCTTTGATAGCACGAAGATAAGATACGGGTGACCCGAGCGGTCTCAGCATCGGCTCGGACTAGATCGTTCTAGATAAATACGCAAGATTCATGCTTTTCGAGCAGCCAAACACGCCCCAATCGAACGCAAAGTCGTTTTATAACAATATCGTACATTTGAGATTTACGCTCGCTATAGAAGTTCCGGCTCGTATTATGAGATCAAAAACACTTCGTTCTAGACAAATACGCAAGATTCATGCTTTTCGAGCAGCCAAACACGCCCGAATCGAACGCAAAGTAGATTTATATCTAGAGTAGAAATACTGGTATTTTAATAGTTTCTAAAATTACTGTAAAATACCATATTTTTACCGCATTAGGACGTAATTTTTTTTCTCATCATCTTGTGTTGTAAAGATACAGTCACAAAAGTTTCTCGTAATTCATAGTCAAAAGTGGTAAAAATCATCTATCTAGATGTGAAATTACCGGTCATAACAGTTTTGGTAAATTTACCGTCGAAACATATACAATCTACCTGTTTAAATGCGACATTACCAGTTGAAAAATGATAAACTTCACTTTTATATAGTTGTGGAATTATGAATAACACATTTTTTTCTGAACATGATCGTAACATTTTTTTGAAAATTTATCATGTGTTGGTGATGTTTTAAATCACTGTGAGACCATATGATTTTATTACCAATCTCGAAATGTTCAACGCGGTCACGTACCTTATTTTTACAGTAAAAATACGGTAAAATTACCGGTCACATTTACCGCTCACATCTCTAGTGTGAACTTCACCTTCACCTTTATAGTTGTGAAACTACCAATAACAATTTTTTTTTTTTTGGTAACATTATCGTAACTTTTTTTTAAAACTCACCCTGTGTTGTTTTCATTACCATTTCATTACCAATGTGATAATGTTCAAAGCGGTCACGTACCGTATTTTTACGGTAAAATGACCGATCACATTTACCGCTCTCATCTCTAGTGCAGACCACAAACGAAGTGCATATCCGATTTATCCATGCGGTGACTCGATGACCGAGGATTTGAAATAGTTTGAAGTATTCCACCGTCAATCTGCTGAGACGAAGGCGAGGCATAGTCCGATATCCTCTCCGAGGATAAAGTACCCTTGGCGATTATTCGGCGACTTCCGGGACTACTGCAAAGTTGAGGCAAATCCTTTGTGGCCCGGGAAAAATGGTGCCCTGCAAAGGAAAGAATTCCTGATTCTCCTGCGAAAGGACAAATCTCCGGGCCATCGCGAGTCCTCAAAGAGAATGGCATACACTCTAGGACTACAGTCTAGCGCGCTAGCCAGTGGACCACCCAGACGCGGAGTTGTATGGAATTAAGTTTGCGTACATCGATAGGTTAACGCCAAAACGCACTCTGGTAGCGTCAAACCTGGCGACATCTTCGTAGATCAGGGATGTTGTCATCCCAGGAAGATTGAATACCTTTATGCTGTTGAACAAGCGGTCGAATGATCAGACGCGTCGGATATGAAGTGAGCAACATTATTGATATCAACTTATTTGTTTTTAATTTTTTTTTCTTAAAGGATTACTCCTTTTACAGTTTTACCAAAATAGAGCATTTCAATAAATATATGACTTAGTTTGTTATCGCATGTGTTCCCTTCTGGCTTCGAAACAAATAAACAATTAAATAATAATACTAGTTACAAATGAAGAAAATATGCAAATTATCTTGGATGAAATCAGTTACAGAGTTTGTAAAAATTATATACAGAAATAAAGAAGAACATGGGATCATGGGAGCTTCTCCTTCAGTCGACTGACTACTCGCACTTTGGTGTAGTTCTCTTGGCTATCATCACAAAGGCGCTGAAAGGCTGCCCCGTGAGTCCAGTGCCGAATATCTGTTTCCAGTGAGGAGCAAACGCGCTGTTGAAGCTCCTCATGAAACAACAACTCCTGCACATAACGTGAGACCCGATTCGTAACATGCAAATTAACTAACGCTAAGGGGGGTGCCGACTCGATTAAGCCATTGAGAGGTTCAAAAAGAAAACATATCGTGTAGTGGCCTCACTGAGGACGGAGATGGAATATTTTCCAGTTTCGCCGATTGCAAGTAGTTATGATTGTTATACGCCACATGGGTTCGCAAATCGACATGCGACATACCTAAGGAACTTACGCCGTAGAGTTCCAATTCTCCTTGAGTGAGTCTCGTAGAGCGGAGATGAAATTACCGAGGCATACGTGAGCTTTGATTGGGCCAACGAGAGATACAAGGTTCTGATAGTAGACAGGGACATGAAGTCGGCTGAGAAACGCTTGACTAGACCCAGGACTCTCAATGCCGAGTTAACCATAGAATCAATATGCGGAGTGAATGGTAACTTCTCATCGAACTTATGGCCGTGCAATCACCTCATAGTTCAGGTTTCAAAAACATCAAATCGCCGAAAACTGGAATAATATGCTGTGGTCCAGGAACATGGGATATTTACAAGGATTACTGTCACAGTCCAGGTATATGGGTTACAATCATGGACCAGGAATATGGGTTGCTGCGATGGCCCAGGAAGATTGGTTACTGTCAGCCAAGGAATACGGAACATTGACGTATCCCAGGAATATGGGAAATTGACATAGGCTACGAATACGGAACAATGAGATATCTCAGAAATATGGAAAATTAACATATCCCACGAATACTGAACATTGACATATCCCAGAAATATGGAAAACTGAGATAGGCCACAAATACGGAACATTGACATATCTCAGGAATATGGGAAATTAACATAGGCCGCGAGTACGGAACATTGACATATCCCAGGAATATGAAAAATTGAGATAGGCCACGAGTACGGAACATTGACATATCCCAAGAATATGGGAAATTGACATAGGCCACGAGTACGGAACATTGACATATCCCACGAATATGGGAAATTGACATAAGCCACGAATAAGGAACATTGACATATCCCAGGAATATAGGATATTGACATAATCCAGAGATACGGGGCATTGACATAGTCGAGGAATATGAGATATTGACATAGCCGAGGAATGTGGGCATTACTTTAGCCTAGGCAAATGCGATACTATCGCAGCTCACCAATATGTATTACTGTCATAACCCTGGAATATGGCTCACAGTCGTCGTTCAGGGATATGGGATACTCGTAACATTCCAGGGACGCTTGTCCGTACGAATGAGAAACAGATCGCTAAACCCCGAGTATAACAGAATGAACGTTTCGCCGAATCAGGAAAACGCGTTGTCCCGTGCTGTTGGTTGTCGATGGCAGGAAACGTCGGTTGTTACGCCGAAATTTCCGCGACGCGACGATGCAGGTGTCGGCGGATCTGAGAGAGGACGTCGTTGTCGCTGCATACAGTGACAAAATCGTCGAGGCAGGGTGTGGAGAACTCTCGCTTCGTCCTGTGCAACATCACCGGTTCAACTAGCTGGCTGACTGAACCACCGGCTACCTAGCTGGCCAGCTAGCCATCAATGTTGCAACCCGCCGACGGAATTATTGCGCCCGCTCGGTCGCGAGACATTTGACAGCTCGTTAGCTCGTTTCGTAGGGATTGCGCGGTGTCGATTCCCAACCGCCACCTGTCAGGTCACGGCGAGCGTTCTCCTCGCCCCTTTCCCTCCTCTCTCTCTCTCCCCTGCCTCGCCGACCATTTCTCTGTTACTCTGATTATGTCCGCAATATCAACCTCCGCCTCCGTCTCTCTCCCCCGCCGTAGTCCTGGCGACACCAGCAAGTGGAGCCCAGGCGCTCGCTCGCGCGTGCCAATCGCCTCTCATCCTGCCAGATCCTCCGTTCGACGGGATTCCCAATGCTCGCCTGATTCCCGGTTGATGCGCCTCGCTGCGGGCTGGTCCGCGGCACTCGGTGAGAATCCCTCCCACCCTCGACGAGTTTGGCACAATGCCGGGGATTAATTATGTTCCCTGGGCGAGCGGCTCGCCCAAGCCATCCGGTCACGATTTCAACCATCACCGCAACCACCGTCACCACTGCCGCGAACGGCCCACTAACGCTCGAGACTCTAACAATTTTATCTACCTCCATTTGTTTTTAAATTACTTTTTCTATTATCCATTGGGCAACCTTCCCATGGGATGGCAATTGGAGGAGTGAAAGAACGCGGTCTATTGCTGTAGGTGTCGTTATTGGACTGGTTGAAAATCATTTGGCATTACTTCACCGGCTGAACGCCGGATTTGCTTTAGATCAGATGAGGTCCTTTGGAAGGTGACCGCACTCCTGTCTTCGCGGAGCTGGTACTACGGTTGGGATGGATATTTTTTGGCTTGTTTGTGGTAAAATCGATACGACAGGATGTGACCAACATGTCTGTCGGAGTAGCATGCAGAGTCGGTATGTGGTTTAGTGTCCACAGCCTCTGGAAGCTAAACCCTCAGGCTTCAACTTACGTCACCACTGCTGCGAACGGCCCACCATCGCTCGAGACTCTAACAATTTTATCTACCTCCATTTGTTTTTAAATTACTTTTTCTATTATCCATTGGGCAATCTTCCCATGGGATGGCAATTGGAGGAGTGAAAGAACGCGGTCTATTGCTGTAGGTGTCGTTATTGGACTGGTTGAAAATCATTTGGCATTACTTCACCGGCTGAACGCCGGATTTGCTTTAGATCAGATGAGGTCCTTTGGAAGGTGACCGCACTCCTGTCTTCGCGGAGCTGGTACTACGGTTGGGATGGATATTTTTTGGCTTGTTTGTAGTGAAATCGATACGACAGGATGTGACCAACGTGTCTGTCGGAGTAGCATGCAGACTCGGCATGCGATTTAGCGTCCACAGCCTCCGGAAGCTAAACCCTCAGGCTCCAACTTACGTGAGGTTGTTCTTTGGCCTAAGTCACAAACACGAGAAAACCTACACTGTATCTTGGATTTACGGAATGGTCTGAACTTTCTGTACTCGGGATCCAAAACGTCACGAGTCTCATAACCGCCACTCTTCGAACGCTAGAGACACTTGTTCAATGTTTACAAATTGATAGCTGAACGTTGATTCCCAGATAACGCTATAGTGTATTTGTGTTTGAAAAATATTTGATTCCCAACGCGTTCGAGCGGCGTCCTATTTTTCGTAACTTTGGGAACTTCCATGTCTCGTTCCGCTTGAAGGTGACTGCAAAATGGCGCGCCTAAGGGATAAAACAAAAATTCCATTGGGCGAATTCTTTGGTGAATGAGGTTGTGCAGCTGTCTGATACAATTCCATCGATCGATGGAAGCCCTCGTTCGCGTGGAGCCTGAGTGTTTGAGATGCTCTCGAATTCATCCCGACCAGTCGTGTGCCAGGAACAGGGGGTCCGTTCGGTAAATACGTGAAAACATCTTTCTGCCGGAAATGAAAATATGAATGGCCTCGTAAAAAGCGGATGTTCGGAAATGCCTGACAGTCGGATCTTTCGTTGTGCGCACCTTTTAAAGGCTCTAATAAATTTCTTATGCCTTTAGGTCGTCAACCAGTGCGAATGAGCAGCGCCGGATCCCTTCCTCCTTTGCAGGTTAGAATGGGCGCTCCGAAGATATCGATATATCGAATCGAAGTCGTCGACCAATCAGAGCGACGGAAAAACAGTTTCGAGTGTCGTCACACGTACTGATTATTCGTTTAGGCTGTAAAAATAAATTGTTAATTCAATTCACCGCAACTTGAAATTTCCTTACATTACTTGCATTAATTGCAAATTAAAATACCAGATATTAAAATTACAAATCTTTTGGCCGAAGTACACGAAAGTTTTCACTAAAAGTAAAAATGCGACGCGCACGTTTTTGAAACTGAATTTTGTTTTTTTTTGCAGTGTTGGAAATTCGCCAATCTCTCGTTGGCGCATATCCAAATAAAATAATGAAAAGATATATTTAATTTAACGCGTTTCTCTCAAAACCTGATTTTCTAGATCGGTGTTCCTGATATCTCAAAAATGGCTGGATGGATTTTCATGAAAATTCGTACCGATATACTTTAACAGATCCTTCAGTCCTTGACGGTGTCACACTAGAAAAATAATAATGAAAATTAATTTTGAAAAATTATTGTTTGTTAAAAAATTCGTAAAATTTACTTTTCTTTCGAACGGCCGACATTTCACTACTCTTTAAAATTTTACTGTTCGATATATTTATCTCGATAATTCGAGTGTCGTGTTTTTTTTTTTTTTTTTTTTAAGAGGGCATTTTCTTCCCCTCGTCAAGGCCCGCGTTATATATAATTTGTTAAGAAACAGTTAGGAAAAAATTTTTTTACGCTGATCGATTTAAAAAAAAAAAAAAAAACATAATAACAATAAAATTGAATGAAAACATTGCTAAATGTTCTTTAATATATCCTCCTTCCACCTTAAAATGATTCCATCTATCAAACGTACATTTACTAATATACGGGATGTGCGTATTTTAAAAAAATTTGTATAATTCACCGTGTATTGAATATGAATAATACAAAATACCGAAGTAATTCGAATAATTAAGAACATTCGAATGATTTTAATAGTTCAAATATTCCAATTAGGTAAATCGAATTATTCCAATAATTAGAAATATTAATTTGAAACTTAATAATGGTCCATAATGGTCATTATAAATAACGCGATAAACAATGCCAATCGATTTATAACAGAAATTGTTGTACACGTTTAAGCTTTGAAAAAGGAAATAACTTGCAACCGAGCGTAAGTTCTTCAGATTTTTAGTAATCAAAATCCTTCATTCAAAGTATACAATTAATGTGCTCTCAGTTTCTTTGCGATCGGAATTTCATCATTCGAATATGCAATTCATAAAAATTTCTTCGAAACATTCGAAGTTTCTTTAAAATTCACGAATATTCGTATTATTCGATTTTAAAAAAAAATGATTTACAAATATTTCGAAATACACGAAAGTCTTTGAATTATTCATAAATATTCGAATCATCCAAAGTATCGACTATTCAATTCAATTAAATTCAAACGCTACTCACACCCCTAATGTTTACATCTACATTTATTGAATAAAAAAAATGTATATAAAATTGAAAACTGTGTAAAACAAAAAATCATAATGAATTAATTTGATCTCTTACTGTTATCATGTTATCTGAACTATTTTATGTAAAAGGGCTCGTCCCGTAAATAAATAAATAAATAAATAAATAAATAAATAAAAACAGAATTTACGAAATTAATGGAATTTCATTCGTGAATTTATTGCAGCTGTCCAAGCGGAGGATTTCAATGACGTTCTCGACAATCATTTTTCGATACAGAAACGCGACAACACCAAAAAAACCGGCAAAAAGTGCGAACCTCTTAAACTATTCAAAAAATTTTGCAACTTGTGTTTTTGTGGGCCCAATGGTAAAAATTCCGTATGCACCACTGACGAATGTCCTGAGGGAGCTTACAACGAGGACGGCACTGATTCCGCTCAGTTGCCCGATTACCCGACCGCCTTACTCGAACTGACTACCTGACTCTGGATGACTCCTTGACTGCCTGACTGCCTCATTTTACCCGACTGCCTGATTTTACCCGACTGCTTAATTTTACCCGATTGCCTGATGTTATCTCACTCTGGTTGACTGCTTGATAGCCGACTGCCCGATTTTACCTGCCCGCCTGATTTTATATGACTGCCCGATTTATCCTGAATGCCTGATTTTACCCGACTGCCTGACGTTACCCAACTGCCTGATTTTACCCAACTGCCTGATTTTGCCCGAATCTGTCTGAGTGCCTGATTTTACCTAATTTTACCTGTCTGCCTGATTTTACCTGATTGTCTGATTTTGCTTAACGGCATGATTTTACCCGACTGCCTGATTTTGCCTGACAGCCTGATTTTACCGGACTGCCTGACTTTACCCAACTGCCTGATTTTACCCATCTGCCTGATTATACCTGACTGCCTGATTTTACCCATCTGCCTGATTTTACCTGACTGTCTGATTTTACCTGACTGTCTGACTTTACCTGATTGTCTGATTTTACCTGTCTGATTTTACCTGACTGCCTGATTTTACCAGATTGCCTGATTTTACCTGACTGCCTGATTTTACCTGACTGCCTGATTTTACCTGACTGCCTGATTTAACCCGACTGCCTGATTTTGCCTGATTTCCTGATTTTGCATGACAGCCTGATTTTGCCCGACTCTGGCTGACTGCCTGATTTTACCTAACTGCATAATTTTACCTGTCTGCCTGATTTTACCTGACTGCTTGACTCCACCTGTCTGTCTGACTCTACCTGTCTGCCTGACTCTACCTGGCTGAATGCATGTGACTTTAACGCTCTTTGAGGCGAATTTTTTTACCAAAGGTTTTAACGAAAAGTCTTCACAAAAAAAAAAAACGCCACATAACTCTAGATTATACCGTGTGTTAAACATCACCTCCCTTCTGGCATGAATATTCTTTAAAAAAAAAAAAAAGTCAATGCTTATCTGTGCCGCGCGTGTAATATTCGTGATCGGAAAATAAAATGATAAAGCGAAGTCGCGCAAGCGCGCGTCCCCGCATATATTCGACAACAGCAAATAAAAATGCAAATAAGGATCTAGGAACGCCAAAAATATCTAGGTGACTAACAGCCGGAGCGTATTGCTGCGCAGCAGTTGTACATCGTGTGTCGCGAAACTCGGTGTTATCAGTTGCCCGATAAGAGACACATTATGTTTTAGATTCTTCTACCACCTTTCGTCACCGCAAATTTTCAGACTCGGCGATTGGCCAATACTTTTTGTGCAATCGTGATCCTCGCTAGTATTTAATAACCGCCTGCCCGATCGTACGAATCACTGAAGAATCAGTAGTCCGTGACGAGCAATCAATATTATTTTACGCGAAGAAAAATGGGTTTTTTCGTCTTCGCCCTGCTGGCCATCGCCGCCGTTTCCGGTAAGCTCGAGTCGTCCAATAATCGACACAATTCGTATCGCATATTTTTCATAATTTATCATCGACACGCGGTTTCTTTTTATAGATTAATTTTTCGGAGGTGCGAACGGCAATGTTCACATCTTCTTGAGCAGCTATTGCAGATAAGTAATTACTATTCGAGACTGCAGTAGTTCCTGTATAAGTAATTACTGCAGATAAATAATTACTACTCCAGACAGCAGTAGCTCCTTTATAAGTAGTTACTATCTCTGTGTAGTTATTGAATTGAATCTCGAGATTCAAATAGTAACCACACAGAACTAACTACTTATACAGGAACTACTGCTGTCTCGAGTAGTAATTACTTATCCGCAATAACTGCTCATGCATTAACTAATGAATCCTTGAATAGAACTACTTGCAAGTAGTAATCACTGATGCAGGAACTACCACGTTCTCAGCAATAATTACTGACTGTTGAGGAGTAACTACTAGGAAGTAGTGACTACATGTGTAGTAACCACTGCAACGCGAGCAGTGACTACTGAACCTCCGCTAGTCACCGCAAGGACCCCTGATAGTTCTTTTCGCGTGAGGAATATAACACTGTTATGATGACATGTTATATTGTCGAGCCGGAAATGGCAAGTTGCCCGTAACTTGCGTGTAACACTTTAGTAATATTACATGTAATGTTCGATTTTATTGTCGTTACATTACAGTTATATTGCTGTGCTCACTGGGTGGTTTCCGAACTCGGGCGAACCAAAAAATAGGAAACCTACCGCGTAACATCAAACATTTGAACGCCACCCCCGGTGAAAATATTTCTCTGCCAATTTGTCTGAAAAACTCTAAACGGACCGTGACACAACAAAAAAAATGAATCCCACAACGTTATCGACCGGATATCACAAAAAAAAAAAAATATATTGATTACATGTCGATTTCTAACACACCTTGACTATCAAATTTGGACAACAAAAATGTCCAGTCGACAGCAGTTCAATTGTTATATTTGTTGTTTGTGAACTCGAACACTCGAGAACTCAAAAAAATGCAAAGAAAACCGAAAGTCGATTATAGCGGATTATTATATATAAATAATAAATAGTAATAAAATAATAATAATAAATAACAATAATTGTTATAAATCATAATAATAATTTGTCAAAGCTGTCCCAGCGGAGAATCCCATGGGAAGCCTGGACAGCATTTGGCTGAGACAGAAACGGGAGATCAACAAAAACACCGAGCAAAGTTGCGAGCCTCTAAAAATGTTCAAAAAATTTTGCAACACTTGTATATGCGTGGCCGACGGTAAAAGTGCCACGTGTACCAACGACAAGTGTATCGAGGGAGTTTACGCCGAAGATGGTTCCCTCAGAGATTACGATCCTAATGGTACGATTACAACTGGAAGCCCAGCAGCCAATGATCGAAGCGATGATATACGAGAGTTAACATAAAATTTTTTTTTTTTTTTTATTAATTCGTTTCTTCAGTTAAACACAATTGCGTGCCTAACAAACACTACACGGTCAACTGCAATGACTGCTGGTGCGACTTTAATGGAATAACGTCCCTCTGTACTATGGATACCTGTGGTAAGACCTAATGGATTTCTTAACTCTGCCAATGACTACGGCTATTCGGAAAATACAAATCGCGAGTAACCTTTTTTTTTGTTTCTGCAACGTTTGAAAATTAGTCTGAAAATTAGTCTGAAAATTAGTCTGAAAATTAGTCTGAAAATTAGTCTGAAAATTAGTCTGAAAATTAGTCTGAAAATTAGTCTGAAAATTAGTCTGAAAATTAGTCTGAAAATTAGTCTGAAAATTAGTCTGAAAATTAGTCTGAAAATTAGTCTGAAAATTAGTCTGAAAATTAGTCTGAAAATTAGTCTGAAAATTAGTCTGAAAATTAGTCTGAAAATTAGTCTGAAAATTAGTCTGAAAATTAGTCTGAAAATTAGTCTGAAAATTAGTCTGAAAATTAGTCTGAAAATTAGTCTGAAAATTAGTCTGAAAATTAGTCTGAAAATTAGTCTGAAAATTAGTCTGAAAATTAGTCTGAAAATTAGTCTGAAAATTAGTCTGAAAATTAGTCCGATTTTCCTTCATGTGTTAATGGTTCGTATGAAATAAAATTGAAGATTGAATTTATAATTTTTATTATTAATATTAATATTTTGTTTTAGATAAAACAACTTGCGAACCAAACAAAGTCACCAGAGACGGCTGCTATGAGTGCACTTGTAATGCCAACGGCGATGTATTGAAATGCATTGGGAAATTCTGTAGAACCCCGTTCGATTGAAACGAATACGAACGAGACGTCGAAAATTCAACCTCGCGCATACATTATTATTTTACTGCTGATGAAAAAAAAAAAAAAAAAAAATTAATCTAATCTCGTCGTCTAACAGTAATGATATTGGAAGAATTATAATTAGAAGTCGAATAACGTATACAGCGCTCAACGAGTTCGACGATACGACCTTTCGGCCAGTATGTTTCGCACCTTCACATGTCTGCGCATCGTTGCACTCTTGAACAAATGATAATAGTAAAACAATATCGTCAGCACTCGTGTGTACGCTCAAGAGCGAATAAAACCATTTACTGTCACTACTTATCAATGTATTTGATTCAATTGAAATGAATTTTAATTTGAATTAATTTTGCCGATTGTAAGTGTATACATGAAAATTTTGGAATCAATTGACTTGCACAGTTCGTCGATGAAAAATCTCCCATAAAAAAGTACGGAGAAATGTTGAACGGTAGTTTCAGGGCTGACAAGCCCCAAAATTACAAGTACACGGAGAGAAAAATATAGTAATATCATCTAAAATAGTTTGGGAATAATCTCCGGACGATATAGCAAACGCGAGACATATCGGAAATCTGGGCAATTTTTCTATACCGTACGGGACAACAAAATAAACCGACGAAACTATTCAGTCGTGTGATGTGGCCGCCGTTGAACGGCAAACCATTTCGGTATTCAATGGATAACGCATGAGTGTTATACTATACACTGTACAAATATGAACACCATACGTTTCATACAAACACCCGAGAATAATAATAATAATCCGATATTAAACATTAATAATAATATTACACCGAGAAAAAAGGTTTGGTAATATGAAACAAAATTTGATCTCTGTTGGAAACAAATATCTAGTCACACAAAAGAAACAGAAGTTTGTAGCAACTCAATGTGGAGTTGAGTCGCAGTACTGTTATTTATATTATTTGTTACTAATTAATTTAATACGGATTACATCGTTTTTTGTATGTTCAATTATTACTGGTAAATCGATACCTATCAATATAACACAATTTTTACAAATTAAAATTTTATGTACCCTAGCGGGGCTCGAACCCCGGGAAGCTGCAAAATTAATCTTTTCAGCACCTTTAATATGCTTGATTTTTTTTTTTTTTTAAGATTTTTATACTATCGACAAGTGTCAACAATTCCGTGTAATTTCTCTGTAACGTATGCGAAGTGAACGCTATTCGCAAGTACTGCCTTGACTCGATGCGACGATAGCCGTCGCCCTTCGTCGACAAAATGTTCGATTCCTCGATCGACGGGTTAATGGCTATCGGCTGTACGACGTAGTAGCCTGTCCGTTCCCGGACATCGTCGCGCCTTGGCGAATGCAGAATCCCTTTTTTCAATTTGCGTATCCGCCAACACCTGTTCGAGAGTCGATGCGCTTTTTTTTTTTTTTTTTTTTCAAATCTACTGTGCGCTCTCTTCCACCTCTGCACGGCTTCCTACACCACCTTCGCCGTCGCGCACACTGGTCACATCTCCTTCATCGAGCCACTGCACGCCGGGCCGACTGCGCGCTCTCCGCCTTTTTTCGACAGCTGTCAATGCAAAAGCCAGTTCGAGGGAATAACGCAATGGACGCATATCGAGACGGAGGACAACGCTCGCTCCAGCTTCACGGATGATTCCGTCGTGTGCCGCGAGCACAGATATGACGATAGTTTATCGGTCGTTCTGTGTCGTATCACCGATTTTTGTTTGCTCAAACTTCTCATTTTCGGACCGACGATCGCCAAACGCTTTGACGTCTCTTTCTTTTTTTAGGTAACTGTGAGATCGAGAGACGAAAGGCAGTGAAATTATAATTTTCTTTTGAATGATTTTTATATATATATATTTATATATATATATATTTTTTTTTTGAGAAATCGTTTTTTGTTATTGATTTAGCTGGAAGAGAGCACAGGCGAGGAGGTTATCCATTTGTGAGGAAATGAATTAAACTTCTTAATTATTCAATTTTGATTTACATTTACTTTACAGTGTATGATTTTTTTAAATGGGATTTCTTCCATTCTATTTTCTAGTTGTTGAATTTTAGGTCACGAAATTGGAATTCATTCAACTTTACGGGCCAAAATTGCTAATAGTTGAATTTTAGCTCATGGAATGGAATTCATTTCATTTTAGGGACCAACATTTCTAATTGTTGAATTTTAGCTCGCGGAATGGAATTTATTTCATTTTAGGGACCAACATTTCTAATAGTTGAATTTTAGATCGCGGAATGGAATTCATTCCATTTTAGGGGCCGAAGTTTCTCACAGTTGAATTTTAGCTCGCGGAATGGAATTCATTCCACTTTAGGGGCTGAAGTTTCTTACAGTTGAATTTTAGATCGCGGAATGGAATTCATTCCATTTTAGGGGCCGAAGTTTCTCACAGTTGAATTTTAGCTCGCGGAATGGAATTCATTCCATTTTAGGGGCCGAAGTTTCTCACAGTTGAATTTTAGCTCGCGGAATGGAATTCATTCCACTTTAGGGGCTGAAGTTTCTTACAGTTGAATTTTAGCTCGCGGAATGGAATTCATTCCATTTTAGGGGCCGAAGTTTCTTACAATTGAATTTTAGCTCGCGGAATGAAATTCATTCCATTTTAGGGGCCGAAGTTTCTTACAATTGAATTTTAGCTCGCGGAATGAAATTCATTCCATTTTAGGGGCCGAAGTTTCTTATAGTTGAATTTTAGCTCGCGGAATGGAATTTATTTCATTTTAGGGACCAACATTTCTAATAGTTGAATTTTAGATCGCGGAATGGAATTCATTCCATTTTAGGGGCCGAAGTATCTTACAGTTGAATTTTAGCTCGCGGAATGGAATTCATTCCACTTTAGGGGCCGAAGTTTCTTACAGTTGAATTTTAGCTCGCGGAATGGAATTCATTCCATTTTAGGGGCCGAAGTTTCTCACAGTTGAATTTTAGCTCGCGGAATGGAATTCATTCCACTTTAGGGGCCGAAGTTTCTTACAGTTGAATTTTAGCTCGCGGAATGGAATTCATTCTACTTTAGGGGCCGAAGTTTCTTACAGTTGAATTTTAGCTCGCGGAATGGAATTCATTCCATTTTAGGGGCCGAAGTTTCTTACAGGTGAATTTTAGCTCGCGGAATGGAATTCATTCCATTTTAGGGGCCGAAGTTTCTTACAGTTGAATTTTAGCTCGCGGAATGGAATTCATTCCATTTTAGGGGCCGAAGTTTCTCACAGTTGAATTTTAGCTCGCGGAATGGAATTCATTCCACTTTAGGGGCCGAAGTTTCTTACAGGTGAATTTTAGCTCGCGGAATGGAATTCATTCCATTTTAGGGGCCGAAGTTTCTTACAGTTGAATTTTAGCTCGCGGAATGGAATTCATTCCATTTTAGGGGCCTAAGTTTCTTACAGTTGAATTTTAGCTCGCGGAATGAAATTCATTCCATTTTAGGGGCCGAAGTTTCTTACAGTTGAATTTTAGCTCGCGGAATGGAATTCATTCTATTTTATGGGCTAAATTTTTTAGTAATTGAATTTTAGCTCATAGAATGGAATTGGTTGCAATTTATGGGCCAACATTTCAAATAGTTGAACTTTGGAATGCTCGTTGAATGGAATTCATTTCATTTTATGGGCCAACATTTCTAATAGTTGAATTTCAGCTCAATGGAATTGAATTCATTCCATATTATGAGAATAATTTTCTAATAGTTTAATTTCAGGTCATGAAATGGAACTATTCCATTACATGCCCTACTTTTTCAAACACTTGAATTATAGTTCACCGAATGGAATTCATTCGATATTATGCGCTATACTCTCCAAAAGCCGAATTTTGGCTCACGGTAAATCGAATTAATTCCCATTTATGGGCCAAATTATCCAAGTCTTCGATTTTTCCTCTCTAAATAAACTGGAAGCAACAAAATAAAAATCAACTCTCGGTCGTCGGCGCTTCTCGAAGAAGATTCGCCGCGAGCGGACGGACTTCTTCCGTCTCTCCGGTCTTCATTAATTCCGTTCATCATTAAGTTCTCGACACTGTCATGACCTAAGTTTCTTCCTAATTTTATCTTTAAAAAAAAAAAAAAAATTTTTTTTCAATTTTTTTTTATTCCGCAGCCGTCCGACTATGTCATCGGAGCCGTTGCAAAGAATAGCTGGGCCGCTCATGGTCCAGCTGTCGATGGAAATTCAAACTGGTCGTACGGAGAAAAGCCCGGTCGCCGCTATAATCTATTCCTTCGTCATCGTGCGGACAGCTGCCGTCGATCCGAGAGAGGGATGAGGATCCGAGCGTGAATATTATACCCCCGCTGACGCCGGCCCGATCTATATACGCGTCCGAGCCTCGGCTCTCTTCCTTCGGGCACGTATCCGAAGGGGGCGGCGCGTTGTCCCATCCTTCAAATTTTCAGGACCAACGAATCTAGACGTTATCGATCATTATCGAGGCGTGAATGGGAGACGCCGGCGGGAGAGCCGGTTACACACGCTTGATTCCCGGTTCTCGAACTGTATAGGAAAATCCGGAATTCCCGGACCGAATCATCGCGGCGTCATCGAATTTTTTACATTATTTTTCGGGCGTCGGTGTTGGTTCGTCAAAAAAAAAAAAAAAAAAAAAAAAATCGATTTTTATTTATTTATTTTATTTTTTTTTTTATTTTAGTTATTCAGATTTACGGGCATAACCCATTTACAGGACGATAAATATTATCATCGAAAATATACAATGGCAGACACAATTTATCATACATTATACATAAAAACATAAGACAATTACATTTATACATAAAAATACAAAATACAGAATACAGAAATGGACGGCCGAGGTCGAAAGAAGGCGATCGAATTGGCTATCGCAGACTGCTTCTTTAATTAACCGGAATAATAGTAGACTGTAAAAAAAAAAAAAAAAAAAAAATTATAAATTTAATTCACAGGAAATTGAAACTTCCTTACGTTATTTACAGTAATTGAACAAATACGAGATATTAAGATTACAAATCTTTGACCTGAAATAAAAAAAAAAAAAAAAATTCATAAAAAATACTAATTTTACTGTAAAATTGCAACGCGTATGTATTTGAAATTTCAGAAGCGGTTTATGTAAAGAAGCTTCCAATATTGTTCAGTAATTTTCAAACAATTTTTTTTTACACTGTACACAATGTAGCTTTGAACCGAGAGATCGACCCACCGCATGACTGTATCACCTCATTATACTCATTACCTAATCTTGAGATTCGTGGAGGCCAACTATAGTACGCGTAGTTCACCCGACAGAAAGGAACTTCGAATATTTCTGCAAACCGATTCCCCCTGCGTTCCTCCCCCAGTTTAACCAGCGAACACAGCATCGGTGAGTTGAAATCGCGCATTACAATATCAAACAAGAACACTAAGTCGGCAATTAACCTACGATAACTAAGTGGACGCAAGTCCAGGTACGACAGGATCGGACCTAAGCGCCCCATAATCGTGACCTAAGCGCCCCATAATCGTGATCTAAGCGATCA
The DNA here is from genome assembly GCA_963922035.1 of Amblyjoppa proteus. Classification (NCBI taxonomy): domain Eukaryota; kingdom Metazoa; phylum Arthropoda; class Insecta; order Hymenoptera; family Ichneumonidae; genus Amblyjoppa; species Amblyjoppa proteus. The sequence goes on along the minus strand of OY998231.1, from coordinate 11,246,135 downwards.
ATGGGATTACCTAAGCGAAAAGCTGCGAAGCGGAGAAATTTATATGTTGTACCCGTTCAATCAATTCCGAATATATATTTTTTAAGAAATCGGTACTCAGCAAATGACCTTTTCGATGGAAATTCTGGATGTCATTTGGGCGGTGAAGGATAATTGAATACGGCGTACTTTTTTTTTGTGGTTTTTATTGACCGATTTTTTTGGCGAAATTGACGGGTTTATTTAGGAGTCAAGAAAAAAAAATCTCCTGTTTTTGGGCACGAAAGCTATCGGATCTTTTCATACACATGCCAATGTAAACTACAGAATTTTTTCAGACCGCCGGCAAGCCTAATTAAGACAAGAGTTGTCGGCTTAAAGGTTATCTTTTCGTGCCTCTTTAGACCTAAAAATATATCATTATTGGGACATCTCCAATTTCTGGCAATTACCCTCAAATCTGCATAAACGTTTCACCCAACTTTAAGAAGCAAACGGATGAGACCACATCGGACCACTTTATAGCCTAGTCATGTCCCACAAAAAGTCTAAGTGCATATTCTACTGCATACAGTATAGTAATGTATACGTTGATACGCAGTACATAGTACAGTATAAATGTCAATGTATACATAATGTTTTCCAATTTTTCGAATTACCGGTAACACTGATTAAGACAAGGATTGTCGGTTTAAAAATAATTTCTTAGTGTCTTTTCAGCCCTAAAAATATATCATCATTGGGGACATCTCCAATTTCTGGCAATTACCCTCAAATCTGCATAAACGTTTCACCCAACTTTAAAAAGCAAACGGATAAGACCACATCGGACCACTTTATAGCCTATTCATGTCCCACAAAAAGTCTAAGTGCATATTCTGCTGCATACAGTATAGTAATGTAAACGTTGATACACATTACATAGTACAGTATAAATGTCAATGTATACATAATGTTTTCCAATTTTTCGGATTACCGGTAACACTGATTAAGACAAGGATTGTCGGTTAAAAAATAATTTCTTAGTGTCTTTTTAGCCCTAAAAATATATCATCATTGGGGACATCTCCAATTTCTGGCAATTACCCTCAAATCTGCATAAACGTTTCACCCAACTTTAAAAAGCAAAAGGATAAGACCACATCGGACCACTTTATAGCCTATTCATGTCTCACAAAAAGTCTAAGTGCATATTCTACTGCATACAGTATAGTAATGTATACGTTGATACACATTACATAGTACAGTATAAATGTCAATGCATACATAATGTTTTCCAATTTTTCGGATTACCGGTAACACTGATTAAGACAAGGATTGTCGGTTGAAAAATTATTTCTTAGTGTCTTTTTAGCCCTAAAAATATATCATCATTGGGGACATCTCCAATTTCTGGCAATTACCCTCAAATCTGCATAAACGTTTCACCCAACTTTAAAAAGCAAACGGATAAGACCACATCGGACCACTTTATAGCCTATTCATGTCCCACAAAAAGTCTAAGTGCATATTCTGCTGCATACAGTATAGTAATGTAAACGTTGATACACATTACATAGTACAGTATAAATGTCAATGTATACATAATGTTTTCCAATTTTTCGGATTACCGGTAACACTGATTAAGACAAGGATTGTCGGTTGAAAAATGATTTCTTAGTGTCTTTTTAGCCCTAAAAATATATCATCATTGGGGACATCTCCAATTTCTGGCAATTACCCTCAAATCTGCATAAACGTTTCACCCAACTTTAAAAAGCAAACGGATGAGACCACATCGGACCACTTTATAGCCTAGTCATGTCCCACAAAAAGTCTAAGTGCATATTCTACTGCATACAGTATAGTAATGTATACGTTGATACACAGTACATAGTACAGTATAAATGTCAATGTATACATAATGTTTTCCAATTTTTCGAATTACCGGTAACACTAATTAAGACAAGGATTGTCGGTTGAAAAATTATTTCTTAGTGTCTTTTTAGCCCTAAAAATATATCATCATTGGGGACATCTCCAATTTCTGGCAATTACCCTCAAATCTGTATAAACGTTTCACCCAACTTTAAAAAGCAAACGGATAAGACCACATCGGACCACTTTATAGGCTATCCATGTCCCACAAAAAGTCTAAGTGCATATTCTACTGCATACAGTATAGTAAACGTTTCACCCAACTTTAAAAAGCAAAAGGATAACACATCGCCTATTCACGTCCCACGAAAAGTCTAACCCTTGGCAAAGTTTTCCATTGGGCGTTTAATGGTAATGAATGGTATCGAAAGGCAATCAATGGGATCCCAATGGAAATTCATGGGGTAAATTTAAACGGTATTTTCTGCCATTAATTCTTAACGGAACTCCACTACGAAATCGGTGAACAATTTTAAATGGTACGTTTTCCCAATCGTTAACAATTTAAAAAGTGCAGAAAAGTGGATCATTATATCCAGTCTATTTTTTCCGCGAATGAAAATGCGAGCTGGATAAAAATACCATACAACGAATGGGAAACTGAATGGTACATTACACAGTGAAAAATAATTTCGTAAAATCGAAACGCGAAATTTCGTAAAAATAATTTTGTTGAATAAGTGACAAACGAGTTTGTCATTTATTTGAATATGCGAACCTGTCCTATTGTTTCACGTACTATTAACAATATTAGTATGCACTTTTATCTTTAAAACTAGAAAATTAACAAACAAAGAATTGTGGACGCTTGTGGACAATAAGATGTTGTAAAAAGATGACCTTGAAGATATCTGCATCAGACAAAATTTCATCTTCGGCACGTCATAACTGCCGTATTTTTCATCGTATAGACTTTTCTTTGGGCTCATTTTCTTCGTTATGAGATTCTCTAGGTGAGCAATTTTTTTTTTAATTTATTTATTCATTTTTTTATTTTTTAAGGCAGAGCATCGAAAATACATTTTTAGCACGCTATAACTGCCGTATTTTTCCTCGTGCAGTTGTTGCGTGCCAGAAATTTCTTTTCAATATCCTGCCTTGAAAAATAAAAAAAAAATAAAAAAAAATGCTCACCTAGGGAATTTTATAACGAAGAGAGTGAGCACAAAGAAAAGTCTCCATGATAAAAAATGCTGCAGCTATAGCGTACCAAAAATATATTTTCAATGCACTGCCGTAAAAAAAAAAAAAAAAAAAAAAAAAAAAAAAAAAAAAATGCTCAGAGAATGTCATAACGAAGAAAATGAGCCCAAAGAAAAGTCTGCACGATGAAAAATACGGCAGGCATAGCGTGACAAAAATTTATTTTCGATTACCTGCCTTGAAAAAAAAATTAAAAAATGCTCACCTTGAGAATGTCATAACGAAGAAAATGAGCCCAAAGAAAAGCCTATATGATGAAAAATACGGCATTTAGGACGTGCCAATGATGAAATTTTGTCTGATGCAGATATCTTCAAGGTCATGTAAAAAGTACACATTTTTTTTTTTTTTTTTTACTGTGTACATGGTAGTACAAGTGGGAATTGTAAACCCCATTGAATTGCCTCTAACGAATAGTTCATGGTAACGAATGGGATTTTTTTTAATGGCAATTAATGGGAGACTTCGCCGAGTGTCTCATTCATTCAATCGAACGACAAAAAAGCGATTCGAACTTTTTGCCCGACCGTCCATCTGCGCACAGTTTTCGTACTCTCCCACGTTATGCTCCAGATGGGGAGGACCGTTGGTCCTGGGATATTGGGGTTGGATCAGCTCTCCGGAGAGTCCTCGTCATCGCCGTTGAAATCCAACGGTCTCGGGGGGGGGGGGGGGGGGGAAAGCGTCGGGGCGAAAAGGTCTGGCCTCCGGGCAAGCCTCCATATAAGATCGACTACTCGCCGGGGACATCGTATAGTGTTTCTCAAAACATCGTCGTGAGAGATAAAGCGACCGCGCAATCCCTTATACCTCGATCAATCGTGAACCACTTCATTCGGGCTCATTTGATCGACAGAAACACAAAAGGACCGCGATCACCGAACAGAGCTCTAGATACGGATGTGCGAGACACGTGCCATTCAAACATCGAGCGAAGCTCGTGAAGAGCAACGGAGAAAACGGTTGCTTTTCGTGAGACATTTTTTTTTTTTTTTTTTGTCGCCAATGTGCAAACGAGATCGAGGTCGTTTGTGAAATGACAAAATTGTAATTTAACGGCCGATTGATTTTTCATTTCAATTGTAAACAAAATGTTGAGGCAATTGATACATTTTTAGGTCTTTAAAAAATATGGAGAGAACATTCTGATGGTTCAAGAATTAGCGACGGAAGATTTAAAGAAAACCGCAGGTTGTTCAAACCCGTTGAGAAATCGTTGATGTAACGTTTCTGGCCATTTTATCCCACTCGAAATTGGGGGCCTGAGGTTTTTTCAAAACACATTTGGGCATTCCACGCAGTTATGCTTCAATGAACTCCCATCAATAAAGAATGGAAAAAGTACCACTTGTTACGTCCCATTGATCCATTATAAATAGTTAGACGTGTCATTAAAGATCCCCTAGCTTTTTACCGTTCGATTCAGTTCCCATTTGTTCCCAATGGTAAGTAATACCATTTCAGCTGTTCCAGTTATGCTCCAATGAACTACCATTAATAGCGAAGGGAAAAAGTACCATTTGTCATATGCCATTGATTTTTCAGTGAACTCCCATTGATAAGGGAGGGGAGAAAGTACCACTGGAATTTTCCCAGTCCTTCGGAATTGGACTTCCATTAATAAAGAATGAGAAAAAATACCAGTCGAACTTTCTCAGGAAATTGTCATTGTTTTCCTATTGGTAACGAATGGTAAAAATGTACCATTAAAAGTTTCGCACCTATTTGCCAGTGGAATCCCGTTAAGAAAGAACGGTAGAAAGTACCGTTTCAATGTTCCCCATGAATTTCCATTAGGATCCCATTGATTACCTTTCGATACCATTCATTACCATTAAACGCTCAATGGTATCCAAAGGTAATCAACGGGATCCTAATGGAAATTCATGGAGAACATTGAAACGGTACTGTCTACCATTCATTCTTAATGGGACTTCACTGGCAAATCAGTGGAAAATTTTTAATGGAACGTTTTCCCATTGGTTACCAATAGAAGACCAATGGCAATTTCCTGAGAAAGTTCGACTGGTATTTTTTTCCCATTCGTTATTAATGGGAGTCCAATTCCGAAGGACTGCGAAAACTCAAGTGGCACTTTCTCCCATTCGTTATCAATGGGGATTTCACTCAATGGGACCTGACAAATGGTACTTTTTCCAAGTCAATGGGACCTGACAAATGGTACTTTTTCCCTTCGCTATTAATGGCAGTTCACTGGAGCATAACTGGAACAGCCGAAATGGTACTTCTTACCATTGGGAACAAATGGCAACTGAATCGAACGGTAAAAAGCTAGGCTATCTTTAATGGCACGTCTAACTATTTATAATTTGATGAGAAATAATAATCGAGTCGACAAACACTAGGGAATCACGTGTGTGAGTAGGAACTTTCACTTAAATGGTATAAAGCGATAATGCATTGCAGATAAATGAGTCCACAATAGTAGCTGTGAACTTATGGACCGAAATTATTTATGAACAATAGGAGACATCTTTCGGGAGCATTACAGCTTTTTTTGGACATTGTAGAATAGTGGACAATTATACATAACATATTTTTTCGCGAATGGGAATGCCAGTGGGATAAAAGTACCATACACCGAATGGGAAACTGAATGTCACATTGAATGGTATATTAAATGGTAGTACAAATGGGAATTATGCCATTGTCAAAACCCCATTGAATTACGTTTAACGAATAGTTAATCGTAATCAATGGGATTTTGTAATGGTAATTAATGGGAGATTAGCCGAGGGACCACAACTTGAAATCACGCCCTTAAAGCTTTTTGAGAATACTTTTGACCATTTTACCCCACCTTGAAATCAGGGATGGGCACCATTTAAAATAAAATTCAAATTTGAATGATTTTCCACTCGAAAATTTATTTAAAAGCACGATTAAATACATTTTCGAATGGAAAACCACACGGAAAATATATTTAGAAACATAATTTAAATACTTTTTCGAATGGAAAACTATTCAAGTCCGAATTTTAGTTCGATATTGCCCATCCCTGCTTGAAATAATGATTCAAAGCTCTTTCTGAGTACCTTTGACCATTTTACGACCGTGCGGCATTTTTAAAACACTGTTGGCCATTTTACCCCATCTTGAAATGACGCCCATAAACCGCATTCGAGAACACCTTTGACTGATACGATCTGCGCAGTAAAAAAAATGTCTACTTTTTACAAAAAATTATTTTTCATAAACGTCCACAATTTTTTGTTTGTTAATTTTTTAGTTTTGCAAACAAGAGTACAAACTAAAATTGTCAATAATACAGGAAATGTAAGGACATGTTCGTATATTCAAATAAGTGACAAACAAGTTTGTCACATATTTAAGAAAATAATTTTAACGAAATTTCGCATTCCGATTTTACGAAATTATTTTTTTACTGTGTGTGTAGGTAAACATATCACCAGGTCAAAAACAATATGAAGTGACGGTACCAAGTTAGACTGAAAAAAAAAAAAAAAAAAAACAAAATTGGTATGACATTTAATGTACCGGACTGGGAGGGTTTTATGCAAAAACATGTACAATAAATTTCACATAAAATCGTGGTGAAAAATTAATGTTTGGTGTATTAAAAACATTTTAATACTTATTTTTAATAATGTACTTTAATTTCCCGACAATAGTACTTTGAATTCAATAATTTGCTCTGATTAAAGCAAATTATTAAATTCAAAGTAACATTAGTGATTACTAATAGTAATTAGTAATTACCCTATTAGCAATTACAATGACGAGGAATATTAATTTTTTTTTATCACAATTGTACATTGCAAATTTGATTTGTCAAAGTGAACAATTTTTTCTTGCACTCTACAAGGCGCGATTCTAATACCCATCGCACAATTAATGTTCGGTGTATCAAGAACATTGGAAATACTTTATTTTTCAATAGTGTACTTTAATTTCCCGACAAGAGTACTTTGATTTTAATAATTTGCTTTAATTACAATGAGGTGGAATATTAATTTTTCTAACACAACTGTACATTATAAATTTGATGTACCGAAATGAACAATTTTCTTTTTTTTTTTTTTTTTTTTTTGTTTGCACTGTACAACGCGCGATTCCAATGTCAATCACACCGTCGGCCTCCGGCGCGAGATAAATTTTGCATCGGCAGAGAAACGGCGACGGAACGAGTTAAATTCATAATACAACAAAACGTAGGCGGTACCAGCGTCGTCGCACCAAACGCCGATTTGAAGCGAAGATCGCGAAATTCAATTAAAATTATAATCATAAACCCGTTGTACCGGTGGCTCTGCTGTTCTGTGTCTCGTTTCCCCGCGCTCTCGAGTTTTCATGCACTATAATCTTTCGCGTCCCTTCATTATAGGTGGGGGCTCTCGTTCCCTTTCTCGAAAACGAACGCAACATCGCCGCGGCGAAAATTTAATTAATAGTACACCGCCCAGCGAGCGCCCCGCAGTTGTGCCAGTGTGAAAGGGAAAGAGGCGAGAGAAGGAACTCAATGAGATCACTATCTCATTAGTCGCGAGCGAGTTGAAAACGCCGACGAGTGGGTGAAAGGGAAAGAACAAAAAAAAAAAAAAACAAGAAACTCCGAGAGATTCGCGGTAGAATTGTAGAAGGCGTATGAAGATCGGAGATTCCGAGGAACACAGAAAGATACCGGAATGAGATGAGTGAGAGTTTGGATGAGATTTCAGTCGGATGAGACCCGCGGAGATGATGGTGGTTGCATCGTCTTAGGGGGTACCAACGGAGTAATGAAAAACTGGGCCATGTCAGCGCCTGTGCAGACTCCAGTTGAAAAGGAAGCGATGAGGCGCAGGTGCATTCTTGGCTGGTTTTAATGAGTTTTTTTTTTATGGCAAGTGATTTTGGGGTTTTGATAACGGAAGATTCGAGGATGTTGCGAACGAATTGATATTGGGGCGTAGCCACTAGTACGGCGCGTAGTCACTGCTACCCTGCGTATTCACTACTACTTTGCGTATTCACTACTACCCTGCGTATTCACTACTACTTTGCGTATTCGCTACTACCCTGCGTATTCACTACTATTGCGCGTAGTCACTACTACTTTACGTAGTCACTAGTACTTCGCGTAGTCACTACTACTCTGCGCAGTCACTACTACTGCGCGTAGTCGCTAGTACTTCGCGTAGTCACTACTACTCTGCGTAGTCACTGCTACCCCGCGTATTCACTACTACTTTGCGTATTCGCTACTACCCTGCGTATTCACTACTATTGCGCGTAGTCACTACTACTTTGCGTAGTCACTAGTACTTCGCGTAGTCACTACTACTCTATGCAGTCACTACTACTGCGCGTAGTCGCTAGTACTTCGCGTAGTCACTACTACTCTGCGTAGTCACTGCTACCCTGCGTATTCACTACTACTTTGCGTATTCACTACTACCCTGCGTATTCACTACTATTGCGCGTAGTCACTACTACTTTGCGTAGTCACTAGTACTTCGCGTAGTCACTACTACTCTGCCTAGTCACTACTACTGCGCGTAGTCGCTAGTACTTCGCGTAGTCACTACTACTCTGCGTAGGCACTACTACTGCGCGTAGTCATTAGTACTCTGCGTGGTCACTCCTCAAGAGCGGCCTCATGCTAATCTAAGCATAGGATGGCACTAGAACAGTCAAATTCTAACTGTCCCGGATCAAATTCGCCAAGAACCGCTCCAGGTCTTGATTAATCTAGGTCCCCCTAATGTTCAAAGTATCCCAATTGCCAACCCAGTCCCCAATTACTCCAAGTGTCCTGGACCAAAGTCTTCCCAACTGTTCTGCAGGCCAATCAAGTTCTGGGAAGGCACTACAATAGTCAAATTCTCAGTGCCCACGGATCAGTCTCACCAAGCGTCGTCCCAGGCCAATCAGGGCCTGGGCCGGTACCAAAACAACCAAATTCTCAGTGTCCCCGGATCAAACTATCTTCAAATACCAACCCAGGCCCCAACTACTCTAAGTTTCCTGGACCAAAGTCACCCCGACTGTACCGCAGGCCAATCAAGTTCTGGGAAGGCACTACAATAGTCAAATTCTAAGTGCCCACGGATCAGTCTCACCAAGCGTCGTCCCAGGCCAATCAGGGCCTGGACCGGTATCAAAACAACCAAATTCTCAGTGTCCCCGGATCAAACTATCTTCAAATACCAACCCAGGCCCCAACTACTCTAAGTTTCCTGGACCAAAGTCACCCCGACTGTACCGCAGGCCAATCAAGTTCTGGGAAGGCACTATAATAGTCAAATTCTAAGTGCCCACGGATCAGTCTCACCAAGCGTCGTCCCAGGCCAATCAGGGCCTGGACCGGTACCAAAACAACCAAATTCTCAGTGTCCCCGGATCAAACTATCTTCAAATACCAACCCAGGCCCCAATGACTCCAAGTGTCCTGGACCAAAGTCACCCCGACTGTACCGCAGCCCAATCAAGTTCTGGGAAGGCACTACAATAGTCAAATTCTAAGTGCCCACGGATCAGTCTCACCAAGCGTCGTCCCAGGCCAATCAGGGCCTGGGCCGGTACCAAAACAACCAAATTCTCAGTGTCCCCGGATCAAACTATCTTCAAATACCAACCCAGGCCCCAACTACTCTAAGTTTCCTGGACCAAAGTCACCCCGACTGTACCGCAGGCCAATCAAGTTCTGAGAAGGCACTACAATAGTCAAATTCTAAGTGCCCACAGATCAGTCTCAACAAGCGTCACCCGAGGTTAATCTAGGCCTGGGTTGGCACTAGAATGGTCAAATTCTCAGTGTCCCCGGATCAAAGTCTCCCATCCCAGGCTTCATTATTTCATCTCTTTCATGTGAAGATCACCCCTCAGAAAACTTGAACCCAGTCTCCACTTAGAAACCCGACCAAAGGACTTCTAACACTGTAAAAAGAAAGTACTTAACATACAATCCATTCCGACGATTTCTGCGGTCCATTCTGCCGCGCCATCATATACGAAAGGATAACAAAAAAAGGAAGGGTCTTCCAGTTTTGCCCCCTCTCCCCATACTTATATATATATAGATATAGACCAACGTATATTTATACGTACCTTCGAACGCAAATGCTTAGCAGTCGTCCATATGCGTTCCTCCATCGTCCTGTACACAGATCTTTCTGCAGTGTGTATTGCCAATGGTATTTGGGTATTTAACGGGCAACTCCACACCGGTGCGATACGCTGAGGGGGGGGGGGGGCGGAGGCGTTAACCCGAGGCTATATTTTATGGTTAGTCCCGTTAGCTGCCGTTTGCAGACGTTTTGCCGGCTAGTACATTTGAGGGTCCATCCAACCTCCATCTCTGTGTCTCGGTCACATATCTCTATCTCCATTCGTCCGTGTCCCAGCCTCTCGTTGTTGTTGTCCTTTCTCGTTCCAACCCCCACGTCGAACGTTTTCACCGCCCGCATCAAAGTCCTATCGTCTCCTCTCCGGTCTCTCGTTATCCACAATCTTCCCTGCCGATCGATGAAACAACCTTGTCGGGACGCTCCGCAAATCGAGATCGGGATGGATGGAGAGAAAAAAAAAAATTTCATCCCACGGGACGTACCGAAGCTGGTGGCAGAATACGAGAAAGTGGAACATGCCAAAATCAGGCGTTGCGACAGTTTTTTTTTTTTTTTTTTTTTTTTTTTTTGTTTCTTCACAATTTCCAATATTCTGTCAACAGGCGGTATGGTGAGGTCTATCGCGAAGTTTGAAACCGGGAATGACGAAGTTGATCGCTCGTTGAAAAATATTTGTTATAGCGTGGGAAAATAATGGGGAGCGAAGGGGAAATTATCAATTTTGGGTCGGGAGACAATTTTACGTACACTCACCTATTTTTACCTATTTTGGAAATTTTTCGAAAATATTTTCGGAATATTGAACAATATTTCTGAAATACTCTGAAAATGTTTTTTTTTTTTTTTTTTTGACCGCTCATAAATTTTGCATTGAAATGTTTCAGAAATGTTTCGCAAAAATGTTTTTAAAACATTTTTATGTTGGCAATATTGCCAATGTCTAATAGATATTTTACCAATATTGCAAAAATTGTTGTAATATGCTTGAAAAAACTTGGAAAGTTTTCAAAAATTCATTTCCAAATTATTTCCTCACCGTTTCAGAAATATTTCAGGTGCGTTGAAAGATCAAGTATATTTGTGAAATATTGCGTAAGATTTGGAGTATCGAAAACCTTTCTGAAATATTTAAGAAGTCTTACGTTTCGATGTTTTGGTAGAATATTTCAAAATATTACTTTCGTATTTCACAAATATTTCGTAATATTTGAAAGGTTGAAAAAGCTTCTAAAATATTTTCAATATATTTTGGGCTACATTTAGCCCGAAAATAAATTAAAACAATATGGATAAAATAAAAATAATAATAATAATAAAATAATATGGATAAAAACTACCGGTCATCTAAGAAAAATGGCCGATTTTTCGAGACTTTTTACTATAATAGTACCATTATATACCACTATATTATTAGTATAAATAGTTTACAAAAAGGAGACATAAAAAAAATTAATATATATATATTCTATGTACGATGTTATTATGCCACACATGTTATATGCTGGATCCTGGTTTTTACCATTATTACCTGAACTGAAAAAATTGTAAATATAAAAGGGTTCGTCCCGTCAATTAACTAAATAAAAAAATAAAAATAATATCACCGAATTTTTTTTTATAAATCCGGTACTTCCCATCATAGGTTATTATTAGTATAAATAGTTTTAGCATTATCAGTATAAATAGTTTATAAAAAGGAGACATAAAAAAATTAATATATATATATATATATTCTATGTACGATGTTATTATGCTACACATGTTATATGCTCGATCCTGGTTTTTACCATTATTACCTGAACTGGAAAAATTGTATATATAAAAGGGTTCGTCTCGTCAATTAACTAAATAAAAAAATAAACATAAAACCTCCGATTTTTTTTTATAAATCCGGTACTTCCCATCATAGGTTATTATGAGTATAAATAGTTTACAAAAAGGAGACATAAAAAAAATTAATATATATATATTCTATGTACGATATTATTATGCTACACATGTTATATGCTCGATCCTGGTTTTTACCATTATTACCTGAACTGAAAAAATTGTAAATATAAAAGAGTTCGTCCCGTCAATTAACTAAATAAAAAAATAAAAATAATATCTCCGATTTTTTTTTTATAAATCCGGTACTTCCCATCATAGGTTATTATTAGTATAAATAGTTTACAAAAAGGAGACATAAAAAAAAATTAATTTATATATATTCTATGTACGATGTTATTATGCCACACATGTTATATGCTGGATCCTGGTTTTTACCATTGTTACCTGAACTGAAAAAATTGTAAATATAAAAGGGTTCGTCCCGTCAATTAACTAAATAAAAAAATAAAAATAAAATCTCCGAATTTTTTTTATAAATCCGGTACTTCCCATCATAGGTGGCGTTACAGTTTCCCACCACCATCTGCGATGGTAATATGTTTCAAGCCTTACAGTCATTATTGCCAGATCCCTCTCTCAGTGTATGGATAATCGCCAATTAAATGCCGACATTTAAACTGCTATAGTGGCGTCGATTATTTCCGATTTTTTTTTTTTTTTTTTTTTTTTTTTTTTTTTTTTTTTTTTTTACGGTGGTCCATTTTGCTCCACCAGCAGTTTTGAGCCGCTCTCTTCCACAGTGTCGCGCGTAGATGGCCGCGGCATGTTAAGCGATTAATCCCGTTGATTGAATTTCAATTAGCTTGCTAATGACATCAGCGCGTCCCATAGCGCGACATACCGGCGATAACTACGATTCACATACCAACGGTAACCAACAAATGCAAAAATAAATTGCGAATGATTTTTTTTTTTTTTTTTTTTTTTTTTTAACAATCAAAATTCTTCCGTGTGTCGAGCTGATGGAAAAATTTTAACTCCGCTCGAATGATCAATTATTTGATCGAATGAATTTTTCGTAACGAAATACGGAGGAAGGGTGGAGTGTTCGAATTATTTAAAAATATTTTAGGTATCGGTGATATCGTTTTTTTTTTTTTTTACGATAAAAAGAGTCGCTCATTCATATTTTGTCCTGTTAACTTCTTTTTTGTCGACGAAGCCTAATTTTGACTAAAACAATTCTAATATTAACAGGAAAAAACATTGCGTATTTGTGTGGCATAAATTCTTAATTGTATATTAGTTTCCAAAAATTTGAGAATCTCCAATTTTTCCATTTCCAACATTAGAAAAAATAAAAATAAAAAAAAATACCTGGCAGGAGCCAATAACCATGTTCAAGATTCCACTCATCGCTGAGATCGTATAAATGTGTTCCGGTAATTTCTCGTGCCAAAGAAACTAGTGACGCAAGTTTCCCTGCCGAACAGAGATTATCGATGAATTATCGATGCTCTCTTGTCGATTATATTGGCAGGATGAGCTGCATCCACGGGGGATGAAAAAATCCCGAAATAACGTGTTCACTTGGTCGTTGACTCTCTCGGTTGGTTGAGAGATCCTGTCGAAGGGTGGTCTGCTCTTTGATGGATCGCAGTAGTAGTCTCAATATATATATATATATATATATATATATATATATATATTCGAGACGTTTATATATTATAGAGAGATATATTTTTTTTTCTGTAGTATTTTCGTACATCAATCCATACAGGATCGCCCCTGGAGGGTGAATGAGATTTCATCGAGCAATATACAGAATTTGGGGTGGTTTTTTTTCCCCTCAAGAATAATGACTGTGATAAAAGTAGGCGATGAAGAGAATAGATCATCACCCTCGCGGCACTGTAATACGACTTTATTTTACGTCGAAGAATCTAGCTTCGATGATCCCGTTCCTCCGAGGGTGAAGAGCGGGAGAGAATTGGAAATAAACGACGAAAAAAAGGCGGCTAGCACCGAATGAAATTATTTCGAGACGGGGCTGCGGATTTTGGGTCGGAAAAGTGTTCAACCGTATAGACGGTCGAAAACTGAACAAACTTTGTCTTTGGAAGATTTTTTTCCGAGCTACGGTTTTCGAGTTACGACGAGTCGAAGTTTCGGCCAATGCGGACGCTGCGCGACGCGCGCGCCATCTGCCGCGCGGACCTCATTGGTCGGGTTTTAAACGCTCGTAGCTCGAAAACCATGAATCGTAATGGATTTTGACAAAGGAAAAGTTTTGTCAGCTTTTAACAGAGAACGCGAATCTCACTTCTTTTTGACAGTTTGCAGACACCACATTAGACGATGTTCCAAAATTGAAAAAAATACTAGTATTACCGCATTTATCGCACGGCTCTATAAACCTGCATTTCTCAGTAACCCTAAAAAAAACCGAAAAGCACCTGCAGTATGTAAAAAATACAAAACCTCATATTACAGGTTGTCCCAAAATGAAAAAAAAAAAATGTTAGTATTTTCGCATTTATCGCACGGCTCTATAAATCCGCATTTCTCAGTAACCCTAAAAAATTCCAAAGCACCTACGATATGTAAAAAATACAAAGCTCATATTACACGTTGTTCCAAAATGGAAAATAGAAAAAAAATGCCAGTATTTTCGTATTTATCGCACGGTTCTATAAACCCACATTTCTCAGTAATCCTAAAAAAAAAAAAAAAAATCCTAAAGCCCGAATCGCATCGAAAGAATACAAAACCAGCCAAATGTTTCACATCGACGCGAAGCATCGGACCCAATTTTCTCCTCCCAAGCAGCCCACAACCACCAAAACTTGCCACATTCCCCTCCATAAATTCGTATCCTCATAAAAAAAAAAACAAAACAAATGGAATGAAACGAAGCCTGTAATGAATAGATTGATCGTATCGCGAAAACCGTCCGCTTCGCCCTCGGTAATTACTTACGTGCCGGAATTAAATCGTCGCTCCCACCCTCGCTAGGGGCGAGTTTTATGAAGCCTCCGACGGTATTATTATTCATTGTTCTCTTGTTTCATTAACATTAATTCCTCGGGTGGATCGAAAAATGCCTCCCCTTCATCCGGCTCATAATCCTCTCTCGTCCGTCCACGAGCTGGTTAATATATTCGTCGAGCGAATCGCACTCCTCGCCGATCGAGTTCTCCCAATGGTCTTTTTTTTTTTTTGGAGCGGTAAGGCCGGCATGTGAGTTGCAAGCGGCGCGTGCAATGCACGCTGTGTTGACCTGCCTCGGTGCTGTTGAGCTTGGAAATGGATCCGACCCTAATGGACATTGAATACGTAATGCTCAACGGCACTTGGCGAACCGGCTAAGCCTGGCTAAGCTTGGGTAAAGTGTTGACGAGGAGTCGAAGTGTCGACGGGGCCTCCCCATGTCCGCGTGTTTGCGTACTCTGGATACGGGGAGATGTGCGAGGCAAAGTGGAGCACCCAAGCAATTCCGCATCCCCGGTCACGATTAATATCCGAAAAGACTGTCGGTCGAACGGTAAGTAAATGTCCCAGTAATCGAGACATTTAGCAAAATTCTCAACTTCAATAAATTGTAACTGGCACATTAAGACGCCAATAAGTATCATTATAGGTTATAATGAATCGTTATACTCTTGTCAACAAATAGAACGCTTAACTTTTTTTCTGCCTTATCTTATTGTACAGAAAAATTAACATAAAACTGGCAATGTGCAAATGTACCGGTCATGGACATACTAAACCCTCAACGAAAAGAACTAAAGAACTTCAATAAATTGTAACTCCCACATTAAGACGTCAATACGTATCATTATAGGTTATAATGAATCGTTATACACTTGTCAACAAATAGAACGGTTAACTTTTGGTCTACCTTATCTTATTGTACAGAAAAATTACCATAAAACTGGCAATGTGCAAATGTACCAGTCATGGACATACTAAACCCTCAATGAAAAGAACTAAAGAACTTCAATAAATTTCAACTCGCACATTAAGACGCCAATAAGTATCATTATAGGTTATAATGAATCGTTATACTTTCGTCAACAAATAGAACGCTTAACTTTTGGTCTACCTTATCTTATTGTACAGAAAAATTAACATCATACTGGCAATGTGCAAATGTACCAGTCATGGACATACTAAACCCTCACTGAAAAGAACTAAAGAACTTCAATAAATTTTAACTCGCACATTAAGACGTCAATAAGTATCATTATAGGTTATAATGAATCGTTATACACTTGTCAACAAATAGAACGGTTAACTTTTGGTCTACCTTATCTTATTGTACAGAAAAATTAACATAAAACTGGCAATGTGCAAATGTACCGGTCATGGACATACTAAACCCTCAACGAAAAGAACTAAAGAACTTCAATAAATTGTAACTCCCACATTAAGACGTCAATACGTATCATTATAGGTTATAATGAATCGTTATACACTTGTCAACAAATAGAACGGTTAACTTTTGGTCTACCTTATCTTATTTTACAGAAAAATTACCATAAAACTGGCAATGTGCAAATGTACCAGTCATGGACATACTAAACCCTCAATGAAAAGAACTAAAGAACTTCAATAAATTTCAACTCGCACATTAAGACGCCAATAAGTATCATTATAGGTTATAATGAATCGTTATACTTTCGTCAACAAATAGAACGCTTAACTTTTGGTCTACCTTATCTTATTGTACAGAAAAATTAACATCATACTGGCAATGTGCAAATGTACCAGTCATGGACATACTAAACCCTCACTGAAAAGAACTAAAGAACTTCAATAAATTTTAACTCGCACATTAAGACGTCAATAAGTATCATTATAGGTTATAATGAATCGTTATACTCTTGTCAACAAATAGAACGCTTAACTTTTTTTCTGCCTTATCTTATTGTACAGAAAAATTAACATAAAACTGGCAATGTGCAAATGTACCGGTCATGGACATACTAAACCCTCAACGAAAAGAACTAAAGAACGTCAATAAATTGTAACTAGCACATTAAGACGTCAATAAGTATCATTACGGGTTAGAATGAATCGTTATACACTTGTCAACAAATAGAACGCTTAACTTTTGGTCTACCTTATCTTATTGTACAGAAAAATTAACATAAAACTTGCAATGTGCAAATGTACCAGTCATGGACATACTAAACCCTCAATGAAAAGAACTAAAGAACTTCAATAAATTTTAACTCGCACATTAAGACGTCAATAAGTATCATTATAGATTACAATGAATCGTTATACACTTGTCAACAAATAGAACGCTTAACTTTTGGTCTACCTTATCTTATTGCACAGAAAAATTAACATAAAACTTGCAATGTGCAAATGTACCAGTCATGGACATACTAAACCCTCAATGAAAAGAACTAAAGAACTTCAATAAATTTCAACTCGCACATTAAGACGCCAATGAGTATCATTATAGGTTATAATGAATCGTTATACTCTTGTCAACAAATAGAACGCTCAACTTTTGGTCTACCTTATCTTATTGTACAGAAAAATTAACATAAAACTGGCAATGTGCAAATGTACCAGTCATGGACATACTAAACCCTCAACGAAAAGAACTAAAGAACTTCAATAAATTGTAACTCGCGCATTAAGGCGTCAATAAGTATCGTTACGGGTTAGAATGAATCGTTATACACTTGTCAACAAATAGAACGCTTAACTTTTGGTCTACCTTATCTTATTGTACAGAAAAATTAACATAAAACTGGCAATGTGCAAATGTACCAGTCATGGACATACTAAACCCTCAACGAAAAGAACTAAAGAACTTCAATAAATTGTAACTCGCGCATTAAGGCGTCAATAAGTATCGTTACGGGTTAGAATGAATCGTTATACACTTGTCAACAAATAGAACGCTTAACTTTTGGTCTACCTTATCTTATTGTACAGAAAAATTAACATCATACTGGCAATGTGCAAATGTACCAGTCATGGACATACTAAAACCTCAACGAAAAGAACTAAAGAACTTCAATGAATTGTAACGCGCACATTAAGACGTCAATAAGTATCGTTACAGGGTATGATGAATCATTACACCCTTGTCAACAAATAGAACGCTTAACTTTTGGCCTACCTTATCTTATTGTACAGAAAAATTAACATAAAACTTGCACAGTAATCAACCCGTGTATGATCCAGTGATCGACAGCCATATTTTATTCTTATACACAGGAGACTCAATTGCTCACTAATAAAAATGACGAGTACCTGCACTTCCCATCATATTTTTATTTTTTTTTACCTGGTGCAGTGGCCGAAAGTGAGAAAGGTCTCGAATTGTACGCACCAAAAATCTTTCAATTTTTTGACGATTTTTTTCTTTTTTTTTAAAATGAACTGCCACGTATTTCGACGTATTTTTTCCCCGCTGAACACGAATCCGCTGCGAATCGGGCGTGAATCGTATGAACAACCACGGCGTTCAATCTAGCATCTATTTGATCAGAAGAACCGCTTCCTGAAATGTTAATTCTGAATATCTTGATTAATCGATATTTAAAGAACTTATTTTCGCGTCTACAGCTGTAGGTATATAAAATTATTTAGTTGAATGAAGTAACTTTCATAGGTGCGCATAAATAAAAATTTGTTTCGCACAATAAAAAAAAAAAAAACCACCCCACTTAAATAATCAGAATTCTAATGCAATGATTTATTTAAATGTAATAAACCATTTATCTGGCTGCAGCAACTGACATTAGATAGTTCCAAATAAAACAAAAAAAAATCCCTTGCACAAAACACCAACGGGGACTCCTTACTGGGGTATTTTGGCACCCCAAGCGTGCTGCGTTAGCGTTCTGTCTAAACGAAACTAAATTGACGTGGCCGTTCCAAGTCGAATTTCTAATGTCAAATTCCACTTCGGTAGTGCAGTTTGAATACCGTCTGGGGTACTTTTGTACCCCATACGTGGGTTCCAGGTTTAATAAACGCCATTCGAAGGTCGAAATTTATTTGATTTTAATATTAATTTTTTCGGAGCGCGCATCTCACCCTCCGCGTTCCGATGAGTCACGACTTTCTCCGCGCCGAATGCAAAGCGGCCCGCCATAGCTCGAAGCTCCGAGCCGTAAAGACCCTCAAAAATCCTTCGAGCAATCCCCACCGTTCTTTCCACCCTCCGAATTCAGTCCGCACGCACTCCGTCGCCTTTTAAAAAAAATCTTGAAGAAAAAAAAATAAATAAATAAAAAAAATACTCCCTCAACGAGCTCTCGCCATCCCCGCAATTCGGCACTTCAAACCACTTCGGTCCTCTCGCGCCCTTATTTTTTTTTCCTTATTTTTTTCCTCGGTTTCTTTATCCTATCCTTTTCACACTCGTCCGCGAAAGTGGGGGCTCTCCGGAGACCGATGCTTCGCACTAGGGGAGAGTGGGGCAAAATGGGACAGTGGGAGGGCAAAATGGGATAACGGGGCAAAACACAATTTTCGCCATCCAGAGAAACGATTTATTGCATTTAAATAAATCAGTGCATTAGAATTCCGATTATTCAAACGGAATCTTTTCTTTAATTTGTGCGGTACAAATTTTTATTTATGTGTACCTATGAGAGTTACTTCATTAAGGATAATTTTATTAATCTACAGTTGTTTTATTAACCTACGTAAAAATTAAAGATTTAAATGAGCGTTTCTTCCGATCAAATGCTAGATTTAACCCTATAGCTTATGTATCTTTTTTTTCCACCTTCTGACTTCCGATTATTCAAACGGAATCTTTTTTTTTATTTGTGCGGTACAAATTTTTATTTATGTGTACCTATGAGAGTTACTTCATTCAAGATAATTTTATTAATCTACAGTTGTTTTACTAACCTACGTAAAAATTAAAGATTTAAATAAGCGTTTCTTCCGATCAAATGGATGCTAGATTTAACCCTATAGGTTATGTATCTTTTTTTTTTCCACCTTCTGACTTCCGATTATTCAAACGGAAACTTTTTTTTTATTTGTGCGGTACAAATTTTTATTTATGTGTACCTATGAGAGTTACTTCATTCGAGATAATTTTATTAATCTAGAGTTGTTTTACTAACCTACGTAAAAATTAAAGATTTAAATGAGCGTTTCTTCCGACCAAATAGATGCTAGATTTAACACTGTAGCTTATGTATCTTTTTTTTCCCACCTTCTGACTCATGACTGGGGTACATATGTACCCCACGCGTTTCTTCGACGTACAATGGTCTTATGGGCAGTCAATGGGTCTTGCTACGCATGAATCTCTTAGTTTTTTTTTTTCATAAGGAAGAGAATGGTATGTGGAAAATTTGATTTTATCAAGGAGATCGTTCGGTTGCGTACTACCAAAGAGCGTGATTCATGCGCAATTCAAAGAGAATTTCGTCAACTTTCTGATCGAATAAAAATCTGAAAAAATTCAATCATACGGAAGATCCTAAGAAGACTACTTTTCCATAATAATAGTCCCAAAAAGTGATTAATAAATTAGTGAAAAAAAAAATCATTGTTTAACGAATTAGTCGTTAAACTAATTTTTTTCTTTAGCTCAAATTTATTCGATAATTTTTTTTTGAATACTCATAAATTTTTTAAGAATTTTTTCTAATACTCAAAAATTCGTGATTTTTTATCTATAAAAAAATCTATAAAAAATGTGATTTTTCATAAAATTCATAAGTATTAAAAAAAAAATTATTCAGTCAATTTGGGCTAAAGAAAAAGTTAGTTTACCGAATAATTCGTTGAGCAATGATTTTTTTTTTTTTACTAATTTGTTAATAACTTTTTGCAATTGTTATAATGGCAAATTAATCTTCGTGACACCTTCTGAATGGTTGATATTTTCTGCAGATTTTTATTCCGTCAGGAAGGCGTCGAAATTCGTTGTGAATTGCACGTGAATCGCACTCATTGGTAATGCGCAACGAGACGACCTCCTCAATATTTAGGGGGTGAAAATCACCCTTAAGGGCCAAAGAGTAACGAAAAAAAAAAAAAAAAATTGTAGTTCCTTTAAAAATCGTCCGATTTTCAAATCGCCAACGCCATTTTATAGGGGACACATCAGGCTACAAGGAAAAAAAAGTCCCATTGCATTCCGTTCAAAAAGTCTACTGATAGTGCAAATGATTTATCAGCAAGATGTTAGCAGTGATTTTCGATCATACAAGTATGTTACAAATGTCGGCGTGATTATATGGATGTGTGGCAACCGTGTCTGCTAACGAGTCATCGACCTTCAGCCCTTCATTCGTCCCTTCATCAGCCCTTCAACTCTATCAAAAAGTCCATTTACTTGGACCTTTGAGAATAGAGAAAAAATCGAAAACTTGTAACATGCAAAGAATCAATGAAAAAGCAAACAAAATTGGTTTTTGCATGGGTTTTAACATTTATTTGGCAGAGAATAAATTTGATTTGTTGTAAGGAAACCTTTTCTCTGAGTCCAATAACTTTTGGATGGTGACGATTGAAAACGGTGTTGAAAATCCGACTACATCCGGTTGGGACAAAATGGCGCACACCCAGAAAAATCATTTATTTGACCGACAACAGCAAATTAATATTTGTTCGGCTCAAATCAATATTTTGATTGATTTTAATATTTATTTATATCAAATAAATATTTATTTAAATTAAATACATTTTTATTTAAATTAAGTACATTTTTATTTAAATTAAATCAATTTTTATTTACTTTAAGTAAATTTTTATTTACATCAAATAAATCATTATTCTAATAAAGTAAATAGTTACTTGACCCAAATAAATATTTATTTGCGGTGGGCCCGTCAAGTAAATTATTTTTTATGTCGGATCAAAAATTTACACTGTAAACATTTTTTTTTTGAAAATTACTGAACAGTATCGGAAGCTTTTTTTTTACATAAACTGCTTCTAAAATTTAAAATACATATGCGTTGGAATTTTACAGTAAAATTAGCATATCCGATGGAAATTTCTTGTAAATTTCAGGCGAAAGATCTGTAATCTTAATATCTCGTATTGCAAACACACAGTAAAAGTACATTAATGTTCAATTAATGTAAATAATGTAAGGACATTTCAATTTTCCGTAAATTAAATTTACAATTTTTTTTTTTTTTTTTTACAGTGTACTGAAAGATTGGAGTTTCGCCCCACCGTGCCATTTCGGCCCGCTCTCACGTGCGACAGGCACGCGCGCGCCTCGGGGTTGGAAAGCGTTCGGGTTGACTGTTTGAATGACCGACGCAAACATAGGAAAGCGACGTCGTCGTTGAGGGATCGTATTCTCTGGCCCCGATCTTTGGCGACGTCGAGCACCGCGGAGGCGTTTTCTGTACAGACCGACAAGTCGCGAAGCCCGCGCGCGTATTTGCATTCAATTTCGTCGGAGGGTGCTCATTCTTCTCGCGGTCCCCTGGGGCGCGAAATGGGGCGACTCGGCCGGAGGAAATCGTCGAGGATCCTGGACAGCGAGCTCGTCTAGAAGCACCGTCGTACCTTGCGGGACTTCGGGCCGTCCGGCTAAGCGAGTTTTCGCTAGACAAACATTGGCATTAGTAAGGACAATGGGACGAATCCTTCTTGTCCGCGTTTCCTCCGAAGACCCAACGCTCCTTGGAGCTCCCGACGATGGCTCCGCACTTCCGGCTTGACTTTTGAAACTCTTCGCCGTAGGGACGAAGTTTTTTTTTTTTTTTTTTTTTTTTTTTTTTTTTTTTTTTTTTTTTTTTTTTTTTTTTTTTTTTTTTAGGTGGACAAATTGAATCGAAATTTTCGTATGGTTTTGTCATGGTTTAACTTTATTCGCGAAGGTTCTTCTGTGATGAAGCATTTTTTTCTGTACTGATGGCGGCTTTCTCGTGGAGGAAACTTCGCGAATAAAGGAATGTTACGAGAATGCTGTGTGGAAAATTTTTATTTGCAAGTTTTGTAAGGAAGCGATGTGAAAATTTCAATTTCAAAACTTTCACAGATAGAAAAATAATTTATTTGACGACCACCGTTTATTTAGATTAAGTGAGATATTTATTTGATTTAAGTGAATAGTTACTTAAATAATATAAATATTCTTTTAAATCAAACGAATATTTCACTTAATCTAAGTAAAGGGTGGCCGTCAAATTAATTATATTTCTGGGTGCGTGAGGAAGCGATATGAAAATTTCATTTTCATATAGCTTTCTTGTAATTTTCCTTTATTTGCCAAGATTCTTCTGTGAGAAAGCCTTTTCTGTATTGTTGGCTTCCTCGTCGAGGAAGCTTAGCGAATAAAGGAACATTATGAGAAAGCAGTATGAAAATTTTAATTTGCAAGTTTTACGAGGAAGCGATATGAACATTTTTATTTGCAACTTTTATGAGGAAGCCAGTTGAAAATTTCGATTTTCAACTTTTATGAGGAAGCCAGATGAAAATTTCGATTTTCAATTTATATGTGAAAACGATGTGAAAATTTCAATTTTCAACTTTTATGAAGGAGCGATGTGAAAATTTCAATGTTCAACTTTAATGAGGAAGCGATGTGAAAATTTCAATGTTCAACTTTAATGAGGAAGCGATGTGAAAATTTCAATTTTCAACTTTTATGAGAAAGGTATGTGAAAATTTCAATTTTCAACTTTTATGAGGAAGCCAGATGAAAATTTCGATTTTCAATTTATATGAGAAAACGATGTGAAAATTTCAATTTGGACTTTTATGAAGAGGCGATGTGAAAATTTCAATGTTCAACTTTAATGAGGAAGCGATGTGAAAATTTCAATTTTCAACTTTTATGAGGAAGCCAGATGAAAATTTCGATATTCAATTTATATGAGAAAACGATGTGAAAATTTCAATTTGGACTTTTATGAAGAAGCGATGTGAAAATTTCAATGTTCAACTTTAATGAGGAAGCGATGTGTAAATTTCAATTTTCAACTTCAATGAGGAAGCGATGTGTAAATTTCAATTTTCAACTTCAATGAGGAAGCGATGTGAAAATTTCAATTTTCAACTTTTATGAGAAAGGTATGTGAAAATTTCAATTTTCAACTTTTATGAGGAAGCCAGTTGAAAATTCGATTTTCAACTTTTATGAGGAAGCCAGATGAAAATTTCGATTTTCAATTTACATGAGACAACGATGTGAAAATTTCAATTTGGACTTTTATGAAGAAGCGATGTGAAAATTTCAATGTTCAACTTTAATGAGGAAGCGATGTGAAAATTTCAATTTTCAACTTTAATGAGGAAGCGATGTGAAAATTTCAATGTTCAACTTTAATGAGGAAGCGATGTGTAAATTTCAATTTTCAACTTCAATGAGGAAGCGATGTGAAAATTTCAATTTTCAACTTCAATGAGGAAGCGATGTGAAAATTTCAATTTTCAACTTTTATGAGAAAGGTATGTGAAAATTTCAATTTTCAACTTTTATGAGGAAGGCAGTTGAAAATTCGATTTTCAACTTTTATGAGGAAGCCAGATGAAAATTTCGATTTTCAATTTACATGAGAAAACGATGTGAAAATTTCAATGTTCAACTTTAATGAGGAAGCGATGTGAAAATTTCAATTTTCAACTTTAATGAGGAAGCGATGTGAAAATTTCAATTTTCAACTTTTACGAGAAAGGTATGTGAAAATTTCAATTTCAACTTTTATGAGGAAGCGATATGCAAATTTCATTTTCATATAGCATTCTTATAATTTTCGTTCATTCGCGAAGGTTCTTCTATGAGGAAGCATTTTCTGTATTGTTGGCTTCCTCATAGAGGAAGCTTTGCGAATAAAGAAACATTTTAAGAAAGCCATACAAAAATTTAAATTTGCAAGTTTTATGAGGAAGCCAAATGAAAATTTCAATTTCCAGCTTTTATGAGGAAGCGATTTGAAAATGTTAATTTTCAATTTTTTTCAATGTTAACGTCGTGTATGACATTTATGCAAAACAACTGGCTCCCTTCAGCGCGAAAAATACACCAACAATTTTTTTTTTTTTTTAGTTTTTACCAATTTGTTTTTAACATAACTTGTTACCAACTTTTTGGCATTATTATCATTATGCAAAATCAAAGGTCTATGACATAATTAATATGGCTGATTTTTTTTCACATTTTTGGCACATCGCGAAGTACCGAAATTTTGATCGAATAAATCTTTTGGTTAGGAATTTATGTGCGATGCATCCTTAAAATAGTTTGCTACGCCGACGGACATTTTTGTTGTATCCTAAGGTATGAAAATCATATTCGCAGACAATAATTAATCAATCGATTTTTTTTTTTTTCGATTTTTACAATACTTTCCATCATTATAATCTTCGTATTTGACGAAAGAGTAAGTAAAGAAACTATGTCGAAGAGGTGTTGCGCTGAATCCGCGCAAGCGAGGATTCTCGAACTAAAAGTTTTAAGGGCCGTATGTGCGAGATTCTTGTCCGCCGCGTTCGATCGTCGAGTTATCGAGGTCGTTGGCGAAAGATCGGAAAGTCGGAGAATTGCAAAAAAAAAAACTTTCCAAACCAAAAAAAGTATCCGCGTCGCCTGCAACGAAGAGAGTCGGATGAAGGAATCGACGAGCAAAAAAAAAAAAAAAAAAAAAAAATGATTGGGGTAAAACTGCTTGAAAAAAAAAAATGCTGTAAAGCTGTTTCTTTTTTCGCACGATGTGAACAAGCCTGCGTGTGTAAAGTGCAGCAAACGAATATTGACGCCGAGAATTCCTCGGGATTCGTCGACACCAAAGTCGGGAGGGTTCGCGAAAACGTCAAACGTTCAACAGAGAGAAGCTGGAGAAGTCCGTACTGTTATATTTGTAGTCCCGCGGGCGCTCCCGAGCGGGAGCGGGAACGTTACGTTTAATTAACATGGAAAGGTGTAAATTGTAAGTGAGAGATATCAAACGAAAATAGACCGCTCTCTGCTTATGTATCTCAAATGTCTCATTCCAGCGTCAAAAAGTTGGCAAACATTTTGCGTTACGATTTTTCTTTAGTTATTATTCGTTCGTATGTAGATGAAAAAGAAGCACACTTAGAATAAGAAAGAAACTGTAAAGAAACTGTAAAGAAACTGTAAAGAAACCGTAAAGAAACCGTAAAGAAACTGTAAAGAAACCGTAAAGAAACCGTAAAGAAACCGTAAAGAAACCGTAAAGAAACCGTAAAGAAACCGTAAAGAAACCGTAAAGAAACCGTAAAGAAACCGTAAAGAAACCGTAAAGAAACCGTAAAGAAACCGTAAAGAAACCGTAAGGAAACTGTAAGGAAACTGTAAGGAAACCGTAAGGAAACCGTAAGGAAACCGTAAGGAAACCGTAAGGAAACCGTAAGGAAACCGTAAGGAAACCGTAAGGAAACCGTAAGGAAACCGTAAGGAAACCGTAAAGAAACCGTAAAGAAACCGTAAAGAAACCGTAAAGAAACCGTAAAGAAACCGTAAAGAAACCGTAAAGAAACCGTAAAGAAACTGTAAGGAAACTGTAAGGAAACTGTAAGGAAACCGTAAGGAAACCGTAAGGAAACCGTAAAGAAACTGTAAAGAAACTGTAAAGAAACATCACAAACGATCACAGACGATCACAGACGATCACAGACGATCACAGACGATCACAGACGATCACAGACCGTCACAGACCGTCACAGACCGTCACAGACCGTCGCAGACCGTCACAGACCGTCACAGACCGTCTCAGACCATCGCAGACCATCGCAGACCATCGCAAACCATCGCAAACCATCGCAAACCATCGCAAACCATCACAAACGATCACAAACGATTATGGTATCCTCAGAGAGGCGCTAAAGACTTCGAAACTTTTCTTCAAATTTCTTTCCAACGTTACTACCAAAGCAACATCTTGTCACAAACGTCAAAAGGCCTTTTCATCTATCCACTGGCCTCCTATCAATTGTCCACTTATTTCCGTGACTTATCGTGACATTAAACGACAACAAAAAACTTTTTTCCACTCTTTAACCACGGTTACACTAAGTGTGTTCAAACAAACTATCTCGCCCGAGAATTTTCGTTATTCTTGATAATTTCGTGAGACAGAGCGGTGCATTCTCATTGTCGACTTGTATAAATATAAAATACTCACGGAGACAATTCGTCCCGACGGCAGGAAATGAAAGCTCGTACCCCCGTTCCCCCGCAAACTCAATTTCGTTCGTTCGCCCGTGGAATCGAGACTCGGATTTGAAAAGCCTCGGTGTCATTCCAGCTGCAGCGGCCGAGGCTTTGCCCGAAGGGAGAAACGAGAGCGAAATTGGCAAGGGCGAGAGACGGCCGCGAACAAGGAACGACGACCGAGGAACGGAGAAAGTGACAAAGAGCCACCGACCGGAAGTTTGCCGAGATGCTACATAGATCTAGAACCGGACGGACGGACGGACGGACGGACCGGGAAAAACAAATTACCTTGGCTGTCGCGGATACGCGAGATTTTTTTTTTTTTTTTTTTGAATAATTATCAGGACACTGAAAGTGGGTCGCTCGAGGCAGCCAATTTTTTTATGTCCGTCGTAAAAGAACTGTAAATGATGGAAGAGATCTCTCGTTGATATAGTTTTTTTTTTTTTAATTTTTTTTTATCACATGGGAAGGGACAGTTTTGAAAAGTCTGTTCTTACCGTGGGGATTTTCATTTAATTAATAATTCAATCAACCCTTATCGATATCTTTATTTATTACGAGAGCACTTGTTCAGATAGCAGCAAAGATTATATTTCATTAAACTGAAAACGACAAACTGATTTCCCATTTAGATCTTTGAACGGAGAAAGGCTTAGTTACATTTTTAATTTTGAATGTCGCAACTAGACGATATTTAAAGAAGTTGTTTTTGCCCATACAGCTGCGGGTTAATATAATTTTTTGCAAACGAATTGAAATAACTCTTGCAGGTGCGCACAAATAAAAATAAAAAAAAATCCCATTTGTATAATCGGAATTCCAATGCATTGATTTATTTAAATGTAATAAACCATTTCTCTGTGTGTAATAACCAATGGTGACCATTAAAAAAATTGTATAGTTACCGATGGAAAATTGAATGGTTATAATTGGGAAATTAAATGGTTCTTCTTCTTCTACTTCAAACAATCGGGTTGGAAACAATTTAACGGTATCCGTTGGGAAATTGAATGGTTATCATGGAAAATTAAATGGTTCTTCTTCTTCTTCATACTATTTAGTTGGAAAAATTAAATGGTTACCGTTGGGAAATTGAATGTTTATCGTGGAAAATTAAATGGTTCTTCTTCTTCTACTTCAAACAATCGGGTTGGAAACAATTTAACGGTATCCGTTGGGAAATTGAATGGTTATCATGGAAAATTAAATGGTTCTTCTTCTTCTTCATACTATTTAGTTGGAAAAATTAAATGGTTACCGTTGGGAAATTGAATGGTTATCGTGGGAAATTAAATGGTTCTTCTTCTTCTACTTCAAACAATCGGGTTGGAAAAAATTTAACGGTATCCGTTGGGAAATTGAATGGTTATCATGGAAAATTAAATGGTTCTTCTTCTTCTTCATACTATTTAGTTGGAAAAATTAAATGGTTACCGTTGGGAAATTAAATGGTTCTTCTTCTTCTTCAAACTATTTAGTTGGGAAAAGTAAATGGTTACCGTTGGGAAATTGAATGGTTATCGTGGGAAATTAAATGGTTCTTCTTCCTCTACTTCAAACAATTGGCTTGGAAAAAATTTAACGGTATCCGTTGGGAAATTGAATGGTTATAATTGGGAAATTAAATGATTCTTCTTCTTCTTCAAACTATTTAGTTGGGAAAAGTAAATGGTTACCGTTGGGAAATTGAATGGTTATCATGGGAAATTAAATGGTTCTTCTTCTTCTACTTAGAACAATCGGGTTGGAAACAATTTAACGGTATCCGTTGGGAAATTGAATGGTTATCATGGAAAATTAAATGGTTCTTCTTCTTCAAACTATTTAGTTGGGAAAAGTAAATGGTTACCGTCGGGAAATTGAATGGTTATCATGGGAAATTAAATGTTTCTTCTTCTTCTTCTTCAAACTATTTAGTTGGGGAAATTAAATGGTTACCGTTGGGAAATGGAATGGTTATCATTGAGAAATTAAATCGTTAACGTTGGGAAATTGAATGGTTATCACTGAGAAATTAAATCGTTAACGTTGGGAAATTGAATGGTTATCATTGAGAAATTAAATGGTTAACGTTGGGAAATTTAATGGTTATCATTGAGAAATTACATGGTTAACGTTGGGAAATGGAATGGTTATCATTGAGAAATTGAATGGTTAACGTTGAGAAATTGAATGGTTATCATTGAGAAATTAAATGGTTAACGTTGAGAAATTGAATGGTTATCATTGAGAAATTAAATGGTTAACGTTGGGAAATTGAATGGTTATCATTGAGAAATTAAATGGTTACCGCTTGGCAATTGAAGGTTTACCATTGAGAAATTAAATGGTTACCGTTTGGGAGATCGAATGTTTGTCCGAATGGTGCGCCAATTCACCATTACACATATTCCAATCGTTATCCCAATGGTTATTCTCTTAACAGCAACCAATGGCTCATTCCCATGAGGATTAGCCGATTAAAGGATTGAGAACATCAAATGACATTAAAATAAGTCAAATAAAAATTTATTATAATACACATACGGAGTATAATTAGTAAAGTCCGTTAAAGGACATTAAAAGAAGTCAAATCCTTGTAATTCATAGGTACATTTTATTCCTTCGCAAGGAAACAAATACCGCATTAAATTTTTATTTCTTTTCAAGAATTTTCAACTTTTTTTATAAAAAAAAAAAAAAAAACAAATATTACCGTCGTTACATCCTCGGCATTTTTTGCATCAATCTAAAGGGACGAAAGGAACGGTTCGGGCCATAAAATTTCTGGATTCCGTGCAAAACTTTTCGTCATCGCGGAGCGTAAAGAAGGGCTCCTTCGCCATCGAATGAGGTCACAAGCGCGGTTCACATGTGCGCAAAGTTGACCCCGTGGCCTCGAGGCCTCTCGCTCGAAATTTTAATATTTAAAAAACCCTCGCGCACTCTCGCTCGCCGAAGGCATGCAGGAAACTCGACAAAAGCGTCGTACTGCAGTGAAACGATGAAAAAAAAAGAAGAAAAAAAACAAAAAAAAAATTGACCGTAGCGAATACGCAATTTTTCATAATTCTCCTGGACGAGGCTCTTACATTATTTTTGCTCCCCTACGAGCTCGGCAAGAGCACTTTAGAGAGTACAACAATTTTCTATTGTCGACCGTCCGAGCTGCCGGCCAAGAATGACAAAATGCGAGGGCGTTGAAAAAAAAAAAAAGGATTTTATTCAACGGCGAAGATTTAGCGTGGCAATCAGAGATTAAAGTCGGAGTTCAACTTCGCTCTGCGATAATCCAATTCTGGAGCGAGAAGACGAAGACGGAAGTCTCAACGGCTCGGGGAAAGGATACAAAATTATCTCTTGTCTAATTGAAAAATCGTATGATTCTGCGGGTATTTTCAGCTGAGAATTATCGGCGCTGGAGAACGTGCGATTCGTTTCGAGAAATCTTGCAAATTCGCGGCGTGCCTGAGTTAGGAGTGGATTAGTCAAGATATATCGTGCGCATGTGGCCGAGCTGAGCAGTATTTTAAGTGCATTATTCATTTTAATTACATTTTAATTACAGTTTAATTACATTTTAATTACATTTTAATTACATTTTAATTACATTTTAATTACATTTTAATTACATTTTAATTACATTTTAATTACATTTTAATTACATTTTAATTACATTTTAATTACATTTTAATTACATTTTAATTACATTTTAAATACGTATTTTAATTACTCAAATACTTTTCTGGTGTTTTGAGTACATTTAGGGATTTTTAAGTACAATAGACAAAATACTTTTGCGTCTTTTGCTTCCTTATAGAGGAAGCTTTGTTATGGTGAAAATGTTTGTTTTCGGGATTTTAAGGAAAACGTGTTCAGAATATTCTAAAACATCGAAAAATCACATTTAGAAAAAATGTCCGGATGCGCGTGTGCGTGCGCGTGCGCGTGCGCGTGCGCGTGTGTGACTCAAACGCGAAAAATTAAAATCGCTATAACTCGAGAATGCCTCGACCGATCAAGCTGAAATTTTGCACACGGCATGAGTGGTCAATAGTCGCTGTTTCTGCAAAATTTTATCAAAAAATGTTCAGTTGTTTTTTTTTGTACGCCATTTTTAATTTCATCGAAAATACCTGTGCGCGCTCTAGCTCCTACAATTTTTTTAGCTATATGTGTAAAAAGTCGTACACAGATGGACCATGATCGCCCGATGAATTTTGAATACTCTCTACGTACGTGAGAGTATATTCTGGAATTTTTTTAAGAAAAATGAAACATTACGTATTGGCTGAAAAAAAAATGTTCGTCTATTTTTCATAGAAATGGACGTTTATTGCATTAAAAAAAAAAAAAATCTACAAAATTTTCTTTTCGAAGCTTCATTCAAAACTGCAACTTTTATGATTCAAACTTTTTTTTTGTATGACTAATAGTTTTTAAGATATAGAGAGTTTTTAAAAAAGTTCCATTCTTCGATACCTTAAAAATTTTTAAAAACCCCTTGTAAATAATCATGAATTGTGGTGAAATCGCAACTTTTTTGAAGAGGGTCGGATTTTTGACCGTTAGATTTCACATGGAATACCTCATATATATATATATAATAACAATACAGTTTTGAGTGTTTACGGTGCGACGGATTTTCGGCTCGAATATACTGCTTCGCAAAGCAGAACGACGTCGCTAGCTTCAGTCCAATTAGAAATTCCTAATGACGTAGTTTGGAGGGTGTCGAGAATCTCCGAGCGACATGTCGGGGGATCTTGACAAACGACTCGGGACGCTCCCGTGCATTTTCACACTCTGCGTAATATCGCGATATCGGCGAGGCTCCGCGAAGGACCCCGGGGAATTTTCGGGGCCTATCGTTGAGGGTGAGTGCAAAGCTGGCGGCGGATCCTCCTTCCCTAGCCTTAATAACCACGGAGCCACTGGCGTCACCCGACGAACTTTACCCTCGGCCGTTCGACCGACGACGCGATCAGTTACGAGAAAGATAGCCAAGAGCCATCACCTCACGGCGATGACAAAAAGAGTGGCGGAGCATCAAGAACGTCATTTCCGATGATTCATTACGATCTTGACCTCTGGCTGTTATCGATCTTCTTTCTTTTCTAAACAAACACGAAGTATGCGAGGAGAAAAAGAAATGTGATCAAAATGTTATTTATGTAATTTAGAATGCTAAAAAGCAAGTCCCTCAAAAAGTCCTACAACAAGTCCTGCAACAAGTCCTAGAACGAGTCCTACAACAAGTCCTGCAACAAGTCCTACAACGAGTCTTACAACGAGTCCTACAACAAGTCCTACAATAAGTCCTACAATAAGTCCCACAACAAGTCCCGCAACAAGTCCCACAAGTCCCACAACAAGTCCCACAACAAGTCCCACAACAAGTCCTACAACAAGTCCCGCAACAAGTCCCGCAACAAGTCCCGCAACAAGTCCCGCAACAAGTCCCGCAACAAGTCCCGCAACAAGTCCCGCAACAAGTCCCGCAACAAGTCCCGCAACAAGTCCCGCAACAAGTCCCGCAACAAGTCCCGCAACAAGTCCCGCAACAAGTCCCGCAACAAGTCCCGCAACAAGTCCCGCAACAAGTCCCGCAACAAGTCCCGCAACAAGTCCCGCAACAAGTCCCGCAACAAGTCCCGCAACAAGTCCCGCAACAAGTCCCGCAACAAGTCCCGCAACAAGTCGCGCAACAAGTCCCGCAACAAGTCCCGCAACAAGTCGCGCAACAAGTCCCGCAACAAGGCCCGCAACAAGGCCCACAACATGTGCAACAACATGTGCTACAACATGTGCTACAACATGTGCTACAACATGTGCTACAACATGTGCTACAACAAGTCCCGCAACAAGTCCTACAACAAGTTCCTCAGCAAGTCCCTCAAGTCCGTGACCATTAAATTCAGAAAGACGTATAAACACCTCGCTGTATGTTTCGTCGCTGTGTGATCGACGAGAGGGCCAGAAATCACTCTACCATCAGCATAAATCGAATGTTCGAAGGGAGGTATCGACGAATTTTGTGGGTGAAGGCTTTGCGCCTATAGCCGCGTCCGCTGTATCCTGGAACATTCAATAGGCTTCGACGGAGGGGCAACGAGACATTGACAAATCGAGGCTAATTACGCGGCGTAGGTGCTCAATGCCGTTGCGATTCGTCCCATTGCCGGGGCTTATTTCGCCCACATCAACCTCATATATACTCTATATGCATATATATGTATATGTATTTCATGTATACTGTACGGGTAGCGCAACACGCTAATGGCGAGATACACGATTTCTCTTCGTGCAATACATGGAATTACGTCGCTTGCATACCCTTTCGTACAAAGCGGAAACATTCGTGAATCAGCACACTCAAACACTTCGCAGATAATTAAATTTCCAAAAAAGGTTAGGAAAAGTTTCGGAATAATAAAAAGGTAAAACTTGTTTCTCCATAAAGAAGAATACTGTGAAAGTCGTAAATAATGGCCGAAAGAAAAAGTGTGTCGAATTTATCGTGAGGAAGAGCGAATGTCGAATCTATTTTCAGATAGCCAGTACAGCGCGCGCCATATTTAAATAGCGCCACAATCTCATTAGGGACATAGCGTCCTCGTCGGTCTTGTATTTCCCATTGAAAGAAGCGTCTTTGAACGGTACTTCATTAAGGCGAAGTAACTCCTCCAACCGTCCAACTCCAGCTCGGTCAATGAAAAGTGTAACGCTGCTTTTCCAAGGGTTCCAAAACCTTGGCGACCGGGCGAAAGAAGACCTCAGTCCGTCTAATAGCTCTGCATTGGGATGCCATTTCAGTTTGGCGGCAAAGTCTCGGTGCCATTGATAAAAAAAAAGAGGATGACCGTGTTCATTACCGACCGAATGGCACTTCGTCTCAGTTGACACGGTTTCGTTTCCCAACGTGTTCTCTTTCGCGCCGAAGCATCCATTGACTTGCCCAGCCTGATAATGTAAGTGCACATGTATGTACTTCAAACACCGCGGTGAACGGCGAATTTGTGAGGTTCGAGCTATCGCATTTGCAGTCAAACGCGGTATGCGAACGGTGTTGGCTTGTCGGGACGACTTGGCGTGCATGAGTGCAATGACGCGTGCATTGTCCTCTCGTATTATACCGCGAGCATCGCTCTTGTTCCTGTCGCAGTGCGAGAGTCCTCCTGATGCTTTGCAATTGCCTCTATATGCATGTAGAACGCTATGTGCTTATTGCGAACACCTATGTGCGTTTACAGTACGCAACTGGATATGTTGAGCAGGGTTTACAGCCACTTAGAAACACTTGCAGACACTTCTCTCGCGTTTTGACCAACCTGAATCCAACCTGAAAACCATCATGTGTCGGATACGAAGTTGGTTTACGGTTGGATTTTCCTAAAATAGCCCGATTTCCAACCCTGAGGTAAGATCTATCGGTGCTCTTGAGATGAAGTCAGATATTGGGTTGGTTTGGGAAAGTCCAACTGGAAACCAACTTTCTACTCGATACATAATGGTTGGTATTACGGTTGGTTTTTGAGATATCAACCAAAAAACTACCGCCAGAAGGTTGGAAATCGAGTTGGTTTGGCGCACCAATCGACTGACTGAGTTGTAGTGGATTGTCAGAAAACAACCCAAAGTTTTACCGTTGGTTGGTCGGCGAGCGTTACAGATACGTACAGATATTTGCACCCTCCTGCGGGACTCTCATGAGAGGCTCTCATGGTAGACTCTCATGGAAGATTTTCATGAAAGACTCTCATAGTGGATTCTCATGGGAGACTCTCTTTAGAGACTCTTATGGGAGACTCTCATGGATGACTCTCGTGGGGGACTCGCGTGGGGAACTCTCATGGCGGACTCTCATGGGGGCCTCTCACGGCGGACTCTCATGGGAGATTCTCTTAGGGGACTCTCAGTCGAGACTCTTATAGGGGACTCATATGGTGGATTTTCATGGGGGACTCTCATGGGAGACCCTCATGGGAGACTCTCATGGGAGACTCATGGAAGATTCTCATGGGAGACTCATGGAAGACTCACATAGTGGAGGCTCATAGGAGACTCTGATGGTAGACTCTCATGGGAGGCTCATAGGAGACCCTCATGGGAGACTCTCATGGGAGACTCTCATGGGAGACTCTCATGGGAGACTCTCATGGGAGACTCTCATGGGAGACTCTCATGGGAGACTCTCATGGGAGACTCTCATGGGAGACTCTCATAGGGGATTCGCATGGAGGACTCTGATGGTAGACTCTCATAGGGGACTCTCATGGGAGACTCAATGGTGGACTCTCATAGGGGATTCGCATGGAGGACTCTGATGGTAGACTCTCATAGGGGACTGTCATGGAAGACTCATATGGTGGACTGTCATAGGGGATTCGCATGGAAGACTCTGATGGTAGACTCTCATAGGGGACTGTCATGGAAGACTCTCATGGAAGACTCATATGGTGGACTGTCATAGGGGATTCGCATGGAAGACTCTGATGGTAGACTCTCATAGGGGACTCTCATGGAAGACTCTCATGTGAGACTCACATGGTGGACTCTCATAGGGGACTCTCATAGGGAACTCTCATAGGTGACACTCATAGGGGACTCTCATAGGGGACTCTCATAGTCGACTCTCATTGGTGACTCTCATGAGAGACCCTTATGCGGAACTCTCACACTGCATGACAATCGTTGATGCGAGAACTCAACAGTTACTGCATAAAGTGTGGTGGAATCCGAATGATGTTTAAAGAAGCGGACACCTTATTGCACTTGAAATTGAACTTTTATTTCCACGATCATTCTCCGAGACAACATGCGTACTCGTTGCTCAAACGAAAGCCACTACGCTGGTGGTTGTGCATACATGTCATAGGTCTGAAGGTACCAACGAGGTGAAAACAGTGTTCGGTAGCTTTTCGAGAACATTCGGGTACATTCCGAATTCAGATAACTACGTGAACCATACTCTTACCAATACACTGGTTTCAGTAGAGCCAGGCTCGCAGGTCACTTGCATTTCGTTGATTGTGCCTGAAACTGGATTGGCTTTCGAGGTTCTAACTTATTCGTTCATCGACTGTACGACGAGTGGAGAGCCTCGACGTAATTGGACGCTGCCCATCCACCGGCAGCTTTCGCCACTATCACCGGTTGGGCGCGCGCGCGCGCGCGCGTCTCTGCTCTAAGTACTTTGGCACCTGGGAATTAATTCACGCCCTCCCGTCGCGCAGCCAGAAACTCGCTCGTTCGTTCTCCCCTGTTCGCTCATTTCCCTTCCTTTCCCTTCAAATGTTCTCCGTCCCTTGCATTGCTACCGTGAAACTCACACTGTTCAGCCATCATGGGTGAGAGACACGGGCTAACACGCGCGAACATTTTAAACTGCCTCGCGGACTGGGCGTTAAACTCGCGATGCAACGGGGAAAACCTGCGGAGAAGGTTGACAAAGGCCCGCGAATCTCGGCCCAGCTCCGGTTACGAGCCTGGCTACCAATGTATTCTCGCGTAATCACGTGTACTCACCCAACGCCGAGGCCACAATGCGCGGCGCGGCGAAAGAACGGAGGACGAAGCTTGAATAAATTCGTAGAGTGCGAGAGACGGATTGGAGAGAGTTACTGTAACGGGTAGTGGAGAGTTGTTTTTTTTTGTTGTTGTTTTTTTTTTCAACGCGCAATGTTGACAATGTTCTCGAAGGAAGGTATTGAGCCTTTCGAGTGTGGCCATTTTTTATTGAGCCGTTATTCGGAGCATTGAAGAACAGTGCTGCGCATAGGCGACACCTTTTGAAAATGGACGGATGTAAATATTACATTTTTGGAAAAATTGTTGAAACAAAAAAATTGAAAAAATTCTGTAAGGAAAGTATTGACCCATTCGATATGTCGTACAAATTTGGTAATTTTTTTACTAAGAAGTTCTTCGCAGCTATGGAGAACATTTTAAAAAGGTGTTGCGCATACGCAACACCTTTTTAAAAAGTACCAAAAAATTAAGATTTTGGAGAAATTGTTGAAATAAAAAAATTGAAAAAATTCTCAACGAAAGGTACTGATTTTTTACTGAGACGTTCGTCGAAGCTATCGAGAACAGTGTCGCACAACCCAACACCCATCAAGAGTACAGAAACAATATGACATTTTCAGAGAGGCGTTGAAATTTTCTTTTTTTATTTAATTTTTTCTTTAATCTCATACGGATTCAAAATATTTGTTATTGAGCCTTAAAAAAAAAAAAAAAAAATGGCGCTTCAACGATTGAAAAAACTACTTATGACAATGATCACAAAAGAGGGTCTAAAAAAAATAAATTAAGAAGTTTGTAATCAAAACGTCTCGAGCGAATGTACCTCGTGTCCCTCGCAAGCAGGGGGTGAGACGACGTCCCGGCGATCTTGACGTCCTCTCATTCCCCCCGGACGTCAGATTTCGCCATCTAATCGGCAGGCCCAGCGTCTGCTCGCCTTTCTGTCGTTGACTCTAACGATCCGAAGGGAAGCGACGAGTCGAACGCCAGGGGTGAAAAAGCTCGATCGATCGGCAACGGGGAAAAATGTTTTCTCAATCATCTGCCAATCACGTCGGCCGTTCCAGCAGAGATAAAAAGAATATTCTTTAGTCAATTAAAAAATATGCTGTTGAGTTTATTAAAAATTCAACGAAATTTTGGAGAAAAAAAATACTATTTAAAAAAACACTATTTAAAACAATACTACTTAAAAAAATACTACTCAAAAAATACTATTTAAAAGAATACTATTTAAAAAAATACTATTTCAAAAAAATACTATTTGAAAAAAATACTATTCAAAAAAAATACTATTTGAAAAAAATACTATTTAAAACAATAATATTTAAGAAAACTATTTATAAATATACTATTTAAGAATTTCGAAAAAAAATCTATTTTTCTCAACGCCGTCGTTAAGAAAAAAATCTGATGGATTGATAAATCTTTCGACGAATAAGATCGGTGAAATAAATTTTTAACATTTACTTTTTTCACCTCTGAAAAATTCAGTTGCTTAATTTTTGTTCTCGAATAATTTGTTTTCATGCAAAATGCTCGTCGAAAAAAATAGGTTTCCGTTAGATCGCCATTGGTTAACACTTTCCAAAAAAAAAAAAAAAAAAAACTAAAATAACCAAAAACTTTTTTTTTTAAATAAAGTGTTAATTACTCTTTTCGTAAAATAAAGATGAATTCGAATAATAAAAAATCATTTATTTTTTAATGTGCAAATATCACATTTTTTTTTTTCATTTAAGTTTATTTAATTCATTAGATTCTTCGACGACAAAATGAATTTTGAAATGCCATCGAATTCTCCTCCGAAGAATGCAACAATGACGAAACCGAGCGAAAGAATAAGTGAACAAGCAAAAAAAAAAAAAAAATTGAAAATAAAAATTGCTGAGTCAATAATTTAGTGCGAACGAATATTAATGATCGCTCAGGCGTGTCTTACAGATAAGAAAGCTGTAGCCCGGAATTAATGCTCCCGACGCGATCTCTAATATAGGAAGCGAAGCCACTGGGCTTAATAACGCCATGATTTCCTGTTCGCTGTGGGGACGAACCGAAGCTCCCCGCAACGTTAATGTTCCTAATCGTCGTTGAGCGCACGCAGAGAGGTTTAACATAAGCTCAGCTATCTTTCGCGGCTGACTGGAGTTCCCGATGTTTCCCGTTCGCTTATCCTTGGCGCCCTCGTCATCCGGATGTTCGACAGGGGATGAGTGGGGCAAAATGGATTTTTCTTTCCTTCATCATTAATATTTGTATTTGTTATTATTATCTCTATTACCTTTATATAAATATAAAATATTAGGTAAAATGGACTTTCCTATTCTTTATTGTTATTTGTATTTATTATTATTATTATTATCTTTGTTACCCTTATTATTATCTATTATTTATTTCCGGATGTTAGACAGGGGTGATTTGGTAAAAATGGACCCACTCAGCGATATAATTGTTTGTCCCAATTAAAAATTCCATAATTGATTTCCTTACTCATCCTCACAAAAATTATTCCATCTTAAAAATGACCAATTTAATTTAAAATCACAAAATTACATAACTCAAAAAAAATAATAATTATAATAATAATAAATGAATAAAATTTATTAAAAAAAAAAAATGAGTAGAATTTATAAAATTTCTTAAAGCTTTCTCTTTCAGTAAAACAGCAGCTTTGCCGACCGACTACACAGTAAAAGTAGTTTGCACTTTTTACAAAAACTTATTGTTCACAAACGTCAACAATTTTTGATGTCTTAATTTACTACTTTTACAAACAAAAGTACAAACTAAAATTGTCAATGACACGGTAAACAATGAGACAGATTCGTATATTAGAATAAATTACAAACTCGTTCGTCACTTATTAAAAAAAAAATAATAATAATAATTTGAACGAAATTTTGCATTCCGATTTTACGAAATAATTTTCTACTGTGCATCAAAGTTCTATAAGTTTCTATCCGCGCACGAGGCGAGAGGGGAGTTGCTTCGTCCATTTTATTCCATCCATCTTAAAAATGACGAATTCAATTTAAAATCACAAAATTACAAACCTCAAAAAAAAAAAATAATAATAATAATAAATGAATAAAATTTATTAAAAAAAAAAAATGGGTAGAATTTATAAAATTTCTTAAAGCTCTCTCTTTCAGTAAAACTCTTCTATCTGCCCAAAATCCGATTCCTTTAAATTCCATGATTCCCGAAATCCGCGAACGCCCACAAAAAAAAAAAAAACCTCCATCGTCAGCAAAAAAAAAAATGCATTTTTGGAAATTTTTCCGAGTAGCTTTGCCGACCGCCCACACAGTAAAAAAAGTCTGCACTTTTTACAAAAACTCATTGTCCACAGACGTCCACAATTTTTTGTGCATTATTGCAAATTTTTATGCATTATTGCAAATTTTTATGCATTATTGCAAATTTTTATGCATTTTTGCAAATTTTCTACTTTTACAGCCAAAAGTACAAACTAAAATTGTCAATGACACGGGAAACAATGAGACAGATTCGTACATTAAGATAAATGACAAACTCGTTCGTCACTTATAAAAAAAAAAAAAAAAAAAAAAAAAAATAATAATTTTAACGAAATTTTGCATTCCGATTATACGAAATAATTTTTTACTTTGCCTCAAAGTCCTATGAGTTTCTATCGGCGCACGAGGCGAGAGGGGAGTTGCTTCGTCGAAATCGTTCGAGCAATATAACTGCGCGAGGGCAGCCCCGAAAGCCAATTAGCGTAAATTTATGAAAATAATCAAAGCGCTTCGGCGCGCTCGGTATGCCGACAGAGTGTTGTGTGCGCCTCCCTTTCGGCGCTGTGCGCGATATTGCTTTTCGTTTATTTCGCCGCTCGGTGCGCCTCTCGACTGGCTCCGATTTTTGGTGATCGTGAAGTTGACCGTTCGTCCGGAGCTCTTCCGGTGGGGAATTCCGGCGTGCGGGTCTGTTTTACCGTGCGTCGGTAACGATCGCGCCACTGCGGTCCGAGCGATCGGTCGATCGTTGTGTACACTTGCGGGTCGACGCGGAGGGTGATATTGAGTGAGTTTATCGGAAACATTCTCGAGCGGCGTTACAGGAGGCTCGAATACGATCGATTAATTCGGTTGTGGCGAAGCCAATGGCCGGTGTTTTAATGCGCGTTCAATCGGCACGAGGGACGGTACGGGAACAGTTTCGATATGCGCGAACACGATTGCCTGCTTTCTGATCAATTAGCCGCGATCACGTGCGTACACCCGTATCGGCGTTTTAACATATTACTAATGCCGGATATAATCCACGGCAGTCGTTCCGGAAGTGTCCGAGGGCACTTTTTTTTCATTATTTTTTTTAACCCTTTCGATAATGCAACTAATTAATTTCCGCAGCCAATTGTCCCGTTGCGAAGCACGAAACAGCATCGCGAAGCGCGTTGGGAGAATATTTGCGGAATGTTGAGTTACAAATGCTACATACGAAACTTCGGTTGAGGTCGTGTGGTAATTGTTCGAGATGTACATTTTTTTATTTTTCAGAATTTCTTTGTAGTTCGATTGAGAGACATTCTGTGAAAACGCGACGATGACGGTAACGTAAAAATACAGTATATGGATGGTTATGAATGATTATTCCATCTACCGATTCTCACTATTTTTGCGTGACCGTTCCAGTGACCCTCCAGTCGATCCTCCAAGCGACCCTCCAAGCGACCCTCCAGGCGACAGTCCAGGCGACAGTCCAGGCGATCCTCCAGGCGATCCTCCAGGCGATCCTCCAGGCGATCCTCCAGGCGATCGTCCAGGCGATCCTCCACGCGATCCTCCAGGCGATCCTCCAGGCGATTCTCCAGGCGACCCACCAAGCGACCCACCAAGCAACCCTCCAGGCGACCCTCCAGGCGACCCTCCAGGCGACCCTCCAGGCGACCCTCCAGGCGACCCTCCAGGCGACCCTCCAGGCGACCCTCCAGGCGACCCTCCAGGCGACCCTCCAGGCGACCCTCCAGGCGACCCTCCAGGCGACCCTCCAGGCGACCCTCCAGGCGACCCTCCAGGCGACCCTCCAGGCGACCCTCCAGGCGACCCTCCAGGCGACCCTCCAGGCGACCCTCCAGGCGACCCTCCAGGCGACCCTCCAGGCGACCCTCCAGGCGACCCTCCAGGCGACCCTCCAGGCGACCCTCCAGGCGACCCTTCAGGCGACCCTCCACGCGACCCTCCAGGCGACCCTCCAGGCGACCCTCCAGGCGATTCTCCAGGCGACCCACCAAGCGACCCTCCACGCCACCCTCCAAGCTACCGTCAAATAATGGATAACGGAGACGAGTCCCATTGTCCATTGCGAAAACAATGGATTATGGATATGTGTCCCATTGTCCATGGACGGAAGTTCAAGTACCAATTTCCAAAAAAATGAACAATGGAAATCGAAAAATCATTATCGAAGTAATGCATTATTTGCAACTCTGATCTGCAGCACATTAACAATGCTAAGTCGGAACTGCAGAATTGTCCAGCTCCGTCGGTAAAACAGGTAAAGCAGATTAGGAAAGAAAAAAAAACAGCTCCAGCAACCCCTTAAGAAAATCCCTCTGAAACAATCAACAATATATTCACTTCGTTAACATCGCAGATAAACATTTCAGTTT
The DNA here is from genome assembly GCA_963922035.1 of Amblyjoppa proteus. Taxonomy (NCBI): domain Eukaryota; kingdom Metazoa; phylum Arthropoda; class Insecta; order Hymenoptera; family Ichneumonidae; genus Amblyjoppa; species Amblyjoppa proteus. Next base: position 11,203,822 of record OY998231.1, on the reverse strand, counting down.
CCCCTGCTTCCAGGCTGCCGGAGAACATAGCTGTGTTAAATGTTTCGCGACGTCCCCGTGGGGGGAGGGAGAAGGTGATGTTTGCCGGTGCCAGCGCGATAAAATTTCCCCCTGGCACTTCTCACGCCGTGCTAAAAAAACTGCCGCTTCTCACCCGTCACCGAGATTACGCAGTCGTCATCGTTTCTTCCCCCCCGATTGTTTCCTTTTCTTTCATTCTCTTCTCTCCTACGTTCTCCCTCACCCTCGGCACTTTCCCTTTCGCTACTTTTATTCATTCCTTCCGACCCACTTCCTCACCGCTTCTTTTTACTCGTTCTCTCACTGGCCGAATTCGGCGGCCGTCGCTCGTTTAATAATTTCGCTCGGTTAACCAGTCTCACCGAGTGCGATCCGACTCTCCGCACTCGATGTATAACTGTAATCGTGGCGCGAAGAAGGCGGGAAAGGAGGAACGCGGAGACAGTCCCGTGGACCGAAATTCGGCTCGCAAAAACCGTGACGAATCCTGTCACTTCGCACCTCCGCCCAGAAACCTCTACACCCAGAAAAATAATTTATTTGACGGCCACCGTTTATTTGGTTGAAGTAAAATGTTTGTTTGATTTATATGGTACAATTACCATTCGGACATACTGCCATTCGGACATACTGCCATTCGGACATACTGCCATTCGGACATACTGCCATTCGGACATACTGCCATTCGGACATACTGCCATTCGGACATACTGCCATTCGGACATACTGCCATTCGGACATACTGCCATTCGGACATACTGCCATTCGGACATTCTGCCATTCGGACATTCTGCCATTCGGACATTCTGCCATCCGGCCATTCGACCATTCGACCATTCGACCATTCGACCATTCGACCATTCGACCATTCGACCATTCGACCATTCGACCATTCGACCATTCGACCATTCGGCCATTCGACCATTCGGCCATTCGACCATTCGACCATTCGACCATTCGACCATTCGACCATTCGACCATTCGACCATTCGACCATTCGACCATTCGACCATTCGACCATTCGACCATTCGACCATTCGACCATTCGACCATTCGACCATTCGACCATTCGACCATTCGACCATTCGACCATTCGACCATTCGACCATTCGACCATTCGACCATTCGACCATTCGACCATTCGACCATTCGACCATTCGACCATTCGACCATTCGACCATTCGACCATTCGACCATTCGACCATTCGACCATTCGACCATTCGACCATTCGACCATTCGACCATTCGACCATTCGACCATTCGACCATTCGACCATTCGACCATTCGACCATTCGACCATTCGACCATTCGACCATTCGACCATTCGACCATTCGACCATTCGACCATTCGACCATTCGACCATTCGACCATTCGACCATTCGACCATTCGACCATTCGACCATTCGACCATTCGACCATTCGACCATTCGACCATTCGACCATTCGACCATTCGACCATTCGACCATTCGACCATTCGACCATTCGACCATTCGACCATTCGACCATTCGACCATTCGACCATTCGACCATTCGACCATTCGACCATTCGACCATTCGACCATTCGACCATTCGACCATTCGACCATTCGACCATTCGACCATTCGACCATTCGACCATTCGGCCATTCGGCCATTCTGCCATTCTGCCATTCTGCCATTCTGCCATTCTGCCATTCTGCCATTCTGCCATTCTGCCATTCTGCCATTCTGCCATTCTGCCATTCTGCCATTCTGCCATTCGGACATTCTACAATTCGGCCATTCTACCATTCGGCCATTCTACCATTCGGCCATTCTACCATTCGGCCATTCTACCATTCGGACACTCTACCTTTCGGACATTCTACCATTCGGCCATTCTACCATTCGGCCATTCGGCCATTCGGCCATTCGACCATTCGACCATTCGACCTCCCTATCTATCTGTCTTCCTGGTTTTCAATGTGAGATTATCGCTACCCAACCACACGATCGTTTTTTCGAAGTTCGATAATTCCTATAAATTTCGTACAACAATCTATTATCATCCTATCGGCTTCATTCGAGAGAACGGTCGGGCACTACGTACGTACAGAAAAATTGTGAGCTGTGTACCGAGTTTCGTTACGACTGAATTTTCCATTCTCCCGTCCCTTCGCATTCTCGCACTTTGCTTCGTTTTTCGCCTCAGGGGATAGCCTTCCAATCGACGGTGCCGTCGGCAAGGCCTCCGGTGTACCTCCAGCCCGACAAGATGAGAATTGTGTCGGCGCTCTGCTACATGCCGCGGTTCGTTTTCTGGCGCACGGTGAGGCGAACTCGCACGTTCCGCGCTGGTCGCAAGGGACGTGAGAAGCCCATCGTCGTGCCGTTGCGCGGAGTCCGGCGCGAGAACACCAGACACAACGGCGAAATTGCGTCCGGGGCTTTTCGATGCCCCGTCGGAGAACGCGCGCGCGACTCGTGCGCGTTCCATTACATTGCAACGAGAGTGGAACGAGAGTGGCGCGAAGATCGGAGCTCGGCGGGAAAACCTAATCGCAAACTTTTCATCGTATTCTCATTTTTTTTCTTTACCGCGGAAAAATTGGCGAGGCAATTTGGTCGGGCATATCGAGAGACTCGGGAGCGGAAGGAGAATTTCACACGATATTGAAATGGCTTTCCATACTCGGAGGACAGCGGGACGGCTGTGTGGTTTTATTTACTTTGCGTCCGACCTGTAATCTATCGTTCTATTCGCAATCGATTGCCGGTCGCTTCGACGGTAGAAATACCGGAAAAACTTCGAACGACGTCGCAGACTCGCGAGCGAGAACGAAAGGCGACTTCGGGCGATGGAGCTGGTCTGAACTCGGTCGGTAACGAAATCTTTAATGCATTTTCGTTTCGGTGACTTTAAGTGAATTGGGCTGATAACTTGGGCTGTAATGAAGGCAAAAAAGGATTATCTGCAGAAACTACAATTATTGTATAAATCGCAGAAATGATGTTTCTGCGATAAAACTGCAAACACCACAAAATCTTCGGAAACAGTAAAAACCACAAATCTTTGGAAACAGGAAAACCCGCAGCCTTCAGAATCTGCAGAAACAGAAAATAAAAAACATCACAAAACCTTCAGATTCCACATAAACTGCAGACAGCGTAGAAACTGTAAAAACTGCAGAAACCGTAGAAACTGTAAAAACTGCAGAAGCCGTAAAAACTGTAGAAACTGCAGAAACCGTAGAAACTGTAAAAACTGCAGAAACCGTAGAAACTGCAAAACTACGGAAACTACGGAAATTGCAAAAACCACAGAAATTGCCGAACTGAAAACAACTGGTGAACTGCAAATAATGCAGAGCTGCAAAAACGGCCGAACTGCTATGTGCAGTTCGGCCGTTTTCTCCAGAATTACAATAATCCAACTCCAGAATTACAATAACTGCAAATATTTCATAACTGTAATTGTAATTGCCTGTACAGTTACAACATAACTGTAAGAACTGCAAAAAACTTTAGAACTGTACGAATCTTCAGAACTGCAAAAATCTTCAGAACTGCAAAAAACTTTAGAACTGTACAAATCTTCAGAACTGCAAAAATCTTCAGAACTGCAAAAATCTTCGGAACTGCAAAAATCTTCGGAACTGCAAAAATCTTCAGAACTGCAAAAATCTTCGGAACTGCAAAAATCTTCAGAACTGTAAAAAGCTTCAGAACTGCAAAAATCTTCAGAACTGCAAAAATCTTCAGAACTGCAGAAATCTTCAGAACTGCAAAAATCTTCAGAACTGCAAAAATCTTCAGAACTGCAAAAATCTTCGGAACTGCAAAAATCTTCGGAACTGCAAAAATCTTCAGAACTGCAAAAATCTTCAAAATTGCAAAAATCTTCAGAATTGCAAAAATCTTCAGAATTGCAAAAATCTTCAGAATTGCAAAAATCTTCAGAATTGTAAAAATCTTCAGAATTGCAAAAATCTTCAGAATTGCAAAAATCTTCAGAATTGCAAAAATCTTCAGAATTGCAAAAATCTTCAGAACTTCAAAAATCTTCAGAACCTGCAAAAATCTTCAGAACTGCAAAAATCTTCAGAACTGCAAAAATCTTCAGAACTGCAAAAATCTTCAGAACTGCAAAAATCTACAGAACTGCAAAAATCTACAGAACTGCAAAAATCTTCAGAACTGCAAAAATCTTCAGAACTGCAAAAATCTTCAGAACTGCAAAAATCTTAAGAACTGCAAAAACTTGAAAAAAGTAGAAACATCCGAACTGCAAAAACTTTTAAAAAAGTCGAAACATCCGAACTGCAGAGCCTGCAGACAGGTCACAAAAAGGTTATTCTTTCCGCACAATCGTTCCGCTGCATCGTTCTCCACGCTGTCTCACGAGACACTTGGCGCTCGTCGATGTTAGATCTTTACGTCCGTACATTCGCACTTTACGTCCAAGCGCGGATCCTCACACGGCTCTGCGAGCGTTACAACCGAAGTGATAGCTCACTCGTATCCTCCTCGTTGTTATTTTTTTTTTTTTTTTCCCCACTCGTACAGACGAGGCATCTGGTCTGCCGTGCATTCGCAGACGACGTTGCGGAGCTACAGCTGCATCGGGAAATATACGGACGGAGGGGCGAGAGCGTTCCTCTCGGACGGAGGGAAAACCGGAAGTGCACACTCGAGGGCTATTACCGCCGTATAAAATCGCTCGTGTGTCGGAGGGTCGACACTAACGGAAGCTGCAAAAGGAAAAAACAGCTTTGAGACGCAATTCGCGTTACCGAAGAGCCGAAGCCCCTGAAGGTTGTTGACCCGCTTGACGTTCGGTAAATTTTCGTATCAGCCATCGCAGACTCTATTATAATATTAGAAGAACCCAAAAAAAAGGGGGGGTCGTAAAAACGAAAACAGAGAATTATTTTCACGACGGATATTCACGGAGCGCGCTGCGGTATCGAACTGCGCCAGGTACGAAATCGTTGCACTTATCCGCAAGAAACTATCGAGTGCGTACAGTTTTATCTTCGGCTGTGTGCACGTCCGTGGGCTCGTAACGGTGCCGCGCGGCGTTCCCCGGTAAGTAGAAGGAATAAAGGCCGCTACACAAACCACTTTGCGGCCGAACGCTCGAAAGATCAGATCGCTACCGGGAATCGGAGTCGCACTTTGCTGAGGAAATTGCAGGGGAGGGCGCCGTTGCACTGGCGTTGTACCTAAACGAGAAGAGAAAAAGAAGAAAAAAATTCCGACCCGGAAAGACCCGCGGGTGAAAGAGCGTCTGAAAATATAATAGTGACATTTTTTTTGTTTTTAATTTTGCATTCAAATTTTTATCTCTGTCATTGTACGTTGTATAAATATTTCCTTTGGCACACATTGAGACGAGGTATTGACCTACTTATCAAAAAATCGGCAGACCTCTAGACCATCTCATCTCTTGACCCAAGCCTAAAATGTTCCGAGGTCAACTATATCAAGTAGCTTGCTTGGTAAATTTTTTTATTGTACATCCCAATTTTTATCTCTGTCATTTCGAGACTAATTAATTTTTCCTTTGGCACACATCGAGACGTGGTATTCATCTGCTCATAAAAAATTCACAACACCTCTGACCCATTTCATTTGCGAACCCAAGCCTAAAACGTTCCTGGGTCGATTAAATCAAGTAGCTTGGTAAATTTTCCAATTTTCTAATATCCTAATTTTTATCTCTGTTATTGCACGACCAATCAATTTTTCCTTTGGCAGACATCAAGATGTGGCATTCATCTGCTTATAAAAAAAATCGCAACACCTCAGACCCATTTCAGTTCCGAACCCAAGCCTAAAATGTTCCAAGCTCGATTAAATCAAGTAGCTTACTCGGTACATATTCCAATTGTATATCCCAATTTTTATTTGTGTTATTTCACGACTAATTAATTTTTCCTTTGGCAGACATCAAGATGTGGTATTCATCTGCTTATAAAAAAATCGCAACATCTCTGACCCATTTCAGTTCCGAATCCAAACCTAAAATGTTCCTAGGTCGATTGAATCAAGTAGCTTGGTAAATTTTCCAATTTTCCAATTTTCTAATATCCTAATTTTTATCTCTGTTATTGCACGACCAATCAATTTTTCCTTTGGCAGACATCAAGATGTGGCATTCATCTGCTTATAAAAAAAATCGCAACACCTCTGACCCATTTCAGTTCCGAACCCAAGCCTAAAATGTTCCAAGCTCGATTAAATCAAGTAGCTTACTCGGTACATATTCCAATTGTACATCCCAATTTTTATTTGTGTTATTTCACGACTAATTAATTTTTCTTTTGGTAGACATCAAGATGTGGTATTCATCTGCTTATAAAAAAATCGCAACATCTCTGACCCATTTCAGTTCCGAATCCAAACCTAAAATGTTCCTAGGTCGATTGAATCAAGTAGCTTGGTAAATTTTCCAATTTTCCAATTTTCTAATATCCTAATTTTTATCTCTGTTATTGCACGACCAATCAATTTTTCCTTTGGCAGACATCAAGATGTGGCATTCATCTGCTTATAAAAAAAATCGCAACACCTCAGACCCATTTCAGTTCCGAACCCAAGCCTAAAATGTTCCAAGCTCGATTAAATCAAGTAGCTTACTCGGTACATATTCCAATTGTACATCCCAATTTTTATTTGTGTTATTTCACGACTAATTAATTTTTCCTTTGGCAGACATCAAGATGTGGTATTCATCTGCTTATAAAAAAATCGCAACATCTCTGACCCATTTCAGTTCCGAATCCAAACCTAAAATGTTCCTAGGTCGATTGAATCAAGTAGCTTGGTAAATTTTCCAATTTTCCAATTTTCTAATATCCTAATTTTTATCTCTGTTATTGCACGACCAATCAATTTTTCCTTTGGCAGACATCAAGATGTGGCATTCATCTGCTTATAAAAAAAATCGCAACACCTCTGACCCATTTCAGTTCCGAACCCAAGCCTAAAATGTTCCAAGCTCGATTAAATCAAGTAGCTTACTCGGTACATATTCCAATTGTACATCCCAATTTTTATTTGTGTTATTTCACGACTAATTAATTTTTCCTTTGGTAGACATCAAGATGTGGTATTCATCTGCTTATAAAAAAAATCGCAACATCTCTGACCCATTTCAGTTCCGAATCCAAACCTAAAATGTTCCTAGGTCGATTGAATCAAGTAGCTTGGTAAATTTTCCAATTTTCCAATTTTCTAATATCCTAATTTTTATCTCTGTTATTGCACGACCAATCAATTTTTCCTTTAATACACATACAGACATGGTTTGTATCTGCTTATAAAAAAAATCACAATGTCTTCTGCCGTTTCGTTTCCCCAAAAGGAGTCTAAAAAGTTTCAAGTCGGATGCGCTAAGTGGCGCTTCAATCTAGGATCGACGAAACGATAGGATAAAGGTCTTTGGAACAGAACTCTGCTCAGAGTAGTTCACCTATATACGCATTGCATCCATCAAGGCAAATGTCTCATCTCGTCGAGTGGAGTTTCGATCAGAAACATCCCTTCTTTCCCGATTGAAAGACGATCGGAGCGGATCAAACGCTCATTTTCCTTCATTTTTATTTCGCCTCTCTCTTGAAGCTCTCACTCATGTTTTACACTCCTACCGTTCATCGGGACGAAACTCCTGCCGAAGAATCATCATCGTCCTTCGACGATTTGTTAAATCGACACCAACGAGGACGAAATAGCTGGTACGTACGTCAACGGGTTATTGCCTCGCTTCGCAGATGTCTTCGAAGAAACGAGCTTCAGAAACAGTCAGGCTGTTTCCTACAGCTGCAACAATTCTCCTCCTTCGTTGTCGGCGAGTTCTCGAGGTTCGCCCTCCAGCGAGGAAAAACGAACGCGCAATCGATTGCGAACGAGAGCTGCTTGTCGACGAGTCCGATCGTATTCAACGTCCTTCCGAAGACGTTGGAAACGCTACCAGCAGGTTTTCGCGCAAGTTTCCTTGGCGCGTTGGTTTCTTCTTTTTTTCTTCACTCGTGCAAACTGTCCTGGAGAGTCGCGATACAGAAAAAGGCAACGAATCGCGCACCGGCTTCCCCACCAAAACTACTTCCGATAAGAATTCGAGAAGCGGGCAGTGCGGTGACGATGACACGATTGACCAGGACAGGGTTTGTGGCTTTTCGTATTTCGGAGTGTGAGAACATCTTTGGTGGGACTTCCAAGTGAGCAGTACTCCAAAAAATGTTGGCCCAGAAGACACTTGAAATAATCAGGCCCTGGAACAGCTCCTGAGAAGACTTTTTTTGCCTCTTAGGGAGACGTAAAATAATCTGGGTCTGGGATGGTTCCTGAGAAGACTATGATTCAGAACAGAATTAGAAAAATGAATGGCCTGGGACTGCTCCTCGGAAGACTTTGAAGCGGGGTGTCATAGAAACGTTAGCCGTGGGATTCTTAGTGGTCTCTTGGCGGGACTTTCGCCTCTTGGGAAGACATAAAATAATCTGGGTCTGGGATGGTTCTTGAGAAGACTATGATTCAGGAGAGAATTAGAACAATCAATGGCCTGGGACGGATCTTGGGAAGACTATGAACCGGGGTGTCTTAGAAACGTTAGCCGTGGGATTCTTAGTGGTCTCTTGGGGGGACTTTCGCCTCTTGGGAAGACATAAAATAATCTGGGTCTGGGATGGTTCTTGAGAAGACTATGATTGAGGAGAGACTTAGAACAATCAATGGCCTGGGACGGATCTTGGGAAGACTTTGAATCGGGGTGTCTTAGAAACGTTAGCCGTGGGATTCTTAGTGGTCTCTTGGGGGGACTTTCGCCTCTTGGGAAGACATAAAATAATCTGGGTCTGGGATGGTTCTTGAGAAGACTATGATTGAGGAGAGACTTAGAACAATCAATGGCCTGGGACGGATCTTGGGAAGACTTTGAATCGGGGTGTCTTAGAAACGTTAGCCGTGGGATTCTTAGTGGTCTCTTGGGGGGACTTTCGCCTCTTGGGAAGACATAAAATAATCTGGGTCTGGGATGGTTCTTGAGAAGACTATGATTGAGGAGAGACTTAGAACAATCAATGGCCTGGGACGGATCTTGGGAAGACTTTGAATCGGGGTGTCTTAGAAACGTTAGCCGTGGGATTCTTAGTGGTCTCTTGGGGGGACTTTCGCCTCTTGGGAAGACATAAAATAATCTGGGTCTGGGATGGTTCCTGAGAAGACTATGATTCAGGAGAGAATTAGAACAATCAATGGCCTGGGACGAATCTTGGGAAGACTTTGAACTGGCGTGTCTTAGAAACGTTAGATTCTTAGTGGTCTCTTGGGGGGAGAAACGTTGGATTCTTCGTGGTCTCTTGAGGGGAAAAACGTTGGATTCTTAGTGGTCTCTTGGGGGGGGGGGGGGGGGGGGGCTTTGCACAGGAACTACTTCGGACATGAACTACTGCTGTCTCGAGTAGTAATTACTTATCCGCACGTATCTGCTTATGCATTAACTACGGAATCCTGCAATAGAACTACTTACAAGCAGTCATTACTGATGCAGGAACTACTAAGTCCTCAGTAATAATCACTGACTGTGGAGGAGTAACTACTAGGGAGTAACTACATGTGTAAGGGGTAACTACATGTATAGTGACTACTGCAATGTCAGCAGTGACTAATGAACCTCCAATAGTTACTACTGGTTCCCTAGTAGCTCTTTTCGATGAGGGTGTAGTTACTATTTGAATCTCGAGATTCAAATAGTAACTGCAAAGAAGTGGTAACTACTTATACAGGAACTACTGCTGTCTCGAGTAGTCTTTTCTTATCTGCAATAAGTGCTTATGCATTAACTACTCAATCCTGGTATAGAACTACTTGTAAGTAATCATTACTGATGCAGGAACTACTACGTCCTCAATAATAATCACTGACTGTTGAGGAGTAACTAGTAGGAAGTAGTAACTACATGTGCAGTGACTACTGCAATACCAGCAGTGATTACTGAATCTCCAGTAGTCACTACTGGTCCCCTAGTAGTTCTTATCGGTGAGGGAATCCCAGTGCCTCCAAATCTCCCGAGTTCTTTAAAGTTTCTCCCTCAAGCCTTTCCACCCTTCTTCCGAGGCGTCGCATTCCCCAGTTTCTGGCGGTCCTTTAATTCCCCAAGCGCGAACCGCTCGCTGTTTTACCGATCGATCGCAGTACAACCGTGAACTCTCCCAATCTCAGGTTGCTGACAGCTCCATGAGGAAAAGAACCTCACCGCCGCGAACCACGAAAGGTGAGCGACCGTTTGGGACAAACGAAAGGTGTTCCTGCCATTGACGCTTCCATTTCTCCCTACCCTCCCTCCCCCCTCTAAATTCACGCCTACCGAGCAATTACGCCGAATTTCCACCGCACAGACTCACTTTCAGGAAACCCTCAGCAGCATTTCACTCGCTTTTGCACCGTTATTCACCCGATTCGCGCAACACCCTCACTTCCGGTTTTCCTTTGCCTTGTTTTCAACCTCGTAATTTCTCTCCTTGTCCCCCCCCCCCCCCTCACCCCCCTCTGATGCAATAATGTCTTTTCACCGGTTCTCTCTTCGCTCTAGCCTTTCCCCCTTTGACTAACGACCACTGTCGTGATTTTTTTTTTCTTCTTTTTCGTTCTCTTACGACTGACCTCGGCTTCTTTGCGAAACTCTACCGGTGTCCGTCGGCTCCTCTCCTCATTATAACGCCGTCCTTTTGGCAAAATACCGCAAGCGTGCAGTAATTTTGTACTGTGGCCGGTGGCTTTGAAGTTTATTCGGATTGCGTGGATGGGGCGGAGCGGCGATGACCCACGCGAGCCAAAGAGAGCGGGAGAGGAATCCGTGCGGTAATGCGCGTGTTCTGAGGCGTGATACGGGTTTCCCCGGAAACTGAAACTTTATATACGAGAAGTTTGATTTTTTTTTTTTTTTTCATCTCTTGATGCGAATAGGACATTCTTCTTTCAGTCATCAGTCGCCTTTCAACCGCTGTTTGACGTCGGTTGGGGTGGTTTTTTTTTTTTTTTTTTTTAAGCAAATACATCGGTAGATTCACACGTGGAAATGCAAACAGAGATGGGAATTGTTCGCGAGGAACTCAAATCGGCCGGTAAAAAGCAAGAACCGAAGAAAAGTAAAAAAAAATTATGATTTATTAATTCATTGATCGTCTCAAAAATTTTCGAAAAGTCCACAATTGCTGCATTTTCTTTTGTCGTTAAAAAATTATAATGATAAAGCGTACTGTGTAAATCTTCGAACTCACCGTATAGTTAACTGATCTATTTTGCCCCGTCATCACTGACATATATATTATATGTCACATATAATTGTATATATATTAATTAAATAAATAAATAGATATATATATACATTTTTACGAAACCGTTTTAAGTAAAATATCAATATCAATATCAATATCAATATCAATATCAATATCAATATCAATATCAATATCAATATCAATATCAATATCAATATCAATATCAATATCAATATCAATATCAATATCAATATCAATATCAATATCAATATCAATATCAATATCAATATCAATATCAATATCAATATCAATATCAATATCAATATCAATATCAATATCAATATCAATATCAATATCAATATCAATATCAATATCAATATCAATATCAATATCAATATCAATATCAATATCAATATCAATATCAATATCAATATCAATATCAATATCAATATCAATATCAATATCAATATCAATATCAATATCAATATCAATATCAATATCAATATCAATATCAATATCAATATCAATATCAATATCAATATCAATATCAATATCAATATCAATATCAATATCAATATCAATATCAATATCAATATCAATATCAATATCAATATCACATAATTTTTTTTTGTCATTGTGTCAGGAAAGCGACGGTTATCGAAAAGTTACAGCTGTCAATGATTCCATCGGAGCAGCGTTGCTAACTTTCGTGCCATAAAATGTTTGGCATTCCTTCCACTGAGAAAATCAAAGCCAAGAGTGTCTTCTCAGAGTCTTGAACTCTCAGCCGCGAAGCTTTTCATATGTCCTGAAAGTGCTGGCGCTGCACTGTCTTGTTCCTGAACTTTCGGGTGTCGGATGGCATGGATTTTTCACGTTACCTCTCTGGCACAATGGGCATTACGTATGCAAACCGTATATGTCGTTTGTTAAGGCTAATGTACCTCCACTGCAGCAGCCGTACTACAGGCGCCGGTGTTCGCGGTGTATTATAGACCCGCTCTTTCGTCCTGGTTTTCACCACTCTCGGGTTGCCGGGTGCCGTTGCTCAGTAACATCGGGCGAGATAGAGACGACACGCGAAAACGCTTGTTGGTTTAGAGCGTGCATTATTTACCCTGGTCGCGGGCGACCCCGCGGACCACCAGATACTGCGTCTCTATACAGTTCTCCACCAAAACTGTATACGTGTATAAACTCGGCTCTGGGTGAATTTATCTTTGTATTTATATACACGTTGATATACATTCAGGGGGGGGGGGGGGGGTTCGAATGAGTACAGAGCTCGTTGCTTGCCTGTAGCAAGGATCGTTGTGAGTAAACTTAGTGGTTTTTGAAAGATCGTTCTCAAATTATTCTCAATTAATACTAAACTCATTTCCAACTTATTGTCAACTCATTGTCAACTCATTGTCAACTTATTCTCAACTTATTCTCAACTTATTCTCAACTTATTCTCAACTTATTCTCAACTTATTCTCAACTTATTCTCAACTCATTTTCAACTCATTCTCAACTCATTCTCAACTCATTCTCAACTCATTCTCAACTCATTCTCAACTCATTCTCAACTCATTCTCAACTCATTCTCAACTCATTCTCAACTCATTCTCAACTCATTCTCAACTCATTCTCAACTCATTCTCAACTCATTCTCAACTCATTCTCAACTCATTCTCAACTCATTCTCAACTCATTCTCAACTCATTCTCAACTCATTCTCAACTCATTCTCAACTCATTCTCAACTCATTCTCAACTCATTCTCAACTCATTCTCAACTCATTCTCAACTCATTCTCAACTCATTCTCAACTCATTCTCAACTCATTCTCAACTCATTCTCAACTCATTCTCAACTCATTCTCAACTCATTCTCAACTCATTCTCAACTCATTCTCAACTCATTCTCAACTTGTTCTCAACTTGTTCTCAACTTGTTCTCAACTTGTTCTCAACTTGTTCTCAACTTACTCTCAACTTACTCTCAACTTACTCTCAACTTACTCTCAACTTACTCTCAACTTACTCTCAACTTACTCTCAACTTACTCTCAACTTACTCTCAACTTACTCTCAACTTACTCTCAACTTACTCTCAACTTACTCTCAACTTACTCTCAACTTACTCTCAACTTACTCTCAACTTACTCTCAACTTACTCTCAACTTATTCTCAACTTATTCTCAACTTATTCTCAACTTATTCTCAACTTATTCTCAACTTATTCTCAACTTATTCTCAACTTATTCTCAACTTATTCTCAACTTATTCTCAACTTATTCTCAACTTATTCTCAACTTATTCTCAACTTATTCTCAACTTATTCTCAACTTCTCTTGAACCTACACTGATCATAATCTTAAACTTGTTCTCACTATATTTTCCACATATTCCCAACTTATCATCAATTTATTTTTTACTTATTCTCAATTCCGAAACTATTCTGAACTTGATTCCGAACTTATCCTCGACTGATTTTCGGTTTGTTTCCACCTCTCAACTTATTTCCGAAGAACCACTTAGCGTTTTTATTCCGAATCCCCCCCCAGCTACCCAACGATCTCGAAACTTAATCTGGCCCACCCTCCCTACCGACATACTTGCATAGAGATACATATTCCTATAGACATATATCTCCACACACACACACACACACACACACACACACACACACACACACACACACATACATACGAACCCGGAGCCGGATAGCGTACAGAATTCAGCATAACCCAGTGCAGCTACAGAGGCGAGCGTACAGAGCGGTCCCGCAGAGACGCATTTGCACCGGAGTCCATTATAACTCTCGTCCGTGGATTATTCTGACAGTTTAACACTCGCCCGTTAAGTAAATCCTGCAGTCCCCCAACGGCGAATATTCTGCCTCCCTCGCTCCCGTCGACGTTACCTCGCTGTCCCTCTGTCAGTCTGTTTCGTATCCACTCTTGTATACGGGAGAATTCACCGAGCCACACGATCACAACGAGAGAGCGTACGGCGGATGGAGCGGATACATAACAGCTTTCGGCTAGCGTTATGTGACTGAGCACGATACGAGACGGTCTGCCTCTGTGAATTTCTAACGGGCCGGGCCGCCGCCCTGGACGAGGAGCAACTACGACATTCCGGGAAACGGGCTAACGCGCTTTGTATGCGACCGCATTATGCGAGGATAGCGACGAGCCTGCACTTTCGTTGCCGACAATTTCGGATTTCGAGAAATAAATCCGGCGCGTTATTGTCCCATGTTGGGTACATTAAAAAAAAAAAAAAAAGAGGAGTTTTATGGAATCAAGCGTAAAAAAAAAAGAAAAATTCATATCGCGAGACTTATCGACGTTGTGAAAAGTGTGGAGGGTCGATTCTCACGAATATACCGAACCTGCTGGCGATATCGCGTCTGTTGTGTGTGGTTACAATGGAACGATAGATATAGCGAATGAAGTACGGAAGATCCCGAGGGACGTCGGCGGTCGGCAAGTGCTCCCAGATGTTTGCCAAAAGCATCGTCGGCGGGTCTCACCGCGGTGATATACCAGAGCGATGGGAAAGGCAAGGACGCCAGGACTGAAACTGCTGAGAAGACCGCCAACTTTTCCGAATTATTTACTGACTTGGGACAATGTCAAACGAGTTATATATTTTTTTAATTATTAAAATCGTCAGGAATCGTCAGGAATCGTCAGGAATCGTCAGGAATCGTCAGGAATCGTCAGGAATCGTCAGGAATCGTCAGGAATCGTCAGGAATCGTCAGGAATCGTCAGGAATCGTCAGGAATCTACAGGAATCTACAGGAATTGTCAGGAATCGTCAGGAATCGTCAGGAATCGTCAGGAATCGTCAGGAATCGTCAAGAATCGTCAGGAATCCTCACCAATAATCCTCGCCAATAATCGTCGCCAATAATCCTCGCCAATAATCCTCGCCAATAATCCTCGCCAATAATCCTCGCCAATAATCCTCGCCAATAATCCTCGCCAATAATCCTCGCCAATAATCCTCGCCAATAATCCTCGCCAATAATCCTCGCCAATAATCCTCGCCAATAATCCTCGCCAATAATCCTCGCCAATGATCCTCGCCAATGATCCTCGCCAATGATCCTCGCCAATGATCCTCGCCAATGATCCTCGCCAATAATCCTCGCCAATAATCCTCGCCAATAATCCTCGCCAATAATCCTCGCCAATGATCCTCGCCAATGATCCTCGCCAATGATCCTCGCCAATGATCCTCGCCAATGATCCTCGCCAATGATCCTCGCCAATAAACCTCGCCAATAATCCTCGCCAATAATCCTCGCCAATAATCCTCGCCAGTAATCCTCGCCAGTAATCCTCGCCAGTAATCCTCGCCAGTAATCCTCGCCAGTAATCCTCGCCAGTAATCCTCGCCAGTAATCCTCGCCAGTAATCCTCGCCAGTAATCCTCGCCAGTAATCCTCGCCAGTAATCCTCGCCAGTAATCCTCGCCAGTAATCCTCGCCAGTAATCCTCGCCAGTAATCCTCGCCAGTAATCCTCGCCAATAATCCTCGCCAATAATCCTCGCCAATAATCCTCGCCAATAATCCTCGCCAATAATCCTCGCCAATAATCCTCGCCAATAATCCTCGCCAATAATCCTCGCCAATAATCCTCGCCAATAATCCTCGCCAATAATCCTCGCCAATAATCCTCGCCAATAATCCTCGCCAATAATCCTCGCCAATAATCCTCGCCAATAATCCTCGCCAATAATCCTCACCAATAATCCTCACCAATAATCCTCACCAATAATCCTCACCAATAATCCTCACCAATAATCCTCACCAATAATCCTCACCAATAATCCTCACCAATAATCCTCACCAATAATCCTCACCAATAATCCTCACCAATAATCCTCACCAATAATCCTCACCAATAATCCTCACCAATAATCCTCACCAATAATCCTCACCAATAATCCTCACCAATAATCCTCACCAATAATCCTCACCAATAATCCTCAGCGAAACGGGTAAAAAAAAACATTAATTACACGTTATTGCGCTATCGACAAAAACGGAAAACATAAAAATTGATAACAATGAAAATAAAAATAGCATCCCGAGGGACGACGGCGGAAGCCGCAGGAGCTCCCACATATTTGCCAAAAGCCTCGGCGTCGGTAACGGGTGAGATTGAAAGATTGGAGTATCGCGAATCCACGTGTGCTTTGCGGTAAATGAATTAAATTTACCCCCGCCGGCATTGCGTTCTCTCCGTTCCGCCGCTGTGCAAACCGGTGGGGGAATCCCCGCGCTGACTCG
Source organism: Amblyjoppa proteus (assembly GCA_963922035.1). Lineage (NCBI taxonomy): Eukaryota > Metazoa > Arthropoda > Insecta > Hymenoptera > Ichneumonidae > Amblyjoppa > Amblyjoppa proteus. The sequence goes on along the minus strand of OY998231.1, from coordinate 11,187,267 downwards.
CCCACTGTACCAGCCCTCTGTGGGGAAGCAATAATACACGCCGCTATAAGTTTTCCATGAGGCTGCCGCTGCTGCTGCTGCTCCTCCACCGCATCAAGAATTTTATCGGCATACCAGCTAAATAAACAGAGATATTACTCTGGGGCATTCGAAAATTGACATCCCTTTGTCCAACCCCTCGGATGCTGTAAAACAATGTTTAATTAATTAATTCCCAGGCTTTCGTTCGCGAGATTGAAAAATACAAAATTCCTCTGGCGCAAAATTGGAATGCTGAATCGGTGAAATAATTCACCAAAATTTCGATGAACATGTTCGACAAGTTCGCGCAACTTTTTGTACAGCGAATTTTAGGAAATATCTTTGAGGCTTTATGTACGCGAAAAATTTCAAAAATTTTTCATTTCTTTTTATTTATTTTTATTTTTATTTTTTTTTGATTCCGTTAGTCTGAACGGTTAGGAATATTTTAAGCTTTATAGAATTGAAAAATTCAAAAAATTTGTTAAAGTTACAGCATTTGGAGCGTACAAACGTTTATTCTCTTGGGAACTTTTATTTTCTTGGGAAGATTTTTTTTTTTTTTTTTTTTTTGAACCTTGCGATAGTTCTAACTTTTGAACGAAGGTTCAGATCGCTTTGAAATTTTTACAACATATTCTTAGTATCGTCACCTATCGTCTGAGCCACAGAAACAAAAATTTCAATGACACAAAAAAAAATCTAAAAAATAAAATACCGACAGAAAATTGAGATGAAGAACTTTAAGTTTCGAATTTTTATAATAATAATAAAAAAAAATGTTGTTGGTTCACACTGAAGATACATTCATTATGCAATTATAAACATGTTCATTTTTTTTTTTAGATACCTACATCGATGCCGAGAACTTTCACCATCAACGCGCGCGCAAAAAAAAAAAAAAAATACATTGCTTTATTATGTAATATCTCCGCCATTTGTTAATATTTCTGATTTTTTTTTACATATACCTGACCATGTGCACAAATGATCTGTTAAAAAAATGTTGTCAATATGTGCGTAATTTTTTTTTTTAACCGCCTCTAGAAAACTACCTTCGAAAATCGGCGAAATCGGGTATGTCGCGTTTATTTTTTTAGTTCGTAAGAATCGCAGCTACCACTTTGGGATTTTTTCTTTGGAATCTTCATACAATGCTAAATGTCGTGTAAAATTGGAAGCAGAATCGAACGTGTGTTTTTAGTAGAACAAAAATTATTAAAATTTTATTTTTTTTTTCGCGAAACGTGGACTTTCCCGTATCGGGAAAATTATGACTCTAATATCATTCGAAAGTTTATGAAAAATAAAAAAGTTAATGTTTCTACGAATTTTTTGAGTGACCAATATTTTCTGAGATATACTGACATTAAAAAAAAATAAATAAATAAAAAAACGTAAATCCTAAATGGTGCATTTTAAAAATCTAAAAAAAATCACAGAAGCACCTCTCAAGTAGTATGACAAACTGCCAAATAAAAAAAAAAAAACATCTGAGAGGTCGATCAAAAAAAGTGGTCCGATTGATAAAGAATGCCTCATATAAGGCCTTAAAATGTGTCTCAAATGAATTCCGACAAATTTGAGATACCGAAATTCGGTTTTTTTTTTACAAGTAAATAATGACATTCGGTTTGGTTCGGTTTCGGAATTCTTTTTTTTTTTTTTTTTTTTTTACTGGAAATAAAGACATCGTAAAATCGAAAGATCGAGTTTTCTGCTCCGTGCGAACGATTAATTCGGTCGATTAAATTTCACGCTTGTTGTACAATTTAATTTTTAATTTTCTTCAATTTTCATCGGAAAGTTCATAAATGTCCAACCGAATGCACTGACGCCGGAATGTATTAATTTTATTGTCCTCCTATTTCGATGTTACTCGCCGTGCGATAAAGCGAATTTATTGCTAATTTCGCTGTTTCGCACGTGGCATGAAAATACCATCGCGCTCGACCAATTCGCTCGCGAAACCCGCGGAAAGAAAGGACTCTCCGCCGATAATATTCCAAACGCTCCGATCGCGATTTTCCTCATTACATTATAAACTATAAATTCGCTACGCGAAATTCAATTATCTCGGAAAATTCGCTTCACAATTAATCGACCCGTCCCTCATCAATTGCATTAATATATATAAAATTAATTAGTTAATTGAAATCGTAAAAAAAATTATTAAAAAAAATTATTTTAAAAAATATTTGAAAAATATTAAAAAAATAAATTATTAAAAAAAATATTTTAAAGAATTATAAAAATAAATTATAAAAAAAAAAATGATTAAAAAAAATTATAATATTGGCGAAATCCTAAAGGGTTTGAATTATTTTTCGCAGAAGCACGATGAAATATCGAACGAGGTAAATGCCCGTATATGGAAACGAGACGACTCTCTGGAATCGTTTACAAATATTGCACGAATATACTCGATCATTTTTTATTTTTAGATGTCCGAAACACGAATATTAATTCGTAATAGTTTTTTTTTATCCTTATCAGAAATTCTCACGGGACGAGTTATTTATTTTATTTATCTTTTTTTTTATTTTTGATGCGACAATATTTTTGGAACCCAAAAAATATTCCGTTACCGATGCTCTTTTGCCGGAGGGTTGATTCGGACATTTACAAACAGGGCACCGAGTGGTTCGGTTTAAAAAAAAAAAAAAAAATTTTTTTTTTATTTCTGTCGCATCGCTTTTTCGTTCGTACCCGAGGCATTGTCTCATCGAGAGACATTGTCCGGGCGCATAATTTGATTGACGCTGATGCCAGCGGCTGATATCGATATATCGTATTAATTTACAAGCATCAATTTTGCCGCTCCGCGGTACGATGAATGGCTTAATGCTCTTCACCCTCCCAACCCCACTCGGGCGTTCTCTCGGTTTTCGTATGTATTATGTAGCGATGTCAGCCAGAACCGGACACTGGATATCGTTCGCGATAACGGGTTCGTTATATTTTTATATTTTTATATTTTTATATTTTTATATTTTTATATTTTTATATTTTTATATTTTTATATTTTTATATTTTTATATTTTTATATTTTTATATTTTTATATTTTTATATTTTTATATTTTTATATTTTTATATTTTTATATTTTTATATTTTTATATTTTTATATTTTTATATTTTTATATTTTTATATTTTTATATTTTTATATTTTTATATTTTTATATTTTTATATTTTTATATTTTTATATTCTCCGCTTCGAGGCGTTTTGTCATCGGGATTATTGCGGGTTGGTTCCTAAAGGGGAAGGAATGAAATTGTAATAAACGAGGAAACCATGTGCAAATTACTTTGCACCTCTTTCGTAACGTAAAAAAATGTCTGTCTCATAAAATTATTCTACTCGCAGCGCAATGTTTTCCATTTAAATTCCAAAAATACGATTTTTCGTGTATAAAATCGAGATTTTCAATGTCTCACTGTACTGGAAAAATAGAGAAATTAAGAAACTAGCAAAATTTCCAAGTACCAATAGAAAAACTTGTGTTTCATTTTTTTTTTATCGTAAATATTGAGAAAAATGGAAACCTAGTATTTTTTGATATTTTTATTTGGCGATTTTCTCCCTGTACAATTTGTTCGCTATAAGTAAATAAGTAAATGAATAAAAATAATTCACGTATTTTTGCCTGAGACCGTTTCACTGAAATTTTAATGAAAATAAAAGAAAATCGAACAAATAAAAATAGAAAATCGTTACAGACATTTTTTTTTTTCGTCCGTTCTCCACACGAACGTCTTTCGCGTCTACGCGGCTACCATTAAAACGGAAACAGAGAGGGATCAAAAAAATACAACTATGAAAGGCTAAGAAAAAGAGACGCGGTGACAGAAAAGCGGTTGGGAAGCCAAAAGGCTAAAAATAAAATGAGAATGAAACGGCGAACTTTTCCGTCGAGGCGTGGCACCAGTTAATCAGAGACCGCCAGTGCCAGACGTCTTGAGTTGAGGGAGAGCAAGAGGACGGAGAAGAAGAAAAATCTTGATCGCGGAAAGCGGCGATGCGAAAGAGCAGAAGCCGCAGAGAAACCGGTCGACAGGAAGACGAGAAAAAAAGAGTTGAGAGTTCAAGAGTTGAGAGTTCAGGAGTTGAGAGTTCAGGAGTTGAGAGTTCAGGAGTTGAGAGTTCAGGAGTTGAGAGTTCAGGAGTTGAGAGTTCAGGAGTTGAGAGTTCAGGAGTTGAGAGTTCAGGAGTTGAGAGTTCAGGAGTTGAGAGTTCAGGAGTTGAGAGTTCAAGAGTTGAGAGTTCAAGAGTTGAGAGTTCAAGAGTTGAGAGTTCGAGAGTTGAGAGTTCGAGAGTTGAGAGTTCGAGAGTTGAGAGTTCGAGAGTTGAGAGTTCAGGAGTTGAGAGTTCAAGAGTTGAGAGTTCAAGAGTTGAGAGTTCAAGAGTTGAGAGTTCAAGAGTTGAGAGTTCAAGAGTTGAGAGTTCAAGAGTTGAGAGTTCAAGAGTTGAGAGTTCAAGAGTTGAGAGTTCAAGAGTTGAGAGTTCAAGAGTTGAGAGTTCAAGAGTTGAGAGTTCAAGAGTTGAGAGTTCAAGAGTTGAGAGTTCAAGAGTTGAGAGTTCAAGAGTTGAGAGTTCAAGAGTTGAGAGTTCAAGAGTTGAGAGTTCAAGAGTTGAGAGTTCAAGAGTTGAGAGTTCAAGAGTTGAGAGTTCAAGAGTTGAGAGTTCAGCAGTTTAGAGTTCAGCAGTTTAGAGTCCGGGAGTTGAGGGTTCAGGAGTTGAGAGTTGAGAGTTGAAAGTTAAATTAACATTTCCGTTAAAATTACGTTTTTAAGACCGGACCGGAACATTTTCGCTTGAGCCGTGGGCTGCTTCATGGTACTGGGAATGAGTTTGATCGATTCTGCGCATTAGCTTCTTATGATTGCGATAAGGATACGAATTTTTGCAATCAATTTCTATCTGAGCGCTCGAGGAGAGTACACTTTGCGATAGCCCTATGAATTTTTTCAGATTTTTTTTAACAACATTTCGACACCATTCTGAATTTTTCGAAATTCGAATATACGCCTCTTCGATCGCTTGGAAATAAAAAAGGAATGTCAGAAAAAATGTCTAAAAATCTGAAAAAAAATCCGACCACATGCTGCATATCTGAAGTACATTTCATTTGATTTTTTTGACCTGCCACTATAAAAAAATACTCGCAATTAATCGAAGCCGCCAATTGTGAATGAATAAATTCGCAGTGCGCGTTTAATGTTCGATTAAATTTTTTTTGTGTGATAAGATAGCTTTAAACAATGGAATTTTAGGAGACTGCGCTGTCCACGTTGCATTCGCACACACACGTGCACGAACGAAATTGTTTTATTCAGTTATCTCGAACCCTCCTCGAATTTAGTAGGCGCACGAGTGCGCCGAGCCCACAGCAAGCACGTCTAATCCATTAGTTCTTGGCGCGGGGCTTCCGTCCAACGATTTATTCGCCCGGAAAAGCTTCGCGGTATAATTCACTTCAATTTTATTCCGGAGTAACCGGGCGGACCGGCCATCATGAACTCGCCAGTGAGTCAAACGTTTTTTTCACTCGGATTAGGGAATTTTCGATCGAGAAACACCTTTTCATACTCAGCACCAAAACATCTCGCAGGAAAACAAAAAATGTTATTTAAAAAAAAATAACGTTTTGCTTTTATTTTTATTACAGCAACATCTAAAAATATAATATAATATAATATAATATAATATAATATAATATAATATAATATAATATAATATAATATAATATAATATAATATAATATAATATAATATAATATAATATAATATAATATAATATAATATAATATAATATAATATAATATAATATAATATAATATAATATAATATAATATAATATAATATAATATAATATAATATAATATAATATAACTAGCAGGTTGTTATGGCTCGCGCTCTCGCAGCTCAAGTGCGTTAAATTTTATATTTTATATATTTTTAAAAATATTATAACCCGAGACGTTAGCCATTCCGGAGCCAATAAGGGCACGAAGTTGTCTGCTGATTGGGACGTGAATTTGGTTGCTGATAGGGGCATGAAGTTGGCTGGTGGTAGGGGCATGAAGTTGGTTGGTAATAAGGGTGTGAGGTTGGCTGCTGATAGAGACATGAAGTTGGCTGCTGATGGGGACGTGAAGTCCCCATCTGACTGGTAATAAGGGCGTGAAGTTGATTGCTGATAGGGACGTGAGGTTGGCTGCTAATAGGGACCTGAAGTTGGCTGCTGATAGGAACCCGAAGTTGACTGCTGATAGAGGCATGGAGTTCGCTGATGATAGGGACGTGAAGTTGACTACAGGGAGGGGCGTGAAGTTGGCTGGTAATAAGGGCGTGAAGTTGATTGCTGATAGGGACGTGAGGTTGGGTGCTAATAGGGACCTGAAGTTGGCTGCTGATAGGAACCCGAAGTTGACTGCTGATAGAGGCATGAAGTTCGCTGATGATAGGGACGTTAGGTTGACTGCTAATACGGGCGTGAAGTCGGCTGTTGATTGAGACGTGAAGTTGACTGCTAATTGAGGCGCGAAGTTGGCTGTTAGTTGGGCGTGAAGTTGGCTGTTGATTGGGGCGTGCGGCTGGCTGCTGATTGGGACGTGAATTTGGCTGCTGATAGGGACCTGAAGTTGGCTGATTATGGAGCGGGCGGGACAAAGAGGCAAACAAACAAATCCACAGTTTTCCAAAATATATATATATCAGATATAATATAATATAACAGAGTACAATATAGCGTCCACAAAATATAAAATGATAATATTAATGATTACTCATGAAAAAAACTACCCCTCACAAAAATAATTTTAGTTCCCTAATGACGAAGCTCACGAAACGACAACTGTCGCCAGTCGGAGTGGAGTAAATTTTCGAGTGAAAATTGAGTCGTCAACCCCTCCGGCTTCTCGGCTTCTCGTGCACGGTATCGCCGTCATTCCCACCCCTGCCGAGAGGGTGAGAATGAGGTTTCCCGGTCCATGTAGCAGGGTCTCTGATCCCGATTCCCGGCTAAGTTGTAGCTTCACCCACCGTAGGCACAAGTTGCTCCCGTCGGGCTGAAAGTAGGAGGGGCGGGGGGGGGGGGTGCGAGAACCCCTTGTCGTCACAATTTCAATTGACCCCCCGTCGACGCGCCAGATGTGACCTCGGCGCGTGCCGCGTCTGGATGAAAGATGAGCGGAGAAGTGCTGCGCAGTGTATTTTAGTATGGAGAGCAGCGGAGCGTCGGCGAACCGGCGGTCGTCGAGAAGAACCACCATTGTTCGTCGTCCCAGTGCTCCAGTTAATTTTTATTTCGTTCAATATTTTCTCGGTTCTTTGCACAGGCTCCGCGACAGTCGAACATTTTTCAAAGCCCGATAGCCACGTTGATTTTTGTAGAAATAATTTTTTACTTCGGTCGATGAGAGTTTATTAAGGACAGTGAAAAATGTTTATCTGGTTTGTAGCCTAATTAGGGCGTTTATTAATTTATATTATGTTTATTTGTTCGATAGTATTGTTCTTATTATTTAATAGTGTTTATTTTGGATCTAATAAACGGATGTTTATGGCAACTTTTTAATTTTATTTATTACGTCACGGACTTGCTAGTTTTTATCGTATCACCCAGAAAAAAATTTAATCCGATCAAAGAACATTTATTAAGGGCGAAGAAAAATGTTAATTTGCTTCGCAGCTTAATTAGAGCGTTTATTAATTTATTATACATTTATTTGTTCGATAGTATTGTTCTTATTATTTGATAATGTTTATTTTGGATCTAATAAACGGATGTTTATGGCAAATAATTTTTTAAAATTTATTTCGTGACGGAATTGTCAGTCTTTATCGTATCACCCAGAAAAAAGTTTAATCCGATCAAAGAACATTTATTAAGGGCGAAGAAAAATATTAATTTGCTTCGCAGCTTAATTAGAGCGTTTATTAATTTATAATATATTTATTTGTCCGATAGTATTGTTATTATTATTTAATAATGTTTATGTCAAATAATAAAAAAAAATTTATTCGTAACAGACATTGGGCGACGGAAGCGTTCGAACAACTTCGAACAGGTTGGGGCGGCCGACGCGACACGTGCCGGACGCAGCGTGCTCTCGCACGTGCGGTGGCGCTTATGTAATACTATTGTATCTTGGCGGACAAAATGTGCAGCGAGAGTCGTATATATTCCATGTATTAGGCAGCGGAAAGATATAAAGTTTGAAGTGTACCTGACTAACGGTTATCCTGGAATATGAGGATCCCATGTCAGAGTGTGGGTAGTTGCCTGCGAGGAATAACTCAGTGCAAGGGAAACAGAAAGCAACTCGAGTCGATGAAGAAATTGCCCTCATTGAATATTGTCATTAATTCGTTATTGACAAAATTTCGGTAAAAAGGGCTTTGCCCGTATACTCAAATAAATAAATAAATAAATAATGATAAATGTAAAAATCTAAAAAACAATTATTCACCGCTGTTTACTGGGCAGCGAATGTAATTTAATTTTACTCTGGCTAGTAGCCACGTAACAAGTTCGCATCGATCGTAAAAACGTTTTTTCAATTACTCCAATTAAAAATTACCCCAATTTTCAAATCACGCCAATTTTCAAATCACTCCAATTTTCAAATCACGCCAATTTTCAAATCACTTCGATATTCAAATTACTGAAATTTTCAAATCACGCCAATTTTCAAATCACTTCGATATTCAAATTACTGAAATTTTCAAATCACGCCAATTTTAAAATCACTTCGATATTCAAATTACTGAAATTTTCAAATCCCTCCAATTTTCAAATCGTTTCGATTTTCAAATCACTTCAATCTTCAAATCGCTCCAATCTTCAAGTCGCTCCAATCTTCAAGTCGCTCCAATCTTCAAGTCGCTCCAATCTTCAAGTCGCTCCAATCTTCAAGCCGCTCCAATCTTCAAGCCGCTCCAATCTTCAAGCCGCTCCAATCTTCAAGCCGCTCCAATCTTCAAGCCGCTCCAATCTTCAAGTCGCTCCAATCTTCAAGTCGCTCCAATCTTCAAGTCGCTCCAATCTTCAAGTCGCTCCAATCTTCAAGTCGCTCCAATCTTCAAGTCGCTCTAATCTTCAAGCCGCTCCAATCTTCAAGCCGCTCCAATCTTCAAGCCGCTCCAATCTTCAAGCCGCTCCAATCTTCAAGTCGCTCCAATCTTCAAGTCGCTCCAATCTTCAAGTCGCTCCAATCTTCAAGTCGCTCCAATCTTCAAGTCGCTTCAATCTTCAAGTCGCTCCAATCTTCAAGTCGCTCCAATCTTCAAGTCGCTCCAATCTTCAAGTCGCTCCAATCTTCAAGTCGCTCCAATCTTCAAGTCGCTCCAATCTTCAAGTCGCTCCAATCTTCAAGTCGCTCCAATCTTCAAACCACTCCAATTTTCAGCATGCAGCTAATCTTCGTTTCCCATATAGCAGCCCTCTTCTCCACCTCCCTTCTCACCTTCCCGTCCCTTTCCCCGGCGGCGCCCACCATGGCGCCAGCTTGCAAGCACCACGACCCACCGAGCTATGCACTGTATGCACTTTTACCCTCTTAAGCCACTCCAGCTTTTCCGTACGGCTATATACCTCTTTACCCCCCTCCCCGCCACACAGCTTTCTTCCGTCTCTTCCATTGCCCTCTTGGCCTCTTGGCTTTTCCGTCCGAGACATGTAAAAAAAAAAAAGAAAAGTCTTAATTATCCTTAACGACGTTTAAGAGTAGGGCGACGCGTAGCTCTCGTCGGGCTTGAGCATGTTAAAAAACTCGGCGGTATTCCGCGGAGGTGAGAGAGCCTCTCCGAAGGAATGGGTCGGGGAACGGGGTGGGGCTAACCCGACAAATTATTAACTGCACGAAGGGCGAGGGCGGGAAGGTGGGATGATGAAGAAAAAAAAAAAAAAAAAAAATTAAGTTCGCTAACGCGGATGTGTTATATTATGCTAAGCCTCCGTTAATGTGATAATGCGACTGGCCGCCGAGAGGGCGGAAGGGAACGAAGGATGATTATCATGGATGCGGAAACAAAATTTATGGTGTGATTTTCCTGTTTTACAAAAAAAAAAATAAAAAAATAAATTGTATGGCTTTAAGGAAGTGATTGGTCCTAGTTCAATGGCGAAAATTTCGAGACTTCGATAAACGAGCTTTTTCATAAGCAAAATGGTCACCAATTTGTTATTATTATTATTGTTGTTATTCAAAGATTTCTTTACAATTTTGCGGTAGTTTTTTTTTTTCAACTCTATCGAAACGTCCTTTTTTCAGTCGGAAAAGCTTGAAATTGATCCTCTGCGAGGATAATTATCATCGATATGGTAACAAAATTTTCGGTTTGATGTTAGTCTCTTTTTTTACAAAAAGAACAAAAAAATCAAATTTTAAAGCTTTTAGGAAGTGATTTAGGAAGTGGGAATTGGTTTTTGTTATTCAATGGTGAAAAGTTCGCGACTTCGATAAACGAGTTTTTTATACAGAAAATGGTTGCCACTTTATTATTATTATTATTATTATTATTATTATTATTATTATTATTATTATTTTAGATTTTATTACAATCTTGCGGTAGTTTTTTTTTTCAATTCTATCGAACCGTTTTTTTTTTCAGTCGGCAAAGCTTGAAATTAATCCTCTCGGAGAGCCAGTAAGTGGTTCGGCAACTCAAAGTGGTTTCAATTTATTATAGCGCTGCGTTAGTGGTATGCAAAAATAATTTATATATACGCTCCAGTTTCGTCTGCGGCTTGAATTTTAGTTTTTTACTTTTTTATTTTTTGATCCGCTTCTCGCATCCAGTCTAATCTGTCCATTAACGAGTTATACGTATAGCACAATACGCGCAGCGGATTTCCGGCACTGCATATTTGCCTGGGTTCGCTCGAGCCCGCAGCGGGGTTGCAAAATAATCCCAGCACTCTGTGTTGATTCCCTGCAATTAGCCAAAAGGCTCGTACGCAAATCTCCTGCACAGACCGAAGGGCATCAACGCCGAGGGCGCTTTTGGAGCGCATGAAGAATATCGCGATTATGAGAAAAATGTGTAAAACTTGCGCTTTTTTTTTAATCCACTCTGGATTATTTTTCATGTGGTTTTTTTTTTATCTTTTCAACTTTTTAGTCATCTGTACATATTGTCGAAAGTGCCAGTGACTTATTTTTGCTAGTTTTATTTTTTTAATATATATATATATATTTTTTTTTTTTAATTTAGAAATTGTTCGACGAAATTAAATTTTTAACCGACGACGATTGAGTCGCTGAATAAAAGGTGCAACCATTTTTTTTTTTTATCCTAATCTAGGCAAGGAAAGGAAAGTGAAAACCTTCCTGGTAGCGAAGACAATCTCGGGACTCGGGTCAATGACCCTTTGTCAATGTATTTAATTATTTTTGGGTGCAAAATAAAAATAAGGTAAGAGCTTTAAAAATGTGAAATTTCCTTTTACTATGCCGAAATTTTCAAGTGGGAGAGATGAAATTTCGCGCGTCAATATTTTATACGTCAATCCGGACCGGAAGCGACCAAATCATTATTATTATTATTATTATTATTATTATTATTATTATTATTATTATTATTATTATTATTATGAATATTAATGTATTTATAATAAGATTTCAGCAATCTTTTTATTCTAAATATATTAAATTTGGTATTGTTATACGATTAACACAATAAACGTATAACATGTCATATATTTGTAAAAATATATTTCAGATAATTCGATATTTGAGTAAAAAAAAAAATAAGAAAATTAATTTTAACTCGAATTTTATAACAAATTTAAGTCCCAAAAAAACAGAATGCGCAATAATTTTCTAATTCGGACAGAATATTTTCAAAGAAATTAAACGTGGTCTGTTTTTCAAATATAATAAATTTTATTTCGCCGCATGAATGCAATTCAAAAATATTGCCAATATAGCGATCGTCAAAAGCTTGCAATTCGTTTTTCTGGCGTTTCTTTTTTTTTGCTGAAACGTGAAAAATTTTTTAATTGTGCCCAACATTTATAACGAAATAAACATATAACATGTCATATATTTGTAAAAATATATTTCAGATCATTTTTGATATTCGAGTAAATGAAAAAAAAAATAAAAAAAAAAAAAATAATAATAATTGTTACTAGAATTTTCTACTGAAATTAAGAATTAAAAAAAAAAAAAAACAGAACGTGCGATATTTTTTTCAATATATCGATCGTTAAAATCTTGCAATTCGTTTTTGTGGTGTTTCTTTTTTTTTGCTGAAAAGTGAAAAATTTTTTAAATTTGGCCAAAATTTATAACGTAATGTTGCCATGATGGGACGTCCATTATTCGTGTTAAGCCCTTCCAGGGATTTAGCGAAGCGCATTAGAATTGAATATCGAACCTGCGAACATTGAATAATACAAGCCGCATGAAGATCGCGTCGAATGCGATTGCGCCAATTATTCAGGGTCGAAGGAACGTTACCGTACATTGTTCGATGCGCGAAATCCAGTTACATTATTTAGTTCTGTAGTCCTGTTTTAGGAGAGAGGAATGATAAATTATTCTGATAAACTGAGAATTCTCGATGTGCCTTCGAATAATCAATACGGCAAAGCGAGCTTATCACCGACACGTATTTTGCCGACTGCGAGTCAAATCAATTATGTACAATTATAATTTCGTGGAATATTTAGCAAATTCGACGTCATACGTTTTACCAAAAATAATTTCGTAAAAGGGGAATACGAAGTTTCGTAAAAATAATGCTGTTAAATAAGTGACAGGCTCGTTCGTTAACAATATCAATTTGTACTTTTTTTTTTTTTTTTGTAAAAGAGGGAGGTCGTAAGGTGGCGCCTTTAGTGGCAGTTCAAAATGTTTGCTGTGTAAATAAATTGTGTATGTTATTGTGTTTACACACAATCTATATTTGGTTAATATTTGTATTATTATTTTGGACTGTAAAAATGGAAATTGTAAAAGGGTTCGTCCCTTAAATAAATAAATAAATAAATAAATAAATAAATAAATAAATAAATACATAAATAAATAAATAAATAAATAAATAAATAAATAAATAAATAAATAAATAAATAAATAAATAAATAAAATAAAACTGGAATCAACAAATAAAAAATTGTGGGCATTTGTAGACGATAAGTTGATGTAAAAAAAAGTACCAATATTTTTTACTGTGTGTCTCTTGAGTCGACGATCAATTTCGGGCTCCAAACTGCCGCTTTTGATATTTGTCTGTTGACGATAAAATTTTAACCATATTTTCTCTTCTCAAGGCTTCCAGATCGACAATCTAAAAAATTTTATTCTGCGTCTATTTAAATACAAACCAATTGGTTTCTCCCGTCAACGTGTTTTTTTTTGCATTCACGGTAAGGCGTAATTCGTAATTTATTATAAAAATTAGGTTCTATATGAAGAAACAGTCAATTTCGTCACGATTCAAAATTTCTTTCGAAGATTGTTGGTTTTTTGGATGGCGCAGGTGTGATGAAGCCTTCAGATCGTGCCTTGACGGGAGCACTTGAGCTTTCAACTTACACACGACATGCCCACGTCAATTCGTACCTTGACGTCGGTACATCGGACGAGAATCCGCATTCGACGCGGTTCCGTCAAGGTGTGAGCCAACGTTTTACGTCAGTCTTCGTAAGACGTTCCAACGCGATCCCGTCAAGGTGCGACTCGATCGAGACACGTGGTAGATGAATTCTCGTCCAATGTGCAGTGGTCAAGGTGCGACTCGATCGAGACACATGATAGATGAATTCTCGTCCAATGTGCAGTGGTCAAGGTGCGACTCGACGGAAAAACGAGGTACGTGAAGTCTCGTTTCCTCAAGGTGCGAGTTGACGGAGAGGCGTGGTATGTGAATTCTCGTCCGGTCAAGGTGTGAGTTGACGGAGACGGGCGGTACGTAAATACTCGTCCCGTCAAGGTGCGAGTTGACAAAGGCGCGTGGTACGTAAATTCTCGTCCGGTCAAGGTGCGAGTTGACGAAGAGGCGCGGTCCCTGAATTCTCGTCTGATCAAGGTGCGAGTCGACGAAGACGCGTGGTACATAAATTCTTGTCCGGTTAAGGTGTGAGTTGACGGAGACGCGTGGCCCGTGAGTTCTCGTCCGGTCAAAGTGTGAGTTGACGGAGACGCGTGGTACGTAAATTCTTGTCCGGTCAAGGTGCGAGTTGACGAAGACGCGTGTTACGTGAGTCTCGTCCGGTCAGGGTGCGAGTTGACGAAGAGGCGCGGTCCCTGAGTTCTTGTCCGGTCAAGGTGCGAGTTGACGAAGAGGCGTGGCCCGTGAGTTCTCGTTCGGTCAAGGTGCGAGTTGACGGAGACGCGTGGTACGTGAATTCTCGTCTGATCAAGGTGCGAGTCGACGAAGACGCGTGGTACGTAAATTCTTGTCCGGTCAAGGTGTGAGTTGACGGAGACGCGTGGCCCGTGAGTTCTCGTCCGGTCAAGGTGTGATTTGACGGAGACGTGTGGTACGTAAATTCTCGTCTGATCAAGGTGCGAGTTGACGGAGATGCGTGGTACGTAAATTCTCGTCCGGTCATGGTGCGAGTTGACAAAAACGCGCGGTACGTAAATTCTCGTTCGGTCAAGGTGCGAGTTGACGAAGACGCGCGGCACGTGAGTTCTCGCCTGATCAAGGTGCATCCAAAAAACACGCGTCGAAAGTTAATAACGATACAATTTTTTTTTGCAATTGCCGATCTTGAATTATTCTTTAGCACGCGAATTTGAGAGAGTATTTTTTTTTTTTTTTTTTTAATTCGCTATTAGCCGAGATTTTCGTTTTTTAATATCCAGATCGAAGCCCTCATAAGGAACGAAATTCGCGCGACGAGTTAAATTAGACGATCCCCGAGTACATGCGTCAACGACAGGGTACATTCGCTCGAGCGGTCACCGGAGGTCTGCATAAACCCAGGTGGTTCGCTGAATATATACTCCGCGATGTTGAAATTCCTGCGGTGAGTAAATCTTCCGGTCCGAGAGACGGCAGTGTCCTCGTCCCCGTCTAATATCCGCAAGTTAGTTAATCTTCCGGTTGGCCCGTTGCTTGCCACGAGGCTTATAAATTATAGTGCCACATCAGGTTGGTACATAGGAACGCGGGCGGGGGGGGGGGGGGAGGAGGAGGAAGGAGTTAACGAGATACGTGATATAGGTAGCCGAATATTGTCGAGAACCGCACGTCGAAGGAGACGTTCGTCCCCGTCGAATAATTAACGGTTCTCCATGTAAGTAAAAAAATTATCATGTTACGTAACTCTAAAATCAAAATTGATAACGATAACGATAACGATGACGATAACGATAACGACAACGACAGAAAGGTTTGGAGATTGTTTCGCCTTGTGAAGAGACAACAAATCTGTTCGTGTCAACTTGGATTACCCTGTGCGTTTCTATCTACTCGGGTTCAACGTTCGATCCGTTATTTTGCCGCAAACTCTTTCATTAACCCTTCCAAGACACGATACGACGGGACCCTCCCTGGTATTGTCCTGTCGCGCACAGGGGCGCCGGTATTATTCCAATCTGTCAGAAACAATTTGCAGCCTGCAACGAGAGCGGCGTTGCCCGCGTGGTAACTTTATCTCTTTCCGTCGAGAATCCACTTCGCCCGACTTAATCCGACCGTCGCCATCGCGCGTTCACCTGAAAGTATCGCTGACGCACCTTCCGCACATGACTTCGGCGCTCGAGCGCTGCGAGTGAAACGAGTCTTTCGAGATGTCGCTGGAGACAATCCTTCCAGTTCGGACAATCGAGGCTGTTACACAACGCGGCGATTGAATTCGCGTTGCTGGCGACGAAGGGAGCTCGGAGCTCGTCTCAAAGACAATGATAATAATTCTGGGAGAGTTACGCAACATCAATTAAATACTCAATTCGGGATATAGTATTTCTGATTCGATTGTTTGGATGAGATGTGAATTTCCACTAAAGCAATCACATCGACGCTGAGGACGTCTTTGTTGCGAAATAATTTTGCGACATCCTCACCGTGAAGATGAAGAGAGGCGTTTCGTCTGCGCATAAGTCTGACTGATCGTTAGTCCGATTGTTCAGCGATCCAACCGTCGATCGATGAGAGATGCGATAAGATGGTCGATCGGCGAGTCGAACGATCGGCAAGTCGAACGATCGGCAAGTCGAACGATCGGCAAGTCGAACGATCGGCAAGTCGAACGATCGGCAAGTCGAACGATCGGCTAGTCGAACGATCGGCAAGTCGAACGATCGGCAAGTCGAACGATCGGCAAGTCGAACGATCGGCAAGTCGAACGATCGGCAAGTCGAACGATCGGCAAGTCGAACGATCGGCAAGTCGAACGATCGGCAAGTCGAACGATCGGCAAGTCGAACGATCGGCAAGTCGAACGATCGGCAAGTCGAACGATCGGCAAGTCGAACGATCGGCAAGTCGAACGATCGGCAAGTCGAACGATCGGCAAGTCGAACGATCGGCAAGTCGAACGATCGGCAAGTCGAACGATCGGCAAGTCGAACGATCGGCAAGTCGAACGATCGGCAAGTCGAACGATCGGCAAGTCGAACGATCGGCAAGACGAACGATCGGTAAGATGGCCGATCGGCAAGAGCCTAAATCGGCCCAACTGTCCGACTTGGTCCACAAAAAATGTCATAAATGGGTTAAAATAATAATTCTCCTATCACCGCAAAATCAAACGATGCAAAAATGAAATGGTCTCGTCTTATTCGCCCTCCTTTTCGAAAGGTCAACGATAGGTCCTTCGCTTCATTCTCATCTTCCACACCATCCGCAGCACAATCGAGCCACCTGAACTTTCGAAACGCCAAGATAAAAAGCTAATCCCTCTGTCTAAGTGACCCGTAAGATCATTGCCATATCGAGTCGTCGCGACCTTTTCCCATACTATAATATGTACATATGCCGAGGGTCTTCTCGATAGAAAAAAAAAAAAAAAAAGAAAAAAGTAGATGAAAATAAGCGCGAGGATATGGAAAGAGCAAGGTTGCCGTGTAGGGTCATAGACTCAACCAACCCCAGCCGCAGAGCACACGATGCAAACCTATCGCTCATCCCCCCCCCCTTTTTCGCTCTTCCAATCGATCGAACTTTTAGTTCGAAATACCCTTCGTCTCTCACGAAGCGAAAATAATAGAATACACATTTACGTACGGATAAATACATTTATGTTCCCTGCAGCTCGGCACGTGTGTATGTTTGTGTGCTCGAAGCTTATGAGCCGTGCGAGAGAGCGGCAGGGGGACTTTTGGAAACCGAGCGAGGGTGAGCAACGAGACTTTGACGCACTCCCAGACGTCCTCGAAGGGTGTCCTCGCTCTATGCAACGCTCTTTCTTCTCGTGTTCGGGGAAGAAATTTTATTTAATTTTTTATTTTATTAAAAATAATTTTTTCTTGTTTTTATACATTTTTTTTCGAGATTAAATTTTTTTTCGAGATTTCAGCTTATTATTTTTGTTGTCTCTTTCGCTTCGAGAGCTTCGCAGTAATTCCTCGCTTCATGTGCACTACACGTGAGTGAAAAATATCTCGCCGATCCTTTCATCCGGAGACTTAACACAGTTTTTTTTTTTTTTTTTTTTTTCTTTCAAAGTTCACATTGACAATATTCTCGGCGCGTCTCTTTCTGTTATTATTTCCGACGTTTGCAACGTACCACCTGTATTACTAAGAGTGGCACGGTAATGGGAATACCGATCGGAGTTCACCGTAACGCGTAAGTCGACGAGAAGATAGGATTTTTTAAAGTCCGCGTGAGAAGCATATTTCATCGAGTAATCCTTGACAAACTGCCCGTTAACTTTTCCTCGTGGATATGACGATTCGAGGAAGAAAATGGAGCTCCACGGCTACTAGGGAAAAGGCGAGTGAAAAACATTATTTCCATTTTTTCCAAAATGAGATGTTTCCAAATCTCATCGCCACCACGGGAACTGACATTTCATAAATCACCCCAATTTCGGCATACCTCAATCTACCCTTGTCCCCCCTATGAAGGACGTATCAAGGACGTATCAAGGACGTATCAAGGACGTATCAAGGACGTATCAAGGACGTATCAAGGACGTATCAAGGACGTATCAAGGACGTATCAAGGACGTATCAAGGACGTATCAAGGACGTATCAAGGACGTATCAAGGACGTATCAAGGACGTATCAAGGACGTATCAAGGACGCATCAAGGACGCATCAAGGACGCATCAAGGACGCATCAAGGACGCATCAAGGACGCATCAAGGACGCATCAAGGACGCATCAAGGACGCATCAAGGACGCATCAAGGACGCATCAAGGACGCATCAAGGACGCATCAAGGACGCATCAAGGACGCATCAAGGACGCATCAAGGACGCATCAAGGACGCATCAAGGACGCATCAAGGACGCATCAAGGACGCATCAAGGACGCATCAAGGACGCATCAAGGACGCATCAAGGACGTATCAAGGACGTATCAAGGACGTATCAAGGACGTATCAAGGACGTATCAAGGACGTATCAAGGACGCATCAAGGACGCATCAAGGACGCATCAAGGACGCATCAAGGACGCATCAAGGACGCATCAAGGACGCATCAAGGACGCATCAAGGACGCATCAAGGACGCATCAAGGACGCATCAAGGACGCATCAAGGACGCATCAAGGACGCATCAAGGACGTATCAAGGACGTATCAAGGACGTATCAAGGACGTATCAAGGACGTATCAAGGACGTATCAAGGACGCATCAAGGACGCATCAAGGACGCATCAAGGACGCATCAAGGACGCATCAAGGACGCATCAAGGACGCATCAAGGACGCATCAAGGACGCATCAAGGACGCATCAAGGACGTATCAAGGACGTATCAAGGACGTATCAAGGACGTATCAAGGATCCATCAAGGATTCATCAAGGATTCATCAAGGATTCATCAAGGATTCATCAAGGATTCATCAAGGATTCATCAAGGATTCATCAAGGATTCATCAAGGATTCATCAAGGATTCATCAAGGATTCATCAAGGATTCATCAAGGATATGTCAGAACACTAATATTTTAAAAAAATTGTTCGTAATGCATAAAAATGAAAATTCTTCGCTGAACCGTTATCAAGGATACATTAAAGAAACATCAAAGACAAATCCACCATCAAATTTCTTTACGCACAGTATTCAAATAAGTGTGAACCGCCTTGACCCAACCTCCCCACTTCCATCTCCCGAACACACTTTCATGAACAGCTCGAGCAAAACTAACGCGAAAAAAATCTCTGCTAAGATTCTCATTGCTCTCCTCTCCCGCTTAAAAATAAAAAAAAAAGAGTCTGATTGCATTTGGCCCGTTCAACTGCGCCGCCTTTGCCGTGCACCGATGCGAACCACTTCGAGAACCGACTCAAGCCTATCGGGGATTACCCGGCCTGCATATGACGTAGCAGTGTGCAATCGCAGCTGAATTCTACACCTCTCGCTTTCGCCCCACCGTATTTATGTACACACGTCTCCCCGACGATAATCCTCGGCGCACACCGCGAGGGAGAAACTGAGAGATCCGCACTGGTCGTCGAATCGTTTGCTTAGCTCGACGCCCTCGTTCCCGTCGGGCCGGCGCATGCGATGGGCAAATGTTTACGGCAACGAGGGCTGCGTTCTCTCGGTGCATTGTGGCCTGCATCGCCCCGGGAGAGTCCCAGTAGTAACGCCGCGCGAGACGCCGGACTCGAAGTAGACACAGCCCGTTACTGCACCGCCCGTACTTACGAGCCCCACCGAGCGCGAGCGTGCGAAGCTACGCGATGCGAACTTGACACTCGGGCTCGGACGGGCGGGCGGCCGGAGCTCCGATTATCCATAATTATGGCCACATTGTTATTTCGGCGAAGGGGAGATTGATGGGGCGGGCTCGAAAGTGACGTCGTGCTGACGGTCAGACGAGACTGGTAATAACGTTATTTTTATCGGATTAAAGTAGGTATCTGATTTATGGGAATTTTTTTTTTCTTTTTTTTTTTTTTCTTTCGATTTATGGAATTTTTTTATTTTCGTACACTTTCGCCAAAGTGAGATGAATAAAATTCCAACGAGGTGTGTGAGAACGTACGAAAAAAAATATGCCAAAAAATTCGTCGTTCCTTATCCCAGATACGTGTACGGAATAAAGAGTGAATAAAAAAAAAAACAAAAAAAAAATTGTGCCGCAAAAATTCGAGCGAATAGCGAAAGTAAAGAACTGGGTCGAGATTTTCGTTTCTTGAAGCGAGCGTAAAGAAAGAAAGAGATTCGTGAAATTTGCATGAATAAGATGTCACACCGAGAGTCTCTCCCATATGTAGATATAAATCCCTCAGATCCGAGCTTTCTTCCGCGAAAAGTGTGAAATACAACATAAAAGAAAGAAAAAATCATCTATAAATAAAAGATGCGAAGATACACGCATAAAACTTGTGGGAATAAGAGTGGAGCCCGGTATATAGGGGTTTGAAGTTTGCGACAGACGGGGAGCGGTCTAGCGACAGCAGGAAAACAGCCGTCTACGCTCTGCGGGCATGCGAGGCGCGGGACACTCTTCCACTGCGCGCCAACATAACGATTAACGATTAACGATTAACGATTAACGATTAACGATTAACGATTAACGATTAACGATTAACGATTAACGATTAACGATTAACGATTAACGATTAACGATTAACGATTAACGATTAACGATTAACGATTAACGATTAACGATTAACGATTAACGATTAACGATTAACGATTAACGATTAACGATTAACGATTAACGATTAACGATTAACGATTAACGATTAACGATTAACGATTAACGATTAACGATTAACGATTAACGATTAACGATTAACGATTAACGATTAACGATTAACGATTAACGATTAACGATTAACGATTAACGATTAACGATTAACGATTAACGATTAACGATTAACGATTAACGATTAACGATTAACGATTAACGATTAACGATTAACGATTAACGATTAACGATTAACGATTAACGATTAACGATTAACGATTAACGATTAACGATTAACGATTAACGATTAACGATTAACGATTAACGATTAACGATTAACGATTAACGATTAACGATTAACGATTAACGATTAACGATTAACGATTAACGATTAACGATTAACGATTAACGATTAACGATTAACGATTAACGATTAACGATTAACGATTAACGATTAACGATTAACGATTAACGATTAACGATTAACGATTAACGATTAACGATTAACGATTAACGATTAACGATTAACGATTAACGATTAACGATTAACGATTAACGATTAACGATTAACGATTAACGATTAACGATTAACGATTAACGATTAACGATTAACGATTAACGATTAACGATTAACGATTAACGATTAACGATTAACGATTAACGATTAACGATTAACGATTAACGATTAACGATTAACGATTAACGATTAACGATTAACGATTAACGATTAACGATTAACGATTAACGATTAACGATTAACGATTAACGATTAACGATTTTTCGAACGTTTCGAATCGACCATTTTCGGCCTAATGACAATTTTTCATCTACTAAAAAATGTTGAGCTCCAACCTCGCATCATTGACAATATGCAGATCGAAATAATACCCGTGAATTTCGCGGCCGTTTGAAAATACAGCGGAGCTCTGTATGAACAACGGACTCGTTTCACGTTCCGCTAGGGTATAGCTCCGTCTTCGTATATGAAAACCGAAAGCGGCTTTATCCACCGACAGAGCCCGAAGGAGAACAAGAAAAATGCGAAAGAGCAAAACACAGCGTCCTAACGCTACGGCAGGAAGAACCGCAAGATCTCTTCGCGAGCCGCGGATCCTGGAAAATTCTCGGTGGTGCGAGAAACGAGCGAAAGTGCTATTCGACGATATGACGCGGCGGGAAAGTAAAGAGCCTTGATGCTCCGAAAATCCGACGTGCAAATCGTTTTTCCACATTAAGAACGGCACGTGAACTCTGAGATACTACTTTTGATGCACTTTCGTGGCTCACGCGAGTTTTTCGTTGGCACACTTCGAGCCGCGCGGCGAGTGCGAGGAAAACTGAGGATTTTTGGGAAATCCGGCGAAGCTGACTTTCTGAAGGAATAGACAAGGTTTCCGTCCGATCCTTCCGGCTGTGGGCTGTCAAAAAAAATCAGCGATTCAAGTCGAAGTCATTCTGTTCGAAGTTATGGAAATTCATTTTTTTTTTTTAATTTATTATTGTTGTTATTATTTTTGGTTAAGAGAATGGCGTTATTATGATCAATGTCTGACATTCGAATTTTCAACTCGCACGTGAGTCGTCGGTTATGTGAGGGGTGCGAGTTTTCGAACTTCCGCCGGAAAATATCGCTTAAAGCCTGAATCTGGGTCACACGATCCGTCTTTCACTCACTGCATCTCGCGACCCACTTTTGTTTAATATGTATAGACTTGTTGCTTTTATAATAAGCAAATATTTCATTGTCATACATTTAAATGCATACGTTATGTCCCAGAAATTGAACATCGAAGAATTATCAAATTGCATTTCAATGTTTATTTTTCTTACATCAAAGAACATGAAGCGTTCTGAGAGTGTCCCAGATTCGTCTGCAAGTGTCTGAGAGAGTTTGAAAGCGTCTGAGAGAGTTTGAAAGCGTCTGAGAGAGTCTGGAAGTGTCTGAAAGTGTCTGAAAAAGTCTGAGAGAGTCTGAAAGTGTTTAAGAGAGTCTGAAAGTGTTTAAGAGAGTCTGAAAGTGTTTAAGAGAGTCTGAAAGTGTCTGAGAGAGTCTGAAAGTGTCTAAGAAAGTCTGAAAGTGTCTGAGAGAGTCTGAAAGTGTCTGAGAGAGTCTGAAAGTGTCTGAGAGAGTCTGAAAGTGTCTGAGAGAGTCTGAAAGTGTCTGAGAGAGTCTGAAAGTGTCTGAGAGAGTCTGAAAGTGTCTGAGAGAGTCTGAAAGTGTCTGAGAGAGTCTGAAAGTGTCTGAGAGAGTCTGAAAGTGTCTGAGAGAGTCTGAAAGTGTCTGAGAGAGTCTGAAAGTGCCTGAGAGAGTCTGAAAGTGTCTGAGAGAGTCTGAAAGTGTCTGAGAGAGTCTGAAAGTGTCTGAGAGAGTCTGAAAGTGTCCGAGAGAGTCTGAAAGTGTCTGAGAGAGTCTGAAAGTGTCTGAGAGAGTCTGAAAGTGCCTGAGAGAGTCTGAAAGTGTCTGAGAGAGTCTGAAAGTGTCTGAGAGAGTCTGAAAGTGTCTGAGAGAGTCTGAAAGTGTCTGAGAGAGTTTGAAAGTGTCTGAGAGAGTCTGAAAGTGTCTGAAAAAGTCTGAGAGAGTCTGAAAGTGTTTAAGAGAGTCTGAAAGTGTCTGAGAGAGTCTGAAAGTGTCTGAGGGAGTCTGAAAGAGTCTGAGAGAGTCTGAAAGAGTCTGAGAGAGTCTGAAAGTGTCTGAGAGTGTCTGACAGTGCCTGAAATTATCCGAGAATGATTGAGGGAGTCTAATAGTGTCTGGTTATGGCCGAGAAGGTCGTCAGTGTCAGAGTCTGTCTGAGAGTGCTGCAATGGTGTGAGAATGTCCGCAAGTGCCCGAGCGTCTAAGGCTTTCGCTGGGTCTCTGGGAGTTCGTAGGACTGTCTGCGAGTGTCGGTAAATCTATTTGTCTGGGTACGTACAAATCAAATTTTAAAATACATATCAGATCTGCAAGTCTTACAGTGCCTGCGACTGTGGGATGGCAAAGGGGAATCCTCTCATAAATTGACTTCTCGAATCTCTCTGACTCGGTACCGTTCGTTAAATTATACTTCGTCAAGTTTCCGAAGCGGGAAGAGAAGTGGACGAGTTTGCATAGAAAGAGCCACTCATAGACGGCGGAGCCGAAGGATGGCTCGTCCCTCTTAGCTCACCCGTTCAGTCAACCGTCTGACGCTTATGCCGTCGGATTTAAATTGAACGTCTCACCCGTCATAATTTTCAAGTACTCGGCAGATTTGACTTTCGAACGACTTTTGCCGTCGCGAATCCCAACTTGTAGTAACATATCTATCGTCGCTCTACAAGTGCGTATATATATTTTATAAAAAACGTATAAACTCAAAAAGTAAAAAAAAAGTTGTACACAGACGTCTGACGCAGGACTTATAATCATTTTTTTTGTATGTTTCAATATTGCAAAGATTTGTTCAATGCAATCTTGGGGGACGAGGAGAATTTCGGGACGATAACCTGCCGAATGATCTGCCGAATGACCTGCCGAATAACCTGCCGAATGACATGCCGAATGACATGCCGAATGACATGCCGAATGACATGCCGAATGACATGCCGAATGACATGCCGAATGACATGCCGAATGACATGCCGAATGACATGCCGAATGACATGCCGAATGACATGCCGAATGACATGCCGAATGACATGCCGAATGACATGCCGAATGACATGCCGAATGACATGCCGAATGACATGCCGAATGACATGCCGAATGACATGCCGAATGACATGCCGAATGACATGCCGAATGACATGCCGAATGACATGCCGAATGACATGCCGAATGACATGCCGAATGACATGCCGAATGACATGCCGAATGACATGCCGAATGACATGCCGAATGACATGCCGAATGACATGCCGAATGACATGCCGAATGACATGCCGAATGACATGCCGAATGACATGCCGAATGACATGCCGAATGACATGCCGAATGACATGCCGAATGACATGCCGAATGACATGCCGAATGACCTGCCGAATGACCTGCCGAATGACCTGCCGAATAACATGCCGAATAAACTGCCGAACGGCCTGCCGAATAAACTGCCGAACGGCCTGCCGAATAAACTGCCGAATAAACTGCCGAATGGCCTGCCGAATAAACTGCCGAACGGCCTGCCGAATAAACTGCCGAACGGCCTGCCGAATAAACTGCCGAACGGCCTGCCGAATAAACTACCGAACGGCCTGCCGAATAAACTGCCGAACGGCCTGCCGAATAAACTGCCGAACGGCCTGCCGAATAAACTGCCGAACGGCCTGCCGAATAAACTGCCGAATGGCTCGCCGAATAAACTGCCGAACGGCCTGCCGAATAAACTGCCGAACGGTCTGCCAAATAAACTGCCGAACGGCCTGCCGAATAAACTGCCGAATATTTTCTGAGATATACTGATATTAAAAAAAAAACCTAAATCTTGAAAAGTGCGCTTTAAAAATCTAAAAAAAATCACAGAAGTACCTCTCAAATAATACTACAAATTAGCAAACTTTCAAAAACATCTGAGAGGTCGACTGAAAAATGTGGCCCAGTTAATAAATAATGCCTCGTATAGTGATTGGCGTTAACACGAGAATCGTCTTGCCCTACGCCATCGAGCGACCGAGCGATGTGTCCTGGGTATGAACCCTTGCCGTACCGGAAGTTCCACATTGCCCGAGGGAACGGAGAAACCCGGAGATGTACCTACAAAGCGCCCGGCGCCTTTGACCCTCCCTCACTTGTACATTTCCACGGCGGGACACGCAAGTTTGTTATCGCAACGTCCAATCTGGAGTAATAAGTTTAACGAACACGGTGTTCCAGCACCCAGGACCTTCGACCATCCACCAACCCTATACATGAAACTACTCGACGAGGGAAAACTGTCTTCGACACTCGTGGCTTCAAAAACTCCGCGAATCTCAGTTACTAATTTTTTTTTTTTGTTATGGACTATCGGGAAAAATACATCGAATTACGTGGCAGTTGATTTTTTTTTTTTTTTTTTTCAAAAAATTGCAAAGCAACCCCTTTCGAGTCAATTTTTCGCGTTTTTCAACGTTCTCGAACGGCATGTTTAAACGCTTCAAAAACTTCGGTCAGAATCCTATCTTGTGTCTTTTTTTCCCGTAGAACACGACGAGCACCTCGGATTTTTCCCAGCTCCATTGGGAGCCGAGATATCGATGTTTGAAAATCACGAAGATCGACATTTTTTCAAAAGAGGCTAAAAAATGAAAAAAAAAAAATCGTTGTTGAATCAATTTGCTGATGTCGAATCAGTTTGAGGGTGAAATTTGCAGGATGTCTTATTAATATAAAAAAAAAACAAAATCATATTTTCCTACTATATTCGAAAAATACTTTAAACAATAAACACCTCTCAACCTCCCATCTCTATAAATCCATGAAAACCATTTAAAAAATTTTGTTAAAAATCCATAAAGCGCAAAAAAAAAAACCTCAAAAGCGCAAAAAAAAAAAAAACGAATCTTTACGATATCCAAATTAAAGTTAAGACAATGCGATAGAAGAGACTTGGCCTGCTGAATGACCTGCCGTATAATCTGTCGAATATTTTCTGAGATATACTGATATTAAAAAAAAAACGTAAATCCTGAAAAGTGCGCCTGTAAAAATCTAAAAAAAAAAATCACAGAAGTACCTCTCAAGTACACTGAGAGAAGGATCTAGTAAAAATTATCAATAATCTGAGAAAAAATACCATAGCTCATAGTAGTTCGGCGCCAGCGCCCCACCTATGGTAGAAAGTCTGAGATTGTCCAAGAATTTTTACTATAATATCTAGGAAAAATTCTTATAAATCCTAGTGAAAGTTCATTAGAAAAAAAAAAAAAAAAAAAAAAAAAAAAAACGTCAAAAAAAATTGCAAGGCTACCCCTTTCGAGTCAATTTTTCGCGTTTTTCAACGTCCTCGAACGGCACGTTAAAACGCTTCGAAAACTTCGTTCAGGATCCTATCTTGTGTATTTTTTCCCCGTAGAACACGACGAGCATCTTGGATTTTCCCTAGCTCGATTGGGAGCCGAGATATCGATGTTTGAAAATCACGAACTATCGACGTTTCTTCAAAAAAATTGACTAAAAAATGGAACAATCGTTGTTTAATCGATTTGCCGATGTTGAATCAGTTTGAGGGTGAAATTTCCATTATGTCTTATTAAAATTGGAAAAAAAAAAAAAAAAATCATATTTTCCTACTATATTCGAAAAATACTTTAAACAATAAACACCTCTCAACCTCCCATCCCCATAAATCCATGAAAACCATAAAAAAAAAAAAAATCCAAAAAGCTTTTCCTCAAAAGCGCACAAAAAAAAAAAAAAAAAAAAAAAAAAAAAAAAAAAAAAAAAACGAATCTACGATATCCAAATAAAAGTTAAGACAATACGATAAAAGAGACTTGGCATCGGCGACCTGCGTGCATATTTGTCGATCGAAGACCGCGAGCGGAGCGCGCGGAGGACAATTTATCATTGACAATGGAACAAGAAGAGAGGGTTAATAGCTGCAGAAAGGGGGGGGGGGAGGGAGAGAGGACCATCTCGCCACATCGGCGGTAGCATAAAAGTGTACGAGATCCGGATAGCGTGTGTACCGAGGCTCGTAAAGGGATGAAGCGCTTCTGCGGCCGGTGCAGCTGTGGCTGCATTGCTGCGGCAAAAAAAAAGAAAAAAAAAAAAAAAAAAACGAAGGCAACCGCAGAGATCCGACTGGAAGCGAATCGTATGAGGGGTTGAAGAAAGACGAGAGGGAAGGTTGGGAGCTTCGATCGCGGTGCGGAGAGACGTGAAACTCCGTCGGACGGTGGAGGGCGGCGGAGTCCGCGATTTTGTGGTCACGGTGCGTTTCTTGCTGGCATAAGAGTCGAGGTCGGTGGAAAATGGGGAGGGAGAACTCTGTCACACTCCCGTAGGACAAATGGGTCGGTGAACGATTCATGGTGTTTGCGGGGAGAAGCCATGTGCCCGAGCGACTTCTACCCGGCCGATGGTCGTCGTGGTTTTTGCGAGAATGGCGGGGAGCGTTTCGATCAGAGATGGCGCTGTCGCACTCGGACGGGGTAGCGCTGAAGTGCAAGGAAAAATATAGAGTTGTTAAAAATATTGAAAATATTTTTTTTTTCTTCATTTTATTTAATTTATTATCGACTGATTGAGTACAAATGGTTTACAGACATTCGTTTTGTGGGCGAAAGCTTTTAAGCTTTTACAACGTTTATTCTTTAGATCAAAGAACGTGAATCGTCTAAGTGTCTCAGAATTGTCTGAAAGTGTCTGAGAGAGTCTGAAAGTGCCTGAGAGAGTGTGAAAGTGTCTGAGAGAGTGTGAAAGTGTCTGCGAAAGTCTGAAAGTGTCTGCGAGAGTCTGAAAGTGTCTGAGAGAGTCTGAAAGTTTCTGAGAGAGTCTGAAAGTGTCTGCGAGAGTCTGAAAGTGTCTGAGAGAGTCCGAAAGTGTCCGAGAGGGTCCGAAAGTGTCCGAAAGTGTCCGAAAGTGTCCGTAAGTGTCCGAAAGTGTCCGAAAGTGTCCGAAAGTGTCCGTAAGTGTCCGAAAGTGTCCGAAAGTGTCCGAAAGTGTCCGAAAGTGTCCGAAAGTGTCCGAAAGTGTCCGAAAGTGTCTGAGAGAGTCAGAAAGCGTCTGAGACAGTCTCAGAGAGTCTGGGAGTGTCTGACAGTGTCTGAAATTGTCTGAGAATGTTTAAAGGAGTCTGACAGTGTCTGCGAATGTCCGCGCGTGCTGGAGTGTTTAAGGTTTTCGCTGGGTGTCTGGATTTAAAACAACTGGAAATATATTTTTTTATTTAATTATTAATTATCAATTAATCACTTGTTATTAATTGTCATTAATTCAGTGCAAACTATTTACACACATTCGTTTTGTCCGCAGAAGCTTTTAGGCTCCTACGCCGATGTCACTCGGTCCGAACTACCGTGTTCCGAAGTTTTCGATTTTTCAAATAGCCGATAGCGATCTCTAAAAAAAAAATGCACCAATTTCGGGAATCCTTCGAACATAGCATTTTTATTTTTGATACCTCAGAATAATACGATCTGGCCTCCAGAAAATTAAAAAAAAATTCAATCTAAGGATCACCCAAGTATATACGCACAAATACACATGTATCGGCTGTCAAGAAACAGAGGGGCGTATCTCACATCATTTAACGCACAAAACGTTGGGAGATGCGCCCTTATGACTCTTCACAGTTGATTTTTGTATACGTCCGTCATGAAAATTTATTTAATTTTCGAATTTTTCGAGTAAGCATGAAACCCACGCAAATCTTGTCCCCATTTTCGCCGCACACAATTCCGTGAAACCCGTTTGCGAACACGCGTCGCTCCTACGGTTCACGGTGGAAGTTACGGTACACGTCTCGGTGCTCGTAAAAGACTCGTAAATTCGCGACGGGAGACGGTGGTTGGATGTTAAAGTGGTGCGGAGAGCAAAGGGCCAACATGGAGTCGGGTTAACGAGCGTAAGAGGCGTCGATTTTCGCGCGCGAGCGTCCTCGAAACGAGCGGGGATCGTACCTACATGGTATCGTGTAGTTACGTACTTAAATGCAGGTCGTTCCGTCGTCGTCGTCGCTCGGACGGTCGCAGAAAACAATTCACAAAAAAATTAATAAATAACTAAATAAATGACAGTTGAGTTCTTATGATCTTTTCCCACGACTTGTTCATTTTTTTTTTTTTTTTTTTTTTTATGAACTGTCATCAGTGCGATCGATAATTTTGACAGGATTCGCAGCCCATTGCTCGATTGGAGACGTTTTTTTTTACCGTCGCAGACTTCCGGATACCAATTTATTTGTAACTAAAATTTGGTAAGTATTTTTGGGGCAAAAGTCGTTGATTCGTTTAATACACACGTCAATGTAGACTAAAGAATTTTTTCACATTTTTTTAGACACGATAGCGTTGATAGAAAAATTGTTAAAGGCAAAAGACCGCTGGGTGTTGGTTTGAGGGTGAAATTTGCGGGATGTCTTATGAATATTAAAAAAAAAAAAAATCATATTTCCATACTATATTCGAGAAAAAAAAAAATCGTTTGGCTTAGTTCACATGTCGAGGCATCCTACAGAATTTTTCTGATTTTTTAGTACCACGTTTACACCCATAAAAAAAATCTGTTTCACCGGAAAAACTACACAGGGAGGCTTTCTGACATTATCAAGCACAGTAGTTCATCCCTCTTTAAAACACTGCATTTCTCACGCGACCCTATGGATCATCCCGAAATTCGCACCACATTATCAAACGACAGATACCAATTTTCGAGAATTAACAAAAAAAAAAAAATTACGAACCATTATCGATGGCCTGATTTCATAAGGGCATATCGGCTGTGTATGAGCGTAGCCTCTTCGCCCTTTTGCCATTAGGTCGTCGATGTCATGATAAAAAAACGCACTAAAAAGTGATCTCTCGATCAAGAAAAAAAAAAAAAAAAAATGAGTCCCCATTTATCTCTTCCTCTCCATGCATTTCCTGTCTGCTCGATTTGCTTCGTTACCCGAGTCGCCTTTCTGCACCCCACCACGCACCCTGCTGCTTTTCCGGACGACGAGCGTCTTCCCGTCTGACAAAACGAATCCGATTTGGAAGCGCGCTGCCCGTCGTAAAGTCTCTCGCCATGGCGATGGCGAAAGGCCTGCTGAGCCGTCGCGAAAAATTGATTTATTCGAGTTGCACCAACATCAAAAAGTCCGGAGCCCGGCACATCATTCCCCGGGGAATCGCCGACGCCCGGCACTCAAGATCCCGCCACAGGACGGAGTCAACGACTCGGAAGAAGACTCTTCACCCGGAACTTTCGTAGTCATCCACCCTTCCCAACTTCGCACGTTACTAAGAAAATAAAAACAGCGATAGATTTACGCAAGTTCGCTCCCACTCCCCCAATGACGAATACCAAAGGGATCTTCGAAGAGAGGGGTGTTCAGTCATGAGAAGAATCTTTAAAAAACAACCACCGTCGCCGAGGAGTGAAAAACGGATCCCGTTAACCACCGAGTACAGCATCGTGTTCACCATTCAAGACTGAGAAAACTTTTCCTTTGAAAGATTTTCGTAGAGTGCGTAGTTTTTGAGTTATGAAGAAATTAAGCCTGCGGCCAATGAGAGGCTGCGGCGACGCTCGCGCCATCTAGCGAACTGCCTCATTGGCTGAAAACTTTAACCACCCGTAACTCTGAAACTATGCACTGTAATTGATTTTGCCAAAGGGAAAGTTTGTTCAGTTTTTAACCCTGAATCTGAATCTGACGTGACATCAAGTGATTTGGATTCGGCCAATTCGGTGTTCCTATTGGTTTAACTTTAATGGCTTACAACTCAATGAGTAAGCGTTGTACTTGATTGTGCCAAAGGGAAAATCTGTTCAGGTTTTCCCAACTCCCTCAATGACGAATACCAAACGGACCTTTGAAAAAAAGGTGTCCAGTAATCATAAGAATCTTGTAAATACCCTTACCATCGTCGAGTCCCCGAAAACGGATCCCGTCTATCTTCCTCAGCTTCGTGCGTTCTCTTCGCTTTCCCAAGACATCATCCAAATCGGCTCGGTTCGAGCTGGTCTGAAAAGGGGTTCCCTTTCGCTAAGCTCATTTCATCGTCTTCGCAGAGACTGCAACATCTAGCTATGACGTGCACCATTCGAACGGGCTAGGCGGCAAGAAGAGTATCCTTTCCGATATGCGTCTCTAAGACGCTCGGATGACAGTATCGCATAAGCTCGGATGTAAATCCGCGAGGGCGGTTGAGCGGTAGCCTGAACGTCAATAAGACGTTTTGATCGTAAGCGGGAAGACAAGAAACAAGGAAAAAGGGATGCTTCGAGCGGAAAGGAGAAGTACACCGCCGCAGGGATGACTTCCGTAGGATCTGCGGAAGTGTCATTGGGACGGAGGGATTCCCGGAAACCTAGAATGGACGACTATGATACCGGCTATTGTATTATCCCCATTGATGTCAGTGATTCCAGATAGACGGGAGTCTTGTCGGATCCTTTGGTGGGTTTTTTTGCGATGGGTTTTTCCTCATCTCTCGAGGGCGTGGACGGGCAGGGAGTCTCACGATTCCCGTCCTGGGAACCCTTCGGCACAGCCTGGAAACACATCCCATCGACGGTGGGTCGGATAGGCGTCATTATCCGGGTAAGGTTTGGCAGGCGAAAAAAGATACGTCGGGCACACTGAGCGAGGGGTCTTCGTGGGAGAGACGGAGCATTGCGACCCCTCGTATCTGCTATCACCCTGGAAAAGTTTGTAACGGTACGCTGGCACACTCCATAGAGGTATGGAGCTGTTATTTATATTGGGCACAAGTGTAAGTGGACCTAATACACTTGTAAAGAGGGTTAGTAACTCACGAAGATACCCACGAGTCTGTGGAGCTGGAATGCAGGAAAGCGCTACCGCACTGACGGATAGTTGGAATGGAAGTGAACCGCTCGATGGTGGAAAGTAGGTGGGATGAACGGGGATACTCATTGATTCGGAACGAATTCCTGAAAGACCGAAGTGTTTTCATCGACAACCATTTGACAGGGAATGCAATGAAAGTTCGATCAAAAATTGAACGGAAATGCGAGAATTGAACAAGTTCTGGAAAAAGGGATGACAGAAGTTGAAGTGACAGGCGCACAAACCTCGATGCATGGTGCTTGAATCTTTCTCCTGTGTTAAGTTCAGGCGCCGGATCATCTAGCGCCAAAACCGTGGAATTAAATCATCTGGAGTGATAGTGCCAAAACCATGGCGCTAAATTATTTGACGCTATAACCGTAGTGTCAAGCCATCTAGCATCAAACCCATGGAGTCACATCAGGTAGTATCAAACCATCTAGCGTCAAACCCATGGAGTCCCATCAGGTAGTGTCAAAACCCAGGCGCCAAATTATTTGACACTATAACCGTAGTGTCAAACCATCTAACGGCAAACCCATGGAGTTAAATCAGGTAGTGCCAATACCATGGCGCCAAATTGTGTAGCCAAAAATCCGTCGTGCCGAATCATCTAGCAAAAAAATCATGGCGCCAAATGATTTAGCGACCAAATTGTGACGTCAAGTAATCCCGCGTCAAATCATGTAGTGCCAAAAAGATAGCGCCGAAACAATCGGGCAAATGCGCAATGTACTCTAAATGCCGTGGGCATCCATGAGCATAAGAGACGCCTAATACCCTCCCAGGAAAAGAAGATCACGTATGTGCCATTAACGCACGTGCACGTAGGGGGTTGAACTCCCATAAGGAGAGATCCGACGCCAGCAACTTTGGGAGGCCCCTCGACACGGGGCAGAGGCACAAAGTAGACACCGAAGGTTTTGTCAAAGCTTGGGAGTCTGTATGTTGGGCTTTGGATTAGTGGGATTGCGGTGCACTATGGTACAGCACGTATAACTAGGATAGTCTTGAATCATGGGGGGTGAACGACGAGTGTCGCACCCTTGGGCTCTCGCTCGACCGATGATTACCCCTATCCGAGGGACGAAACGAGGGACAAGTTCTCTCCGGCTCACCCTCGAAATAAATACGGTCTCGATATCTTCCGGGGATCCTTACCGACACCCTGCCTGCGGAACGTAGCCTGCGGCGGTGGGGATCGTCACGTTTATTTGCGCAGATGATTATCATGATCCGGGGACGATGAAGGCTGTTCCGCCGACAACGGTCTTTCTGGCCGCGTCTTCGGAGACATCGGTTTCTTTGGCGACGTTCAGTCCTCGTCATTGCTGGGATCTGATCATGGAATCCAGGAAGCCTAGTCATGCATCAAGTTCATTCGGTGGACCCAACAGTGCGTCAGGCCAAACTTCATGCCAGATCAACGACGAAGTTGGACCGGAAGGCTGACGGACCAAAGTCACTTTGTCCACAGAGGCACTCATCATTGCTGGAGTCTGATCATGGAATCCAGATAGCCTAGTCATGCATTAAGTGCATCCGGTGAACCCAACAGTGCGTCAGGCCAAACTTCATGCCAGATCAACGACGAAGTTGGGCCGGAAGGCTGACGTACCAAAGTCACTTTGTCCACAGAGGCACGAGGCAGGTAATAGCGGCGAGCGTGGTTCATCCAGTACCATTGTCCAGCCAGCCAATTCAGCCCGGACCGAGATGGACGAACCCCCCCGTTAAATCTTGATCGGGACCGAGAATCACCAGTTCGAGCTCCTAATCCAGATTCGTAATCCTTTCTAATCCCCACGGCGGATCCGAGGCCACTTCTACAGCCCTCTCATCCCTCTGTAGCAGTCATGTTTCCCTCATCGGTCTACCATCGCAGGGGAACTTCCAACGCTGACCCGATCATCTATTTCTAATGCGCCCGGGGTAATCTCTCTGTTCACGTTCTGCCGGATCAAACCTACTGTATGCCTACTCTTCTCGTCCTCCGGGCTGCATTGTAGCCTCGCTCCTCAGTACGGACTCCTCTTCACCCTGGTTTCCGCCTCGCAGCCTACAAACTACGGCACTCCCCGTAGTCGCGCATGACGCTACACAACATACATTCCCAAGCTCTTCGTCAATCGCTATCTCTGAACCTGCGCGGGGAATCGTTACCGACTATCAATGTCAGTCTGAATCAGCACTCCGGGCACTAAGTGCGGCTAATGTCGCGTTGCCCCTCCGCATGACCTGATGGATTGACCCACGCTTCCGTCACCCATCGCCGGATATTTTGCGACCTCCTACCTACATTAACGTATCTTCCACCACGTACAGGCAGTTCAAAAACTGTTCGGGACTTTGGGACTTGATTGCGACTTGACAGCGAGCGATTTACGATCAGACAATGCGGCGTCCTGATTGGTGGAACTTCAATCAGGACGCCCGTAACTTGAAACTGCAACTATGCGTTCTAGTTGATTTTGCCACATGGAAAATTTATTCAGGTTTGAAAATTGTGATTTCAGCATGCCTAATTTTGTGAAATGAATTCGGGCAAAAAGTCCATTCACGCTATCATTGAAGCGACCCCATTGACCAAAACTGGGCTGTCTGACGCGAAGAATTCAAGTTCTAAATATTGCCATTGCAAACTCTGCCATTTCGAGTCCTGTGCATAGTTGAGCTTTCCTTCTTCCCCAGTTCCGAGACATCATCTACAGAAAGTTACAAAGTTACAGGTAGTTGATACTACTTTATCCTCTCCAGAAGCCGCCCAAACCGTCATGGAAATGAACCATTGGTCGTCAAATGGTCACCATTGAATCTGAATGGTGTACTGAATGGTGCATTAGTAGTAATCATTCGCTCTGAATGGTATAAATGGTGAACGATTGACACTTTCAATGGTTACGATTCGTCATTTGACCATTGGCGAATGGAAACCATTCGGTTTGGCTCATAATCAACAGTAACAAGGCAAAAACACTCTAATGCAAGAATAAAATATGGATTTATTTTCTTCATATTATTGATGTGAAATATTAACCAATGGTTACCATTAAATAATTGAATGGCCACCATTAGGCAATTTAATGGCCACCATTAGGCAATTTAATGGCTACCATTGGGAAATTGAATGGTTACCATTAGGCAATTTAATGGCTACCATTGGGTAATTTAGTAACTACCATTAGGTAATTTAGTAGCCACCATTAGGTAATTTAATGGCTATCATTAGGTAAGTTGATGGCTACCATTAGGTTATTTCATGGCTACCATTAGGTCATTTAATGGCTACCATTAGGTAAGTTGATGGCAACCATTAGGTAATTTCATGGCTACCATTAGGTAATTTAATGGCTACCATTGGGTAATTTAATGGCTACCATTGGGAAATTGAATGGTTATCATTGAGACATTGAATGATTACCATTGAGAGATTGAATGGTTACCGTTGAGAAATTTAATGGTTGTCCGAGTGGTCCGCAAATTTACCATTGGACACATTTCAATCGTTATCCCAATAGCTTTTTCTTAATGATGAACAATACTTCATTTTCATGAGGGACTCTACAAGCCTCAAGCAAAAAACGTTTCAACGCTAATGGCTTGATGGCTTTGATTCACCGAATTCCATTTCATAAATGCAAATCACCATACCCGCGGTAAAACTCATAAATTCAGCTATAATCAGGTCTGAAGGGGGATTAAAACGGAGCAAGTGGAAATGAGGTGAATCGCTCACGAGGGCAGTTGCTAAAAAAAAAAAAAAAAAATCTCTCCGGATTTCTGGTAAAACCGAACAACCCCGAATCCCAAGAGCTTACGAAAGCCTAGTAGGTGCTTACGGACAGTAATGTATAATGCCACGTTCGACCTTTATTTTTCGGTACCGTCGGATCTCCCGGCACGTGTTCCGTGTTCTACCTTTTTCCCTTCGTTTCGAATCCGCGCCTTTGGTGGACGCGCGTGCATGTTCCACACACTCTTCGCGCACACCCGACGATTTCATACGGCTTATTTTTAGGTTTGCATTTTTTTTGTTCTTTTCTTTTTGGTCTAAGTTTCGCGCATCCAGTTTCTCGTTCACTTTGTCTCGCGCGTCTCTTCCTCGTCGCTTCATTCATATTCGCGTTACTAGTTTCGCCTCGGGCTGTCGCCTCACTTCTTTTATTTGTCGCTTTTACCCTCCCATTTTCTCTCCCTCTCGCGAGAGAGATTTTTTTTTTTTTTGGTTCGCTCTCGTTGCCGGCCGCGCCAGCGAACGTACGAAAATCGCGAGCCAACACAGCTTGCAACTATTCAGAGCTTTTCCAGTGCGCCGGCTTCCACCCCCGGGGTGATCCGGAGAGGCCAGCGCAACGGGCAAGGACGGAACGCGAGGGTGGCCGCCGGGGAGGGGCGCGCAAAAATCAAAGTTCGCGTGTAAAATCCCGAACTCCCGGGCCCATAAGCCGATACAATACGAGTACCGATGCGCGTTTCTCATATCCTCTGTATACGGCCCCGGTGTTCCCGGTGTATCTGACATACGTATGAAACTATACGCGCACGGTATAAACGCCCCGGAATCTCTTTGACTTCCGACGAACCGTAGAATCCGATGTTGCTGCGGCATGCAAACACCAGCGTAGGCTTCCGTTGCTCCCTTTTTTCCTCTCTCTCCTCGTCACGCTCTTCGAGACCAGCAGGTTGTTCTTTTTTTTTTGTACCACTCTTTTTTTGCGTACTCGCTCGCCCATCGACCTCCGGTATGTAGGGCTTTATGCTGCGAGGATATATATATTTTTTTATGAGGGGGAGGGAAAAATCTGTGCCAAAAAAGACGATGGGACATTTATCGCAGTGATGGAATCGTCTTTTGATTTACAAAGATGGAATTAGAGCGATTGATTCGGAAAGTTTGATCTGGACGATGGTTAAGGTGAGTTTAGCTCTTTTAGGTCCTGTGATGAGTGCGTTACTCGTGAAGTCTGGACGATACCGTGACAGAGATGACGTTCAGATCCTGTCGTATCGATTTCACTCCCAAGAAACCAGAAAGCATTGATTTTTGGCGAAAGGGCGTGAGTTTGAAGGCGGGGTGCGGAAATGCATCACGCGAAATCAGCCCGACTTTGAATACCGAATCATTTCATCATATGCGAGGCTATATATTTTTCTCCGAGAAAAAATCTTTGCCAAAAAAGACGACGAGACATTTATCGCAGTGATGGAATCGTCTTTTGATTTACAAAGATGGAATCAGAGCGATTGATTCGAAAAGTTTGATCTGGACGATGGTTAAGGTGAGTTTAGCTCTTTTAGGTCCTGTGATGAGTGCGTTACTCGTGAAGTCTGGACGATATTGTGGCAGAGATGACGTTTAGATCCTGTCGTATCGATTTCACTACCAACAAACCAGAAAGCATTGATTTTTGGCGAAAGGGCGTGAGTTTGAAGACGGGAGTGCGGAAATGCATCACACGAAATCAGCCCGACTTTGAATACCGAATCATTTCATCATATGCGAGGCTATATATTTTTCTCCGAGAAAAAATCTTTGCCAAAAAAGACGACGAGACATTTATCGCAGTGATGGAATCATCTTTTGATTTACAAAGATGGAATCAGAGCGATTGATTCGGAAAGTTTGATCTGGACGATGGTTAAGGTGAGTTTAGCTCTTTTAGGTCCTGTGATGAGTGCGTTACTCGTGAAGTCTGGGCGATATTGTGACAGAGATGACGTTTAGATCCTGTCGTATCGATTTCACTACCAACAAACCAGAAAGCATTGATTTTTGTCGAAACGGCCTGAGTTTGAAGGCACGAGGGCGAAAATGAATCATGCAAAAGCAGTCCAACTTTGATTACCGAATGATTTCATTCGGTAGCAAGTAATTCCAATGGAGATTTCGATCGATGCAATGGTGCGTGTGCGTAATTGTAGAGAGCTTTTGCCGACGGAGATCAGGAAGCTTGGATTTATGGATGTAGCTGGTTGAGCGTTGTAATCTTGACGCGTTCAAGATTGCGGTCGCCTGCCGGGGTGAGCGCTTTGAGCCCTTCGAATCGCCAACATGGCTTAGCCCGCGTCTCGTCAATTGCCCTCAGACGCCAAGTGGGCGAACTGCGGATCCGGGAAATACGCAGGTCTGAAACACCGGTTCGTCTTCCGCGCCTTGAGGACACCTGTCGATATCTACAAGTTAATTGAGCCGCATCTCAAACACCTAAATCGCGGTGCTTAGCTATTTTTTATTTACCCGACGGCCCTCCTTGAAGGCTCAATTAGCATATTGACGTGCGCATCGATCGAATCTTCCGGCGTTTCGCCGATCCTACGAAGGCTACATTAATCTCGCTAATTAAAAATCGTCCGCTGAATAAATTGAGAAGCGGAAGCGCCACGAAGCTCGAAGCTTTGTTCCGTCAGGAGACAGTTTCCTCATTAATTCGTAATGGGGCAGAGAGAAGAGAGCCAGAAACGGAGAGAAGGTCTGAACAGCCTTCGTTTGCAACGATTCTTTAATTTGAGTTTTTTTTTTTTTATAACGTCGTTTATTTATAAACCGCTTATCGTATCGGCGCGGCAGTTTGACAGAAAACACGCGGACACTCTGGCGTATCGATTTCACTACAGAGAAGCCAAAAAATATGATTATTTGGCGGAGTTACCCATCGATAGAGACACGAATGCGCCAGAGCCAGATGTGACGTGCCAGAAGGCTCTCAATGGCCTGAAGTCGTCGATAAAATCATTCTCCCACGACGGATAACTGTTTAACTTGGAGGATTGTCGCATCGCCTTGAAGGGTTGATCGTCCAAAACCGATCGTCAGCTGGACCTTCATGTCGAACCGCCAATTCGGCTGCCACCAACCCATCAACGTCCATTCATCGTCAAGAATCCAAGTGGATGTTCAAACACAGAAGCTTGCGGTGCAAAAAGAAAAAAAAAAGGTCCCGGAACTTGTCAGACTTTAATCGTCAGCAAGATTAAAGCTTCTTGTTTCATCTCGGTGGAGAGAATTTTAAATGCGCACTCACCATGTCTCGTACCGACCGGTGAATGCTCGTCTCTATGGACGCATGGAGAACCCAGAAGCGTACACATGTCGACAGCGACAGGTTTCAAGGCGCAGTTGATGGATAAAAAGTGCAGATATACACAGCAGCCGAGAGAGAAGGGGCGTCTGCGAAGAGTCCACATTGGACTCTACACGGACCCGCTGATGATGAGTATTTAAAGTGAATCCTACACTACTCGGACCCATCGCCGTTGCGTCTGTCTCGTGACGCTGCGGTTCGTTTTCTAGCGCTGCAGCCGGGACCGCAGACATCAGAGGGTCGGATCTCGTCGAAGTATCCAACACCACAACCAAGCGCGCGCTAGTAAAAACCCCCAGAAAGGAGAAATTTCAAGCCACAGTGGAAGCGACCAGGAAATTCTTCTCTCTGTCCTTCATCCGCAAGCGGACGGCAGCTGCGTGTGCACTCAGAGTTCCGCGCAGAGAGCCGCCAACCAACGTCATCCAGGAGTTCCGCATGCATCCGCATAGTTCTGCATCCAACACTATCAGCCACCGTCACTTCAGCCACTCGTTTCCTCTCGCCCACTCTCAACCTTCACTCGCTTTTGCCTCCCCCCCCCCCCCCTCCTCCATACTTGCTACTCTTTTCGCATTCGTTTCTTCCCTTCCAGCACCCGCCCAAACCGCCCGTTCGCCACTTCTTTGTGTTCCTCTTTTGCCGGGCTCTTCGTTTTCCTCATGATTCCTCGGTCGGACGTCTTCTTTCATTCACTTTTTTCCGGCGGGTTGTTCTTCTTTTGTGTTCCCTCCGCAACCCACCCCTCGGCGATTGCTCGGCACGCAAGCCTCGCCCGCCCCCCTGACGATGGGAGGCAAGACTCGCTCGGGTTTTGCCCCCTCAAGTTCCCTGCCTTGAGGTTCTTTGTGCAAGGGCTCGTGCTCGTCTCCCGGATTGCGTTGCCCGGGCAACCCTGTCGCGTTTGTGGAGGATTAAATATGTAGTTTCGAATTAGTCGAGCACAGTGAGGAGGCCGGTGACCGGTTGTACGAGGAAACGCGGAAACTAGCCGGCCCGAGCGTGTCCCACCTAAATCCGCCTCTTTACTTGCTGGTTCACGTTTCCCCGTCTGGCGGTTCCGCAGCGTTGGGGTCGACGACGTAGTGTATTAAGATTATGTGTCCACGATGTGGGTAAACAAACTCCGTGCACCGGATACCAGATGAAGGCTCCTACAGAACGCTCGAAACTTTACCGGCTTTCGCTCAAGGATGGATGATTCCTTGGTGGGTCGGATTCAGTCGATGAGAGTTGCTTGTTTGCTGGATCAAACGCGGCTCGTGTGTGCTTATGTGTAACACGGAGACAGTTCGGTACTGTGGCCGGTTTCGTCTGCGGAGTTCGGTGGTAGAATTGATATGGGCGGAAACGATGCCATGCAAGCACTTTGGATACTTGCTAAGGAAGTTTGTATGGCACTGAGGGGTCATGGCAATTGTGGTGTGGAGATTT
This sequence comes from Amblyjoppa proteus, assembly GCA_963922035.1. Lineage (NCBI taxonomy): Eukaryota > Metazoa > Arthropoda > Insecta > Hymenoptera > Ichneumonidae > Amblyjoppa > Amblyjoppa proteus. The sequence continues at coordinate 11,146,516 of OY998231.1, read as the reverse complement.
ATTGACCATACTTTGATCCACCGTTGGATCTTTCCTTGGACATTTTTGGACGGGCCCATTTTAAAGGCAGATTCTAGACTGAACCCGATCAATGTATAGCCATCAATGAGTGGCAACAATGAGGGACATCAATAAGGGGCATCAATGAGGGTCATCAAAGAGAGGCATCAATGAGAGGTATTAGTGAGGAACATCAATAAGAGGGATCAATGAAGGAAATTAATGCGGAGCATCAATGAGGGGCATCAATGAGGGGCATCAATGAGGGTTGTTAATGAGGGTCATCAATGAGGATCATCAATGAGGGAAATTAATACGGAGCATCAATGAGGGACATCAATGAGGGACATCAATGAGGGACATCAATGAGGGACATCAATGAGGGACATCAATGAGGGACATCAATGAGGGGCATCAATGAGGGGCATCAATGAGGGGCATCAATGAGGGGCATCAACGAGGGGCATCAACGAGGGGCATCAACGAGGGGCATCAATGAGGGGCATCAATGAGGGGCATCAATGAGGAGCATCAATTAGGCCCATCAATGAGGGGAATTAATGCGGAGCATCAATGAGGGGCATAAATGAGGGGCATCCATTAGGAGCGTCAATGAGGGTCATCAATGAGGGGCATCAATTAGGGCCATCAATGAGGGGCATCAGTGAGGGGCATCAATGACGGGCATCAATGAGTGGCATCAAAGAGTGGCAGCAATGAGGGGCACCAATGAGAGGATCCAATGAGACACATCGATCAAGTGCATCAATAAATTACCAAACATGTACCTTGACGGCGCCTAAACGATGTTTTCGAACTTTGGAACATTCTGAATACGTTTTATATGAAAATGTCGAAAGCAGTATAATGAAATCGACGATTCCTATGAGGATGCAAAAATCAATCCCACTTCATCTGACGATGAATCCCTGCTTTTCCCACCGTCGTACAATACAAAGGTCATGAATTCTCAGCTTCCCAACCGCTCAACAACGCACAATCCCTCTTGTCCCGAAGGCCCGTTCGATTTCTATGCCTCACAATCCTCCTCTCCCTCCTTCCAGTAACAGTAACATAAGTCACACATGCACCTATTCCCCTGCGTCGGGAATCGTGCCGCTAGTCCTGGAAAGCCGCCCGGCTTTCGCAAATCTCGGGTAATCCTACGGGTACAGTCCAACAGTCGTAGTCGGCCTCGTCGTCGGAGACGCGACGGGAGGCTCTGCGACAGACAGTCCTCACGGACGGCGCACTTCGATTTTATTACGACCGTCGGAGAAGTGGGCCGCCGGGCTATCGGAGGGTTGAAACGGATGACAGGGCGGGCATAGCCGAACCAAGAAAAGAGCCGGACCAGCCGAAGAGACCTCTCCAGCTTAATGTAAATCCCCCACCCGAATGTCCCGCTCGCATTGAGCAAAGAACCGATTCTCCTCGGCGCGGCGTTACACACACGTGCGAACTAGGCTCGCACCGACACGAGCCTTCACGCACCGCCGTCATTCACACGCACACGTGTCAGTCGTGTACACAAGTCGCCTCGAACATGCCGTATTCCAGCGCAAGTGCGTCAGCCCGGTCGGGCAGGAAGAAGGAGGTGAGAGCTTTCTGAAGAATCGCCTACCTAAAACCCCCCCCCACTTCGCCGTCCCGCGACTCTTTACATAAACAACCCTCGGGCTGACATAAATATTTAGATTCAACGGCATTTACATGGGTAACGCGTCGACACTTTATCCCCTCGTCGAGGCCACTGGCGTTTTGGTCCTCATTTTTTGCGCTCCCTGCCACCCCCTGCTTTTTTCCTCCCGAGATCCGTTGACGTCTCCTTTTGACATTGTCCGAAATTTATCTCTCCGACTGCGATGCGGAGTATCGTTATGCGAAAGCTGGCAATAAAAACTGAACGGAGCTCTGCTATGGCAGAGCTTCGCTATCGGATTTGCGGGATGAGAGAAAAAAAATGTAAAACAAAAAATGGTTGTTTATGCTCGGACGCGGGAATCGGGAGGGAGTTATTTGTGCGAATGTTCATACGGAGCTTTCGAAATGATGCATCGACGTATGTTTTTGCTTGTTTACGTTTCGGCGATCGGAGCAAAATGGAAATAAAAAAAAAATAATACAAAAAAAAATGGTAAAACAGCAGTCGAACCGCAGCGAGGGGTGGCCGAAAGTTTCCTGGCACCGACGCCCGTGGTTGTTCGAAGTTGGGCTCTCGAACGCAAAGGCTACGCTTTGAATTACCAATAGCCATTAGCCGGGCTGACGGCGCGGATCGAACGGCTAACGCGAGAGATGCTCAACTGGCCACGCTAAGCACTTATTCACTCAGGAAATAACGGAAGCGACAATGTTACTTGCACGTGTATTGGATCCAATGATATTGGTTCCAACAGTACTGGTGCAAATGATAGTGGTTCCAATAGTATCGGTTCCAATGATATTGGTTCCAACAGTACTGGCGCAAATGATAGCGGTTCCAATAGTATCGCCTCCAATGATATTGGTTCCAACAGTACTGGTGCAAATGATAGTGGTTTCAATAGTATCGGTTCCAATAGCATTGGTGCAAATGATATTGGTTTCAATAGTATTGGTTCTAATGATATTGGTTCCAGTAGAACTGGTGCAAATGATATTGGTTCCAATAGTATCGGTTCCAATAGTATTGGTTCCAATAGTATTGGTTCCAATAGTATTGGCTCCAATAGTATTGGCTCCAATAGTATTCTCTCCAATAGTATTGGCTCCAATAGTATTGGTTCCAGTAGTACTGGTGCAAATGATAGTGGTTCCAATAGTATCGGTTCCAATAGTATTGGTATCACTGATATTGGTTCCAATAGCATTGGTTCCAATGATATCGGTTCCAATAGTACTGGTGCAAATGATAGTGATTCCAATAGTATTGGTGCCAATGATATTGCTTCCAATAGCATTGCTGCCAATGATGTTCGTTCCAATAGTATTGGTTCCAACGATATTGACTCCAATAGTACTGGTGCAAATGATATTGGTTCCAATAGTATTGGTTCCAATGACATTGGTTCCAACAGTACTAGTGCAAAAAGAACGGTTGTTAATTCATGACAACCATCATTATCATCGATTCCAATGACGCTCTCTACAAAAAAAAAAAAAAAAAAAAAATGGCGCTTACACCGCTTCTGTAGTGCACACTTTCTACGCTTCTAACCTCACTATTTTTGTGTCCATTCTCGCACTTGACTCTCTTTTCCGCCGGAACTTGCCTCTTCCCCTCCACATTCCCTTCAGTATTTCCGCCCGCTCGCGAACTCGAAAGATATTGAACCGCGACCTTTCGCCGCGCGGCGGCTGAGGACCCTGCTACTTCGAAGGTTGAACCGCGGCCGACGTTGGCCGGTAGCACATGTAGCAGCGAGTCCTCGCCGACAAAGACAAAGCGAATCCACGAGTGGGGCACGGCAAATGGGGGGAGGGGCACGGTGTCGGCGGGGAGGGGGGGGGGCAGATTGGAAAGCGGGATTTTAAACAGGTAATGCTGAAGATGCGCGGCGCCATTGAAGCTCTGCTTCGTCGGCGAGGGGATCGAAGGGCCAAAAAGGGTTCATAACGTTATGCAGGATTCGTCGGCGAGGGGATCGAAGGGCCAAAAGGGGTTCATAACGTTATGCTGTATATGCATGGCTGAAACTCCGCAAGGTGGGGGGGGGGGGTGGGTGGGGGAAGGCTTGGCTGGTCCGAGCACCGAGAGAAAATCCCGTATTGCGCCCAGACCGGAGAGATTAAAGGGGAAAAAAACGTAATGCCAGATTGTTTCGGAGCCCGACTGACTGATTGGCTCACTGAGCTCGGTCGCTGCATTGCGACCGTTGCCCTCTCATTGTTAGCGGGGCTTTTGACAAATAATAAAACGTGAAAACAAAAAATTACCGGACGGCGAGGGATTTGTGCTTGAAACAACTGAACGCCTGCTTCGGGGGGGGGGGGGGGGGGGGGGGGATGGAGGGGGGGGGGGGCAATGGAAAAATTGTCGGCTCCGCGAGCCGAGAGAACGCTTGTCGCCGATGCTTCGCCAGGCGCTCAAAGGGAAGTCTCCCGATACGAACGCTAAACGACAACTGTTTGGCGTTCTGTAGGGACTTTTTGCGAAACTCGTCGTTGGAAAAAAGAGTCCCGCGGACGAGGGAAAGGGTCAAAATATTTTTCATGCACTGGCAGCCGAGCCCAAAATTAATCAGGGCTGGACAATCGCATTAAGGCAGTCTTTCAGTCTTTTGGAGATTTTTAATTTATTTTTAATTACAAAAATCAGGGTGATGGTAAAAAATTCGAAAAAAATTCATACGTTATCAGAAAAGTCAACGAATTATAACAAAAAAAAAAAAAAGTTAGGTTTCTGGGAGATTTGTCGAACAATTTTTTTTCATCAATTTTTTAGTGAGGTTTTGGAATTATTGTTATGCAAAATGAATCTTTTCAGCACCTTTGATATGCTTGATTTTTTTTTCAGATTTCTTGTACCATCCAGAAGTGTTTGCAATTCGTCCTCTTTTCTCTGAAACTCATGCGAAGTGCTATTCGCACACCTAACTTAAGGTAGTCCTTGCGAATGGCGTTTCACTTCACATAAGTTTCAGAGAAATGAGAGGGAATTGTAGACACTTGTCGATGGTATAAAAATCTGAAAAAAAAAATCAAGCGTTTCAAAGATGCCGAAAGGATTAATTATGCATAACGATAATTCCAAAATGTTATTAACAAATTGATGGAAAATAAAATTGTTCAACAAGTATCCCGAAAACCTAATATTTTTTTTAATGAAATTTATTCGTTAATTTTTTTTTTTTAATACGTATGATTTTTTCAGATTTTTAAATTCACTTCGATTTTTTTTTTTTTTTTTAATATGGGAAAAACGTGTAGAAAGTCAGAAAATTCAGAAAGTCAGAAATCTGTCGTACATTGCACATGAATCACACTCTTTGATAATACGCAACCTCAATGATACGCCATTGGGTGGCTGAGCGTTACTCTCGGGTTTGTCGGTGAAACGAATAAAAACCGATTGTTGTTACTTTTGACCCCGGTCTTCCCCACTTCACGAACGTCGCAATTCGACACCCACTTCGATTACTCAGCGTATTTGCCCAGCCCTGAAACGACTCAACTGTCACAGCTAGACGATCGTCGTCTCACCGCAGCGTGAATGTCCCACATTTGTCCCAGCGCCGGAGCAAAAAAAAAAAAAAAAAAAACCACAACAAATGACTCCCAAACGACACGCGCACCTACCCAGCTTCAACTTGGCTCGTCCCAGAAACTGGGTGAAACTCGACACCGGAGTCGTAGTTCGTGTCGTCAACGCTGAAAGACCAAAAAGTCGCTCTCACCGAGTTCCTACCGCCGAAACCACGAATGCAGTGCCTACAAGAAGGTCTTTCTTGGGGCGTGTTGAAGAGGTATGCAAGCGAGAAGCTTCCGAGGGTTGAGTCAGTACACCGGCGAGGATCGTGCCTCCTCTTAATAGAGGTAAACTCTTAAACTCCCCGATCGTAAATCCTGTCTCATTAACATAACGCATTAGAGCGGAGTGGGAGCGAGAGAAAGAGGTGGCTTGGGCAGGGAATCGGCCTGCTGGGTGCAATTAAGTAAGTGTGCCGTTCTCAAGCCCGGAGGACGTTAAGGATGGCAGCGAGACATCGTCGGAGCTCCCGCGTTGCGAAGGTCCTGGAATCCTCCTGTGTCGTTTAGGGGTGTGCCGTGGGTTTTAGAATGCCGAAGACAAAATCCGGCGAAAAGGAGCCCCACGCAGTGCAGACGGAGATTGCGGGGCGGTCTCATGCGCAGGGCTCGATTCCCAACCCCCCTTTGATCGATTGCTGCCCGCGTCCCTCGAGGCTGTTTCGCTTTGGCATTGTTATTTAACGTGGGATTGAAGCTTGAACGGTGAGCGGAGCTGTGAGTGGCGGGACATTGGAGATATGCGCCTCTGGGATAAAGAAATTCAGGCTGTAAAGCAGGCTGTAAAGTATTCAGGGAGTGAGTCAAGGCATGGGCTACGATCAATGTCTGATTTCTCAATGACTGATATCAATGTCCCATTTCGCAATGACCGAAACTAATGTCTGATTTTCCAATTACTGAAACCAATATCTGATTTTCCAATTACTGAAACCAATATCTGATTTTCCAATTACTGAAACCAATATCTGATTTTCCAATTACTGAAACCAGTATCTGATTTCTTAATGACTGAAATCAATGATTGAGACCAATGTCGGATATCGCAATGATTGAAATCAATGTCCGATTTATCAATGACTGACTTCTGCCAAGCAACCAGTTAACGGAATAAGAGTGACGTCAGTGAATGTCTAATGTTTCGTAATTTCTTGGTCAGACCTCAGCCAACTTAAAGTGCGCCCATTGATCTCTGAGATACCAGGCGATGAATCCTTCCTGCGCGCCGCCTTGTATTCCTATCACAACTCTTTCGTAGAGTGATTTCGCAAGTGGTTCACAAATGCTTAATCCCGAGGTGTCATGAGTATATCCTGCACATCGAATATATCGGTAAATCAGTACATTTCCCCCAGGCAGTAAAATCCTCTTATGTCTCATCCGTTCACCTCCTAATCCTTACAGATCCAAGTCCATTGCCTCCTTATAGGGGGGGGGGGGGGGGGGGTTCTGGTAATTCCTTAGCCAGACTAAGGTCGGCTTAAAGCGACTGAAACACTGTTGGCGAAATGAGATATGGCAGTCGATGACTATTGCCTGGAAATTTGGTAGTTAGACATTGGCCAGTCAGTCATTGACTGACGTTTGGTGATTCATTAGCCACATCTCGATTGCAACACACTTGACGGAATGAGATGTATCAGTCAATGACTGATTTCTGGCAAGCGACCAGAATGACGGAATGAGACTGAAGTCACTGAACGACTAATGTCTGGTAATTCCTCAGCCAAACCTTGGCCAACGCAAAGTGCACCGATTGATCTCTGAGATACCAGACGATGAATCCTTCCTGCGCGTCGCCTTGCATTCCCATCATAAGGGGAATGCAAGGCGTAACTCTTTGATGGGCTGAATTCAGCCCATCCCTGCGCGTCGCCTTGCATTCCCATCATAAGGGGAATGCAGGCATAACTCTTTGGTGGGCTGAATTCAGAAGTGGTTCACACATGCGCACAATCACGAGGAATCCGGATTACATCCTGCACATCGAATGTAACGCTAACTCAGTACATATTTCACAGTTCTCGTGTGTCCCATTGGTCCACCTTCTCGTCCTAATAGGTGGATCTCCTTAGTTTCTTAATGACACCGATGATTAGAGGCTTCCCCTTATCTGTCAGACATTCCAGACGTATCTCTTCCCTCCCCCTGGACAATTAAGATCCTAAACGACTTGTCCTACGGACAACCCTTATACCGTTTCACGCTGCTCCAGATTCTGAACCCGGGTAAATCATAAACTGAAGCTTTCCCGCGAACCGAACCACTGTGGTGGTCTGCGGTCGGCTTACATCGCCGGTCCTGAACGGTGGTTACAACGTGGTGTCGCTAATGCCGTTTCACGACGATGCGCACCGTCCACGGTAAATCTCGTTTCGCGGCTCGTGGCTCCCATGAGGCAACCTTTCTCACGCAGTCTCCTCACCAATGTCTCATTCTTCTCCCAAGAACGAGCGGAAACCCGACTGAGTACCAAGTGCAAGTAGCAACGGGCCAACCGGGCTCGGAGTGTGCAACGCATTCGCCGCCAGAGCGTTGCCTCTGGACAGGCAAGGGTGAAGTAATAAAGCACGCGAGGGGGAGCGTCATAACCACGGCTACATGCGAGCGGAACACAAATGACATAAATAACCCCCAGTTGTGTAACAAATCTTTCGCATTTAAACGCAGAAATGAGAATACTCTGCTCTAAGGATGGTTTTTTTTTGTATTTTTTTTTTTTTTTTTTTTTTTTTTTTTTAAGGAGAAAAAGAAAACACGCCCGGAAGGAAACAGAAGAATGCAGGAGGAAAGTAAAAGCGGTAAATCTCAAGGGTCTCTTCCACTCGGCCGGACGGATGATTCATCTTGATTCGTTTATATTGCGACGAGAAAGGCAGGACACGGGAATATTGGAGGAAGACCTACCTAATGAGAATTCTGTATGCGAATTTTATTGAGGGGGATTATGGGGGTAAGATGATACTTTTCTCGGCTCATCATCATCGTCGTAGCCGACGTGGAGGGGATGGAAAAAATCTCCGGTGGAGGAACCGGGACGCTTTGCTCGTGGAGTTCCTCTCCCTTACTGGACAAGCCCTTCCTAGAAATATGGAAGTGGGAAAGTGGGAAATGGAGAGTGAATGGTAGAAATTGGGAAAGTGGGAAAGGAGAATGAATGGTAGAAATTGGGAAAGTGGGAAATGGAGAGTGAATGGTAGAAATTGGGAAAGTGGGAAATGGAGAATGAATGGTAGAAATTGGGAAAGTGGGAAATGGAGAATGAATGGTAGAAATTGGGAAAGTGGGAAATGGAGAATGAATGGTAGAAATTGGGAAAGTGGGAAATGGAGAATGAATGGTAGAAATTGGGAAAGTGGGAAATGGAGAATGAATGGTAGAAATTGGGAAAGTGGGAAATGGAGAATGAATGGTAGAAAGTGGAAGGGTGGAAAATGGAGAATGAATGATAGAAAGTGGGAAAGTGGGAAATGGAGAATGAATGGTAGATAGTGGGAAAGTGAAAAATGGAGAATGCATGGTAGAAATTGGGAAAGTGGGAAATGGAGAATGAATGGTAGAAAATGGGAAAGTGAGAAATGGAAAATGAATGGTAGAAAGTGGGAAAGTGGGAAAGTGGGAAATGGAGAATGAATGGTAGATAGTGGGAAAGTGAAAAATGGAGAATGAATGGTAGAAAGTGGGAAAGTGGGAAATGGAGAATGAATGGTAGAAATTGGGAAAGTGGGAAATGGAGAATGAATGGTAGAAATTGGGAAAGTGGGAAATGGAGAATGAATGGTAGAAATTGGGAAAGTGGGAAATGGAGAATGAATGGTAGAAATTGGGAAAGTGGGAAATGGAGAATGAATGGTAGAAAGTGGAAGGGTGGAAAATGGAGAATGAATGATAGAAAGTGGGAAAGTGGGAAATGGAGAATGAATGGTAGATAGTGGGAAAGTGAAAAATGGAGAATGCATGGTAGAAATTGGGAAAGTGGGAAATGGAGAATGAATGGTAGAAAATGGGAAAGTGAGAAATGGAAAATGAATGGTAGAAAGTGGGAAAGTGGGAAAGTGGGAAATGGAGAATGAATGGTAGATAGTGGGAAAGTGAAAAATGGAGAATGAATGGTAGAAAGTGGGAAAGTGGGAAATGGAGAATGAATGGTAGAAATTGGGAAAGTGGGAAATGGAGAATGAATGGTAGTAATCGGGAAAGTGGGAAATGGAGAATGAATGTGGAAAAGTGAGAAATGGGGAATGAATGGTAGAAAGTGGAAGAGTAGAAAATGGAGAATTAATGGTAGAAAGTGGAGAAGTGGAGAAATAGATTATGGGTAAGATGATATTTTTCGCGGCTCATCATCATCATCCCCAGTGCGGAGAGTGGATAAATCTCCCGTACATCAGCCGCTGGTGAAGTGGAGGGCAGCTTTGTTCGTGGGGTTTTTCTCCCTTCCTCGACGAGCCCTTCCTGAAACTCTCATCGGCTGTAATATACTGCGTTATAGTTGTTGGCATTCGCGCTCCGACGCACCGTACGCCTCGTCCGGCAACGCTAAACAGGCCCAGCCCCATCAGCAATATCCCCGTTAATGCGGCGTTATCGTCATGTAATATAAGTTACGACGGGGGTAGAAAGAGGAGCGGTGGTGGCGGCTGGGGCGAGAAATTTGGCCCGTTGCTCGTTCCGTTGCTGTATATTATCAACCCGGAGGCGTCCCGATAATTATATGAAATGAACGAGAACGCACATGCGGGCGTAATAGGAAGTGATAATTTCCGGATAAGTGTGATGTATTTTCTTGTTTTCGCGTATTTGGGGGGGGGGGGGGGGGGCTTTTAATGGCCGGACACAGTTGCAGACCTACCGTTCGCTTCAGCACAGCGACCTTCTCGGGTAACTCGTATCAAATCGGATTAATTTGTCCCGTTACATTTGCGAAATTTATCAAACGGCGTGGGGCGACTCGGCCTAATGGCCTGCCAACGCCGGTCCAGACCAAGCTCCGAATCCAGCGGGCGAAACAAAAATAACCCGAAAAGATGACAATTGTGTCGGTGAAAAAACGGACTTTACCCAACCATTTAAGTTAATTTATTATTGGAATGATTTTTTCTGGGGTTTTTTCAGCTTTTTTTCAGAGCTTTTTTCTTCCAGAGTTTCGTTTCTGGGTAGATTGTCCAGGTTTTTTCCAGTTTTTTTTTTGCAGGGGATTTTTCTTCCAGGTTTTCATTTCTGGGTAGATTGTCCAGGATTTTTTTAGGGTTTTTGTTTGACCAGCGAATGCTATAGAAGAAATTCTCCGGCATTTCCCTCACGAAATCCTTGCAATTGTACCGTTGGCTAAGTCTCCCATTAATTACCATTAAAAAAACCCCATTGATTACCATTAACTATTCCATTAACTATTAATATAACATTACCATTAACTATTATTATAGTTACAGGTAATTCAATGGGGTTTTGCCAATGGCATAATTCCCACTTGTACTACCATTTAATGGACCATTCAGTTTCCCATTCGTTGTATGGTATTTTTATCCCGTTGGTATTTCCATTCACGGAAAAATAGACTACACATAATGATCCACTTTTCTGCACTATCTAAATTGGTAACGATTGGGAAAACGTACAATTTAAAACTTTCCACCGATTTGCCAGTCGAGTTCCATTAAGAATGAATCGTAGAAAGTACCGTTTAAATTTTCCCGACGAATTTCCATTGGCATCCCATTGATTACCTTTCGATACCATTCATTACCATTAAAAGCCAAATTGAAAACTTTGCCAAGGACTATTGTCGTCTCATTTATCTGCGATTCATTATCACTTGTACCATTTACGTGAAAGCGAGTAGATTTTCGTTCTTCTCGAATTATAAATAGTTAAACGTGCCATTAAAGTTTCTCCAGCTTTTTACCATTCCATTGAGTTCCCATTTATTCCGAATGGTAAGAAATACCATATTTATTATGGTCTTTAAATAAATATTTCAATAATCCCAGTTATGCTCCAATGAACTATTATTCAGAACGAATGAAAACGGTACCAGTTGAATTTTCCCAGAAAATGGTCATTGGTCTCCTATTGGCACCGAATGGGAAAACGTACCATTTAAAATTTCCCACCGATTTGCCAGTCGAGTTCCCTTAAGAATGAATGATAGAAAGTACCGTTTCAATTTTCCCCATGAATTTTCATTGGCATCCCATTTACCTTTGGTTCGTTTCGTTTCGATTACCTTTCAATACCATTCGTTACCATTAAACGCCCAATGGAAAACTTTGCCAATTGGAATAAGAAAAAAAATCCCATTTATGCCGGACAATGCTTGAAATCGATAAATCGTTCCTCATACTAAGGTTATTCTATCTAAATCAATAGTCCTTGGCTATCTAAATCTATCTAAATCAATAGTCCTTGGCAAAGTTTTCAATTTGGCTTTCAATGGTCGAAATCTTGATCGAAAACTCCTGCCCGGATTACAGGACACAAACCATTCCGTCCATTCGTCTCTCGTCATTGTCTTCGAAATTTCCTTTTCAACCCGCTTCGACGATACCGGAAGCACGTGCTCCACCAGGAAGTCCGCCGTTGTTGCGTAACCCTCGAGCACCTCTAAGTTCTCGGTCCCTTCCGCGCCGAAGGATTCACCAGGTGTTTTTTTTTTTTTTTTCACCGGTGCCCTTTCCAGTTTCTTCCGCCCGATCGAACCAAGCGGGATGGGTCGGCTATCGGATGGCTAACTATAGCCCGCTAAACGGCTGTTCGGGTGTCTCGCTGGCCTGCCGGCCGATTAATAAAGGCATTGGATCGTTCTAATCAGGCACGCGACTAACGAGACACCCGAGAGCCTTCTGCGGCCGTGACATTCAAGGTTTCCCCGTGACAATGACGACAAAACCATTTCCTCCTGAGGCGGAAGCTGACATAGTATCGGCTCACGGTCGATGGACAATTTGCATTCGAGCATCTTCACTTTAGTGTCTTCGACCGGTGGTTTTGGGGTGTGACTTGCAATTCATTCACTGATCGTAATCAGCCCATATGCTCGATGACAGCGGATCATTATTTAAATAGTTATGAGTGTAACTGCGTGTAGAGCCGAGTAGACATTTTCGAGCGTTACATCGGGACCTGAGAACGCTCGAAAATTTGTAGTCGGGTAACTGACATTGTTTGTTAAAGATTTAAACTTGTATGTTTGTTCATTTACCACCTAAGGCAATTTTAAAGTTCTATATTGTAAGTTGTTCAAATTGAAAGTTCTAAATTGTAAGTTGGTCAATTTCAAAGTTCTATATTGTAAGTTGTTCAAATTCAAAGCTCTAAATTGTAAGTTGTTCAATTTTTAAGTTCTATATTGTAAGTTGTTCAAATTGAAAGTCCTAAATTGTAAGTTGTTCAATCTCAAAGTTCAAAATTATAAGTTGTTCAATTGCGAAGTTCTATATTGTAAGTTGTTCAAATTCAAAGTTCTAAATTGAAAGTTGTTCAAATTCATAGTTCTAAATTGTACGTTGTTCAAATTCAAAGTTCTAAATTGAAAGTTGTTCAATATCAAAGTTCTAAATTGTAAGTTGTTCAATTTCAAAGTTCGATATTGTAAGTTGTTCAAATTCAAAGTTCTAAACTGAAAGTTGTTCGATTTCATAGTTCTAAATTGTAAGTTGTTCAATTTCAAAGTTTTAAATTGTAAGTTGTTCAATCTCAAAGTTCTACATTGTAAGGTAATCAATTCCAAAGTTCCAAATTGTAAGTTGTTCAATCTCAAAGTTCAAAATTATAAGTTGTTCAACTTCAAACTTCTAAATTGTAAGTTATTCAACTTGGAACTTCTGAGCTCGAAATTCTTCAACTTGGAACATCTGAGTTCTAAGTTTTTCAGCTTGGAACTTCTGAGTTCAAAGTTTTTCACCATAAAACTTATCAGTGTCACGTTCTTTCGTTCGGAACATCAAAGTTTTTCCGAGCCCCGCCAAGCACTAAAAACGCATTCTGGAACTTGAGCTGCGCCGATTCCAGGATGCTTTTTTAGACCCAGAAGTGCCGGCTGAAGCTCTTTTCCCACCAGAAACACAATCAACTGTCTTCAACACGGTTCCACCCTTCGCACTTCATGCAAATCCGAATCCGATCCGATGGAAGACGCATTCAGCAAAGCGTCTTAACGCAACGAACCGATTTATTCCGCCATCGCCGGTATAATAATCGACGAGTCTTCCCGCAATACTGGTTCGAACATTCGCCCTAAGAAGGACCAGCCACCGATTGGTTAGAGGTAATACGTTGCGGGTTGCGGGTACAGTTCGCGCTGGAATATCGATTTATTTTCGTCCTGACTATTGGGTCACCGGATCATTGTTATGCTAGGAGTTCGGGTGAATCCATTATTCAGACAGTCTAGCCAGCTATCCGTGTCCGCCGAAGCTGGACCGCCACCACCATTGCTGCACCATCACACTGGCCTAACAAGAATCCCCCGCATCGGCCTCGACGCTGGTCCATTGTAATTTCTTGCACGCTCGTTTCCATATCAATGAAGGCGCCCCGATATCGGCTTCCACTCGCTGCTCTCTACACACCTCGAGCACAACCCGAAATTGCATTTGACGCGCCGTTTCCGCGATCGGTCCTTCTCGTCGAGAACGGAATACATCCTCGGCTCACCCTGCCCAACCGTAGTCCGAGAGTCTCGAATCGGCTCCCGAGGCGCGCTCTCGCCGGGCACGGCTCTGGATAGGTTGGGACCTGGGAAGGTTTGAACCTCCGGAGCAACGGGATGCAGGAAGTCTCGCAGCCGGAGTCCGAGATTCACCGGTGGAGAAACCGATTTCCTGGAGCACCCTATGAATTCGAATTCGGACTCGATTCAACGGGAATCTACGATTATCCTGGAGGTATCGGTTTTGATTAATGGAGTTTTGGGGGTGGTTTTGGGAGGCTCTGACCAACAGGCGATTCCGGGTGGATGCTGCGTTACTTCACAGTGACTCGGGCAATTTACGAAGCGGATCTTGTATTGCTTCCGGCCCATTCGTCGGTAGTCGGTTGTTCATTAACGGATTCATCTGTTCAAATTTCAACTGCGGGCTGCATTCTGCATCCGTGATTTTGGTGGATTCTTCGAGAGCTTCCTCAGATGGAATTTCGATTGTGGTGGGTCAACGAAATATTTGAGCGAATAAAGAAGTTTTCTAACAGACCGACGTGAATTTCAGACAGAAATACAAATACACCAACACTACCACCACCACCACCACCAACACCACCACCACCGCCAACACCACCACCAATACCACCACCAATACCACCACCACCACTAACACCACCACCAACACCACCACCAACATCACCACCAACACCACCACCAACACCACCACCAACACCACCATTAACACCACCATTAACACCACCATTAACACCATCACCACCAACACCAACACCACCACCACCGCCAACACCACCACCAATACCACCACCAACACCACCACCACCACCAACACCACCACCAACACCACCACCAACACCACCACCAACACCACCACCAACGCCACCACCAACACCATAGTAATAAATTAGATTCTATCGTAAACACTTCAATTGCCGTTTATAAATACCCACACATTTTTTTCAGCTCCCGATTGGCCATTGGCCTTGTCAATCAATGGTCTCCGTCGTATCTAGCTCAATGGCTACGATTCCACTCAGCTTTGTTGAAACCATGCAAAGTCTACGAAAACCCACCGTGGCGCGGAAACACTACAGACAAATGCCGCGTCTCCCACTCACCCGTCGCTCCCTCGTCGCGCTTACTTACCCTCAACCGAAAAATTGTCAAATCGCCTTTGGCAGTGTCGGCGGGAATCATTGTCGAACGATCAAGGTCCCCCCTTCGCCTGTTGTCCAGTTTCGTGGGATCGATAAATTGCAGAAGGAAGAGAGGCAAACTCCAGCCTGTACGAACGTTGCGCGCGCGTGTCTGCGTCCGCGCGGGGGGGCGAGCGCATGTCCCCGATGCATCCCTCTTCTAACAAGTATGGAACGGGCAGGGAAACCCAAAGTTCGAGCGTTTCGTCCCGTCCCGTCGGGTCTCCGGAGCGACAATATTTTACACCGATAAATTATTGCGACAAGCACGCGGAGGGGGATTCCCCGTCGAACCGCGTAAACACAAATCACCCGACTCGCCCCCTTCCATGCGAGTCCGGAAATTCTATGCGTGCGTCTGTCCCCCAGCTTTCAGCCCAACCACCCCAGCCCCTTTCTCTGTGTTTTAACCCGGCTTACACATAATTTTGTATTATCGTCGCCTCCCCCCAACCCCACCTCCGATTCGTTGTGTGATTATCTCGATATTCCGAGGCTGATATCCGCACGAGTGTTGGAGCGAATCGAGCGCCGGAGGGTGAAAGAATCGCAGAAATGTTGGGCGAATGAGGGAGAGAAGCGAATTCGCAACCACGGAATAAACACCCAAAATATTGAATTTATGAGATAGTAATAATAATAATAATTATAATAAAGGGGTGGGGGGGGGGGAAGTGTTATCGTGACTCGAATGGCAGAATTGGAGCGGGAGTGTCGAGAATAAAAGGATTAAACAGTCGTCGAGGGCCAGAGGGGGGGGAGGTGGGGCTGAAAACGTTTCACTGAATCTGCGACTCTCCAATTTGGCTCCGACAGGAGGCGGCGTCGAATTCACTCATGCGAATTCCCGGGTTTATTCCTATGTCAATGGAGCAATCGATCGTTTGATCCTATAACAGTCAATCGGTGGATGATATCGTGACTGAGTGGATTTCCGTGGATTTTCGCTTGACTAAGACTTTCAGGGGATGAGAGAAATGTTTAGGATTCTTTTTTCTTAGATCCGTGAGCGTTTATGCGCCCAATGTTAACCTTTATGGACTTAAGCCCTTATTATTCGGAGTCCTTCTAAGACCCTTGCAACTCTAAACCTAGCTAATAGGGTCGGATTGACACGGTCTGAATTAGCTCGTTGTCAACTTCGTTTCTCCGCAGCCTTAAAGAGCTTAAAGTCGCTCATTGAACAGAGGAAGACAACTCTTTGCGTGCTTAGCGGTCTGGCTGCGAAATTCTAAGTTTTCGTTCAGTAACAAGATGTATGCGAACAATTCTGAAAAAAAAACTCAAGCAGAGCGCTGAAAAAAAAAATCATTAAAAGAGTCTGTTGTTGCGAACAAATGTAGAGAAGCCTTCGCGTTCTGGAGTGTCCAGCCTGAAAACTTCAAATCGTTTGTTCAGTAACGAATTATAGGTGAACAATTCTGAAAAAAAAAAAAAAAAATGCTCGTGAGACCTCAAAGTGTACTGTCTGCGATGGCAAGAAAAAAAAAAGTCATTACAAGAAGCCGTATTGTACTTTCAAAGAAAAGGAGATCAACAAACAGGTGGAGGACGAGTCGCTATGACGTTTGTATGACATCCTGGATAGTTCAACCGATGGTTCGATATTTTTTTTCTATTTTTTTTTTCCAGACCTTGTTCACCAGTAACATGTGTTTTTGCAACCGGGTTGTTTGGGACGATATAATCTTGTTTCATCCAGCCGTCCCAGCGCTATTCACTCCCCTCGGCATTTCTCCTCATGCCGGCCGCCAGGTCTGGCAGCGCAGAAAACAACGACAAAAAATGAGGAGAGAAATACCTTCGAATCCCGCGAGACAGAGAAGAGCGAAAAGCCAGAGAACCAAACTTCGCCAAGACGTCGCAAAGAAATGGAACTAAAAAAAACCCGAGAAAGAGGGTGAAGACGTTCAACCGAGGTTCCACTCTAGCAGCAAGAACGGCAGAATAGCCTGGAAGCACGAAATGCAGGACGCAGCAACGGAAAAAAGCAAAAACGCGCTCGCTCGAAAACAAAGCAAATGATTCATAAGGGAGGGTAAGAGTGAAGTTGAGGAAGGAGTGGAGGAGGACCATCGGTGCAGCTCGGAAGGCAATCCCAACGGTCATTGTCCATAAGCGGTGGTAAGATTGCAGTCAATTTTTGTTCCCTCGCGCGTACCGACGCTGATTTCTGGCACATTTAATGTATGCATCACTCATGACCACTCACAACCACTCATGTGTGTACCACTCACAACTCTAACAGAAAACATCACTACCCTAACGACTCCAGTGGATTAGAAATCTACCATATAACAACTCTACCGCACTTACACTCTACTCAAATTCTTTACCACGGTATAAAAAAAAAAAAAAAAACTACTGGAGTGAAACATTTGCCAACAACTCTGCCGGAATATAGGCGTCCAAGAAAATGTATACCAGGAAATAAAAACAAAACTACCAAAATGAAAATAAAACTCTAGCAGAGATTTTCTTGGACGCTGTTATTCCAGTAGAGTTGTGATGTGGTAGACTTGTTATTCGGTAGTGTTGTTACCCGGTAGAGTTGTTATGCTGTAGAGTTGTTATGCGGTAGAGTTGTTATGTGATAGAGTTGTGATCCGGTAGAGTTGTTATCCGGTAGAGTTCTTATCCGGTCGAGTTGTTATCTGGTAAAGATGATATCTGGTAGAGTTGTTATTCGGTAGAGTTGTTATCCGGTAGAGTTGTTATCCGATTGAGTGTTTATCCGATTGAGTTGTTATCCGGTAGAGTAGTTATCTGGTAGAGTTGTTATCTGGTAAAGATGATATCTGGTAGAGTTGTTATTCGGTAGAGTTGTTATCCGGTAGAGTAGTTATCCGGTAGAGTTGTTATCCGGTAGAGTTGTTATCCGGTAGAGTTGTTACTCGGTAGAGTTGTTACTCGGTAGAGTTGTTACTCGGTAGAGTTGTTACTCGGTAGAGTTGTTACTCGGTGTAGATGTTACTCGGTAGCGTTGTTACTCGGTAGAGTTGTTACTCGGTAGAGTTGTTACTCGGTAGAGTTGTTACTCGGTAGAGTTGTTACCCGGTAGAGTTGTTACCCGGTAGAGTTGTTATCCGATTGAGTTGTTATCCGGTAGAGTTGTTATTTGGTAGAGTTCTAATCCGGTAGAGTTAGTCGGTTGATGATGTTTTCTGGTAGAGTTCTCATTTGGTAGAGTTATGAGTGGTACGGATATAACATGCATCAGCGAACTAGTCCTTATTTGCATTTCGTCCACCTGGGAAGGCATCGGACGCCTGTTTTGCTACGCAAATATTGATAAGTTACGAGGCCACGATGCTGAAATGCTGAGATGTCAGTTCTGAAGAAAATTTGAGTGATCAATATTTTTCGCTCATTCCGAAAACCTACTTCGATTCATAGATAATGTTATGCACGGTACAAATGGAATTGTCCACAAGTGTTGCAAAGATTGTAATCAATTTCTGTTCCTTCATGCGTATCCGACGCTTCCATGCTGTCCAGCGAAAGGGACGTCCAGCCTTGGCCCGCCGGCCTTTTTCTTTCCTCCCTTTTCCTTTCCCGCGATTCCACAGCATCGCATGCAGGACCATATCCATGCGGAGAGACATGCACCGGCCAACGAATCCTCGCACAACGCGAGCCCGGGAAGGCCCGCGGGCTTCCGCGCGGAAAACCTCCCTGAGCCCTCCACAGAACCAGCGGAATGGCGGAGTTTCCACCATCAGCAAACTTTTACCTTCACAATAAAACCAGACAATGCTCCCTCGTCCGTGTGTTTTCCCCGGTCTGTGATGTACTCCAATGCGTCCGTCCATGTGCGCATTCCCCGGATTATTTTCTGGTCCGGCTGTGTGTGAGGCGAGTCAGTAGGCTCGTCGGTGTTGGACTCTTTCGCTGGTCCGCACGAACCGTTGGGAATCCTGGGAGAGCGAGAGGAGAGACAGCGCCAGTGAGGAGATCGAGCGGAGCGGATTTTTTGGAACGACGCCAGAGTGGCCCGTCGAACGAAAAGCTCAACCCGCAGAACCGAGACTGGACGAGGTGGAGACGGCCGCTCCGGGTACCGGCAAAATTCGAAGGACAACAGACTGCTCCGGTGAGGATCCTGACCGGAGAAAGCTGGAAGCCTAGGGAAAGCTCCGGCCCGGACCTTTGCGATGGTATCTCCCGTTTCGGGGGAGTCCTCTTTCATTCCCGGACCGGGAGGTCGGCCTGTGTCCGTGCAGTTTTTCGAGGGTGGTTGGGCTGGTACCGGTTTTTACCCGTAGAACCGTGCGGAGACAGAGGGGCGCACGGGGAGTCTGGCAGACTCTGGCAGATCCGACAGGGATTTGCCAGTTAAAGGATACACCGCCAAGGATATGTGTGCCGTTTGCGGGAGAGAGGGTAGAGGTTGGAAAAAAAGTTACACCGAGCCAAACGCGAAATCCGGCGAGCCTTCCACGGAAGCTGGACGTTTGAACTGCTCCCCAATGGACGCGGAGTCGAACAGACGGAACTGCGATCCCGGAGACGAGACAACGTGACTCTGTGGGTCGACCGATTGATATTTTTCGGTTGCGAGTTGCGAGAAAATGAAAATCGATCGTGGTAAGCAATATTGACTTTTCCTAAGGCTCCGATTATTCCCGTCAGGGATTCAAGTTCGATGAGCTTGCTTGGTGGGAAAGGGTGGCCGAAAATTTCTGAAATAATTCACGAAGGTACCTTGCATCGTGCTATGTCAGATTTCGGAGGAATTTATTAATTTTGAAACATCCGTGCTGGTGTTAAAAACAAAAGGAGGCAAGACAGCTCGCCGCCGGAGAATCCAGGATCACTCGTGTTCCATAATTTTTGTTTCCATCTCACAGTTCAACAAAAAATTAAAAAAAAATCCGAAGTATACATTGAACTGTCCTCTATGAGATCCATATTTTTTCAATCCCCAATCAATGTCCAAATAATTTTGTTTCAAATAAATATACAGGAGCGGGACTGCTTCGGGCTTCACCCTCGTTTGTCGCGCGTCTCTTTGTCATTCGACATTCAAGTTCGATGAGCTTGTTTGGTGGGAAAGGGTGGCCAAAAATACCTTATAAAATTCACGAAAGTACCTTGCATCATGCTATGTCAGATTTCGAAGGAAAATATGAATTTTTAAAAATCCGTACAGGTGTCAAAAATAAAAGGAGGTAAGACCGCTCGCCGTTGGTGAATTCCGGATCACTCGTGTTCCATAATTTTTTTTTCCATCTCATAGTTCAACAAAAAATCCAAAAAAATTCCGAAGTCTACATTGAAACATCCACTATGAGATCCATATTTTTTAAATCCCCAGTCAGTGTTCAAATAATTTTGTTACAAATAAATATACAGGAGCGCGACTGCTTCGGGCTTCAACCTCGTTTCTCGCGGTTCTCTTTGTCATTTGGCATTGTGCGCAGTCTCTCCAGTGCGAGGTAACCGTTCCTGTTTACTCGCTTTTCGTGCGAACAAATAGCGGGGAGTACCGGGTTGTTTCCAGAGTCGTCAATCTCGTCTCATGAAGCTCGCATAACAGTAACCGGGCGGAAAACACAAGACATTAATCCTCGGAGATGTCGCGTCGCGCAAACAAGATGCCATGCGGGCAAATACTGCGGGGTATTATCCTGGCTGGGCTCTGTAATGCAGCCAGGCAAGTTCGAGCTTTATTATTCTATGCCTCGGAACAGATGTAAGATCGTACTGAACAACGCGGAACGCTGGCGCGAGCTAATTAACCGTGAGAATCGGATCAGGACGGTTCTGATGGTCGCTCCTGCCTGACTCGTACCCGACTCGACCATCGGCGACCGCTCGTTTACAGATATGAGAATATCTATATTCCGGAACGTTATTACCCCAAGCTCATCCGATTCCGCGCCGGATTAATGCGGTGATGCTCCACTGGGAGAGCTGCACGGTAAGATATCACGGGTGACAGTTTCGTCGATACGATCCAGTTTCTCATGACCCAATTCGCTCCGCGTGTCAGTCAACTGTGCGATGCATTATCGATAATAATTTATACTGCGTTTTATTATACGGATGTATTACGCTTCATTTTTTATTATCATTTAAAAAATTGTTTTTTTTTCCACTGCTTCGAAAATAAGTCAAAACTTGAAACGGGCCTTGGAACGTTCGATTGTTTTTTTTTTTTTAATTTCATCGAAATTGAAGTGGCCAGAATTTTTTTAATTTTTTTTTTTTTATGCGCGACTTTCTTATCGAATTTTTGGTACGGTATTAGTAGGGTTAAATTATCGGCTATCTCAAAAGAAATTCTTTGGATTTCGTGGAATTATTGAAATTCCACGAAATTCAATTGCCCGCTGGAATTGAAAAACAAAAATAAGAGAAAATTATAAAGCGGTCCCAATCTCAAGGATGCATCACACATATATTGCCAAACCAAAATTTTAGTGCTTCGCGACATGCCAAAAATCCGAAAAAAAATCAGCCGCATTGTGTGTGTCAAGACCTTTAATTTTTCATAATAAAATAATGCCGAAAAGTTATTAACAAATTATTCGAAAAATTAATTGATTAAAAAAAATATCAGACGTCTTTTGATTTTATAATTTTAAATGAATTCCTTGATTTCTTTAGAATTTACATGAATTTTTTCAGAACTTTCTACTATTCCAAAATGTTTTTTTTTTTGTAAATTCAAAAAATCGATGCAGAGGTATGAAATTCGGATATATTTCAGTATCACGATTCTACCGTACACACAAAAAGTAAAAAAAAAAAGCATTAAAGTTAATAAAAGCATTAACAAAAATTTCCAAAACGAAAGATTCAAAAATGCTGGAAAATTTTGAAAAAATTTATGTTGCTTCCAGAAAATCAATGAATTCGTTTTAAAAGAGAAAAAGAAGGGTTTACTCATTATTTTCTTGAACAATTTTTTTGTTTAGCAATTTGTTAATAACTTTTTAACATTATTATTATGCACAACGAATGTTGTTGGCACACCTTCGGTTAATGTTGATTTTTTTTTCCGATTTTTATACCATTGGCAAGCGTTCGAATTCTCACTGAATCTCACTTTTGACTGCGAATGCACGTGCGAAGCATCCTTAAGGGAATGCTGGACCTTCCTGTTTTACCGGCCGAAATAGGTGATTTCGTAGTTTTCACTTTACGTCGTTACTATGCGACGGGTATGCTTCAAATTTTGCAGGACTGTATTAAAATCATAAACCATTCGGCGTGCACTCGAATTTCGGTCGAAATCTTCCGAAAAAAAAAGAAAATCGAATATTAAAAACTGTCGCGGAAACCAACATGGCCGCCGAAATGTTTACAGCATCCGTTCTGTTGGATATAAAAAATTATAGATTTTACATACGTCAAAAGGTAGTGGACGCCGATTCTGTGAAGTTCTCCGAATATTCCAAAACCATCGGAAAGTTGCTCACTCAAAAGATAATCACGCGAAGTGTAAACTGCGATTACCTTAGTCTATCGACTTGCGACGGATGATTAGAGCCGATGAACATGGCCGAATTGAGTGTAGGGCACGATGCAGAGCCACCTGGGCGTCAATCGTGACACTACGTTCACGGACTTTCGCAAACTATAATATTCGGTTTTCTTAATTTCTTGTAAGATTTCAATCAAAATTCAACTGCACTCCGATGCGTTTATGTCAAGCGGTTATGTCAAAAAAAAAAAAAAAACCAGCTCCAGCATCCCCTTAAGGGGATGCTGGAGCTGTTTTTTTTTGTTTCTTTTTTAACCTGCTTTATCTGTTTTACCGATGGACCTAACCAATTTTTCAGTTCCGACTTAGTATTGTTAATACACTACACATATGCTTAAAATCATACAGGATTATGATATTGACATAAAGGCTTCGGAGTGCAGTTGAATTTTGATTGAAAACTTACAAGGAATTAAGAAAACGGAATATTATAGTTTGCGAAAGTCCGTGAACGTAGTGTCACGATTGACGCCCAGGTGGCTCTGCATCGTGCTCTACAATTCATTCGGCCGTGTTCATCGGCTCTGATCACCCATCGCAAGTCGATAGACTGAGTAATCGGAGTTCACACTTCGCGTGATTATCTTTTGAGTGAGCAACTTTCCGATTGTTTTGGAATATTCGGAGAACTTCACAGAATCGGCGTGCACTCCCTTTTGACGTAATTAAAATCTCTAATTTCTTATATCCAACAGAACGTATGCTGTAAACATTTCGGCGGCCATGTTGGTTTCCGCGACAGTTTTTAATATTCGATTTTCTTTATTTTTCGGAAGATTTCGACCGAAATTCGAGTGCACGCCGAATGGTTTATGTTTTTCATACAGTCATGTAAAATTTGAAGCATACCCGTCGCATAGTAACGACGTAAAGTGAAAACTACAACATCACCTATTTCGGCCGGTAAAACAGGAAGGTCCAGAAGCCCCTTAAGCCTTTGAGTTCGACTGTCGGTATTCTATTTTTTTTTTCTTAACTATTTAAAATATCAAAAAAGTTAATTAAGTTAAATATTTTGAAACTTTTAATTTTTAAAATATAAAAAATAAAAATAAAAAAATATAAGCTTTTTTGCATATAATCTCGTTGAAACGATATTATTATATGCAAAAAGCTTTATTTATTTTTTTTTTTCTCCATTGATACGTCGAGTAAATAATGATTGAGTTGAATTGCTCGGCTACTCGACGCATCGAGATTTAATTCCAGCAAAATCGGAACTCGTCGCCGAAGCTAATTAGACGTAAGCCCGGATAGGATCGCGAATCAAATAAATGCGGAGATTCGGAGAGCTCCGACATGAAATAGAACAGGTCCGTCCATCATTAACGTAATTCGCCGGATAGGTGGGCGGATCACCTGTTCGATCCGATATTGTATAAACATCCCTAAACTGGACATCTCTAATCCCAAATGCCAAAAGGGCGTGATTGAGCATAATTGCGGGCATAAAACTACGCGAGATCCGCCGTTCTGTTTCTCAGCGCTGAATATATACAGCGATATGTGGGATGTGGCCGCGATCGGTCATGAGACTAAACACGCAATTGCCACAATTCACCTTCGATGGAGTGACACTATTAGGGTCTGTAACGACACAGATGCAAATTAATCGTAGCAACACGCCGGCTGAAATCACATGATATTAACTTGAATTTCCGATAAATTATCTTCGTTATTTCACCGTAATGCCATGCGTTATCCTGTTGCGACGTAGGGTGCTCATTAGTCGTGACCAAACTGCGCAATGGCAATGGCAATAATTCACGAATTTTCAAAGATCAAAAGATGAAACGGTAAAACGGTCAAATAGTAAAACAGTTAAATAGTAAAACGGTCACATAGTAAAACGGTCAAATAGTATAACGGTCAAATAGTATAACGGTCAAATAGTAAAACGGTCAAATAGTAAAACGGTCACATAGTAAAACGGTCAAATAGTAAAACGGTCAAATAGTAAAACGGTCAAATAGTAAAACGGTCAAATAGTAAAACGGTCAAATAGTAAAACGGTCAAATAGTAAAACGGTCACATAGTAAAACGGTCAAATAGTAAAACGGTCAAATAGTAAAACGGTCAAATAGTAAAACGGTCAAATAGTAAAACGGTCAAATAGTAAAACGGTCAAATAGTAAAACGGTCAAATAGTAAAACGGTCAAATAGTAAAACGGTCAAATAGTAAAACGGTCAAATAGTAAAACGATCAAACAGTAAAACGGTCAAATAATAAAACGGTCAAATAGTAAAACGAGTAAATAGTCAAACGAAACGTCCGTTAAGCACACAGAAGTGCAGACATTATTTTTATATTATTGTTGCTGTTGTTTTGCATAAGATTCATTTTTTTTATTGGCACTAAAATTATGGTGTCTACACAAACTTAAATTTCACATGTTCATTTCACTATTCGGAGGCATTGGAGCAATGTTTTGCAACGACACACATCGTTTGTTTGCCACTTGCAGTACAGGTGCACTCATAGCAGCCGTTTCTGGTCACTGTGCCCGGCTCGCAAGTTGTGCGTTCTAAAAGATAATAATAACAATAAAAACCAATAATCTAATCTTCAATTCAATTTTATACTAACCATTAACGCACGGAGGAAATTCAGACCAATTTTCACACCAATTTTTATACACAGCGCAGCAAAAACACTAGCAGAGTTAAGAAATCAATTGCGTCTTACCGCAGGAATCGAGAGTGCAACGGGAAGTTTGTCCACTATAGCTGCACCAGCAGACGTTGCAACCAACCTTGAAGTATTTTCCAGGCTCGCAATTCTTTTCACCTGAAGAAGCAAATTCATGTTAAAAAAAAAATAATAATTGTTGGAGACAGATTTGATCATTTGATGCTGCGCTTGCTGTCGTAATCGTACCAACAGTCTCGTATACGTTGTTGGAACCGTCCTCGTTGTAGACACCGTCGAGACAATCGTCGTTGGTACACGTGGCTATTTTACCGTCGGCCGTGCATACACAGGTGTTGCAAAAGTTGCGAAAAACTTTCAGAGGCTCGCAATTTTGCTCAATGGTTTTCGTGCTCTCCCGTTTCTGTCTCAGCAATGGGCTTCCATTGGGATTCTCCGCTGGGACAGCTTTGCCAAAATTTACGAATATTATTGTATGAATTTCGATCGAATTTTTTTTCTATATTTTATCAATGTCTATATTTATAGTTGCCATTCAAATGTGAAAGAAAATGTGAAAATGCGAGAGTGTGAGAGTGTGGGAGTGTGGGAGTGTGGGAGTGTGGGAGTGTGGGAGTGTGGGAGTGTGGGAGTGTGGGAGTGTCGGAGTGTCGGAGTGTGGGAGTGTGGGAGTGTGGGAGTGTGGGAGTGTGGGAGTGTGGGAGTGTGGGAGTGTGGGAGTGTGGGAGTGTGGGAGTGTGGGAGTGTGGGAGTGTGGGAGTGTGGGAGTGTGGGAGTGTGGGAGTGTGGGAGTGTGGGAGTGTGGGAGTGTGGGAGTGTGGGAGTGTGGGAGTGTGGGAGTGTGGGAGTGTGGGAGTGTGGGAGTGTGGGAGTGTGGGAGTGTGGGAGTGTGGGAGTGTGGGAGTGTGGGAGTGTGGGAGTGTGGGAGTGTGGGAGTGTGGGAGTGTGGGAGTGTGGGAGTGTGGGAGTGTGGGAGTGTGGGAGTGTGGGAGTGTGGGAGTGTGGGAGTGTGGGAGTGTGGGAGTGTGGGAGTGTGGGAGTGTGGGAGTGTGGGAGTGTGGGAGTGTGGGAGTGTGGGAGTGTGGGAGTGTGGGAGTGTGGGAGTGTGGGAGTGTGGGAGTGTGGGAGTGTGGGAGTGTGGGAGTGTGGGAGTGTGGGAGTGTGGGAGTGTGGGAGTGTGGGAGTGTCAGAGTGTGTAAAAATTTGCCCCATCCCGAAAATTAATCTACAACTTAAAAAAAAAACTGCGAATCAATAATGAAAAATATTCGATACAAATTGTGTCGATTATCGGACGATTCCAGCTTACCGGAAACGGCGCCGATGGCCAGCAGTGTGAAGACGAAAAAACGCATTTTCTTGGTGAAAATGTTGATCCTTCGACACGGATTATTATTTCCTGAGTGATTCGGACGATCGAGCAGGCGGTGATTAAATACTCGTCAGATCGCGACGATAAAAAGAAATGGCCTATCAAGACAGGGGATAGAAAAATTTGAAATATAATGTTTGGTAGCAGTCAAATGATTACAGCGAGCTTCGCAAAAAAAAAGGTAAACATTCTTGTATGTATGTCTATTATCTCGTTAACGCACCTATCCTTAATCAAGGCATAGTCAAATTTGCACAGCGATTACGAAAATAGAATGTCGCTTAGACGATATCGCGAATAAAATATTTTTCAAGCGTAAAACAAATACGAGGAAGCAAAAAATCGCGTTATCTGGATCTCACCGTTGTAAATTTCGCCGCTGTAATTGGTCATGACGGGATTTTAGATCGAGGGACGCAGCAGCGTCTCAACGTCAAGTACTTCCATTGGCTAACAATAAGTTCTCCTATTAATTACCATTGAAAATTGTCCACGTTTCTACACTGTCTAAATATGTAATAAATAAAATAGTGGTCGATAGTGAATCGTGATCAATCGGATTTTTTAATGGTAATTAACGGAATTTTTAATGGTAATCAATGGGAGTTTTTAATGGTAATCAGTGGGATTTTTAAACGGTAATCAATGAGATTTTTAAATGGTAATTAACGGAATTTTTAATGGCAATCAATTGGAGTTTTTAATCGTAATCAATGGGATTTTTTAATGGTAATCAATGGGAGTTATTCATCGTAATCACTGGGGTTTTTTAATGGTAATTAACGGGATTTTTAATGGTAATCAATGGGAGTTTTTAATGGTAATCAGTGGGATTTTTAAACGGTAATCAATGAGATTTTTAAATGGTAATTAACGGAATTTTTAATGGCAATCAATGGGATTTTTAAGTGGTAATTAACGGGATTTTTTGAATGGCAATCGATGGAATTTGAATAATGGTAATCAATGGCATTTTTAAATGATAATTAAAAGGATTTTTTAATGTTAATTAACGGTATTTTTTAAACGGTAATCAATAGAATTTTTTACGTCGTAATTTAATGGGAGACTTAGCCAAGGGATGTATCGATTCATGGGTAATGTAATGTACGGTACAAACATGATCTGATGCGACGGTAGCTTGCTCATTAGACGCCAGACTGCGCGATGCGAATAGTCCAAAAATTTTGAAAGATCAAAACCACGAGTCGTTCGTGGAGCTAACCTTCAGTTCGCTCGCTGTGTTCGTGTGCGTACATACAGCGTCAATTAATCGTTGCGCTATCGCAAATATGTATTGTTCTGTCCATCATACCGGTCAACCCTACTTTGAGTTCTTGGCGAACGCGCGCACGCTCGCTGCCGTGTGTCCGCAATAACGCCGCCAACATTGACATCAGCCTCTGGTCTCGTCACTGTGCCTACAGCTCGAGAGAGGATGATGGATGACTCGCGATGCCGAGCCACCGTTTCTCGCATAAATTATAGGTCGGCTGCGGCCGGCAGTCCGAGGTGCGGAAGATTCTTCGATGTCGATTGGCTCGATATTCGTCCTGATCAGTCAAAAAAAAAAGATCAATGTTCTGCGAGCGAGTGCTTCGGCTAGGATCAATATTTTTTGGCTTCTTTGTAGTGAAATCGATACGCCAGAATGCAAGGAACAATCCTATGGACGTAGAATTTAAAATGGACCATCGGTGTAATCAGAAAACCTTATGAAAGATCGGAGCAAAAAAAAAAAAAAATCAGGTTCAACGATCAAAAATACGACTTTTCGTGAATAAAATCGAGACTTTCAATGTCTCGCTGTACTTTAACCCCCAAAAAGGCCAGCGGATTGGTGTTCGGCGGAAAAAAAATACCTCGAAACACGTGGCAGTTCGTTTTTAAGAAAGGAAAAAAAATAAAAATTCGTCAAAAAATTGACTTTCGAGTCGATTTTTCGCGTTTTTTTTTAACGTTCTGAAACTGCCAGATAAAACGCTCTTCTGGAACTTCGGACAAGACCTTATCTTGTGTATTTTTTTTTCTCGTAGATCACGATGGGTACCTCGGATTTTCTCGAGCTCCATTGGGAGCCGAGATATCGACGTTTGGAAATCACGAAAATTGACGTTTCTTTTTTTTCAAAAGTGGTCAAAAATTTAAAAATCGTTGTTCACTCGATTTTTTTTTGCTTCAAGACTATGTTTGATGTATTTTTTCCCGCTGAACACGAATATAACAATTATTTTGGTCCCAGCCCAATATTTTCCAATTAAATCCCAAAAAATACGATTTTTTTATGCAAAAAATCGAAATCTTTATCACTTTCGGCCACTTTACTAGAACCATACGTCCTAGATTTAAAATAGTTCCTATAAATAAATAATGCATTTGTTTCAACCACAGCATCGCATTGGATACAAATAATTTATTTGTCCGAAGTAAATTTTATTTGTCCGAAATAAATTTTATTTGTCCGAAATAAATTTTATTTGTCCGAAATAAATTTTTGTTTGTCCGAAATAAATTTTTGTTTGTCCGAAATAAATTTTTGTTTGTCCGAAATAAATTTTTGTTTGTCCGAAATAAATTTTTGTTTGTCCGAAATAAATTTTTGTTTGTCCGAAATAAATTTTTGTTTGTCCGAAATAAATTTTTGTTTGTCCGAAATAAATTTTTGTTTGTCCGAAATAAATTTTTGTTTGTCCGAAATAAATTTTTGTTTGTCCGAAATAAATTTTTGTTTGTCCGAAATAAATTTTTGTTTGTCCAAAATAAATTTTTGTTTGTCCGAAATAAATTTTTGTTTGTCCGAAATAAATTTTTGTTTGTCCGAAATAAATTTTTGTTTGTCCGAAATAAATTTTTGTTTGTCCGAAATAAATTTTTGTTTGTCCGAAATAAATTTTTGTTTGTCCGAAATAAATTTTTGTTTGTCCGAAATAAATTTTTGTTTGTCCGAAATAAATTTTTGTTTGTCCGAAATAAATTTTTGTTTGTCCGAAATAAATTTTTGTTTGTCCGAAATAAATTTTTTCTGTCCGAAATAAATTTTATTTGTCCGAAATAAATTTCATTTGTCCGAAATGAATTTTATTTGTCCGAAATAAATTTTTGTTTGTCCGAAATAAATTTTTGTTTGTCCAAAAGAAATTTTATTTGTCCGAAATAAATTTAATTTGTCCGAAATAAATTTTTGTTTGTCCAAAATAAATTTTATTTGTCCGAAATAAATTTAATTTGTACGAAATAAATTTTATTTGTCCGAAATAAATTTTATTTGTCCGAAATAAATTTTATCCGAAATAAATTTTATTTGTCCGAAATAAATTTCATTTCTTATACGCCAAAAAAAAAAAATCGTCCCGATCTCTTCGCTTACTGCGCAACCACCTGTAAACAATTCACTTAATCCTCGCGACTTCGATTACCGATATTCAAGCTTTTGGGTCAAAACCAAAACCAAAAAAACATCATTTTGCAACGGAGATAACGAAAATGTGACAAGTTAATTTCATCCATAATATTAAATTAAAAAAAAAAAAAAAATTATATAACCCTCAGAAGAAAGCGAAGCCCTCTGTGACGTGGGATCGTTGAATTCGCGACGGAAGCCTCAAGGCAGAACAACCGGAAAACGAAACAAAACATAGAGTTGTAGAAATAAGAAGAAAACAATTTTCATCCAATGAACAAATGTAGTTGCAAATAAAATACATATTTTATTCGATGAAAAAAAAAAAATAGTTCCTATAAATAAATAATGCATTTGTTTCAACCACAGCAACGCATCAGATACAAATAAATGAACACGTACTTAAATAAAAAAATTACACGTCATACAACTAAAATGCAAGTAGACATATATACAAAAAAAAACACAAAAAAAACAAAATGTATTTATTTATCTGGCAAATACACGGACAATGCCTACCATTTCTCCGAAATAAATGTTATTTGTCAGAGATAAATATTTTCCCTCGCTGTAATTACCCGCCAAAAAATTATTCCGATCTCTTTGTTCACTGCACAACCATCTGTAAAAAAAGTCAATCTTTTTTTCATACGACAAGAGTCAATTTAATATTCATGTTTTTGTCTGGCAAAACCAAAACATCATTTTCGTAATGGAGATAACAAAAATGTCACGAGTTAATTTCATCGTAATATTAAAAAAAAAAAAAAAAAAAAAAAAAAAAATTATAACCCCCAGAAGAAGACGAAGCCCTCTGTGACGTCGGATCGTTGAATTCGCGGCGGAAGCCTTCCAAGCGAGAAGAAGCGGAAGCGCGCGACGAGTACATTGTCGTTCGCCAGCGGCTCGAAAAACAATTCTCCGGGACACATTGTCTGCCGAAAGGATTAAGGAGAGCGTAGGTTGGGTCCCTTTGCCCGTGACGTTAACGAAACGAGTTGAAACTGTACGGTCGGGCTTTTCTACCAGCGTTTGAATACAAAGCGGGATTAGCCGTGGTTATTAAACGAATGATACTGCGAGAGTGAAACGAGAAACAAAACAAAAGAAAACAAAAAAACGAAACTACTCCACGTTGCTTTCTACCTCGCATCGGCGCGTACCTTGGGCGTATTGCAGTGTCTCGGTTCGAGCCGAATCTTCGTTCGCGCGGGGTATTATCGTCATCCGCTCGGTAGGACGATATGCAAACGAGCGTTTCGATATCGCGAGCGAGTGAGAGCGCGTTGCCGAGGTTCGCGAGACATGCCCGAAGTTGCAGCTCTCCGATGCAACAACTTCGCTTCGCAGGCAACGTCTAGCCGACGCGATTAACGGGCGGGAA
Organism: Amblyjoppa proteus; assembly: GCA_963922035.1. Lineage (NCBI taxonomy): Eukaryota > Metazoa > Arthropoda > Insecta > Hymenoptera > Ichneumonidae > Amblyjoppa > Amblyjoppa proteus. The sequence continues at coordinate 11,115,132 of OY998231.1, read as the reverse complement.
CGAGAGGAAGTCGTATATCGAACGACTTTTCGACCACTCGTGTGATTTGTTTGTGGTTGCATTTTTTCTTTCGATACATCGAGTGTACAGAAAAATTGTTGGCTCGGGAGGAGACTGATTTGTGAATCGAGAAAGAAAAGGTTTGTGAATGTGCCTTGAGGAATTGATTCGGCAGAAGAAAGTTCTGACTTTTTTTTTGTTTTTACACAGACGACTGGCTAATGGATGCAGTGCATAGAAGGATGTAGAAACAATTAATCAGGTCATCTATGAAAAATTACGGTTGCACATGGTAGGCTAAACCGCCCGATGAATGGAGAGGGCCAATGAATGGAGAGGGCCAATGAATGGAGAGGGCCAATGAATGGCGAGGGCCAATGAATGGAGAGGGCCAATGAATGGAGAGGGCCAATGAGTGGAGAGGGCCAATGAATGGAGAGGGCCAATGAATGGAGAGGGCCAATGAATGGAGAGGGCCAATGAATGGACAGGGCCAATGAATGGACAGGGTCAATAAATGAACAGGGCCAATGAATGGACAGAGCCAATGAATGGACAGGGCCAATGCATGGACAGGGCCAATGCATGGACAGGGCCAATGCATGGACAGGGCCAATTTATCAAGAGGGCTAATGAATGGACAGGGCCAATTTATGGAGAGGGCCAATGAATGGAGAGGGCCTCTTCATAAATTGGATTTGTCCGAAGTTGCAACTTCGAACTTGAATGAATGGAGAGGGCCAATGAATGGAGAGGGCCAATGAATGGAGAGGGCCAATGAATGGAGAGGGCCAATGAATGGACAGGGCCAATGAATGGACAGGGTCAATAAATGAACAGGGCCAATGAATGGACAGAGCCAATGAATGGACAGGGCCAATGCATGGACAGGGCCAATGCATGGACAGGGTCAATTTATGAAGAGGGCCAATGAATGGACAGGGCCAATTTATGGAGAGGGCCAATGAATGGAGAGGGCCTCTTCATAAATTGGATTTGTCCGAAGTTGCAACTTCGAACTTGAATGAATGGAGGGGGCCAGTGAATGGAGAGGACCAATGAATGAACAGGGCCAATGAATGGACAGGGCCAATGAACGGACACTTTCTTCAAGAGCGCTTGTATAAAAAAAAAGTCTATTCACTGGCTTTTTCGTCAGTTTAATTGTCCATTCATTGGCCGGTTCACCCTAGTAGGCAACTAGGATGCGACCTATGGCAGAAAGTTCAAGATTTTCCAAGAATTTTTACCACAATGTCTACGAAAAATCCTTATAAATCTAGTACTTGTTGACACAAGTGGCATCCTAGTTCCCTACTGCTATATGCAATGATAATATCTCTTAAGCGATATAGACTAATTTACTAGACGCTTCTCTCAGTATAATGGCTGCGATGGCTGCGATGGCTGCGATGGCTGCGATGGCTGCGATGGCTGCGATGGCTGCGATGGCTGCGAAAAAATCTGCATTCGAAGATTTGACCACTCGGAGAATGCACTTTCGGAAATTAGGCAGTTAGGGGAATAGACTTACGGAGTCTTTGAATTTCTAAATTGAATCTTTTCGAAATCCGAATTTCTCGTATGTGATCGTTCTTTGAACGATATTTCGGGAATTCAGGCTTTCGAAATGTTCCTTATTCCTCAAATTCAATATCGAATTTGTACATGTTTCTGATTATCAAACCGTCTTTAAGCATAGAGTCGCCGCATACGTTTGGAAACTTGGCCCTTTCCGGGAATTTAATTTCGTATTATTTTTGCCTTCGTACCCATAATCGTCACACGATTGTTTCTATTGATTATTCAGATTTTCGGTGGAGATTTACCTGTCATAAAATGTTATCGAGTGAGATATTTTGATTCGGGCTTTCGCGCCTTCGAGCTTTAAACACTCGGGTATTTAATCCCACCCCGTCGAAGCGTATATTAAACGAGAAAACAATCACGAAATATGCATGCCTTTTTTACCCATTCGCTGCAGCGAATGCCCTTAAAGGGAAAAAAATCGAAAGCCCTTAATGGCAAAAAAAAAAACAAGTTCAGCCTTGGTCAATTTCTGCTCTCGACTCGCTCCGCGCAATTGAATTTAAAGCACTCCGAAATTTGATCGCTCGAACGAAAGTGTGAAACAATAATTCCACACGAGCGGCGCGCTCCGATGACCTCCCGATTGAAAACAATCGAATCTCCTAGCGGAACAAAATCCAAACTGCTCACTCCACTCCGAGCAAACTTTTCCCTTCACTCCTCCAATCTCCCTCTCAGCTTCAAACCTCTGAACACTGAAGTGCAAAAAAAAAAAATCTGGTATTCCAGTCTCGTTCGCCAGAATCCCAACGTAGGCCAAGAGAGCGAGAGCTCGAAGATTCCGTAAAGCAGAGATCAGAGATCGTAGTCACTACTGCGATAAATTGCGATCGCCCCGAAGAAGCCAAAGTCAATGCCACACAACAGGTAACCGAAAGCCCTCGCGAGCCCGCCCCGAAATCCGCAGGCCGCGGTCGGCAATGAAATGGCAAAAGGATAAAGCACCATCGGACCATTGGAGTTTCAATCTCGGACCGATCGGCTTTCTCTTCGCGTGGAGAAAGCCCAACCACCGCGAAAACTTCATCGGCTATTTACCTCTCCCACCGTCTCCGCGCGCTTCCTCGCCATTTGCACGAAAGTTTGCTCGGATCTTTTCAACCCCTTCGAATCGCGTTCGGTGGGAAACTGCGCTCCGAAGTAAAACAAGCGGAGGAACCAGAGGAAAATCACAAAGACGCGCCGAGGAAGATGACGAGGAGTCGAGTGATAACGAAGAGGGAGAGTGGCATCGCTAATGGGAACGGAGCGAGCCGCGGCCAGACCGATTTCCGACGTCTATCACCCTTTATGGTATGAGGAAGCTCAAGGAGGCTGGAAGAGCACGCTCGTGCCTCAGGCTTCGAATGGCTAAATGGCTGAATCGCCAAATGTTCTAATGTCCAAATGGCCGAATGGCCGAATGGCCGAATGGCCGAATGGCCGAATGGCCGAATGGCCGAATGGCCGAATGGCCGAATGGCCGAATGGCCGAATGGCCGAATGGCCGAATGGCCGAATGGCCGAATGGCCGAATGGCCGAATGGCCGAATGGCCGAATGTCCGAATGTCCGAATGTCCGAATGTCCGAATGTCCGAATGTCCGAATGTCCGAATGTCCGAATGTCCGAATGTCCGAATGTCCGAATGTCCGAATGTCCGAATGTCCGAATGTCCGAATGTCCGAATGTCCGAATGTCCGAATGTCCAAATGTCCAAATAACTAATTCGCAGTGTGCATATTTCGTCAAAATATAGAAATATTTGTTGTTAATGTACTCATATGGATCATATGGAATCTTTTCAATAAATTCGAATCGCGTTCGGAAACCATGGTCGGGATACGATGGTCGCAGGTAGAACAAGCTGAGGAACCAGATGAAAAGCACAAAGACGCGCGGAGGAAGATGGCGTGGAGTCGAGTGATAACGAAGAGGGAGAGTGAAATCGCTAATGGGAACGGAGCTAGTCGCGGCTGAATCGATTGCCGAGGTCTCTCGGAAGAGCGAGAGTGAGCTTCCTGGAGGGAGATGCGAGGGCGCAAGTGCAATGTTCAAGTTCAGGCAGCCAAAGGTCTCTGGGGTGAGCTTCGACTCTTTTCTTCCGATCTCTCTTTACTTTCTCGGGGTTTTGCATTTGCTCGCGTCGTTTGGTCTCCTCCTCCCCGCCCCCCAACCCCTCCTTTCGGTCGGGTCGACGGTTCGCTGGGGAGCGCGACACTGAGAGAAGAGGTTTGAGGTATGAGGAAGCTCAGTCAGGCTGGAGGAGCGCGCTCGCGCCGAAGCTTCGCAGCCGCCCTTCCTGCTTTTAGGACGAAAGAGATTCCGGCACCCTCGAGGGAGTCTTGAAACACGTCGGGCTCAATAGCGCCTGAAACGCATACCGCCCCTCTCTCACTCTTCGGGGTTCGCGCTGAGAAAGAAGAGACGGCTGGGCTAGCACTTTCTCTCTTCTTTTCTCTTTTGATATACACGCGCAAGCTCAACCCTTTTTCCATTAAGATTAGAGAGCTAATGGCTACGGCGGCACGAGGAAACGACTGCAGTGGACTGCTTTGTACTCGAGGCATGCATTAATGCCGACAAATGTTTTATTCGGGCGATGGTATGCTGGGAGGAGGGAGGTAGACTGATGGGAGTGTAAATATTCATTCTTTTTCTCACGATTGTAGCTGAGAATTGACGTTTCAATGGCAGGTATTCATCGGGCAGAGGTTCTGAATGGCGAAAACTATTGGGACGGTTGTTCGATGAGGGTCGTGGGTGATAACATTTTGAAGCTTGTCAATATGAATTTTTTTCTCATTGGTGGGGCCTCGGATTAAAATTTCCGTGGTAGGGATTCTTCGAACGGGTGTTCCGAGTTCTTGAAAAAATTGCGTATTGTCATTCGATGAATTTCAGAAAGCGGGGAACGTTTTGAAGCTTGGAGTTGTTTCGTGCGTAAAGCCAGTGGTCGATATGATTTTTTTTCTCATTAATGGGGCTTCCTATTAAAATTTCGAAGACAGGGATTCTCCGAACTGGTGTTCCGAGTTCTTGAAAAAAATTAGTATTGTCATTCGATGAATTTCAGAAAGCGGGGAACGTTTTGAAGCTTGGAGTTGTTTCGTGCGTAAAGCTAGTGATCGATATGATTTTTTTTCTCATTAATGAGGCTTCGGATTGAAGTTTCCATAGTAGAGACTCTTCGAATGGGTGTTCTGAGCGCTCACAAAAATTAGTAGAGTCATTCGATGAGTTCCATAAGACAGGGAGCGTTTTGAAGCTTGGAGTTGTTTCGTGCGTAAAGCTAGTGGTCGATATGAATTTTTTTTCTCGTTAATGGGGCTTCGAATTAAAATTTTCATGGTAGGGATTCTTCGAACGGGTGTTCTGAGCGCTGAAAAAAATTAGTGGAGTCATTCGATGAATTTCAGAAAGCGCGGAACGTTTTGAAGCTTGGAGTTGTTTCGTGCGTAAAGCTAGTGGTCGATATGAATTTTTTTTCTCGTTAATGGGGCTTCGAATTAAAATTTTCATGGTAGGGATTCTTCGAACGGGTGTTCTGAGCGCTGAAAAAAATTAGTGGAGTCATTCGATGAATTTCAGAAAGCGCGGAACGTTTTGAGGCTTGGAGTTG